>JARCFY010000011.1:95595076-96845076 GCA_029233225.1 Lepidodactylus listeri | reverse complement strand
CCCCCCCGACCTAAAATCTCAAGCAACAGAACTCCAGTTTTATACATTTTTCCTCGTACTTAAAGACACTTAAAAACTTACAGACAAAGATCATCCCTCCCACCCCAGTTACATAGCGGAGCAAAACTGATGCCTAACAGGATTGCCAGCCTTCAGGTGGGGGCTGGAGATCACCCAGATCTCCAGCTGATCGTCGAAGAACAGAGATCCATCCCGCCGCCCCCTCCCCCCCAGAAAAATGCCTGCTTTGGAAGGTAAGCTCTGCGGTATTATACTCCACTGACTTCCCTCCCCAGGCTCCCCCCCCCCAATTGTCCAGGAATTTTCCATCGCGGACTTGATAGCAATTTCTTTCTCTTTCTTTTTTGCAGAATGAAAACGACCAGCAACTGAATGCTGGTTTCATTCACTGAATTTTCCTGGACTTAAAGACACCGAATATCCTCCCTCTGTCAGTATACTGTAATGTATGTAGTACAAGATGACAGCTACTGGAAATGTAGATGGAAGTGATCTAACTGACAGGTGCTGGAACACATGATTGGAGTCATGTGGGCAAAAGTTGCCTCAGTCACAGTGAATCAGCACTGTGTCTTGATTGGTTCAACTATGTATATATTGAATGCTTGTGATGTGTCTATACCTTCTCTCTTGTATTGATAGCCAAGCGGAGCGCCTTGTCAGTCTGTACAGTATTTATGAACTATTTATTTTTGTAATAAACTCACTGTATATATTTGCACCAGTCAACTTGTTGTTGCAACGTCATTCTACGCTAGCTGCGCATTATGCTCACTTTATCGCACCGTCAGGGTTATGGGCCCAGTGCGTGGCGTTGGAGCAGCAGACAGTGGAAGTAGTTGGTGCTGAGCTGTGGAGGTTTTGCCTGAAAGGTTGGTGAACTTCGGTGGCAGCAAAAACAGTGAATGTCTGCAGACGGAATGAAGACAGAGGCTAAGGCAGAGGCAAGCGGCAGTTTATCTTTCTCCGGTGTGGAGGGGATAGAGGATATCGCCCAGCTGTTTCAGCAGAGTGACTCAGAGGAGTCGGAGGACAACGTCCAGCCGTTTGGCCGGGAGAAGTGTGAGTACAGCATGGCTTTGGCTCCAGCAGCTGTATTCGTGGAGAAAATGACCTATAACAATTATTCAGTATGGTCTCTCCGGATGAAACATTTTCTTGTGAAGGAAGGGCTATGGACATATGTTTCAGCCCCCCCAACGCTCCTACAGCAGAGGAGGCGACAAAGATTGAAAAAGCACTTGATTTGATTGTGCTTAGTGTGTCTGATGAACAATTAGTTTATGTTTCCGGCAAAGACACCGCTAAGGCAGCATGGGATAGTCTTGCAGCCTTTTACGTTCAGAGAACTTCTGGAGGTATTGTCTCTCTAATGAGAC
Source organism: Lepidodactylus listeri (assembly GCA_029233225.1). Classification (NCBI taxonomy): domain Eukaryota; kingdom Metazoa; phylum Chordata; class Lepidosauria; order Squamata; family Gekkonidae; genus Lepidodactylus; species Lepidodactylus listeri. The sequence goes on along the minus strand of JARCFY010000011.1, from coordinate 96,843,676 downwards.
GGATGTACAAAACCGTTATGACTGATAACCAGCCGGTAAGGGAGCATTTGAATTCGCTCACAAAATGTTTTCAGCTCTTGGCTGAGAGAGGTAAAGAAATCCTCGAGGAAGACAAAGTGTATATCATCATGTGTTCATTGTCATCTCATTATGATCCACTTGTGTCAGTTTTGCAGAACCTTGATCCTGCAGCCTTAACCATGGATTACCTGTGTGGAAGATTGATTCAGGAGGATGAGAAGCTGAGTCATGGTAGCAGAGGATGGTTAAGGGAAGGCATTTTTTCCTAACCTACAGTATACATTTAATAATGTGTTGTGTGTTCCAAGTTTAGAGCATAATTTGCTCAGTGTTAGTGCTTTGACTAAAGCAGGGTTTACTGTGATGTTTGACAAGATGCAATGCACTACAAGCAGGGGAGAAAATGTTCTTGCTCAAGGGAAAGTGCAAAATGGTGTGTATGTGCTTGAAAATGAGTCTGGACAAGTTCAGTCTGTTTTAAGCAACACCCCTTTACATAACGAATGCATCCACATTTATCACAGATGCCTCGGCCACATGTTGTTTGATACATTAAGCAAAACATTTGCATGTTTAGGTGAAAATAAGTTAAAAAAATGTCAAACCTATCTTGATTGTGACGTGTGTAAGCAAAGTAAATCACAGGCTTATCCAGTAGCAAAAGCCAGTAGCAGAGTTTCACAAAGACCCTTTGAATTGGTACATGCTGATGTTATTGGTCCATATCCAAGCAGTGTGTCAGGGAAAAAATATGGGTTATTGATTGTGGATGATTTCTCACGTTTTTGTTGGTCTTATCCGTTAGATAAGAAATCCCAGGTGTGTGAAACAATTAAGAAATGGGCTAGAAGCGTGCAGAAACAATTAAACCAGGAAGTGGTGTGGTTTCAAATGATCTCGGGGGCGAGTTCATGTCCCAAGAGTTAAAGAACTGGTTTACATTCCAGGGAATTAAACACAGAACTGCAAACACAGCAATTCCCCAGGAGAATGGGATTGCTGAAAGGAGGGCAGGAATTATCCAGACAGTAATGCACTCTATGCTAAATGATTCTGGGTTGCCAAAGTATTTGTGGGCAGAGTGTTTAAGGTGTGCCACTTACACAGTTAACAGAGTGTTTTGCAAGTCAATTAATGATATTCCTTTCAAAGCCCTTTATGGGAAAGAGCCATCTTTGCAGCATATGAGGGTGTTTGGGTCCAAGGCTTGGGTCAACATTCCACTTAAGCAGAGGCGTAAGGGTGGTTCTAGAGCTCGTAAGCTTACATTTGTAGAATATCAGACCGGCATGAAGGCGCACAGATTCATTGATGATAAGAACATGTTAGTGTTCAGCAGGTCTGCTAAGTTCTGTGAACATGCTAATTGGTCTAAAATCCACTCAAATGAGATTCCAGAACAAGTTGTGTTGCCTGTTTCAGAAAGTAATGAGAGTGAACAGGGAAGTAATTAGGAAGATTCTTCAGAGGCACAAGCATCCAGCCCAGATCAAGATTCTAGGCAGATACCAAGGGTTTCAAGTAGGGCAACAAAAGGAATACTTCCCCAAAGGTATGGAATAAATTATGTTAGTGCAAGGGTGCCTAACAGTTACGCTGAGGTGCTATCTATAGAGCAACCGGAGCAGCGGGATGCATGACTCAAAGCCATGGAGGCGGAGTATGAGTCACTGAGATCTCACAAAGTGTTCTCAAGTGCAGTGTTGCCAAATGATAGGGAAGCGATTGGTTGCCGTTGGTTGTACAAATTAAAACAAATGCCTGCTGGTAAGACTCAGTACAAAGCGCGTTTGGTAGCAAGGGGGTTTAATCAGATTGAGGGCCTTGACTACGATGAAGTGTTTTCCAGCACTGTGCACAATGAGACCATCAAAGTAGCACTGGCATTACCTTCTGCCAGGGGCATGCACGTAAACCATCTAGATCAGGGGTCCTCAAACTACGGCCCGCGGGCCACATGCGGCCCGCCGAGGGCATTTTTCTGGCCCGCCGGGTGTGCCGCTGTCTGTCCTCCAATTCCCAGCAGCACACAAAGCAGTGGAAAAATTGCAGCCGACTTGTCCTGGGCCACATGACAAAGCCCCGCCCCCCTGCTTCCAGTCAGCCAGGAGGAGGCAAAAGGAAAACTGGAAGAGGGTAAGTGTGGGGTGGCAGGTGCTCCGGCTGGCCCCAAGTCTCCTAGCCGGCTGAGAGGCCTCTCAGCCGGCTAGGAGACCTGCGCCAGTCCCAAGAGCCGGACGGGAGTCTTTCTCGAGGCTTTTTGTGCTGCTGGGAATTGCAGGGGGAGAGAGAGAGAGGTTTCTCTTTCCCATCATGATGCCTGCAGTAGTGGAGATTCAGGGAGAAGCAGCTGGGGGCTTGCTGCCTTAAAAAGTTTGTGAGGATGCCGAGTTCTTTGTTTCTTCGGAGAGGGAAAGAGAACAGCCCCGTCAAGGGTGCCTTGCTTGCGCGCGCACCTCCCCCCCCCCCGTGCGCCTTCCCTACCCGCAAAATAACATCTGAAATCTCCAACCAGATCTAGACTAACTGATGCACACTTGCATCACTTGTTACGACTAGCAGTGACAAATATGGAACCGGACATTGACCATCCCATTAGCCAAAAGCAGGCCCATAGTTCCCACTGAAATACTGGTAAGTTTGTTGATTTAATTTTACTTGTTCTTCATTTTAAATATTTTATTTGTTCCCGTTTTGTTTTTTTACTTCAAAATAAGATATGTGCAGTGTGCATAGGAATTTGTTCATAGTTTTTTTTTTAAAAAACTATAGTCCGGCCCTCCAACGGTCTGAGGGACAGTGAAGTGGCCCCCCGTTTAAAAAGTTTGAGGACCCCTGATCTAGATGTTGAGACTGCATACTTGAATGCACCCATTAAGGAGGAACTATACATGCAGCAGATCCCAGGGTTTCATATTGGTGATGCTGGGACAGTCCTAAGATTACAGAAGGCACTTTATGGTTTAAAACAAAGTGGCCATGAATGGGGGCAATGTCTCAGCAATATATTAACTAAATATGGTTTTGTGCAAAGTGTTGCTGATCCTTGTTTATACAGTGTAAAGGTGCAACATACCTATTGCTACGTGCTTGTGTTCGTGGATGATATTTGTTTCATTTATAACTCACATCAGCAACTAACTTGGTTTGTGGAAACTTTACAGCGTGAGTTTAAGATAAAGGATTTGGGCACAATCCAAAACTACCTTGGAGTTCAGATCTCCAGAGATCAGCAAGGAAATTTCGTATTGGATCAGGAGGTAAAAATTCAAAACTTGCTGGAGAAGTATGGCATGACTGAGGCCAATCCAGTAGACACTCCCATGACTACTAGTTACTGCAAAGAGCCAAATGATCAGCTTTTCCCCTATAAAGAAGTGTACCAGTCTTTAGTAGGTTCCTTATTATATTTGGCTTGCTCTACCAGAGCTGATATTTCTATGGCTGTGCACTGGTTGTGTCAACATTGTAATTGTTCATATCAGAAGGACTGGGTTGCAGCAAAACGTGTTCTAAGATATTTAAAGGGAACACTGTCACAAAAGCTCATATTGAATGTGAATAAAAATGAGGAATGTATTTATGCATACTGTGATGCCAGCTGGGGAGACAGACCAGATATGAAGTCTACCTCAGGTTATACAATTTATGTCTATGGTGCCTTAGTGGGATGGAAGTCTATTAAGCAGACGCATGTGGCCACCAGCTCCTGTGAATCAGAGTTTTCTGCTATTAGCGATGTAGTGATTCAGCTGGAGTGGTTCCACCAACTGCTACAGGATTTCAATGTGCAATGTGAATTACCAATTAATGTTCTCTGTGACAGTTCTGCAGCAAAACAATTAGCGCAGAGTCAGGGTGTGAGAACAAGGAGTAAACACATAGGCATAAGACACCAAAATGTGAGAACTGCTGTAAGTAAAGGTTTGATTAATTTACAGCAATGTATGTCAGATGAGAATATTGCTGACATGTTCACCAAATGTTTGTGTACGAATAAATTCAATGTATTAAAATGTAAGTTAAACATTTATTAGGCTGTATCTTGGGAGGCGTGTCAGTATACTGTAATGTATGTGGTACAAGATGACAGCTACTGGAAATGTAGATGGAAGTGATCTAACTGACAGGTGCTGGATCACATGATTGGAGTCATGTGGGCAAAAGTTGCCTCAGTCACAGTGAGTCAGCAATGTGTCTTGATTGGTTCAACTATGTATATATTGAATGCTTGTGATGTGTCTATACCTTCTCTCTTGTATTGATAGCCAAGCAGAGCGCCTTGTCAGTCTGTACAGTATTTATGAACTATTTATTTTTGTAATAAACTCACTGTATATATTTGCACCAGTCAACTTGTTGTTGCAACGTCATTCTACGCTAGCTGCGCATTACGCTCACCTTATCGCACCGTCACCCTCCCCCCCAAAAATCCTCATTTACAGAGAAGAGAAAACCCAATGCTGGCAGCCACGTTCTTTTCTTCCAAGAGCGAAGACCTCATTCCAAGCACACCCACCCCCGACTTACTTGCAAGTCAACTTTCCCTGGATGCGGCTGCGAGGCTTTCCCCTGCTGCTGCACGTGTGAAACTCTTCCTTTCTTACGCTGTTCAGAACCTTCAGTCCCCACCCCCACCCCAGCTGAAGAGCCTTTCTCCCTGCTCCATATGGCCTTTCTGGCAACCAGCTCCGTCCCTTTAACCCTCGCAGTGCTGGACACAAATGAAAATGCTTCCCGCCCTCTTTCCAGCTCCCGGACCCGGATGGAGAGACCGGTCTCCAGCCAGGCTGTCTCCAGCGACGCCCTCTGCGGCTCAGCGGGGCTCCTCGGGAGGAATCCTGCCCTGCCCCCCCCCCCTGGCCTCCACCCCTGCTGCTGCCTTGTTGATGGGATCTCTCCTCTCTGGAACCAGTGGATTGTCCTGACTCGCTCTGCATCGTCACCCGCCTTGGGTGGAGTCCCTGCAAGAAAGGCTGACTACAAGGGATGCCAATAAAATACCAATAAATATCGGCGCTCTCCACCTGCCCACAGTTGCTCCCTTCTGATCAGCAACCGATCAGTCAATAAAAGTGCCAGAGACCTCCTTTGCATGGCGGGAGACCAATAGACTTCACAGCCTTCCAAGGGGCCAACTGGGATATGTTTCCGCACCAGAAGCTATAGGGCAGAGAGAAAACCAGAAAGAAAGAATCACAAACTTCCTGGTGGGATCTCCAGACTACAGAGATCGATTCTCCTGGAGGAAATGGCAGCTTTGGTGAGGGGACTCCTTGGCATTATGTCCCACAGAGGACCTTCCTCTTCTCAAAACCAGGGCGCACTCCCCAAATTTCCAGGAATTTCCCAACCTGGAGTTGGCAACCCTACACAAAACAGAGGTCTCCTGAGTTCTTCCCTACATCCCTCCCTGGGGGGGGGGGGGATCCTCCCCTGACCTGAGCACAGCAGCTGCTTCAGCACCAGGCCAAAGAAGGTCCAGTCCAGGATGTTTGGAAATGAAGCTGCTCCACTGCCTGGGAGGGAGACAGGGAAGGTGGGAATCCACACACTTTCCCCCCATTGTTTATTTCTAGGCACACAAGGGCAACATCATGCAACTCCAAGTTGACACAAGGCTGGATCCTAGGAGGCCTCCTCACATGAAATATGTTCCTTGTGTCTTTTGATTTCTTTATTGGAGTAAGTGCAATACATCTGGCTAAATAAATTTGGCTTTTTAAATAATAGATATCATTATTGGACACAGCATTTTATATTGTGATTGAAATATTATTTTCTTCCTTAACAGTGCTCCTATTTTGGTCCTATATCTGCTGTCTTTGGATTGTAATAGGAGCCTGTTTGTACCTTAGAATCAGAGAGCTGGGACCTCCAGGGTCATCTAGTCCCCCCTCAGTGACCCCTCTGAAGAAGGCCCAATTCGGTCGAAACACATTAGGTCACGACTGTTTTCTCCTGGACATACGTAACTTTCTACTCTATTAGGAGGCTTGTGTTGTGCCTTGGTATGCTTTTAACGTCTTTGTAATAAATACTTGTATTTTTACGTACAATTAGTTCATATTTCATTTTAGCTTTTGGCCCTACATTTGCTTTCACACAGTAGCCAACCAGTACCCCTGGAGGGCCAACAGCAGGGCAGAGAGGCTGAGACCTTCCCCTGAGGTTGCCTCCTGGCTCTGAGATTCAGAGGTTTAGTGCCTCTGACTGTGGAGGTTCCGCCCAGTCACCAGGGCTAGTAGCCATTGACAGACTTCTCTATTAATCCATCTAATCCTCTTTGAAAGCTGCCTAAGCCTATGCCCATCACTATATCCTCTGGAAGCAAATGCCACATCTTAATCTCTTAGGCTCCTCTCAATATTGTCCCGAGTGTTGTATGCAGCCATCATCCCTTTGGACTGACTGGTCCTGACCGGAAGCTCCCCAGGGCACTCCAGACCCAAAAATCAGTTTCAACAAAGCCAAGGATTTCTTCCCCCACCCTGGCAGACACTGCAGCCAGCAACAGGGGCTTCTGTACCATGAAAAACCTTCGCCCACCCATTTCCATACTGCTGGGCTCTCCTGAAAGGGATGGAGAAGGGGCGATTTTCTCCAAGTCCATTGGAAACCCTAAGAGATACCTCCCTTGCTGGATCAGTACCTGCATTCTCCTGCTATTCTCCACCTGGATCAGGGATGCCAACCTCCAGGCGAGGCCAGGAGACCTCCCAGGATCACAACCGATCTCCAATGCACAGAGAACCGTTCCCCTGGAGAAAACGGCTGCTTTATAGAGTGGACTCTATGAACATATAGGGCAGAGGTCTATCAGTGGCTATCAGCCACAAGGTACAGATGGAACACTCTGTCCAGGTAAGTGATGCTCTGTATTTTGGGTGCTTGGAGGGGGCAACAGTGGGAGGGCTCCCATGGTGGACCTCCTGGGGGCCCTTGGTTTTGGCCACTGAGTGACACAGCGTGTTGGACTGGATGGGCTGTTGGCCTGATCGAACATGGCTTCTCTTATACTCTTAAGACAAGCGTTGCATCAATTCATCCAAGCTTGGCTTACTAACAGGGCTAGAGAAGATGAAATGGAAGGGATAGGAGACTCCCCTGTCATCATGCTGAGACTTGCAGCTATAGACGATGAGTGTTTTCCTCAAGTGAAAGAAAGCAGCGTGAGAGGGGGGCAGGCTCCTAGCTATGGAAAGAAATGTGGGGGGTGTCCTTCCTTGCTAGCAAACTCCCTTCGATCAAGGGTTCCCTGGAAAGCACCCTTGTAACCAGCTGCCACCACTCAGGGATCTTCTGAGAACATCTAGACAGACACACCGAGCAGAAGGTATCCTTCAAGCGCAGCAGTAGACCAGTAATGAACTGGGCAGAAACCCTGGAAAATACCTTCTGTCTAACTATGTTGCCTCTGCGCCATCGAGTATGTGGGGAAGAGGTTCAGAGAAATATCTCAGAGAAACGGATTGTACTAAACCAGAAATCCCCAGCATGGGTCCCACCGTGGGCGCAACTGTGCCCTCTGACCTCTTCCTTGGCTCCCGTCACGCATTTTTGGGAAGTGAGCGGGCCCAGGTGTGGCTTCTGCCCAGAAGGCTTCTGATTGGCTGTTGGAGGATTGATTGGATGTGCAGATTCTTTAAAAGGTTGCTTTCGCAGCAGCTGACACCACAGCAGGACCTGCACTGGGTGACTGGGGGTAAGCTGAGGCGGCCATTTCTTCCTGGCTCCGCCTCACATGGCAGCCATGTTGTGTCTGCATTTCTCACATGATGTCAGAACTTCAAAGATGCCTGAAGGCTCAAAATGGTTGGGGATCCCTGTAGTGAACAAAGCCAAATAATCTGTCACTCCTCAAGCCAAGAGCCGATCCAGGAGCTCCAGGCACGCCATGCTTATTCTTAACCCTATGGTTTCCAGGAGAAAGAACGCAGGCTCTTGACCACCCCCACCCCACCACCACCACCACCACCGCTGGAGTCAAACACGCCGGGGTCATTTAGAGCCCTTTCCTTTGCTCTCTTTCACAAGCTCCCTGGCACACGAAAGCCCTCCAGTGAGCAGCCGGCCATTGCAGAGATGATGATGATGATAATGCTGAAGCTTAGGTGGGCATCCCCCTCCGTCTCCCCCCGCCCACCTTCAGATAACGGGAAACAACCCTCCCCCGTGGCTGCCCCAGTGACCCCCTCACCCTTCACGAGAGATTCCATTGTGGGCAGTTTGCCGCCCTGGCTGCACCCGGACATGGTGTCCGCCTGCTCCGTTGGGCCCTGAGACCCTCCTCCTTCCCCATGGGAGGGGCCAAGACTCTGGCCATGGCAGCGGGGGCTTAGCAGACCCAGGCAGAGGCGGTGACGGTAGCAAAGGACCAAGAACAAGGGTCCAGGTGGTGGCTCTCCCCGCACCTGTCTGCTATCACAGATGCTACCAGTGTCAGCACTACTCCCCACCCCCTTCTACAGCACACAAGACACAAGTTTTCAAGCCCATCATCTGTTTGATTGCAGAGTACAGTTGGAGGGAAACCCTCCTCTCCCTGATGCCCGCCCTCCCACTTCCACCCCATGGTACACGTGAGCACTGGGAAGGCACAGCCTCTCTCATCTGGCAATCAAAGGAATGACCAGCTGCTCGTGGACCGGATAAGCATCCTGGACAGGCAGGTTCCAGCCTGCGGGACAGATGTTTGATCCCCATGCCTTAACTGGGGGTATCCTTCTCTTCTGAGTAGCCAAGTTAGTAACTGGTGCCTCACAGTCTGATAGTTCTAGCCCTATGTGGCTCAGAAATCCCAAAAGTGGGGCCCAGCCAGAGATGAACCGCGTGGTCCCAGAGAGTATTTCTTCTCTATGCTTTAGATTCTGGAATTTTCTGGGGGAATCTGGGCTGTATCGCTGCTGGCGTCTCTGTCCAGGCCTGAACTGTGTGACTCATGAGCCACCGCCTGGGATATCTCTCCAGAGTCTTCTGCCTCCTTCGAACAAGAGCCTGGCTCCACGGATCACCCCAGAGATGGAAAAATGACAGTGGATGGCTGAGCAGAGTCAGGCCCTTCTAAGCCCATGAAAGTAAACTCTCCTTTGGAATGAAAACGTCAAGCCCTTTGAGAGCCCAGAGGGTGAGGTGGGAAAGAATTTCCAAGCCTCTTATTTTTCTGCTGAAAAGTTTCCATTTCCAAAAGTCTATTGTTTCATACATGAACAGGGAGCGGGTGCTATCGCCAACCCAATATTTGGTCATTTGGTCAGTTTCCAAATTGTAATGCCTGCTGTTCGAGTACGGTCTGGGCCGCCATTTGAGGGTTCCTCAGCACCCCAAAGCAACCAGGTCAAGACATTTGTGCCTTAGTTGAAACAATCGCAATTGTCTTCTGGTGGGCCTTCAGCCCTTTGAACGCACTGGGTGAATACTGGCTGACAATGCCTTTGAGCATGAAGAGAGTACTTTGCAAGCTCACCTCCCTTTTAATAAAAACTTTCACAAGGTGTTCTTCAGAATTCTAAAGAGGAGTATTGTATAAAGCAAAATCGTGTAAACAAATAGTTGAAAACTACGCAGAAAGCAACAACTAAAAGAACCTGATTATTTGAACTTCTCATAGCAAGCATATCCCATTGCTTTGGAGCCCACACAGAAAAAGCCCTCCTCTTGAACAATGCCAGCACCTTAAGGTATGAGAACTGAACTTGTATACAGTGCAGACGATTCAAAACACTTGCTGTATTTTCTCACCAGCTCACAGCCATTCCTGAGCCTTGCTTTATAGCAGAGAGACATGGTGCAGTTGAGGGGCTTCTCTCTGTCACAGGTTCTTTTCTCAAGAACTACCAGTCCCAGAATTCCTTGTGCCTTCGCAGAGCGGGGGGGGGGGGGACATTGATTCTCAGGTGTCACAGACATGCTCCTTTGGAGGAGAATATCTGACTGTTCATGACTTAAGGCAGCCATGCACTGGTAGCTGTCCAGTAAGCTAGCCAATCCTTTTTCCACCCCCCAAAAAGGAAGACTTCTAGCCAGAATTAATCCTCCGTACAGAAGAAGAAAGAGAAATTGAAGCGATGCAGACTTTTAAGATTCTATTGAAAAATAGCAGGACAGAGAACAAGCATGAAGAGAAAAATAAAAGCAGTCTCCCCTAGGCATTCACTTGGAGGCAAGCTCTCTGCCTCCCTCCAAAACTGACACCCTCCTTGTAAACTTTGAAAAAAAAAAACCTTGTAAACTGAAGTTCATGCAGGATCTCCAATTATCAAGGATCGTTTTGGCTTCTGAGATGGCAAATGGTGCGTAAAGTATTCCAGCACAGCCAGGCTCTCTGCCACTGAAAAGAGGCATTGATAGTTGGCACTGATAGCTGATTCCAAGAAGTGGCTCCAACAGCTACGGATAGCTGTTTTCAACAAACTACAGTCCACGGGCCAGCCAACTCACAGAGAAGCTGAAGAAAGGGGTCCAATGTGTGGATTTAGTAAACATTTATATCCAACTTTTCTTCTTGATTCAGGGTGCCTTTGAATGATAGTTACACCTCCTCAAGGAAAACCAAAAACTTCTAACCAGAGGACAGTGGAATCCAGGAAACCTGTTATTTGGTTTCTTGGCCGCTGTATATTCTGCCTCATACATGTTAAACAAAGGACCAAGGTTGATCAGCTTTCAACGAAGGCAACGTTTCATAGTTCTTATCAACAGTGCAATACTAAACAAACCTTAGGAATCATTAGTAATGATACAGCAGATAAAACAAACCAATGGAGATTGAACAATGCAGTTGTGACAGTGGATCAAAGTGAAATGTGTCCTTCTGCAGGGACCACAGAGCCAAACTATTAAAGGTAAACTTCATACAAACTACAACACACAATGCAACCTGTTGTTGTGGGTCCCCTCTTGTCCCTTCTAACTCTGTGTCAAGAAACTGGTCTCCTTGAAGAGAGTTTTCCTGCGTTAGTGTTAGCTTTCTTGACTACAGAAGTCATCACCCCCACCTGCCGGCTTGTTAATAGAATGGTTACTTCGGCTGGCAGAAGTGATTAACTTGCAGCAGCTGAGAACTGTCATCTAAAGTGGTCGACAGCTTGCAATTTAGAGATCTATCCTGGTAACAGCTTTCCATTAGCTAAATGGCTTTTTTTCTGCACTGAGAACTTCGGCTCCACCAGAAAAAAAAATTGCCCCACAGGCCACAAAATCCTGGCTACGGGCCTGCATATACCCAGAAGAAAACTTTGTAGGCTGCTCTTTTTCTCAGCAGAGGGGGTGCTTAACAGCTGCTTCGGGAACCTGCAGGCTTCTTTAATTTATCCTGTGAGTGTGAAGAAGCCCCAGAGAGCAGCGCCATGTCTCGAAGTACGCTGGTAAGATCAGGCTCTTAACATCATGCCCTGGCAAACCTTCCTCCTGTCCCTCTGTCTTTTTCAATTTTGTCACAGTTTTCCATTTTGTTGCTAATATTACTCTAGCTACAGTAAGCAAGTATTTAAATAAGTCGTTAGATTTTTTCAGCGTTGTCCGGTATTATTCCCAATAGCACTGTCTCTGATTTCAAACAACATTTAGAGATCTGTCCTGGTAACAGCTTTCTATTGGCTAAATGGCTTTTCTTTTTGCACTGAGAACTTCAGCCCCACCAGAAGAAAATCTGTCTCACAAGCCAATTTGGGCTCAGGAAGCAATTTTTATTTAGGTCAGTTTTGCCAGGGATCCTGGAGGTTTTTTGCCATCTTCTGGGCATGGAACAAAGGTCACTGGGGGTCTTTGTAAGGGGAAATATTTGTGAACTTTCTGCATTGTTCAGGGGGTTGGACTAGATGGTCCTGGAGGTCCCATCCAACTGTGTGATTCTAAGATTCTTTGATTGCTGGCCAGGATTCGATTTCTCCTTGTGAATTTATTATATCATTACAGTGTACAAGGTCATTATTTTTCCTTTCATGTCTATCATAATATGCATGTATTGGTGACATTACAGGTGATCTTGTAGGGCTAATTCTTCATCTTAGAATAATAGAATCATAGAGTTGGAAGGGGCCATACAGGCCATCTAGTCCAACACCTGCTCAATGCAGGATCAGCCTAGAGCAGCCCTGACAAGGGTTTGTTCAGCCGCTGCTTCAAGACTGCCAGGGAGGGGGAGCTCACCACCTCCCCGGGCAGCTGATTCCACTGCGGCACAACTCTGACAGTAAACAGTTTCTCCTACTATCCAGCTGGTATTTCCCCACCCTTAATTTAAACCCATTATTGTGAGTTCTCTCCTCTGCTGCCAACAGGAACCGCTCCCTGGCCTCCTCTAAAGTGACAGCCCTTCAGATACTTTAAGAGAGCCATCCTGTCCCCCCTCAACTTCCTCTTCTCCAGAATGAACATTCCCAAGTCCCTCAGGCTTTCTTCATAGGTCTTGGTCTCCAGGCCACCGATCATTCTTGTTGCCCTCCTCTGCACCCACTCCATTCTGTCCACATCCTATTTGAAGTGAGGCTTCCAGAAGTGCACACAGTAATCCAGGTGCAGCTTGACCAATGCAGTGTACAACGGGACTACGACATCTTGCGATTTGGATATTATGCATCTATTGATACACCCCAAGATTGTTTTAGCCTTGTAGTCTCCCACCTATTGAGTAGACTGTCTCTGATTAATATGACTTTCATTTTTCCAAGTTTGTTTCTTAATTCAAATGCAACTGTGCAATCCTTCATCCAGATCCACTGCTTCTAGTTTTATTAATCTATCATTGTGATTTTTGATCCAATCTGCAATCCAAACCAGCTACTTCTTGGTATAGTTTAGTATTAGGTACTGCTAAGCCTCCTCTTCTTTCTCATCCTATAATACTATAAATCTAATTCTTGGCAGGGTTGCCATTCCATATAAATGTATTTGTTTGTTTCTGCCAGTCCATTAGAGTCATCATATATTGATATCATCTGAAACAAAATTTATTTTGGCAATCCATTCATTTTTAATGCAGATATTCTTCCCAGCCATGATCATTTTACTTCGGACCATCTTTCCAAATCTTTCTGTATCTTCATCCAAATGCATGTGGGTTTGATTGAGGCTTTTCCTCCATTACTGGAGCTATTCAGTTTTATCTGTTGGAGTTTGAAGCCCAGAAAGGAGAGGCATGCTTTCTGCCTCTCTGGTGGGTTACTGTGTTACTCTGTAGAAGCAGAGCAGAATTCAAGTCCAGTAGCGCTTTCAAGACTACCCAAATTTTCCAAGGTTTAAGCTCTCATGAGTTAAAGCTCACTTTCTCAGGTAGGAATGAGAAAGAAGACCCACTGGCTCTTCTCTCCAGCTGAGAAGGCGGGAAGGGGGTTGCCAAAAAGGGCCATGTGACATCAGGATGCAGAGGTGCCATGAGGTCTGATGGATCTTTGTTCTCATTTCTTCCTGACCAAATGAGCTTTAACCTGTGATACCTTCTACCCTGGGAAATTTCTTTGCTCTTACAGATGTTATCTCTCCACCTTCCTATTTCCTTTGGGAAGTCCTTATCTCTTATTAGGGTGGTGAGAATAGAGCTAGGTCTACTTGGAAGCAAAAAGGGGCCCATGGCATTCTATCACCATGCCGGGCCCTTTCTCCTGCGTGGGTTCGTTGATGCTCTTGAAGACTGTAATTCGGACTGAATCTCTTTCCACACTCTGAGCATTCAAAAGGCTTCTCCCTACTGTGGGTTCTTTGATGATATTGAAGACTAGAATACTGACTGAATCTCTTTCCACACTCTGAGCACTCAAAAGGCTTCTCCCCACTGTGGGTTCTTTGATGCCTTTGAAGACTAGAACTCTCACTGAATCTCTTTCTACACTCTGAGCATTCAAAAGGCTTCTCCCATGTGGGTTCTTTGATGCCTTTGAAGATTGGAATTGTGACTGAATCTCTTTCCACACTCTGTGCATTCAAAAGACTTCTCCCCTGTGTGGGTTCTTTGATGCTTTTGAAAATTGCCACTCATACTGAATCTCTTTCCACACTCTGGGCATTCAAAAGGCTTCTCCCCTGTGTGGGTTCTTTGATGCTCTTGAAGATTGCCACTATACCTGAATCTCCTTCCACACTCCAGGCATTCAAAAGGCTTCTCCCCTGTGTGGGTTCTTTGATGCCTTTGAAGATTGCCACTAGTACTAAATCTCTTTCCACACTCTGAGCATTCAAAAGGTTTCTCCCCTGAGTGGGTTCTTCGATGCACTTGAAGACTTCCACCACAACTGAACCTCTTTCCACACTCTGAGCATTCAAAAGGTTTTTCCCCTGTGTGCATTCTTTGATGCTTTTGAAGATGATAATTCCAATTGAATCTCTTTCCACACTTTGAGCATTCAAAAGATTTCTCCTCTGTGTGGGTTTTTTGGTGCAGTTTAAGACTGGAACTCTGTTGGAATCTCTTTCCACACTTTGAGCATTCAAAAGGCTTCTCCCCTGTATGGGTTCTTTGATGCTTTTGAAGAGTGCCACTGTACTAAATCTCTTTCCACACTCTGAGCATTCAAAAGGCTTTTCCCTTGTGTGAGTTCTTTGATGCCTTTGAAGATTGGAATTCTGACTGAATCTTTCCACAATCTGAGTATTCAAAAGGTTTCTCCCCTGTGTGGGTTCTTTGATCTGATGAAGATTGCCACTTGTACCATGTCTCTTTCCACACTCTGAGCATGCAAATGTTTTCTCCCCGCTGTGGGCTCTTCGATGCTTTTGAAGACTGTCTCTCCGACTAAAGCTCTTTCCACACTGAGAGCATTCCAAAATCTTCTGTCCTCTGTGTATTTTTTGGTGCCACTGAAGCTGTGCTCTGTATCTGAAGTACTTTCCACAGTAACAGCATTTACATGCCTTCATTTTCATGTGGTTTGGAAAACATACATTACCCTTTCTTCCACGGGAGAATGTCATTTCACTCTTGGAGCAGATAAATGGCTTCACTCCTGAAAGAGTCCATTGGAGATGGCTGTGGACTGGGATTTCATGGAAGCTGCCTTCTTGGCGAGGAATGGACTGGACCCGTCTCTTCACCGTACGGCTTCCTTCCTGCCTCTCTGGTCCATCTTTATTCCCAAATTTTCCTTTGACCTGTTCATTCTGGGCTTTTCCCATGAAGAATCCCTGAAATTCCCCACATGAATCTTCAACGTCTCCTACTGGAATAAAAAGGGAGGTCGAATCACGATTCACACAAGAAGCCAAGCCACCCATCAGGAACTCCTGATTAAGGAGTGTACATTTTATCTCCTGAGCCGCTGGTCACCAGTTTTTCCTGGCCAGCCCTCCACTAGAGCCTTTTCTGTATTCTGTCTATCCCTCCCCTCCCCAGAACTCCCCAAACGTACTTTAAGGTAAAAGATTCCAAAGATCTGTTCCTATGCTGTTCCCATTTGCCTTGCCATGCAGGTGTTTTCATGATGAAATACATAAAGTGATCGTAATTTGTACCCCTAGGACTGTACAGTTTCTTTCCCAGTGTGATGAGAAGTGGAGCTGGTCTTCAGTCTCTGATAACATGTGTCTGCTGGTGTAGGGGAGAAGTCAGGACCTCAGCAAGCAAACCCCACAGTTCTAAAGCAGTGTTTTTCAACCTTTTTCGAGCTAAGGAACATTTCTTTCATTGAAAAAATCCCGCGGCACACCTGACAATATCTCACGGCACAGTGGTTGAAAAACACTGAAATACAAGATAAATGGGTCATTAGTTGCCTCAGCTCAAGTATTAACTATGACAGTATTACAAATACACGTAATAGCCACTCAACTTGAAATCGTAAGTTACAGATCCAAAGTGTAATGGCTCCTTCCCATAACATTGACCTGAGTTTCAGAAGAAATATAATGTGGATGTATTTTAATACTGCGATTCTGCTAAAGTTTTTCAAATAGAGAGTTTAAACTCTTACTCTTATGGTCAGCGGAATGCCGTTCACATAAGTGATTTGAAGAGAAACACAGTACACCCATTCTTCGCTGAGGGACAGTTACTGATTTGAACCCCACCCTGACAGCTAGCTGTTACCATCAATATATATGAATATATATATTCATGTTTACTGGAATGTCTTGGTGCAAATCACCCCCCCACACACTCACACACAACCCCAGGAGCCAGGCACTGGAAGAAACCAGCTTACTCTGCTGGAGGAGTGAATGCCCTTGGTACCGAATGTTCCTGTCCTCTGTATTAACATCCACAGGTCTAGCATGACTCTGATTCAGCACACGAGTCCTCCTCATTCATTTAAAACCATCTGCCGTGTGCGAGCCTGCCTCCGGCCCCCACAAACTGGATGCCACTCGAGTCCACCGCCTCGCCCTGCTCATTCTCCAACACGCAGGCGGGCATCACCCGACTGCCGCCGCCGACACACGGCTTGGAGGCGGCCAACATCCGCGCCAGGGCCAGAAATGGAAAAAGAGCAGCCGTGAAGCGGAACCCGCGGAGGCCCACTTCCACCTTCCGGGCTGAGAGGCCACGCAGAAGAAGACAGCCCTCACCTGGAAAGGCTCAGCTGCCCCCTCTGAGGCTCGTGGGGGGGGGGGCGGCGCAGACGAGCCAGGGTATTGGCTCTGCTCCAAACAGAGGCTGCGACGGTGGGGCCCGTGGGGGGTGCCGTGCGTCTCCTGAGGAGGACCCCCCCTTCTCCTCCTCCTCCTCCCCCCCAGCCACTCACCGCTTTCATGGCCGCGGCCATGTCGTCGTATCTCTCCGCCTGCTCGGCCAGGTGGGCTCGCTGCAGCAGCTGCTCCCGGTCGCTCATGGCTGCTGCCTCTGTTGTGGCGCTGGCAGGTCGGATGGGCGAACAGACAGAGCCCCTCGGCACTCTCCCTCCCTCCCTCGAGTCCTCGCAAGGCCAAGGGGAGCTGCACCTCAACGGCGGCTCCCTCCTACCTCAGGCCGGCCACAGAGCGTGCGAGCGGAATCAGCGAGAGCGCTCCACTGTTCTTTCTCGCATGCGCAAACGCGTCCCGGAAGGTCAGCCCGGAAGGCACATTTCTTTCATTGAAAAAATCCCACGGCACACCTGACAATATCTCGTGCCACACTGGTTCTAAAGGAACTCCCAAAGTTGCTGGGAGAGGGAGGGGAGGCCTGGAGACACATAACTGACCATAGTAGGAAGTGACAGGCATCTGACTCGTCCTGCAAAGGATTTCTTAAGTAAATACCTTACCTTTCTTGGAATATCCATTATTTAAGGACAGTGCAGCCCCTATAGGGACTAAAAGAACCACAACTGAGCTCAGCCCCAGAAAGAATTCCCAAGATTTCAGCACCAAAAGGCCTCCTTCCCTCCCTCTTTACCCAGAGGGTTTTATCGCAAGCAAGACCTAAGAAGTGAAGGAGAAATCCACCATGGGTATTCTTTGCCCTTTCCCTTGACAAAATGGTGAAGCAGACTCACTCACAGCCAGTTCATTCGGGAAGGAAACTTTGAGATCCTTTTGAGAAACTCTCCAGCCCTTTGTCCGTCTCCACTGCAGTCTCTTGCATATCCGTGCCTTCTTTGGAGCCAGAAAAAGAGGAGGAAGAGTGACACACGGCCTTTGTCTGTCTCCACCTCAGGCCGTGACACCCATCCTGTCTCTCATGCTGGCCACAGCACTGCCCACAGTTGTCCCTTGACCAGCCAGTTGTGTTGGCTACTTTCACTGCCACCTCAAATCCTGGAGTCGTCAGAGGGGGTGAGTACAAGGCCAAGCCACATAATGACATGCTGCTCTTCAATATTTTGATTCACACACCATTGCAATTGCAGGGATCCACACCTTTGACACCTAAAAAGGATCCTTACCTAAAGAGGCCACGCTCATATAGTTGTCCAGCATGACTTCCCAGTACAGAGCTCTTTGGTCCGGATCCAACAGGGCCCACTCAGCCACGGTGAAATACACGGCCACCTCCTCAAAGGAAAATGGGCACTGAAAGATAAAGCAAACTTCTTCATCAAAGATCGTTCCAGGCAAGACTGCACTCAGGAAACGGGCATTCTGGTAGGATGGAGGATGGAGAGCTTGGCAGGGGTCAAGGGCGTGGCGTTCAGAGCCTCTCTTGCTCGGACACCTGAGAAGCCACTGCAGGAGCAAAAGCCCCCCTGAGAAAGGAGGGGGAACTCAGGTGGTCCCCTACTCATCTCCCCTACCTGTATTGCAGGGGCAGCAGCCGTTTCCAGTTCTCCACAAAGATGACGACTCAGCACTGCCTCTTCACTGCCTGGAGGGAGAGAACGTTGGAAGAAAGGGTCTGAGCTGAGACTTCATGCGTATCCTGCTTCATGCACCCCTGTTCCCAGGTCTGTGGAACTATGTCCTGTCTACACGCCACAAAATGTGTAACAATTTTGAGTAAACTTGAGGGAGGAGTGGAAGAGAAGCACCAGGTTCCTATGAGCCGGGGGGGGGGGGGGGGGCGGTAAAACCCTGCCAACACATTCAGACTTCTGTGACACTTGAAATTTATCCTGTGAACTGCAAAGCTCAAAACGGTGACAGCATCCCTGCTCGATCAGACCAAAGGCCCAGGTGCACCATTCTCCTGCTGGCTGGACCCTCCCACGTGCCTTTGAGTTCAGGATTCCAAGAGAAGGGGGTGGGGAGAAGAAATGAGATCAAACGATACATCACGAGCAAACCTGTCCAAAAACCCAGAGGGGACATTAGCACAGCTGAGAACTCGAGGGTAATATCAGGCGGTTTCCAGAGTGTCTGCTGATGCTCTGATGTCACATCTAGATTTTCAGCAGGATAAGACATCACTGTGACATCACATCCACCCCTGGCCCCACCTCCTAAGTTCCCAGGGGTGCCATGTCAGCTTTTCTTTTCTGAGCCACCTTGAATTCCTCTAAAAGAAAATATGTGAGACAGGAATTTCTTTTGTATTTTTAATATGTGTGTATGCACCTAGAAATCTTGGTGACCTCTGGTGACTGACCCCTACTGGAGGCCTGGAGGATATTCAAAGAACTGGCTAAATAAAGCCTGCCCCCACCTCTGTTGAGCAGTGGTTCCCTATCTTCTTGGTGCTTGTGGGGCCACAGCAGGAGACGTTTAGCAGCTCACGCCCCCACTGGTGGACCTCTTGATGGCACCTGGGTTTGGCCCACTGTGTAACACAGACTCTTGAGTCAGATGGGCTATTGGCCTGATCCAACATGGCTTCTCTTATAGTCTCCTGTGTTCCTATGAAAACGGAATTGCCCTCCATGAATCTGCATAATTCCCCTTCAAATGGCTGGCCACCATTACATCCCATGGCACTGAGTCTCAGCAGTCCATTCTGCTGTGCAGAAATACTTCTGTCCTCCTATCCTGAACCTTCTATCCAACAACTTCACAATGTGTCACAATCTGGGCACAAGGAACCCTTACCACACAAGAGGGCGTCTTGGGAACGCTCCTGGGCCTGCACCTTCTGCTCCTCCTCAAACGGAGATCCTTTCTCCTCAGAGAACTTCACTTCCATCTTCACAGACGGTCCACACATCTGAAACGGCAGCAAGAGATACAGGTAAGAAGAGGAATTTGAAAGTCCAAAGAGACGGATCTTGCCCCTGCCCATCCTCCCCTGTACATTGATCAACAGAGCTGCTTCAACCACAGTGACAAGAAACAAGGTTGTGGGTTTCTATCAACCCCGGTGAAGTGTCTTGAGGGACACATATCGGGCAGGGAGGCCTTAGGCTAAGGTCGAAGGTCACAGCTGGAATGGACGGCATGAAGCTCCCTCACCTGCTCCGCCTGCCGCTTGTCCTCTGCCCAACTCAGGAGGAAGCCCTCGGCCAGAGACACCGCCTGAGAACTGGTCTCCGGGTCGCATCCTCTGACCCAGCGCTGCATTTCCTCGGGCAGGATGGCCAGGAACTGCTCCAGGATCACCAGGTCCAGGATCTGCTTCTTGGAGCGCCTCTCTGGCTCCAGCCAGTGCTTGCAAAGTCCATGGAGCAGGCTGCAAACCTCTCGGGCCCCAGCAGCCTCCGGGTAGCAGAACTGCCGGAAACGCTGGCGATGCTCCTCTGAGATCCCAGTCTCCTGAGGCACGACCTCTAGCACTGCTCTTTCCCAGAGTTCAGCACCACTCCCCGCCTGGATGGGATGGGGGTCTTTCCTGGCTCTCTTGCCAGTTCCTGGTCCTTCTGGGTCCTGCTCTTCCATCTCCTTCCCCTTATGCTGGGCCACCTTCAACTGCAAAAAGATGCCTTTACTTACTTGGTATGAAGAGGGAGAGGGGAATACATCAAAAAGGCAGAAAGGAACCTAAAGAAGATGGAGCAGCATCACCAACCCTGGTCAAGACACACCCAGGATCAGGGTTAATGTAATTGTGCTGTACTAACTATTGTAGACTGGTATGAACTATTGTAGACATCTCCTAAGGAGGACCACCGTAGTCTCCAGGTCCTGATGGCACACACCCAACGTTTTTTAAGGATGCGAGATACTTAATCCACTAACCCATAGACGTAACCTATCACAAAATTTGGCTGCTGTACCACAAGACTGGAGAGTAGCAAATATTACACCAGTTTTTAAATATGGATCCAGAGGAGAACCAGGAAATTACAGGCCAGTCAGCCTAACGTCTGTCCCAGGCATATTAGTAGAATCTGTAATCAAAGACGGATTCAATGGTTAGGCACATCGAAGGAGAAAGCCTGTTGAGGGAAAACCAGCACAGCTTCTGCATGGGGATGTCCTGCCAGAACAGAGAGTGGACAAAGAGAAATTTTTGTCCCTCTCCCAAAATACTAGAACTTGAGGGCATCCAATGAAGCTCATGGGCAGTAGGTTCAGGACAGACGAAAGGAAATACTTCGGTACACAGAGAGTGTTTGAAATGTGGAGTTTGCTGCCAGAGGATGTAGTCATGGCCACAAAAATAAACAGCTTACAAAGGGGACTAGATAAACTCATGCTAGATAAGTCTAGCTGCTAGCCATGGTGACTGAGGGGAAACTTCATATTTAGAGGCACTAAAGCTTACTGTCTCTGAATCCCAGAGCAAGGAGGCAACATCAGGGGAAGACCTCTCTGCCCTGTTGTTGTCCTTCCAGAGAACTGGTTGGGGCCACTGTGTGAGACAGGATGCTGAACCTGATGGACCCTCACTGGTCTGATCCAGCAGGGCTCTTCTGGTGTCCCTACTACAGGGGTCGTGTCACTGAGGCCACGATCCTCACAGTGATGTGTTTCCTGGTGCCCTTTGTCCCTCCTGGCCTTCTGGGTATGGGCAGGCTGATATTGGGGGGTGGGGGGGGGGGAGGATGGCTCTCTGCCTGTCCCAGGGGAGTTTCCTGGTGCTGTGACTGGTGGGCAATGGTGGTGTTTCCATCTACTCCAGTAGCATTGCTAGGCTCTCTGCACCTTAGAAACTGATTTTTTAAAATAAAAAATCCCTTCTCCTCTGCTGCGGAGCCTTGAATACCCACTAGCAGCCCCGGCCCCACACTGGCACTGCCTCAGGATGGGGATGCGGTTGATTCCCACTCAGGTAGGAGTTACCCTGCCCCTCCAAAAAATACAAATACATGCAATGACCTTTTTCACTTACAGACCAAATTAAGGCTCTTCACCTCCCCCAGCCCCCCTCCCCCAAGCTAAAATCTCAAGCAACAGAACTCCAGTTTTATACATTTTTCCTTGTACTTAAAGACACTTAAAGACAAAGATTATCCCTCCCACCCCAGTTACCTAGCGGAGCAAAACTGATGCCGAACAGGATTGCCAGCCTCCAGGTGGGGCCTGGAGATCACCCAGAATAATACCTGATCGTCCAAGAACAGAGATCCATCCCGCCGCCCCCTCCCCCGGAAACATGCCTGCTTTGGAAGGTAAGCTCTGCAGTATTATACTCCACTGACTTCCCTCCCCAGGCTCCCCCACCCCCTCCCCGTTGTCCAGGAATTTTCCATCGCGGACTTGATAGCAATTTCTTTCTTTTTCTTTTTTGCAGAATGAAAACGCCAGCAACTGAACGCCGGTTCCATTCACTGAATTTTCCTGGACTTAAAGACACCGAATATCCTCCCCCCCCCCCCCCCCCCAAAAAAAATCCTCATTTACAGAGAGGAGAAAACCCGATGCTGGCAGCCGCGTTCCCCTCCTCCAAAATCTAAGACCTCACCCCCCGGCCCCGGCCCCGGCCCCCGCTCCCAATGACTTACTTACGATCCGGCTGCAAGGCTTTTCCCTGCTGCTGCAGCGCTGAAGCTCCTCCTCTCTTCCGCAGTTCAAAAACTCCCCCCACCCCCCAGCGGAAGAGCCCTTGTTCCGCCCCCCCCCTTGCTCGGCCTCTCCAGCAACCAGCTCCGTCCCTTTAACCCTCGCAGCGCTGGACACAAATGAAAACGCTTCCCGCCCTCTTTCCAGCTCCCGGACCCGGACGGAGGGACCGGACTTCAGCCAGGCTGCCTCCAGCGACGCCCTCTGCGGCTCAGCGGGGCTCCTCGGGAGGAATCCTGCCCTGGGTGGCCCTCCCGGAGCCCCCTCTGCTGCTGCACCGTTCATTGGATCCCTCCTCTCTTGAATCAGTGGACTGTCCTGACTCGCTCTGCGTCACCCGCCGTGAGTTGAGAAAGGCTGACCACAGGGGACGCCAGTAAAACACCAATAAGTACCCGCACTCTCCACCTGCCCGCAGTTGCTCCCTTCTGATCAGTCACTATAAGTGCAATAGAGACCTCCTTTGCATGGCAGAAGACCAACGGACTTCGCAGCCTTCCAAGGGGGCAGCTGGGATGTCTTTACACAACAAAAACTATGGGGCAGAGATAGGGTTGCCAAGTCTGGGTGGGAAAATATCTGGAGACTTTGGGGGTGGAGCCAGGAGAGGGTGGGGTATGGGGAGGGGAGGGGCCTCCACATAGTAGAATGCCATAGAGTTCACTCTCCAAAGCAGCCATTTTCTCCAGGGGAACTGATCTCTGTCAGCTGGAGATCAGTTGTAAAAGCAGGAGATCCCCAGGCCCCACCTGGAGGCTGGCAACCCTAGGCAGAGAGAAAGCCAGAAAGAAAGAACTGCAGACTTCCAGATGGGATCTCCAGACTACAGAGATCAATTCTTCTGGAGAAAATGGCAGCTTTGGGGAATGGAATCTCTTGCATTATAACACCCCCCCCCCCCCCGCCAGGACCTTTTCCTTCTCAAAACCCAGGCTCCCTCCCCAAATTTCCAGGAATTTCCCAACCTGGAGTTAGCAGCCCTACACAAAGCAAAGGCCTCCTGAGTTCTTTCCTGCATCCCTCCCTGGGGGGGGAGGGGAATCTTCCCATGACCTGAGCACGGCAGCTGTTTCAGCACCTTCCCAAAGTAGGTCCAGTTCAGGATATGTGGAAATGATGCTGTTCCACTGCTTGTGAGGGAGACACGGAACAAAGTGAGAATCCACACATTTTCCTTCCTGACACACAAGACTTCCCAAAGCGCTTGAAGGAAGCAGGAAGCCTCAGCTTCAAATCCCAATCTCTCTCCTTTACTCCCCATATTGTGTAGGGGTGGAAAGGGCCATCAAGCCTCAGCAGCCCCATAGCCACCCCAGAGTTTTCAAGACCAGAGATGTTCAGAGGTGGTGAAAAATGGAAGTTATATTGAATTTTACTCTGTTAAGGCGTAGTTTATTTTACATTGCGGCACAAGTTAATTTAAGCATTTGACACAAGGCTGGATCTTAGGAGGCTTCATATTAAATATTTTTCTTCGGTCTTTTGATTTCTTTTTTGAAGTAAGGGCAATATATTTGGCTTGACAAATTTGGCTTTTTAAATAATAGAGATCATTATTAGACACAGCATTTTAAATTGCTATTGAAATACTATTATTTTCTTCCTTAACGGCAGTCCTGTTTTGGTCCTATATCTACTTGTGTACTGTCTTTTGATTGTAACAGGAGCCTATTTGTACATTAGAATCATAGAGTTGGGACTTCCAGGGTCATCTAGTCCCCCCCCCCCCGAGAACCCTCTGAAGAAGGCCCAGCTGGGTCAAAACACATTAGAGCACTACTGATTTCTCTTGGACATACGTAACTTTTTACTCTATTATGAGGCTCGTGTTGGGCCCTGAATTGCTTTTAATGCCTTTGTAGGAAATACATGTATTTTTATGAACAATTAGTTCATATTTCATTTTGGCTTTTGGCCCTGCATTTGCTTTTACACAGCAGCCAACCAGTTCCTCTGGAGGGCCAACAAGAGGGCAGAGAGGCCGAGACCTTCCCCTGAGGTTGCCTCCTGGCTTTGGGATTCAGAGGCTCAGTGCCTCTGAATGTGGAGATTCCCTTCAGTCACCAGGCGTAACCATTAATACACTTATCCTCCATGAATCTATCTAATCCTCTTTTAAAGCTGTCTATGCCAGTAGCCATCTCTACATCCGCATTTTAATCTATCTCATTATTGTCCTGAGTGTTTTATGCAGCCATCATCCCTTTGGACTGACTGGTCCCAACCAGAGGCTCCTCAGGCCAGTCCAGAAGCAAAAAGGAGTTTCAAAACACCAAGGATTTCTTCCCCCACCCTGGCAGACACTGCAGCCAGCAAAAGAGGCTTCCGTGCCATGAGAAACCTTCGCCTGCCCATTTCCACACTGCTGGCTTCTCCTGAAAGGGATGGAGGTGCTCACTGCAGTGCTGGAGTGGGAGTCGGTGCCGCTCATTGGGATCCCGCCTTCGTTGCCAGTGAAAAGTACTGAGTTCTTGACGCCATGGATGAGTGAGACAGCATAGTGATCAGCTCTTAGGTTTATTGGGTTACAACAAGCATGCCTTTAACTGGCCAAGTGGCCAACTATATACACATCCCCAGACATGCCCTGGTCCCCTCCTATATTCCTACCGGGGGGGGGGGGGTTGAGTTTCCCACCTCGATCTCATTGGTGGGTTTTGCAGATCCTAGGATACGTGGCCCCTATTGTCCTAGGTGCCAGCTCAGGTTTGTCTCGCTGGCACCCTATGGCTGGCGCCCTGTGGCCATTGGCAACCCTAAGAGATACCTGGAACTGCACACGCCCGAGGGGGGGGCGGGGAGGACAGCAGGGCTCCGACCTCCCCTGCTGGATCAGCAGCTGTCTTCTCCCTCTATTTGCCACCTGGATCAGAGATGCCAACCTCCAGGCGAGGCCAGGAGACCTCCCAGAATCACAGTTGATCAGCAAATAGAGATCAGTTTCCCTTGGGGAAATGGCCGCTTTGGAGAGTGGACTCGATGGCAATATATCCTACTGAGCTCCTTCCCCTCCCCCAGGCTCCATCCCTCCCAAGAAACCTTCCAGAATTTTCTACCCCAGAGCTGGCAACCCTCGCAGGGACACTTCCCTTCCTCCCCTCATCCTCCTTCCCTTCAACTCCCCCCCCCCCAAGAGTCCCCTTTGCCACCATGCAGCTTTCCCTTCACCAATAACAGAGTGGACTCTACTGGCTGGTATGGGGATAAGACAGGCCACTTTCCCACAAGGTTCAGAGCGAATTGTGAGAGTCTCTCCCCACCCCCCCACCTGCAAGAGAGGCCAAGCCAGGCTTCTTCGTGGAGCCCCCCCACCCCCATGGCCAGGAGGAGGCTTGGCTGCTCTGGGCTCTCATGTCAAGCTAGGGCCTAGGTTGTCATGGAAAATATGCCAGCTGTTGCTCTGCTTTCCCTTCCTGCCCAGGCCTGCACCAGCCAGCAGGGCGGTGCCACATTCCCATGTGTCCATGGCTCTCTCCCGGGCAAACTCGGAGCCAAGACTCCCACTCTTGGGCTTCCCCGGCCAAATTCTGCCCAGCAACCATGGCTGGAGCACCCCGATTTTCCCAACTGGCCCAATATTTCCCCTGGCGGCCATTCGCAGGTCGGGGCCAGAGAAGGTACTCAAGAGGTGGGGTAATAGCGGAGATTGTCCTACCAATGTTGAGGGGGATCTTTCCCTTCACGGGAGCTCTTAATAACCAGTCCCAGGATAAAATAGAGAATATTGTATTAAAGGATATTATAACACACAAGCAGCACACCTGGAACATACACACATACAAGAACTATGGGAATAAAAAGAGGCGCTGTGTGATGGAGCGGGTTGAGGTGATAGCTACGTGTCCTGTAGACATCTGTGCAGCCAGAAAGACAGCAAAACTACCAGCGCTTCACTGAGAGAAAAAGGACCCAGTATACTGGGGTGTGTCTCAATGGGCACCTGAGGTAACACAACCACCGTACTGCAGTTGTGCTGGGCTAGTTATACCCAAAATGTGCCCAGAGGGCTTGCTAAATGCGAGGGCTCCCTTGGAACAAAGAACTGATGAGATTACTCAGGGCTGTGATGAAATTACTCTGGGGTAAGATAATGTAGCTTTGGAAATGTGGCAACGAATTCCCAAGACTGGACAAAGGAGACCAGGGGTTTCTTCTACGTGGAAAGTTGATGCTTGGGCTCTGTTCCTGATCCGTTTTCCTGTGTTGGAGGACTAATGGATTGCTAATTTAAACTAATCAAAATGGAAACAATACTGCTTGATGAACCACCTGGTCTTGGGGTGGGAAGAAGGAAGAGGCATGATTGTGACATTATCAAGGAAATGCGGAGCGGGAAGATGAGGTCAGACTGAGGGGATTAGAGTTTGAAACTGAAAGATGTTACTTTGGGGCAAGGCAGGTCCATTATCCAGAGTACAGGGATGTTGGCCGGGGAGGGGAGGGAGAGTTAGTCACAGCTGTCAGAGCAAGATCTCTTGTGCTTTTTCCAGGGTTATATCTTTATGTTCACTTATGTCAAGTTGCCTGGTGTATAGACTCCTGGGGCACCCCTGTGTGATCCCTTAACAGTTGAAACGACCCCTCCTGATGAACATGGGGTCTGCATACAGCCCTGGTGGACCTCCTGATGGCACCTGGTTTTTTGCTTCTGTGTGTCACAGAGTGCTGGAGTGGATGGACTGTTGGCCTGAGCTTGCTCAGCTTACTGACAGGGCTGGAGAAGATGAAATGGAGGGGATAGGAGACTCTCCCGTTGTCGTGCTGATACTTGTAGTTATAGAAAGCAGCGGGAGAGAGGGGTGCAGGCTCCAAGTGGTGGAAAGAAAGGGGGGGGTGTCCTTCCTTGCTGGAAAACTCCCTTTGAACAAGAGAAAAAAAACCCTGGTAACCAGCTGCCAGCACTCAGGGATCTCCTGAGAACATATAGACAGACCCGCAGAGAAGATATCCTTCAAGCACAGAACTAGACCAATAACAAAGTAACTGGATAGAAACCCTGGAAAATACCTTCAGTCAAACTATGTTGCCTCTGTGCCATCTAGTATGTAGGTAAGAAGTTCAGAGAAATACCAAAGGAAAATAGATTGTACCAAATCAGATATCCCCAACGTGGATCCCATAAGCACCACTGTGCCGGCTGACCCCTTCCTTGGCGCCTGCCGTGTGTTTTTAGGAAGTGAGTGGGCCCAGGTCAGCTTCTGGTTGGTTCTTGGAGGATTGATTGGCTGTGCAGTTTCTTAAAAAGGTTGCTTTTGCAGCAGCTGCCACCAGAGCACAAGAACTTCCACTGGGTGACTGAAAATAAGCTGGGGCAGCCATTGGTTGCTGGCTCCGCCTCCTGTGGCAGCCATTTTGCCAGCTGGGTGACCTTGGGTCAGTCACAAGTTCTTTCAGAGCTACAGAGCTCTCTCAGACCCATCTACCTCACAGGATGTCTGTTGTGGGGAGGGGAAGGGAAAGGTGAGTGTGAGTCTGAGACCCTGACTGAAGGACAGGGTATAAATTTAATCTCTTCTTCTTCTTCTTCTACAAAGCCCTTCAATGCCTGGGACCACCTGTGTTCTGCCACAGCATAAGCATTCACCTGTGCAAAAAGGCCTTCTGAAGGCGCCGCCCTGCAAACAAGAAAGTTCAACCAATGCTCGTTAATGCCCCTTTCATGCTGTGGCTCCCACCTTATGGGACAGCCTGCTCGAGAAGTCTGGGAAGGCCCTCCCTCTGCTGCAGTCATTCTGCAAACTGTATAAAGCAGAAATATTCAGGAGGGCATTTTCAGAAAGGGGTTAGAACTGTAAAATAGCTCAGCAGGTCACTTTTATAAGGGAAGGGATTGCAGTCTATTGCAATGCTTATTTGACTAGAAAAAAGCCAGAGTCCAGCCAGGATTTTGTGGCTTGTGGGGTAAAAAAATTTCTGGTGGGGCTGCCACTATTTTTATGACAGCTCCAATCTGCCCCCAAGCCTGACCACGGCTGGCCACCCCCTCCCTCTCCTCCTGTAAGATTTAAAGGGCCCTTCATCTGGCTGATGGGGAGCAGGTGGCCCGCCGATCAGCTGGATGGCTCTTTAAATCTTGCAGGAGGGAGGGGGGGCATTATCCGCTGCTGCTTCTCAGAAGAAGAAGAAGAGATTGGGTTTATATCTCGTCCTTCACTTGGAGTCTCAGGGCGGCTTACAAACTCCTTTCCCTTCCCCTCCCCTCCCCACAACAGACACCCTATGAGGTAGGTGGGGCTGAGAGAGCTCTGAGACAACTGTCCTTGAGAGAACAGCTGGTACAGAGCTATGGCTTGCCCAAGGTCACCCAGCAGGTGCAAGGATCCCTTTAAATACTTTTGAGAAGAAGTGGGGGGTGCACACGCCCCCCCATTCTTCTTTTAAAAATCTTGTGGGGCTGGACCTTTAAAGAAGGGGCGGAGCCCCAAATAGCCCCACTGTAGCTATGAACCAGGTGTCCAGTAGCACCTAAAAGACTAACAACCATTCCCCTCTCACCACCACCATCACACATATAATAAAATCCAACCCCATCTGCAGAGACGATGATAATGCTGAAGCTTAGGTGGATATCCCCCCTCCGTCTCCCCCCACCCACTTCAGGTAACGGGAAGCAACCCTCCCCCATGGCTGCCCCAGCGACCCCCTCACCCTTCATGAGACATTCCGCTGTGGGCAGTTTGCCGCCCTGGCTGTGCCTGGAGATGGACCGTGTCCACTTGCTCTATTTTCTCCTGGGACCCTTTCCCTCCACATCAGAGGGGCCGGGACTCTGGTGGCGGCAGCAGCAGCAGCAGCAGGGACATAGCAGGCCCAGGCAGAGGTGGTGACAATAGCAAAGGACCAAGAACAAGGGAACCATTTCAGGGTTCAGGCAGTGGCTCTCTCCATAGGAGCTCCCCGCGCCTGTCTGCTGTCACAGATGCGACCAGTGTCAGCACTACTCCCCCCCCCCCCCACAGCACACAAGGCACAAGCTTTCAAGGCCGCCGTCTGTTTGATTGCAGGGAAGTTGCAGGGAAACCCTCCTCTCCCTGATGCCCGCCTTCCCACTTCCACCACCTGGTACACATGAGCGCTGGGACAGTATACAGGGACAGAATGTTGACAGTGTTAAGCTCCAGCACTAAGATCAGCAAGATCTATTTGACAGCTATCTGTCAA
This sequence comes from Lepidodactylus listeri, assembly GCA_029233225.1. NCBI lineage: Eukaryota > Metazoa > Chordata > Lepidosauria > Squamata > Gekkonidae > Lepidodactylus > Lepidodactylus listeri. The sequence continues at coordinate 96,814,273 of JARCFY010000011.1, read as the reverse complement.
ATTGGTAGCTGTGTAGTGCAGGTCTAAACTGGTTATGGCTGGCACTGAAGTAAGGTCAGTCATAATGACTCAGCATGAAGCTGATTGGTCACTACATGTATATATGGAATTGTACAGTACTGATGTATGTCCATTCTCTTGTACCACGGTTCTGGCGAAGCATTTTGATCCTGTAAATAATAAATCCTGTATATAGTTTACCACAGGACTGTGTAAGTGTGGTTGCTATAAGGAGTTGCAGCAGAGTGAATGCTGGTGAGAATTGGGAAAGCTGGGGTGCTGAAAGTGGCTGGAGTGGCTGCAAGGGGCTGGAGTGGCTGGAACTTCTGAAGGGGTGTTGCAGACGCGCTGCGCAACAGGGTTATGGGCCCAGCCTGACGGAGCCCAGCCTGACGGAGAGCCTAGCCTGCCCAGCCTGCTGGAGATTCAGCCCAGCCTGAAGGAGACCCAGTTCGGTGGAGAACCAGCTCTGCATTCTGCAAACGCCGGTGAGCCGTGCTTAGAGTGTGTGTCCAGCTGTGTAGCTGCGGGAGGACGGTTGCTGACTTCTTCCAGGAGTGGGGGAGTGTGACTTGCCCGGAGAAGCCTTGGCAGCGGTGTGACACGCTGAGAGTGGAGATAACAGATCCAGCTTGTGAGTGTCGAGGGAGCGGAGAGAAATTATGGCTCTTGTGCCGACTACCCAGGTGGTGGACAAGCTGACTTCCACAAACTATGATACGTGGGCGTTTCGGATGAAACACTATCTTATCAGAGAGGGCCTCTGGCTGTATGTTAATGACCCTCCGGATCCAGTTCCAGTGGGAGACGTGCCGAAGGTCGAGCGGGCGCTGGCAAGCATCGTTTTGGCAGTAAGTGACGACCAATTAATTCATATTTCATCCTCTGTCAACGCTAAAGAAGCATGGGACTCACTTAAACAAGTTTATGTGCAAAAATCTGCTGGCACAATAATGTCTCTGACTCGTCGCTTGTACAGAAAAATCCAAGGGCCTAATGAATCAATTAGGGAGCATGTAAATGCTTTGACTCAGCTTTATCAGCAGTTGGAACAACGCGGCAAGGTGATTTCTGCTGAAGACAGATGTTATTTGCTTTTGAGTTCCTTATCTCCTGCGTTTGACACTTTAATTACTTCACTCGAAGGACTGCAGCCTGATCAGTTAACTCTGCAGTTGATCATAGGTCGTGCTTTAGACTATGAAGCGAAACTAAAGTCTCAACATTCCTCAGTAGCCGTGCAGCGAGCCCAGACGGTGGAGTCAGCTGGCAGCAGCAGGAGGGATGTTAGGATTGAACGTGAGGAACCGGTCAAGGCTCTGCGTGTAAGGAAATGTTTCGTCTGTGGTTCAACTTCCCATCTAAAGAAATCCTGTCCGTCACAGCAAAAGAAGATAAAAAATATTGGGCGCTCAGACATGTTGTCGGGCCGTCCCAATGCATCTCTTGTTGTTACAGGTGACACAGAAAACCAGGCATGGATTCTTGACAGTGGGGCTAGCCATATAATCTGCAAAAGCCCTGAAATGTTAAGGAATCTACAGGAGGCTCAGCAACGTCATGTGAGTCTGGCTGATGGTCATACAGCAGATGTGACTGCCAGAGGTGAACTAACTTTATCAGTTCTTAATTACACCTTTCAAAACGCACTCTGTGTACCCACGCTCGAAAGTAATCTGCTTAGTGTCTTGGCACTGGACCGTGCTAAGTTTGAAGTAACTTTTGGAAAGGAACTGTGTGTTATTAAGAAAGGTGGGAGGGAAGTGGCAAAAGCAAGTTTGAGAAATGGAGTGTATGTATTAGATAACTCTGTTACGGCAGCAACAGCTAGTGTGCCGGGTAACAAAATTCCTCATAACTCATGCTTACACTTGTTACATCGCCGGCTTGGACACGCCTCTTTTCATGCTATTAACAAAACTCTTGCTTTGACAGGTAGAGAAGGGATAAATGACTGTAATATGTTCCTAGACTGTCAGGTTTGCAAGCAGGTCAAATCACAGGCTTTCCCTGTAGCTCGCAGCAGTGAGAGGGAGTCTACTCATGCTTTAGAATTGGTGCATGTAGATCTTTTGGGACCCTTTCCACCCAGTATATCTGACAACAGGTATGCACTGGTGATCACTGATGATTTTTCAAAATATTCTTGGGCATATATTCTGAAAAACAAATCTGACACATTTGAAACTCTGAAATATTGGTACAAAAAGGTCAAAAATCAATTAGGTGATTTAAAATCACTGCAGTCTGACATGGGAGCAGAGTTCATGTCAAACAAAATGAAACAATGGTTACTCAAGTTAGGGGTAAAGCACCGTGTAGCAAATGTGGCCACTCCACAGGAAAATGGTGTGGCAGAAAGGAAAAATGCTACTTTACAAACCATCATGTATGCAATGCTTGCTGATGCTCAGTTACCTAAACAGTTTTGGGCTGAAAGTTTAAAATATGCTGTGTATGTGTCTAATAGAACCTGGTCAAGGGTGATAGACAATATTCCATTTGCATTGCTCTATGGGAAAATGCCAAAGCTAAATTATCTGCGTGTGTTTGGTTCCAAAGCGTGGGTGAACATACCTTTGAATCAGCGCAGGAAAGGTGGTACTAGATCAAAACAAATGACTTTCTTAGGATGTCAATCTGGTATGAAAGCATATAGGTTCTCAAATGATCATCACCAAGTCAGTTTTAGCAGGTCTGCCAATTTCACTGAAGGCAGGAATTGGCACAGAATACATGCTAACTCATTACCAGACCAGGCAGTGTTGCCAATAACAGGTGATTCACAAAATGTTTCTAGTCCTGAACCTAGTGTTTCTTCTCAACCCATTGCTTCAGGTGGTATTAAGTCTGAACCTAGTACACCTAGAAGGTCTGAGAGAAGTAACAAAGGGATTCCTCCACAAAGATATGGTTTTGAGACACAAGTGGCTAACTTTGTCTGTGCAAAAGAACCTTCATGTTATGATGATGTTACTCAATTGCCTGAAGGTGAAAAACAAGCTTGGTTGCAAGCTATGCAAACTGAATATGATTCTTTGTGTGAAAATAACGTGTTTGAATTGTCTGAATTGCCAGAAGGGAAAAAGCTTATTGGGTGCAGGTGGTTATATAAGCTGAAACCTGTGCAGGGTGGGATGCCTCAAAGGAAAGCCAGACTAGTGGCTCAGGGATTTTCTCAAGTGTTTGGGGAAGATTTTGATGAGACATTTGCACCAACTGTAAAAAGCAATACTTTGAATGTGGCTCTGACAAAGGCAGGAATAGAGGGGATGCTTGTTCAACACTTTGACTTCACATCCGCCTATCTGAATGCTGATTTGGATGAGCAACTATACATGCAACAAATTCCAGGTTTTGTGGATAAGAATACTAACCTTGTATTGAAATTGAAGAAGGGTTTATATGGTCTTAAGCAGAGTGGTCATCTCTGGAACTTATGCCTTACTACAACTCTAACAAACATGGGGTTTAAACAGAGTGTTGCAGATCCCTGTATGTTCAGCAAGGTAATCAGTGGAAACAAATGCTACCTTATGGTTTTTGTTGATGATTTGTGTTTCATGTACAAACAGGTGGAACAGTTACAATGGTTTGAACAAACAACAAAGCAATATTTCAAAATGAAAAACCTAGGTACTATCAGTCATTATCTTGGGATGGATATCAGTAGAAACACTGATGGTTATTTTGAGATAAGCCAAGAAAACAAAATTATACAGTTGTTGGAAAAATATAACATGGTCAATGCTAACTCTGTGTCTACTCCAATGTCTACTGGTTATGCTAGGGAGCCAGAAGATGAAAGTTTTGACCAAAAGGGATTGTATCAATCACTGTTAGGATCTTTAACATATTTGGCAACATGGTCTCGCCCTGATATTAGTCATGCAGTTCATATTCTTTGTCAAAAGAGTGCCAAACCTTGTAAGCGTGACTGGAATGCTGCTAAAAGAGTTCTAAGATACCTAAAAGGAACCTTGAAGTGTAAGTTAGTGTTGAAAGGGAACAATACTCAACAGGTTCTAGCTTACAGTGATTCCAATTGGGGCACTAATCAGGATGCCAAGTCAACAACTGGTTATGTGATATTTGTAAATGGATCTTTGGTGATATGGAAGTCTGTAAAACAATGTTTTGTGTCAACAAGTACCTGTGAATCTGAATTTGCAGCCATCAATGAATGTGTTATTCAGCTAGAATGGTTACAACAGTTGCTAACAGATTTTGATGTGAAATGTAGCATGCCTATGATTGTAAAATGTGATAACACAGCAGCTGAATTATTAGCAGACTCCCAAGGTATCCGGCCTAGATCCAGACACATCAACATTAGATACCAAAATGTAAGAGACACTATTCAGAGGAAATTAGTTACTCTACAACATTGTGTATCTAAGGAAAATATTGCAGACATGTTCACTAAGAGTTTGGATGAAACAAAGTTCTTAACTCTTAGGGGGAGTCTTAACATGATCTTGTGTGCTGAATCTTAAGGGGGAGTGTTGACAGTGTTAAGCTCCAGCACTAAGATCAGCAAGATCTATTTGACAGCTATCTGTCAAATTGGTAGCTGTGTAGTGCAGGTCTAAACTGGTTATGGCTGGCACTGAAGTAAGGTCAGTCATAATGACTCAGCATGAAGCTGATTGGTCACTACATGTATATATGGAATTGTACAGTACTGATGTATGTCCATTCTCTTGTACCACGGTTCTGGCGAAGCATTTTGATCCTGTAAATAATAAATCCTGTATATAGTTTACCACAGGACTGTGTAAGTGTGGTTGCTATAAGGAGTTGCAGCAGAGTGAATGCTGGTGAGAATTGGGAAAGCTGGGGTGCTGAAAGTGGCTGGAGTGGCTGCAAGGGGCTGGAGTGGCTGGAACTTCTGAAGGGGTGTTGCAGACGCGCTGCGCAACACAGAATGCACAGCCTCTGCCATCTGGCAATGAAGGTAATGACCGGTTGCTTGCAGGCCAGATAAGAGTCCTGGACGGGCAGGTTCCAGCCTGCGGGCCGCGTGTTTGAGCCTCATGCCTTAGCTGGCGGTATTCTTCTCTTCTGAGTAGCCAAGATGGTAATTGGGGGCCTAATGCTCTGATAGTTCTGGCCCTATCTGGCTCAGAAATCCCAAAAATGGGGCTGGGGGACCCTAAGCAACAGGGCCAAGACATTAGTGCCTTTATTGAAACAGTCACTATTATTTTCTGGAGGGCCTTGAGCCTTTTGTAAGCATTGGGTGAATACTGGCTGCCAATGCCTTTGAGCATGAGCAGAATACTTTCCCAGCCCACCCCCTTTTAACAGAAACTTTCACAAGGTGTTGTTCAGAATTCCAAAGACAAGTATTGTATAAGACAAAATGGTGTAAACGAACAATTTAAAATTATACAAAAAGCAACAGTAAAAAAACCTTGAGTAACTGAACTTCTCATGGTAAGTGCATTTCATTGCTTCAGAGCCCACACAGAAAAGGCCCTGCTCTTGAACAATGCCAGCCCCTCAAGGTATGATGAGAACTGAACTTGTATACAGTGCAGATGTTTCAAAACACTTGTTGTGTTTTCTCACCAACTCACAGCCATTTGTGAGCCCTGCATTAAAGCTTAGAGGGAGATGGTGCAGTTGAGGGGCACAGAGGTTGGGCTTCTCTGTCGCAGGTTGCTTTTCAAGAACTACCAGTCCTGGAGTTCCTTGTGCATAGGCAGGGCAGGGGGGAGGAACAGATATTGATTCTCAGGTGTCACAGAAATGCTCCTTTGGAGGAGAATATCTGAGTGCTCATGACTTAAGGCAGCCATGCTCTGGTAGCTGTCCAGTTAGCTAGCCAATCTTTTTCCCACCCCCTTTCCAAAAAAGGAGATTTCCAGCCAGAATTAATTCTTTATACAGAAGAATAAAGAGAAACTGAAGCAATGCAGACTGTTAAGACTCTATTTAAAAATAGCAGGACAGAGAACAAGCATGAAGAGAAAATAAAACCAGTCTCCCTTAGGCATTCATTTGGAGGGAAGCTCCCTGCCTCCCTCCAGAATTGACCCCCTTTGTAAACTTTAACCTCCCGCACTTTGTAAACTGAAATCCCGCACTTTGTAAACTGAAACTGATGCAGGATCTCCAATTATCAAGGATCATTTTGGCTCCTGAGATAGCATGTGGTGCATAAACAATTCCGGCACAGCCGGGCTCTCTGCCACTGAAAAGAGGCATGGATAGCTGACACAGATAGCTGACTCCAACAGCCACCGATAGCTGTTTTCAGCAAAGCACAGTCCACAGGGTTAGCCAATTCACAAAGGAGCTGAAGAAGGGGGTCAGAATGCGTGGATTTCCAGAGACACTCAGTGTTTATTTATGAAACAATAATATCCTGCATTTCTTCTGAGTTCAAGGTGATTCTGAATGACAGTTAAACATCCTCAACGAAAAACAAGATCAAATAAGAAGCCCCAAATCCCTCCCCCTCCCCTCTTAAAAGATACCTGCTATTCAGCCCCCCTCAAAACCCTGGCAATGAACAGATTGGGATAACAGTCACACAGCGATACAGAGAAATGACAACAATACCATGTACAAAATAACAACTAGTAGAAGTAAAGATTTTTCAAAGATTATGTGTAAATATTGTACTGAATAAAGTATATTCTAGGTCTAGGTTGCTATACTATAATATCAATGTGAACAAATACACAACACCCTAACACTTTATACAAACAATCCAACGCAGAAATAAGTCCATCTCAAAAAGAGTCAAATACAAAGTCCCTTGTAATTATTCTGATATCCAAATGAGGATAACCTGTTATAACAGAGTTCATTAGGCTCCAAACTTCTCCAAAAGGACCCTCCTGTCACCTCCTGGATCATGATGCCTCTCTCATGTCTTTTCAAATTGGGTAGTGTTCTTACCTTGCTGTAAGGTGCTAGATAAGAAATTAGCCTCTTATGGTTTGTCTAAACAATATTTGTGTTCTATGGGTTACGAAAAGGCCAAGTTTACGGCGAGACAGAGAACACTAGATATCTCAAGACTACATGACCTAAATATGATAAAGAAATGGCGAGTCCTTCTGGCTCCAGATAACAGAGTAATCCCTATGCCTTATCTTTCCCGTTTATTAAATCAGGACTACATTAATGTGTTGGGATGTACTCCCATCTGCAGTCGTGGAAGGAAAATTTAACAAGACTCCTTACAAAGAAAGGATATGCCCCTGTTGTGTGGATGGTATGGAGTCTGTAAAACATGTAATTTTTTATTGTAAAGCATATAATAACATCTGCAAGTCTCGTCCTTTCTCTAAGACACTCCCCCTCTCTCGCAGGCAAAGAATCTGCCTTTTAAGAAATTTGCTATCGGATCGCCAGGCAAAGGTTACTTATTGGGTGGCTAGGTTTGGATGGCTTGCCCAAAGAATTAGAAAATCTATAGTGGCTCGAAAAGAGAACTAAGATTTAGTTTTATTAATTTTAACCATTACGGTTTTATGGGTTTTATAACCAGCCCTAAAAATGTTGCTTCTATTTTAATGTGATGCTTTCTTTCTATGTTACAAAATGTATAGCGGTTTATGTGTTGGTCAATGACTGAATAATTTTTTTTAAAAAACCCTAAATTATTCTACAAACTCCCCAAAAAAAGACCTTGATTCCACAGGTGTAACCAGTGAATCAACATAGAAGAAGTCTCTATAGACTTCTTCATAGAAGAAAAGGGACCTGCAGCATATATATGTGTATACACAGAGAGAGAGAATCAGCCAATAGATAATGTCTACCAAAGCATACCTCACAATATAATTTGTAGAAATACAATCTATAGGAAAAACATCTACAATAATACATATATCACAGAGCTCCAAAAAAACATGCCAGTCATCATAAAACTTTGGATGTCTTAAGATATCTCAAGAGTTTAACTTGATTGATCCAATCTGCAATCCTAACTAAACGGTCTGCTTGGTGGTATAGATCAATATTAGATACTGATAAGCCTCCTCTTTTTTCTAATCCCGTATACTGTAAAACTAATTCTTAGTTACTGCCATTCCATATAAATGTATTTATTTGTTTCTGCCAGTCCATCAAAGTCTTTGCATACTGATCTGTATTAACTGAAACAGAAAATTTATTTGGCAATCCATTCATTTTTTTGGAAGCAATTACTCCCAGCTACGCCCATTTTAGTTTGGACCATCATACCAAAACTTTTTGGTATCTCTGTCCAAACACACGTGGGTTTGATTGAGGCTTTTCCTCCATTACTGGAGCAATTCAGTTTTATCACTTGGACTCGGAAGGCCAGAAGAGCAAGGCACATTTTTTGCCTCCCTAGTGGGTTGCCATGTTCATCTACAGAAGCAGAGCAGAATTCAAGTCCGGTAGCACCTTCACAACTACCTAAATTTTCCAAGGGTTTAAGCTCTCATGAGTTAAAGCTCACTTTCTCAGATAGGAATGAGAAAGAAGACCCATCAGCCCTTCTCTCCAGCTCAGAAGGCGAAAGGGGGGTTGCCAAAAAGGGCCATATGGAGTCAGGATTTCATTTATTTATTTGACGTATCCTGCCCTCTCTGCAAAGCAGTATTTGACATATCCTGCCCTCTCTGCAAAGCAGTCTCAAGGCAGCTTACAAAAACTATGAAACACTCAAACAAAAAAATATTTTTTAATGAAACCACAACAATATAATCCTAAACATAACAAAATATAAAGTGCTAGTACAACTAATATAACGATGGTGGACGTTAGCATTCACAAGTATGCAGTCAGCTTAGTCATAGTCTCGGTTGTGTCAGGCTGTTGATGGTGATAACGTTGATATTGATGTTAATCTTGGAGGAAACTTATTAAGAAAAGAATTAGTAAGTACATTAATGGACAAAAACTATTGAGGCAGACTCAGCATGGGTTCTGGAGGGGAAGATCTTGTCTTACTAACCTGTTAGTGTTCTTTGAGGGGGTGAACAAACATGCGGACAAGGGGGCCCAATAGATGTTATTTAACTTGACTTTCAGAAAGCTTTTGATAAAGTTCCTCACCAAAGGCTCCTAAGTAAGCTCAATAGTCATGGGATAAAAGGACAAGTCCTTTTGTGGATCAAAAACTGGCTAATTAATAGGAAACAGAGCATGAGCATAAACGGGCAATTTTTTCAGTAGAGGGTGGTAAGCAGTGGGGTAAAGCAGCGATCAGTACTTGATCCAATGCTTTTTAACTTGTGCATTAATGATTTGGAGTTGGGAGTAAGCAGTGAAATGGCTAAATTTGCAGAAGACACAAAGTTGTTCAGGGTGGTAAAAAGCAGGGAGGATTGTGAGGCATTCCAAAGAGATCTGTCGAGGATGGGCGAGTGGGCATCAACATGGTAAATGGGGTTCAGTGTGGCCAAGTGCAAAGTGATGCACGTTGGGGCCAAAAATCCTAACTATAAATACACGTTGATGGGGTCCGAACTGGCAGAGACTGACCAAGAGAAATATCTTGGAGTCTTAGTGGATAATTCACTGAAAATGTCAAGACAGTGTGTGAATGCAATAAAAAAGGCCAGTGCTGGGGATTATTAGGAAGGGAATTGAAAACAGATCAGCCAGTATCATAATACCCCTGAATAAATCAATGGTGTGACCTCATTTGGAGTACTGTGTACACTTCTGGTCAACACACCTCAAAAAGGATATTATAGCATTGGGAAAAAAGAGCAGAAAAGGGCACCCAGAATGATAGAAGGGTTGGAACACTTTCCCTATGAAGAAAGGTTAAAGCGCTTAGGGCTCTTTCACTTGGAGAAATGACGGCTGAGGGGTGTCATGATCAAGGTTTATAAGATTATGCATAGAATAGAGCAAGGAGAGAAAGAGGTACTTTTCTCCCTTTCTCACAATACAAGAACTCGTGGGCACTCAGAGAAATTGCTGAACAGTAGGGTTTCCATAAGAGACCAGGGCCTGTAAAATGGAGTTCTTTCACCAGGCCTTTTGAGCCACCACCACCATTAACAACTGGTGGGAGAGCCCTGATCTCCTGAGTCTTCTAATTACTGCCTGAGAGAATCACCTAGGTCTAGGACAACTTAGGAAAATCAAGGACCTGACTGCAAGACGAGGAAATTAAGTTAATAGCACTTTATTAGTTAGATTTTAGAACTGTTAATTGTATTTGGATGTTTGAATTTATACTATACTGTTGAGAATTTTATGTTGTTTTTATGTAAGCCGCCCTGAGCCAGCTTCAGCTGGGAGGGTGGGGTAAAAATCTAATAAATAAAATCAAATCTGCCTGACCAAACAACCTTTGTCCTGCGAAAGCTTCTACAAGGGAAATGTCTTTGATATTTCAGATGCTACCTCTCCACCTTCCTATTTCCTTTGGAAAGTCCTTTTGCCTTATTAGGGTGGTGAGAATGGAGCTAGTTCAGCTTGGAAGGAAACAGGGGTTTATGACATTCTATCACTCTGCTGAGCCCTGGCTCTGAGCATGCCAAAGGTTTCTCCCCTGTGTGGGTTCTTTGATGATACTGAAGACGGGAATTCTGACTGAATCTCTTACCACACTCCGAGCATTCAAAAGGTTTCTCCCCTGTGTGGGTTCTCTGATGATACTGAAGACCGGAATTCTGACTGAATCTCTTTCCACACTCTGAGCATTCAAAAGGTTTCTCCCCTGTGTGGGTTCTTTGGTGCCCTTGAAGTCTGTCACTCCCACTAAATCTCTTTCCACACTCTAGGCATTCAAAAGGTTTCTCCCCTGTATGAGTTCTTTGATGCTTTTGAAGACTGCCACTCGTACTGAATTTGTTCCCACACTCTGAGCATTCAAAAGGTTTCTCCCCTGTATGGGTTCTTCGGTGCACTTGAAGACTGCCACTTGTACTGAATCTCTTTCCACACTCTGAGCATTCAAAAGGTTTCTCCCCTGTGTGGGTTCTTTGATGGTTTTGAAGATCACCACTCCTACTGAATCTCTTTCCACACTCTGAGCATTCAAAAGGTTTCTCCCCTGTGTGGGTTATTTGGTGGAGTTTAAGATTGCTACGTGAACGGAATTTCTTTCCACACTCTGAGCATTCAAAAGGTTTCTCCCCTGTGTGAGTTATTTGATGCTTTTGAAGACTGCCACTCCTACTGAATCTCTTTCCACACTCTGAGCATTCAAAAGGTTTCTCCCCTCTGTGGGTTCTTTGATGTTGTTGTAGATTGCTACATGTACAGAATCTCTTTCCACACTCTGAACATTCAAAGGGTTTCTCCCCTGTGTGGGTTCTTTGATGCAGTTGAAGACTGCCAGTTTCACTGAATCTCTTTCCACACTCTGAGCATTCAAAAGGTTTCTCCCCTGTGTGGGTTCTTTGATGCTTTTGAAGACTGCCAGTCTCACTAAATTTCTTCCCACACTCTAAGCATTCAAAAGGTTTCTCCCCTGTGTGGATTCTTTGATGTTTTTGAAGATCACCATTCCTACTGAATCTCCTACCACACTGGGAGCATTCAAAAGGTTTCTCCCCTCTGTGGGTTCTTTGATGCTTTTGAAGATTGCCACTTGTACTGAATCTCTTTCCACACTCTGAGCATTCAAAAGGCTTCTCCCCTGTGTGAGTTCTTCGGTGCACTTGAAGATTGCCACTTATACTGAATCTCTTTCCACACTCTGAGCATTCAAAGGGTTTCTCCCCTGTGTGGCTTCTCTGGTGCCTTTGAAGACTGTCACTCTGACTAAACCTCTTTCCACACTCTAAGCATTCAAAGGGTTTCTCTTTTGTGTGGGTTCGTTGATGCTTGTGAAGTTTGTCACTGCTACTGAATCTCTTGCCACACTCTGAGCATTCAAAAGGTTTCTCCCCTGTGTGGGTTCTTTGATGCCTTTGAAGATCACCACTCCTACTGAATCTCTTTCCACATTCTGAGCATTCAAAAGGTTTCTCCCCTGTGTGGGTTCTTTGATGTTGTCGAAGAGTGACACTTCTACTGAATCTCTTTCCACACTCTGAGCATTCAAAAGGTTTCTCACCTGAGTGGGTTCCTCGGTGCTTTTGTAGATTGGAATTCACACTTAATTTCTTTCCACAATCTGAGCATTCCAAAAGCTTCCGTACTATGTGTATTTCATGAAGCTGTGGCCTGTACCTGAAGTACTTTCCACAGTAACAGCACTTACATGCCTTCATTGTAATTTGGTTTGGAAATTGTACATTACCCTTTCTCCCATTGAAGAACGTCATTCCACGTTTGGAACAGATAAGTGGCTGCACTGAATGAGTCCATTGGAGATGGTTGCGGACTAGGATTTCATAGAAGCCCCCTTCTTGGTGAGGAATGGGCTTAACCCATCTCTTCACTGTACGGCTTCCTTCCTGCCTCTGTGGTTCATCTCTATTCCCAAAGTTTCCTTCAGCCTGTTCATTCTGGGCTTTTTCCAGTGAGAAACTCTGAAATTCCCCAACTGACTCCTCAAAATCTACTGCTGGAATAAAAAAGGAATTCAAATTACCACTCACCCAAGGAGGCAAGCCACCAATCGAGAACTCCTAATTAATGAGTGTATGTTTCATCTCCTGAGCTGCTGGCCACAACTTTTCCCTGGCCAGCCCAGCAGTAGAGCTATATATATTTTTTGTTTGTTTTTTCTATTTATAGCCCGCCCATCCTGTAAAACCAGTACAATGAATATGATTAAAATTAAACCAGTTAGAGAATTTAAACAATACTAAACAAAAAAAGAGTAAAATAATTTCTGTATTGTAACTTTCCCTCACCTCCCCAAAACTCCCCAAGTATACTTTAAGGGAAAAGGTGGCAAATATTTATTGCTCTGCCTTTCTGTCTTCTGATGATGAAATACAAAAAGTGATTGTAATTTTTAATCCTGGGATTGTACAAATTTTCCTTCCAGGTATGATGAGAGAGAAGAAGAGCTGGTCTTCAGATTCTGATAATACATATCTTCCGGGGTAGGGGAGAAGTCAGGACCTATGCAAGCGAACCCCACAGTTCTAGGAAAACTCCCATAGTAATACCAGTTGTTGGTGAAGAGAGGGAGGGGAGGCCTGGAGACGTAACTCGCCATGCTAGGAAAAGGCTAATGAGTGTCTGACTTGTCCAGCAAAGCTTTTCTTTAGTAAATACCTCACCTTTCCCTGGAATATCCAGTATTTAAGGACAGCGCAGGCCCTAAAGGGTCTAACAAGAGCCACAACTGAGCTCAGCCCCAGGAGGAATTCCCAAGATCTCAGGGGCCAGAAGGGCTCCCTCCCTCACTCCTTATCCAGAGGGCTTTATCATTCTACCCAACCAAAAGTTGCTAAAAAACTGAAGCAGAAATCCACTATGGCTATTCTTGGCCCATTCCCTTGACATAATGATGAAGCAGACTCACTTGCAGCCAGTTCACTGGGAAAGGAAATAAACTGTTGAGATCCTCTTGGGAAACTCTCCAGCCCTTCCTCTCTCTCCACTGCAGTCTCTCGCACATCTGTGCCTTCTTTGGGAGAGAAAGAAAAAAGAGGAGGAAGAGTGATTCAAGGCCTTTGTCCATCTCCACCTCAGGCCGTGAAACCTACCCTGCCTCTCATGCTGGCCACAGCATTGGCTTCAGTTGCCCCTGGACCAGCCAGGTGTGTTGGCTGCTTTCACTGCCACCTCAACTCCTGGAGTCGTCCAGACAGGATGAGTACAGGGCCAAGCCACATAATGAATACTGCTCTTCAATATTTTGATTCACACATCACTGCAATGGCAGGGACCCACACCTTTGGCACCTAAGAAAGATCCTTACCCAGAGAGGCCACGTTCATATAGTTCTCCAGCATGACTTCCCAGTAGAGAGCTCTTTGGTCTGGATCCAGCAGGGCCCACTCTGCCAAGGTGAAATACACAGCCACCTCCTCAAAGGAAACTGGAAACTAAAAGAAAAGGCAGATTTCCTCATCAGAGATCAAGCCAGGCAAGACTGCACTCAGGAAATGGGAATTCTGCTAGCGGGGAGGACAAAGAGCTTGGTGGGGGTCAAGGGCGTGGCATTTGGAGCCTCTCTTGCTAGGACAACTGAGAAGCCACTGCAGGAGCAAAAGCCCCCCTGAGAAAGGAGGAGGAACTCAGGCGGTCCCCTGCTCATCTCCCCTACCTGGACTGCAGGGGCAGCAGCCATTTCCACTCCACCACAAAGACGACGAGTCAACCCTGTCTCTTCACTGCCTGTGAGGGAGAGAACGTTGGAAGAAAGGGTCTGAGCCTAGGTTTCGTATTTTGTTTGCTTGTGTGTATCCTCCTTCATGCACCCCTGTTCCCAAGGCTGTGAAACCTTGCCCTGTCTACACTCACAAATCACAAACCTTTATTGGCATAACAGCACAAATCCATATAAAATACACTAAAATATGAGGTCAGAAAGAACATCCTCTCCTAGAGGCCTGATACAGATTCAATGATTTCACTCTTATTTGAAGCTAAAAGTATAACGATCATCACATCGACCCTCGAAAATACTATACAAAGGTCATCATAAAATTATAATGCAGAATAGCATGATTATTATCTGACTTTCCTGGGCTATCTAGGTCAGGGCATGAGATAGGAATATTTATTTAAAACGTGGAATTCACTCCCACAGCAAGTAGCGGCGGCAACAAGCCTACACCTCTTCAAGAAGGAATTGGATAAACATCTGGAGCAGAGGTCCACAAGGTATAGATGGAACTCAATGCGAAGGGCAGTGATTCTCTATATTCTTGGTGCTTGTGCAGCAACAGCGGGAGGAGTTTAGGAGCTCTGGCCCTGCTGGTGGACTTCCTGATGGCACCTGGGTTTGGCCCACTGTGTGACACAGAGTCTTGGATTGGATGGGCCTTTGGCCTGATCCAACATGGCTTCTCTCATATTCTCCTGTGTTCCTATGACAAGGGAATAGCGCTCCATGAATCTGTACAATTCCCCCTGCAAGTGAGTGGCCACCATTACATCCTATAGTACTGAGTCTCAGCAGTCCACTCTGTGTGGTGTGCAGAAATAGTTTTTTTCTCCTGTCCTGAACCTTCTATCCAACAATTTCATAATGTGCCCAAATGTGGGCACAAGGAACCCTTACCACGCGAGAGGGCATCTTGGGAACGCTCCTGGGCCTGCACTTTCTGCTCTTCCTCCAAATGAGATCCTTTCTCCTCAGAGAGCTTCACTTCCATCTTCACAGACGGCCTCCACATCTGAAACTGCAGTAAGGGATACAGGTAAGAGGAGGAATGCTAAAGACCAAGGAGATGAATCTTGCCCCTGCCCATCCTCACCCCTGCATCAATAAACACAGCTGCTTCAACCACAGCAGCAAGGTTGTGGTTTTCTGTCAACCCCAGTGAAGTTCCTGGAGGGATACATATTGTGCAGGAAGGCCTTAGGCGAAGGTTGATGGTCACAGATGGAATCCACAGCATGAAGCTCCCTCGCCTGCTCTGCCTGCTGCTTGTCCTCTGCCTGACTCAGGAGGAAACCCTCGGCCAGGGACACCACCTGGAAACTGGTCTCCGGCCCGCATCCTCTGACCCAGCGCTGCATTTCCTCGGGCAGGATGGCCAGGAACTGCTCCAGGATCACCAGGTCCAGGATCTGCTTCTTGGGAGTGCCTCTCCGGCTCCAGCCACTGCTTGCAAAGTCCATGGAGCTGGCTGCAAACCTCTCGGGGCCCAGCAGCCTCCTGGTAGCAGAACTGCCGGAAATGCTGGCGATGTTCCTCTGAGGTCCCAGTCTCCTGATGCAGGACCTCCAGCACTGCTCTTTCCCCGAGTTCAGCACCACTCCCTGCCTGGATGGGATGGGGGTCTTTCCTGGGTCTCTTGCCAATTCCTGGTCCTTCTAGGTCCTGCTCTTCCTTCTCCTTTCCCTTCTGTTGGGCTGCCTCCGACTGCAAAAAGATGCCTTTCCTTATTTGGTCAGAAGAGGGAGAGGGGAATATATCAATAAGGCAGAAAGGAACCTAAAGAAGATGGAGCAACATCACTGACTCTGGTCAAGATACACTCAGCATTTATGTAGTATGGGAAATCAGATATGCATAAATATTTTAAACAACATATGATTAGAAAATTTTCATTGATGGTATGGGAGAATATTAAAAGATTGTTCTATACTAAGATACCCAGATGGGTTTTCCCACTTGAAGCTTTTACAAATCCAAACTTGTTACAAAATAATGGTGTTAAAATACGAAGAGTTGCTAGACAACAAAAATGATTTAAAACTAGTAGAAAAACTTAAAAAAACAAGAGAGAAACTTAGGTTGGTGGGAAAGGTTACAAGTAGAGTCAAGATATGTAAAAGACAAACAATTGGGATTCTATACAAGTATAACAGAATTGGACAAAATGTTACACACTGATCATAAATTGATTTAAAAACTGTATATATTGATGTTAGAAGATAAAACACAAGATGAAGTAGTTAAAAATTGTATGGTTAAATGGGCCCAAAACTTAGGACACAATATTGACTTAGAACAATGGCAAAGAGTATGGAAGACCAATATAAAGATTACTAAAGCAATGTCTTATAAAGAAAATGTGTATAAAATGGTTTATAGATGGTATACAACGTCAGATAAACTAGCTAAGAATTGTCAAATGATTGCTGGAAATATCACAATAATGTGGGTTCATTTTTCCATATGTGCTGGACTTGTGAGAAAGCCAAAAAAATACTGGTCCTGGATACATCCCTTCTGCCCCCCTTTCTTACTCTCTCTCTCCTCCATGTATGTTACTTCCTCTCTCTTTCTGACCCGTCATCATTCTGTTTTTCTGCCTCCCCACCTCATCACTCTCTCTCTCTTTCTGCCCCCCACTCCATCACTCTCTTTCTGCCCCCATCACTCTCCCAGCCTCTTGCCTGCTTCCTCTCCCCCCACAGCAGCAGTGACAGTGCTTTGGGAATCACAATGGATCTCCCAGCTGCAGAGATCAATTCACCATAGGGCTGCCAGCTGCAGGTTGGGAAATTCCTGGACATTTGGGTGTGCTCACCTTGGGCCAGAGAGGCTTGAGGAGTCAAGCACCTCAGCAACCCTCCAAAGCAGACATTTTATCCAGAGGAACTGATCTCTGTCACCTGGACAACAGTTGTAATTCTGGTTGCTCTCCAGCCCTTGTCAGGAGGCTGGCAATGGTAGTTTAAGTGAAGGAATTGGCTGGTTTGGAGGGTGGAGTCTATGGCATTTTACTGGTCTATAGTCCCTCCTCAAATCCCACCCTCCCCAGGCTCCACCTCTCAAATGTCCAGGAATTTCCCAACCTGGAGTTGGCAACCCTATTTCCTTCCCACCCATCAGCCAACCTACCTTTAGCTGTTTTCAGCTTTCCAACTCCACTCCCCTCCTCTGCAGCCTCTACCTAGCAAAATTACAGTCTTTCTCCACAGTGGGGACTAAAGCAGCTTACATTATTATTTCCTCCTTGTTATCTGCACAACAACCCTGTGAGGTTGTAGGCTGAAAGTATGTGACTGGTCCAAAATCTCCCACTCAGCTTCTACTGCAAGATGGGGATCTGAACCTGGGTCTCGCAGATCCCAGTCTGAAGCTCTGTTACATCACAATGGCTTTCATAGGGTGGCTGCTGATGAACAGTAGCAAAGCAGCTGGGCCTAATCAAGTCATGCAAATCAGGTGGTATCAAGTCACACAGAGGGTGCTGCCTAGAGATGCCAGCCTCCAGGTGAGACCTAGGGAACCCCTGGAATTACTGCTCATCTCCAGACTACAGAGATAACTTTCCATGGAGAAAATGGATGTTTTGGAGGGTGGAGTTTATGGCATTGTACTTCACTGAGGTCCATGTCCTCCCCATGCTCCACCACCAAATCTCCAGGAGTTTCCCAGCCTGGATCTGGATCCGCTGCCGGTGGCCAAGGGGGGTACTTGGCAACCCTAGACTGCTGCCAGTAAAAACCCTGCCTTTTACTAACAGAAACAGTTAGAAGTCTCCCCCCTCCTCCGAACATTCTACTCTCTCACAGTTGATGCCTGGAGTTGATGCAATTCCAAAAGGTATTGGGGGAAATTCAACGGTCCCTGAAGGGTTTTTTTAAAACTTTTTGGATTTTTCTGTAGACCGAGAAAGGCCCCTGATTATGTAGGAAAAGCTGTTGGGGGACAGTGAGCTCTCTTTTGGCAGATATAAGTATCCACACAGAAAAAAACCCTCTTGAAATTAGTATATAGAAATGAGCAAGTTAAAGCATTCAGGTATTTGGGAGTTGCACTTCAATCTTGAGGCTTGTAGGCAGCTCACCTTTCACAGGTCATGGATTCTGCCCAGAAATTAGCATTTGCAACCCTGAGATTCTTTCACACCAAAGGAGGAGCTTACATTCCTTTTGCTTTGAAGGCTTTTTTTAGGTAAGACAATACCTCAACTAATGTATGGCACACAGATATCCCTGTATAAGAAATACACCAAACTTAAAACAATACAGTCAAAATTTTTGAGAACTTTATTTGGAGTACCAAAATGTGTTCTCAATGCTCTACTTAGGCTTGAGGCTGGCCTAGTTACAGTGGAAACTTGGGCCTGGTTTTATGCCATATGTTTTTGGCTTAAATTAAAATTCCTTTCATCAGGGCTGACCCCCTTAATCCTTTCAGATAGTTTCTGCTCAAGCTAGGTTTCCACAATAGAATACAAACTGGCACTTCTTGGCTTCTCTAGTACGGCCCTTTTATACCGTGGATTTCAAGAAGCCAAAGCTGTTGTCAAACAAAGATTATGGGACACTTCTCTCCAAATGGACAGAGCACGAACCTCACACTTTTTAGTGGTAAGAAACAGGGGTCCTTTGGGCCGGAGCCCAGAAGTGGGCAGTAGGGCAGCCACAGGCCGAATCAGATTCTCTGATCTGATTTGGCCCACCGCTGAATTGCCGCCAAAATTCGGCGGCAGCTTTAAAAGCAGCTGGAGCGGAAGGTGGTTTGAGGGAAAGGCTCCAAACTTGCAGGGTAGCTTCTGGGACCTCTTCCCCAAATACCTACCAAGTTTCAAGAAGATTGGACCAGGGGGTCCAATTCTACAGGCCTCCAAACAGGTTGCCCCCATTCCCTCCATTGTTCTCTATGGAGGGAAAAAAAGTAACGTTTTCCCCCACCATAGAGAACAATGGAGGGGATGGGGCAACCTGTTTGAGGCCCCGTAGAATTGGACCACGGGGTCCAATCTTCTTGAAACTTGGTGGGTATTTCGGGGAGAGGTCCCAGAAGGTACCCTGCAAGTTTGGAGCCTCTCCCTCAAACCCCCTCTCCTCCAGCCCCTCATATACCCTATGAGTTTTTGCCATTGACTTCAATGGCCCATAGGATATAATAGGACTGAAACTGACATTCGGCCAGTTATGCTAATCAGTTATGCTAATGAGCTCCTGCACCTCTTTTTCTACGAAAGGACCCCGGTAAGAAACAAAAACCTAAATTTTGCTCCATCCAGTTACCTTTATTCGTTAGAACTCCCAAAGCACTGTAGAGCCTTTACTTTAGCACAAGGGTGGGCAAATTGCGGCCCGGGGGCCATATGCGGCCCGCCACAGAGTTTTTTGCGGCCCACCAAGACAGTTGGCCATGTGGTTTCAGTCAGGCCTCCATTGGGCCGGAGCGCAGAGAAGTGGCGCTTAGGAAGTGAAGTGTCCAGGGGGCGGGCACATTACCAAGCCCCACCCCCTGCTCCCAGCAGCCCTGTTGGGCAACAAGGAGGAAGGTAAGTTACCTTCCCTCCCCCATCCTCCTCTTCCCGGGGCCGCAGCGCTCCAGGGAAACCCTGCCCGCCCCCACCCTCGCCTTCCCCGGGCCGCAATAAAGCGAGGATTAACTAATGAATGCAATCATTTTAAAAGGTGCGGCCCTCCGCTAACCTCCGCTCCCACAAAGTGGCCCCCGAGCCAAAACAATTGCCCACCCCTGCTTTAGCATGATTAAATGTTCTCCCATCTACTCTCCTGCAAGGGAGATATGATCATACCCCATACGCAAGCCGACTCTGTCCTTGTAATTCTGGACAGGTCGAGACAATTGAGCACATTCGTTTATCTTGTTGATTTTATCACGAGATTTGTTTTAAATAGATTACGCCAATAATCGTTGCCTACCCAGACAGGTCTAATCTACTCTTCTTTTAGCTGATATTTGCAATGAAACTACAGCTAAGGTATCAAGATTTTGTGCTATGGCTATCCTAACCAGACAGATTATTAATTCCTGGGAAATTTTAAAATCTATGTTGTCTTAACTAAATTTTTTACCTCTACCAATTGTCTGGCTGTATTTCGCTGTTAACTATATGTAACATTTTAAGGTATCAGCTGATCTTTGATCGTAATAAATCAAATCAAATTGAATTGATTATGATATTAAGAGGAAACAATAAAGAAGGCTTTCAAAATACATGGTCAAGGTTTTACCAATGGATAGAAGACAATAAAATGTGAATTTTCTGATTTTAAACCACAGTTAAAGGAACCAAGAAACATATACTTAACTATTAATAAAAGGTATATAGTAAATTTGTAAGGCGAAAAAATATAAGACGTTTAAAAATTAGAATATGAAGTCAAAAGTCAAAGACATTGTTAAGAAAGTACAATTGTATTCCCCTATAAATGTTATGTTTCTTTGTTGTTGTATGTCATGAAATAAAAAATTATTTCAAAAAGGAGGAGGAGGGGCCTTGTAGTGATTTGAGGATCAGAGTTCATTTCCTTGTGTTATATTAATTAGTGTAGACTGCTATGAACAATTGTAGACATCTTCTATGGAGGCCCACTGTAGTCTCCAGGTCCTGATGGCACACACCAAAGAGTTCTCAAGAATGTGAGATAGTTGATCCACTAAACCATAGATGTAACCTATCAAGAAATTCAACTGCTGTACAATAAGACTGGAAAGTAGAAATTGTTACAGCAGTTTTTAAAAAGGAATCCAGAAGGGAACCAGGAAATCAAAGGCCAGTCAGCCTCACATCTCTCCCAGGCATATTAGTAGAATCTGTAAGTGAACACAGAATCGATGGCTAGGCACACAGGAGGACAAAGCCTGCTGAGGGAAAACCAGCACGGCTTCTGCACAGGGAAGTCCTGCAACAACAGAGGGTGGACAAAGAGAAATTTTTCTCCCTCTCCCAACATCCTAGAACTTGAGGGCATCCAATGAAGCTGATGGGCAAGATTCAGGACAGACAAAAGGAAATACTTCTATACACAGAGAGGTTCGCTGGCAAGGCGGGATATAAATAGAATAAATAAATAAATAAAAATGGGGAGTTTGCTGCCAGAGGATGTGGTCAGGGCCACAGGAATAAAGAGCTTTCAAAGGGGACTATATAAATTCATGGAGGGTAGGCCTAGTTACAGCTCTGATAATAACTGAGGGGAACCTCCACATTCAGGAGCACTAAGCCTCTGAATCCCAGTGCCAGGAGGCAATATCAGGGGAAGGCCTCTCTGCCCTGTTGTTGGCCCTCCAGAGGAACTGGTTTGGCCACTGTGGGAGACGGGATGCTGGACTAGAGGGACCCTCCCTGGTCTGACCCAGCAGGGCTCTTCTGATGTTCTTACTACAGGGGTCCTGTGGCTGAGGTCATGGTCCTCACAGTGACTGATGTGTTTCCAGGTGCCCTTTGTCCCTCCTGGCCTTCTGGATGTGGACAGGCTGATGGGGGGGGGGGGAGGCTCTGTGCCTGTCCTGGGGGAGCTGCCTGGTGCTGTGACCGGTGGGCACTGGTGATGTTTCCATGGATACCAGTAGGTTGCTAAGCTCTCTGCAGCTCAGCAACTGATTGAAAATGAAAAATCGCTTCTCCTCTGCTGGGGGGCCTTGGATACCCACTAGCAGCCCTGGCCCCACACTGGCACTGCCTCAGGGTCTTAGGATGGGGCTGCGGTTGATTCCCACTCAGGTAGGAGTTACCCCCTCCCCCCCACAACATAAACAAGCATGCAAATAACCTTTTTCACTCACAGACCAAATCAAGGCTCTTCGCCTCCCCCACACAGAACTAAAACCACGAGCAACAGAACTCCAGATTCACAAATTGATTTTTCCTTGTGCTTAAAGACACCGATTATCCCTCCAACGCCCAGTGACACAGCGGAGCAAAACTTTATACGGTTGCCAGCCTCCAGCTGGGGCCTGGAAATGTCCCGGGATTGTAACTGATCGTCAAAGTACAGAGATCAGTCCCCCCCCCCCCACAAGAAAAATGCCTGCGTTGCAGGGTAGGCTCTGCGGTATTATACTCCCCCAACCCCCCTCCCCCGTTGTCCAGGAATTTGCTTCTTCTTCGCAGCATTAAAATGACCAGCAATTGAACGCCAGTTCCATACACTGAATTTTCTTGGACTTATCCCCCCCCCCCCCCCAAAAAAAACAACCATCCTCATTTACAGAGCAGAGAAAAACCGATCCTGGCACCCGCATTCGTCTCCTCCAGGAGCCCCCCGGGTAACTTACTTGCAAGTATACCTTCCCTGGATCCGGCTGCAAGGCTTTCCCCTCCCGTTGCGGATCTGCAGCCGGTCTGCAGCTCTTCCTCTCTTCCGCCATTCAAAACCTTCCCCCCCCCCCCCCCCGCTTGCTCGGCCTCTCTAGCAAACCGTTTCGTCCCTTTAACCCTCGCAGTGCTGGACACAAATGAAAACGCTTCCCGCCCGCTTTCCAGCTCCCAGGCCCGGATGGAGGGACCGGTCTGCAGCCAGGCTGCCTCCAGCGACGCCCTCTGCGGCTCAGCGGGGCTCCTCGGGAGGAATCCTGCCCTGGGCGCGCCCCCCCCCCCGGCGTCCCCCCCGCCCTGCTGCTGCCTTGTTGATGGGATCTCTCCTCTCTGGAACCAGTGGATTGTCCTGACTCGCTCTGCATCGTCACCCGCCTTGGGTGGAGTCCCTGCGAGAAAGGCTGACCACAAGGGACGCCAATAAAATACCAGTAAATACCGGCGCTCTCCACCTGCCCACAGTTGCTCCCTTCTGATTAGTCAATATCAGGGGTCATTTCGTAGAAAAAGAGGTGCAGGAGCTCATTAGCATAACTCATTTGCATATGCCACACCCCCTAACATACCGGAAGTGTGTCAGAAGGCAACACCCACCCCTCAGGCTCCCCTCCACAGGTGAGTGAAACTGACCTGCTCTTCCTCCATTCCCTTCCCCATCCAATACTTTGTGCAATAAAAATAAGCGTCAAGAACACACCCTCATTCTCTTCCTGCTCCCTTGAAACCACCAGGTTTCAAGTATACTTGAGATACCCAGGACATGTGCACCACCCATCCCTTCCCCTTCCCTTCCCCACAACAAGACAACCTGGGAGGTAGGTGAGGCTGAGAGAGGTCTTTTGAGAACTGCTCATGAGAGAACAGCTCGGAGAGAACGTGTGACTGGGCCAAGGTCACACCAGCAGCTGCATGTGGAGGAGTGGGGAATCAAACCCGGTTCTCCCAGATTAGAGTCCAACTCCTGACCACTACACCAAACTGATAAGGTGGAAGCTGCTGAAGGGTTGGTGAAATTTCTCCAGTACTTATGTGCCATATGCCCAGATAAAAAATGGTATACTTAGAAAATTTATATGCCACCTTGAGCAAGTCTCTGGAAAGCAGCACACAGTCATAAAAGGAACAATGATAAAATTATCAATATTAAAACAAAACATTAAAAACAATAAAAACCCTAGCAGGGCTTTCCCCGGGGCGCTGCGCCTCTGCACTGCTCGGGGAAGCCGAGGAGGGGGCGGGGCTTGGTCATGTGCCCGCCCCCTGGGCTCCTCACTCCCGGAGCTGCGCTCCTGTGCACTCCCGCTCCAACGGACCCCTGGTCAATATAAGTGCAATAGAGACCTCCTTTGCATGGCGGGAGACCAGTGGACTTCACAGCCTTCCAAGGGGCCTGCTGGGATGTATTTCAGCACCAAGAAGCGGGATGTACAAAATGGAAGGAGAGGATTGCCCATTGGAAGCAATGGGAGACACTTGAAGGCCCACTGGAATAAATGGGAGCCTGGAATGTCCATTGACTTGCACAGACTCCATTGAAATACATACAGTTACAAGTAGAGTTGCAAAGAAAATGCAGAGTGGATTTTCCATTAGGGTCTCTGGGACTGGAATGACAGGCCCCAGCTTAGAATGACAGCCCCTAGGAGTAACAGAAGTGTGCTGGGACTGGAATGAGAGGCCAGGGAGTGGAATGACAGCTCCTGGGGGTAGCAGGAGTATTCTGGGAATGGAATGACAGCCCCTGGAAAGCACTCTTGTAACCAGCTGCCACCACTCAGGGATCTCCTGAGAACATCTAGACAGACCCGCCGAGAAGGTATCCTTCAAGCACAGTACTAGACCAACAGCAAAGTAACTGGGCAGAAACCCTGGAAAATATTTATTTATTTATTTATTTATTTATTTATTATTTCACATTTATATCCCGCCCTCCCCGCAAGCCCTCCCTTCTGTCAAACTATGTTGCCTCTGCGCCATCTAGTATGTGGGGAAGAGGTTCAGAGAAATATCTTAGAGAAACGGATTGTACTAAACCAGAGGTCCCCAGCATGGGTCCCACCGTGGGCAACACTCTGCCAGCTGACCCCTCTCTTGGCTCCTGCCACGTGTTTTTGGGAAGTGAGTGGGCCCAGGTGGGGATTCTGCCCAGCAAGGCTTCTGATTGGCTGTTGGAGGATTAATTGGCTGTACAGTTTCTTAAAAAGGTTGCTTTTGCAGTAGTTGCTACCAGAGCTCAAGAACCGGCACTGGAGGACTGAAAGTAAGCTGGGATGGATATTTGTTGCTGGCTCCACCTCCTCTGGCAGCCATGTTGTGTCTGCATCTGTCACACAATGTCAGAACTCCAGAGATGTCTGCAGGCTCAAAAGTGTTGGGGATCCCCGTAGTGAATGAAGCCAAAAAAAAAATCATTCCTCAAGCCAAGAGCTGACCCAGGAGCTCCAGGTATGCCATGCTTATTTTTAACCCTATGTTTTCAGGGAGAAAGAGTGCAGGCTCCTGAGCGCCCCCCCCCCCCCCCCCCGGCCTAGGGACAAACACACCAGGATCGTTCAGAGCCATTCCCTTTGCTCTCTTTCACAAGCTCCCCGGCACACACAAGGTCTCCAGAGAGCAGCCGGCCACATGCACCACCCTCCCCTCTTTTATTTCATGACTTCATTTATGGCCCACCTTTATAGCCCCCCCCCCGACCCAAAGTGGCTTATATTGTTCTCTGCTAGGCTGAGACGATGTCACACATGTCACACGAGAGGCTGAACACTCCAGAGAGCCAGCCACAGTGGTAGATGGACCGGCTTTTAGCCCCTGAAGGTATGAGGAAGTGCAGGACCGGGAAACCAAGGATGCTCTCCCTCCGGTGCCTTCCCCACTGCGAGAAGCAAGCCCAGCCACCCCACCTCCAAACAAGCTATGCACAAACACCACATCATACACAGGCACACAAACTGTGGCCCAGCTTTCCCAAGTCACTAATGAAGGCAGGACAAAATGTGCCCCATTGAATATTTATTCCTCGTTGGGTCTTCTTCAAGGAACGGATGATCAGTTACAGCCAGAGAGCAAGTTTCGTGCAGTAGTTAAGATCGCAGACTCTAATACAGGAGAACCCAGTTTGATTCCTCTCTCCTCCACATGCAGCCAGCTGGGTGACCTTGGGTCAGTCACAACTTCTTTCAGAGCTGTTATTTCAAGAGCTCTCTCAGACCCACCTACCTCACAAGTTCTCTGTTGTGGAGAGGGGAAGGGAAAGGTGAGAGTAAGTGAGTCTGAGACGCTAACTGAAGGGCAGTGTATAAATTTAATCTCTTCTTCTACAAAGTCCTTCAATGCCTGGGACCACCTATGTTCTGCCACAGTAGAATCATTCATCTGTGCAAAAAGGCCTTCTGAAGGCACCACCCTGCAAACAAGAAAAATCAACCAATGCTCGTTAATGCCCCTTCCGTGCTGTGGCTCCCGCCTTATGGGACAGCTTGCTCGAGAACTCTGGGTAGGACCTCCCCGCCACTTCAGTTATTCTGCAAATTGTGTAAAGCAGAAATGTTCAGGAGGGCATTTTCAGAAAGGGGTTAGAACTGCAAAATAGTGCAGCAGGTCACTTTTATAAGGCATAAGATTGCAGTCTATTGCAATGCTTATTTGACTGCAGAAAAGAGCCAGAGTCCAGCAGTCCCATAACCAGGATTTTGTGGCTTGTACGGTAAAAAAAATTCTGGTGGGGCTACCATTATTTCTATGTCAGCTCCAATCAGCCCCCAAGCCTGACCGCTGCCAGCCACCCGCTCCCTCTCCTCCTGCAAGATTTAAAGGGCCCTTCAGCTGATTGATGGGGAGCAGGTGCCCCCCCCCCCCCCCCGATCATCTGGATGGCTCTTTAAATCTTGTGGGAGGGAGAGGGGGCGCGTAATCCGCTGCTTCTTCTCAGAAGCATTTAAAGGATCCCTTTAAATTCTTTTGAGAAGAAGTGTGTGGGTGTGTGCACGCCCCCCCATTCTTCTCAATTTTTTTGTGGGGCTGGCCCTTTAAAGAAGGGGGCGGAGCCCTGAATAGCCCCACTGTAGCTACAAGTCAGGAGTCCAGGAGTACCTTAAAGACTAACAACCAGAGTAACAACCACTTCTCCGCCAACATCACTGTCAGTGTGACTGTCATTTCCCGCCCGGGAGGTGGGATGGGTCACTAAGGGCTGAATGTGTCTTCCCCCCACCTTTGGAATGTCCCTCTCCCTTGCTTTGCCTCACCTTATCAGCATCCTTGACTGAAGCTTCTCACAGGCTATGTTGCTAATTGGGAATTTTCCTGCAGGTACAAACCGCTTTTCCTTCCCGCTTTTCTCTCTGGGAACAAATAGGCCAAATGTATCTATGCGCCTTTTCTTTGAATGTTGATTGGAAGTTTCATTTATGGCAACACTGTTTGAATACACCATATCTGTAACCCCACATCACACACACCCCCATTACTGACTCAACAAGTGTAGACCAGTTGATCCACTACCAATAAAGAAGTTCTCGTTTAAGATCCTTTGTTTGGAGTTTGAAATCTTCTAGACTCTCACAGAGAGTCAGTAATCTCCAATTACCTGGGGAAGTCACCCGTGCCTGACAATGTCAGAAGACAGAGGAGAACCCCCAGCAACTACAGGGGACTCGGGAGTGCCCGTGTCCAAAGAGGAGGATGTCATGATTCCCACCACCACCTCTTGGGTAGATCTCAGACCCAGGGGTCCCAGGTACTCATGGACTTTGTTCGGGACTGAACCTGTCGAGACCTGAACCCCATCCCGGCGGGGATCGGCCATGGGGCTTGGAGTGGGCCCTGAGCCACGGAATGGCACACGTCTGTGCATCCCAGCTTGGCCTCGAGACTCTGGCCGGCCGAGAGAACCAGAGTTCGGGGACATGTGGTCCCATGTAGATCACTGGTTGGAGGTAATGGAGCAATTACTGCAATGTGAGATGACGACTCTGCTGGAGGGATTACCGGGAATCATCCAGAGAGTGGTGGATGTACAAGTCGGAGGGGCTGGTGCCAGAGCTGGAGGGGCACCACCTGCACCACCTCTGGTGCAGCAGCCGCTGGGGGGAGTCCCGCCGGTTCCTGGACCCGCGCAACCGGCTCCTGCGGGTCCGGCAGCTCCAGTTGATCGGCGGCTGGTTCCCCACGAGCTACTAGCAGCTACCTTCAATGGGGATCCAGCTAAACTACAGTTTTTCATTATCAAGACGGGTCGCTTCTTGCAGAGCTGGGGCCACCTGTTCCCCACGGAGGGGGATCAGGTAGGTTACATCAGATCAAGACTATGCGAAGAGGCGGCGGACTGGTATGTGAATCTACACAACCCTCCTGGGCCAGAGCTAGATCAGGTGGATGAATTTATGTGGGCCCTCTGCAGGCAATATGAGGATCCCATGAGTGAGAAGGCCCGTAATCAGCTACGTTGGCTCACTCAGGGGCGGGCGTCGGTCCAGGAGTATACCACAACCTTCAAACATTATGTGGCTTGAATTAGGGGTTGGCCTGAAGAAGTGCTAGTGGAGCAGTACCGCCAAGGGTTGAACCTGAAATTATACGAGACTATCTTTCGCAATGTCAACCCTACCATTCTGGCAGCCTGGGTATGAGCAGCGGAGGAAGCCGAATCAAGGTTCACAATGATCAAGCTACATACCCCTATAGGAACCCTGAAAGGTTCCAGGCAAGCGGCCACCCCAAGATCAAGACACCACTGAAGGACATCCGAGACCTGCGCCTGAAGAAAGGGCTGTGTATGTGATGTGGAGAAGTGGGGCACTTTGCCTTTTCCTGCCCAGCTGCGTCCCCGAGGATGGTCCCCACTCCTTCAGCTACCACTCCACGCCCCATGAAAGGCCCGCAGGGTGGGAAACCCAAGGCTTTCTAGCTTGACACCACCTTGGAAGGTGAGAAAGCAGCTTCTGTGGATCCTCCTTCGCCAGCAGGAAATGACGAGGACCTGTTCTGAAGGGTGCGATGCAACAGGTCCCCCCCTTCCAACGCCTAAAGTGGTGAGCTTTATTCAGTAAAATATTTACACATAATCTTTGAAAAATCTTTACTTACACTAGTTGTTATTTTGTACATGGTATTGTGTGACTGTTATCCCAGTTTGTTCATTGCCAGGGTTTTTTGTCCTTCCCCCCCTGCCCTGCCTAGACACAAGGACCTCTGGGACTGGTAGTTCTTGAGAAGGAACCTGTGACAGATTGAAGCCTAACCTCTCTGCTTCTGAACCACACTATCTCTCTTTGCTCTAAAGTAGGGCTGACAAATGGCTGTGAGTTGTTGAGAAAATACAGCAAGTATTTTGAAATGTCTGCACTGTATGAGTTCAGTTCTCATCATACTTTAAGGTGCTGGCATTGTTTCAAGAGCAGGGCCTATTCTATGTTGGCCCTGAAGCAATGGAATGGACTTGCCATGAGAGGTTCAGTTACTCAGGTTTTTTTTCCGTTGTTTTTTGTATAGTTATAAATTGTTCATAAAAACAGAAGAACACAAGAGAAACCAGTGTTGGATCAAGCCAATGGCCCATCCAGTCCAACACTCTGTCACACAGTGGCCAAAAATAGCAGGTGCCATCAGGAGGTCCACCAGTGGGGCCAGGACAATAAAAGCCCTCTCACTGTTACCCCCCCCCCCCCCCCAAAACCACCAAGAAGACAGAACATCACTTGCCCCAGACTGAGAGTTCCTATTTATACCTTGTGGCTAACAGCCACTGATTGACCTCTGCTCCATATGTTTATTTAATTCCCTCTTGAAGCCGTCTATGCTTGTAGCTGCCACCACCTCCTATGACAGTGAATTCCATGCGTTAATCACTCTTGGGGTGAAGAAGTAAAGTTCCTTTACACTATTTTGTCTTATACAATGCTTGTCTTTAGAATTCTGAACAACACCTTGTGAAAGTTTTTATTAAAAGGGGATGGGCTGGCAAAGTATTCTGCTCATGCTCAAAGGCACTGTCAGCTAGTATTCACCCAATGCATACAAAAGGCTCAAGGCCCTCCAGAAAATAATAGTGACAGTTTCAACTAAGGCACAAATGCCTTGGCTCCATTGTTTTGGGGTGCTAAGCAACCCCCAGATGGCGGCCCAGACCTTAGTTGAATAACAGGCATTACAATGTTGAAACTGATAAACTGACCAAATGTTATGTTGGCAATAGCACCTGTTCCCTATTAATGTACGAAAGAATGAACCTTTACAAATGTAATCTTTTCAGCAGAAAAATAGAGGCTTGGAAATTGTTTCCAACCTCACCAACTGGGCTCTCAAAGGGCTTGACGTTTACTTCCATGGGCTTAGAAGGGCCTGACTCTGCTCAGCCGTCCTCTGTCATTTTTCCAGCTCTGGGGTGATCCATGGAGCCAGGCTCCCGTTCAAAGAAGGCAGAGGACTCTGGAGAGAGATCCTAGGCGGTGGCTCATGAGGCCTGGACAGAGACACCAGCAGAGATACCGCCCAGACTCCCCCAGAAAATTCGAGAAGCTAAAGCATGGAGAACAAGAACTCCCTGGGACCATGCAGTTCATGGGTCCCTGGGTTCATGAGCTCCCTGGGACCACGCGGCTCGGGTCCCCTAGCCCCACTTTGGGGATTTCTCAGCCAGACAGGGTCAGAACTATCAGAGCATGTGGCCCCTAATTACCATCTCAGCTACTCAGAAGAGAAGGATACTGCCAGCTAAGGCACGAGGATCAAACAAATGGCCCACAGGCTGGAACCTGCCAGTCCAGCACTCTTATCTGGCCCACAAGCAGCTGGTCATTACCTTCATTGCCAGATGACAGAGGCTGTGCATTCCCAGTGCTCATGCGTACCAGGCGGTGGAAGTGGAAGGGCAGGCATCTGGGAGAGGAGGCTTTCCCTGCACCTGTAGTTTGCAATCAAAGAGATGGCAGCCTTGAAAGTTTGTGCCTTGTGTGCTGTAGAAGGGGGGTAGTAGTGCTGACACTGGTCACATGCGTGCTGCAATCAGGAACCCAGAATCGGCTGGTCCTCCTGAGCATCGAGGAGGACAGGCTAGTAACAACCAGAGCCAGTGCTTTTTCGGTGACAACTCCACTCTGATGGAATGAGCTCCCACAAGATACCAGGGCCCTGCGGGACCTTTTAGAGTTTTGCAGGGCCTGTAAAACAGAGCTCTTCCACCAGGCCTTTAAAGCCACCACCACCATTAACAGATGACAGTCTATGGTGGAAGAGCCGTGATCCCCTGGGTCTTCTAATTACTGCCTGAGCTAATCGTCTAAAACACCTTAGGAGAATCAAGGACCTGACTGCAAGACGAAGAAATTAAGTTAATAGCACTTTATTATGTTATGGTTTTAGAATTGTTAACTGTATTAATTGATGATTGATAAATTTATACTATACTGATGAGAATTTTTTCTTTTTACATAAGCCACCCTCAGCCGGCTTCGGCTGGGAGGGCGGGTAAAAATCTAATAAATCAAATCCAATCAAATCAAATCTGCTTGACCAAATGACCCTTGACCTGTGAAAGCTTCTACAAGAAAAATGTACTTGGTATTTCACATGCTACCTCTCCACCTTCCTATTTCCTTTGGATGGCGAGAATGGAGCTAGGTCAGCTTGGAAGCAAACAGGGGCCAGGGGCCTTCTTTCACTCTGCTGGGCCCTGGCTGAGCATTTAAAAGGTTTCTCCCCTGTGTGGGTTCTTTGATGCCTTTGAAAAATGGAAATTCTGACTGAATCACTTTCCACACTCTGAGCATTCAAAAGGTTTCTCCTCTGTGTGGGTTCTCTGATGCCCTTGAAGTCTGTCACTCCAACTAGATCTCTTTCCACACTCTGAGCATTCAAAAGGTTTCTCCCCTGTATGGGTTCTTTGATGTCTTTGAAGATTGCCACTCAGACTAAATCTCTTTCCACACTCTGAGCATTCAAAGGGTTTCTCCCCTGTGTGGGTTCTTTGATGCAGTTGAAGACTGCCAGTCTCACTGAATCTCTTTCCACACTCCAAGCATTCAAAAGGTTTCTCCCGTGTGTGGGTTCTTTGATGCTTTTGAAGACTGCAATTCACACTGAATCTCTTTCCACACAATGAGCATTCAAAAGGTTTCTCCCCTGTGTGAGTTCTTTGGTGTACTTGAAGATTGCCACTCCTTCTGAATCTCTTTCCACACTCTGAGCATTCAAAAGGTTTCTCCCCTGTGTGGGTTCTTTGATGCTTTTGAAGACTACCACTTATACTGAATCTCTTTCCACACACCAAGCATTCAAAAGGTTTCTCTCGTGTGTGTGTTCTTTGATGCTTTTGAAGTTTGTCACTGCTACTGAATCTCTTTCCACACTCAGACCATTCAAAAGGTTTCTCCCCTTTGTGGGTTCTTTGATGCTCTTGAAATCTGTCACTCTGACTAAACCTCTTTCCACACTCTAAGCATTCAAAAGGTTTCTCCCCTGAGTGGGTTCTTTGATGCTTTCGAAGATTGCCAGCCTCACAGAATCTCTTTCCACATTCTGAGCATTCAAAAGGTTTCTCCCCTGTGTGGGTTCTTTGATGCTTTTGAAGATAGCCAGTCTCACTGAATCTCTTTCCACACTCTGAGCATTCAAAGGGTTTCTCCCCTGAGTGGTATCTTTGATGCCTTTGAAGATCACCACTCCTACTGAATCTCCTTCCACACTCTGAGCATTCAAAAATTTTCTCCACTCTGTGGGTTATTTGATGTTGTTGAAGATTGCCACTTGTACTGAATCTCCTTCCGCACTCTGAGCATTCAAAAGGTTTCTCCCCTGTGTGAGTTCTTCGGTGTACTTGAAGATTCCCACTCCTATTGAATCTCTTTCCACACTCTGAACATTCAAAGGGTTTCTCCCCTGTGTGTGTTCTTTGATGCTTTTGAAGTTTGTCACTGCTACTGAATCTCTTTCCACACTCTGAGCATTCAAAAGGTTTCTCCCCTTTGTGGGATCTTTGATGCTCTTGAAGTCTGTTACTCCGACTAAATCTCTTTCCACACTCTGAGCATTCAAAAGGTTTCTCCCCTGAGTGGGTTCTTTGATGCTTTCGAAGATTGCCAGTCTCACTGAATCTCTTTCCACACTCTGAGCATTCAAAAGGTTTCTCCCCTGTGTGGGTTCTTTGATGGTTTTGAAGACTGCCATTCTGACTAAATCTTTTCCCACACTCTGAGCATTCAAAAGGTTTCTCCCCTGTGTGGTTTCCTTGATGCCTTTGAAGATCACCACTCCTACTGAATCTCTTTCCACACTCTGAGCATTCAAAAGGTTTCTCCCCTGAGTGGGTTCTTTGGTGATTTTGTAGATTGGAATTCATATTTAATTTTTCTACACTCTGAGCATTCCAAAAGCTTCCGTACTATGTGTATTTCATGAAGCTGTGGCCTGTACCTGAAGTACTTTCTGCAGTAACAGCATTTACAGGCCTTCATTGTAATTTGGTTTGGAAATCGTACATTACCCTTTCTCCCATTGGAGAATGTCATTCCACGTTTGGAACAGATAAACGGCCGCACTGAATGAGTCCACTGGAGATGGTTGTGGACTGGGATTTCATAGAAGCCCCTTCTTGATGAGGAGTGGACTTAACCCATCTCTTCACCGTACAGCTTCCTTCCTGCCTTTGTGGTTCATCTCTATTCCCGAAGTTTCCTTTGGCTTGTTCATTCTGGGCTTTTTCCAGTGAGAAACACTGAAATTCCCCAACTGACTCCTCAAAATCTCCTGCTGGAATAAAGAGGTAGGTCAAGTTACCACTCACCCAAGGAGCCAATCCACCAATAAAGAACTCCTAATTAATAAGTATGCATTTTATCTCCTGAACTGCTGGTCACAACTGTTCCCTGGCCAGCCCACCAGTAGCGCTATTTATTTATTCATTATTTGTATTTATAGCTTGCCCATCCCGCAAGTGGGCTCAGGGCGGGTAACTTCATAAAAACAACACAATTAATACGATTAAAATTAAACAAGGAAATTTAAACAATAGTAAACAATGTCAGTATTGTAACAAGCCTTTCCCTCCCCAAAACTCCCCAAGTGTACTTTAAGGGGAAAGGTGGCAAATATCTATTGCTCTGCCTTTCCCAGTTTAACTCCTGATTAATAAGTCTGCATTTTCTCTCCTGAGCCGCTGATCACAACTTTTCCCTGGCCACCACTCCAGTAGAGCTTTTTTTGTACTGTGACCACCCCTCCCCTCCCCAAATATACTTTAAGAGAAAAGGTGGCAAAGATCTGTTGCTCTGTCTTTCCCAGTTTCCTTCCCATGCAGGTCATTTGATGATGATGAAATACAAAAAGCGATTGTAACTTCTAGTACAGGGATTGTACAGACAGTTTCCTTCCAGGTGTGATGAGAGAAAAGAGGAGCTGGTCTTCAGACTCCGATAACACGTGTCTGCTGGGGTAGAGGAGAAATCAGGACCTCACCAAGTGAACCCCACAGTTCTATGGGAACTCCCACAGAAATACCAGTTGTGGGGAGTGGGGAGGCCTGGAGACATGTAACTGGCCATGGTAGGAAAAGGCTGATGGGTGTCTGACTCATCCAGCAAAGCTTTTCTTTAGTAAATACCTCACCTTTCCCTAGAATACCCAGTATTTAAGGACAGTGCAGGCCCTAAAGGGAGCTACAACTCAGCTCAGCCCCAGGAAGAATTCCCAAGATCACAGGCCCCAGATGGCCTCCCTCCCTCCCTCCTTACCCAGAAGGCTTTATCATTCTACCCAACCAAGAGTTGCTAAGAATTGAAGCAGACTCACTCGCAGCCAGTTCACTCGGAAAGGAAATAAACTGTTGAGATCCTCTTGGGAAACTCTCCAGTCCTTCGTCTGTCTCCACTGCAGTGTCTCACACACCCATGCCTTCTTTGGGAGAGAGAGAGAGAAATGAGGAGGAAGAGTGACCCAAGGCCTTTGTCTGTCTCCACCTCAGGCCGTGAAACCTACCCTGCCTCTCATGCTGGCCACAGCATTGGCTGCAGTTGCCCCTGGACCAGCCAGGTGTGTTGGCTGCTTTCACTGCCACCTCAGCTCCTGGAGTCATCCAGAAGGAATGTGTGCAGGGCCAAGCCACATAATGAATACTGCTCTTCAATATTTTGATTCACACATCATTGTAATGGCCGGGGTCCACACCTTTGGCACCTAAGAAAGACCCTTACCCAGAGAGGCCACGTTCATATAGTTCTCCAGCATGACTTCCCAGTAGAGAGCTCTTTGGTCTGGATCCAGCAGGGCCCACTCTGCCACGGTGAAATACACAGCCGCCTACTTGAAGGAAACTAAAAACTAAATGAAAAAGCAGATTTCCTCATCAGAGATCGAGCCAGGCAAGACTGCACTTAGGAAATGGGCATTCTGCTAGGGTGGAGGACAAAGAGTTTGGTGAGGGTCAAGGGCATGGCATTCAGAGAGCCTCTCTTGCTCAGACAACTGAGAAGCCACTGCAGGAGGAAAAGGTCCCCTGAGAAAGGAGGGGGGACTCAGGCGGCCCCCTGCTCATCTCCCCTACCTGGACTGCAGGGGCAGTAGCTGTTTTCACTCCTCCAATAAGATGACTCAACACCGTCTCCTCACTGCCTGTGAGGGAGAGAACGGTGGAAGAAAGGGTCTGAGCCAAGACTTCGTATTTTGTTTGCTTGTGTGTATCCTCCTTCATGCACCCGTTCCCAAGGCTGTGAAACCTTGCCCTGTCTACACTCACAAATCACAAACCTTTATTGGCATAACAGCACAAATCCATATAAAATACTATAAAATATGAGGTCAGAAAGAACATCTCCTCCTAGAGGCCTGATACAGGAATATTGCTACAGATTCAATGATTTCGCTCTTACTTGAGGCTAAAAATATGACAATCATCACATTGACCCTCGAAAGGAAGCAGGAAAGGCTTTTAAAATACAGTACGAAGGTCACCATAAAATTTATAATGCAGAATAGCATGATTATTATCTGACTTGCCTGGGCTGTCCAGGTTAGGGCATGAGATAGGAATATTTATTTAAAACGTGGAATTCATTCCCACAGCAAGTAGCGGCGGCTACAAGCCTACACTTCTTCAAGAAGGCATTGGATAAACATCTGGAGCAGAGGTCCACAAGGTATAGATGGAACTCTATGTGTAGGGCAGTGATTCCCTATATTCTTGGTGCTTGTGCAGCAACAGTGGGAGGGGTTTAGGAGCTCTGGTCCTACTGGTGGACCTCTTGATGGCACCTGGGTTTGGGCCACTGTGTGACACAGAGTCTTGGCTCAGATGGGCCATTGGTCTGATCCAACGTGGCTTCTCTTATATTCTCCTGTGTTCCTATGAGAATGGAATTGCCCTCCATGAATCTGTGAACTTGTGGATCTCCTGACAAAAATATGTAATCTTTCATTAAAATCTGCCTCCATTCCTGAGGACTGGAAGGTAGTGAATGTCACTCCCATCTTTAAAAAGGGTTCTAGAGGAAATCCGGGAAATTACAGGCCAGTCAGTCTGACATCTATACCGGGTAAGTTGGTGGGAACTGTTATTAGGGAAAAAATTAGTAGACACACTGATGAACAAAATCTCTTGAAGCAGACTCAGCATGGGTTCTGTAAAGGAAGATCTTGTCTCACTAACCTGTTAGTGTTCTTTGAGGTTCTTTGAACAAACATGTGGACAAGGGGGACCCAATAGATGTTGTTTACCTTGAGTTCCAGAAAGCTTTTAATAAAGTTCCTCATCAAAGGCTCCTAAGTAAGCTAAATAGTCACGGGATAAAAGGACCAAGTGCAAAGTGATGCACGTTGGAGCCAAAAACCCTAACTATAAATACACGTTGATGGGGTCCGAACTGGCAGAGACTGACCAAGACAGAGATCTTGGAGTCATAGTGGATAACCCACTAAAAATGTCAAGACAGTATGCGAGTACAATGAAAAAGGCCAATGCTATGCTGGGGGTTATTAGGAAGGGAATTGAAAACAAATATCGAGGAACATAATGCCCTTGTATAAATCGATGGTGCGACCTCGTTTGGAGTACTGTATACAGTTCTGGTTGCCACACCTCAAAAAAAATATTATAGCATTGGAAAAAGCACAGAAAAGGGCAACTAGAATGATAAAGGATTGGAACACTTTCCCTATGAAGAAAGGTTGAAGCGCTTGGGGCTCTTTAGCTTGGAGAAACTGAGGGGTGACATGATCGAGGTTTACAAGATTATGCATGGGATACAGCAGGTAGAGAAAGAAGTACTTTTCTCCATTTCTTACAATACAAGAACTTGTGGGCACTCCATGATATTGCTGAGCAGTCAGGTTAGAACAGATAAAAGGAAGTACTTCTTCACCCAAAGAGTGATTAACACATGGAATTCACTGCCACGGGAGATGGCGGCGGCTACAAGCATGGACAGCTCCAAGAGGGAATGAGATAAACATATGGAGCAGAGGTCCCTTAGTGGCTATTTGCCTCAAGGTATAGATCGGAACTCTCAATCTGGGGCAAGTGGAGAAGGAGTGAAGTTCCTACAAAAGAAGAAGTCATTACTAAAATACTGGAAATTGCTGAGATGGACAATTTGACTATGATATTAAGAGGAAACAATAAAGAAGACTTTCAAAATACATGGTCAAGGTTTTACCAATGGATAGAAGACAATAAAATGTGAATTTTCTGATTTCAATCCACAATTAAAAGAACGAAGAAACATATACTTAACTATTAATAAAAGGTATATAGTAAATTTATAAGGTGAAAAAATATTGGACGTTTAAAAATTAGAATATGAAGTCAAAGGTCAAAGACATTGTTAAGAAAGTACAATATGATGTTAAGGGCTGCAGTGGCTCAAGAGGTTAAGATGCTGAACTGCAGACCGGAAGGTTGGTAGTTCAGCGGTTCGAGACCCGAGTGCTGCATGACGGAGTGAGCTCCCGTCTCTGGCCCCAGCTCCTGCCAACCTAGCAGTTTGAAAGCAGGAAATTGCAAGTAAATAAACAGGTACCGCTTTGGTGGGAAGGAAACAGCATTCCATGCCCCTCAATCTCTAGTCACGCCGGCCACATGACCACGGAAACGTCTTTGGACAGCGCTGGCTCTTCGGCTTGGAAACAGAGATGAGTACTGCATCCCTAGAGTCGGATTCGACTGGCTTTCGAGCAAGGGAAACCTTTACCTTTAGCTATATATGTTGTTATGTTTGTTTGTTGTTGTATGTGATGAAATAAAAAAATATTTCAAAAAAAGTAGTGGTTTGCGGATCAGGGTTCATTTCCTTGTGTTACATTAATTAGTGTAGACTCCTATGAACTATTGTAGACATCTTCTGTGGAGGCCCACTATAGTCTCCAAGTCCTGATGGCACACACCCAACAGTTCTTAAGAATGTGAGATAGTTGGTCTACTAACCCTTTGATGTAACCTATCATGAAATTCAGCCGCTGTACCCAAAGACTGGATAGTAGAAATTGTTACAGCAGTTTATAAAAAGGGATCAAGAGGGGAACCAGGAAATTACAGGCCAGTCAGCCTGATTTCTGTCCTAGGCATATTAGTAGAATCTGTAATCAAAGACAGAATCAATGGTTAGGCACACAGGAGGACAAAACCTCCTGACGGAAAACCAGCACGGCTTCTGCACAGGGAAGTCCTGCAACAACAGAGGGTGGACAAAGAGAAATTTTTCTCCCTCTCCCAACATCCTAGAACTTGAGGGCATCCAGTGAAGCTGATGGGCAAGATTCAGGACAGACAAAAGGAAATACTTCTACACAGAGAGAGTATTTAAAATGTGGAGTTCACTGCCAGAGGATGTGGTCAGGGCCACAGGAATAAAGAGCTTTCAAAGGGGACTACATAAATTCATGGAGGGCAGGCCTAGCTACCAGCCCTGGTGACTGAGGGGAACCTCCACATTCAGAGGCACTGAGCCTCTAAATCCTAGAGCTAGGAGGCAACCTCAGGGGAAGGCCTGGGTGGGAGACAGGATGCTGGACTAGATGGTGTATTGGTCTGATCCAGCCAGACTCTTCTGATGTTCCTACTACAGGGGTCCCATCGCTGAGGACATGATCCTCATAGTGATGTGTTTCCAGGTGCCCTTTGTCCCCTCTGGCCTTCTGGAGGGGGGCAGGATGATATGGGAGGGGCATGGCTCTCTGCCTGTCCCGGGGGGAGTTGCCTTATGCTGGGGACTCATGGGCATTGGTGGTGTTTCCATGGACACCAGTGGCGTTGCTAGTCTCTCTGTGCCTTGGCAACTGATTTTTTTTTAAATCCTCTTTCCTCTGCTGGGGGGCCTTGGATACCCACTAGCAGCCCCGGCCCCACACTGGCACTGCCTCAGGGTCTTAGGATGGGGCTGCAGTTGATTCCCACTCAGGTAGGGGTTACCCCCCCCCCAACATAAACAAGCATGCAAATGACCCTTTTCACTTACAGACCAACTCAAGGCTCTTCGCCTCCCCCACACAGAACTAAAACCACGAGCAACAGAACTCCAGTTTCGTAAACTGATTTTTCCTTAAAGACACCGATTATCCCTCCCACCCCCACCAAGCCCCAGTGACACAGAGAAGCAAAACTGATGCCTTTATACGGTTGCCAGCCTCCTGGTGGGGCCTGGAGATGGGCCAGGATTATAAGTGATGGTTGAAGTAGAGAGATCCAAACCCACCCACCCCCGGAAAAATGCCTGCCGTGGAGGGGAGGCTCTGTGTTATTAATACTCCACTGATCTCCCTCCCCAGGCTTCACACGCACACGCACACGCACACACACCCCAACACCCCCAAGTGTCCAGGATTTTGCCCTCGCGGACTGGACGACCCTCCGGCTCGAGAGCAGCAGCAGCGATTGAACGCCGGTTCCATCCAGTGAATCTTCTTCTACTTAAAGACGCTGATTATCCCCATTCCGCCCCCCCCCCCCAAACCCCTTTTATATCGTGGAGAAAAACGAATGCTGCAGCCGCATTCTTTTCTTCCAAGATCTAAGACCTCATCCCCCTCCACCCTCCCGACTTACTTCCGAGTAAACCTTCCCCGGATCCGGCTGCGAGGCTTTCCCTGATCTTTGCACGTCTGCAGCTCTTCCGCCATTCAGGAACTCCTCTCCCCCCCCCCCCGCGGAAGAGCCTTTCTCCCCCCCCCCCTCCGCTCGGCCTCTCCAGCAACCAGCTCCGTCCCTTTAACCCTCGCAGCGCTGGACACAAATGAAAACGCTCCCCCACCCCCCCTTCCCAGCTCCCGGACCCGGACGGAGAGACCGGTTTCCAGCCAGGCTGCCTCCAGCGACGCCCTCTGCGGCTCAGCGGGGCTCCTCGGGAGGAATCCTGCCCTGGGTGGCGTCCCCCCCGCCCCGCCCCGCCCCGCGTAAACTCTGCAACATTTTTTATTGAACCTCTCATCTCTTGGATGTGGATTGTCCAGAGTCACTCTCTCCATCACCCGCCTTCAGTTGAGTCCCTGCGAGAAAGGGGGACAGGGTCGGGAGACGATGAATCAAATGCAGGCTTTTATTCCAAACATCGTTCAGCTCAGGGACAGCTCTAGCAAGAGCGGAGCTCAACTTATAGTGTTCCAACAAATAACTATATACAGTCTAACGATGAAGACTCAATTTCATAGGACCTAAGCAGGGCTCTGCGATTGGTTCCCTGGATTGGCTTAAGGACCGATGAGAAGTCTTTATTCAGCAGACAATAAGAATGAGGGGATTGGAATACCAGAAACCCCCCAGAAAGCAATGCATAACTCAATAAGAAAACGTAACAAACACTTAATAGGATCGCAAAAAGCACTGGGATGCATCACAGAGAATCCAGAACAATCATCTAGAAGTCAAAAGGTGGAGCTCTCGCAGTATTATTAACCCTTTCCAGACCAAAATACCTCTGGAACACCCCGGAACGGGCGTGCAACACACAAAAGTACCGCAAAAAACACCGGGAATGCATTGCAGGCACTCCAGAACAATATTCTAGAAGTTAAAACGTGGAGCTCTCGCACTTTCATTAACCCTTTCCAGGCCAAAATGCCTCCAGATCACCCCGTTATGGGCATGAAATACACAGTAGAACCACAAAAAGCACTGGGATGCATCACAGGCACTCCAGAACAATATTCTAGAAGTGAAAACGTGGAGTTCTCACACCTTCATTAACCCTTTCCAGGGCATAATGTCTCCAGAACTCCCTGGAACGAGAATGAAACACAATAGTTCCAAAAAAAGCATTGGGAGGCATTACAGGCACTCCAGAACAATATTCTAAAAGTGAAGACGTGGAGTTCTCACACTTTCAGGGTCAGGGCTAACAATGCACCAGGCATGCTTTTCGCTCCAAACCCCCTGAACTGTCCAGTAGGCTTGTGGCTTTAATCCTGTCCTTACCCTAATGTGGGTCACCTAGTTGGATGCTATGCAGCAGAGGGCCGGGGGCTGGCAGTGGAAGGGTTCCCCAAGGGTTTGTGCAGGTCCCTCCCTTCCATATCAGTCAGTTTGTTCCAGTTCCACAAGATTGGGTGCAGTATTTAACCAACTATCAATTAAACAGATGTCATATTAATGTGCATGAATAACGGAATAACTGAAATTGCTTTTAGCATTACTCTCCACAGCCAGTCACTTCTGTTCAGACTGGCGCTGGTTGTCCCCGTTGTTCTAACATACGTGTTTTCTAGGCTGGCTTGCAGCAATTCTTCTTTAACTGAACATGACAACGACTGAACCTTCTGTGGTATCTCTGGCCACTTCAAAATGAAGGTGAGTGCAATAATAAAGACAATGGGGGATGTCATCAGTGCACAGTGGATGAATGTGTACAAAATCAGTGACACAAACACTAGCTTTCATTGGTCCGAAAGCTGAATGACGCACTGGTATTTGAACAGGGAAAGGACTAGTAATAGTACCGTTCTTCTGCTTTTTGTTTCACAAAATATTGTCCTGGACTGTCTGTAATTCATATTGTTCTCAAGTGCTTTTAATGCATCCCCCCACTTTTGTGGTACTATTATTTGTGGAATGCACATTCCAGCCTATTGTGCAGTGTTCCAGAGGCATTTTGGTCTGGAAAGGCGAAAGGGTAAATAAAAGTGTGACAGTTCCACTTTTGGATTTCCAAAATATACTTCTGGAGTGCTCTTGATACATCCCACAGCTTTTTGTGCCTTTAATGCATCCCCCCGTTTCTTGCGGTTCTATTGTTTGTGTAATGCCCCTTTTGGTCTGTTCTGAGGTGTTCTGGAGGCATTTTGGCCCAGAATGGGTTAATAAATGCACAGTATCTCTGCATTTGGATTTACAAAATATTGTTCTGGAGTGCCTTTAATCCATCCCGCTGTTTCTTGCAGAAATATTGTTTATCTAATGCCCATTCTGGCCTGTTCCAAGGTGTTCTGGAGGCATTTTGGAGTGGAATGGGTAAATAAGTGCTTGATATCTCTGTGTTTGGATTTCCAAAATATTGTTCTGGGGTGCTTTTAACACATCCCACTGTTTCTTGTGTTACTATTGTTTGTTTAATGCCCGTTCCGGCCTGTTCTGAGGTGTTCCAGAGGCCTTTTGGCCTGGAATGGGTTAATAAGTGCTTGATATCTGTGTTTGGATTTCCAAAATATTGTTCTGGGTTGCCTTTAATGCATCCCACTGTTTCTTCTGGTACTGTTGTTTGTTTAACGCCCGTTCCGGCCAGTTCCAATGCCATTTTGGTGGCCCAGGTGGGGCTTCTTCCCAGGAAGGCTGCTGATTGGCTGTTGGAGGATTGATTGGCTGTGCAGTTTCTTTAAAAGGTTGCTTTTGCAGCAGCTGCCACCACAGCAGAAGGACCTGCACTGGGTGACTGAAGGTAAGCTGTGGCGGACATTTGTTGCTGGCTCTGGCAGCCATTTTGTGGCTCCATCTGTCACCCGATGTCAGAACTCCAAGGATGCCTGTAGGCTCAAAAGGGTTGGGGATCCCCGTAGCGAATGAAGCCAAATAACCTGTCACTCCTCAAGCCAAGACCCGACCCAGGAGCTCCAGGTACGCCATGCTTATTTTTAACCCTGTGTTTTCAGGGAGAAAGCGTGCAGGCTCTTGACACCCCCCCCCCTCCAAGGTTAGGGACAAACACACCGGGACCATTCAGAGCCATTTCCTTTGCTCTCTTTCACAAGCTCCCCGGCACACGCAAGCCCTCCAGTGAGCAGCCAGCCACATGCACCACCCTCCCATCTCTTTTATTTCATGACTTCTTTTATAGCCCATCTTTATCCCCAAGGGGCACCTAGAGTGGCTTATATTGTTTTCTCCTCCATTTTACCCTCACAACAATCCTGGGAGGTAGGCTGGGCTGAGACGACACCACGCGTGTTTGGCACTCACACGAGTAGCTGAACACTCCAGAGAGCAAACCACAGCGGTAGATGGACTGGCTTTTAGCCCCTGAAGGTATGAGGAAGCGCAGGACCCGGAAACAAAGGGAGCTCTCCCTCCGGTGCCTTCCCCACTGTGAGAAGCAAGCCCGGCCACCCCACCTCCAAGCGAGCTGTGCACAAACGCTGCAGCATACACAGGCACACAAACTCTAGCCCAGCTTTCCCAAGTCATTAACCACGGCAGGACAAAAGGCGCCCTACTGAATACTTATTCCTCATGAGGTCTTGTCTGGACCAAAGACAGTCCTTCTCTCCTTCTTAGGCGCTGAACTCACAGCCACCTGGGGCCTTGGGGGTCTCACCGAGTCCTGGTCCTTTGTTGAGGCTTTTTAGCTTCTGGGTTCCTTTTGAGGATGTAAGTGGTATTCAGCAAATACTCCTGACACAACAGATTAAAAACTGCTTCTGCATTTATTCAAGCATTCAAATAAGAGTTTTTGCTAAGCAGGAATCACTCTCAAAATAGCAAAAAAAAACCCACACAAAAAATAGCAAAAAAACCCAACTACTTGTGCTGGGCAGATGCTGAGTCTCTGAAGCACTAAATACTTGCAGGCTTGGGGGGGGGGGAGCTAATCTCAGAACTTGGCTTTCTCACCTGGAGGAGAGTCCATTCTGACTGGAACAGTCCTCGGTATTCTGTCTTGAAGTTACTGAGGCCT
This sequence comes from Lepidodactylus listeri, assembly GCA_029233225.1. Lineage (NCBI taxonomy): Eukaryota > Metazoa > Chordata > Lepidosauria > Squamata > Gekkonidae > Lepidodactylus > Lepidodactylus listeri. The sequence goes on along the minus strand of JARCFY010000011.1, from coordinate 96,770,688 downwards.
TGACCTGGGTCTTTTCTGGTATCGCCACCATCCGAATAGTTAGCCCTCCTGAGACTGTCCAGCATCTGCCTTGGCCCCATTAGCCAATCAGGGCGCAGTTGGTTAATCCCCCTTGCTATCTGGCAACCAGATAAAAGCATCTTATGCCAGCTGGTCAAGGCCGCCTGGTCCTTTTAATTAATGCTCGGCCCAAACAGGCTGCAACTAGCCTATAAGAAGAAGAGATTGGATTTATACCCCACCCTTCACTACCCAAGGAGGTCTCTGAGCGGCTAACCATCTTCTTTCCCTTCCCCTCCCCACAACAGACACCCTGTGAGGTGGGTGGGGCCGAGAGAGCACTGACAGAAACTGCTTTTTTCAAGAACACATCTGACAGAACTATGGCTTGCCCAAGGTCATCCAGCCAGGTGCATGTGGAGGAGTGGGGAATCAAACCCTGTTCTCCCAGATTAGAGTCCGCACACTTAACCACTACACCAAACTTACAGCATGATTGCACTTAATGTAAGTCTCGAAATGTATTAAGTCCTGATCCTTACAGGTCTGCTTCAAGGAACCCGCGATCACCCAGAGAGCCTGTTTGGTGCAGTGGTTAAGAGCGCAGACTCTAATCTGGGAGGACCTGGTTTGATACCCCACTCCTCCTCCTCATGCAGGCAGCTGGGTGACCTTGGGTCAGTCACAAGTTCTCTCAGAGCTGTTCTCTCAAGAGCAGTTCTGTCATTGCTCTCTCAGCCCCACCTACCTCACAGGGTGTCTGTTGTGGGGAGGGGAACGGAAAGGAGATTGTAAGCTGCTCTGAAACTCCGATTGAAGGGTGGGGTATAAATCTAATCTCTTCTTCTAAAAAGCCCTTCAGTGCCTGGGACCTTTCTATTGGCAAGGCTGCCTATGTTCTTCCATGGCAGAATCATTAATCGGTGCAAAAAGGCCTTCTGAAGGCGCTGCCCTACAAACTGTTGGAAAATTGGTAAAAATAGTTAAATATTCAGAGTTTGTAATGGATCTTGGTTCACTGGAGAGGAGGCATTTTCTTTCTGTGTAAAAAGCTGTTTTTCTAAAGGGAAGGGTACAGGGGAAATCTACAAAACAATAAACACTTAAGACTACATCCTTGCTGTTACTTTGCAACAACAGACACACATAGTACTGGAGATTCTTCCTTTCTTCTTGACCCCTAGAAGGAAATCACCTGAATGCATTAACCAATGATTGTTAGTAAATAGGCTTCAGTTCCCTTTCATGTCAGTCTAAAGATAGCACTGAACGTAAACACATTAACCCTCTACTGACTGAATTTAGACCTCCCAACACACATATTTCCAGCACAAACAAGTAAGATCAACCAATGCTCTTAGATGTGCCTTCCATACTGTGGCTCCCGCCAGCCACCTCCTCCCTCTCCTCCTACAAGACTTAAAGAGCCTTTCAGCTGATCAGCAGGGAGCACATGGCCCACCGATCAGCTGGATGGCCCTTTAAATCTTGCAGGAGGGAGGGAGAGGGGGCGCATCATCCACCGCTTCTTCTCAAAAGCATTTAAAGGATCCTTTTAAATGCTTTTGAGAAGAAGTGGGGGGGTGCACCCCCCCCATTTCTTCTTCAAAAATCTTGTGGGGCTGGCCCTTTAAAGAAGGGGGCGGGGCCTGCATAGCCCTACTGTAGCTACAAGCCAGGAGTCCAGTAGCACCTTAGACTAACAACCATTCCCCTACTGCTGCCATCATCACACATATAATAAAATCCAACCCCATCTGCAGAGATGATGATAATGCTGAAGCTTAGGTGGACATCCCCCCTCCGTCTCCCCCCACCCGCTTCAGATAACGGGAAACAACCCTCCCCCATGACTGCCCCAGCGACCCCCTCACCCTTCATGAGACATTCCGCTGTGGGCAGTTTGCCACACTGGCTGTGCCTGGAGATGGACCGTGTCCACTTGCTCTATTGTCTCCTGGGACCCTTTCCCTCCACATCGGAGGGGCCGGGACTCTGGTGGCGGCAGCAGCAGCAGGGACATAGCAGGCCCAGGCAGAGGTGGTGACAATAGCAAAGGACCAAGAACAACGGAACCATTTCAGGGTTCAGGCAGTGGCTCTCTCCATAGGAGCTCCCCGCGCCTGTCTGCTATCACAGATGCGACCAGTGTCAGCACTACTCCCCCCCCCCCAAAGCACACAAGGCACAAGCTTTCAAGGCTGCCGTCAGTTTGACTGCAGAGTACAGTTGCAGGGAAACCCTGATGCCCGCCCTCCCACTTCCACCGCCTGGTACACATGAGCACTGGGAATGCACAGCCTCTGTCATCTGGCAATCAAAGGAATGACCAGCTGCTCGCAGGCTGGATAAGCGTCCTGGATGGGCAGGTTCCAGCCTGCAGGCCGGATGTTTGATACCCATTCCTTACCTGGGGGTATCCTTCTCTTCTGAGTAACCAAGTTGGTAGTTGGGGGCCTCATGCTCTGATAGTTCTGGCCCCAATCTGACTGAGAAATCTCAAAAGTGGGGCTGGGGGACCCGAACTGGACATGAACCGCGTGGTCCCAGAGAGCATTTCTCCTCTATGCTTTAGATTCTGGAATTTTCTGGGGGAGTCCGGGCGGTATCTCTGGTGGAGTCGCTGTCCAGGCCTGAACTGTGAGACTCATGAGCCACCGCTGGGGATCTCTCTCCAGAGTCCTCTGCCTCCTTTGAACGGGAGCCTGGCTCCACGGTTCACCCCAGAGCCGGAAAAATGACAGAGGATGGCTGAGCAGAGTCAGGCCCTTCTAAGCCCATGGAAGTAAACTCTCCTTTGGAATGGAAATGTCAAGCCCTTTTGAGCCCAGGCGGTGAAGTGGGAAACAATTTCCAAGCCTCTATTTTTCTGATGAAAAGATCACATTTGTAAAGGTTCATTCTTTCACACATTAATAGGGAATGGGTGCTATTGCCAACATAACATTTGGTCAGTTCATAAGTTTTAAAATTGTAATGCCTGCTGTTCAAGTAAGGTCTGGGCTGCCATTTGAGAGTTGCTCAGCAACCCAAAGCAACTGGGCCAAGATGTTTGTGCCTTAGTTGAAACAGTCACTATTATCTTCTGGAGGGCCTTGAGCCTTTTGTAAGCATTGAATGAATACTGGCTGACAATGTCTTTGAGCACAAGCAAAATACTTTACCATGCTCCTCTTTTAATAAAAATTTTCACAAGGTGGTGTTCAGAATTCTAAAGACAAATATTATGAAACACAAAATGTTGTAAAGGAACAATTTATAACTACACAAAAAGCAACCGTGAAAAAACCTGAGTCACTGAACCTGTCATGGCAAGTGCATTCCATTGCTTCAGGGCCAACACAGAGAAGGCCCTGCTCTTGAGCAACACCAGCCCCTTGAGGTATGATGAGAATTGAACTTGTACACAGTGCAGATGTTTCAAAACACTTGCTGTATTTTCTCACCAACTCACAGCCATTTGTGTGAGAGTCCTACAGAGTCAGTCACAACAAGTGTCCTTAAGAAAAGGTGATCTTTATTGAGAAAGGTCTTGTGGTGGTCATCTACATGTTCTATGTCAGTAATGGTTAGCCGGATCCCCGGCAGGGCAATTATACAGAATTCAAGTAGGGTCTCTCAATGGAATGCAACCAATCACACAAATCAGTAAAAAGGTGCCCAATATTCTGGCTGCAGGTTCTCATAAGAAAAAGTGGGACGATACATCAACAGACACTAACAAGCTACCAAGGTCAGCGCTAGGCAGCAAGTGATAAGCGAGCAGTGAGGGAAACGAAAGTGAACATTCCAAGAAGCCTATGTAGCAGGGCAACCTGTACTACCTCCCATCCAGGGGATGGCAGCATTAGCTGACATTTGTGAGCCCTGCTTTAAAACACAGAGAGATGGTGCGGTTGGGGGGCACAGAGGTTGGACTTCTCTCTGTCACAGGTTCCTTCTCAAGAACTACCAGTCCCAGAGTTCCTTGTGCCTAGGCAGGGCAGGGGGGAGGGACATTGATTCTCAGGTGTCACAGACATGCTCCTTTGGAAGGGAATATCTGAGTGCTCATGACTTAAGGCAGCCATGCACTGGTAGCTGTCCAGTTATCTAGCCAATCCTTTTTCCACCCCCCAAAAAGGAAGAGTTCTAGCCAGAATTAATTCGCCATACAGAAGAATAAAGAGAAAATGAAGCAATGCAGACTTTTAAAGATTCTATTTAAAAATAGCAGGAACGAGAGAACAAGCATGAAGACAAAAATAAAAGCAGTCTCTCCTAGGCATTCATTTGGAGGGAAGCTCTGTGCCTCCCTCCAGAATTGACCCCCTCTTTGTAAACTGAAGTCCATGCACAAACTCCAATTATCATGGAACCTTTTGGCTCCTGAAATGACAAATGGTGCATAAATAATTCCAGCACAGCCAGGCTGTCTGCCACTGAAAAGAGGCACTGATAGCTGACTCCAAGATGCCGGCTCCAACAGCCACTGATTGCTGTTTTCAACAAAGCACAGTCCACGGGGTTAGCCAATTCACAGAGGAGCTGAAGAAGGGTGTCAGAATGCGTGGATTTCCAAAGGCTTTCAGTGTTTATTTATGAAACATTAATATCCTGCATTTCTTCTTGGTTCAAGGGGGCTTTGAATAATAGTTAAATATCCTCAACGAAAACCAAGATAAACTAAGAAGCCCCAAATCCCTCCCCCCTCCCCTCTTAAAAGGCACCTGCTATTCAGCCTCCCTCAAAGCCCTGGCAATAAACAAGCTGTGATCACAATCACACAAGGGTACAGAGAAATGACAACAGTGCCATGTCTGAAATAACTACTAGTATAAGTAAAGATTTTTTTCATAGATTATATATAAGTATTGTACTGAATAAAATATATACTAGGTCTAGGTGTCTATTACAATATCAAGATGAACAAATACACAACACGCTAACACTTCATACGAACAATCCAACACAGAAATAAGTCCATCTCAAAAAGAGTCAAATACAAGGTCCCCTGAAATTATTCTGATATCCAAAGGAGGATAATCCGTTATTACAGAGTTCATTATGTTCCAAACTTCTCCAAAAGGATCCTCCTTTCACTTCCTGAATCATGATGTGTCTCTCTTGAGTTTTCAGATTGGGTATAGTGTTCTTACTAGATTATTCTATGAACTCTCAGATATAGTCCTCGATTCCACAGGTGTAACCAATGAATCAACACAGAAAAAGTCTCTCTAAAAGTGAACCGCACCATTATATATGCAGACGTGCCATAAGGTCTTTTTTAAAATGATTTTTAATATTTTCAGACAAAACAGAACAAACAAACATACAAACAGATAGGAAAGTTAATACTGATAACACTATACCCTTTAAACTGCCTCAAACAAATGTATACTACAGATATAAGTATATCTCAGTGTCTGTGTACTGTGTACAGTTCTGGGCACCACACCTCAAAAAAGATATTACAGCACTGGAAAAAGTGCAAAAAAGGGCAACTAGAATGATAAAAGGGCTGGAACACTTTCCCTGTGAAGAAAGGTTGAGGCGCTTGGGGCTCTTTAGCTTGGGGAAGCGACGGCTGAGGGGTGACATGCAGGTTTATAAGATTATGCATGGGATAGAGCAGGTAGAGAAAAAAGTACTTTTCTCCCTTTCTCATAATACAAGAACTCGTGGGCACTCCATGAAATTGCTGAGTAGTCGGGTTAGAACAGATAAAAGGAAGTCCTTCTTCACCCAAAGAGTGATTAACATGTGGAATTCACTGTCACAGGAGGTGGTGGAGGCTACAAGCATGGACGGCTTCAAGAGGGAATGAGATAAACATATGGAGCAGAGGTCCATCAGTGGTTATTAGCTAGGAAATATAGATAGGAACTCTCAGTCTGGGGCAAGTGGTGCTCTGTATGCTTGGTGCTTGGCACGGGCAACAGTGGGAGGGCTTCTAGTGTCCTGACCACTGATGGACCTCCTGTTTTTGGCCACTATGTGACAGAGTGTTGGACTGGATGGGCCACTGGCCTGATCCAACACAGGCTTTTCTTATGTTCTTATGTTTACTACCATAATATGTTTACAATTTAAGCACTATCTAAACATTCCACTGCCATTTTTCTATATGTCTATCTTTGAGTTTTACTTAATAGATAACATGATTTCTACTGATTGCCTCTTTAACTAAGCATTCTATGGGTGCGATCATACGCACCCATTTGCTACGGAAGAGGGATGATTCACCACTGGATCAAAGCAGCGTGATCACACCAGCACATCTGGGAAGCGTCCCACAACCGTCGTCAAACCGTCACAAACCATTTTGATCCGGAGAGGAATCGTGGTAAAAAGCTACTAGTGAAACGCCAGTATCAAATGGTTTGTTGCTGTTCACAGCCAGAGTTTCCCCGTGTGATCACTCCAGCGCTGAAGTGTGGCATTGCATGATCACGCTATCCCAATGCCACATTGTTGTTTTTTCCCCCCTTCTCCATGTGTGCATCATCGAAAGCCCTTAGGGTGGGGAGGCGATTCATCAATCCCCCATTTAAGCACCTCGGAAACCAACCACAACAACAACAAAAAAACAACTTGCCTGGGTTTGCATCTGATCACGCAGCGGCAAGTTGCCCCAGCAGGTCCACAGACTTGTGTGATCACGCAACTGCAGGGCAAAGTACTCCGGAGCAAAAAAGCCTTATTTCCCCTCTGGATTATCTCACTCGTGTGGAAGGGACCATAAGTAGTCTTTTACAGAATACATATGAATATCATTCCCCTACTTCATAATAAATTTCTTTTTCCATGTTTTTTATAGAAATTATTTAAACTTCTGGAATCCTTAAACCAAAATTAATACATTACATCTTTTAATAGAAAATTTGAACCTTAACACCTCAATAGGTTTTCATTCTGTGCGGTTATCAGTTTTCAGCCTTGAACAATCTTTTTCTAATAAGCATTCAGAGATATTCTCTAGACTGGTGTTTTCCTTATACAATCCACACTCTTTTTGGTTAAACTATTTAAAGGACTTTTGGTCTTCCCATAGATATTTTGAATGTAGGCTAAATTTTTGTAAATATATAAGCATATAAATGGGAGCTCTCCAAACCAATCTTATAACAAAGTCTCTAAGCCGGTCTTATTCTTATATCTTAATTTTTTCTTCTTCTTTTTATAATTTCTTCTCTTTAGTACAGTCTTAGATCTATGCCCTTTCTCCTTGCACGTGGAAAGGCTTTCTTTCAGGATTTGCCATCTAGATTCAATGCTTAGGTTTGTTTCATCTTTTCTCTGCTGTATTTTCCTCCTTGTACTTTTAAGGGTTCCAGGATTTGACAGTCCTTTGGTAACACTATTATTCTCACTGCTGGCATCAGCTTGAGTCTCACCATAAATTCCTCTTGCTTGTAGCATTGTCCTTGCACAACCGGGCACTGTAATTCCTTTTCACCGTATATTGGGTCAGTTTGACTGTAGAGTTGTTCTACTTCTTCCATAGTTTGGTGATGGGGTTTCTTGTCAATGATTGAAGTTGATACTAAAGGCTTTTCATCTAATATCTGTTCAAAAGTTTCCTTAACTGCCTTGAGTGCCTGGTTCATTGATTCAATAATCACAGCCTGGATCTCCTCTGAAAATATTTGGATCTTATCAGATTCTACTGTGCTCACCATCTCTGTATCATCTGGCATGTTTTCCTGAGGGTGCTGATAATAAGAGTCTCAGTTCAGTCTAGCAAAGCCCAGCATCTCTACAGTTAACAGCTGTCTCTTTCAAGCTACCTGCATTTGCCAGATAAAGCTCCCCTCAGCAATCAACAGTCTCTCACACAAGCCAAATGTTCCATTTAGTAACATGCTTTACTAAACAGAGTGCACTTCTATTCTGTTTTCAGAAGTAAAGCATGACGTTGCAATGGTTTGTCACAAGCCGGTGAGTTTCACTTTGACATTTGTCTTTCTTTTTTAAGGAGGTTTAAGAAAAAAGTTTATAATTCTCTTGTAGAGGCTCAAGTCTCTCTTTGCCCCAGAAAGTGTTTATCTCAACATTCTTTTGGTGGCTCTTATCTTGTCTTGGCCGCTCATGCAGAAAATGGGGGGGGGGGGGATTCCACCACTCCTTTCTGAATCGTTTTGGAAATTTAAAGGGGCTTATTCAAAGCATCCATCATACTCTTCAATGATGCTGTTACTATTACAGGTACTTACAAGTGCGTATCTTCATCGGTGTTCTGAATGAGGCTCAAAATAACTCTTTTGCTTTGGGGCTGTTCACATCTGATGCCGTTATGGTTGCCCTAAACTGCGTCTTCTCCGTTCTCTGCTTCTGGGATGATCCAGGGATTCCATCCACTTGTTGCCTCAAGTGAAGGGCCCAAATCAAGTCCCTTGCTCCATATCTCCCTCCAGGAGAGCCAGTGGGGTTTGAGATCCCCCAACCTCCCCCCCAAAAAAAGAATGAAGAATCGGTAGTAGCTGGGAGCAGTTCCCGGTGTCAACCGTGTCAATGTGCCGTTGCCCTGTCCCCCTCCAGAGGTGCGATAACATCTGATGGATCTTGGTTCTCATTTCTGCCTGAGCAAATGAGCTCTGACTTGTGAAAACTTCTACCCTAGGAAATGTCCTTGGTCTTTCAGATGCTAACTCTCCACCTTCCTATTTCCTTCCAGAAGTCCTTTTGCCATGTTAGGGTGGCAAAAATGGTGCTGGGTCCGCTTGGAATCAAACAGGGGCCCATTGCCTTCTTTCAGTCTGCTGGGCCCTGGCTCTGAGCATTCAAAAGGCTTCTCCCCTGTGTGGTTCCTTTGATGCTTTTGAAGACTGCCATTCCGAATGAATCTCTTTCCACACTCTGAGCATTCAAAAGGTTTCTCCCCTGTGTGCATTCTTTGGTGCTGCTTAAGAGAACCATTCTGAATGAATCTCTTCCCACACTCTGAGCATTCAAAAGGTTTCTCCCCTGTGTGGGTTTTTTGATGCTGTTGAAGATCACCACTCCTACTGAATCTCTTTCCACACTCTGAGCATTTGAAAGGTTTCTCCCCTGTGTGGGTTCTTTGATGCTGCTGAAGATTGCTACTCTTACTGAATCTCTTTCCACACTCTGAGCATTCAAAAGGTTTCTCCCCTGTGTGGGTTTTTTGATGGCCTTGAAGATCACCACTCCTACTGAATCTCTTTCCACACTCTGAGCATTCAAAAGGTTTCTCCCCTGTGTGAATTCTTCCATGCACTTGAAGGTTGCCACTCCTACTGAATCTCTTTCCACACTCTGAGCATTCAAAAGGTTTCTCCCCTGTGTGGGTTCTTTGATGCTTTTGAAGATCACCACTACTATTAAATCTGTTTCCACACTCTGAGCATTCAAAAGGTTTCTCTCCTGTGTGAGTTCTTCCATGCACTTGAAGGTTGCCACTATCACTGAATCTTTTTCCACACTCTGAGCATTCAAAAGGTTTCTCCCCTGTGTGGGTTCTTAGATGCTTTTGAAGATTCCAGTTCCTACTGAATCTCTTTCCACACTCTGAGCATTCAAAAGGTTTCTCTCCTGTGTGGATTCTTTGATGCTGTTGAAGACTGTCACTCCCACTGAATCTCTTTCCACATTCAGAGTATTCAAAAGGTTTGTCTCCTGAGTGGGTTCTTCGGTGCTTTTGAAGAGTTGAATTCATACTGAATCTCTTTCCACACTCTGAGCATTCAAAAAGCTTCTGTGCTGCATGTATTTTTTGGTGTACCTGAAGCTGTGCTCTGTATCTGAAATACTTTCTACAGTAACAGCCCTTACATGCCTTCATTATCACATGGTTTGGAAAACCTACATTACCCTTTCTTCCACTGGAGAATGTCATTCCACTCTTGGAACAGATAAATGGCTTCACTCCTGAATGAGTCCATCGGAGACGGTTGCGGACTGGAATTTCATGGCAGCCCCCTTCTTGGCAAGGAATGGACTTAACCCATTTCCTCACTGTACAGCTTTCTTCCTGCCCTTCTGGTCCATCTCTACTCTCAAAGTTTCCTTTGGCCTCTTTATTCTGGGCTTTTTCCAGTGAGAACCACTGGAATTCCCCAACGGACACCTTGATGTCTCCTGCTGGAATAAAGAGGGAGGTCAAATCACCACTCACTCAAGGAGCCAAGCCACCAATCAGGAACTCCTAATTAATGAGTTTGCATTTTGTCTCCTGAGCACAACTTTTCCCTGGCCAGGCCTCCAGTAGAGCTCTGTCTGTGTTCTGACTATCCCTCCCCTCTGCAAAACTCTCCAAATCTACTTTAAGAGAAAAGGTGGCAAAGGTCTTTCTCTCTGTCCTTCCCATTTGCCTTGCCATGCAGGTCATTTGATGATGAAATAGAAAAAGCGATTGTAATTTCTAGTCCTAGGATTGTACCAGGAGTTTTCGTCCAGGTGTGATAAGAAAGAAGAGGAGCTGGTCTTCAGACTCCGATAATACATGTCTTACAGGGTAGGGGAGAAGTTGGGACTTATCCAAGTGAACTCCATAGTTCTAAGGGAACTTCTGTTGAGGGAGGGAAGGGAGGTCAGGAGACATTTAACTGACCACAGTAGGAAAAGGCTGATGGGTGTCTGACTCATCCAGCAAAGCTGTTCTTAATCAAATTCCTCACGTTTTCCTGGAATATCCAGTATTTTAAGGACAGTGCTTTTTTAGTCCTAAAAGGACTAAAAGAGCCACAACTAAGCTCAGACCCAGGAAGAATTCCCAAGATCTCAGCCCCAAAAGGCCTCCTTCCCTCCCTCTTTACCCAGAGGGCTTTATCATTCTAAGCAAGCAAGAGCTAAGAAGTGAAGCAGAAATCTCCAGCCCTTCCTCTCTCTCCACTGCAGTCTCTCGCACATCCGTGCCTTCTTTGGGAGAGAAAGAGAAAAAAGGAGGAAAAGAGACTCACTGCCTTTGTCTGTCTCCACCTCCAGCCATGACACCCACCCTGCCTCTCATGCTGGCCACAGCATTGGCCACAGTTGCCCCTGGACCAGGCAGATGTGTGGGCCTCTTTCACTGCCACATCAACTCCTGAAGTCATCCAGAGAGGGCGAGTACAGGGCCAGGCCCCACAATGATACACTGTTCTTCAATTTTTTGATTCACACATCATCAAACAGTGATTCAAACCTAAGAAAAAGATCCGTACCCAGAGAGGCCACGCTCCCATAGTTCTCCAGCATGACTTCCCGGCAGAGAGCTCTTTGGTCTGGATCCAGCAGTGCCCACTCTACCACGGTGAAATACACAGCCACCTCCTCAAAGGAAAACGGACACTGAAAGAAAAGGCAGATTCCCTCATCAGAGATTGTGCCAGGCAAGAGATTGCACACGGAAGGGAGTAGTCTGAGACGGTACAGAATGTATGGCTTGGCATGCATAAAGGGAGAGGCGTTCAGAGCCTCTCTCGCCTGGACACCTTGTAGAAACTGCAGGACCAAAAGGCCCCCTGAGAGAGGAGGGGGGGACCCAGGCTGTCCCCTGCCCAAATCCCTTACCTGGACTGGAGGGGCGGCAGCCTTTTCCACACCTCTGATAAGACAACGGCTCAACAGCATCTCTCTGCTGCCTGTTAGTAAGACAAAGGAGGAAGGAAGGGTGTTTTTCATGACTTTCTATTCCATTTGCTTGTTTCTTCCCTGCTTCATGTACCCCTTTCCCAGGGGTGTGAAATCTCACCCTGTGTACATGCAACACACTTTTAAGCACTTTTTACTGAATTCTGGAAGAGGCAGAAGAGAAGCACCAGGTACCTATGAGCTATAGAAATTATAAATGCTGCCTACATATTTCAGACTTCTGTGAGACCTGTGTCAGGCCTGGGGGGGAAGAAGGGGATGGAAATGACATTGCATGACACGTCACCATCACGTTCGTCCCAGAGGTGACTTGAGTGCATCTAGAGACCCCAGGGTATTGAGTTTTCAGAGTGCCTCCTGGCATGCTAACTTCACCACCAGGTTTTCAGCCAGACAGAACATTAACATCACACAACATCTGTTCCAAGCCCCTCCCAAAGCTCCTCCCTCAAGCTCCAAGGGGGCGCCACCCCACAGCCCACCAGCCCTATTCCAGTATCTTGTTTCCCACAGTGGTCCGCCATATGTCCCTTTAAGCATGGGAACAGAAGCCAAATTTTCCCATTATTATTGGCCCCTAGAAAGTGGAGGCTCCCTTTATTCACCAGGTCGAATAGCTCTGCCAAGATTTGTCTGGCTTATGGAAGGAGGGTGAGATATGAATATTCTAATTAATGTGAGGAATCACCTTTCATAGATGTGTTTAATTAGTGGACGCTGAGTTCTGCACATTGTGTGAAGAAGTGCTTAATCCCCCCCCCCGACCTGAACTCTCTGCCCATCAAATGCACTGGATGATCCAATCGTACTCGAGCACAAAGAGTCCTTACAACAGGAGAGCACCTCTTGGGCACGTTCTTGGCCCTGCGCCCTCTCCTCTTGCTCCAAGGAAGCTCCGTCCACCTCAGGGGATGTCACCAGAGATGGTCCACACATCTGAAAATGCAGAGAGGGAAAGTAATTAATTTATATGCAGAGTACATCATGCGAAATGCTGGTCTGAGTGAATCACAAGCCAGAATTAAGATTGCCAGAGAAAACATCAACAATCTCTGATATGCAGATGATACTAGCCAATGCTCCCTCTAAGCTGTGGAGTTTTGTGAGCAAAAACTCTACTTTGTGAGCTTCTGGCATTAAAGTTGTGCACGCACCATTTGGCCGCTGCATAGATCAGTTTGCTCTGGATCCATCCTGCCTGAGTGAAAAAAAAAATGTGTGAGCCAGAGGCTAAAAAACTATGAGCTAGCTCACAGTAACTCAGCTTAGAGGGAACACTGGATACCACTCTAATGGCAGAAAGTGAGGAGGACCTCAAGAGCCTCTTGCCAAGGATGAAAGAGGGGAATGCAAAAGTTGGCTCGAAACTCAACATCAAAAAAACTAGGATCATGGTGTCCAGCCCCATCACTCCTTGGCAAATAGAAGGGGAAGTCGTGGAAACAGTGACAGACTTCATGTTCCTGGGATCCAAGATCACTGCAGACAGTGACTGCAGCCATGAAATTAAGACACCTGCTCCTTGGGAGGAAAGCGATGGCAAACCTAGACAGCATGATAAAAAGTAGAGACATCACCCTGCCAACAAAAGTCCATGTGGTCAAAGCAATGGTATTCCTGGTAGTGATGTATGGCTGCGAGAGCTGGACCATAAGTTCCGCAGGGCCTGTAAAACGGAGCTCTTCCACCAGTCTTTTGGAGCTGCCACCATCACTCACAACTAGGATAGGAGGCCCTGTTGCCTCTGGAATTTGTATTAACAGCCTGTGCCAGCCACCTGAAAGAGAAAGACATCTGCAGAAGACCTATGAGCTGGTTATGGGAAGAGAGAGCTGATATGGTAGCCATCGTTGATTCAATAATAACAAAACTAGCACTTATTATGAAATTGTTAACTGGTTTTAATACTGTTTTAAATGGTTCAATTGTTTTATTGTAATTGGACGCTGATTTTATGTAAGCCACCCTGAGCCAGCTTCAGCTGGGAGGGCAGGGTAGAAATTTGAGGAATAAATAAATAATAAAATAAGGAAGGCCGAGCACCGAAGAATCGATGCTTTCGAATTATGGTGCTGGAGAAGACTCTCAAGAGTCCCTTAGACTGCAAGGAGATCAAATCAGTCAATCCTAAAGGAAATCAACCCTGACTGTTCCCTGGAAGGCCAGATACTGAAGCTGAGCTCAAACACTTTGGCCACCAAATGAGAAGGGAGCACTCGCTGGAGAAGACCTTGATGCTGGGAAAGATTGAAGGTCAAAGAAGAAGGGGACGGCAGAAGATGAGATGGTTAGACAGTGTTATCGATGCAACAAACACGAAGTTGATCAAACTCCGGAAAACGATGGAGGACAGGAGGGCCTGGCGCGATGTGGTCCGTGGGGTCGTGAAGAGTTGGACTCGACTGTGCAACTGCACAACAACAAAAAGTGTGTCGTATATCCGTGAGATCCCAAGATTGTCTAGCAGACAGAAGTTCTAGTTCTTTTTTAGCGTTATGCACCACTAGGTGGTGAGCTAGACTTGTTTTGAAGGCAAGAGACGTTTCAGAGGTGGTTTATTATTTTCTGCCTCTGAGTCAAAGCCCTGGTATTCCTTGGAGGTCACCATCCATGTACTGGCCAGGGCCGACCCTGCTTAGCTTCCGAGATCTGATGAGATCCAGCTAGACTGGGCTATCCAGGTCAGGGAGCAGCAAGGGAGATGGGTAAGAGATAGAATGGAATAGACCAGGGAAAAGATCCTGCCCCAATCCTAGACACGGCACTCTTCTATCAGCAGACCTGGTAAGTTATCTGGAGGGATCAGAAATTCTCTGGTAGAAGAGGCTGCTGAACAAGGCTGAAAAATCTCCCTTTTGGGTGATTAACACTTGGACAAATATTTCTCAGGGACACTATAGGATAAGGCTGGATATCATTGCCTGAATTGGACATACTGGAGGAAATCCCCTTACCTGTTCTGCCTGCCTCTTCTCCTCTGCTTGACTCAGGAGGAAACCTTCAGCCAGGGCCACCGCCTGGGAACTGGTCTCCGGCCCACATCCTCTGACCCAGCGCTGCATTTCCTGGGGCAGGATGGTCAGGAATTGCTCCAGGATCACTAGGTCCAGGATCTGCTTCTTGGTGTGTCTCTCTGGCTTCAGCCAGTGCTTGCAAAATCCATGCAGCTGGCTGCAAACCTCTCGGGGCCCAGCAGCCTCATGGTAGCGAAACTGCCGGAAGCGTTGGCAATGTTCATCTGAGGTCATGGTGTCCTCAGCCAGGCTCTTTGGCAGAGCTCTTTCCCAGAATTCAGCACCACTCCCAGCTTCGTGGAGAAGGGGACCTTTCCTTGCTGTCTTGCCTCTTCCAGGTCCTCCTGGGTCCTTCTCTTCCATCTCCTGCCCCTTCGATTGATTCAGCTCCATCTGTGAAAAGATGCCTTTATTCACTCGACTGTAGAGGGTGGCTACCCTGGGGGGGGGGTGAGGAGGAGAGACACAGACAGTGATATATCACAAGGAAAAAATGAGAGTGGAGATAAACCACCGAACATCATAAACCTTCATCCGCTCAGGGGAGATGTCAGAATCGCCCTGTTGGATCAGAACAAAAGTGCTTCTTGGGGTCTGTAGATTGAGTTTATTATCATTTTGCTATTTTACATACCAACCGAGGTATTTTAAATGTGCCGCCTTGGTGTTTTGGGAAAGTTAAGTGTCTCTGTTTGGGTTTTTAGAGATGTTACAAGTTTAGCCTCTCATTCTTTGGGCCCTGCCTGTCTAAACCAGGGCCCCAAAAGGGCAAGAAGGACTGGTGATGCCTTTACCATCGCATGCATCTCTTCAATAGGTCTGAAGCATTAGGCAAGAACTCTGTTCAAGCATCGGCGCGAGGGGGCTCAGCTCACCCTGACAGAAGGATCGTTTTTCCAGAGTCCAGCCTCTTTTGGGAATAAGCCTAAACCCAGCCCTTGAACAACTCTGGACGGCTACTAAATGTGTCAGGACAGGAGATATACCCACCCAAAGCCACACACTGGTGCCCTGCTTGTGATGGGCAAATGTAAATCTGATACTGGCATAGAATGGGATCGTGCCAGGGGTGTGGTTTGCATGTGGAATGGAGCGGTCAACTTCCTGAATCCTCTCCCGGTTAGGGCACAAGGGCTGCTGGGATGCAGAGGAGCCAGGGGAGGCAAGAAACTCTGCCGAGTGCACACGGTTGCCAGCTCTGGGTTGGGGGTGGAGCCTGGGGAGGGCTGGGTATAATGGCCTAGAACCCATCCTCCAAAGCAGCCACTTCCTGTCCTCAAACTGATCTCTGTAGTCTGGAGATCAGCTGTTGCAATGCTCCCTCTAAAGCTATGAAGTTGTAATATTTGTAATGGCGGCAGCCACCTGGCCCCCACAGAGCACATGGCCCAGGCTAAGCCCTGGGCTTGGGGCCAGAGAACAATAGTACACTAGGATCCTCACTGTCTCCCTATCAGAGGCTTAGGATATTCAAATAGTCCTATGACAGCCTCTGTAGGGAAACTTATCCAATTACCTTGAACTTATTCGATCATCTTGAAACTTATTCAGCTACCTTGAAACTTATTCAATTATCTTGGAACTTATTCAAATACCTTATCCAACTGCATTATTTGGGTGAGGTCAGGGGTGCAGCTTACCTGTGTATATAAGCAGGCCCCCTGATCTCCATGCCTCATCTGAACCAGCTAAATAAAATGCTTGCTGAAATCACTTCAACCGGCCTCCGCTTCCAGTACTTTTCAGGAGTCTTGTGAGC
This sequence comes from Lepidodactylus listeri, assembly GCA_029233225.1. Classification (NCBI taxonomy): domain Eukaryota; kingdom Metazoa; phylum Chordata; class Lepidosauria; order Squamata; family Gekkonidae; genus Lepidodactylus; species Lepidodactylus listeri. The sequence goes on along the minus strand of JARCFY010000011.1, from coordinate 96,754,341 downwards.
AAAAATTCTACTTTTTGAGCTACGGGCATTCAAGTTGTGAGCAAGTGATTTGGCTGCTGCATAAATCAGTTTGCTCTGGAGCCATCCTTCCTGAGCTGAGACAAAAATGTTTGAGCCGGAGGCTAAAAAACTGTGAGTTGGCTTACACTAACTCAGCTTAGAGGGAACACTGGCTGTAAATCCAGGGGATCCCTAGAACCTTCCTGGACATTAGCAGCTCCACATCAGGGAGATGATGGGGGGGAAGACAAGTCATATGCTTGGCATTCTGGCCATCCAATCACTACCCCAAACTGGCTCTCACATCGCTCATGCCAGTCCTCAGAGTGACTGCATGCCCATTTGTTCCTCCTGCGGGAGGCTGATACCACGGGGTGTGGCCATATCAGTGTGCCCCACCCCTCTCTGCCAGTAAGAGGGGAGTCACCTGGTGCTGAGCTTGGTGGGCACTGGGGCTGTTTCCACGACCTTCCTTGGGATTGCGGTGCTCTCTGCACCTTGGCTGCAGAGTTTTTCCAATTTCCTACTCCTCTGCTGGGTGGGCCCCACATCAGGGTCTTAGGATGGGGTGTGGGTGACTCTAGTGCAGGCAGGAGTTCCCTTCCCCCATGCCCCTTTTTTTACTCACCCAACTGGGGAAAAGGCCAGCTTTTTGTTGGGGTGGGTGGGTTGCACACTAAAATGACCAGCAACAGAAAGTGAGATTCATGCATTCAACTTTTCTTCTGCTGAAATAAATTAATTGTCCCCCCCCCCCAAAAAAATTCTCCTTGCACAGTGGAACAAATATTCTGGCTCAAGACCAGAGTGGATAGATTCTGTATCACCAGATAAGTGGCCAACACACCAATCCATGAAAGGAGCTCATATAAAACCAATTTATTCCTTTGCACAAAGAACTCACATTCTTCCAGCTGTTGAGAATACAATTTGTCTTACAAGAAAATAAGAGCCCATTCCTTAGACCTGCAGGAGAGAGGAACTGCTTTCATGCATCTCCTAGGCGACAGAAATTACAATTTCTTTTTGTTTTTTAAAGGAAAGGCTTTAAATTCTAAATCACAGGCATCTAAACACAGGGAATAAAGCTGCTCTAATCAATGGAGCAATATATTCTAGGCATCTGACTTAATGAGTACTCTAACTACATTGCCCATAAGCCTTCAACTTATGGGCAAACAATACCTATTTTTCTACCTTAGCACAGACTAATTCCTATATGCCTGTTGTGGCAGTGCAACAAAACTGGTGTCTAATTCTGTTGCCAACCTCCAGGCGGGACCTGAAGTTCTCCCAGAATTACAACCAACTTCCAGCCAACAGAGATCAAGTTGTTGTCGAAGGCTTTCATGGCTGGGGTTCATTAGTTGTTGTCGATTTTCCGGGCTGTGTGGCCGTAGTCTTGGCATTGTAGGACCTGAGGTTTCGCCAGCAGCTGTGACTGGCATCCTCAGAGGTATAACACAGAAAGATGGAGTGCTCTCTGTGTTATATCTGAGGATGCCAGTCACAGCTGCTGGCGAAACGGCAGGTCCTACAATGCAAAGACCACGGCCATACAGCCTGGAAAATCCACAACTAGAGATCAAGTTCCCTGGAGAAAATGGCTATATTGGTGGGAAGACTCTACGGCCCTGTCCACATCTGAGGTCCCTCCCCTGCCACAAACCAGGCCTTTCCCCGAATGCACCCCCCCCAAAAAAAATGTTCAGGAATTTTCCATCCAGGAGTTGGCAACAATGCTCCCTCTAAGCAGTGGGGTCTTGCGCAAAAATTCTACTTTGTGGCCTTAAAGTTGTGAGCGAGCATTTCGGCTGCTGTGTAAGTTAGCTTGCTCTGGAGCCATCCTTCCTGAGCTAAGACAAAAATGGGTGAGCCAGAGGCTAAAAAACTGTGAGCTAGCTCACACTAACTCAGCTTAGAGGGAACACTGGCTGGCAACCGTGGCTGAGAAGGATCCCAGGACCCAGCCTCCCTCCCTTCCAAGACCTCAAGTCTTATCCCCCAGTGGCTTACTTCTAAGGAAAACTTCCCGAGATGTGGACGCCCAGGCTTTTTTCCCTGCTGCGGCTCATCTGAAACCCTCCCGTGGTGCAAAAGGAAAACCCCACCCCGGAAAAGGACCTTTCTTCTTCTCTGAGCCCCCCCCCCCCTTGCTCGGCCTCTCTAGCCAGCACGCAGCACTGGGTGCTTAACCCTTTCGGCGCTGCAGACAAATGAAGAAGGTTCCACGTCCTCTCCACGAGAAGGTCCAGCCAGGCTGCCGTATGCAGGTCAATGGAACTACTCGGGAGTAACTCTGCCCAGGGGCTGCGCTCCCAGAGTCTCCCGCACATTTCAGCCATCTCAGTGCCTTCAGCTTCACACACCCCTATGGACGCCTCTCTTATAATGCAACGTTGTCTTAGAGAGCAGAAAAATAGGCTCAGACACCACCCAGAATTCCATCCCGCTGGATTCAAAGCCGGGTTCGCTCCCCAAAACGCGGCTCCTCCGCCCCCGTCTTCTGATCTCCCTCCTGCAAACTGCGAATCCCCCCTCCCCTGCCTACAGTTCGGTATACTTTGGTTAGGAGCGGGGACTCTCATCTGGGAGAACCGGGTTCGAGTCCCCACTCCTCCTCCATACGCTGCTGCTGGTGTGACCTTAGGTCAGTCACAAGTTCTCTCAAGAGCAGTTCTCAAAAGAGCTCTCTCAGCCCCTCCGACTGCACAGGGTGTAGTCGAATAGGACTCTGGGGTTGCGGTGCTCATCTCCGTTTCCAAGCCGAAGAACCGAAGACTTTTCCCGTGGTCATGTGCAGCGCTCCCTCTAAGCTGTGGAGTCTTGTGAGCAAAAATTCCCCTTTGTGAGCTATTGGCATTAAAATTGTGAGCGAGCAATTTGGCTACTGCATAAATTTGTTTGCTTTGGAGCCATCCTTCCTGAGCTAAGACAAAAATCTGAGCTGGAAACTAAAAAACTGTGAGCTAGCTCGCACTAACTCAGCTTAGAGGAAACACTGGTCAGGTGGCCGGCATGACTAGACGCCGAGGCGCAGGGAACGCTGTTCCCTTCCCACGGAAGCGGTACCTATTTATCTCCTTGCAGTTTCTTGCTTCCGAACTGCTAGGTTGGCAGGAGCTGGGGCCAGAGAGGGGAGCTCACTCCGTCACGGGGCACTCAGGTCTTGAGCTGCTGAAATACCTATCTGTTGGCAGTTCCTCGTCTTAACCACTTCAGCCACTGCAGTGAGTGGTGCACCCAAGTGAAGGGTGGGCTATAAATCCAGCTCTTGTTCTTACCCCAGCTCTTCAGCTCTCCTTCTTCTTTGCTCCAGGCTCGCCCAGGAGAGAGCGGGGCGCACGTGTGAATGTGACACTACCTGGCTGGAGCAGGCCTGGGCAGCAGAAGGGGAAGCAGCAGTAAGAGGTGCCTCCAAGCACCGCAGGTGCCAGGTTTTTTTGCACACTAGGCGAGTTTACCTTCTGGCGCCCCCCCCCCCCCCCCCGCCCCCCATGTGCCCACCAATTTTCAAACATAAACGCATTTTAGAAAGACTGAAAACCATAAAATTTGAAATTGCTGGTGCTGGGCCTGGCGGCAGGTCTCCTGCACAGTAATGCAGACCATCAGTTCTGCGCCCCTCTGAGATCTCTGCCAGCCGCCTAGGTTGGCCTAATGGTAGCACCGGCCCTGCCTCCAAGCCCCTTCTAGTAACCGGGGGTGGGGGTGGGGGCACACTTATCCCAGTAAGGAGGGAGAGTAGCGCCTCCGGGGCAGAGCCCCTGCTGCTGGGCATGCGGAAGATGCCCAGTTCAGTCCCCTGCAGGAGGAAGAGGAGACCAGGAAGGGACCCTCCCTCGATTCCTCCCCCCCCCCACTCGATCCCTGTCCCTCCCCCCCCCCCCCAACCTCTGCCAGCAATACTGGCTTGATTCCGGAGGAAGAGGAGGAGAACCTGAAGCAGCCACTCAGATCTTGGAGAAGGGAAAACTGCGTTGCGGGAAAGGGGACTCCTGGGGCGGGGGGGGGGGGGGAGAGGGGAGGGAGAGAAGTATCCCAGCTACAGTTGCCACCTCTGGGTTGGAAAATTCCTGGAGGCGAGGGGCAGGGGTAGGTCGGATGGAGTCGTTATTTAAAAATACAAATTTATGAAGCCAAATGTATTGCACTTATTTTTTAAAAAAAAATCAAAAAGACACAAGAAAAATATTTCATGCGAGGCCTCCTAGGATCCAGCCTTGTTGTGTCAAATGAAGATGCAAATGAGTTGAATGATGTTGCTCTTGTGTGTCTAGAAAGAAACAATGGGGGGGGGAAGTTTTCTAATATTAACTTGCGCCACAATGTAAAATAAAATACACCTTAACAGAGCAAAATTCAATATAAGGAAAATACCTCCCAATTTTGGTCAGCTCTGAACGTCTCTGGTCTTGAAAACTCTGGGGTGGCTATGGGGCAGCTGCGACTTGATGGCCCTTTTCGACCCCCACGCAGGGCCGGCGCCAGGCTTTCTTGCGACTTGCGCCCCACCCTTCCCCAAATTTTCAATTACGTATGCATCTGGGCTCTTTTGTTTTGGGATATAAATTAATGATAGGGGTGTTTGTTGTTCACCACCCTGAGCCCACGTGGGGGAAGATGGCTGACAAATCAAATCAATAGCCCCTCCTGGCAACACCTACCCCCACCCTTCACCTCTAGGTAATGGTTGGTGGCCTCTCTTTCAGTGTATCTGAAGACATGTGCGTGCAGGTAAAAGCTTCTACCCAGAATAGGACTGTGCTGGTTTTCAAGGTGCCACGGGACTCCCAACTTGGTTCTTCAGTTAGCCACTGTCTTGTTGTTCATTTTGCTTAGTGCGCCTAGATCTTATCTTTTTTAGTACCCTGCATTTGTGCCTTGTGGAAATAAAGTCTGTTCAACTTGAAAGAGTCTGCACAAGTCCTTGCCCACCTGCCTGGCCACGTGCTATGCTGCTAAGCGACATCCCCTGCCAGCAGTGCTTCCTCCAAGCTGGGTTAGTGTGAGCTAGCTCACAGTGTTTTAGCTTACGGCACACAGATTTTTGTCTTAGCTCAGGAAGGATGGCTCCAGAGCAAACTGATCTATGCAGTGGCCAAATCGTTTGCTCGCAACTTTTATGCCAGTAGCTCACAAAGTAGAATTTTTGCTCACAAGACTCCACAGCTTAGAGGGAGCATTGCCTGCCAGGCTCTTTTTGGGCAACTCAGGTGAAAGAGAGAGGGGGTAGGCTTACCCAAAGTGGGGGAAACCACAGTAAAGGGGGTAAAACAGCGGCTAGTCTTCCCCTACAACAGGACAGAGACCATGACACAACCACCCTCTCCAGAGACATCTCTTCCCTCTCTCTTTAGGAAAGCTGACCTTGGCTAGTCACATGCTCTGAGCTTAACCTACCTCACAGGGATGTTGTGAGGATGAAATTGAGGAGAGGACCCCATTGGGGAGAAATGCATGGTATAAACAACGTGAACACATAAAAAATTAATAGGAGTGTGTCTCCAACCCCCATCCTAATCTTTCATCCATTCCCCAAGGAGCTCTGCTTACCGGTGGAAGGAGAAGACTGGATTTATACCCCACCCTTCGCTCGGAGTCTCAGAGTGGCTTACAATCTCCTTCCCTTCCTCTCCCCACAACAGACACCCTGTGAGGTATGTGGGGCTGTGTAAAGTACTGGGTCCAGACCAATGCTCCCTCTAAGCTGTGGAGTCTTATGAGCAAAACTTCTACTTTGTGAGCTACTGGCATTAAAGTTGTGAGCGAGCGATTTGGCTGCTGCATAAATTAGTTTGCTCTGGAGCCCTCCTTCCTGAGCTAGGACAAAAACGTGTGAGCCGGAGGCTAAAAAACTGTGAGCTAGCTCACACTAACTCACCTTAGAGGGAACACTGGTCCAGACGCGTAGAAGTGAAATCAGCTTGTAATTTATAGATGGAAAACACGAACTGCCGAGCCTGCCTGGGGGGGGGGGGGTCTGCTTATATGCAGGTACAAACCATACCCCCAGTCATACCCGTTCCCTATGATAGGGCTATTTACATGATACCATAGACCATTGGTCCCCTGCAGGATCCCGAGTAGCCGATTGGTCCCACTGAGAATCCGCTCAGGCTATTATTTACTGAGGTGAAGCTCTGGTAAATTGCTTGACCATGTGTGCGGGTCCCAACTGCATGCGCAGTCGCCATTAGAACACAACAGGCTGAGAGAACCGCTCTGAGATAACTGCCCTTGAGAGAACAGCTCTGAGAGAACATGTGACTGACCCAAGGTCATACCAGCAGCTGCGTGTGGAGGAGTGGGGAATCAAACCCGGTTTTCCCACATTAGAGTCCGCGTTCGTAAACACACCACCAAACTGAGGCTGCTTTGTGTGTTTCCACCTCGACTTCTTTGGCACAAGTGGTCCCCTGGGTGGAGCACAGCCACTGGGAACCCCCAGCTGTGGGAGGGAGGGACTCTTATGAGCACCACAATAAAGAAGAAACTTTTGGACGTTTTTTGAGGGGATGGGCTGTTTCTAAAGCCCAGGAGGGGCCAGCTTGTGCCTCTTTGGGGGGTCCAGGGGAGCCACTGCAGATGCGTGGGGAGTGGGGGGGGACTTTCACAATCCACCCTTGTACACAGCCCAGAGGGCATGTGGCCCCTCCCCAGGAAGCTCCAGGAGGGACAGGACAGGCAGAGGAGGTTTCAAGGATCCAGATCACCTTTGCTTTCACCCCTCTGCCTCTTTTGCCTTAGGGCCTACCCTGGATCAGTGGTAGAGCCCCTGCCTCACATGCAGAAGGTCCCGGGTTCAATCCCTGGCAGCAGCTCCAGTTTAAAAAAGGATCAGGTGAGAGGTGATGGGAAGGACCGCAGTTTGAGACCCTGGAGAGCCGCTGCTAGTCTGAACAGACACGACTGACCTTAGAAACTATAAAGTACTGAGTCCAGAGATGCATTGCAGTGAAATCAGCTCATAAATTTATTGATGATACAATTCCAGACTACTGAACAGGGCTTGGGGGTCTGCTTAAATACACATCTAAACCACACCCCCGGCCTTGCCCAAACTCCCTGATAGGATTACTCCCTGATAAGACTATGCCCAAACTCCCTGATAGGATTAATCATGAGTTACCTTAAACCATAGGTCCCCTGGTGGAACCTGGGTGGCTGCTTGGTCTAATTTACAATCCAGCGGGGTTATTCTCCTAAGCGAAGCTCTGGTAGCCAGCCTGGCCACGTGCGTTTCTCTGACCATGTGCGCGGTTGCCATTAGGACATAATAGAAACACAGAAACTGGAAGAGACCGCTAGAGTCATCTAGTCCCACCCTCTGCACCATGCAGGAAATCCATAGCTATCTCCATTCTTACTTCCCCAGGGACCCCTGCTCTGGGCCCATAGAAAGGCAAAAGACCTCCAGGATTCCTGGGCCAATCTGGTCTGGAGGAAAAGTCCTTCCTGATCCCAAAGTGGTGGTGATGGATCTGACTCTGGGCATGCAAGGCAGGGCCACTCTGAGAGCCAGAAAGACAGACTTGCAAACTTCCAGGTGGGATCTCCTGGCATTGCAACCCATCTCCAGACTACAGGGATCTATTCTCCTGGAGAAAACGGCAGCTTTGGGGAGTGGACTCAGTGGCATTATGCCCCACAGGGGACCTTCCCCTTCTCAAAACTCAGGCTCCTCCACCCCCAAATTTCCAGGAATTTCCCAACCTGGAGCTGGCAACCCTACACAAAACAGAGGTCTCCTGTGTTCTTCCCTGCATCCCTCCCTGGGGTGGGGGGGATCCTCCCCTGACCTGAGCACAGCAATTGCTTCAGCACCACCCCAATAAAGGTCCAGTCCAGGATGTTTGGAAATGATGCTGCTCCACTGCCTGGGAGGGAGACATGGAACGTGAGAATACACAAACAATTTACATCCTGACACACAAGACTTCCCAAAGCGCATGAAGGAAGCACGAAGCCTCAACTTCAAATCACACTCTTCTCTCATTTGCTCCCCATATTGTATGGGGGTGGAAAAGGGCCATCTACTCACAGCTGCCCCACAGCCACCCCTGGAGTTTTCCAGACCAGAGGCATTCAGAGATGACCAAAACTGGCAAGTATTTTCTTTATATTGAATTTTACTCTGCTGAAGTGAGTTTATTTTACATTGTGACACAAGTTAATGTTAGAAAAGTGTTTTCACATTGTTTATTTCTAGACACATAACAGCAATATCATTCAACTCGTTTGCATCCTCCTTTGACACACAAGGCTAGATCCTAGGAGGCCTCACATGAAATATTTCTCTTGTGTCTTTTGATTTCTTTCTAGAAGTGCAATAAATCTGGCTTGACAAATCTGGCTTTTAAATAATATAGATCACTATTAGACACAGCATCTGAAATTGTTACTGATGTATTATTATTTTTTCCTTAACAGCACTCCTGTTTTGATCCTATATCTATCTACCTGTGTGTTGTCTTTTGATTGTAATAGGAGCCTATTTGTACCTTACAATCATAGAATCAGAGTTGGAAGGGACCTCCAGGGTCATCTAGTACCCCCTCCCGTGACCCCTCTGAAGAAGGCCCAATTGGGTCAAAACACATTAGGTCACGATTGTTTTCTCCTGGACATATGTAACTTTTAACTATATTATGAGGCTTGTGTTGGGTCCTGATATGCTAATAATGTCTTTGTAATAAGTACTTGTATTTTTATGTACAGTTCGTTCATGTTTCATTTTAGCTTTTGTCCCTGCATTTGCTTTCACAAAGTAGCCAACCAGTTCCTCTGGAGGGCCAACAGCAGGGCAGAGGCTGCGACCTTCCCCTGCAGAAAAGGGCAACAAGAATGATAAAAGGGTTGGAACACTTTCCCTATGAAGAAAGGTTGAAGCGCTTGGGGCTCTTTAGCTTGGAGAAACGATGGCTGAGGGGTGACATGATCGAGGTTTATAAGATTACTAGGAATAAGGCCCATTGTAGAAATAAATACAACGGGCTCTAGAAAGAGGCTCTGGGAGAGTGCCAAGGCTTTGGGTACTCAGCATCAATTTGCTGTGGCGATCTCAGCAGGGTATAATGACAGAGAGTCCACCGGTTTCTCCAGGGGAAGATCTCTGCCATCTGAAGAGTGTGATCTCCATCCCTCCCCTGGAGATTGGCAACAATGGTCCCCCATGAGGGAACAGGTGGTTTGGAGGGTGAAGTCTATGGCACTGAACCTGTCTGAGGTCCCACCCCTGCTGAAACCTCACACTCTCCAGTGTCCACCCCTCAAATATCCAGGAATTTCCCAACCTGGAGTTGGCAACCCTATCTCCCTCCCAGCCAACCATCAATGTATCATTATCTGCCCCCTGGCTTCAGCTTTCCATCTCCTCCCTCCTAGAGAGCAGTTGTAATTCTGAGTGATCTCCAGCCCCCACCTGGAGATTGGCAACAATGGTTCCCCATGAGGGACTGGTTGGCTTGGAGGGTGGAGTCTATGGCATGGTACCTGTCTGAGGTCCCACTCCTCCTCCAACCTCACCGTCTCCAGGCTCCATCCCTCAAATCTCCAGGAATTTTCCATCTGGAGTTGGCAACCCTATCTCCTTCCCAGCCAGTTATCAACCTACCTTTATTTCCCCTTCACTCTTCAGCTTTCCATCCCCACCACCACCTGCAGCCTCTACCATGCTCTGAAGCCCTGACTGCTATGTCACACTGGCTGTCATGGAGGGCCCATCTCAGCAGGGTATAAGGACAGAGTCCACCATTTTCTTCAGGGGAACTGATCTGTGTCATCTGGAGAACACTTGTAATTCTGAGTGATCTCCAGACTTCACCTGGAGATTGGCAACTCTTCTCCTCTGCCCTCTGCCAGGTGGGTCTAACTGTCCCCTCAGTGGCCTGCTTCTGTCAATAAAAAGACAATGGACTTTCAGCATAACACCCTCCCCTGCCCACTGTCAGCTTGGCAACCAAGCTTGCTCTGATTAGGGAAATACCTGGAGATTTGGGGGGGGGGTGGATTCTGTGGAGGGCAGCATGTTTTGGGGAGATGGAAGGACTCAGCAGGGTATAATGCCATAAGGTCTACCCTGCAAAGCAGCCATTTTCTCCAGGGGAACTATCTCTGTCATCTGGAGATCAATTGTAACAGCGGGAGATCTCCAGGTCCCACTTGGAGATATGCAACCCTAGGGGGAAAGTCAGCCACACAGCAGGGGGTTGAAGAGAATGGTTTGATGGTCGCTGGCCCACCTCATTAGCCAGCCAGCCATGGTGGAGAGAGAGCCAGTTATTCTGACAGGAAAGTGGGCAAGCTGGCAGTGGGCAGGGGAGGGGTTATACTTAAAGTCCATTGTCTTTTCACTGACAGAAGCAGGCCATTGAGGGGACAGTTAGACCCACCTGGCTGTCCCCTCAGTGGCCTGCTTTTGTCAGGCAAAGGAGAAGAGTGGAGCCAGCACCCAGACTGAGGCCGAGACTGGGACTCCCTCCAGACTGAGGCCGAGATGCTGGCTGGTGGCTCTGTGAGCGGGACTGAGGCAACGCAATGAAGGAATGCAGCCAGTGGCCAGGGACCCCTTTTGAGTGGCAGTCCTTGCAGCCAACTGAGTTGGCGCCCCATGGAATCTTGCCACTTGAAAACAGCTTTATATATAAGGAGAGATGAATGGGATTGAGCAGGTAGAGAAAGAAGTACTTTTCTCCCTTTCTCACAATATAAGAACTCGTGGGCACTCCATGAAATTGCTGAGCAGTCCAGTTAGAACAGATAAAAGGAAGTACTTCACCCAAAGAGTGATTAGCACGTGGAATTCACTGCCACAGGAGGTGGTGGCGGCTACAAGCATGGACAGCTTCAAGAGGGAATTGGATGAACATAAGGAGCAGAGGTCCATCAGTGGCTGTTAGCCACAAAGTACAGATAGGAACTCTCAGTCTGGGGCAAGTGATGTTCTGTATTCTTGGTGTTTCTGTGTGGGGGGGGGGGGGGAACAGTGGGAGGGCTTCTACTGTCCTGGCCCCGCTGGTGGACCTCCTGAGGGTACCTGGTGTTTTTGGCCACTGTGTGACAGAGTATTGGACTGGATGGGCCACTGGCTTGATCCAACAGTGGCTTTTCTTATGTTCCTGATGTTGCCTCCTGGCTCTGGGATTCAGAGGATTAGGGCCTCTGAATGTGGAGGTTCCCCTCAGTCAACAGGGCTAGTAGCGATCAATGGACTTCTCCATGAATCCATTTAATCCTCTTTTAAAGCTGCCTATTCCTGTGGCCATCATTATATCCTCTGGAAGCAAGTTCCACATTTTAATTTACTATGCTACTCTCAATCTTCTGCTGAGTGTTTATGCTGCCATCATCCCTTTGGAGTGACTGGTCCAAAACCGGAGGCTCCCCAGGACACTCTGGAAGCAAAAAGCAGTTTCAACAAAGCCAAGGGTTTCTTCCCCCTCCCTGGCAGACACTACAGCCAGCAACAGAGGCTTCCATGCCATGAAAAACTTTCTCCCGCCCATTTCCACATGGCTAGCCTCTTCTGAAAGGGACGGAGAAAGGGCGTTTTTCTCCAAGTCCATTGGCAACCATAAGAGATACCTGGAACCGCACATGCGGGGGGTGGGATGGAGAGCAGGGCTCCAACCTCTCCTGCCGGATCAGCAGCTGCCTTCTCCCATGATTCTCTGCCTGGATTGGGGGTGCCAACCTCCAGGTGAGGCCAGCAGACCTCCCAGAATCACAACCGATCTCCAGGGAACAGAGACCTATTCCACTGGAGAAAACGGCTGCTTTGGAGAGTGGACTCGATGGCAGTATATCCTACTGAGGTCCTTTCCCCCACTACACCTCCAGGAATTTTCCAACCCAGAGGTGACAACCCTAGCTGGGTCACTTCCCTCCCTCTCGTCATCTTCCTCAAAAGTTCAAATGTGAATTTGTCGATCTCCTGACAAACGTATGTCGTCTTTCCTTAAAATCTGCCTCCGTTCCTGAGGACTCGAAGGTAGGGAATGTCACTCCCATCTTTATAACGGGTTCCAGAGGAGATTCAGGAAATTTTGCCATTCCATATAAATGTGTTTACTGGTTTCTGCCGCTTCTTCAAAGTCTTTGTACATTGATCAGTATCAATTGAAACAGAACATTTATTTTTATTTATTTTATTTATTTTGGCAATCTATTCATCCAGCCATAATTGTTTTAGTTTGGACCATGGTTTTTGTATCTTGTCCCAAATGCACGTGGGGTTGATTGAGGCATTTCCTCTGTTACTAGAACTATTTAGTCCTGTCTGTTGGACTCTGAAGGCCACAAGAACCAGGCACACTTTCTGTCTCTCTGGTGGGTTGTCGTGTTATTTTGTAGAAGCAGCGCAGAATGCAAGTCCAGTAGCACCTTCAAGACCACCAAAATTTTCCACAGTTTAAGCTCTCATGAGTTAATGTTCACCTTCTCAGATCGGAATGAGACAGAAGACCCATCGGCCCTTCTCTCTGGCTCAGGAAGAGGGAGGGGGGGTTGCCAAAAAGGACCATTTGGAGTCAGGACGCAGAGCTGCCATAATGTCTGAAGGATTTTTGTTCTCATCTCTGCCTGACCAAATGAGCTTTGATGTGTAAAAGATTCTACCCTGGGAAATTTCCTTGGTCTTTCAGATGCTACCTCTCCACCTTTCTATTTTCTTTGGAAAGTCCTTTTGCCCTGTTACGGTGGCAAGAATGGAGCTGGGTCTGTTTGGAAGCAACAGCATCCCATAGTCTTCTTTCACCCTACTGGGCCCTGGCTCTGAGCATTCAGAAGGATTCTCCCCTCTGTGGATTCTTTGATGCTTTTGAAGTTTGCCACTCTGACTGAATCACTTTCCACACTCTGAGCATACAAAAGGTTTATCCCGTGTGGGTTCTTTGATGCTTTCGAAGAGTGCCATTCTGACTGAATGTCTTTCCACACTCTGAGCACTCAAAAGGTTTCTCTCCTGTGGGGATTCTTTGATGCTTTTGTGGACTGGAATTCATATTGAATTTCTTTCCATACTCTGAGCATTCAAAAAGCTTCCCTGCTGTGTGTATTCTTTGGTGTGCAAGAAGCTGTGGTTTGTATCTGAAGCACTTTCCACAGTAATAGCATTTACATGCCTTCATTATCATATGTTCTGGAAAACATACATTACCCTTTCTTCCACTTGAGAATGTCATTCCACTCATGGAGCAGATAAGTGGCTTCATTCCTGAATGAGACCACTGGAGACAGCTGCGGACTGGGATTTCATTCAAATTCCCTTCTTGGCGAGGAATGGACTTAACCCGTCTCTTCACCATACAGCTTCCTTCCTGCCTCTCTGGTCCATCTTTATTCCCAAAGTTTCCTTTGGCCTGTTCATTCTGGGCTTTTTCCAGGAAGAACCCCTGAAATTCCCCAACTGACTCCTCAATGTCTCCTGCTGGAATAAAGAGGGAGGTCCAATCACCACTCACACAAGGAGCCAAGCCACCAGTCAGTAACTCCTGATTAACGAGTCTGCATTTTATCTCCTGAGCCGCTGCTCACAACTTTTCCCTGGAGCTTTTTCTATATTGTATAGAGCTTTCTATATTCTATAGAGATTTTTCTATATTCTGTCTTTCCCTCCCCTCCCCTCCCCAAAACTCCCCAAATGTACTTTAAGGTAAAAGGTTTCAAAGATCTGTTCCTATGCTCTTCCCATTTGCCTTGCCATGCAGGTGTTTTGGTGATGAAATACAAAAAGTGATCGTAATTTGTACTCCTGGGACTGTACAGAGAGTTTCTGTCCAGGTATGATGAGACAGAAGAGGAGCTGGTCTTCAGACTCTGATAACACGTGTCTGCTGGTGTAGGGGAGAAGTTAGGAGCTCAGCAAGCGAACCCCACAGTTCTAAGGGAACTCCTACAGGAATACCAGTTGTAGGGGGACGGAGGGAAGGCCTGAAGACATGTAACTGACCACAGTAGGAAAAGGCTGATGGGCATGTGACTTGTTCAGCGAAGCTGTTCTAAAATAAATACCTCATCTTTCCCTGGAATATCTGGTATTTAAGGACAGTGCAGTCCCTAAAGTAGAGTTGTTGAACTCATTTGTTACGAGGACCAGATCTGACCTAAATGTCACGTGCTCAGGGATCCATTTCCCTCTTCTCTGGCTCTTTCCCTCCCCCTCCCTCCCCAGAGTAGGAGGTGAAGAGCCATCAGCCAATCGAGGGAATGCTTCCTTTCTCTCCTATTAAACAGGAAATAGGAGAGACTGGCCAAAAAGAGCTGCGAAACAGGAAGCAGGACACAGCACAGAGTCAGTTGCTCTCGGTCCAGATTGGAGGTTTGCAGGGGCCACATCTGGCCCGTGGGCCACATGTTTTACACCCTGCCCTAAAGGGACAAAAAGAGCCACAACTGAGCTCAGCCCCAGGAGGAATTCCCAAGAGCACAGGCCCCAGAAGGCCTCCCTCCCTCCCTCCTTACCCAGAGGGCTTTTTTATTCTACCCAACCAAGACTTGGTAGGAAGTGACGTAGAAATCTGCCCTGGCTATTCTTTGCCCATTCCCTTGACATAATGATGAAGCAGACTCACTCGCAGCCAGTACACTCGGGAAGGAAATATTCTGTTGAGATCCTCTTGAGAAACTCGCCAGCCCTTCCTCTCTCTCCACTGCAGTCTCTCGCACATCCGTGCCTTCCTTGGGAGAGAGATAAAAGAGGAGGAAGAGTGACCCAAGGACTTTGCCTGTCTCCACCTCAGGCCGTGACACCCATCCTGCCTGTTATGCTGGCCACACCATTGGCTGCAGTTGTCCCTGGACCAGCCAGGTGTGTTGGCTGCTTACACTGCCACCTCAGCTCCAAGAGTCGTCCAGAGGGTGTTATGTGCAGGGGCCAGGCCCCACAATTCATTTTTATTTTATTTTATTTGCTTTTATTTATATCCCGCCCTCCCTGCCAAGGCAGGCTCAGGGCAGCATGTTGTTGTTGTTGTTGTTGTTCAGTCACACAGTTGAGTCCCACTCTTCGCAACCGCATGGACCACATTGCGCCAGGCCCTCCTGTCTTCCGTCACCCTCCAGAGTTTGCTTAATTTCATATTAATGACATACTGCTCTTCAAGACTTTGATCCACACATCATCGCAATGGCAGCAATTCACACCTTTGGCACCTAAGAAAGATCCTCACCCAGAGAGGCCATGCTCCCATAGTGCTCCCGCATGACTTCCCGGTACAGAGCGCTTTGGTCCGGATCCAGCAGGGCCCACTCGGCCATGGTGAAATACACAGCCGCCTCCTCAAAAAAAAACGGACACTGAATGAAAAAGACTTTCTTATCAGAGATTGAGCCGGGGAAGACTGCACTCAGAAAACGGGCATTCTGGTAGGGTGGAGGATGGAGAGCTTGGCAGGAGTCAAGGGCGTGGCGTTCAGAGCCCGAGATCAACCCCCTCCCCCCCCAAGAAAAATGCCTGCGTTGCAGGATAGGTTCTGCGGTATTACTACTCCTTCGACCTCCCCGCAGGCTTCACTCCCCACCACCTCAATTGCCCACCGCGGACTGGACGACCCTCCGGCTCGAGAGCAGCATCATCATCTTTTGCAGATTTGAAACGACCAGCAATTGAACGCCGGTTCCATCCAGTGAATTTTCTTCTACTTAAAGACGCTGATTATCCCCATTCCGCCCCCCCAAATCCTCATTTACATGGTGGAGGAAACCCGATGCTGCAGCCGCGTTCCTCTCCTCCAAGACCTAAGACCTCATCTGCCCCCCCCCCCCCCCCGACTTACTTGCGAATAAACCTTCCTAAGATGCGGCTGCGAAGCCTTTCCCCTGCTGTTTGCAAGTCTGCAGCTCTTCCTCTTTCCCGCTCCCGGACCCGGACGGAGGGGCCGGTCTCCAGCCAGGCTGCCTCCATCGAGGCCCTCTGCGACTCGGCTGGTCAGGAGTCATCCTGCCCTGGGCTGAGTTCCCACCCTGCTGCCTTCTTGATGGAATCTCTCATCTCTCGGAATGTCCTGATTCTTAAGTCGTTCTGCATCACCCGCCTCAGTTGGGCCCCACGCAATATGGGGAGCAAAGGAGAGAGAAGCGCGGGATTTCCAGTTAAGGCTTCCTGCTTCCTTTATGCGCTTTGGGAAATCTTGTGTCAGCATGGAAAGTGACTGTGGATTCTCACGTTGTTCCCTGTCTCCTTCACAGGCAGTGGAACAGCCTCATTTCCAAATATCCTGGATGGGACCTTCTTTGAGAAAATGTTGAAACAGAACAGGGGAGGATTCCGCCCCCCCCCCCCCCGGGAGGGATGCAGGAAAGAACTCAGGAGGCCTCTGCTTTGTGTAGGGTTGCCAGCTCCAGGTTGGGAAATTCCTGGGAATCTGGGTGTGGACGTGGAGCCTGGGTTTTGAGAAGGGGAAGGCCTCCCATGAGGCATAATGCCAGGGAACCCACTCCCCAAAGCTGCCGTTTTCTGCAGGAGAACGGATCTCTGTAGTCTGCAGATCTGGTTGCCATTCCAGGAGATCCCACTTGGAAGTTAGCAATGCTTTCTCTCTGCCCCATAGCTTCAGGTGCTGAAATACATACCAGCTGCCCCCCTTGGAAGGCTGTGAAGTCCATTGGTCTCCCGCCATGTAAAGGAGGTCTCTATATTGCACCTATATTGACTGACTGGTTACTGCTCAGAAGGGAGCAACTGTGGGCAAGTGGAGAGTGCAGATATTTATTCGTATTTTATTGGCGTTCCCTGTAGTCAGCCTTTTTCGCAGGGCTTGACGTTTACATTCCGGTCCGTCCGGGTCTGGTTTCTGGAAACAAGACGGGGAACGTTTTAACTTGTGTCCAGCACTGCAAGGGTTAAAGGGACAAAGCTGTTTGCTAGAGAGGCCGAGCGGGGGGGGGGAGAGAAAGGCTTGTTCCGCCGGGGGTGGGGGGAGTTTCTGAATTGCAGAAGAGCTGTAGACGTGCAGCAGCAGGGAAAAACCTTGCAGCCGGATCCGGGGATAGTTGACTTGCAAGTAAGTCACGGGGGCGGGGCGGGGAATGAGGTCTTAGATCTTGGAGGAGAGGAACGCGGCTGCCAGCATCCGTTTTTCTCCACTCTGTAAAAGGGGGGGGGGGGGTTTGGTGGGGAGGGAGAATAGTGCCTTTAAATACAAGGAAATTCAGTGTCTGGAACTGGCGTTCAATTGCTGGTTGTTTTAATTTTGCAAAGGAAGATGCTGCTGCTGTCGAGTCGGAGGGTCGTCCAGTCCGCGAGGGCAAAATCCTGGACAGTTTGCGGGGGGCGGGAAATCAGTGGAATATAATACCGCAGAGCCTCCCCTCCAAAGCAGGCATTTTTCCCGAAGGGGGGGGGGGGGTGTTGATCTCTGTACTTCAACAATCAGTTACAATCCCGGGGCCTCTCCAGGCTCCAGCTGGACGCTGGCAACCGTATAAAGGCACCAGTTTTGCTCCGCTGTGTCACTGGGGCCTGATGGGGGTGGGAGGGATAATCAGTGTCTTTAAGCACAAGGAAAAATCAATTTGTGAAACTGGAGTTCTGTTGCTTGTGATTCTAGTTCTGTGGGGGGAGGCGAAGAGCCTTGATTTGGTCTGTGAGTGAAAAGGGTCATTGCACGGATGTGGGGGGGAGGGGGTAACTCCTGCCTGAATGGGAATCAACTGTAGCCCCATCCTAAGACCATAAAATGCAGTGCCAGTGTGGGGCCGGGGCTGCTAGTGGGTACCCAAGGCCCTTCAGCAGAGGAGGGGATTTTTTATCTAAAAAAAAAAGTTGCCGAGGTGCATGCCCATGAGTCATAGCACAGGCAGAGAGCCATGCCCCCCCCCCCCAATATCAACCCAGAAGGCCAGGAGCGACAAAGGGCACCTGGAAACACAACACTGTGAGGATCATGGCCTCAGCAACAAGACCACTGTAGCAGGAACACAAGAAGAAGAAGAAAAGCGACTGGATTTATACTCTGCCCTTCACTTGTAGTCTCAGAGCGGCTTACAAACTCCTTCCCCTCCCCCTCCCCACAACAGACACCCTGTGAGGTAGGTGGGGCTGAGAGAGCTCTGAGACCGCTGTCCTTGAGAGAACAGCTGGTACAGAGCTATGGCTTGCCCAAGGTAATCCAGCAGCTGCAAGTGGAGGAGTGGGGAATCAAACCCGGTTCTCCCAGATCAGAGTCCGCACACTTAACCACTACACCAGACTAGTGCCTCTGAACGTGGAAGTTCCCCTTAGTCACCAGGGCTCGTAGCTAGACTTGCCCTCCATGAATTTATCGAGTCCCCTTTAAAAAGATTAAGTGTTTATTCCTGTCGCCATGACTACATCCTCTGGCAGCCAACTCTACATTTTAAAGACTCTGTGTCCTTTTCTCTGTCCTGAATCTACCTGGAGACTATACTGGGCTTCCTTGGCAGATGTCTACAATAGTTCATACCAGTCTACACTAATTAATTTAGCACAAAGACATGAACCCTGATTTGCAAACCACAATAAGGCCCCTCTTTCTGATTCTGCAGGGTTATCCTGGGTGTGCCCTTATCTGGGTTGGTGATGTTGCTCCATCTTCTTTAGGTTCCTTTCTGCCTTTTTGATGTATTCCCCTCTCCCTCTTCATACCAAGTTAGTAAAGGCATCTTTTTGTAACCAGAGGCAGCTCAAGAGAAGGGGAAGGAGATGGAGGAGCAGGATCCAGAAGGACCAGGAACTGGCAAGAGAGCCAGGAAAGACCCCCATCCCATCCAGGCAGGGAGTGGTGCTGAACTCTGGGAAAGAGCGGTGCCAGAGGTCGTGCCTCAGGAGACTGGGATCTCAAAGGAACATCGCCAGCGTTTCTGGCAGTTCTGCTATCAGGAGGCTGCTGGGCCCCGAGAGGTTTGCAGCCAGCTCCATGGACTTTGCAAGCACTGGCTGCAGCCGGAGAGGCACTCCAAGAAGCAGATCCTGGACCTGGTGATCCTGGAGCAGTTCCTGGCCGTCCTGCCCAAGGAAATGCAGTGCTGGGTCAGAGGATGCAGGCCGGAGACCAGTTCCCAGGCGGTGTCCCTGGCCGAGGGTTTCCTCCTGAGTCAGGCAGAGGACAAGCGGCAGGCAGAGCAGGTGAGGGAACTTCATGCCGTCCATTCAAGCTGTGACCTTCGACCTTAGCCTAAGTCCTCCCTACCTGTTATGTATCCCTCCAGACACTTCACCTGGGTTAATAGAAACACGCTGCCTTGATTCTTGCCACTGTGGTTGAAGCAGCTCTGTTGATTTTTCTTTTAAAGGAAGGGGGAAAGAGGGAAGAAAAGAAATATACAGAAGTATACAAAATTCCAGTTTAGCATTCTGCATGCATATCTTCTCATTACAGTTTCACAATTGTTTCATCTGTCATTCTTATTATTCTTCCCTTAATTGTATTTTCTCAATACTTGAGTTTTAGCCAGTCATAAAATGCCCTCCAGGGTCTCATAAATTCTTCTTCCATTTTTCCTTTTAATATATTTGTCAACTTGTCCATTTCAGCACGTTCTGTAATCTTCAATATCAACCCACGTAACACTGGAATCTTATCTAACTCATCTGGTGAACAGTTTAACAAAAATATTTTTAGCATAAAAGGTATTGCGGTATTCAAGATTGACTGTAAGAAAGTCTGCACTTCAATCCAGAATTTATGAACCTTTTTATATGTCCACCACATACGGTAGTATGACCCAATATGGTTGTTACATTTCCAACATATATTACTAATTTTTTTATACATTTTAGCTAATCTATCTGGGGTTAGATGCCATCTATAAAACATTTTATATAAGTTTTCTTTGAATGAAACAGATTTAGTCAACATTCACTTTCCATATTTTACTCCACTGTGACAAATTGATGTTATGATCCACATTTAGCATCCATCTAATCATACATTCTTTCAACTATTTCATCCTGCATTTTCAATTGCATCAGTATATCACATATTTTCTTAATAAGTTTTTCTCTTGAAGTACATAATAATTTTTCAAATGCACATTGTTCTGAATAGAATCCATCCGTTTATCCTTAATATATCTAGATTCCACTTGCAGTCTAGTCCACCAGTCTGTTTATTTCATTTTTCTTTAATTCTTCCTGGGATTTTAAATTATTTTCATCATCTAACAATTATGCGTATCTAATAACTGCTTGTTTTGTTTGGTGTAGTGGTTAAGAGCCAGTTTGGTGTAGTGGTTAAGTGTGCAGACTCTAATCTGGGAGAACTGGGTTTGATTCCCCACGCCTCCACTTGCAGCTGCTGGATGACCTTTGGCAAGCCATAGCTCTGTACCAGCTGTTCTCCCAAGGACAGTTGTCTCAGAGCTGTCTCAGCCCCACCTACCTCACAGGGTCTCTGTTGTGGGGAGGGGAAGGGGAAGGAGTTTGTAAGCCGTTCTGAGACTCCAAGTGAAGGGCGTGGTATAAATCCAATCTCTTCTTCTTGTTTTGAAGTCACAGTTGGTAGAGGAAAAGCTTCCACTGGAGATACCTATCTTGAAATGTTAGTATATATCAGTGGATGAATCTTGTCCCATGTTGTCAGTAATGATCTTCTTATCATATGATTTGTAAAATACTTATGTCCAGAAGCTTTCCCATACCATAAAAAGGAGTGCCATCCCAGTTTTAAATTGTGTCCTTCTAGAGCCAGCAGCCTATGATCTTCAAGTAGAATCCATTCTCTAAGTCAAACCAAACTTGCTGCTCTCTTATAATTCTTCCAGTCTGGTACTCCGAATCCAGCATTATCTTTCACATCTTGCAAGGCTTTCAGTTTAATTCTTGGCTTTTTCCATTGCCATATCAAACACTCTGTCAGTTTATGCAATTCATCAAAGAAATCCTGTTTACTATATATTTGGTAGTGTCTGAAATAAAAACATCATACGTGGTAAAACGTTCATTTTCAAAATTGCTATTCTGCCATTAGTGATACTTGCAAATTTTTCCATGTCTCTAAATTCTTTTTAATATCTTTCAACACTTTGTTATAATTATCTTTCATCAGGGAACTACATTTCACTGTAATATTAATATCCAAATATTTGACTTTCTTCTCCAGTTGAAATCCAGTCAACTCTGCTATTTCAAGTCTTTGTTTCAAAGTCATATTTTTCATAATCATTTTTGTCTTCAGATAGTTTACTGAAGCAGCTCTGTCGATCGATACAGGGCTGAGGATGGGCAGGGGCAAGATCTGTCTCCTTGGTCTTTTGCATTCCTCCCCTTAACTGTACCCCTTCCTGCAGTTTCAGATGTGGGGGCCATCTGTGAAGATGGAAGTGAAGCTCTCTGAGGAGAAAGGACCTCCTTTGGAGGAGGAGCAAAAGGCGCAGGCCCAGGAGCGTGCCCAAGATGCCCTCTCGTGTGGTAAGGGTGACCTGTGCCCAGATTTGGGCATATTATGATGTTACTGGATAGAAAGTTCAGGACAGAAGAACAAAAACTATTTCTGCATGCCACACAGAGTGGACTGCTGAGACTCAGTGCCATAGGACGTAATTGTGGCCACTCATTTGAAGGGGGAATTATACAGATTCATTGAGGGCAATTCCATTCTCATAGGAACACAGGAGGATATAAGAGAAGCCATGTTGGATCAGGCCGATGGCCCATCCAATCCAGGACTCTGTGTCACACAGTGGCCCAAACCCAGGTGCCATCAAGAGGTCCACAAGCAGGGCCAGAACTCCTAAGTCCCTCCTGCTGTTGCCGCACAAGCACCAAGAATACAGGGAATCACTGCCCTACATGTAGAGTTCCATCTATACCTTGTAGCTAATAGCCACTCGTGGACCTCTGCTCCACATGTTTATCCAGTCCCTTCTTGAAGCTGTCTAGGCTTGTAGCCGCCACTACTTCCTGCAGGAGTGAGTTCTACATGTTAACTAAAATATTCCTATCTCATGGCCTGACCAGGATAACCCAGGCAAGTCAGATCTCGGAAGCGAAGCAGGGTCAACTCTAGCAAGTACTTGGATGTGAGAAACACTGGAGGCGGTAGGCGGGGGCAGGCTTTATTCAGACAGCTCTCTGAATATCCTCCAGGTCTCCAGTGGGGGTCAGTCACCAGAAGTCACCATGACTTCTAGGGGCACACATGTTATTCAAAATACAAAAAAAATCCTATCTCACCTGACTTCCATTAGAGGGATTCAGGGCGGCTTAGAAAATAAAAGTTGACCTGGCCCCCCTGGGAACTTTGGAGGTGGGGCCGGGGGGGATGTGATATCACAGTGATGTCTCATCCTGCTGAAAATCTAGATGTGACCTCAGAGCATCAGCAGACACTCCGTAAACTGCTTGATATTATCCTCAAGTTCTCAGATGTGCTAATGTCACCTCTGGGATTTTGGACAGGTGTGATTGTGATGTATCGTTTGACCTCATTTCTTTGCCCACCCCCCCTTCTCCTGGAAGCCCGAACTCAAAAGTACATGGGAGAGTCCAGCCAGCAGGAGAATGGCACGCCTGGGACTTTGACCATGGATGTGGTCACAGATTTGAGCTTTGGACTTCACAGGATAAATTTCACGTGTCACAGAAGTCTGAAATGTGTTGGCAGTGTTGTCCCCCCCCCCTCCCAGCTAATAGGAACTTGGTGTCCCTCAAGTTGACTCCCAATTGTTACACATTTTGTTAAGTGTAGACAAGGCAAGGTTTCACAGCCTTCGGAACAGGGGTGCATGAAGGAGGATACACACAAGCAAACAAAATACGAAGTCTTGGCTCAGACCCTTTCTTCCACCGTTCTCTCCCTCACAGGCAGTGAGGAGACGGTGTTGAGTCGTCATCTTTGTGGAGGAGTGGAAACTGCTGCTGCCCCTGTAGTCCAGGTAGGGGAGATGAGCAGGGGACAGCATGAGTCCCCTGTCCTTTCTCAGGGGGGCTTTTGCTCCTGCAGTTACTTCTAAGATGTCTGAGCAAGAAAGGCTGTGAATGCCACGCCCTTGACCCCTGCCAAGCTCTCCATCCTCCACCCTACCAGAATGCCCGTTTCCTGAGTGCAGTCTTGCCTGGCTTGATCTCTGATGAGGAAGTCTGCTTTTTCTTTTAGTTTCCACCTTCCTTTGAGGAGGTGGCTGTGTATTTCACCGTGGCAGAGTGGGCCCTCCTGGATCCGGACCAAAGAGCTCTGTACCAGGAAGTCATGCTGGAGAACTATGGGAGCGTGGCCTCTCTGGGTAAGGATCTTTCTTAGGTGCTAAAGGTGTAAATTTCTGCCATTGCAGGGATGTGTGACGACTCCAGGAGTTGAGGTGGCACTGAAAGCAGCCAACACGCCTGGCTGGTCCAGGGGCAACTGTGGGCAGTGCTGTGGCCAGCATGAGAGGCAGGGTGGGTGTCACGGCCTGAGGTGGAGACAGGCAAAGGACTTGAGTCACTCTTCCTCCTCTTTTCTCTCTCTCTGTCCCAAAGAAGGCACGGATGTGCGAGAGACTACAGTGGAGACAGACGAAGGGCTGGAGAGTTTCTCAAGACGCTCTCAACAGAATATTTCCTTTCCCAGTGAACTGGCTGCGAGTGAGTCTGCTTCATCATCATTATGTCTAGGGAATGGGCATGGCATATTTCTGCCTCACTTCTTAGCAACTCTTGGTTGCGTAGAGCGATAAAGCCAAAGAGAGGGAGGCCTTTTGGGGCCTGAGTTCTTGGGAATCCTTCCTGGGGCGGAACTCAGTTGTGGCTTGAGATGGGGACAAACCGAGATCCCAAACCAAAATCCGGTCCAAACATTGCCTTTTTTGGAATTCGTACGGACCAACTCAAAGGTCCTGTGTCTGGAAGCTCGAGCACCTGATCTTCCTGTGGTTGGCTCGGAAGTGTTCAGGTACTTTCGCCAGAGAAACTCCACCCCCACAGTTTTGCATGGAAAAGTGGGTGTGGGTGGGCCCTGACATGCCTGATGGCAAAGTAATCACCATTCAGGAAAAATTCTTCCAAGCCAGGCGCTCCCGTTGCCCTGGTAAGAGACTCACACGTTTTCTACTTATAGAATTATCCGTGGGGTAATATCCCAGGCCTCAGGTGGTGTGGGAATTTATTGCCCAGTTGTTTATCATGTTAGTGGGAGTAGAGGAAGGGTGGGCCCCCAGCGAAGGAGCACCCCCCTACCACCGTGTGAGTGCCAAGGAGGGCGGGGGGTTCAGCCCCGCCTATTAGTCACACTGCCACCAGTGGGTGGAGAGTGGGCTCAGGGAGAGAGAGCCACCTGCCCCTGTGTAGGGGTTCCCCGAGAGCCCCGGGCAGGGTGGGGGGCTCAGCCCTGCCCAGTAATCACGTTGCCACTCGTGGGTGGAGGGTGGGGCCCGGGGAGAGAGCTCCATCTGCCCCTGTGTGGGGGTTCCCCGGGCCCCAGGCAGGGCAAGGGGGTTCAGCCCTGCATAGTAGTCACATTGCCAGAGGGTGGGTTCTGGGGAGAGAGCACCACCCGACCCTAGGAGGGTGTTCCCCGGTCCGCAGTCAGGGCGGGGAGTTCAGCCAAGCCCAGTAGTCATGTTACCAGGGGGTGGAGAGTGGGGCCTGGGGAGAGAGCACCACCCGCCCCCGTGCAGGTGTTCCCTGGGCCCCAGGCAGGGCAGGGGGGTGGGGTTCCAGCCCTGCCCAGTTGTCTTGTTGCCGGTGGGTGGAGGGTGAGGCCTGGGGACAGTGAGCCACTCATCCCAGTACAGGTGTTCCCCCAGGGGGGTTGGCCCTGCCCAGTAACCACTTTGCCTGTGGGTGGAGGATGGGGCCCGGGTAGAGGGCACCATCCATCTCTTTGAGGGTGTTCCCCGGGCAGGGCGGGGGGTTCTGCCCTGCCCAATAGTCGTGTTGCCACAGGTGAATGGAGGGCGGACCTGAAGAGAGAGTGCCACCTGCCCCTGTGCGCGTGTTCCCCAGGCAAGGTGGTGGTGGTGGTGTTTTGGTTCTGCCTGGTAGTCACATTGCCGGTAGGTGGAGAGTGGGGCTCGGGAAGAGAGTGCCACCTGCCCCTGTGCGCGTGTTCCCCAGGCAAGGTGGTGGTGGTGGTGTTTTGGTTCTGCCTGGTAGTCACATTGCCGGTAGGTGGAGAGTGGGGCTCGGGAAGAGAGCTCCACCTGCCCCCCATGCGGGTGTTCCCCAGGCAGGGTGTGTGGGGGGGGGTTGTCCCTGCCCAGGAATTACTTTGCCACTGGGTGGAGGGTGGGCGTGGGAAGACAGTGGCACCCGTCCCTGTGCAGGTGTTCCCCAGGCTGGGTTGGAGGTGTTCCCCAGGTGGGTGGGAGGTTCTTGCACACTAGTTAATCAGGAGTTCCTTATTGGTGGCTCAGCTCCTTGTGTGAGTGGTAACTGGACCTTCCTCTTTATTCCAGCAGGAGATGTCGAGGAGTCAGTTGGAGAAATTCAGGGGTTCTTCATGGAAAAAGACCAGAATGAACAGGCTGAAGGAAACTTCGGTAATAGAGATGGACAAGAGGGGCAGGAAGGAAGCCGTATGGTGAAGAGACAGGTTAAGTCCGTTCGTCGCCAAGAAAGGGGCTTCCATGAAATCCCAGTCTGCAACCATGTCCAATGGACTCATTCAGGAGTGAAGCCACTGATCTCCTCCAAGAGCCAAATGACATTCTCCAGTGGAAGAAAGGGTAATGTATGTTTTCCAAACCACATTATAATGAAGGCGTGTAAATGCCGTTACTGTGGAAAGTGCTTCAGATACAGACCGCAGCTTCTTGTACACCAAAAAATACACGCAGCACAGAAGATTTTTGAATGTTCAGAGTGTGGAAAGAAATTTAGTATGAGTTCTAGCCTACAGAAGCACCAAAGAACCCACTCAGGGAAGAAACCTTCCGAATATTCTGAGTGTAGAAAGAGTGACAGCCTTCAAGAGCATCAGAGAACCCACACAGGGGAGAAACCTTTTGAATGCTCAGAGTGTGGAAAGAGATTTAGTCTGAGTTCCAGTCTTCAAAAGCATCGAAAAACCCACACAGGGGAGAAACCTTTTGAATGCCCAGAATGTGGAAAGAGATTCAGTAGGAGTGGCAATCTTCAACAACATGAAAGAATCCACAGAGGGGAGAAACGTTTTGAATGTTCAGAGTGTGGAAAGAGATTCATTCAGAGTGGCAGTCTTCAACAGCATCAAAGAACCCACACAGGAGAGAAACCTTTTGAATGCTCAGACTGTGGAAAGAGATTTAGTATGAGTTCCAATCTTCAAAAGCATCAAAGAACCCACACAGGGGAGAAAAGTTTTGAATGCTCAGAGTGTGGAAAGAGATTCAGTCAGAATGGGAATCTTCAACTGCACCAAAGAACCCACACAGGGGAGAAACCTTTTGAATGCTCAGAGTGTGGAAAGAGATTCATTCAGAACAGCCATCTTCAACAGCACCAAAGAACCCATACAGGGGAGAAACCTTTTGAATGCTCAGAGTGTGGAAAGAGATTCAGCAGGAGTGGTGATCTTCAACAGCATCAAAGAACCCACACAGAGGAGAACCCTTTTGAATGCTTGGAGTGTGGAAAGAGATTCAGTAGGAATGGCACTCTTCAACAGCACCAAATAACCCACTCAGGGGAGACTCCTTTTGAATGCTCAGAATGTGGAAAGAGATTCAGTCTGAGTTCCAGTCTTCAAAAGCATCGAAAAACCCACACAGGGGAGAAACCTTTTGAATGCCCAGAATGTGGGAAGAGATTCTGTCACAGTGGCAATCTTCAACAGCATCAAAGAACCCACAGAGGGGAGAAACCTTTTGAATGCTCAGAGTGTGGAAAGAGATTCAGTCGGAGTGGCAATCTTCAACAGCATCAAAGAACCCACACAGGAGAGAAACCTTTTGAATGCTCAGAGTGTGGAAAGAGATTTAGTCTGAGTTGCAATCTTCAAAGGCATCAAAAAACCCACAGAGGGGATAAATGTTTTGCATGCTCAGAGTGTGGAAGGAGATTCAGTCAGAGTGGGACTCTTCAACAACATCAAAGGACCCACACAGAGGAGAAACCTTTTGAATGCTCAGTGTGTGGAAGGAGATTTGGTAGGAATGGCACTCTTCAACGGCACCAAAGAACCCACACAGGGGAGGTACCTTTTGAACACTCAGAGTGAGGGCACAGCAGAGTGAAAGAAGGCCACAAGCTCCTGCTTGCTTTCAAGCGGCCCAAGCTCTATTCTCTCCACCCTAACAAGACAAAAGGACTTCTGAAAGGAAATTGAAATTTGAAGAGGTAGTATGTGAAAGACTAATAAAATTTCTCAGGGCAAAAATTTTACAGGTCAAAGCTCTTTGGGTCAGGCGAAAAAGAGAATGAAGGTCCATCAGACCTTACGGCACCACTGTATCCACATGCCCCTTTGGGGGAAATCTCCCCCCCCCCGGCCTTCTGAGCTAGAGAGAAGGGCTGATGGGTCGTCTTTCTCATTCCTGTCTGAGAAAGTGAGCTTTAACTCATGAGAGCTTAAACCATGGGAAATTTGGGTAGTCTTGAAAGCACTACTGGACTTGAATTCTGCTCTGCTTCTACAGAGTAACACAGCAACCCACCAGAGAGGCAGAGAGTGTGTCTCTCCTTTCTGGGCTTCAAACTCCAACAGATAAAATTGAAAAGCTCCAGTAATGAAGGAAAAGCCTCAATCAAACCCATGTGCATTTGGACAAAAATACAGAAAGATTTGGAAAGATGGTCCGAAGTAAAATGATCATGTCTGGGAAGAATACCTGCAGCAAAAATGAATGGATTGCCAAAATAAATTTTATGTTTCAGATTATATCTATCAGTATATGAAGACTTTGATGGACTGACAGAAACAAACAAATACATTTATATGGAATGGCAACCCCCCCCAAATTAGATTAATAGTATTATAGGATGAGTAAGAAAAGGAGGCTAAGTAGTACCTAACTTTAAACATTAAACTATACCAAGAAATAGCTGGTTTGGATAGCAGATTGGATCAAAAATCACAATGATAGATTAATAAAACTAGAAGCAGTGGATCTGGATGAAGGATTGCACAGTTGCGTTTGAATTAAGAAACAAACTTGGAAGGATGAAAGTCATATAATCAGAGACAGTCTACTGAAGAGGTGGGAGACTACAAGGCTAAAGCAATCTTGGGGTGTATCAATAGAAGCATAATATCCAAATCGCAAGATGTCATAGTCCTATTGTACGCTGCATTAGTCACGCTGCACCTGGATTACTGTATGCACTTCTGAAGGCCTCATCTCAATGTGGATGTGGACAGAATGGAGCTGGTGCAGAGGAGGGCGATGAGGATGATCAGGGGCCTGGAGACCAAGCCCTATGAAGAATGGTTGAGGGACTTGGGACTGTTCAGTCTGGAGAAGAGGAGGTTGAGGGGGGGACATGATTGCTCTCTTAAATTACTTGAAGGGCAATCATGTAGAGGAGGGCAGGGAGCTGTTCCTGTTGGCAGCAGAGGAGAGAGCTTGCAATAGTGGGTTTAAATTAAGGATGGAATGGTACCAGCTGGATAGAAGGAAAAACTGTTTTACAGTACGGTTCTTCAACAGTGGAATCAGCTACCTAGGGAGGTGGTGAGCTCATCCACACTGGCAGTCTTTAAGCAGCGGCTGGACAAACACTTGTCAGGGATGTTGTAGGCTGATCCTGTATTGAGCAGGGGGTTGGACTAGATGGCCTGTATGGCCCCTTCCAACTCTGTGATTCTATTGTTTTTAAGATGGAGAATTAGCCCTACAAGATCACCTGTAATGTTACCAATAGATGCATATTATGATAGACATGAAAGGGAAAATAATGACTTCGTAAACTATGATGATGTAATAAATTCACAAAGAGAAATCAAATCCTGGCAAGCAATCAAAGAATCATAGAATCACACAGTTGGATGGGACCTACAGGCCATCTAGTCCAACCCCCTGAACAATGCAGAAAATTCACAAATATCTCCCCTTACAAAGACCCCCAGTGACCCATGTTCCATGCCCAGAAGATGGCAAAACTGGCCTGAATAAATATTGCTTCCTGACCCCAAAGTGGCTTGTGGGGCAGATTTTTTTCTGGTGGGGCTGAAGTTCTCAATGCAGAAAGAAAAGCCATTAGCCAATGGAAAGCTGTTAACAGAATAGATCTCTAAATTGCAAGCTGTCAACCACTTTAGATGACAGTTTTCAGCTGCTGCAAGTTAATCACTTCTGCCAGCCGAAGCAA
The DNA here is from genome assembly GCA_029233225.1 of Lepidodactylus listeri. Taxonomy (NCBI): domain Eukaryota; kingdom Metazoa; phylum Chordata; class Lepidosauria; order Squamata; family Gekkonidae; genus Lepidodactylus; species Lepidodactylus listeri. The sequence goes on along the minus strand of JARCFY010000011.1, from coordinate 96,725,174 downwards.
CCATTCTGAGAAGAAGCCGGCAGGTGGGGGTGATGACTTCTGTAGTCAAGAAAGCTAACACTTAGGCAGGAAATCTCTCTTTGAGGAGACCAGTTTCTTGACACAGAGTTAGAAGGGACAAGAGGGGACCTGCAACAAAGGTTGCATGGTGTGTTGTAGTTTATATTAAGTTTACCTTTAATAGTTTGGCTCTGTGGCCACTGCAGAAGGACACATTTCACTTTGATCCACTGTCACTTCTGCATTGTTCAATCTCCACTGGTTTGTTTTATCTGCTGTATCATTACTAATGATTCCTAAGGTTTGTTTAGTATCGCACTGTTGATAAGAACTACGAAATGTTGCCTTTATTGAAAGCTGATCAACCTTGGTTCTTCGTTTAATGTATGAGGCAGAATATACAGCTGCTAAGCAACCAAATAACAGGCTCCCTGGTTTCTACCTTCCTCTGGTTAAAAGGTCAGGACTGATTCCTAAAAAACAAAAGCAACTGGAAAACTAATTAAAAGTCCTGTGAATTTACACCACCAAAGATGTTAATGAAGAGGCCAACACATTCATTTTAGCTCCAGTATTTTGCAGAGGGGGGGACCTTCAAGAAGTTATGGGGAGCCTACATCTTCCCTTCACCCATGATCTCGTCCCTTTTCCCAGTTTCTTTCATCTTCCCACCCACCAGCCAACCTATTTTTATCTGCTGTGCTGTCTTCTGCCTTCCCTGTTCACCTTCTTGGCAGGGGCCAGTCGTACAGTGAGGAACATGCAAGAACTTGCTGGGGCTCCTCTCTTTCTGCAGTATTCCCTTCCCTATACTATTTCACCTTTCCCCATATCCTTACCTTTCCCTGTTTCCTTCCTCCCCATGTACCAACCAACCAAACCTACCTGTTATATGAGAGCACTCCTAAGAACATAAGAGAAAGCAATATTGGATCAGGCCAATGGCCCATCCAGTCCAACACTCTGTCACACAGTGACCAAAAATAGCAGGTGCCATTGGAGGTCTACCAGTGGGCCAGGGCACTAGAAGCCCTCCCACTGTTCCCCTCCCCCAAGCACCGAGAACACAGAGCATCACTTGCCCCAGACTGAGAGTTCCTATCTATGCCTTGTGGCTAATAGCCAGTGATGGACCTCTGCTCCAGATGTTTGTCTAATTCCCTCTTGAAGCCGTCCATGCTTGTAGCCGCCGCCACCTCCTGTGGCAGTGAATTCCACGTGTTAATCACTCTTTGGGTGAAGAAGTACTTCCTTTTATCTGTTCTAACCCGACTACTCAGCAATTTCATGGAGTGCCCACGACTTCTTGTATTGTGAGAAAGAGAGAAAAGGACTTCTTTCTCTACCTGCAGTATCCCATGGATAATCTTATAAACCTCAATTATGTCACCCCTCAGCCATTGTTTCTTCAAGCTAAAGAGCTCCAAGCACTTCAACCTTTCTTCATAGGGAAAGTGTTCCAACCCTTTTATCATTCTAGTTGCCGTTTCTGCACTTTTTCCAATGCTATAATATCTTTTTGAGGTGTGGCAACCAGAACTGTACACCGTACTCCAAATGAGGTCGCACCATCAATTTATACAGGGGCATTATGATACTGGCTGATTTGTTTTCAATTCCCTTCCTAATAACCCCCAGCATAGCGTTGGCCTTTTTCCTTGCAGTCGCACACTTTCTCGACATTTTCATTGAGTTATCTACTATGACTCCAAGATCTCTCTCTTGGTCAGTCTCCGCCAGTTCAGACCCCATCAAAGTGTATTTATAGTTAGGATTTTTGGCTCCAAAGTGCATCACTTTGCACTTGGCCACATTAAACCCCATTTGCCATGTTGACGCCCACTCGCCCAGCCTCAACAGATCCATTTGGAGTGCCTCACAATCCTTCCTGGTTCTCACCACCCTGAACAACTTTGTGTGCTGGCAGAGGCGTCACGGAGCATTCCATTGTTGAAGGCAGAGCGGGAGCCAGCCAGTGCCCCCACCCCCCTGCATGCACTTTCCTTTGGAGTAGGAAAAGGAGTCCCCAGCACTGGTTTGCTGCCGCCCAAACTGTGGCCGGCAACAGGAAGGGACCTTGAAGGCTTAGAATCATAGAGGTGGAAGGGACCTCCAGAGTCATCTAGTCCAGGGGTGGGCAATTGTTTTGGCTCAGGGGCCACTTTGTGGGAGCGGAGGTTAGCGGAGGGCCGCACCTTTTAAAATGATTGCATTCATTAGTTAACTTTGCATTTCAGAAAAGGTATAAATTGTATCATAAAAATCAATAAATATAAATTAAATAAAATAGTGGTAGTTTTATTCAATGTATTTATTGTGCTAATTTCATATCATCTATAGCTGCAAGCACATTTAATTTTAGAATCACTTTAATGAGACAAATGTACCCTATCACACCATGTGGCCAACTGTCTTGGCGGGCCGCAAAAAACTCTGTGGCGGGCCACATGTGGCCCCCGGGCCGCAATTTGCCCACCCCTGATCTAGTCCAACCCCCTGCACAATGCAGGAAATTCACAAATACCGCCCCCTCCACTCCCACAGTGACTGCTCTTCCATGCCCAGAAGACGGCCCAAAAGTTATTTATTTATCTATTACTTCACATCTCTACCCCGCCCTCCCAGCCTAGGTGGGGTCAGGGCGGCTTACAAACAGAGAAAATACATTAAAACATAAATTACCCTAAAACAATTTCAAACAGTACAGTGCTAGTAAAAGATGACATTCGTCAGTATCCATACGATGGCAATAGCCATTATTTACAGTTCTCAGCTTCACATTCTCAGTTTGTAGTTAGCGGTCACGACCTCTGACCTCCAGGATGCCTGGCCTAACTGGTATGGAGAAAAATGGCTTCCTGACCCTAAAGCGGTGATCAGCATTTCCCTGGGAATGTAAGAAAGAGCCTCAAGAACTAAACACTGATACAACCCTTCCTGCCTTCCCCCTCATTATCTGCCTAAGTTCACAGAATCTGCATTGCTGTCAGATGGCCATCTAGGCTCTGTTTCAAAACCTCCAAAGAAGGAGAGCCCATTAACTCCTGAGGAAGCCTGTTCCACTGAGGAACCACTCTTAACTGTCAGGAACATTCTTCCTAATGTTTAGCTGAAAACTGATTTAATTTCAACCCATTGGTTCTGGTTTGACTTCCTGGGGCAACAGAAAACAGCTCTGCACCAGCCCCTATATGACAGGCCTTCGAGTACTTGAAGGTGGTTATCCTATCCCCTTTCCAGGCTAAACATACCCAGCTCCTCAGGGCCGGCCCCAGGGTTTTTTGTGCACTAGGTGAGGCTGCCTTGTAGTGCCCCCCCACCGCAGAGCCACCCTCTCCACCACCGGAGACCCACCCGCAAGGGCCACACACCCCCAGCCCCAGTGTCCACCCACCTGCCCAGGCTCACGAGCTCTCCAGCCCCGCCAGCAGCCACCTACATCAGCTAGCCGCAGCACCTACAAGTCTATCTGCATTGGCTGAAGACTAAGTTTGGTTCTTAGCCTGAATGGAAAGCTGCATTCAGACATAATGGTAAATCTCCTGGTTTGAGTCTCTCTGTCTCTCCACCACCCTGTTTGCCAGCTGCACGCCTAGGCGGCTGCCTAGTTAGCCTAGTGATACAGCCGGCCCAGCAGCTCCTTTAGCCTTTCCTCATAGGACTTGGTCTCCAGACCCCTCAACATTTTCATTGCTCTCTTCTGGACATGTTCTAGCTTGTCTATATCCTTCTTAAATTGTTTTGCCCCAAACTACAGAAGCTCCCTCCACCACTGCAAATTTCCTGACACAGGCATTAATTAAACAATGCCAGGAACTGAGAGAAGACATCAAAGAAATGCTAAAACCAGCATTTCAACGAATGGATCAGCTGGAAGACCTTCAAAAACAAACTAATCAGAAAGCTGAATGGGCCCTCTTAAAAGTTAAAGAACTTGAGGGGCAAATACCTTCAAGAATTTCAGACTCTTGGGCTAGAGAGCGTATTTTATCTTTGGATTTTCATAGCTGTGAGCTATCTTTGAAGTTCAGAGGGTTTAAAGCTAATGCGGAAGAAGGAACAGAGTTAATTGTATCTGTGGCTAATTGGCTGGCGAGCACTTTAAGGCTGGAAGCTGGCGTCACACCCTTGCTACAGAAAGCTTATTGTGGTCGGGAAGGTATGTGAGGAATCTTCCTCCCCATCATATATCAGAGATATATTAGTTGAATTTAAAGACTTTTGGACGCTACAGAAAATCTTATCAGAGGCCAGGACAAGGAGCAGTTTGGACTTTCAAGGCACAAAGATACAAGTGTTTCCAGATCTCCCCCCTGAATTTTTAAAGATAAGAAGAGATCTTAAGAGCATCACAGCTAAACTGCGGGTTTTAGGTATTAAGTACCGATGGCTCCGTACCAGCAAGCTGTGTGTTCAGCCGGGCCCTGCTTCCTATCTTGCTCATGACTTGGTCTCAGGTGAAATAATGCTGGCTGCCTTAAATCTTTCCCATCTGATTCCCAAGAAAGCAGAGCTGGCAAGAGGGAGGAAAGAGTGTTCACCTCTTGCGTCAGCTAAAACAACTTGGGTCTTTACTCTGGAAGACCATGAAGGTTTTGAAGAGAGTGTGGACTCAATATAGAAACTGAGGTTTTGGGTAATATTGAATATTTTTTGTATTATGCTAATGAGTGGTAGGATTGCAACGAAGCTTTGGGTATGTTCCCCCCCAGGACCAACTGGTCCTCGGAAGGAGGGTTTCTACCCTCCTGACCTTTGAGGCCTCCGTGGACTGAGTTTAATTATAACTATAATTTAGTTCAAGATTAATCTGTTAATATATTGCAAATTATTATAATGAGCTGAGATTGTTTGAAAACTTAAATAATGTTATTTAGTAATAAGTTTGGGAGACGAGAGAAGAGGAAGGAGAAGACCTGAAGAAGAAAAAGCATGTATATGAAGTTTTGTTTGTTTATATTAATTGATTTTGGCGGTGTAGTATAACTATAAATTTCTTTCTTCAGTAAAATTGTTTTAAAATTGGGGGGGGGGGGAGAAAGAAAGGCTCTTTTCCTTTGGGGGGAGGGGAGGGGAAGGGGGGAGGGATTTGCTTTTGCACGGCCAGAGGGATAAGCCACAGCAAGGAAAAGCCTGGCACCCAGATCCCGAGAAGTTTCCCGTAGAAGTAAGTCACTGGGGGCTAAGCTTTGTGATGATGGGAGGGAGGGAGGCTGGGATCAGGTTTGCCAACTCCAATAAACAGTGCAGCAGGGGAGTAATCCGGGAGTGCAGCCCAGAGCAGAATTACTCCCGAGGAACCCCAGAGATGCAGTGGGGATAGGTGGAGGTAGCGTGGCTGGAGACTGGTCCGTCCGTCCCTGGGAGGTGGAAAGCGTTTCAATGCGTGTCCAGTGCTGTGAGGGTTAAAGGGACGGAGCAGTTTGCTGGAGAGGCTGAACGGGGGGGGGGGGGGGGGAGAGTTTCTGAATGGCCGAAGAGTGGAAGAACTGCAGACGTGCAAGCAGAGGGGAAAGCCTCGCAGCCGGATCCAGGGAAGGTTTACAGGCAAGTAAGGGGGGAGGGGGGAGAAGAGGTCTTGGATCTCGGAGGAGAGGAATGCGGCTGCAGCATCGAGTTTTCCCCAGTATATAAAAATGAAGGGGGGGGGGAGGAAGGGGGAGAATCATTGGCTTTAAATCCAAGAAAATTCAGTGTATTGAAGAAGACGAGATTGGATTTATATTCTGCCCTTCGGTCACTTGGAGTCTCAGAGTGGTTTACAACCTCCTTTCCCTTCCCCTCCCCTCCCCTCCCCTCCCCACAGCAGACACCCTCTGAGGTAGGTGGGGCTGAGAGAACTCTGCCAGAAACTGCTCTTTTTCAATCACAGCTGTGCCAGAACTACGGCTTGCCCAAGGTCATCCAGCAGCTGCAAGTGGAGGAGTGGGGAATCAAACCCGGTTCTCCCAGATTTGAGTCTGCGCACTTAAGCACCAAACTGGCGTTCGATTGCTGGTCATTTTAATTCTGCAAAAAAAGATGCTGCTGCTACGGAGGGTTGTCCAGTCCGCGAGGGCAAAATCCTGGACAGTTTGGGGGGCACGACTCCTACCTGAATAGGAATCGACCACAGCCCCATCCTAAGACCCTGGCACAGTGCCAGTGTGGGGCCGGGGTGGCTAGTGGTTATCCAAGGCCCCCAGCAGAGAAGGCATTTTTTTTTTAAGTTGCTGAGGCGCAGAAAGCCTAGCAACACTATGGAAACACCATCCATGCCCATGAGTCACAGCACAAAGCAACTCCCCCAGGACAGGCAGAGAGCCATGCCCCCCCCCCCCATATCAGCCTGCCCACACCCAGAAGGTCAGGCGGGACAAAGGGCACCTGCAAACAGATCACTGTGAGGATCGTGGCCTCAGCGACACGACCCCTGTAGTAGCACCATAAGAAGAGCCCTGCTGGATCAGACCAATAGTCCATCCAGTCCAGCATCCTGTCTCCCACAGTGGCCAAACCAGTTCCTCTGGAGGGCCAACAACAGGGCAGAGAGGCCTTCCCCTGATGTTGCCTCCTTGCTCTGGGATTCAGAAGCTTAGTGCCCCTGAATGTGGAGGTTCCCCTCAGTCACCATGGCTGGTAGCTAGCCTTCTCGTCCATGAATGTATCTAGTCCCCTTTGGAAGCTGCTTATTCCTGTGGCCCTGACTACATCTTTTGACAGCGAACTCCACATTTTAAGCACTCTCTTCTGTGTACAGAAGTATTTCCTTTCGTCTGTCCTGAATGTACCGCCCATTAGCTTCTTTCAAGTTCTAGTATTTTGGGAGAGGGAGGAAAAACCGGCAGGATCCCTAGGTCCATAACACCGGGATTTAAATATCCCCCCCTAATGTACTGATATTACTTGCAGAGAGCGACTCTGGACAATCCACATCCAAGAGATGAGAGGTTGAATAAAGAACGCTGCAGAGTTTACTCCGGGGGGGGGGGGGCGCCACCCAGGGCAGGATTCCTCCCGGGGAGCCCCGCTGAGCCGCAGAGGGCGTCGCTGGAGACAGCCTGGCTGGAGACCGGTCCCTCCCTCCGGGTCCGGGAGCTGGAAAGGGGGGGGGGGGAGCGTTTTCATTTGTGTCCAGCGCTGCGAGGGTTAAAGGGACGGAGCTGGTTGCTGGAGAGGCCGGGCGGAGGGGGGCGGAACAAGGGCTCTTCCGCTGGGGGGTGGGGGGAGTTTTTGAACTGCGGAAGAGAGGAGGAGCTTCAGCGCTGCAGCAGCAGGGAAAAGCCTTGCAGCCGGATCGGGGGGGGGGAAGGTTTACTTGCAAGTAAGTCGGGGGGTGGGAATGAGGTCTTCTGTCTTGGAGGACGGGGACGCAGCTGCCAGCATCGGGTTTTCTTCGCCATGTAAATGAGATTTTGGGGGGGGGGGGGGGGATGAGAATAATCAGCGTCTTTAAGACCAAGAAAATTCGCTGGACGGAACCGTTCGATTGCTGGTCATTTTGATTCTGCAAAAAAAAAAAAAGATGCTGCTGCTATTCAGTCGGACGGTCGTCCAGTCCTCGAGAGCAAAATCCTGGACAGTTGTGGGGAGGGGGGTGTTGGAGCCTGGGGGGAGATTAGTGGGGTATTACTACAGCTGAGCCTGCACTCCAACGCAGGTTATTTCCGGGGGGGGGGTGATTTCTGTACTCCGACTATCAGTTATAATTATGGGAGACCTCCAGGTGGGGAGTACAGAAAGGAGGAAGAGAGATCACGGGCAGGCTGTAGTTGTCAGGAAAACAACCCTGATGTGATAACAAAGTCGTAGTTTAAAAAATTAGGAATATATATATGTGTGTGTGTGTGTGTGTGTGTGTGTGTGTGTGTGTGCTCAGCGTATAACAAGTCATTAAAGTTGTTTCATTTGAAGCAAAATGGTCTCACTTCCGCTTGAAATTTCATCAGCTGAGACCTTTCACTGGAGAATATACATTCATTTTCTCACATAATTTCATACAGTTTCCTGACCATTTTGGTTTGAATGCACCCTAATGCAGAAAGATTTAGCTTTTACAAAGAGTATATCCAAAGGAAAAACTCACCCCTTAGTATTTTCACTGCAGCCTAATGCTCCTTATTTCAGACTAGCTCTCCCCATTTTGCTGAGAGAGAAGCAGCAGCTAAAGGCTGCCCTTTAGAAGTCCTCCCTAAACTGCTTCAGGGGCATTCTAGCATCCATTTAAAGAGATCTCTAATCTAAACGCAGGGTGGGTGATATAGAAGATTTTAAACAATTCCAGTTCTCTCAGCCATTTAAAGCTGTATACGTACAATTTGAATTGGTCCATGAAGAACTAATCAAATGTAAAAATATACAAATATAGAACAATTGGGTAAAAGAAAACATCCCCAGTTGTTCTCACAATTATTTAAAGCTATATGCACATAATTTGGTTCAGTTCTTACAAGTCTGTAAAACTAGATGCATGCAATCTACAAGGCTAAGCACATGCAATTGGAAAAGTATTTACATCTGTAAGACATTTAAATTAAAGGAAGCAACCCAAATCAAATTCAGCATTAAGCCCAAAAGGTTCCAATGTATTCAGTTTAAAGATCCACTCTTTCTCCTGTCTTTGTAGGGATCCAAGTAGATTTTTATCCTAAGGATCTCCCACTTATAGAGCGCTGAAACTAAAATCACCTTCCTTACGTCCTTTTGCAAGAAATTGATTAGTGATAGGAGCTTCCCAATTTTTATGTCTAACCCGAGAAATATGTTCCAAAATGCGTACTTTAAGTGGACGCGCAGTATAACCAATGTACATGTTCCCACAGGCACATACCAAAAAATATACTATGTGTGGTGTGGTACACGTCGCACAGGAATTTAAAGAAACAATCCTATTATCAGGCAGGGTTATTTTCCTCCCTTCAAGTGCCAATGGACACTGCAGCTCTTGCAATCAAAAAATCCAACTGGTAAAGTACTAGACTGGAAACTCTTTTTCTTTACATCTGCTTTCACTATAAGGTCCCCTATACTTTCCATTCTTCTATATCCTATGAAAGGAGGAGTCTGTAAAAGGATGGCTCTATCTGTGTCTCTAGTTCTCTTGTATGCTTGTTCACTACCTCCCATGGATAACCTCTTGCCAAAAATTAATTAACCAAAATTTTATTATCCCTAATAAAATCTTCTTGTGACGTACTATTTCTCTTAATCCTCAAAAACTGTCCCGTAGGAATATTCTGTCTTAAATGGGCAGGATGAAAGGATTTATAATGCAAATAAGTATTTCTGTCTGTGGATTTTAGTTTTGTATACTTCTGTAGCTAAAAAAGAGACACTTCACTTATTATATTGCCATGCGAAGCTTATATTTCCATCCACTCCATTTAGCCGTGTACAGAGCGCACTCACTGTTCCCTCAGACTCATACAGTACAAACACGTCATCTATAAACCTGTACCACATCTTAATTGATCTATAATAGGGATTCTGAACCTCATTGTTAATATAATTCTTTTCCAGGAGGGCCATGTATAGTTTGGCTATTGAGGTTGCTATGGCACTTCCTGTCACAACCCCTTTCACTTGAAAATAAAAGTCCTCTTTGAAATGAAAATAATTTTTCTCCATTACAATTTTCAGTAAATTCGATAAAAAATGTGTAGGCGGTCTCTGTTCTAAGAAAAACTCCACTACTCTTGTAGCTTCCTCTAAGGGAATACTGATGTATAATGATATAATGTCCATTGTCAAAAAGACCATGTTTGCTGACAACATTAATCCCTCTGCCTTAGAGATAAAATGCGTGGTGTGAAAGGTCTCATCTGATGAAACTTTAAGTGAAACGGTCGAATGAGCGCTGCAGTGTCATAAGATAGTTTTGAGACCATTTCGCTTCAAAGGAAACAACTTTAATGTCTTGTTATACACTGAGCGCATTCAAAATATATATTTTTTCTAATTGTTTAAATCACAACTTGGTTATCACCTCACAGTTGTTTTCCTAACGAACTACACCCACCTGGAGGCTGGCAACTGTGTAAACGCATCAGTTTTCCTCCACTATGTAACTGGGGCTTGGTGGGGGTGGAAGGGGTAATCAGTGTCTTTAAGTCCAAGGAAAAATGTACGAAACTGGAGTTGAGTTGCTTGTGGTTTTAGTTCTGTGGGGGAAGGCGAAGAGCCTTAATTTGGTCTGTAAGTGAAAAAGGTCATTGCATGTGTGTCTGTGGGGGGGTATAACTCCTACCTGAATGGGAATCAACCACAGCCCCATTGTTAGACCCTGATGCAGTGGCAGTGTGGGGCCAGGGCTGCTAGTGGGTATCTAAGGGCCCCCCCAGCAGAGGAGAGGGGATCCAAGGGCCCCCAGAAGAGGAGAGGCACAGAGAGCCTTAAAACGCCACTGATGTTGATAGAAACACCACCAAGGCCTATGAGTGACAGCACAAGGCAATGCCATACCCTTCCCTTATATCAGCCTGCCCCACTCCAGAAGACCTCCAGATTAATTTGGAGAATTTGCACAGCTACCACAGTCTCACTTTACTAGTTGTAGCAAATACATTACACTTAAGAAAGCAACACCTGGTCTCATTTATATACGTATATACAAAATTTTGAATGCTTGTAGTTTTGGATGTGTGTCATTGTACAATAAGAAATATTGACCACTGAGGAAGGCCCATAGGGGCCGAAACACATATGGTCCTTAGGTCAAAAGTTTTATCCATCAGTTTGAGATCTACTGCAATCAGTTCCTTATGAACTAAGTTTTAATTGTCTGATACTTGGACTGTCTCTTTTAATTTTATTATGTTTTATTTATGTGTGCACCCTAATAAATGTCTATATTTTTCATAATAATTCTTTTGTTAGCTTGACCTCCTCGGTTCTTAGTGACAGGACCCCTGTAGGAAGAACCTCAGAAGAGCCCTGCTGGATCAGACCACTGAGGGTCCATCTAGTCCAGCACCCTGTCTCCCACAGTGGACAAACCAATTCTCTGGAGGGGCAACAACAGGGCAGAGAGGCCTTCCCCTGATGTTGCCTCCTTGCTCCGTTATTCAGAGGCTTAGTGCCTCTGAATGTGGAGGATTCCCTTCATTCACCATGACTGGTAGCTAGACTTGCCCTCCATGAATCTATCTAGTCCCTTTTGAAAGCTGTTTCTACCTGTGGCCATGACTACATCCTCTGGCAGCGAACTCCACATTTTAGACACTCGCAGTGTACAGAAGTATTTCCTTTTGTCAGTCCTGAATCTGCTGCCCATCAGCTTCATTGGATGCCCTCAAGTTCTAGGATGTTGGGAGAGGGAGAAACATTTCTCTTTGTGCACTCTCTGTTGTGGCAGGACATCCCTCTGCAGAAGCCATGCTGGTTTTCCCTCAGCAGGCTTTGTCCTTCGATGTGCCTAACCATTGATTCTGTCTTTGATTACAGATTCTACTAATATGCTTGGGACAGGCGTTAGGCTGACTGGCCTGTAATTCCCGGGTTTCCTTCTGGATCCCTTTTTTAAAACCAATGTAACATTTGCTACTCTCCAGCCTTGTGATACAGTGACTGAATTTCATGATAGGTAGAATTCTTGGGTGTGTGCCATCTGGACCTGGAGACTATGGTGGGCCTCCTTAGGAAAGGTCTACAATAGTTCATACCAGTCTACAATAGTTAATTTAGCACAATCACATGAACCCTGATCCGCAAACCATGAAAAGGACGCTCCTTCCAATCCAGCAAGGCAATACCAGGTTTGTCTTCTTGATGTAGTTCCACCTTCCTTAGATTCCTTTCTGCCTTTTTGATATAATTCCCTCTCCCTCTTTATACCAAGTCAGTAAAGGCATCTTTTTGCAGTTGGAGGCAGCCCAATAGAAGGGAAAGGAGATGGAAGAACAGGACCCAGAAGGACCGGGAATTGGCAAGACAGCAAGGAAAGACCCCCATCCCATCCAGGCAGGGAGTGGTCCTGAACTGTGGGAAAGAGCAGTGCCAGAGTTCCTGCATCAGGAGACTGGGATCTCAGAGGAACATCGCCAGCGTTTCCGGCAGTTCTGCTATCAGGAGGCTGCTGGGCCCCGAGAGGTTTGCAGCCAGCTCCATGGACTTTGCAAGCACTGGCTGGAGCCGGAGAGGCACTCCAAGAAGCAGATCCTGGACCTGGTGATCCTGGAGCAGTTCCTGGCCATCCTGCCCGAGGAAATGCAGTGCTGGGTCAGAGCATGTGGACCGGAGACCAGTTCCCAGGCGGTGTCCCTGGCTGAGGGTTTCCTCCTTAGTTGGGCAGAGGACAAGCGGCAGGCAGAACAGGTGAGGGAGCTTCATGCTGTCCATTCAAGCTGTGGCCTTCGACCTTAGCCAAGGCCTCCCTGCCTGATATGTGTCCTTCCAGACACTTCACCAAGGTTGATAGAAAACCGCAACCCTGATTCTTGCCGCTGTGGTTGAAGCAGTTCTGTCGATGGATGCAGGGGTGCGGACGAGCAGGGGCAAGACCCGTCTCCTTGGTGTTTTGCATTCCTCCTCTTAGATATATCCCTTACTGCAGTTTCAGATGTGGGGGCCGTCTGTGAAGATGGAAGTAAAGTTCTCTGAGGAGAAAGGATCTCCTTTGGAGGAAGAGCAGAAGGCGCAGGCCCTGGAGCATTCCCAAGATGCCCTCTCCCGTGGTAAGGGTTCCTTGTGCCCTGATTTGGGCACATTCTGAAGTTGTTGGATAGAAAGTTCAGGACAGGAGAGAAAAGAAATATTTCTGCACACCACACAGGACGGACTGCTGAGACTCAGTGCCATAGGATGTAATGGTGGCCACTCACTTGAAGGGGGAATTACACAGATTCATGGAGGGCAATTCCATTCTCGTAGGAACACAGGAAAATATAAGAGAAGCCATGTTGGATCAGGCTGATGACCTCTCCAATCCAAGACTCTGTGTCACACAGTGGCCCAAACCCAGATGCCATCAAGAGATCCACCAGTGGGGCGTGAGCTGCTAAACCTCTCCTGCTGTTGCCCCACAAGCACCAAGAAGACAGGAAATCAGTGCCCTACACATAGAGTTCCATCTATACCTTGTTACGCCTCTGCTCCAGATGTTTATCCAATTCCTTCTCAAAGCTGTCTAGGCTTGTAGCCCCCACTACTTCCTGCAGGAGTGAATTCCACATGTTTACTGAAATATTCCTATCTCATGCCCTGACCTGGATAGCCCAGGCAAGTTAGATCTCGGAAGCTAAGTGGGGTCAACTCTGGCCAGTACTTGAATGGGAGACCTCCTTGAAATACTGGAGGTGGTAGGCGGGGGCAGGCTTTATTCAGACACCACTTTGAATATCCTCCAGGCCTCCAGTAGGGGTCATTCCCCAGAGGTCACCATGACTTCCAGGGGCGCACACACAGATATTAAAAATACAGGGAAAAAAGAATTCCTATCTCACTTACCTTCCGTTAGAGGGACTCAAGGCGGCTTGGAAAAGAAAAGTTGACCTGGCACCCTTGGGAGCTTTGGAGGTGGAGCCAGGGGTGGATGTGATGTCACAGTGATGTCTCATCCTGCTGAAAATCTAGATGTGACATCAGAGCATCAGCAGACACTCTGGAAACTGCTTGATATTACCTCTGAGTTCTCAGATCTGCTGATGTTGCATCTGGGTTTTTGGACAGGTGTGATCGTGATTTATCATTTGACCTCCTTTCCCCCCCCCCTTTCCCCTCTTCTCCTGGAAGCCTGAACTCAAAGGCACATGGGAGGGATCAGCCAGTGGGAGATTGAGCAGGGATGCTTTCACAGTTTTGAGCTTTGGACTTCACAGGATAGATTTGAAGTGTCACAGAAGTCTGAAATGTGTCGATGGTGTTTTTAACACCCCCCCCCCCCCCGGGCTCATAGGAACCTAGTGCTTCCTTCCACCTCTCCCTCAAGCTTACTCAGAAGTTGTTACGCATTTTGTTGAGTGTTACACATTTTGTTGAGCAAGATTTCACCGCCCTGAGAACAGGGGTGCATGAAGCAGGATACACACAAGCAAAGAAAATATGAAGCCTAGGCTAAGACCCTTTCTTCCAATGTTCTCTCCCTCACAGGCAGTGAAGAGACAGTGTTGAGTCGTCGTCTTTGTGGAGGAGTGGAAACGGCTGCTGCCCCTGCAGTCCAGGTAGGGGAGATGAGCAGGGGACCGCCTGAGTTCCCCCTCCTTTCTCAGGGGGGCTTTTGCTCCTGCAGTTCCTTCTCAGGTGTCTGAGCAAGAGAGGCTCTGAATGCCACGCCCTTGACCCCTGCCAAGCTCTCCATCCTCCACCCTGCCAGAATGCCCATTTCCTGAGTGCAGGCTTGCCTGGCACGATCTCTGATGAGGAAGTCATCATCTTATTGGAGGAGAGAAAACGGCTGCTGCCCCTGCAGTCCAGGTAGGGGAGATGAGCCGGGGACTGCCTGAGTCCCCCCTCCTTTCTCAGGGGGGATTTTGCTCCTGCAGTGGCTCCTCAGGTGACCAAGCAAGAGAGGCTCTGAATGCCATGCCTGTTTCCTGAATGCAGTCTTGCCTGGCACGATCCCTGATGAGGAAGTCTGCCTTTTCTCTTAGTTTCCAGCTTCCTTTGAGGAGGTGGCCGTGTATTTCACCGTGGCAGAGTGGGCCCTCCTGGATCCGGACCAAAGAGCCCTCTACCGGGAAGTCATGCTGGAGAACTATGGGAGCGTGGCCTCTCTGGGTACGGATCTTTCTTAGGTGCCAAAGGTGTGAATTGCTGCCGCTGCAGTGATGTGTGAAACAAAATATTGAAGAGCAGTATGTCACTGTGTGGCTTTGAACTATACTCATCCCCTCTGGACAACTCCTGGAGTTGAGGTGGCAGTGAAAGCAGCCAACACACCTAGCTGGTCCAGGGGCAACTGCAGCCAGTGGTGTGGCCAGCATAACAGGCAGGATGGGTGTCACGGCCTGAGGTGGAGACAGGCAAAGGACTTGAGTCACTCTTCCTTCTCTTTTTCTCTCCCAAAGATATGCGAGAGACTGCAGTAGAGACAGACGAAGGGCTGGAGAGTTTCTCAACAGGATCTCAACAGAAGATTTCCTTCCCAAGTGAACTGGCTACGAGTGAGTCTGCTTCTTCACTGTGTCAAGGGAATCAGCAAAGCATAGCCATGGGAGATTTCTGCTTCACTTTTAGCAACTCTTGGTTGGGTTGAACAATAAAGCCCTCTGGATAAATAGGGAGGGAGTGTGGCCTTTTGGGGCCTGAGTTCATGGGAATTCTTCCAGGAGCTGAGCTCAGCTTTGGCTCTTTTAGTCCCTTTAGGGTCTGCACTGCCCTTATATACTGGCTATTCCAGGGAAAGTTTAGGTATTTACTTACGAAAAGCTTTGCTAGATGAGTCACATGCCCATCAGCCTTTTCCTACCGTGGTCAGTTACATGTCTCCAGGCCTCCCCTCCCTCTCCCAACAACTAGTATTCCTATGGGAGTTCCTTTAGAACTGTGGGGTTCGCTTGGTGAGGTCCTGACTTTTCCATGATGCCAGCAGACACACATTATCAAAGTCTGAAGACCAGCTTTTCTTCTCTCTCATCACACCTAAATGGAAAGTCTATACAATCCCAGGACTAGGAGTTACAACCACACTTTGTATTTCATAATCAGAACACCTGCATGGCAAGGCAAATGGGAAAGGCAGAGCAACAGATCTTTGCCACTTTTTCCCTTAAAGAACATTTGGGGAGTTTTGTGGAGGGGAGGGATAGACAGAATATAGAACTCATAGGGTTGTCCAAGGAAAAGTTGTGACCAGCAGCTCAGGAAATAAAATACACACTCATTAAAAACATAAGAGATGTTGTATCAGGCCAGTGGCCCATCCAGTCCAACACTCTGTCACACAGTGGCCAAAAACACCAGGTGCCCTCAGGAGGTCCAGCAGTGGGGTCAGGACACTAAAAGCCCTCCCACTGTTGCCCCCCCCCAGCACCAAGAATACAGAGCATCACTTGCCCCAGACTGAGAGTTCCTATCTATACCTTGTGGCCAATAGCCACTGATGGACCTCTGCTCCATATGTTTATCTAATTCCCTCTTGAAGCCATCCATGCTTGTAGCCGCCACCACCTCCTATGGCAGTGAATTCCAGGTGTTAATCACTCTTCGGGTGAAGAAGTACTTCCTTTTATCAGTTCTAACCTGACTGCTCAATAATTTCATGGAGTGCCCACGAGTTCTTGTATTGTGAGAAAGCGAGAAAAGTACTTCTTTCTCTACCTGCTCTATCCCATGCATAATCTTATAAACCTTGATCATGTCACCCCTCAGCCGTCGTTTCTCCAAGCTAAAGAGCCCCAAGCGCATCAACCTTTCTTCATAGGGAAAGTGTTCCAACGCTTTTACCATTCTAGTTGCCCTTTTCTGCACTTTCTCCAATGCTATAATATCTTCTTTGAGATGTGGCGACCAGACCTGTACACAGTACTCCAAATGAGGTCGCACCATCAATCTATACAGGGGCATTATGATACTGGCTGATTTGTTTTCAATTCCCTTCCTAATAACCCCCCGCATAGTGTTGGTCTTTTTCATTGCAGTCGCACACTGTCTCGACATTTTCATTGAGTTATCTACTATGACTCTAAGATCTCTCTCTTGGTCAGTCTCCGCCAGTTCAGACCCATCAATGTGTATTTATAGTTAGGATTTTTGACTCCAATATGCATCACTTTGCACTTGGCCACATTAAATCTCATTTGCCACGTTGATGCCAACTCACCCATCCTTGACAGATCTCTTTGGAGTGCCTCACAATCCTCCCTAATTCTCACCACCCTGAACAACTTCGTGTCATCTGCAGATTTAGCCACTTCACTCCTTACTCCCAACTCCAAATCATTAATAAACAATTTAAAAACCATCAGACCGAGTACTGATCCCTGTGGTACCCCACTGTTTATCTCCCTCCACTGAGAAAATTGCCCATTTATACTCACTCTCTGTTTCCTTTTAATTATCCAGTTTTTGATCCACAAAAGGACTTGCCCTTTTATCCCATGACTATTGAGCTTATTTAGGAGCCTTTAATGAGGAACTTTATCAAAAGCTTTCTGGAACTCAAGGTAAACAACATCGATTGGGTCTCCCTTGTCCACATGTTTGTTTACTCCCTCAAAAAACACTAATAGGTTAGTGAGACAAGATCTTCCCTTACAGAACCCATGCTGAGTCTTCCTCAATAGATTTTGTTCATCAATGTGTCTACTAATTTTTTCCTTAATAACAGTTTCCACCAACTTACCTGGTATCGACGACAGACTGACTGGCCTATAATTTCCTGGATCTCCTCTGGAACTCTTTTTAAAGATGGGAGTGATATTCACTACCTTCCAGTCCTCAGGAATGGGGGCAGATTTTAAGGAAAGTGTACATATTTTTGTCAGGAGATCCACAAGTTCACATTTAAGTTTTTTCAGAACTCTCAGATGTATACCATCCAAGCCCAGTGATTTATTTGTTTTTAAATTGTCTATCAGTCGTAGGACCTCCTTTCTTGTCACCTCAATCTGACTCAGGTCTTTCAATACCCCTCCTGAAATCAGTGGCTCTGGAGTGGGCAAGCACATTTCATCTTCCACAGTGAAGACAGAGGCAAAAAATGCATTCAGCTTCTCAGCCATTTCCCTATCATCCTTCACTACACCTTTTACCCCATGGTCATCCAAGGGCCCCACTGCTTCCCTGACTGGTTTTCTACTTCTAATGTATTTGAAGAAAGTTTTATTATTGGTCTTTATGTTTTTTGCGATATGCTCCTCGTATTCCTTTTTTGCATGCCTGATCACAGACTTGCATTTTATTTTCCACAGTCTGTGTTCCCTTTTATCAGCCTCATTAAGATTAGCTTTCCACTGCTTAAAGGAATCCTTCTTACCTTTTACAGCTTCCATTACTTTGTTTGTTAACCATGCAAGCTTTTCTCTATACCTATTTGTGCCTTTCCTAACCCACGGTATGTATTTTCTCTGAGCCTCTAGGATTGTAATTTTAAATAGTCTCCAAGCTTCCCCAAATGGTTTTGACCCTTTCTACTTTTCCTTTCAGTTTTCTCCTCACATATCCCCTCATATCAGAGAAGTTACCCCTTTTAAAGTTAAAAGTGGTTGTGTCAGTCTTTTTGGGTAACTCCCTATTTATAATTAATCAAGACTTCCTGATTGGTGGATTAGTTCCTTGTGTAAGTAGTGATTTGACCTCCCTCTTTATTCCAGAAGAAGATGTTGAGGAGTCAGTTGTGGAATTCCAGCAATTCTCATTGGAAAAAGCCCAGAATGAACAGGTTGAAGGAAATTTTGGGAATAGAGATGGACCACAGAGGCAGGAAGGAAGCCGTACAGTGAAGAGGCGGGTTAAGTCCATTCCTCGCCAAGAAGGTGGCTTCCATGAAATCCCAGTCCACAACTGTCTCCAATGCATTCATTCAGGATTGAAGCCATATATCTGTTCCAAGAGTGGAATGATGTTCATCAGTGGAAGAAAGAGTAATGTATGTTTCCCAAACCACATTATAAAGAAGGCATGGAAATGCTGTTACTGTGGAAAGTACTTCAGATACAGACCACAGCTTCTTGTACACCAAAAAATACATGCAGCACAGAAGCTTTTTGAATGCTCAGAGTGTGGAAAGAAATTTAGTATGAATTCCAGTCTTCAAAAGCATCTGAGAACCCATACAGGGGAGAAACCTTTTGCATGCTCAGAGTGTGGAAAGAGATTCAATCGGAGTGACAGTCTGCAACAGCATCAAAGAACCCACACAGGGGAGAAACGTTTTGAATGCTCAGAGTGTGGAAAGAGATTTAGTCAGAATGGCACTCTTCAACTGCATCTAAGAACCCACACAGGAGAGAAACCTTTTGAATGCTCAGAGTGTGGAAAGAGATTCAGTCTTAGTTCCACTCTTCAAAAGCATGAGAGAACCCACACAGGGGAGAAACCTTTTAAATGCTCAGAGTGTGGAAGGAGATTCAGTAGGAGTGACAATTTTCAACAGCATCAAAGAACCCACACTGGAGAAAAACCTTTTGAATGCTCAGAGTGCGGAAAGAAATTCAATCTGAGTTCCAGTCTTCAAAACCATCTAAGAACCCACACCGGAGAGAAACCTTTTGAATGCTCAGAGTGTGGAAAGAGATTCAGTATGAATTCCAGTCTTCTAAACCATCTAAGAACCCACACAGGGGAGAAACCTTTTGAATGCTCAGAGTGTGGAAAGAGATTTAGTGTGAATTGCGCTCTTCAGCAGCATCAAAGAACCCACACAGGGGAGAAATATTTTGAATGCTCAGAGTGTGGAAAGAAATTCAGTTTGACTTCCAGTCTTCAAAAGCATCTGAGAACACACACAGGGGAGAAACCTTTTGCATGCTCAGAGTGTGGAAAGAGATTCAGTCAGAATGGCAATCTTCACAAGCATCAAAGAATCCACACAGGGGAGAAACCTTTTGAATGCTCAGAGTGTGGGAAAACATTCAGTGTGAATTCCAATCTTCAACAGCATCAAAGAACACACACAGGAGAGAAACCTTTTGAATGCTCAGAGTGTGGAAAGAGATTCAGTGTGAATTGCAGTCTTCAGCAGCATCAAAGAACCCATACAGGGGAGAAATCTTTTGAATGCTCAGAGTGTGGAAAGAAATTTAGTCTGAGTTCCAGTCTTCAAAAGCATCTGAGAACCCATACAGGAGAAAAACCTTTTGTATGCTCAGAGTGTGGAAAGAGATTCAGTGTGTATTATAATCTTCAACAGCATCAAAGAACCCACACAGGGGAGAAACCTTTTGCATGCTCAGAGTGTGGAAAGCAATTCAGTCAGAGTGGCAGTCTTCAAAAGCATCAAAGAATCCATAGAGGGGAGAAACTTTTTGAATGATCAGAGCCAGGTCCTAGCAAAGTGAAAGAAGGCCATGGGCCCCTGTTTGTTTCCAAGCAGACCCAGCTCCATTCTCACTACCCTAACAAGGCAGAAGGACTTCCCAAAGGAAATAAGATGGAGGGGTAGCATCTGAGAGACAAAGGAAATTTCCCATGGTAGAGGCTTTCACAGGTCAAAGCCCATTTGGTCAGGCAGAAATGAGAACGAAGATCCATCAGACCTTATGGCAGCTCTGCGTCCTGACTCCAAATGGCCCTTTTTGGCAACCCCCCTCTCTCCTTCTGAGCTGGAGAGAAGGGCCGATGGGTTTTCTGTCTCATTCCTATCTGAGAAATTGAGCTTTAACTCATGAGAGCTTAAACCCTGGAAAATTTGGATAGTCTTGAAGGAGCTACCAAACTTGAATTCTGTTCTGCTTCTACATACTAATATGGCAACCCACAAGAGAGACAGAGAGTGTGCCTCAACCTTCCAACCTTCCAACTCCAACAGATAAAACTGAATATCTCCTGTAATGTAGGAAAAGCATCAGTTAAATTCATGTGTGTTTGGATGAAGATACAGACAGATTTGGAAAGATGGTCCAAATTAAAATGATCATGGCTGGGGAGAATCTCTACAATAAAAATGAATGTATTGCCAAAATAATTTTCCTGTTTCAGATGATCCCGATCAATAAACAAAGACTGTGATGGACTGGCAGAAACAAATACATCCATTTATATGGAACGGCAAGAAAATCAAGAGTTTTTATTACATGATGAGAAAAAAGAGGAGGCCTAGCAGTACCTAACATTAAACTATATCACCAAGCAGTCGGTTTGGTTTGGATTGCAGTTTGGATCAAAAATCCAAATGATAGATTAATAAAACTAGAAGCAGTGGATCTGGATGACGGATTGCAGTTACATTTTGATTTAGAAAGAAATTTGGAAAAGTAAAATGAAAGTCATATAATCAGAGACAGTCTACTCAATATGCGGGAGACTACAAGGCTAATACGATCTTGGGGTGTATCAACAGACAAATAACATTTATTTATTTTATTCATTTAAATATTAAATTTGTTAATTGTCCAGTGCCTGCTAGTGTAGGGCTGTGGTCTATGTACAACTTTCATAAAAACGTATGAAGATAAAATAATTAAAACATTAATAACACATTTCAAACAGATGAAACATTAATAACACATTTCAAACAGATGGCATGTACTAATTTATCCGGTTTCAGACTGCTGGCTACTTTACGGGAAGGGGAGAGGGGAGGGCAAGGCAGATATAAGAAGTAGCAGGTGTGGGAAAGGGTGCCGGCTAGGATGGGAACCATTGCTGTCTTCAACCATAAATCTATGGTGGAATTGAGAAGAGACTGAGTCAATGGAAGATGCAGAGTGAACTCAAATAGTCAGAAGACTGAGGGGGCATATGCAGAGAAAAATGACTACAGTCACACAGAAGACCTGCCAACTTAGCAGCTGCTGTTATTTAAGTACAACATAAAAATGTTACAATGTTGAGTCCAGTGTTATCCAAAGCAGCAGATCCCTTGGGGCGCTCCACTTTTGTCCAAATCCCACAAATGCCATCCTCTTTGAGGACTCACTCCACAAGCCATATTCGCCCCATTCATGACCATATCCTTCCAGTTTGCTTCCATCATATGTATTATAGCGTACACATTAATAAAAGATAAAATTGGTTAAAAGAAATGGTCCAAATATCAGACTCTTAAAACTTTTTACACACAGAGCTGATAGTTTTACATATACAATTGATGGGTGGTGATCTTACACAGTGGCGTAAACTATGGAAAGTGAATTTGAAAATAACTAAATCAGTGGCATTTAAAGAGAATCTATATAAGATATTTTACAGATGGTATTTAACACCAAACAAATTAGCTAAAATGTATAAAAATATATGTCAAATAATTGTTGGAAGTGTAAAAAACATGTGGCTACGTTTTATCCTATATGGGGGATGTGATATGGTGCGTAAGTTTTGAGTTATGGTACATACTTTTATACAGACAGTTTTGCAGATCTCAATACCTTTTCAGCCAGAATTGTTCTTATTGAATTGTATACCAGAGAGCTTTGACAAAAATCAAAGGTATTTTATAATTCATGTAGTAACTGCAGCTAGAATCTTATTTGCAACTTAATGTAAACTTCCATCAACACCTACTAAACATGACCTAATAGCAAAGATGGGGAGAGTGCAGAAATGGACAAGCTGACCTCAATCATAAAAAGGCAAACGGAAGAAGACTTTGTTGGACTATGGACTCCATTCTAGAATTGGATGAGAAACATAAAGACATGAACTTCCTAATACTATAATATTAAGAAGCTCTTATGAACTTTCAAACCTTGCAGCTTATCTGTGTATAATATGAATTGACAAGTAGAGGAAAGTTACATGCAGAAAATCATTAGATATGTTCAGGGCTCATTTCGTAGCAGGAGCTCCTCTGCATATTAGGCCACACACCCCTGATGTAGCCAATCCTCCAAGAGCTTACAGTAGCCCCTGTAAGAAGAGCTCTGTAAGCTCTTGGAGGATTGGCTACATTACGGGTCTGTGGCCTAACATGCAAAGGAGCTCCTGCTATGGAATGAGCCCTGGATATGTTTCTTTCCCTGACCTCTTCCCCTTCCAATCTCCTTCCCCTTACATATTTTAAAAACTTAATAAAAATATATTTTAAAAAGAGAGAGAAGTGATATTTTTTGGCTTTGTTACTATGCAGATCCCCAACCTTTTTGAGCCTGCAGGCATCTTTGGAGTTCTGACATAGCGTGACAGATGCAGACACAAAATGGCCCAGCGTAAAGGCAACATAGTTTGATAGAAGGTATTTTCCAGGGTTTCTACCCAGTTATTTCATTATTGGTCTAGTACTGCACTTGTGGGATACTTTCTCAGCAGGTCTGTCTGGATGTTCTCAGGAGACCCCTGAGTGGTGGTAGCTGGTTACAAGGTTGCTTTCCAGGGAGCCCTCGATCAAAGGGAGTTTGCCAGCAAGGAAGGACACCCCCCTTTCTTTCCACAGCTAGGAGCCTGCCCCCCTCCACCACCACCCCCGCTGCTTTCCTTAACCTTCTGAAAACATTCATCATCTCAGATATGTAGCTACAAGCATCAGCACGATGACAGGAGAGTCTCCCATCCCTTCCATTTCATCTTCTCCAGCCCTGTCGGTAAGCTGAGCTCGGATGAATTGATGCAATGCTTATCTTAAGAGCATAAGAGAAGCCATGTTGGATCAGGCCAACAGTTCATCCAGTCCAACACTCTGTGTCACACAGTGGCCAAAAACCAGGCGTCATGAGGAGGTCCACGAGCGGGGCCAGGACTCCAGAAGCCCTCCCACTGTGGCCCCTCCAAGCACCAAGAATACAGAGCATCACTGATCCAGACAGAGTGTTCCACCTTGTGGCTAAGAGACACTGATGGACCTCTGCTCCATATGTTTATCCAATCCCCTCTTGAAGCCGTCTAAGCTTGTAGCCGCCACCACGTCTTGCGGCAGTTTATTCCAAGTGTTCACAACACTTTGGATGAAGGAGAAGTTCATTTTATCTGTTCTAAGCCTACTGTTCCTTGATTTCACGCAGTGCCCCCAAGTTCTTGTATTGTGAGAAAGGGAGGAAAGTACTTTTCTCTCCCTTCTCTATCCCATGCATGATTTTGTAAACCTCTTATCATGTCAGATGCTTCCAAGAAGCCCATCAGCAGAGCTCCGTGACAACTGCCTCTTCCCAGTTTCTTCATCCCCCCCACAACAACTGGTATGGAGAGATTCATTGCATGCCATCTATATCACATCTTGTGTGAAACACCCAACAGGAACTGGCCAAACACATGAAGCTTTGACCATCCTCAGAATGGCCTGTGTGAGTGTCCTAATCTAGGTTTCAGTCATCCCTGGGAAGGTAAAGTATCCCATCCCCACCCCATAGTTGCACACCTGGCTCCAACTCCAGGCTGCCTTTCAGAGGGGAGTGGCTCCAGAGCATTCCATGCAAAATTCCATGCTTCCAAGAAGCCCATCAGCAGAGTACAGTGACAACTGCCCCTCCCCAGTTTCTTCATTCCCCCCCCAAACAACAATTGGCATGGAGAGATTCATTGCATGCTGCCGACACCACATCTTGTGTGAAACCCCTACCGGGAACTGAACAGACATATGAAGCTGCCTTCTACAGAATTCGAACCTTCTCAGAATGGCGGGTGTGTCTCCTAATTTAGGTTTCAAACATCCCTGGGAAAGTAAAGTAACACACACACACACACACACACACACGTGGCTCTTCCAATTACAGGCTGACTTTCAGAGAGGGGCAGCTCCAGAACACTCCTTACTAAGTCCAGCAGCCCCCATGGGGGGAAGGGGGGGCATAGAAATGTTTTGAACAGAATAATGCTCTGCGGTGAAGAATTGCATGCTCATGAAAGCGTATACCCAGAATGAAACTTAGTTGGTCTGAAAGGTGCCACTGGACTCAAGCTCTATCCTGTCCCTTTAGACCAACAGGGCTGCCCACCTGAATGCTCAGCGTTGAGAACAGGCAGGACAGGGGAGGGGGACACACGACCAGAGAGACCCGTGTGGTCTTTGCAACCAGCAGGGCAGTGTAACGTTCTCTGAGCAAACATGGGATGCACCTCCAGGATGGGGAAGGATCTTGCCCAGCCTCAAAGGCTTTGCTAGGAGAGGTCTGAGCACCCAACCCCCCCCCCAACAGCCCAAATGGGCCCCCTTAGGATGGAGATCCCACAGTCCGCCTCCGCTTCTGGCTCACATAGAGGCAACCTGGGCGAGATACAAATCCTGCCCTCTTTTGCAGACTGGGCACTCAGTTAGGCCCCAGGTCGGAGAGGCAGCACCCACTGACCGAGCCCTGCAGGCACCTTCTCTTGCTCCACGATTGGCCACCAGGGGAAATATTGGGCCAATCAGGAAAATTGGGGCGCTCGGGTCTCAGTTGCTGGGCAGGACTTGTCCGGGGAAGCCCAAGAGTGGGAGTCTGGGGTCAGAGCCAATGCTCCCTCTAAGCTGTGAAGTCTTGTGAGCAAAAATGCTACTTTGTGAGCCACTGGCATTAAAGTTGTGAGCAAGCGATTTCGCTCCTGCATAAATTAGTTCAGGGCTATTTTGGGGCCGGAACACACAGGAACGGAGTTCTGGCTGGCCTCTGAGTTGGCCACACAGCCTCCACACACACACACACACTCGATTCCCCAGGTGCCTGGCAAGCCGTGGGGCGCCTGGGAAAGCCAAGCCGATGCAGGGAGGGAAGGCAGTTTAAACTGTCTCCCCTCCTCAGGTTCCCAAGGCGCCTGCAGCTGTGGGGCACCTGGGGTAGCCAATCCAGAAACTGCTTGCCTTCCCTCGGGTTCCACATGTGCCCTGCAAACTGCGGGGCACCTGGGGAAGCCAATCCTGGGAGGGAGCTGCGCTGTCAGGGGGTGTGGCCTAATATGTAAATGAGTTCCTGCTGTTGGGTGTGGCCTATTATGCTAATGAGTTCCTGCTGGGCTTTTCCACAAAAAACCTCCTGAATTAGTTTGCTCTGCAGCCATCCTTTCTGAGCTAAGACAGAAATGTGTGAGCCAAAGGCTAAAGAACTGTGAGCTAGTTCACACTAACTCAGCTTAGAGGGAACACTGGTCAGAGCTCATTCCAGGAGAGCCGTGGGCACACGTGTGAATGTGACACTGCCCTGCTTGTTCTCCTGGTGAGCAGCTGGCTGGCACAGGCCCAGGCAGGAGAAGGGAAAGCAGCGGGAAGAGACGCCTCTGGCCCATCCCCGGAACCAGGGGAGGAGGGGACGCACTTCACCCTGTCTAGGAGGGGCCATGGGGGCTCAAGGGCAGAAGAGCACCGGCTGGGCATGCAGAAGATGCCGGGTTCAAACCCCAGCAGGAGGAGGAGGTGACGTGGAAGGGACCCTCTCTGGATCCCTGCCACCCGGGAGAGACTCTGCCAGTCTACTGCCCTAGATGGACCCAGGGCCTGATTCCAGAGGAGGAGGAGGAGAAGAGGCAGCTTCTTTGTGAGAGCCCAGAGCAGGAAAGCCTCCTCCTGGCCATGGGGGCACAGGAGAAACCGGGCCACGAAAAAGCCTGGCTCTGCCTCCCTTAGCCAGGGGAGCCCCCGGTTGGGGACCGGTCAGTCCAAATTGATGATGGCTGCATAAACACTCAGGAGAATTTTTAGAGGAACGTAATAGATTTAAATGTGGAATTTGCTTCCAGAGGATATAGTGATGGCCACAGGCACAGACAGCTTTAGAAGACGAGAGAAGAAAAGAAATTGGATTTACACCCCACCCTTCACTCGGAGTCTCAGAGCAACTTACAATCTCCTTTTCCTTCCCCTCCACTCCCCACAACAGACACCCTGTGAGGTAGGTGGGGCTGAGAGAGCACTTTCAAGGACTGCTCATGAGAGAACTGCTCTGAGAGAAATTGTGACTGGCCCAAGGTCACACTGATGCACAAATCTGCCTGTGTGCTCCCATTGCCGAATTAGAAACACACAGAGTCCAAAGAGTTAGATGAATATCTGTTTAATGCATTCAAAACAGGAATACAGGGTCGAGTGCCTTCGCACTTCAGCAATTCCAAAGCTGTATTCTGCCATAACCAGGAAGGGCAGAAGGTCTTATACCCCAAATGGCATCACATATAGTTTACACATTAAAGAATCTATAATTGGAGCCCAGTAGGTATCATAGAAGCATCACTTGACTCAGTGCGTCTCTTATTGGTGTCAGTAATTACGCTTCCTTCTCTGGTCTTCCAGAACAATGTGAAACACTGAAGAACACCAGGACCCTTTCTGGCCTTGCACATGGAGAGCTAGCTGATGAGGGCTGTGACTCACATTAAGCTTAGCACTTGGTAGGTTTCCCGGTAACCAGATGTTTTGAGAACGCTTCCAGAGTTAACCATCCTTCTTTTATCTGGGCTAAATGCCAAATTCTAAATTTACTGTGGTTAAACTCTTGCAAGGACGCAGTGACAGCTGTCAGCATATAAACATGTCAGAGGAAATGTCAGAACTCACATTCATTTTCCCCTTGTCCCACAACACCAGCAGCTGCATGTGGAGGAGTGGGGAATCAAACCCGGGTCTCCCAGATTAGAGTCCATGCTCCTAACCACTACACCAAACTGGGTTTAAAAGAGAATTAGATGGATTCATGGGGGCTAAGTCTATCAATGGCTACTAGCCCTGTTGACTGAGGGGAACCTCCACATTCAGAGGCACAAAGCCTCTGAATCCCAAAGCCAGGAGGCAGCATCAGGGAATGGTCTCAGCCTCTCCGCTCAGTTGTTGGCCCTCCAGAGGAACTAGCTGGCTACTATGTGAAAGCAAATGCAGCAACAAAAGCTAAAATGAAATCTGAACTGATTGTAAATAAAAATACATGTATTTATTACGAAGATATTAAAAGCATATCAGGGCCAAACAGAAGCCTCATATTATAGTAAACAGTTACATATCTCCAAGAGAAAACAATAGTGACCTAATGTGTTTTGAACCAATTTGGGTGGGGGGGTCTAGATGACTACAGAGGTCCCTTCCAACTCTATGATTCTATGACTCTAAGGAACAAATGGACTCCAAAACAGGAGTGCTGTTAAGGGGAAAAAATATTTCAGTAACAATTTAAGATGCTGTGTCTGATAATAATCAGAAGGGAGCAACTGTGGGCAGTTTGAAAATGCCAATATTTATTGGTATTTTATTGGCTTTACTTGTAGTCAACCTTCTCGCAGGGACCCAAGGTGGGTGATGAAAAGTCAGAGTTATATTATAGTAAAAAGTTATGTATGTCCAAGAGGAAGCAACAGTGATCTAATGTTTTTCAAACCAACTGGGCCTTCTTCAGAGGGGTCACGGGGGAAGACTAGATGACCCTTCCAACTCTATGATTCTATGAGTCTAAGGTACAAATAGACTCCTATCACAATCAAAAGACAACACACAAGTAAATATAGGATCAAAACAGGAGTGTTGTTAAGGAAGAAAATAGTATTTCATTAACAATTTAAAATGCTGCATCTTATAATGATATATATTCTTGAAAAAACCAAATTTATGAAGCCAAATTTCTTGCACTTACTTCAAAAAAGAAATCAAAAGACACAAGAAAAATATTTCATGTGAGGCCTCCTAGGATCCAGCCTTGTGTCAAATGAAGATGCACACAAGTTGAATGATGTTGCTATTGTGTGTCTAGAAATAAACGGGGTTCCCCCCCCCCAATATTAACTTGTGCCACAATGTGAAATAAACTCACAGCAGAGCAAAATTCAATATAAACAAAATAGCTCCCAATTTTGGTCACCTCTGAACGTCTTTTGTCTTGAAAACTCTGGGGTGGCCATGGGGCAGCTGCGACTTGATGGCCCTTTCCACCCCCACGCAATATGGGAGCAACCAGGAGAGAAGAATGGAATTTCAAGTTGAGGCATTGTGTTTCCTTTATGCACTGGGGGTGGTCTTGTGTCAGTAGGAAAAGCGTTTCTGTATTCCCACCTTCCCTGTCTCCCTCACAGGCAGTGGAACAGCATCATTTCCACATATCTGCACTGAAGGTTCTTTGGGGGGGTGGTGCTGAAACAGTCACGGTGCTCAGGTGGAAGATCCCCCCCCCCTCCGGGAGGGATGCAAAAAAGAACTCAGGAGGCCTCCGTTTTGTGTAGGGTTGCCAACTCCAGGTTGGGAAATTCCTGGAAATTTGGGGTGGAGCCTGAGTTTTGAGAAGGGGAAGGTCCCCTGTGGGACATAATGCCACGGAGTCCACTCCCCAAAGCTGCCATTTTTTCCAGGAGAATCGATCTCTGCAGTCTGGAGGTCCGGTTGCAGTTCCAGGGGATCTCACCTGGAAGTTTGCAATTCTTTCTGGCTTTCTCTGCCCCATAGCTTCGGCTACAGAAAGACATCCCAGTTGGCCCCTTGGAAGGCTGTGAAGTCCGCTAGTCTCCCGCCATGCAAAGGAGGTCTCTGTTGCACTTATATTGACTGATTGGTTACTGATCAGAAGGGAGCAACTGTGGGCAGGTTGAGTGCATGGATATGTATTGGTATCTTATTGGCGTTCGTTGTAGTCAGCCTTTCTCGCAGGGACCCAACTCAAGGCGGGTGACGATGCAGAGCGAGTCAGCACAACCCACGTTCAAGAGAAGAGAGGTTCGATGAACAATGCAGCAGGTGTGACTCTGGGAGTGCAACCCAGTGCAGTATTACTCTCGAGGAGCCCCACTGAGCCGCAGAGGGCATCGCTGGAGGCAGCCTGGCTGGAGACCGATCCGTCCCTCTCGGTCTGGGAAGTGGAAAGAGGACGGGAAACATTTTAATGTGTGTACTGCATTGTACGGGTTAAAGGGACAAAGCTGTTTGCTAGAGCGGCCGAGCAAGTGGGGGGGGGGGGGGGGACGGCTCTTCCGTGTGGGGGGGGGGGAAGGATTTCTGAATGGCCGAAGAGAGGAAGAGATACGAATGTGCAGCTGCAGGGGAAAGCCTCGCAGCCGGATCCGGGGAAGGTTGACTCGCAAGTATGCCACCGGGGGGTGGGGGGAGCGGGGGGGAATGAGGTCTTAGATCTTGGAGGAGAGGAACGCGGCTGCAGCATTGGTTTTTCTCCACCATGTAAATGAGTTTTTTTGGCGGGGGAATAATCAATGTTTTTAAGTAGAAGAAAATGCACTGAATGAAACTGACGTTCAATTGCTGCTCTTTTCTGTGCTGCATTAAAAAAAGGTGCTGCTCCTACGAGGCATCAGTTTTGCTCCGCTGTGTCACTGGGGTTTGGTGGGGGTGGGAGGGATAATCGGCGTCTTTAAGTACAAAGAAAAATCAATTTACGAAACTGAAGTTCTGTTGCTCGTGGTTTTAGTTCTGTGTGGGGGAGGCGAAGAGCCTTGACTTGGTCTGTAAGTGAAAAGGGTCATTTGCATGCTTGTTTATGTTGGGGGGGGGGTAACCCCCACCTGAGTGGGAATCAACCATAGCCCCATCCTAAGACCCTGAGGCAGTGCCAGTGCGGGGCCGGGGCTGCTAGTGGGTATCCAAGGCCCCCCAGCAGAGGAGGGGAGAGTTACAAAAAAAACCCAGATCTGTTGCCAAGGTGCAGAGAGCCTAGCAACGCCACTGGTGTCCATGGTAACACCACCATTGCCCACCAGTCACAGCACCAGGCAACTCCCCCAGGGACAGGCACAGAGCCATGCCCCCCCTCATATCAGCGTGCCCACACCCAGAAGACCAGGAGGGACAAAGGGCACCTGGAAACACAACCTACTGGATCAGACCAATAGGGCATCTAGTCCAGCATCCTGTCTCCCACAGTGGCCAAACCAGTACTCTGGAGGGGCAACAACAGGGCAGAGAGGCCTTCCCCTAAGGTTGCCTCCTTGCTCTAGGATTCAGAAGCTCAGAGCCCCTAAATGTGGAGGTTCCCCTCAGTCACCAGGGCTGGTAGCTAGACTTACCCTCCGTGAATCTATCTAATCTCCTTTGAAAACTGTTTCTGCCTATGGCCATGACTACATCCTCTGGCAGCCAACTCCACATTTTCAGCATTCTCTGTGTACAAAAGTATTTCGTTTTCTCTATCCTGAATGTACTGCCCATCAGCTACATTGGATGCCCTCAAGTTCTAGTATTTTCGGAAACGGAGAAAAAATTTCTTTGTCTGCCCTCTGTTGTGGCAGGACTTCCCTGTGCAGAAGCCGTGCTGATTTCCCTTCAGCAGGCTTTGTCCGTTGATGTGTCTAACCATTGAGTCTATCTTTGTTTACAGATTCTACTAATATGCCTGGGAGAGACATTAGGTTGACTGGCCTGTGATTTCCTGGTTCCCCTCTGGATCCCTTTTTAAAAACTGCTGTAACAGTTTTTATTCTTCAGTCTTGTGGTACAGTGGCTGAATTTCGTGACAGGTTACATCTACAGGTTAGTAGATCAACTATCTCACATCCTTAAGAACTCTTGGGTGTCTGCCATCAGGATCTGGAGACTATGGGGGAGCATTCTTAGGAGATGTCTACACTAGTTCATACCAGTCTGTAATACTTAATATAGCACAAGTACACGAACTCTGATCTCCAAACCACGACAATGATGCCCTGTCTGATTTCAGAAGGGTGTGTCTTCTTGACCAGGGTTGGTGATGTAACTCCATGGTCTTTTGGCTCCTTTCTGCCTTTTTGATATATTCTCCTCTCCCTCTTCATACCAAGTAAGTGAAGGCATGTTTTTACAATCAGAAGTGACCCAATAGAAGGGGAAGGAGATGGAAGAGCAGGACTCAGAAGGACCAGAAATTGGCAAAAAATCAAGAAAAGACCTCCATCCCATCCAGGCAGGGAGTGGTGCTGAACTCTGGGAAAGAGCAGTGCCAGAGGTCCTGCATCAGGAGTCTGGGATCTCAGAGGAACATCGCCAGCGTTTCCGGCAGTTCTGCTACCAGGAGGTTGCTGGGCCCCGAGAGGTTTGCAGCCAGCTCCATGGACTTTGCAAGCACTGGCTGGAGCCGGAGAGGCACACCAAGAAGCAGATCCTGGACCTGGTGATCCTGGAGCAGTTCCTGGCCATCCTGCCCGAGGAAATGCAGCGCTGGGTCAGAGGATGCCAGCCGGAGACCAGTTCCCAGGCGGTGTCCCTGGCCGAGGGTTTCCTCCTGAGTCGGGCAGAGGACAAGCGGCAGGCAGAGCAGGTAAGAGAGCTTCATGCTGTCCATTCAAGCTGTGACCTTTGACCTTAGCCCAAGGCCTCCCAGACACTTCACCAGGGTTGATAGAAAACCGCAAACCTAATTCTTGCCGCTGTGGTTGAAGCAGTTCTGTTGATTGATGCAGGGGTGAGAATGGGCAGGGGCAAGATCCATCTTCTTGGTGTTTAGCAATCCTCCTCTTAGCTGTATCCCTTACTGCAGTTTCAGATATGGGGGCCGTCTGCGAAGATGGAAGTAAAATTCTCTGAGAAGAAAGGATCTCCTTTGGAGGAGGAGCAGAAGGCGCAGGCCCAGGAGCGTTCCCAAGATCCCCTCTCCCATGGTAAGGGTGCCTTGTGCCCAGATTTGGGCACATTCTGAAGTTTTTGGATAGAAGTTTCAGGACAGGAGAAAAAATATATTTCTGCACCTGACACAGAGTGGACTGCTGAGACTCAGTGCCATAGGATGTAATGGTGGCCACTCATTTGATGGGAGAATTATACAGATTCATGGAGGGCAATTCCATTTTCATAGGAATACAAGAGAATATAAGAGAAGCCACGTTGGATCAGGCCAATGGCCCTTCCAATCCAAGACTCTGTGTCACACAGTGGCCCAAACCCAGGTGCCATCAAGAGGTTCACCAATGGGGCCAGAATTCCTAAACCTCTGCTACTTTTGCCCCACAAGCACTGTTGCCCTGCATAGAGTTCCATCTATACTTTGTGGCTAATAGCCACTCATGGACCTCTGCTCCAGATGTTTATTCAGTCCTCTTGAAACTGTCTAGGCGTGTAGCCGTCACTACTTTCTGAAGGAGTGAATTCCACGTATTAACTGAAATATTCCTATCTCACACCCTGACCTGGATAGGCCCAGGCAAATCAGATCTCAGAAGCTAAGCATGGTCAACTCTGGCAAGTACTTGAATGGGAGACCTCCTTGAAATACCAGAGGCGGTAGGTGGAGGCAGGCTTTGTTCAGCCACCTCTCTGAATATCCTCCAGGCTGCAACATCAGTCACCCCATTGATCGCCAGGGTTGATTCGGCTGATCTGGCTAGCTAGGCCAGTGTCCCCTACTTCCCTCACTGCTCCATGTGTGTCCCTCCCAAAGCTGTGCACTCGGTCGAGGAGGACGGCCATCCCAGGAGGAGTGTACCGTTCTTCGGTCAAGGGTATACAATAGCTGCGCTCCCCTGCTAGAACCTCCAAACAAGCTGAATATCCTCCCGGCCCCCAGTAGGGGTAAGTCACCAGAGGTCACCATGACATCCAGGTGCACACACAGAGAGAAGTTATTAAAAATACCTAACTTCTGTTAGAGAGACTTTACTCAAAAAAGTTGACCTAGCACCCTTGCAACTTAGGAGGTGGGGCCAGGGGTGGATGTGATGTCACAGTAATGTCTCATCCTGCTGAAGATCTAGACCAGGGGTGGCCAACCTGTGGCTCGGGAGCCACATGCGGCTCTTTCACACATATGGTGCGGCTCCTGGCAGGGCGGCTGGGGAAGCAAAGGGGAGGCATGCTTTTTCTCTCTTTCTCCCTTCCTTCCTTCCTTCCTTCCTTCCTTCCCTCCTCCCTCCCATCTATTTGCTTTCCTAGTTTCTCTCTCTCTTTCTTTCCACTTCTTTAATTCTTTCTTTCCATCTCTCTCTTTTTCTCTCTCTCTCTCAATATCATTAGCAAACAAGTAATATCATTATCAATAACAGGTTTTCCTCGTTTGTTTTTATTTTTGGCAGTCCCATTTAACGTTAATAAAAAGCAAATTTGCATATTTTTAAAAATAAAAACGTGTGTGTGATATTTGTTCCTGTCTTGCGGCTCTCAGACATCTCTATGTGGCTCTTACGTTAAGCAAGGTTGGCCGCCCCTGATCTAGATGTAACCTCAGAGCATCAATAGACACTCTAGAAACCGCTTGATAGTACCCTCGAATTCTCACCTGTGCTCATGTCATGTCTGGGTTTTTGGACAGGTGTGATTGTGACGTACTGTTTGAGCTCATTTCTCCCCCACCCCCTTCTTCCAGAAGCCTGAACTCAAAGGCACAAGGGAGGGCCCAGCCCATGGGAAAGTGGCACACCTCTGTCTTTGATCTGATCAAGCAAGGATGCTGCCACAGTTTTGAGCTTTGGCGTTCACAAGATAAAATTCAGGTGTCACAGAAATCTGAAATATGTTGGCAATGTTCATACCCCTCCCACTGAGGCTCATAGGAACCTGGTTCTTCTCTTCCACCTCTCCCTCAAGTTTACTGAGAATTGTTACACATTTTGTTGATTGTAGACAGGGCAAGGTTTCACAGCCCTGGGAACAGAGGTGCATGAAGCAGGATACACACAACCAAACAAAATAGAAAGTCTTGGCTAACACCCTTTCTTCCAATGTTCTCTCCCTCACAGACACAATGTTGAGTGGTCTTCTTTCTGGAGGAGTGGAAACGGCTGCTGCCCCTGCAGTCCAGGTAGGGGAGATGAGCAGGTGATCGCATGAGTCCCCCCTCCTTTCTCAGGGGACCTTTTCCTCCTGCAGTACCTTCTCAGGTATCCGAGCAAGAGAGGCTCTGAACGCCACGCCCTTGAACCCTGCCAAGCTCTCCATCCTCCACCCTACCAGAATGCCCGTTTCCTGAGTGCAGTCTTGCCTGGCTTGATCTCTGATGAGGAAGTCTGCTTTTTCTTTTAGTTTCCAGCTTCCTTTGAGGAGGTGGCTGTGTATTTCACCGTGGCCGAGTGGGCCCTGCTGGATCCAGATCAAAAAGCTCTCTACCGGGAAGTCATGCTGGAGAACTATGGGAGCATGGCCTCTCTGGGTAAGGATTCTCCTCAGGTTTCAAAGGTGTGAATTGCTGCCATTGCAATGATGTGTGAATCAAAATATTACAGAATACTACATCATAATGGGCCTAGCCCTGCAAACACCCTCTGGATGACTCCAGGAGTTGAGGTGGCAGTGAAAGCAGCCAACACACCTGGCTGGTCCAGGGGCAACTGCGGCCAATGCTGTGGCCAGCATGAGAGGCAGGGTAGGTTTCACGGCCTGAGGTGGAGACAGACAAAGGCCTTGGGTCACTATTCCTCCTCATTTCTCTCTCTCTCTCCCAAAGAAGGCACGGATGTGCGAGAGACTGCAGTGGAGACAGACGAAGGGCTGGAGAGTTTCTCAAGAGGATCTCAACAGTTTATTTCCTTTCCGAGTGAACTGGCTGCGAGTGAGTCTGCTTCATCATCATTATGTCAAGGGAATGGGCAAAGAATAGCCATGGTGGATTTCTGCTTCACTTCTTAGCGACTGTTGGTTGGCTAGAATTATAAAGCCCTTTGGGTAAGGATGGTAGCCTTTTGGGACCTGAGATCTTGGGAATTCTTCCTGGGGCTGAGCTCAGTTGTAGGTCTTTTAGAAGAAGAAGAAGAGATTGCATTTATACCCTGCCCTTCACTATCCAAAGGAGTTTCAGAGCAGCTTACAATCCCCTTCCCTTCCCCTCCCCACAAAAGATACCATGTGAGGTGGGTGGGGCTGAGAGAGCTCTCTTGAGAACTGCCCTTGAGAGAACTGCTCTGAACGAACTTGTGACTGACCCAAGGTCATAACAGCAGCAGCATCTGAAGGAGCGGGGAATCAAACCTGGTTCTCTCACATTAGAGTCTGCACTCTGAACCACTACACCAAATTGGTCTCTTTAGGGACTGCACTATCCTTAAATACTTGATATTCCAGGGAAATATGAGGTATTTACTAGAGAACAGCTTTGCTGAACAAGTCACATGCCCATCAGCCTTTTCCTAGCGTGGTCAGTTAAATGTTTCCAGGCCTTTCCTCCCTCCCCCAACAACTGGTATTCCTATGGGAGTTCCCTTAGAACTGAGGCGTTCGCTTACTGAGGTCCTGACTTCTCCCCTACACCAGCAGACAGGTGTTATTGGAGTCTGAAGACCAGCTCCTCTTCTCTCTCATTACACCTGAATGGAAACTCTGTACGGTCCCAGGACTAGGAATTACAATCACTTTTTGTATCTCATCATCAAAAGATTTGCATGACAAGGCAAATGTGAAGGGCAGAGAAACTGATGTTTGCCAGGTTTTCCCCTAAGATACATTTCAGGAGTTGTGGAGGGGAGGAACAGTCACAATATAGAAAAAGCTCTACTGGAAGGACTGGCCAGTGAAAAGTTCTGACCAGCTTCTCAGGAGATAAAATGCACACTCATTACTCAAGAGTTCCTGATTGGTGGCTTGGCTCCTTGTGTGAATAGTGATTTGACCTCCATCTTTATTCCAGAAGGAGAGGTCAAGGAGTCAGTTGCGAAATTTCAGCTGTTCTCATTGGAAAAAGCCCAGAATGAGCAGGCTGAAGGAAACTTTGGGAACAGAGATGGACCACAGAAGCAGGAAGGAAGCTGTACAGTGAAGAGACGGGTTAAGTGCATTCCTCGCCGAGAAGGGGGCTTCCATGAAATCCCAGTCCGCAACTGTGTCCAGTGGATTCATTCAGAAGTGAAGCCATTTATCTGTTCCAAGAGCAGAATGATGTTCTTCACTGGAAGAAAGGGTAATGTATGTTTTCCAAACCACGTGATAATGAAGGCATGTAAATGTTGTTACTGTGGAAAGGACTTCAGATATAGACCACAGCTTCTTGTACACCAAAAAATACATGCAACAGAGAAGCTTTTTGAATGTTCAGAGTGCGGAAAGAAATTCAGTATGAATTCCAGTCTACAAAAGCACCAAAGAACCCACTCAGGGGAGAAACTTTTTGAATGCTCAGAATGTGGAAAGAGATTTAGTAGGAGTGGCAGTCTTCAACAGCATGAAAGAATCCACACAGGAGAGAAACCTTTTGAATGCTCAGAGTGTGGAAAGAGATTTTGTCGGAGTGGCGTTCTTCAAGAGCATCAGAGAACTCACAGAGGAGAGAAACCGTTTAAATGCTCAGAGTGTGGAAAAAGATTTAGTCAGAGTGGCAATCTTCAAAAGCACCAAAGAACCCACACAGGGGAGAAACCTTTTGAATGCTCACAGTGCAGAAAGAGATTCAGTCAGAGTGACAGTCTTCAAAAGCATCAAAGAACCCATACAGGAGAGAAACCTTTTGAATGCTCAGATTGTGGAAAGAGATTTAGTCGGAGTGACAGTCTTCAGCGGCATCAGCATCAAAGAATCCACAGAGGGGAGAAACCTTTTGAATGCTCAGAGTGTGGAAAGAGATTCAGTCATAGTGGTAGTCTACAAAAGCATCAAAGAATCCACACAGGGGAGAAGCCTTTTGAATGCTCAGAGTGTGGAAAGAGATTCAATCAGAGTGGCAGTCTTCAAGAGCATCAAAGAACCCACACAGGGGAGAAGCCTTTTGAATGCTCAGAGTGTGGAAAAAGATTCAGTCAGAGTAGCAGTCTTCAAAAGCACCAAAGAATCCACACAGGAGAGAAACCTTTTAAATGCTCAGAGTGTGGAAAGAGATTTATTCATAATGGCAGTCTTCAAGAGCATCAGAGAACCCACACAGGGGATAAATTTTTTGAATGCTCAGAGTGTGGAAAGAGATTCAGTCGACGTTCCTGTCTTCAAAAGCATCAAAGAATCCACAGAGGGGAGAAACCTCTTGAATGCTCAGAGTGTGGAAAGAGATTCAGTAGCAGTTACAATCTTCAAGGGCATCAAAGAACCCACACAGGGGAGAAACCTTTTGAATGCTCAGAGTGTGGAAAGAGATTCCATCAGTATGGCAGTCTTCAGTATCATCAAAGAACCCATACAGGGGAGAAACCTTTTGAATGCTCAGAATGTGGGAAAAGATTCATTCGGAATGCCACCCTTCAACAGCACCAAAGAACCCATACAGGGGAGAAACCTTTTGAATGCTCAGAGTGTGGAAATAGATTCAGTCAGAATTCCAGTCTTCAGCTGCACCAAAGAACCCACACAGGGGAGAAACCTTTTAAATGCTCAGAATGTGGAAAGAGATTCAGTCGGAGTTCCTGTCTTCAACTGCACCAAAGAACTCACACAGGGGAGAAACCTTTTGAATGCTCAGACTGTGGAAAGAGATTCAGTCAGAATTCCAGCCTTCAAAAGCATCAAAGAACCCACACAGGCGAGAAACCTTTTGAATGCTCAGAGTGTGGAAAGAGATTCAGTCGGAGTTCCAGTCTTCAGCTGCACCAAAGAACCCACACAGGGGAGAAACCTTTTGAATGCTCAAAATGTGGTAGGAGATTCAGTGTGAATTGGAGTCTTCAACTGCACCAAAGAACCCACAGAGGGGAGAAACCTTTTGAATGCTCAGAGCCAGGGCCCAGCAGAGTGAAAGAAAGCCATCTGCTTTTGTTTGCCTCCAAGCAGACCCAGGTTCATTCTCACCACCCTAATAAGGCAAAAGGACTTCCGAAAGGAAATAGGAAGGTGGAGAGGTAGCATCTGAAAGAGCAAGGATATTTCCTAGGGTAGAAGCTTTCACAGGTCAAAGCTCATTTGGTCAGGCAGAAATACAAACAAAGATGCATCAGACCTTATGGCACCTCCGCATCCTGACTCCATATGGCCCTTTTTGGCAATCCTCTTCCCGCCTTCTGAGTTAGAGAGAATATCTTATCTGAGAAAGTGAGCTTTAACTCATGGGAGCTTAAACCCTGGAATAACTGTGTTCTTAAATGACCTATTGGACTTGAATTCTACTCTGCTTCTACAGACTAAAACGGCAATCCACCAGAGAGGCAGAGAGCATGCCTCACCTTTCCGGCTTTCAGACTCCAGCAGATAAAACTGACTAGCCCCATTAATAAAGAAAAAGCCTCAATCAAATCCACGTTCGTTTGGATGAAGATCCAAAAAGATTAAGAAAGACGGTCCAAATGAAAATGCTCATGGCTGGAAAGAATCCCTGCAGTAAAAGTGAATGGTTTGCCATAATAAATTTTCTGTTTCAGTTGATATTGATTAATATACGAAGACTCTGATGGACTGGCAGAAACAAATGAATACATTTATATGGAATGGCAAACAACTAAAAATTAGATTTAAAGTATTACAGAATGAGAAAAAAGAGGAGGCTTAGCAGTACCTAAAATTAAACTATACCACTAGGCAACTGGTTTGGTTAGGATGGGATCAATTAAGTTTAACTCTGAGATATCTTTAGACATCTTTAGTTCTATGATGACTGTCTTTTTTAGTTCTGTGACATACATTTTATTGTAAATATTTTTCTTATAGATTATATCTCTACAAGTGATATTGTGAGGTATGCTTTGGTAGTCATTATCTATCAGCTGATTCTGTATATGTGTGTGTGTATAAAATGATGTGTGTCCCTTTGAGAGAGACTTCTTCTGTGTTGGTTCATTGGTTACACCTGTGGAATCGAGGACTATTTCTGAGAGTTCATAGAGTAATCTAATAAGAACACTATACCTAATTTGAAGACACATGAGAGAGATGTCATGATCCAGGAGGTGAAAGGAGGATCCTTTTGGAGAAGCTTGGAGCTTAATGAACTCTATACTAATGGATTGTCCTCCTTTGAATATCAGAATAATTACAGGGGACTTGGTATTTGAATCTTTTCGAGATGGACTTATTTCTATGTTGGATTGTTGGTATGTGATCAACTCAATTTGTGCAAAAAAAAAACCCCATAATTTGCCAAGGGAAGTTCATGTAAAATTTACAGTGTTCAGTCAGAGACCATATTTTGAGAGCAACCCATGATAAGACATTTAATATTAAAGACATAAAGATAAAAATTTGAAGGAAATCCCCTGGAAGATGAGACAAAAATGCATACACTCCTAACTATTAACTACTAAACTTACAGCGAATTCAATCTCTTTTCGATGACTAGTTCCGAAAGACATCCTTTTTATGTTTGAAGGACAGAGATTCAAGATTGACTCAACCCTTAAAGTTAAAGATTTTATGGAATTACATGGGAGAAAACTGAATGGAGGAGAGATGAAAGAAATGAAGGCGAAGAGTGGAGTATTAGCAGAAAAAGAAGGAGATGGCTTGACACAGGATGACTCAACAGCATCAGATGAAGAACTTGAACTTGGGCCTGCAGGGAAACTGAATTTGGAGTCAAAAGCTCAAAGGAAAACAAGAAGAAATAAAGAAGGTAGTAATAAAGGACATCCATAATGGATGAAACAGTAAGAAAAATCTTTTCAACCAATATTAATGGTTTAAACTCACCAGAGAAGAGAAGGAAAATTTTTAAGCAACTGAAGAAATTAAATGCAGCTGTTACTTGTTTACTAGAAACACATTTGAGATGGAAAGATCAACATTATCTGTCATGTAAGAAACTTGGAGTTACTTTTATTTTCTTAGATGATGATGTTACAAAAGAGGTATTGTAGCATTTATAAAAGAAGAACTGAACCCCATTTTGATTTTTTTTCAGCAGAGGATGGGAGACTCTTGTTGGTTGAAATTACTACTGGGGATAAGAAGATTCTATTAGTAATGATGTATGCTCCAAATGACCATCAAGGATAGTTTTTTAATTTTGTAAAATATATTTTGTCAAGATTTTACTATACTGATATGTTCTTGCTGGGAGATTCCAATGCAGTGTTTGACCAAGACCGAAATAGGAAGACCAATAAGAAGGTTAGAACCACCAAAGGACTTCTTCCAAGATCTTTTCTTGAGCTTGCTGAAGAATATAAATTGGTTGATGCTTTGAGAGTAAGAAATCATATGTAAAGGCCTAGCAGGCCCAGGGAGCCTGAGTAGCAGTGGGAGGAGGCCAGGCCTAACCTCCCAAAAGTCCCTAAGAGGTTTATACCCCTGAGGGTGGGGTATAAATCGAATAAATAAATACATAAATAATAAAAGAGCTGGTACAGAAGAAGAGTCGGTTCTTTCTTCCAAGAGAGCAGGGCCAGAGGGAAGGCTGCTGCTGAGAAAGACCCTCACCCTGAGAGGAAGGGTAGGGCTGCCAAGTCCCCCGGTAGGGCGGGAGAAACACTGATTTTTAGTCCTTCCTCCCGCTTTTCCAAAGTTGCCCACCGGGGGGACAAAATGGCTGCCTTAAAAGGGAAATGTCTGCAGAGAGCCTGCCCTGCAGTAAAAAGCCTCGCCAGACATTTCCCCTTTAAGAAGTCAGCAAGAGAGCTTCCGCAGCAAGAGAGGTCCGCCCAGAGGGACTGAAGGAGCTGCTTTTGCATGTGGCTGGGAAGGTGAGTTTCTCTTCCAGCTCTTTTCA
The DNA here is from genome assembly GCA_029233225.1 of Lepidodactylus listeri. Classification (NCBI taxonomy): domain Eukaryota; kingdom Metazoa; phylum Chordata; class Lepidosauria; order Squamata; family Gekkonidae; genus Lepidodactylus; species Lepidodactylus listeri. The sequence continues at coordinate 96,684,327 of JARCFY010000011.1, read as the reverse complement.
TTCTCTCTCCCTTTCTTTTTTCTGTCTGTCTGTCTGTCTGTCTCTCTCTCTGTCCCCATCCAGCAGAGGTCTATCAGTGGCTATTATAGCCACAAGGTCTAAATGGAAGTAAGTGCCTCTGCCAGTTTTTTTTCCCTTCTCTCTCTCCCTCTTTCTTTTTTCTGTCTGTCTGTCTCTCTCTGTCCCCATCCAGCAGAGGTCTATCAGTGGCTATTATTAGCCACAAGGTCTAAATGGAACCCTTTGTCTGGGGCAGTGAGGCTCTGAATTCTTGGTGCTTGGGGGGCAACAGTGGAAGGGCTTCTGGAGTTCTGGCCCCGCTGCTGGACCTCCTGAGGGCACCTGGTATTTTTGGCCACTGTGTGACACAGAGTGTTGTACTGCATGGGCTGTTGGCCCGATCCACTGTGGCTTCTCTCCTGTTCTTATGATCTGAAAATCATATTTAGCACTTGTGTAGCACTTAGTGCTTCATATTCTGCCGAGATGAGGAAGGATTCAGTAGGGCCGTTGCTCAGTGATAGAGCATCTGCTTGACATGCAGGAGGTATCAGCCTCTTCAGCTAAAAAAGGATCAGGTAATAGGTGACATTAAAGATCTCAGCCTGAGACCCTGGAGAGCCACTACCAGTCTGAGTAGTCAATACTGACCTTGATGGACCAATGGCCTGATTCAGTATTAGGAAATTTCATGAGTTCATGTGTCAGCATGTGGAAGCAACATCACAGGATGTGACATCACAAAATGATGTCACTTCCTTTCTCCTGGCTCCATCCCCAAAGTCTCCTGGCTCCACCCCCAAAGTCCCCAGATATTTCCCAAGTTGGACTTGGCAGCCCTAAGGAAGGGTGAGTAGACTCAGGCCCAACTGAGACAGTGAAATAGGGGACTGTGAGTCTAGTCGCATTAGGGCATTTGGTTTCTTTTCCTTTTACCCACTTACTGTTATTATTCTTGCACCTTGTTTGTTTCCCATATTGGGCTGACCTCCCATACAAATAAACCTTTAATTTGTTGTTTAGTCTGCCTGGTCCTCATGCCTATTATTCAGCCAAATAAGGGAGATCTGAAGGTCTTGGGAGGGTGCGCTAGGTCTTCTCAAGGGACCCTAAAACAAGAGTGGGGGCAGCGTCAGATGACAGTCCAGCTGAGCCGTGACAGTGTTAGGGACAATTAAAGACACCTCCCCCCCATCATCTCTAAATAATAAGAGGCAATACACCGAGAGTGGAGATCTGAAAGCTTAGCTTTATCTGCAGATAAGGCAGAACCTCTCAAGATAGAAGTTCATTGAGCAACTGCTTACTTGAGATTTTATAGATGTACATTTAATCATATACAAAAGCATCACCCTAGACCTTGACTGCAAACCCCTCCCTCCATCTTCCATACATCAGAAGAATGGAGGTTTACAGCCTATCATGAAGCTGCCTAGACCTCACATGAATCCCCGCCTCTGTTGATTTCTTCCACTCCCACAATTCTAGAGACCACCCAAACTTATTTACCTTTTGCCTTGTAAGGTCTAAGACCCTATTAGCACACACTAACATGACATTACTCTGACCCACTTGTTACCACAACCTTTTGTTCTGTGCAGGTGGATCTAACGACATTTCTAATTTCGGCTAGAATTTTGTCAACTGGTTTCAAAGAAAGTACTGCTGGTGCTTAGCTAACGTTAACCATATGGCTAGTTAATCCCAACATGGGTCTCACCCCTTGAAGTATTTTCACACCCAAGCTTAATTTCATTAGATAAAATTCTTAGGTATGAAGATCTTTTAGATGATAAAGGATCCCTAAAAACAAAGGAAGAACTAATAAGGCAAGGTGTCAGTCTCTTTCCTGCTATTTTTAAATAGAATCTTTAAAAGTCTGCATTGCTTCAATTTCTCTTTATTCTTCTATATGGAGAATTAATTCTGGCTAGAACTCTTCAATTTTGGGGGGTGGGAAAAGGATTGGCTACCTAACTGGACAGCTACCAGTGCATGGCTCCTTAAGTCTCCTCCAAAGGAGAATGTCTGTGACAGCTGAGAATCAATGTCCCTGCCCCCCTGCCCTGCATAGGCACAAGGAACTCTGGGACTGGTAGTTCTTGAGAAGGAACCTGTGACAGAGAGAAGCCCCTCAACCGCACCATCTCTCTCTGCTATAAAGCAGGATGCACAAATGGCTGTGAGCTGGTGAGAAAATACAGCAAGTGTTTTGAAACGTCTGCACTGTATACAAGTTCAGTTCTCATCATACTTTAAGGGGATGGCGTTGTTCAAGAGCGGGGCCTTTTCTGTCTGGGCTCCGAAGCAATGGGATGCACTTGCCATGAGAAGTTCAATTATTCAGGTTTTTTTACTGTTGCTTTTTGTGTAGTTTTAAATTGTTCATTTACACCATTTTGTCTTATACAATACTTGTCTTTAGAATTCTGAACAATACCTTGCGAAAGTTTTTATTAAAAGGGGATGGGCTGGCAAAGTATTCTGCTCATGGTCAAAGGCATAGTCAAGGCAGTATTCACCCAGTGCGTACAAAAGGCTAAAGGCCCTCCAGGAAATAATAGCGATTGTTTCAACTAAGGCACAAATGTCTTGGGCCGGTTGCTTCGGGGTGCTGATGCCCCAAATGGGGTGCCCCAAAAGGCAGCCCAGACCTTACTTAAACAGTAGGCATTACAATGTTGAAACTGGCCAACTGACCAAATATTGTGTTGGCAATAGCGCCTGTTCCCTGTTAATGTATGAAACAATGAACCTTCAGAAATGAAAACTTTTCATCAGAAAAACAGAGGCTTAGAAATTCTTTCCCACCTCACCACCTGGGCTCTCAAGCAGCTTGACGTTTCCATTCCAAAGGAGAGTTTACTTCCATGGGCTTAGAAGGGCCTGACTCTGCTCAGCCGTCCTCTGTCATTTTTCCAGCTCTGGGGCAAACCGTGGAGCCAGGCTCCCGTTCAAAGGAGGCAGAGGACTCTGGAGAGAGATCCCAGGCGGTGGCGCATGAGTCTCACAGTTCAGGCCTGAACAGAGATACCTCCCAGACTCCCCCAGAAAATTCCAGAATCTAAAGCACGGAGGACGAGAGCTCTCTGAGACCACACGGTTCATGTCCAGCTGGGGTCCCCTAGCCCCATTTTGGGATTTCTCAGCCAGATTGGGGCCAGAACCATCAGAGCATGAGACCCCCAATTACCATCTTGGCTACTCAGAAGAGAAGGATACCCCCAGCTAAGGAATGGGTATCAAACATCCGACCCGCAGGCTGGAACCTGCCTATCCAGGACTCTTATTTGGCACAGGAGCAACTGGTCATTATCTTCATTGCCAGATGACAGAGGCTGTGCATTCTTAGTGCTCATGTGTACCAAGCGATGGAAGTGGGAGGGCTGGCACCAGGGAGAGGAGGTTTTCCCTGTGCCTTTACTCTGCAATCAAAGAGATGGTGCCCTTGAAAGCTTGTGCCTTGGGTGCTGTAGAAGGGGGGGGAGTAGTTCTGACCCTGATTGCATGTGTGATAGCAGGCAGATGCAGGGAGATCCTGTGGAGAGAGCCACCGCCTGTACCCTTGTTCTTGGTCCTTTGCTACCATCACCACCTCTGCCTAGGCCCACTAAGCCCCCACTGCCATGGCCAGAGTCCTGGCCCCTCCCATGGGGGGGAGAAGGATCTTAGAGTCCAACAGAGCAGCCAGGACGGCAAACTGCCCGCAGCGGAATGTCTCGTGAAGGATGAGGGGTTCGCTGGGGCAGCCACGGGGGAGGGTTGCTTCTGGTTACCTGATAGTGGGTGGAGGGCTTGAGTGTGCCAGGGAACTTGAGAAAGAGAGAGCAAAGGGAATAGCTCTGAATGATCTCAGTGTGTTTGCCCCCAGCCTCGGGGGGGGGGGGGAGCGCTCAAGAGCCTGCGCTCTTTCTCCTGGAAACCATAGGATTAAGAATAAGCATGGCATGCCTGAAGCTCCTGGTTCGGATCTTGGCTTGAGGCGTGACAGGTTATTTGGCTTTGTTCACTACAGGGATTCCCAACCCTTTTGAGCCTTCAGGCATCTTTGAAGTTCTGACATCATGTGACAGATGCAGACACAATATGGGTGCCACAGGAGGCGGAGCCAGCAACAAATGGCTACCACAGCTTCTTTTCAGTCATCCAGTGCAGGTTATTGTGCTCTGGTGGTTTTTTAAAAATCTGCACAGCCAATCAATCCTCCAACAGCCAATCAGATGCCTTCCTTGGCAGAAACCCCACCTGGGCCTGCTCCCTTCCTAAAAACATGAGGCTAGCACCAAGAAAGGGGTCAGCTGGCACAGTTGTGCCCCTGGTGGGACCCATGCTGGGGACCTCTGGTTTAGTACAATCCGTTTCTCTGAGATATTTCTCTGAACCTCTTCCCCACATACTAGATGGCACAGAGGCAACATAGTTTGACAGAAGGTATTTTCCAGGGTTTCTACCCAGTTACTTCGTTGTTGGTCTACTGCTGCTCTTGAAGGATACCTTCTGCTCTGCGGGTCTGTCTGGATGTTCTCAGGAGACCCCTGAGTGGTGGCAGCTGGTTACAAGGGTGCTTTCCAGGGAGCCCTCGACCAAAGGGAGTTTGCCAGCAAGGAAGGACACCCCCCTTTCTTTGCACAGCTAGGAGCCCCCCCCCCTCTTCTTTCCTTAACCTTTGGAAAACATTCATCCTCTCAGATCCGTAGCTACAAGCATCAGTATGATGACAGGAGAGTCTCCCATCCCTTCCGTTTCATCTTCTCCAGCCCTGTCGGTGAGCTGAGCTCGGATGAATTGATGCAACGCTTGTCTTAAGAGCACAAGAGAAGCCAAGCACCAAGAATACAGAGGATCACTGACCCAGACAGAGTGTTCCACCTAGACCGTGTGGCTAAGAGACACTGATCCACCTCTGCTCCATATGTTTATCCAGTCCAAGCTGTCTAAGTTTGTATATCCACCACCACATCTTGTGGCAGTGAATTCCATGTGCTCACGACACTTAGGGGGAAGGAGTTCCATTTATCTGTTCTAAGCCTACTGCTCCTTAATTTCACACAGTGCCCACGAGTTCTTGTCGTGTGAGAAAGGAAGAAAAGCCTTTCTCTGTCCCATGCATAATTTTGTAAACCTCCTATCATGTCAGGTGCTTCCAAGAAGTACATCAACAGAGCAGTGACAACTACCCCTCCCCAGTTTCTTCATCCGCCCCCCCAAAGAAATAACAACTGGCGTGGAGAGATTCATTGAATGCCTCCTACATCACCTCTTGTGTGGAACACCCACCGGGAACTGAACACTCATGAAGCTGCCTTCTGCAGACTTTGACCGTCCTCAGAATGGCCTGTGTGTGTTCTAATCTAGGTTTAAGACATTCCTGGGAAAGAAAAGTAACCTCCACCCCACCCCCGGTAGTCGCACACCTGGCTTTCCCAACTACAGGCTGCGGGGGGGGGGGGGGGGGAGAGCATTCCATGCTAAATGACCTTTATGAGTGGAGAGGGGGCATACAGAAATGTTTTAAACAAAAAATAATGCTCAGCAGTGAAGAAGTGTGCATACACACGAAAGCGTATACCCCAGAATTAAACTTGGCTTTACACCCAGCAGGGCAGCGTAACGTTCTCCGAGCAAACACGGGATGCACCCCCCCCCCCCCGCCGGGGAAGGATCCTGCCCACCCTCAAAGGCTTTGCTCAGAGAGGCCTGAGCACGCACCCCCCCCCCCCCCCCCAAAAAAAACTCCGCCCCAAACGGATTCCTTTAGGATAGAGATCCCAAAGTCCGCCTCCGCTCCCGGCTTGCAGGGAGGCAGCCTGGGAGAGGGACGACTCCCGCCCTCTTTTGCATATGGGGCACTCACACCCCAGCTTCCCCCCCCCCCCCCGCCCATCAGAAGAGAGGCTGCCCCCAGGCCGGAGGGACCCCTTCTCTCGCCCTGAGTTCCGCGATTGGCCGCCAGGAGGAAGATTGAGCCAATCAGAAAAAAATTGCGCGCTCCGGCCACGGTTGCTGGGCAGGACTTGCCCAGGGAAGCCCAAGAGCGGGAGTCTCGGCGGCTTCAAGCCCGCCCGGGAGAGACGCGTGTGCGCGGGTGAATGTGACCTCGCCCTGGCGCAGGCCTGGGCAGGAAGGGAGAGCCTCTGCCCGTCTGAGCTGACGATGCTGACCGAGACGGATCCACGGCCTGATTCCGGAGGAGGAGGAGGAGGAGGCAGCTTCGTCGGGAGAGCCCGGAGCAGCCAAGCCTCCTCCTGGCCATTGGGGGGGGGGGGGGGGGGACTGGCTCTGCACAGACAGCTTTCGAAGGGGATTTCGTAGATACATGGAGCTACTAGATACATGGCTACTAGAGCCTCCATATTCAGAGGCACTAATCCTCTGAATCCCAGAGGCAGGAGGCAACATCAGAAGGAAGGTCTCGGCCATTCTGCCCTGTTGCTGGGCCTCCAGAGGAACTGGTTGGCTACCAATGCTCCCTCTGGGTTGTGGAGTCTTGTGGGCAAAAATTCTACTTTGTGAGCTACTGGCATTAAAGCTGAGAGCCAGCGATTAGGCTGCTGCATCGATTAGTTTGCTCCGGAGCCACCCTTCCTGAGCCAAGACAAAAAAGAGTGAGATGGAGGCTAAAAAACTGTGAGCTAGCTCACACTCATTCAGCTTAGAGTTGTGTGAAGGCAAATGCAGGGCCGAAAGCTGAAATGAAATATGAAATAATTGTACATAAAAATAAAAAGTATTTATTATGGAAAACATTAGAAGCATATCAGGGCCCAACAGGAGAGAAGCCTCATATTGTAGCAAAAAGTTAGGTATGCCCAAGAGAAAACAGTAGCGCGCCTTCTTCAGAGGGGTCACGGGGGACGGACTAGATGACCCTGGAGGTCCCTTCCAACTCTTATGAGTCTAAGGTACAAATCGAGGCCTATTACAATCAAAAGACAACACACAAGTAGATATAGGACCCAAACAGGAGTGCTGTTAAGGTAGAAAACAACAATATTTCAATAGCAATTTAAAACCCTGGCGGCAGCCTGGCTGGAGACCGGTCCCTCCGTTCATGCCTGGGAGCTGGAAAGCGGAGGGGAAGCGTTATAATGTGAGTCCAGCATTTCGAGGGTTAAAGGGACGGAACTGTTTGCTAGAGAGGCCGAGCAAGGGGGGGGGGGGAAGGCTCTTCCGCTGTGGGGGGGGGGGAGGGAGAAGTTTCTGAATGGCCGAAGAGAGGAAGCGCTGCAGACGTGCAGCAGCAGAAAAAAGCCTCGCAGCGGGATCCGGGGAAGGTTTACTCGCAAGTAAGTCGGGGGGGCGGGGGGAATGAGGTCTTAGGACTTGGAGGAGAGGAATGCGGCTGCAGCATCGGTTTTTCTCCACTCTGTAAACGGGGGGGGGGGGGGGGGGGGAAGAGATGGGGATAATCAGCATCTTTAAATCCAAGAAAATTCAATGTATGGAACCGGCGTTCAATTGCTGGTCGTTCCAAATCTGCAAAAAAAGATGCTGCTGCTTTCAAGTCGGAGGGTCGTCGAGTCCGCGATGGCAAATTCCTGGCCGGGGCGGGGGGGGGGGGGGGGAATCGGTAGAGTATAATACCACAGAGTTTAGCCTGCAAAGCAGGCATTTTTTCGGGGGGTGGGGGGAGACTGATTTATGTACTCGATCAGTTGTAATTGTCGAGGATGGGAGAGTGGGCGTCAACATGGCAAATGGGGTTCAGGGTGGCCAAGTGCAAAGTGAGGCACATTGGAGCCAGAAATCCTAACTATAAATACACGTTGATGGGGTCCGAACTGGCAGAGACTGACCAAGAGAGAGATCTTGGAGTTGTGGTAGGCAACTCAATGAACGTGGCGAGACAGTGTGCAACTGCAATGAAAAAGGCCAAAACTATGCTGGGGGTTATTAGGGAGGGAACTGAAAACAAATCAGCCAGTATCATAATGCACTTGTATAAATCCATGGTACGACCTTATTTGGAGTACTGTGTACAATTCTGATCACCACACCTCAAAAAAGATATTATAGCATTGGAAAAAGGGCAACTGGAATGATGAAAGAGTTGGAACACTTTCCCTTTGAAGGAAGGTTGAAGCGCTTGGGGCTGTAGCTTGTAGAAATGACAGCTGAGGGGTGACATGATTGAGGTTTATAAGTTTATGCATGGGATAGAGCAGGTAGAGAAAGAAGTACTTTTCTCCCTTTCTCACAATACAAGAACTCGTGGCCATTCCATGAAATTGCTGAGCAGTCAGGTTAGAACAGATAAAAGGAAGTCCTTCACCCAAAGAGTGATTAATATGTGGAATTCACTGCCATAGGAGGTGGCGGCGGCTACGGCTTCAAGAGGGAGTTAGATAAACATATGGAGCAGAGGTCCATCAGTGGCGATTAGCCACAAGGTATAGATAGGAACTCTCAATCTGGGACAAGTGATGCTCTGTGTTCTTGGTGCTTGGGGGGGCAACAATGGGAGGGCTTCTGGAGTTCTGGCCCCACTGCTGGACCTCCTGAGGGCACCAGGTATTTTTGGCCACTGTGTGACAGAATGTTGGACTGGATGGGCCATTGGCCTGATCCAATGTTGGCTTCTCTTATGTTTGTATGTTCTTATAATTCTGGGAGATCTCCAGGCCCCACATGGAGGCTGGCAACCTTATTAGGCATCAGTTTTGCTCCACTGTGTAACTGGGGGGGGGGCAGGTGGGAGGTAGGGATAATCAGTGTCTTTAGGTACAAGAAAAAATCTATGAGACTGAAGTTCTGTTTCGTGATCTTCTGTGTGGGGGAGGCAAAGAGCCTTAATTTGGTCTGTGAGTGAAAAGGGTCATTGCATGTGTGTGTTTTGGGGTGGTGTAACGCCTACCTGAATGGGAATTAACCGCAGCCCCATCCTAAGACCCTGAGGCAGTGCCAGTGTGGGGCTGGGATTGCTAGTGGTTATCCAAGGCCCCCCAGCAGAAGAGAGGGAATTTTTTATTTTTAAAAAATCAGTGCCGAGGTGCAGAGAGCCCAGCAGTGCCACTGGTGTCCATGGAAACACCAACAATCCCCATGAGTCACAGCACAAGGCAACTCCCCCATGATGGGCAGAGAGCCATGCCCCCCACCCCCACATCAGCTTGCCGACATCCAGAAGGCCGGGAGGGCCAAAGGGCACCTGGAAACAGATCACTGTGAGGATCGTGGCCTCAGCAACAGGACTCCTGTAGTAAAAACATCAGAAGAGTCTGGCTGGATCCGTCCAATACTCCATCTAATCCAGCATCCTGTCTCCCACAGTGCTCTGGAGGGCCAACTACAGGGCAGAGAGGCCTTCCCCTGATGTTGCCTCCTTGCTCCAGGATTCAGAGGCACTAAGCTTTAGTGCCTCTGAATGTGGAGGTTCCCGTCAGTCCCCATGGCTGGTAGCTAGACTTAGTCTCCCTGAATTTATCTGGTCCCCATTGAAAGTTGTTTATTCCTGTGGCCATGACTACATCCTGTGGCAGTGAACACCGCATTTTCAGCTCTCTCTGTGTACAGAAGTATTTCCTTCCATCTGTCCTGAACCTACTGCCCATCAGCTTCACTGGATTTCCTCAAGTTCTAGTATTTTGAGGCAAGGAGAAAAATTTCTCTTTGTCCACCCTCTGTTGTTGCAGGACATCCCCGTGCAGAAGCCGTGCTGGTTTCCCCTCAGCAGGCTTTGTCCTCCTGTGTGCCTAGCCATCGATTCTGTCCTTGATTACAGATTCTACTAATATGCCTGGGAGAGATGTGAGGCTGACTGGCCTGTGATTTTCTGGTTCCCTTCTGGATCCCTTTTTAAAAATTGATATAACAATTGCTGCTCTCCAGTGTTGCGGTGCAGTGGATGAATTTCGTGATACATTACATCTTCAGGTTAGTAGGTCGGCTATATCACATTCTTAAGAACTTTTGGTTGTGTGCCATCAGGACCTGGAGACTATGGCGGGCCCCCTTAGGAGATGTCCACAATAGTTCATATCAGTCTACAATAGTTAGTATAGCACAATGATATGAACCCTGATCTGCAAACCATGAGAAAGACACTCGTTCTGATTCTGCAGGGCAATCTTGGGTCGGTGATGTAGCTCCATCTTCTTTAGGTTCCTTTCGGCCTTTTTGATGTATTCCCCTCTCCCTCTTCATACCAAGTAAGTAAAGGCATCTTTTTGTAATCAGAGGCAGTTCAAGAGAAGGGGAAGGAGATGGAGGAGCAGGATCCAGAAGGACCAGGAACTGGAAAGAGATCCAGGAAAGACCCCCATCCCATCCAGGCAAGGAGTGGTGCTGAACTCTGGGAAAGAGTGGTGCCAGAGGTCCTGCATCAGGAGACTGGGATCTCAGAGGAACATCGCCAGCGTTTCCGGCAGTTCTGCTACCAGGAGGCTGCTGGGCCCCGAGAGGTTTGCAGCCAGCTCCATGGACTTTGCAAGCACTGGCTGGAGCCGGAGAGGCACTCCAAGAAGCAGATCCTGGACCTGGTGATCCTGGAGCAGTTCCTGGCCGTCCTGCCCGAGGAAATGCAGTGCTGGGTCAGAGGATGTGGGCCGGAGACCAGTTCCCAGGCGGTGTCCCTGGCTGAGGGCTTCCTCCTGAGTCGGACAGAGGACAAGCAGCAGGCAGAGCAGGTGAGGGAGCTTCATACAGTTCATTCAAGTTGTGACCTTCGACCTTAGCCCAAGGCCTCACTGCCAGATATGTGTCCTTCCAGACACTTCACCAGGGTTGATAGAAAACCGCAACCCAGATTCTTGCCGCTGTGGTTGAAGCAGTTCTGTTGATTGATGCAGGGGTGAGGATGGGCAGGGTCAAGATCTGTCTCCTTGGGAAGAAGAAGAAGAGGAGGGGGAGGAGATTGGATTTATATCCTGCCTTTCACTACCCGAAGGAATCTCAGAGCAGTTTACAATCCCTTTCCCTTCCCCTCCCCACAACAGACACCCTGTGAGGTAGGTGGAGCTGAGAGAGTTCTCTCAATAGCTGCCCTTGAGAGAACAGCTCTGAGAAAACTTATGACTGACCCAAGGTCACACCAGCCGCTGACCCAGTTCTTCCAGATCAGGGTCTGCGCTCCTAACCACTACACCAAACTGTCTTTAGCATTCCTCTTCTTAGCTGAATGCCTTACTGCAGTTTCAGATGTGGGGACCGTCTCTAATGATGGAAGTGAAGTTCTCTGAGAAGAAAGGATCTCCTTTGGGGGAAGAGCAGAAGGCGCAGGCCCAGGAGCATTCCCAAGATGCCCTCTCCCGTGGTAAGGGTGCCTTGTGCCCAGATTTCGGCACATTGTGAAGTTGTTGGATAGAAGGTTCAGGACAAGAGGAAAAAACTATCTCTGCACACCACAGAGAATGGACTGCTGAGACTCAGTGCCATAGGACAGAATAGTGGCCACTCACTTGAAGGAAGAAGTATACAGATTCATGGAGGGCAATTCCATTCTCATAGGAACACAAGAGAATATAAGAGAAGCCACGTTGGATCAGGCCAATGGCCCATCCAATGCAAGACTCTGTGTCACACAGGTGCCATCAAGTGGTCCACCATTGGGACTGAGCTTCTAAACCCCTCCTGCTGTTGCCCCACATAGAGTTCCATCTATACTTTGAAGCTAATAGCCACTCGTAGATCTCTGCTCTTGAAGCTCTCTGTGGTCGTAGTCACCGCTACTTCCTGCAGGAGTGAATTCCACATGTTAACTGAAATATTCCTATCTCACGCCCTAACCAGGATAGCCCAGGCAAGTCAGATCTCAGAAGCAAAGCCAACTCTGGCAGGTACTTGGATGGGAGACCTCCTTGAAATACTGGTCAAAAAAAAAGTTGACCTGGCATCCCGGGGATCTTTGGAGGTGAGGCCAGGCGGGGATGGGATGTCACAATGATGTCTCATCCTGCTGAAAATCTAGACGTGACATCAGACCATCAATAGACACTGTAGAAACTGCTTGATATTACCCTCAAGCTCTCAGATGTGCTAATGTCATATCTGGGGTTTTGGACAGGTGTGATTGTGATGTATTATTTGAACTTTTTTCTCCCCCCCCTTCCGGAAGTCTGAACTCAAAGGCACGTGGGAGGTCCCCGCCAGCGGGAGAATGGTATGCCTGGGACTTTAGTCTGATCGAACAGCGATTCTGTCACCGTTTTGAGCTTTGGAGTTCACAGGATAAAATTCAAGTGTCACAGAAGTCTGAAATCTGTTGGCAGGGTTTGTACCCCACCCTCTGAGGGTCATAGGAACCTGGTGCTTCTCTTTCACCTCTCCCTCAAGTTGAATCAAAATTTGTACACATTTTGTTGAGTGTAGACAGGGAGTGTAGACAGCCCCGGGAGCTGGGGTGCATGAAGCAGGATACACACAAGCAAAGAAAACATGAAGTCTCAGCTCAGACCCTTTCTTCCAACATTCTCTCTCTTCCAGGCAGTGAAGAGACAGTGTTGAGTGGTCATCTTTGTGGAGAAGTGGAAACGACTGCTGCCCCTGCAGTCCAGGTAGGGGAGATGAGTCCCCCCTCCTTTCTCAGGGGGGCTTTCGCTTCTGCAGTTCCTTCCAAGGTGTCCAAGCCAGAGATGCTCTAAATGCCACACCCTTTGCCCCAGCCAAGCTCTCCATCCTCCACCCTACCAGACTGCCCGTTTCCTGAGTGCAGTCTTGCCTGGATTGATCTCTGATGAGGAAATCTGCTTTTTCTGTCAGTTTCCAGCTTCCTTTGAAGAGGTGGCTGTGTATTTCACTGTGGCAGAGTGGGCCCTGCTGGATCCGGACCAAAGAGCCCTCTACTGGGAAGTCATGCTGGAGAACTATGGGAGCGTGGCCTCTCTGGGTAAGGATCTTCCTCAGGTGCCAAAGGTGTGAATTGCTGCCATTGCAATGATGTGTGAATCAAAATATAGAGTAGTATGTCATTGCAGGGCCTGCCCTGTACTTAACACACATAAGAATATAAGAGAAGCCAGTGTCGGATCAGGCCAGTGGCCCCTCCAGTCCAACCCTCTGTCACACAGGGGCCAAAAACACCAGGTGCCATCAGGAGGCTCAACAGTGGGGCCAGGACACTAGAAGCCCTCCCACTGTCGTCCCCCCCCCCAAAAAACACAAAGAATACAGAGCATCACTGCCCCAGGCTGAGAGTTCCTATCTGTAATTTGTGGCTAAAAGCTGCTGATGGCCCTCTGCTCCATGTGTTTATCTAATTCCCTCTTGAAGCCACCAGTCTTGTAGCCACCACCACGTTTTGTGGTAGTGAATCTGGGCACATTAGACGATTCCAGGAGCTGAGGTGGCAGGGAAAGCAGCCAACACACCTGGCTAGTCCGGGGGCAACTGCAGCCAATGCTGTGGCCAGCATGAGAGGCAGGGTGGGTGTCGGAGCCTGAGGTGGAGACAGGCAAAGGCCTTGGGTCACTCATCCTCCTCATTTCTCTCTCTTTCTCCCAAAGAAGGCACAGATGTGCAAGAGATTGCAGTGGAGACAGAGGAAGGGCTGGAGAGTTTCTCAAGACAATCTCAACAGTTTATTTCCTTTCCGAGCGAACTGGCTGCGAGTGAGTATGCTTCATCATCATTATGTCAAGGGAATGGGCAAAGAATAGCCATGGTGGATTTCTGCTTCAATTCTTAGCTAATGTTGGCTGGCTAGAATTATAAAGCCCTTTGGGTAAGGAGGGAGGAAGGCCTTTTGGGGCCTAAGATCTAGGGAATTCTTCCTGGGACTGAGCTCAGTTGTGGATCTTTTAGAAGAAGAAGAAGAGATTAGATTTATACCCTGCCCTTCACTGTCTGAAGGAGACTCAGAGCGGTGTTCAGTTCCCTGCAAGTCTCCAGGTCTCCTTTCCCTCCCCCAACAACTGGTATTCCTATGAGTTCCCTTAGAACGGTGGGGTTCACTTGCTGAGGTCCTGACTTCTTCCCTATCCCAGCAGTAACGTATTATGGGAGTCTGAAGACTGGCCCCCTTCTGCCTCAACATACCTGGATGGAAATTCTGTACAATCCCAGGACTAGAAAATACAGTCACTTTTTGTATTTCATCATCAAAAGACCTGCATGGCAAGGCAAACAGGAAAGGCAGAGCAACAGATTTTTGGAACCTTTCCCCTTAAAATACACTTGAGGAGTTTTGGGGAGGGGAGGGATACTCAGAACACAGAAAAGTCTCTACAGGAGGGCTGGCCAGGGAAAAGTTCTGCCAGTGCCACAGGAGTTAAAACGCACACTCGTTAATCAGGAGTTCCTGATTGGTGGCTTGGCTTCTTGTGTGAGTGGTGATTTGATCTCCCTCTTTATTCTAGCAGGAGATGTCGAGGAGTCAGTTGGGGAATTTCAGGGCTTCTCACTGGAAGAAGCTGAGAATAAACAGGCTGAAGGAAACTTTGGGAATAGAGATGGACCAGAGAGGCGGGAAGGAATCCATATGGTAAAGAAGGGGATTGAGTCCATTCCTTGCCAAGAAGATGGCTTCCATGAAATCCCAGTCCACAGCTGTCTCCAATGTACTCATTTAGGAGGGAAGTCATGTATCTGCTCCACAAACCCCATTATAATGAAGGCACAGAAATGTTCTTACTCTGGAAAGTACTTCAAATACCGACCACAGCTTCTTGTACACCAAAAAATACATGCAGCACAGAAGCTTTTTGAATGCTCAGAGTGTGGAAAGAGATTCAGTAGGAGTAGCATTCTTCAAGAGCATCAAAGAACTCACAAAGGGGAGAAACCGTTTGAATGCTCAGAGTGTGGAAAAAGATTCAGTCAGAGTGGCAATCTTCAAAAGCACCAAAGAATCCACACAGGGGAGAAACCTTTTGAATGCTCAGAGTGTGGAAAGAGATTTAATCAGAGTGACCATTTTCAAAAGCATCACAGAACCCACACAGGGGAGAAACCTTTTGAATGCTCAGAGTGTGGAAAGAGATTCAATAGCAGTTCCCATCTCCAAGGACATCAAAGAACCCACACAGGGGAGAAACCTTTTGAATGCTCCCAGTGTGGTAGGAGATTCAGTGAGAGTTCCAGTCTTCAAAAGCATCGAAGAACCCACACAGGGGAGAAACCTTTTGAATGCTCCCAGTGTGGTAGGAGATTCAGTGAGAGTTCCAGTCTTCAAAAGCATCGAAGAACCCACACAGGGGAGAAACCTTTTGAATGCTTAGAGTGTGGAAACCGATTCAGTCAGAGTGGCAGTCTTCAACAGCATCAAAGAATCCACAGAGGGGAGAAACCTTTTGAATGCTTAGAGTGTGGAAACCGATTCAGTGGGACTGGCAGTCTTCAAAAACATCAAAGAATCCACAGAGGGGAGAAACCTTTTGAGTGCTCAGAGTGTGGAAAGAGATTCAATAGCAGTTACAGTCTCCAAGGACATCAAAGAACCCACACAGGGGAGAAACCTTTTGAATGCTCCCAGTGTGGTAGGAGATTCAGTCTGAGTTCCAGTCTTCAAAAGCATCAAAGAACCCACACAGGGGAGAAACCTTTTGAATGCTCAGAGTGTGGAAAGAGATTTAGTCAGAGTAGCAATCTTCAAAAGCACCAAAGAACCCACACAGGGGAGAATCCTTTTGAATGCTCAGAGTGTGGAAAGAGATTTAGTCAGAGTGACAGTCTTCAAAAGCATTACAGAACCCACACAGGGGAGAAACCTTTTGAATGCTCAGAATGTGGAAAGAGATTCAGTCTGAGTTCCAGTCTTCAACGACATCAAAGAACCCACACAGGGGAGAAACCTTTTGAATGCTCAGAGTGTGGAAAGAGATTCAGTGACAGTTCCAATTTTCAAAGGCATCAAAGAGCCCACACAGGGGAGAAATTTTTTGAATGCTCAGAATGTGGAAAGAGATTCAGTTGGAGTTCCTGTCTTCAACTTCACCAAAGAACTCACACAGGGGAGAAACCTTTTGAATGCTCAGACTGTGGAAAGAGATTCAGTCAGGGTGACAGTCTTCAAAAGCATCTCACAACCCACACAGGGGAGAAACCTTTTGAATGCTCAGAGTGTGGAAAGAGATTTAGTTGGAGTGAAAGTCTTCAACGACATCAAAAAACCCACACAGGGGAGAAACCTTTTGAATGCTCAGAGTGTGGAAAGAGATTTAGTCAGAGTGACAGTCTTCAAAAGCATCAAAGAACTCACACAGGGGAGAAACCTTTTGAATGCTCAGACTGTGGAAAGAGATTCAGTCTGAGTTCCAGTTTTCAGCTGCACCAAAGAATCCACACAGGGGAGAAACCTTTTGAATGCTCAGAGTGTGGAAAGAGATTCAGTCAGAATTCTAGTCTTCAAAAGCATCAAAGAACCCACACAGGGGAGAAATCTTTTGAATGCTCAGAGCCAGGGCCCAGCAGAGTGAAAGAAGGCCACGTGCCCCTGTTTGCTTCCAAGCAGACCCAGTTCCATTCTCAACACCCTAATGAAGGAAAAGGACTTCCAAAAGGAAATAGGAAGGTGGAGGGGTAGCATCTAAAAGACCAAGGAAATTTCCCAGGGTAGAAACTTTCACAGTTCAACATTTATTTGGTCAGGCAGAAATGAAAACAAAGATCTATCAGATCTTATGGCATCTCTGCATCCTGACAACATATGACCCTTTTTGTCAACCCCCTTCAAAGTTAGAGAGAATGGCCTATCTGAGAAAGTGAGCTTTAACTCACAAGAACTTAAACCCTGGAAAAATTTTGTGTGGTCTTGAATGACCTACTGGACTTGAATTCTGCTCTGCTTCTACAGACTTAACATGGCAAGCCACCAGAGAGCATGCCTTGCCCTTCCGTTCTTCAGACTCCAGCAGATAAAACTGAAGAGCTCCATTAATACAGGAAAAGCCTCAATCAAATCCACATTCATTTGGATGAAGATCCAAAAAGATTTGGAAAGTTGCTCCAAACTAAAATGATCATGGCTGGGAAGGATCTTTGTAATAAAAATGAATGGTTTGTCAAAATAAATTTTCTGTTTCAGTTGATACCGATCAATGTACAAAAACTCTGATGGACTGGCAGAAACAAATAAATACATTTATATAGAATGGAATGGCAAACAACTAAGAATTAGATTTAAAGTATTACAGAATGAGAAAAAAGCAGTACCTAACAAACTATACCATGAACCAACTGGTTTGGTTATGATTGCAGATTGGATCAGTCGAGTTCAATTCTGAGATATCTTTACACATCTTCAGTTTCATGATGACTGTCATGTTTTTGGGGAGTTCCATGATATACGTTTTATTGTAAACAAGATTGTATCTCTACAAGTGATATAGTGTGGTAAGCTTTTGTTGACATTATCCATCAGTTGATTCTATGTGTATGTGTATAAAATGGTGTGTGTTCCTTTTAGAGAGACGACTTCTGTGTTGGTTTATTGGATAAACCTGTGGAATTGAGGACTATTTTGAGAATTTGTAATCTAGTAAGAACATTATATCCAGTTTGAAAACACATGAGAGACAAATGAATCAAGAGGTGAAAGGAGGATCCTTTTGGATAAGTTTGGAGCTTAATGAACTCTATACTAACGGATTATCCTCCTTTGGATGTTAGAATAATAATGGGGGACTTTGTGTTTGAATCTTTTTGAGATGGACTTATTTCTGTGTTGGATTGTTTGTATGAAGTATTAGAGTGAGGGTGTCAAATTTAAGGTCCGTGGGCCGGAAGCATCCCACCCATGGCTTTAATCAGGCCCGCACCTCTTTTCTTACCCCCTCATCCCCCTCCTGTCCTCACCCTTTGAAGCTTGAGGCTGCCAAAGTTCCTAGCTCCCTCAATCTTGATAGCCCCTGGGAGTAGTAGCAGCAGCGTTCTGAGAATGGAATTCCACTCTGGGGGCCCTCATTCCAAACCCAGAACACTTCTGCTACTTCAAGGGACTGTCATTTCACTCTGGTGGTTGTCATTCCAGTCCCACAGTAGTCTCTCTGGGCCCAGAGACCTTAATGGGAAATCCATTCCGCATTTTCTTTGCAACTCTGTGCTGCCATGTACTTCAGTGGAGTGGCGCTCAAGTAGTTTCACTTTCCACTGTTTGTATAGTTGAAGCTGTTGCTTCCTGGAGTTGTCTCCTTGCAAATACAGGGTTGATTTTTTGAGCCAGCTTGTCTCTGCTGAATGGATCTGAGAACTGGTTCCCTAGTGGGTACCTGGGAACCCGTAGCCAAAGGGGGACATTACACTGGAGAGCCACTGCCAAGCTGAGTATACCTGGCGGGGAGGGGAGAAGCTTGCAATGCCCACCCATTTTATGTTTCTAGGCTCAGAGCATTTTATATTTTTAGTTTATATATATTTTTAGTTTCTGCTGTGATCCCTGTGCTTTTTCTCAGTGTTTCATTTCTTAAGATTGCATTGCCAAATCCCACTATTTCCCCACCTTTCCATTTTAGGCAGGCATCTTTTAAAGGGGGGTGGTATGAGAGATGTCAGTTACCAAAGACTGTTAAATTGATCACAACAGTTTAAAGTGTATTTTAAGTAAAAAAAATAATATCTTTTATTGTGTTTGTATCTTTTATAAAGTTAATACCTTCACTACCTGGCATTACATTTTATGCACGCGTGGCCTGGCCTCACAAAGTCCCATTTATGTCAGATCTGGCCCTTGTAACAAATGAATTTGACATCTCTGTGTTAGAGTGTTGTGTCTTTTTTCATATTGATATTGTAATATAGAGACATAAACTTAGTATATACTTTATTCAGTACAATAGTTACACATAGTCTTTGAAAAACCTTTACTTATACTATCTGTTATTTTGTACACGGTATTGTCATTTCTTTGTACCCTTGTGTGACTGTGATCGCAGTCTGTTCATTGCCAGGGCTTTGAGGGGGGCTGAATAGGTGTCTTTTAAGAGGGGAGGGATTTGGGGCTTCTTATATGATCTTGGATTTTGTTGAGGTTGTTTAACTATCATTCCAAGCCCTCTTGAACCAAGAAGAAATGCAGGATATTAATGTTTCATAAATAAACACTGAGAGCCTTTGGAAATCCACGCATTCTGACACCCTTCTTCAGCTTCTCTGAGAATTGGCTAGCCCATGGACGGTGCTTTCTTGAAAACAGCTATTGGTGGCGTCGTTCAAGAGCACACAGCCTGGCTGTGCTGGGATTGTTTATGCACCATTTGCCACTTCAGAAGCCAAAACGATATTTGATGTTTGAAGTTTGTGCATGGACTTTAGTTTACAAAGAGGGAGGACAAAGTTTACAAAAAGGGGGTCAATTCTGGAGGGAGACAGAGAGCTTCCCTCCAAGTGAATGCCTAAGAGAGACTGCTTTTATTTTTCTCTTCATGCTTGTTCTCTCTTTGCTGCTATTTTTAAATAGAATCTTAAAAGTCTGCATTGCTTCAATTTCTCTTTATTCTTCAGTACGTAGAATAAATTCTGGCTAGAACTCTCCCGTTTTGGGTGGTGGAAAAAAGATTGGCTAGCTAACTGGAGAGCTACCAGTGTATGGCTAACTTAAGTCATGAGTATTCAGATATTCCCCCCAAAAGGAGTATGTCTGTGACACCTGAGAATCATAACATAAGAGAAGCCAGTGTTGGATCATTCCAATGGCCCATCCAGTCCAACACTCTGTCACACAGTGGCCAAAAATACCAGGTGCCATCAGGAGGTCCGTTAGTGGGGCCAGGACACTAGAAGCCCTCCCACTGTTGCCCCCCCGCAAGCACCAAGAATACAGAGCATCACTTGCCCCAGACTGAGAGTTCCTTCCTATCTATACCTTGAAGAACAAGAAGAGATTGGATTTATACCCCACCCTTCACTACTCAAAGGAGTCTCAGAGCGGCTTACAACTTTCCCCTTCCCCTCCCCTCCCCCTCCCCACAACAGACACCCTGTGAGGTAGGTGGGGCTAAGAGAGCTCTGACAAAAACTGCTCTTTTTCAAGAACAGCTGGGCCAGAACTATGGCTTGCCCAAGGTCATCCAGCAGGTGCAAGTGGAGGAGTGGGAATCATACCCATTCTCCCAGATTAGAGTCAGTGCACTTAACCACTACACCAGTCTGGGGCTAATAGACACTGGTGGACGTCTGTTCCATATGTTTATCCAATTCCCTCTTGAAGCTGTCCATGCTTGTAGCCGCCGCCAACCTCCTGTGGCAGTAAATTCCATGTGTTAATCACTCTTTGGGTGAAGTACTTCCTTTTATCCATTCTAACCTGACCGCTCAGCAATTTCATTGAGTGGCCATGAGTTCTCATATTGTGAGAAAGGGAGAAAAGTACTTCTTTCTCTACCTGCTCTATCCCATGCATAAACTTATAAACCTCGACCATGTCACCCCTCTGTCGTTTCTTAAAGCTAAAGAGCCCAAAGCGCTTTAACCTTTCTTCATAGGGAAAGTGTTCCAATGCTTTTATTATTCTATTTGCCCATTTCTGCACTTTTTCCAATGCTATAATATCCTTTTTGAGCTGTGGTGGTGACCAGAACTGTACACATTACTCCAAATGAGGTCACACCATGGATTTATACAGGGGCATTATGATACTGGCTGATTTGTTTTCAATTCCCTTCCTAATAATCTCCAGTATAGCGTTGGCCTTTTTTATTGCAATCGCACACTGTCACGACATTTTCAGTGAGTTATCTACTACAACTCCAAGATCTCTCTCTGATCAGTCTCTGCCAGTTTGGACCTCATCAACATGTATTTATAGTTAGGATTTTTGGCTCCAATGTGCATTACTTTGCACTTGGCCACACTGAACCCCATTTGTCACGATGCCCACTCACCCATCCTCGAAAGATCCCTTTGGTGGGCCTCACAATTCTCTGTGGTTTTCACCACCCTGAACAATTTCGTGTCATCTGCAAATTTAGCTCTTCACGGCTTACTCCCAACTCCAAATCATTTACCACCCTCCACTGAGAAAATTGCCCATTTATACTCACTCTCTGATTCCTATTAATTAGCCAGTTTCTGATCCACAAGAGGACTTGTCCTTTCATCCCATGACTGTTGAGCTTACTTAGGAGCCTTTGATGAGGAACTTTATCAAAAGCTTTCTGGAAGTCAAGGTAAATAACATCTATTGGGTCCCCCTTGTCCACATGTTTGTTCACTCCCTCAAAGAACACTAACAGGTTAGTGAGACAAGCTCTTCCGTTACAGAACCAATGTTTAGTCTGTCTCAATATTTTGTTCATCAAAGTGTTGTGAGATTGTGCCAATAGATATAGTCCACAACAGGTCTCCTTAAGAAAAAAGTCCTTTATTTGCAGAAAAGATCTTGTTGGTCAAACACTTCTTCTGTTAGTAATGCCCAAGCATAGAAATACAACTATAATTATACTTGATATAAAATATGGCCCCCTTACCATCTACCAATGATTTGGAAGAAATACTGGTGCCCAAATATACTGGCCCACTGTTCCCAAGAAAAACGCGGCAAACTAGGTTCTCAGGAAAAACACTGTTGAGAATTTTCAGAGTAAATGTTCCCAAGGAAAACTAAGCAAAAGAATACATAACACCTGTGATTCTAATAACACGTAACAGGAGGCTTTTCTGTTCAAGGCCGTTAGCCAGGGAAGAACCAGCTAGAGATAAGAGAGGAGGAAAAACTAATGAGCAATAAGCACGCGCAAAGCAAAGCAGGCAAGCAAGGCTCGCATTCCAAAGGGAGGGGTCTGCTCACTGATGCTATCTCCTAGGCGGGACCTAGAAGAGTCGAAAGAAGGCTATAATGGAAAGCAAGGTTAATTGGTTAAACAATAGGCATTAGTACATAAGATACATTACATTCAGTAACGGTATTGATGAGGACAGTCAACCATGATGAAACAATCAGCCAGACTTATGGCAATGCTAACTGACAAGTGTCTACTAATTCTTTCCTTAATAACCGTTTCCACCAACTTACTCCGTATTGACGTCAGACGGACTGGCCTGTAATTTCCCAGATCTCCTCTGGAACCCTTTTTAAAGATGGGAGTGACATTCACTACCTTCCAGTCCTCAAGAATAGAGGCATATTTAATGAAAGATATTACATATGTTTGTTAGGAGATTGACAAGTTCACATTTGAACTTTTGAGGGGGATGAGGGAAGGGAGGGAAGAGACCCAGCTAGGGCTGCCATCTCTGGGTTGGAAAATTCCTGGAGGTGTTGGGGGGGGGGGGGAAGGACCTCAGTAGGATATATTGCCATTGAGTCCACTCTCCAAAGCAGCTGTTTTCTCCAGGGGAGCAGATCTCTGTTCATTGGAGATTGGTTGTGATCCTGGAAGGTCTGGCCTCGCATGGAGGTTGGCATCCCTGATATAGGTGGAGAATAGCGGAAAAAGGCAGGCACTGATCCAGCAGGGGAGGTCAGAGCCCTGCTCTCCTCCCCACTCCTCTGCACGTGCAGTTCCAGGTATCTCTTATGGATGCCAATGGACTTGGAGAAAAAAACAACCTTTCTCTGTCCCTTTCAGGAGAGGCCAGCAGTGTGGAATAGGGCTGCCAAGTCCCCCGGTAGGGCGGGGGAAACACTGATTTTTAGTCCTTCCCTCCCGCTTTTCCAAAGTTGCCCACCGGGAGGACAAAATGGCTGCCTTAAAAGGGAAATGTCTGCAGAGAGCCTGCCCTGCAGTAAAAAGCCTCAACAGACATTTCCCCTTTAAGAAAGAGCAAGAGAGTCCCGCCCAGAGAGGCTCTTTCTGCTGAAGGGCCTGCTTTTGCATGTGGCCTGCTGCTGGAGTAAGCTGCTTGGGGTAAGCTGCTGGGGTCTGCCTGCTCTTTTCCTTCTCTCTCTCTCCCCCTCCCCCTTTCTTTCTTTTTTCTGTCTGTCTGTCTGTCTGTCTCTCTCTCTCTCTCTCTCTCTCTCTGTCCCCATCCAGCAGAGGTCTATCAGTGGCTATTATAGCCACAAGGTCTAAATGGAGCCCTTTGTCTGGGGCAGTGATGCTCTGCATTCTTGGTGCTTGGGGGGCAACAGTGGGAGGGCTTCTGGAGTTCTGGCCCTGCTGCTGGACCTCCTGAGGGCACCTGGTATTTTTGGCCACTGTGTGACACAGAGTGTTGTACTGGACGGGCTGTTGGCCTGATCCACTGTGGCTTCTCTCCTGTTCTTATGATATGAAAATCATATTTAGCACTTGTGTAGCACTTAGTGCTTCATATTCTGCCGAGATGAGGAAGGATTCAGTAGGGCCGTTGCTCAGTGATAGAGCATCTGCTTGACATGCAGGAGGTATCAGCCTCTTCAGCTAAAAAAGGATCAGGTCATAGGTGACATTAAAGATCTCAGCCTGAGACCCTGGAGAGCCACTACCAGTCTGAGTAGTCAGTACTGACCTTGATGGACCAATGGCCTGATTCAGTATTAAATAAAATGATTCCATGGCACTGCAGGGTTTTGAGCCAGGCTCTCCCAGATCCCAGCCAAACAAACTGACTGCTACATAACACTGACTCTTGTTCAGCGACAAAAAACAGTGGCATAAAAGTCACAGTCTGGGTAATGCTGCTTGCAAGCCTATAAAGCTCAAGGCAGCAGCAGAAGCTCAGTATTAGGAAACTTCATGAGTTCATGTGGAAGCATGTGGAAGCAACATCACAGGATGTGACATCACAAAATGATGTCACTTCCTTTCTCCTGGCTCCACCCCAAAGTCTCCTGGCTCCACCCCCAAAGTCCTCAGATATTTCCCAAGTTGGACTTGGCAGCCCTAGTGTGGAAACGGATGGGTGAAGGTTTTTCATGGCACAGAAGCCTCTGTTGCTGGCTGCAGTGTCTGCCAGGGAGGAGGAAGAAATCCTTGGCTTTGTTGAAACTGCTTTTTGCTTCTGGATTGGCCTGGGGAGCCTCCAGTTTTGGACCAGTCACTCCAAAGGGATGATGGCTGCATAAACACTCAGCAGAAGATTGAGAGAAGCGTAGTAAATTAAAATGTGGAATTTGTTTCCAGAGGATACAGTGATGGCCACCGGAATAGGCAGCTTTAAAAGAGGATTAAATGGATTCATGAAGTCCATGAATGGCTGCTAGCCCTGTTGACTGAGGGGAACCTCCACATTCAGAGGCACTGAGCCTCTGAAACCCAGAGCCAGGAGGCTACCTCAGGGGAAGGTCTCGGCCTCTCTGCCCTGTTGTTGGCCCTCCAGAGGAACTGTTTGGCTACTGTGTGAGAGCAAATGCAGGGCCAAAAGCTAAAATGAAACATGAACCAATTTTACATAAAAATACAAATATTTATTACAAAGATATTAAAAGCAATTCAGGGCCCAACACAAGCCTCATAATATAGTTAAAAGTTACATATGTCCAAGAGAAAACAATATGGACCAAATGTGTTTCGACCCAATTGG
Source organism: Lepidodactylus listeri (assembly GCA_029233225.1). Lineage (NCBI taxonomy): Eukaryota > Metazoa > Chordata > Lepidosauria > Squamata > Gekkonidae > Lepidodactylus > Lepidodactylus listeri. The sequence goes on along the minus strand of JARCFY010000011.1, from coordinate 96,660,015 downwards.
GCCTTCTTCAGAGGGGTCACGGGTGGGTGGGGGACTAGATGAACCTGGAGGTTCCTTCCAACTCTGTGATTCTATGATTATAAGGTACAAATTGGCTCCTATTAAAACCAAAAGACAACACACAAGTAGATATAGGATCAAAACAGAAGTCCTGTTAAGGAAAAAATAGTAATATTTCAGTAACAATTTCAGATGCGGTGTCTAATAGTGATCTATATTATTTAAAAGCCAGATTTGTCAAGCCAGACTTATTGCACTTCTAGAAAGAAATCAAAAGACACAAGAGAAATATTTCATGTGAGGCCTCCTAGGATCTAGCCTTGTGTGTCAAAGGAGGATGCAAACAAGTTGGATGATGTTGCTCTTGTGTGTCTAGAAATAAACAATGCGAAAACACTTTTCTAATATTAACTTGTGTCACAATGTAAAATAAACTCACTTCAGCAGAGTAAAATTCATTATAAAAATACCTGCCAGTTTTGGTCACCTCTGCATGCCTCTGATCTTGAAAACTCTGGGGTGGCTATGGGGCAGCTGTGAATAAATGGCCCTTTTCCACCCCCACACAATATGGGGAGTAAAGGAGAGAGAAGAGCAGGATTTCAAGTTGAGGCTTTGTGCTTCCTTCATGTGCTTTGGGAAGTCTTGTGTGTCAGGATGTAAAGTGTTTCTGTATTCTCATGTTGTTCCATGTCTCCCTGCCAGGCAGTGGAGCAGTATCATTTCCAAATATCCTGGACTGGACCTTCTTTGGGGTGGTGCTGAAACAGCCGCTGTGCTCTGGTCAGGGGAGTATCCCCCCCACCCCAGGAAGGGATGCAGGAAAGAACTCAGGAGGCCTCTGCTTTGTGTAGGGTTGCCAGCTCCAGGGAAATTCCTGGAAATTTGGGGATGGAGGAGCCTGAGTTTTGAGAAGGGGAAGGTCCCCTGTGGGGCATAATGCCACTGAGTCCACTCCCCAAAGCTGCCGTTTTCTCCAGGAGAATCAGTCTCTGTACTGTGGAGATCCAATTGCAATTCCAGGAGATCCCACCTGGAAGTTTGCAAGTCTTTCTTTCTGGCTTTCAGAGTGGCCCTTCCTTGCATGCCCAGAGTCAGACCCATCACCACTACTTTGGGATCAGCAAGGACTTTTCCTCCAGGCCAGATTGGGCCCAGGAATCCTGGATGTCTTTTGCCTTTCTGCAGTGGCTCCTCTGGACCCCCCAAAGAGGCACAAGCCAGCCCCTCCTGGGCTTTAGAAACAGCCCATCCTCCAAAAAAACTTCCAACTGTTTCTTGTTTATTGTGGTGCTCATAAGAGACTCTCCCTCCCACGGTTGGGAGTTCCCAGTGGCTGTGCTCCACCCAGGGGACTACGTGTGCCAAAGAAATCGAGGCAGAAATACACAAAGCAGCCTCAGTTTGCTGTAGTAGTTTGGAGCGCGGACTCTAATGTGAGAGAACCGGGTTTGATTCCCTACTCCTCCATACGCAGCTGCTGGTGTGACCTTAGGTCAGTCACATGTTCTCCCAACGGTAAGCCGAGCTTCTGGGGGGATGGATGAGATTGGGAGGGGGGTTGGAGACACGCTCCTATTAATTTTTTATGTGTTCACTTTGTTTATACCGTGCATTTCTCTCCAATGGGGTCCTCTCCTCAATTTCATCCTCACAACATTCTTGTGAGGTAGGTTAGGCTCAGAGCATGTGACTAGCCAAGGTCAGCTTTCCTAAAGAGAGAGGGAAGAGGTGTCTCTGAAGAAGGGAGTTGTGTCATGGTCTCGATCCTGTTGTAGGGGAAGACTAGCCGCTGTTTTGCCCCCTTTACTGTGGTTTCCCCCATTTTGGGTAAGCCTACCCCCTCTCTCTTTCACCTGAGTTGCCCAAAGACAGCCTGGCTGGCAATGCTCCCTCTAAGCTGAGAGCCAGTTTGGTGTAGTGGTTAAGTGTGCGGACTCTAATCTGGGAGAACCAGGTTTGACTCCCCACTCCTCCACTTGCACCTGGCTGGATGACCCTGGGCAAGGCATAGCTCTGTACCAGCTGTTCTGTCAAGGACAATTGTCTCAGAGCTCTCTCAGCCCCACCTACCTCACAGGGTGTCTGTTGTGGGGAGGGGAAGGGAAAGGAGTTTATAAGCCATCCTGAGACTCTGAAGTGAGCCAGCCACTACATACAGGTAAAGGGTGGGGGTGGGGGTTGCCAGGAAGGGCTATTTATTGATTTATTTGATTTGTTAACCACCTTCCCCCACATGGGCTCAGGGTGGTGAACGACAAGTACCCGTATCATTAATTTATACCCAGAACAGTTAAAAAAGTCCAGATGCATACGCAATTGAAAACTGGTTAGGAATTCGGGCGGGGCGGGGGGCGCAAGTCGCTAGCCTCGACTAGGGTGCAAAAAAGCCTGGCGCCGGCCCTGGGCTCAACTCGAGGCAGGTGATGCAGAGCCAGTCAGGACAATCCAGGAGATGAGAGATTCCATAAAGAAGGCAGCAGGGTGGGAACTCAGCCCAGGGCAGGATTCCTCCCGAGGAGCCCCGCTGAGCCGCAGAGGGCGTCGCTGGAGGCAGCCTGGCTGGAGACCGGTCCCTCCGGCCGGGTCCGGGAGCTGGAAAGAGGGCGGGAGGTGTTTTACTGGCTGTCCAGCACTGCGAGGGTTAAAGGGACGGAGCTGTTTCCTGGGGGGGGGGAGCGAGAAAGGCTCTTCCGCTGGGGGGGACGGGACGGGAAGAGAAGGCTTTGAATGGCCGAAGAGGGGGTGAGCTTCACACGTGCAAACAGCAGGGGAAAGGCTTCGCAGCCGCATCTTAGGAAGGTTTACTCGCAAGTAGTGGTGGGGTGGGGTGGGGTGGGGTGGGGGAGAATAAAGTCTTAGGTCTTGGAGGAGAGGAACGCGGCTGCAGCATCGGGTTTTCTCTACCATGTAAATGAGGATTTGGAGGGGGGGATGGAATGGGGATAATCAGCGTCTTTAAGTAGAAGAAGATTCACTGGATGGAACCGGCGTTCAATTGCTGGTCGTTTCAAATCTGCAAAAGAAGATGATGATGCTGCTGCTCTCGAGCCGGAGGGTCGTCCTGTCCGCGGTGGGCAATTGAGGTGGTGGGGAGTGAAGCCTGCGGGGAGGTCGGAGGAGTATTAATACCGCAGAGCCTACCCTGCAACGCAGGCATTTTTCTTCGGGGGGGGGGGGGAGGGTTGATCTCTTGTGTCTGGCCTCGGACGATCAGTTATAATTCTGGAAATCTCCTGGTCCTACCAGGAGGCTGGCAACCGTATAAAGGCATCATCCCCCCCCCCCCCCCCCCGTGTAACTAGGGCTTGGCAGGGGTGGGAGGGATAATCGGTGCCTTTAAGCAGCAGCAGAAGAAGAGATTGGATTTCTACCTTGCCCTTCACTCCTTTCCCTTCCCCTCCCCACAGCCTGTGAGGTAGGTGGGGCTGAGGGAACTCTTACAGAAACTGCGCTTTCAAGAGCAGCTCTGACAGAACTACGGCTTGCCCAAGATCATCCAGCAGCTGCAAGTGGAGGAGTGGCGGCACCACACCCGGTTCGCCCAGATTAGAGTCCGCGCACTTAACCACTACACCAAACTGGTGTACAAGGAAAAATGTATGAAACCAGAGTTCTGTTGCTTGTGATTTTAGTCCTGTGGGGGGAGACGAAGAGCCTTAATTTGGTCTGTAAGTGAAAAGGGTCATTTCTTTGGGGAGGGGCCATAAGTCCTACCTGAGTGGGAATCAACCACTGCCCCATCCGAAGACCCTGATGCAGTTCTGGTGTGGGGCTGGGGCTGCTAGTGGGTATCCAAGGCCCCCCAGCAGAGGAGAGGAGATTTCTTAAAAAATCAGTTGCAGTTGAACCCTGCCAAGCTCTCCATCCTCCACCCTACCAGAATGCCCGTTTCCTGAGTGCAGTCTTGCCTGGCTTGATCTCTGATGAGGAAGTCTGCTTTTTCTTTTAGTTTCCACCTTCCTTTGAGGAGGTAGCTGTGTATTTCACCGTGGCCAAGTGGGCCCTGCTGGATCCAGACCAAAGAGCTCTCTACCGGGAAGTCATGCTGGAGAACTATGGGAGCATGGCCTCTCTGGATAAGGATCCTCCTCAGGTGCCAAAGTTGTGAATTGCTGCCATTGCAATGATGTGTGAATCAAAATATTACAGAATAGTACGTCATAATGGGCCTAGCCCTGCAAACACCCTCTGGATGACTCCAGGAGTTGAGGTGGCAGTGAAAGCAGCCAATACACCTGGCTGGTCCAGGGGCAACTGCAGCCAATGCTGTGGCCAGCATGAGAGGCAGGGTAGGTTTCACGGCCTGAGGTGGAGACAGACAAAGGCCTTGGGTCACTATTCCTCCTCATTTCTCTCTCTCTCTCCCAAAGAAGGCACGGATGTGCGAGAGACTGCAGTGGAGACAGAGGAAGGGCTGGAGAGTTTCTCAAGAGGATCTCAACAGTTTATTTCCTTTCCGAGCGAACTGGCTGCGAGTGAGTCTGCTTCATCATCATTATGTCAAGGGAATGGGCAAAGAATAGCCATGGTGGATTTCTGCTTCACTTCTTAGCGACTGTTGGTTGGCTAGAATTATAAAGCCCTTTGGGTAAGGATGGTAGCCTTTTGGGACCTGAGATCTTGGGAATTCTTCCTGGGGCTGAGCTCAGTTGTAGGTCTTTTAGAAGAAGAAGAAGAGATTGCATTTATACCCTGCCCTTCACTATCCAAAGGAGCAGCTTACAATCCCCTTCCCTTCCCCTCCCCACAAAAGATACCATGTGAGATGGGTGGGGCTTAGAGAGCTCTCTTGAGAACTATCCTTGAGAGAACTGCTCTGAACAAACTTGTGAATGACCCAAAGTCATAACAGCAGCGGCATCTGAAGGAGCGGGGAATCAAACCTGGTTCTCCCACATTAGAGTCTGCTCTCTGAAGCACTACACCAAACTGGTCTCTTTAGGGACTGCACTATCCTTAAATACCTGGGAAATATGAGGTATTTACAAGAGAACAGCTTTGCTGAACAAGTCACATGCCCATCAGCCTTTTCCTAGCGTGGTCAGTTAAATGTTTCCAGGCCTTTCCTCCCTCCCCCAACAACTGATATTCCTATGGGAGTTCCCTTAGAACTGAGGCGTTCGCTTACTGAGGTCCTGACTTCTCCCCTACACCAGCAGATAGGTGTTATTGGAGTCTGAAGACCAGCTCCTCTTCTCTCTCATTACACCTGAATGGAAACTCTGTACGGTCCCAGGACTAGGAATTACAATCACTTTTTGTATCTCATCATCAAAAGATTTGCATGACAAGGCAAATGTGAAGGGCAGAGAAACTGATGTTTGCCAGCTTTTCCCCTATAGTACATTTCGGGAGTTGTGGCGGGGAGGAACAGTCACAATATAGGAAAAGCTCTACTGGAAGGGCTGGCCAGTGAAAAGTTCTGACCAGGAGATAAAATGCACACTCATTAATCAAGAGTTCCTGATTGGTGGCTTGGCTCCTTGTGTGAATAGTGGTTTGACCTTCCTCTTTATTCCAGTAGGAGAGGTCGAGGAGTCAGTTGCGAAATTTCAGCTGTTCTCATTGGAAAAAGCCCAGAATGAGCAGGCTGAAGGAAACTTTGGGAACTGAGATGGACCACAGAAGCAGGAAGGAAGCTGTACAGTGAAGAAACGGGTTAAGTGCATTCCTCGCCGAGAAGGGAGCTTCCATGAAATCCCAGTCCACAACCATGTCCAGTGGATTCATTCAGAAGTGAAGCCATTTATCTGTTCCAAGAGCAGAATGATGTTCTTCACTGGAAGAAAGGGTAATGTATGTTTTCCAAACCACGTGATAATGAAGGCATGTAAATGTTGTTACTGTGGAAAGGACTTCAGATATAGACCACAGCTTCTTGTACACCAAAAAATACATGCAACAGAGAAGCTTTTTGAATGTTCAGAGTGCGGAAAGAAATTCAGTATGAATTCCAGTCTACAAAAGCACCAAAGAACCCACTCAGGGGAGAAACTTTTTGAATGCTCAGAATGTGGAAAGAGATTTAGTAGGAGTGGCAGTCTTCAACAGCGTGAAAGAATCCACACAGGAGAGAAACCTTTTGAATGCTCAGAGTGTGGAAAGAGATTCAGTCATAGTGGCAGTCTTCAAAAGCATCAAAGAATCCACACAGGGGAGAAACCTTTTGAACGCTCAGAGTGTGGAAAGAGATTCAATCAGAATTGCAGTCTTCAAGAGCATCAAAGAACCCACACATGGGAGAAACTTTTTGAATGCTCAGAGTGTGGAAAAAGATTCAGTCAGAGTAGCAGTCTTCAAAAGCACCAAAGAATCCACACAGGAGAGAAACCTTTTAAATGCTCAGAGTGTGGAAAGAGATTCATTCATAATGGCAGTCTTCAAGAGGATCAGAGAACCCACAGAGGGGATAAAAAATGTTAATGCTCAGAGTGTGGAAAGAGATTCCATCAGTATGGCAGTCTTCAGTATCATCAAAGAACCCACACAGAGGAGAAACCTTTTGAATGCTCAGAATGTGGGAAAAGATTCATTCGGAATGCCACCCTTCAACAGCACCAAAGAACCCATACAGGGGAGAAACCTTTTGAATGCTCAGAGTGTGGAAATAGATTCAGTCAGAATTCCAGTCTTCAGCTGCACCAAAGAACCCACACGGGATATTTCCCAGGGTAGAAGCTTTCACAGGTCAAAGCTCATTTGGTCAGGCAGAAATAAAAACAAAGATGCATCAGACCTTATGGCACCTCCGCATCCTGACTCCATATGGCCCTTTTTGGCAACCCTCTTCCTGCCTTCTGAGTTAGAGAGAATATCTTATCTGAGAAAGTGAGCTTTAACTCATGAGAGCTTAAACCCTGGAAAAATTGTGTTCTTAAATGACCCATTGGACTTGAATTCTACTCTGCTTCTACAGACTAAAACGGCAACCCACCAGAGAGGCAGAGAGCATGCCTCACCTTTCCGGCCTTCAGACTCCAGCAGATAAAACTGAATAGCCCCATTAATAAAGGAAAAGTCTCAATCAAATCCACGTTCGTTTCGATGAAGATCCAAAAAGATTAAGAAAGATGGTCCAAATGAAAATGCTCATGGCTGGAAAGAATCCCTGCAGTAAAAGTGAATGTTTGCCATAATAAATTTTCTGTTTCAGTTGATATTGATTAATATATGAAGACTCTGATGGACTGGCAGAAACAAATGAATACATTTATATGGAATGGCAAACAACTAAAAATTAGATTTAAAGGATTGGATCAATTAAGTTTAACTCTGAGATATCTTTAGACATCTTTAGTTCTATGATGACTGTCATGAGTTTTTTTTAGTTCTATGACATACATTTTATTGTAAATATTTTTCTTATAGATTATATCTCTACAAGTGATATTGTGAGGTATGCTTTGGTAGACATTATCTATCGGCTGATTCTGTATATGTGTGTGTGTATAAAATGATGTGTGTCCCTTTGAGAGAGACGACTTCTGTGTTGGTTCATTGGTTACACCTGTGGAATCAAGGACTATTTCTGAGAGTTCATAGAGTAATCTAATAAGAATATTATACCTAATTTGAAGACACATGAGAGAGATGTCATGATCCAGGAGGTGAAAGGAGGATCCTTTTGGAGAAGCTTGGAGCTTAATGAACTCTATACTAATGGATTATCCTCCTTTAAATATCAGAATAATTACAGGGGACTTGGTATTTGAATCTTTTCGAGAGGGACATTTCTATGTTGGATTGTTTGTATGTAATCAACTCAATTTGTGCAAAAAAACCCCAACCATAATTTGCCAAGAAAAGTTCATGTAAAATTTACAGTGTTCAGTCAGAGACCATATTTTGAGAGCAACCCATGATAAGACATTTAATATTAAATACATAAAGATAAGAATTTTGAAGGAAATCCCCTGGAAGATGAAACAAAAATGTATACACTCCTAACTACTAAATTTACAGCGAATTTAATCTCTTTTCGATGACTAGTTCCGAAAGAGATCCTTTTTATGTTTGAAGGACAGAGATTCAAGATTGACTCAACCCTTTTTTTTATGGAATTACAGGGGAGGAAAGATTTTATGGAATTACATGGGAGGAAACTGAATGGAGGAGAGATGAAAGAAATGAAGGCGAAGAGTGGAGTATTAGCAGAAAAAGAAGGAGATGGCTCGACACAGGATTACTCAACAGCATCAGACGAAGAACTTGAACTTGGGCCTGCAGGGAAACTGAATTTGGAGTCAAAAACTCAAAAGGAAAACAAGAAGAAATAAAGAAGGTAGTAATAAAGGACATCCATAATGGATGAAACAGTAAGAAAAATATTTTCAACCAATATTAATGGTTTAAACTCACCAGAGAAGAGAAGGAAAATTTTTAAGCAACTGAAGAAATTAAATGCAGCTGTTACTTGTTTACTAGAAACACATTTGAGATGGAAAGATCAACATTATCTGTCATGTAAGAAACTTGGACTTACTTTTATTTTCTTAGATGATGATGTTACAAAAGAGGTATTGTAGCATTTATAAAAGAAGAACTGAACCCCATTTTGATTTTTTTTTCAGCAGAGGATGGGAGACTTTTGTTGGTTGAAATTACTACTGGGGATAAGAAGACTCTATTAGTAATGATGTATGCCCCAAATGACCATCAAGCATAGTTTTTTAATTTTGTAAAATATGTTTTGTCAAGATTTTACTATACTGTTTCCCATATTGGGCTGACCTCCCGTACAAATAAACCTTTTATTTGTTGTTTAGTCTGCCTGGTCCTCATGCCTATTATTCAGCCAAATAAGGGAGATCTGAAGGTCTTGGGAGGGTGCGCTAGGTCTTCTCAAGGGACCCTAAAACAAGAGTGGGGGCAGCGTCAGATGACACCCCATCTGAGCCATGACAGTGTTAGGGACAATTAAAAACACCTCCCCCCATCATCTCTAAATAATAAGAGGCAATACACCGAGAGTGGAGATCTGAAAGCTTAGCTTTATCTGCAGATAAGGCAGAACCTCTCAAGGTAGAAGTTCATTGAGCAACTGCTTACATGTGATTTTATAGATGTACATTTAATCATATGCAAAAGCATCACCCTAGACCTTGACTGCAAACCCCTCCCTCCATCTTCCATACATCAGAAGAATGGAGGTTTACAGCCTACCATGAAGCTGCCTAGACCTCACATGAATCTCCGCCTCTGTTGATTTCTTCCACTCCCACAATTCTAGAGACCACCCAAACTTATTTACCTTTTGCCTTGTAAGGTCTAAGACTCTATTAGCACACACTAACATGACATTACTCTGACCCACTTGTTACCACAACCTTTTGTTGTGCAGGTGGATCTAACCACATTTCTAGTTTTGTTAACTGGTTTCAAAGAATTTTGTCAACTGGTTTCAAAGAAAGTACTGCTGTGCTTAGCTAACATTAACCACATGGCTAGTTTCAAATTGACTAAAAGGTTCATGTCTAGTTCAACAAGCAAAAACTGTTTTTCTCCTGGAACCAAAATTATTTTTAATATTATGGTCCATCAGGATCTCCCAATGATGTTAAGGATCGTCCAATGATGATCAGGATCTCTCAATGATGAGTTCTGCCCAAAATTCATTTTCTTCCCCCACAACAACATCAGTCGTTCTTTCTTTGAAGATCTGTATAAGCTAACATCTAATTTTATTTGACAAGGAAAAAAGCCAAGAATTAAATTGAAAGCATTGCAAGACTTTAAAGAAAATGTGGGTTTTTATTTACCGGACTGGAGGACATATTATAAAGCATCCTGCTTGGTTTGGATTGGGTTCTGCTTGAAAACCAAAGACATTTACCCATGATTTCAAGATAGGATGGCATGCTTTTGCTTGGTATGGGAAAGCAGCTGGATGTAAATACTTTAAAAAGCATTTGATGAGAACATCTTTATTATCAATTTGGGAAAAGATCCTACCTTTGGTATTCTCTAAAATCCCAACATGGGTCTCACCCCTTGAAGCATTTTCACACCCAAGCTTAATTTCATTAGATAAAATTCTTAGGTATGAAGATCTTTTAGATGATAAAGGATCCCTAAAAACAAAGGAAGAACTAATAAGGCGTGTCAGTCTCTTTCCTGCTATTTTTAAATAGAATCTTTAAAAGTCTGCATTGCTTCAATTTCTCTTTATTCTTCTATATGTAGAATTAATTCTGGCTAGAACTCTTCAATTTTGGGGGGTGGGAAAAGGATTGGCTACCTAACTGGACAGCTACTAGTGCATGGCTCCTTAAGTCTCCTCCAAAGGAGCATGTCTGTGACAGCTGAGAATCAATGTCCCTCCCCCCCTGCTCTGCATAGGTACAAGGAACTCTGGGACTGGTAGTTCTTGAGAAGGAACCTGTGACAGAGAGAAGCCCCTCAACCGCACCATCTCTCTCTGCTATAAAGCAGGGCACACAAATGGCTGTGAGCTGGTGAGAAAATACAGCAAGTGTTTTGAAACGTCTGCACTGTAGGCAAGTTCAGTTCTCATCATACTTTAAGGGGATGGCGTTGTTCAAGAGCGGGGCCTTTTCTGTGTGGGCTCCGAAGCAATGGGATGCACTTGCCATGAGAAGTTCAATTATTCAGGTTTTTTTACTGTTGCTTTTTGTGTAGTTTTAAATTGTTCATTTACACCATTTTGTCTTATACAATACTTGTCTTTAGAATTCTGAACAACACCTTGCGAAAGTTTTTATTAAAAGGGGATGGGCTGGCAAAGTATTCTGCTCATGGTCAAAGGCATAGTCAAGGCAGTATTCACCCAGTGCGTACAAAAGGCTAAAGGCCCTCCAGGAAATAATGGTGATTGTTTCAACTAAGGCACAAATGTCTTGGTCCAGTTGCTTCGGGGTGCTGATGCCCCAAATGGCAGCCCCAAATGGGGTGCCCCAAAAGGCAGCCCAGACCTTACTTAAACAGTAGGCATTACAATGTTGAAACTGGCCAACTGACCAAATATTGTGTTGGCAATAGCACCTGTTCCCTGTTAATGTATGAAACAATGAACCTTCAGAAATGAAAACTTTTCATCAGAAAAACAGAGGCTTAGAAATTGTTTCCCACCTCACCACCTGGGCTCTCAAGCAGCTTGATGTTTCCATTCCAAAGGAGAGTTTACTTCCATGGGATTAGAAGGGCCTGACTCTGCTCAGCCGTCCCCTGTCATTTTTCCAGCTCTGGGGCGAACCGTGGAGCCAGGCTCCCGTTCAAAGGAGGCAGAGGACTCTGGAGAGAGATCCCAGGCGGTGGCTCATGAGTCTCACAGTTCAGGCCTGAACAGAGATACCTCCCAGACTCCCCCAGAAAATTCCAGAATCTAAAGCACGGAGGACGAGAGCTCTCTGAGACCACACGGTTCATGTCCAGCTGGGGTCCCCTAGCCCCATTTTGGGATTTCTCAGCCAGATTGGGGCCAGAACCATCAGAGCATGAGGCCCCCAATTACCATCTTGGCTACTCAGAGGAGAAGGATACCCCCAGCTAAGGAATGGGTATCAAACATCCGACCCGCAGGCTGGAACCTGCCCATCCAGGACTCTTCTCTGGCACACGAGCAACTGGTCATTACCTTTGTTGCCAGATGACAGAGGCTGTGCTTTCTTAGTGCTCATGTGTACCACGCGATGGAAGTGGGAGGGCTGGCACCAGGGAGAGGAGGGTTTCCCTGTGCCTTTACTCTGCAATCAAAGAGATGGTGCCCTTGAAAGCTTGTGCCTTGGGTGCTATAGAAGGGGGGGGGAGTAGTTCTGACCCTGGTTGCATGTGTGATAGCAGGCAGGCGCGGGGAGATCCTGTGGAGAGAGCCACCGCCTGTACCCTTGTTCTCCCTTTGAGGCGGAGGACATCTCCATGGGTTATTCCCACCTTGCCTTTAGGGAGGCAGGAAGTAGATTTTTCCTCCTTCCTGTAGGTGGCCTCGGAATAGCCCATTCCTCAGTTTTGTTCCTGCCTCATAGGGAGAAGCAGCAAAGTCTTAGGCTTAGCTTTTTCTTTGTATCCAGCCTTTCCCACTCCATAGGATTTATTTTTCCTTTACTTTTTCCTTTACTCTTCTGGAGTATCCTTGTTTTTTCCTTCTGTTTGCTCCATTGCCTCTCCCCCTTCCTGGCTCGGCTTATTGGCACTTCCTATTGCCTTTCCTTCTGTGGCTTGTGGCTCGGCTCATTGCCGGTCCCCTCCTCCTCCCCCCCCCCCCGCATTCCTCACGTGGAGTGAAGGGGGATCGCCTGCAGGCTCCGACGAACGGAGCGAAGAGAGGAAAGGAGCACAGGGTGGAGCGAGCCCAGCGCGGGAGGCGCCATGGCGACCAGGGCTGCTCCCGAAGACTTCTCTTCTGACGAGGAAGAGAACGCGCGCGCCGCGGAGCCGGCCAGCGCAATTTTCAAAACGGGGACCGACCAGCCTTATAGGCTTGATCACGTGCCTCCGACGGAACTGCTGGACGTGGCGGCGGCGCCCCGCACCAGTAAGCGGCGGCGGCAACACGAGGAAGAAGAAAGCCACGCTGCTGCGGCGCAACGGGAGAGATCCAACGGTGGCCATCTTGGAGGTCAGGAGTTCGTCTCCCTGACTCTCCCGGGAGCCCCTTCGGCCCATGGGGGGCCAGAAGCGACCTGCTCCCTGAGTCCAGCCACGGACAGAGCGCCTGAACGGGGTAAGCTACCGGACGGGGGGTCCCTGCTTAGCTCCATAGACTTGATGGCCATGATTAATCAGGCCGTCCAGCAGCAATTCGCCATGCTGCAGCCCAGGATCCAAGCCCCCTCCCCCATGGAATTTGCAAACCAGGGCCCCTGCTTGTCAGCCCCAGCAACCTGGCCCGCGAAAACGGACCGCAAAGCCCCCCCGTTGGCCCCAGAGGGTATCAACAGGCAACACTGGAGGGAGGAGGTAGAATCTACTGCCTCTTCAGTTGAAGAGAGGGAGAAGGGGGAGTTCCTCTCTGAGGATGAGGAGGAGGAGATGGTCCTCCCTGAGCAGTCCAGCCGCTTTTTTAAGCAGGAGGACTACCAGCAGTTCCTGACCAAGGCCGTTAAGGCACTGGAGCTGCGTGACCTCCCACCAGCTGAGGATCAGAAGGCGGCAAGGGCTAAATCTAAATTCAGAGCAGGGGGCAATGCTGAGTTCTTTCCCCCAGAGACCTACACTGAGAAGGTTTTTCCTTTCCCTGAATTCTTTGAGCGGCAGCTAAAGTCTGAGTGGGAGAAGCCTGGGGTCAGCAGGCAATTCCCTTCCTTTGCAAAAAAGTTGTATGCCTTGCCCAGTTATGCCAATGAGATCCTGCAGGTCCCCCCGGTGGACGGACCCATAGCCGCTCTGCAGTCCACAGGTCTGCTGGCAAAGGACGGCCTTGGGACCATCCACGACTCCACAGATAAGAAGGTGGAGGCAACGCTCCGGAGGATCCACGAAGCCATCGTGATGATGGTGAGAGCGGCTTCCACGGCATCTATTTCGTCAAGGGCGGCCATCGTGTGGGTGCGCAAGCTGACACAACTAGTGCCGGAAGACAACCGCAGCCTGCTAGAGGGTGCTTCACGGATCCTAAAAGCCAGCTCCTTCATGGCGGACGCTACCTTGGACATTCTGTCATTCGCCTCCAGGGCCATGGCGTCTACAGCAGTGGCGCGCAGACTTCTATGGTTGCGCGCCTGGCAGGCGGACCCGCTATCCAAGGCTATTGTGGCAGCTTATCAGTTTCAGGGGGATTGACTCTTCGGAGAAGCGCTAGACGAAATACTGGTGGAGACGCGGGACAAGAAAAAGGCCATGCCCAGGTCACTGCGAAGACCAGAGGGATGCAGCAACCAGTCCTTTCGGACCCAACATGCGCTACCGAGGTTTCGTCACGATGCCAAGAGACAGCAGTGGGAGTCGTCTAAGACCCCCAACAGGCGAGGTTCCTACACCCCAAGGTTCCACAGGTCCGGATTCAACCGAAGCAACAGGGGTGGTAGAGACCCCAAGCCTAAGCAAGAATGACACCGCATCAATTCCGGTGGGGGCACGCCTTCTTCATTTCGCGAAGGCGTGGGCCCAGGCCAGCGCAGATGCTTGGGCGGTGGAAACCGTAACACAAGGCTACACCATAGAATTCCACCACTACCCACCGGAAAGATTTCTGAAGTCCTCGGCAAGCAAATCCAAACTGAAAAGGACCATTGTCTCCTCTGCGATTCAACATCTGTTGGACATCAGAGCAATAGAGCCGGTGCCCATTGCAGAACGGGGCAGAGGTGTATACTCCATCTTGTTCATGGTACCCAAGAAGAACGGGGACTGGCGAGCAATCTTGGACTTGAAGTTCCTGAACAGGTTCATCCATCTACGACGATTTCGTATGGAAACCCTGCGGGCAGTGGCGGACGCCTTACCCCCCCAAGAGTTTCTGACGTCCATCGATCTCACGGAGGCATACCTACACATGCCGATCCACCCGTCACACAAGCGTTTCCTGCGGTTCTGCATTTACAATCAACATTTTCAATACAGGGCTCTTCCATTTGGGCTATCCACGGCGCCCCGCTTATTTTCCAAATTGATAATCAATCCAGTCGTGCGGCTCAGGAGTATGGGCGTCCATGTGCATCCTTATCTGGACGACCTGCTAGTTCGGGCCAACAGTCGGACGGAAGCCGAAAGAAACACCAGGATCACAATCCAGTGTCTCCAGGAACACGGATTCTTGATCAACTTCAAGAAGAGCGCCTTGACATCAGAAAAGCAAATAGAACACCTCGGGGCATTGATAGACACCACTCGCAACGCTCTGGTTCTCCCCGCTGCCAAGATCCAGAGGATACAGGAACTCGTGACAAGGGTGTATCGCAGCAGAGTGACACCACTTATGTCCCTGGCCAGACTCCTAGGGTTGATGATTGCGTGCTTGGACATGGTACAGTGGGCCAGGTTCCACGCCAGGCGACTGCAAGCGTTTCTTCGGCCCTACCAGAACCACATAGCAGAGAAGCGATCGCTACATCTACAGCTACCAATGCTAGTGAGGAAGAGTTTGCTGTGGTGGATGGATCCGAACAACCTAGCCAAAGGCAAGATCTATCACACAAGCCCCAGCCTGGAGGTGTTCACAGACGCAAGCCTGCAGGGCTGGGGGGCAACCCTCATGGGCACACCAGTACAGGGGATCTGGCGACCCCAGGAAGCGGAACTACCGATCAACTTGCTAGAGTTGAGAGTGATCCGCCTAGCCCTGACACACTTCACACCGCGGCTGCTAAACCAACATGTGCTGATAAGGACAGACAACATCTCCGCCAAGGCATACATCAACAAGCAGGGCGGCTCTCAGTCGTCGCGACTACACCGCGAAGCAGTGAAGATACTCGAATGGGCGGAGAGGACTGTCGCATCAATAAGGGCGGAACACATAAGAGGAATCGAGAACGTCCAAGCAGATTGGCTCAGCAGGGAGACCATCTCGGAGGGAGAATGGACATTACATCCACGGTTGTTCCAACTGATAGTTCATCACCTCGGTCAGCCGTCCGTAGACCTCTTCGCATCACCAAAAAATGCAAAGATGCCGAGATTCTTCAGCAGGTATTACCACCCAGAGGCAGAAGCAACAGACGCCCTCACGTCAGCATGGCCCCAAGGACTTCTATTTGCCTTCCCTCCATTCGTCTAGATCTCCAAGACCATACGACGGATAAGGGAACTACGGGCAGAGGTCATACTAGTAGCACCGAAGTGGGCTCGACGCCTGTGGTTCTCGTCAATACAAGCAATGGCAACCCTTCCTCCACTGACAATCCCAGTATCTCCGGACATGCTGTCCCAGGGCCCGGTGTGGCACCCGGATCCAGAATGGCTTTGTTTGACCGCCTGGAGATTGAGCGGCGCAACCTAGCAGAATTCGGATATCCGACAGAGGTTCTGGACACTCTTCCAGCATCCAGACGACCATCCACAATACGCATATACAACGCTTCGTGGAAGGCCTTCGTGAGATGGTGTCGGTGCAAGAGCATTGAACCGTTATCACCTCCACTTACAGCAGTACTGTCTTTTTTGCAGGAGGGCCTGACCTCGGGGTTGCGGCCGTCCACTCTTCGCAGACAGGTGGCAGCATTAGCAACAGTGCTCCCCCCAGTAGGAGGGATGAAGATAAACAGGCATCCACACGTTCAGCTATTCTTGCAAGGGACCACGATAAAATCTCCGCCGCAAGTGCACCGATTCCCAACTTGGAAGCTCAACACGGTACTGAAAGCACTCACCAAGACACCATTTGAACCTCTCAGAGAGGTGGAATTGAAGTGGCTCAGGATGAAAACTCTGTTTCTAGTGGCCATTACTTCCGCCAGGAGAGTGTCGGAACTGGGAGCATTGTCCATCAAGCCGTCGCTCTGCGTCTTCCATAAGGATAAGGTGATCTTACGGCCAGAACCGTCCTTCCTACCAAAGGTCGCTTCATCCTTTCACCGTTCGCAAGAGATCTGCTTACCCACCTTCTGTCCGCAGCCCAAACACCCCCGGGAAGTGGAGTGGCATTCCCTAGACGTGAAGAGGGCACTCCGAATCTATCTCAAAAGGACAGAGAGTTGGAGGAGAACGGAAGCGCTCTTCATCTGCATCGCTCCACCTCGAAAGGGGGAGAAGATGTCCAAGTCAGCAATCAGCTCGGTGCTTCGGACATGTATCTCGGAGGCTTACAGGGCCTCAGGACTGGTGATTCCCGGGGGCATTACAGCACACTCTCTGAGAAGCGCAGCTACCAACGCTGCGTTCAACAACAGAGCGTCGGTGGAGGAAGTATGCAAGGCTGCCACATGGACCTCCATCTCCACGTTCATCAGACACTATCGGATCAACACAATAGCGTCGGCAGAGGCGGCTTTCGGGAGAAGAATTCTACAGCACGTCATGTCGGTGGAAGAAGATGACAACCCACCCGGATGGGGACACTGCTCGGGGAGGTCCCATGGAGATGTCCTCCGCCTCATAGGGAGAACGACCATTGGTACTTACCGTGAGGGGTCCTTCTCCTATGAGGACAGGAGGACATCTCGGCCCTCCCAGAGTCATCTTGTTTACACCTTTTCTATATGTTTTCCAAATCTTACTGGTTTTCTAACGGTGCTGGGTCTTCTCCTGTCTATTTATTCCTGGTTTATTGTTCCTTGTTGTTAATCCTTTTTTATCCTGGTTCATAACGAGCCTTACTGAACTAGCGCTGACGTTAAGATTAACGAGTTTTTCTGTAGAGTTATATTCCTCTTTAGGATAAGTTTCGTAGGTTGATAGACCTGCACTGCTTTCGGAGTCCCAGAACTGAGGAATGGGCTATTCCGAGGCCACCTACAGGAAGGAGGAAAAATCTACTTCCTGTCTCCCTAAAGGCAAGGTGGGAATAACCCATGGAGATGTCCTCCTGTCCTCATAGGAGAAGGACCCCTCACGATAAGTACCAATGGTCGTTCTTGGTCCTTTGCTACCATCACCACCTCTGCCTAGGCCCGCTAAGCCCCCGCTGCCATGGCCAGAGTCCTGGCCCCTCCCATGGGGGGGAGAAGGATCTTAGAGTCCAACAGAGCAGCCAGGACGGCAAACTGCCCGCAGCGGAATGTCTCGTGAAGGATGAGGGGTTCGCTGGGGCAGCCACGGGGGAGGGTTGCTTCTGGTTACCTGATAGTGGGTGGAGGGCTTGAGTGTGCCAGGGAACTTGAGAAAGAGAGAGCAAAGGGAATAGCTCTGAATGATCTCAGTGTGTTTGCCCCCAGCCTCGGGGGGGGGGGGAGCGCTCAAGAGCCTACGCTCTTTCTCCTGGAAACCATAGGGTTAAGAATAAGCATGGCGTGCCTGAAGCTCCTGGGTCGGCTCTTCGCTTGAGGCATGACAGGTTATTTGGCTTTGTTCACTACAGGGATTCCCAACCCTTTTGAGCCTTCAGGCATCTTTGAAGTTCTGACATCATGTGACAGATGCAGACACAATATGGGTGCCACAGGAGGCGGAGCCAGCAACAAATGGCTACCACAGCTTCCTTTCAGTCATCCAGTGCAGGTTATTGTGCTCTGGTGGTTTTTTAAAAATCTGCACAGCCAATCAATCCTCCAACAGCCAGTCAGATCCCTTCCTTGGCAGAAGCCCCACCTGGGCCTGCTCACTTCCTAAAAACATGAGGCTGGCGCCAAGAAAGGGGTCAGCGGGCACAGTTGCTCCCTTGGTGGGGCCCATGCTGGGAACCTCTGGTTTAGTACAATCCGTTTCTCTGAGATATTTCTCTGAACCTCTTCCCCACATACTAGATGGCACAGAGGCAACATAGTTTGACAGAAGGCATTTTCCAGGGTTTCTACCCAGTTACTTCGTTGTTGGTCTACTGCTACGCTTGAAGGATACCTTCTGCTTGGCGGGTCTGTCTAGATGTTCTCAGGAGATCCCTGAGTGGTGGCAGCAGGTTACAAGGGTGCTTTCCAGGGAGCCCTCGACCTAAGGGAGTTTGCCAGCAAGGAAGGACACCCCCCTTTCTTTCCACAGCTAGGAGCCCCCCCCCCTCTTCTTTCCTTAACCTTTGGAAAACATTCATCCTCTCAGATCCGTAGCTACAAGCATCAGTATGATGACAGGAGAGTCTCCTATCCCTTCCGTTTCATCTTCTCCAGCCCTGTCGGTGAGCTGAGCTCGGATGAATTGATGCAACAGTTGTCTTAAGAGCACAAGAGAAGCCAAGCACCAAGAATACAGAGGATCACTGACCCAGACAGAGTGTTCCATCTAGACCATGTGGCTAAGAGACACTGATCCACCTCTGCTCCATATGTTTATCCAGTCCCCTCTTCAAGCTGTCTAAGCTTGTATATCCACCACCACATCTTGTGGCAGTGAATTCCATGTGCTCACGACACTTAGGGGGAAGGAGTTCCATTTATCTGTTCTAAGCCTACTGTTCCTTAATTTCACACAGTGCCCACGAGTTCTTGTCGTGTGAGAAAGGAAGAAAAGCCTTTCTCTATCCCATGCATAATTTTGTAAACCTCCTATCATGTCAGGTGCTTCCAAGAAGTACATCAACAGAGCAGTGACAACTACCCCTCCCCAGTTTCTTCATCCCCCCCCCCCAAAGAAATAACAACTGGCGTGGAGAGATTCATTGAATGCCTCCTACATCACCTCTTGTGTGGAACACCCACCGGGAACTGAACACTCATGAAGCTGCCTTCTGCAGACTTTGACCGTCCTCAGAATGGCCTGTGTGTGTTCTAATCTAGGTTTAAGACATTCTTGGGAAAGAAAAGTAACCTCCACCCCACCCCCCACCCCCGGTAGCACTCACACCCCAGCTTCCCCCCCCCCCCGCCCATCAGAAGAGAGGCTGCCCCCTTTTTTTAGCCCTTCCCATAGATATTCCTACAAAACTTTTGAATAAATGGCAAAAGGCATTTATAGATTTCACTTGGAGCTATAAAAAGCCCAGATTTCAATCCACTATTTTATATAGATCAGTTTCAGCTGGTGGTTTAAATGTCCCTGATTTGGTAAGATATTATAATGCAGCTAATTTAGTATCTATCTTTAAAATGTTAAACCCAGAACCAGAGGAAGATTGGATTATAGTGGAAACTGAAGCTGTTAAGCCTCTTACTTTAAGCGAAGCAATATGGCAAATACTGTTCCAAAGGCCAAAATCCTGTATGAAGAATCCTTTTTTAGCTACTTCTTTAAAAGCGTGGGATAGTTTTCGCAAAGTATTAGCACCTGAGACCTCTCAACTGTCCCCCTTATTAGCCCGTGAATGGTCCAAAACTTTGAAGATGGATATTGGGTCCAATATTTGGGCTCCTTTTCGAACTTTGCGTATCTTAGATCTGCATAAAAATAGTAAACCTGTAGACAAACTTCAAGTTGAACAAATAGTAGGTTTTTTGATACCGTGGTTTCAATATTTTCAATTGCGGAATATAGTTAGGATATGGTTTGAGCGTGATTCGGCCTTAAGGCCTTTAACGGATTTTGAAAAACTTTGTAAGGTGTCTAACTATACAGCTAAAGGCTTGTTGTCTAAAATGTATAAATGGCTTTCTGTAGCTGATAACTCTCGCCCATTGAAATATCAACAGCAGTGGTGTTCAGAATTTAATATTAATCTAAATGCTCAACAATGGAAATTAATTTGGGCATCGCCAGGTAATACTTCTAATACTTCTAATAATGTTAAGTTTCAGTTTTTTAAATTGTTATCTTTTTGGTATCTTACGCCAAAACGTCTTTCACATATGTTTAAATCCTGCTCGCCTTTGTGTTGGAAACAAAGCAGTGAGATTGCTACTTATAGCCACTGCTGGTGGAACTGCCCGTGTATTCAAATATTTTGGTCTGAGGTTCATGCACAAATTAAACTTATTACGCTTATTGATCTTCCTTTTTCTCCTGAAGCGCTGTTGTTACACTACTGGCCTAATTTAATTGCTTCTAAAGCACAAAAAGAAATGATTGCAATTCTCCTGTTATCTGCAGCTTTGGTTATTTCGTCAAGCTGGAAAAAGCCTATAAGACCTTTGATTGCTCAATGGCACACAAAGGTGTGGGACCAATTCATGATGTCTAAACTTAAATATTGTTTATTACCTGTGGATAGTTCGCAATATCAAAATAGATTTGTTGCAGTTTGGTTTCCGGTTTTGCAATATTTGTCGCTTCACGAGATTATTCCTGTTAATAAGTTTCAACAAATGGCTTTTTTATGATATTATTCTCTGTTTATTGTAAAAGTTTTTAAAAGCTTGTTGTTTTTTGTATTTACTATGGCCTACTTACTATGCCTGGCTTTTTTGTTGTTGTTATTTATACTTTGTATTGTCTGTTTTTGATAAATACAATAAAAATTTTAAAATTAAAAAATAAAATAAAATAAAATAAAAAAAAGGAAGAGAGGCTGCCCCCAGGCCGGAGGGGCCCCTTCTCTCGCCCTGAGTTCCGCGATTGGCCGCCAGGAGGAAGATTGAGCCAATCAGAAAAAAATTGCGCGCTCCGGCCACGGTTGCTGGGCAGGACTTGCCCAGGGAAGCCCAAGAGCGGGAGTCTCGGCGGCTTCAAGCCTGCCCGGGAGAGACGCGTGTGCGCGGGTGAATGTGACCTCGCCCTGGTGCAGGCCTGGGCAGGAAGGGAGAGCCTCTGCCCGTCTGAGCTGACGATGCTGGCCGGGACGGATCCACGGCCTGATTCCGGAGGAGGAGGAGGAGGAGGAGGCAGCTTCGTCGGGAGAGCCCGGAGCAGCCCAGCCTCCTCCTGGCCATGGGGGGGGGGGGGGGACTGGCTCTGCACAGACAGCTTTCAAAGGGGATTTCGTAGCTACATGGAGCTACTAGATACATGGCTACTAGAGCCTCCATATTCAGAGGCACTAATCCTCTGAATCCCAGAGCCAGTAGGCAACATCAGAAGGAAAGTCTCGGCCATTCTGCCCTGTTGCTGGGCCTCCAGAGGAACTGGTTGGCTACCAATGCTCCCTCTGGGTTGTGGAGTCTTGTGGGCAAAAATTCTACTTTGTGAGCGACTGGCATTAAAGCTGAGAGCCAGCGATTAGGCTGCTGCATCGATTAGTTTGCTCCGGAGCCACCCTTCCTGAGCTAAGACAAAAAAGTGTGAGATGGGAGGCTAAAAAACTGTGAGCTAGCTCACACTCACTCAGCTTAGAGTTGTGTGAAGGCAAATGCAGGGCCGAAAGCTGAAATGAAATATGAAATAATTGTACATAAAAATAACAAGTATTTATTATGGAAAACATTAGAAGCATATCAGGGCCCAACAGGAGAGAAGCCTCATATTGTAGCAAAAAGTTACGTATGCCCAAGAGAAAACAATAGCGGGCCTTCTTCAGAGGGGTCACGGGGGGACTAGATGACCATGGAGGTCCCTTCCAACTCTATAAGTCTAAGTAGGATTGCCAGCCTCCAGGTGGGGCCTGGGGATCTCCTGCTTTTACAACTGATCTCCACCTGACAGAGATCAGCTCCCCTGGAGAAAATGGCTGCTTTGAAGGGTGGACTCTGTGGCATTGGACCACGCTGAGGCCCTTTCCCTCCCCAAACCACGCCCTCTCCTGGCTCCACCCCCAAAGTCTCCAGGTATTTTCCAACCCAGACTTGGCAACCCTAAGTCTAACGTACAAATAGACTCCTATTATAATCAAAAGACAACACACAAGTAGATATAGGACCCAAACAGGAGTGCTGTTAAGGTAGAAAACAACAATATTTCAATAGCAATTTAAAACCCTGGCGGCAGCCTGGCTGGAGACCGGTCCCTCCGTCCATGCCTGGGAGCTGGAAAGCGGAGGGGAAGCGTTATAATGTGAGTCCAGCATTGCGAGGGTTAAAGGGACGGAACTGTTTGCTAGAGAGGCCGAGCAAGGGGGGGGGGAAGGCTCTTCCGCTGGGGGGGGGGGGGGAGGGAGAAGTTTCTGAATGGCCGAAGAGAGGAAGCGCTGCAGACGTGCAGCAGCAGAAAAAAGCCTCGCAGCGGGATCCGGGGAAGGTTTACTCGCAAGTAAGTCGGGAGGGGCAATGAGGTCTTTGGTCTTGGAGGAGAGGAATGCGGCTGCAGCATCGGTTTTTCTCCACTCTGTAAATGGGGCGGGGCGGGGCGGGGGGGGGGGGAGTTGGAGATAATCAGCGTCTTTAAGTCCAAGAAATTTCAGTGGATGGAACCGGCGTTCAATTGCTGGTCGTTCCAAATTTGCAAAAAAAGATGCTGCTGCTTTCAAGTCGGAGGGTCGTCCAGTCCGCGATGGCAAGAGGGGGGGGGGGGGGGGTGGGATCGGTAGAGTATACTACCACAGAGTTTAGCCTGCAAAGCAGGCATTTTTTCGGGGAATGGTGGGAGACTGATTTATGTACTCGATCAGTTATAATTGTCGAGGATGGGCGAGTGGGCGTCAACATGGCAAATGGGGTTCAGGGTGGCCAAGTGCAAAGTGAGGCACATTGGAGCCAGAAATCCTAACTATAAATACACGTTGATGGGGTCCGAACTGGCAGAGACTGACCAAGAGAGAGATCTTGGAGTTGTGGTAGACAATGAAAGTGGCCAGACAGTGTGTGACTGCAATGAAAAAGGCCAACGCTATGCTGGGGGTTATTAAGAAGGGAACTGAAAACAAATCAGCCAGTATCATAATGCCCCTGTATAAATCCATGGTGCGACCTTATTTGGAGTACTGTGTACAGTTCTGATCAACACACCTCAAAAAAGATATTATAGCATTGAAAAAGTGCAGAAAAGGGGAACTGGAATGATAAAAAGGTTGGAACACTTTCCCTATGAAGGAAGGTTGAAGCGATTGGGGCTGTAGCTTGTAGAAACGATGGCTAAGGGGTTACATGATCGAGGTTTATAAGATTATGCATGGGATAGAGCAAGTAGAGAAAGAAGTACTTTTCTCCCTTTCTCACAATACAAGAACTCGTGGGCACCTCCATGAAATAGCTGAGCAGTCGGGTTAGAACAGATAAAAGGAAGTCCTTCACACAAAGAGTGATTAACCTGTGGAGTTCACTGCCACAGGAGGTGATGGCAGCTACAAGCATAGATGGCTTCAAGAGGGAATTAGATAAACATATGGAGCAGAGGTCCATCAGTGGCTATTAGCCACAAGGTATAGATAGGAACTCTCAATCTGGGGCAAGAGATGCTCTGTGTTCTTGGTGCTTGGGGGGGGGGGCAACAATGGGAGGGCTTCTGGAGTTCTGGACCTCCTGAGGGCACCGGGTATTTTTGGCCACTGTGTGACAGAGTGTTGGACTGGATGAGCCACTGGCCTGATCCAATGTTGGCTTCTCTTATGTTTGTATGTTCTTATAATTCTGGGAGATCTCCAGGCCCCACATGGAGGCTGGCAACCTTATTAGGCATCAGTTTTGCTCCACTATGTAACTGGGGGGGGGGCAGGTGGGAGGTAGGGATAATCAGTGTCTTTAGGTACAAGGAAAAATCTATGAGACTGGAGTTCTGTTTCGTGATCTACTGTGTGGGGGAGGCGAAGAGCCTTAATTTGGTCTGTGAGTGAAAAGGGTCATTGCATGTGTGTGTTTTGGGGCGGCGTAACTCCTACCTGAATGGGAATTAACCGCAGCCCCATCCTAAGACCCTGAGGCAGTGCCAGTGTGGGGCTGGGATTGCTAGTGGTTATCCAAGGCCCCCCAGCAGAAGAGAGGGAATTTTTTATTTTTAAAAAATCAGTGCCGAGGTGCAGAGAGCCCAGCAGTGCCACTGGTGTCCATGGAAACACCACCCATGCCCATGAGTCACAGCACAAGGCAACTCCCCCATGATGGGCAGAGAGCCATGCCCCCCACCCCCACATCAGCTTGCCGACATCCAGAAGGCCGGGAGGGCCAAAGGGCACCTGGAAACAGATCACTGTGAGGATCGTGGCCTCAGCAACAGGACTCCTGTAGTAAAAACATCAGAAGAGTCTGGCTGGATCCGTCCAATACTCCATCTAATCCAGCATCCTGTCTCGCACAGTGCTCTGGAGGGCCAACTACAGGGCAGAGAGGCCTTCCCCTGATGTTGCCTCCTTGCTCCAGGATTCAGAGGCACTAAGCTTTAGTGCCTCTGAATGTGGAGGTTCCCGTCAGTCCCCATGGCTGGTAGCTAGACTTAGTCTCCCTGAATTTATCTGGTCCCCATTGAAAGTTGTTTATTCCTGTGGCCATGACTACATCCTGTGGCAGTGAACACCGCATTTTCAGCTCTCTCTGTGTACAGAAGGATTTCCTGCCATCTGTCCTGAACCTACTGCCCATCAGCGTCACTGGATTTCCTCAAGTTCTAGTATTTTGAGGCAAGGAGAAAAATTTCTCTTTGTCCCCCCTCTGTTGTTGCAGGACATCCCCGTGCAGAAGCCGCGCTGGTTTTCCCTCAGCAGGCTTTGTCCTCCTGTGTGCCTAGCCATCGATTCTGTCCTTGATTACAGATTCTACTAATATGCCTGGGAGAGATATGAGACTGACTGGCCTGTAATTTCCTGGTTCTCTTCTGGATCCCTTTTTAAATATTGATGTAACTATAGCTACCCTCCAGTGTTGCAGTACAGCAGCTAAATTTCGTGATATGTTACATCTTCAGGTTAGTAGGTCGACTATATCACATTCTTAAGAACTCTTGGGTGTGTGCCATCAGGACCTGGAGACTATGGCGGGCCCCCTTAGGAGATGTCCACAATAGTTCATATCAGTCTACAATAGTTAGTATAGCACAATGATATGAACCCTGATCTGCAAACCATGAGAAAGACACTCGTTCTGATTCTGCAGGGCAATCTTGGGTCGGTGATGTAGCTCCATCTTCTTTAGGTTCCTTTCAGCCTTTTTGATGTATTCCCCTCTTCCTCTTCATACCAAGTAAGTAAAGGCATCTTTTTGTAACCAGAGGCAGTTCAAGAGAAGGGGGAGGAGATGGAGGAGCAGGACCCAGAAGGACCAGGAACTGGAAAGAGATCCAGGAAAGACCCCCATCCCATCCAGGCAAGGAGTGGTGCTGAACTCTGGGAAAGAGAGGTGCCAGAGGTCCTGCATCATGAGACTGGGATCTCAGAGGAACATCGCCAGCGTTTCCGGCAGTTCTGCTACCAGGAGGCTGCTGGGCCCCGAGAGGTTTGCAGCCAGCTCCATGGACTTTGCAAGCACTGGCTGGAGCCGGAGAGGCACTCCAAGAAGCAGATCCTGGACCTGGTGATCCTGGAGCAGTTCCTGGCCATCCTGCCTGAGGAAATGCAGTGCTGGGTCAGAGGATGTGGGCCGGAGACCAGTTCCCAGGCGGTGTCCCTGGCTGAGGGTTTCCTCCTGAGTCAGGCAGAGGACAAGCGGCAGGCAGATCAGGTGAGGGAGCTTCATACACTTCATTCAAGTTGTGACCTTTGACCTTAGCCCAAGGCCTCCCTGCCAGATATGTGTCCCTCAAGACACTTCACCAGGGTTTATAGAAAACCGCAACCCTGATTCTTGCCGCTGTGGTTGAAGCAGCTGTGTTGATTGATGCAGGGGTGAGGATGGGCAGGGGCAAGATCTGTCTCCTTGGGAAGAGGAAGAGGAAGAGGAAGGGGAGGAGATTTGATTTATATCCTGCCTTTCACTACCTGAAGGAATCTCAGAGCAGTTTACAATCCCTTTCCCTTACCCTCCCCACAACAGACACCCTGTGAGGTAGGTGGAGCTGAGAGAGTTCTCTCAATAGCTGCCCTTGAGAGAACAGCTCTGAGAAAACTTATGACTGACCCAAGGTCACACCAGCCGCTGACCCGGTTCTTCCAGATCAGAGTCTGCGCTCCTAACCACTACACCAAACTGTCTTTAGCATTCCTTTTCTTAGCTGTATGCCTTACTGCAGTTTCAGATGTGGGGACCGTCTCTAAAGATGGAAGTGAAGTTCTCTGAGAAGAAAGGATCTCCTTTGTGGGAAGAGCAGAAGGCGCAGGCCCAGGAGCGTTCCCAAGATGCCCTCTCCCATGGTAAGGGTGCCTTGTGCCCAGATTTCGGCACATTGTGAAGTTGTTGGATAGAAGGTTGAGGACAGGAGGAAAAAACTATCTCTGCACACCGCAGAGAATGGACTGCTGAGACTCAGTGCCATAGGACAGAATGGTGGCCATTCACTTGAAGGAGGAAGTATACAGATTCATGGAGGGCAATTCCATTCTCATAGGAACACAAGAGAATATAAGAGAAGCCACGTTGGATCAGGCCAGTGGCCAATCCAATGCAAGATTCTGTGTCACACAGGTGCCATCAAGAGGTCCACCATTGGGACTGAGCTTCTAAACCCCTCCTGCTGTTGCCC
The DNA here is from genome assembly GCA_029233225.1 of Lepidodactylus listeri. NCBI lineage: Eukaryota > Metazoa > Chordata > Lepidosauria > Squamata > Gekkonidae > Lepidodactylus > Lepidodactylus listeri. Next base: position 96,633,183 of record JARCFY010000011.1, on the reverse strand, counting down.
CACATAGAGTTCCATCTTTACCTTGAAACTAATAGCCACTCGTAGATCTCTGCTCTTGAAGCTCTCTGTGCTCGTAGTCGCCACTACTTCCTACAGGAGTGGATTCCACATGTTAACTGAAATATTCCTATCTCACGCCCTAACCAGGATAGCCCAGGCAAGTCAGATCTCAGAAGCTAAGCCAACTCTGGCAAGTACTTGGATGGGAGACCTCATTGAAATACTGGAGGCGGATAGGCAGGGGCAGGCTTTATTCAGACACCTCTCTGAATATCCTCCAGGCCCCCAGTAGGGGTCACTCACCAAAGGTCACCGTGACTTCTAGGCGCACACATACACATATTAAAAATACCTTCCGTTAGAGAGACTCAAGGCGCCTAAAAAAAAAAAAATTGACCTGGCATCCCAGGGATCTTTGGAGGTGAGGCCAGGCGGGGATGGGATGTCACAATGATGTCTCATCTTGCTGAAAATCTAGATGTGACATCAGACCATCAATAGACACTCTAGAAACCGCTTGATATTACCCTCAAGCTCTCAGATGTGTTAATATCATATCTGGGTTTTTGGACAGGTGTGATTGTGATGTATTGTTTGAACTTTTTTCTCCCCCCCCCCCTTCCGGAAGCCTGAACTCAAAGGCATGTGGGAGGGCCCCGCCATCGGGAGAATGATGTGCCTTCGACTTTAGTCTGATCGAGCAGCGATGCTGTCACTGTTTTGAGCTTTGGAGTTCACAGGATAAAATTCAAGTGTCACAGAAGTCTGAAATCTGTTGGCAGGATTTGTACCCCACCCCCTGAGACTCATAGGAACCTGGTGCTTCTCTTTCACCTCTCCCTCAAGTTGAATCAAAATTTGTACACATTTTGTTGAGTGTAGACACGGAAAGGTTTCACAGCGCCGGGAGCTGGGGCGCATGAAGCAGGATACACACAAGCAAAGAAAACATGAAGTCTCAGCTCAGACCGTTTCTTCCAACGTTCTTTCCCTCACAGGCAGTGAAGAGACAGAGTTGAGTGGTCGTCTTTCTGGAGAAGTGGAAACGGCTGCGGCCCCTGCAGTCCAGGTAGGGGAGATGAGCAGGAGACCACCTGAGTTCCCCCTCCTTTCTCAGACGGGCTTTTGCTCCTGCAGTTCCTTCTAAGGTGTCCAAGCCAGAGATGCTCTAAATGCCACACCCTTTGCCCCTGCCAAGCTCTCCATCCTCCACCCTACCAGAATGCCCGTTTCCTGAGTGCAGTCTTGCCTGGCTCGATCTCTGATGAGGAAGTCTGCTTTTTCTGTCAGTTTCCAGCTTCCTTTGAAGAGGTGGCTGTGTATTTCACCGTGGCAGAGTGGGCCCTGCTGGATCCGGACCAAAGAGCTCTCTACCGGGAAGTCATGCTGGAGAACTATGGGAGCGTGGCCTCTTTGGGTAAGGATCCTCCTCAGGTGCCAAAGGTGTGAATTGCTGCCATTGCAATGATGTGTGAATCAAAATATCATAGAGTAGTATGTCATTGTGGGGCCTGCCCTTACTTAACACACATAAGAATATAAGAGAAGCCAATGTCAGGCCAATCAGCCATCCAGTCCAACACTCTGTCACACAGTGGCCAAAAATAACAGGTGCCCTCAGGAGGTCCAGCAGTGGGGCCAGGACACTAGAAGCCCTCCCACTGTTGCCCCCCCCCCCCCAGCACAAAGAATACAGAGCATCACTGTCCCAGACTGAGAGTTCCTATCTATATTTTGTGGCTAATAGCAGCTGATGGACCTCTGCTCCAGATGTTTATCCAATTCCTTCTTGAAGCCGTCCAGGCTTGCAGCCACCACCAGGTTTATGGCAGTGAATTTGGGCACATTAGACGATTCCAGGAGCTGAGGTGGCAGTGAAAGCAGCCAACACACCTGGCTGGTCCAGGAGCAACTGCAGCCAATGCTGTGGCCAGCATGAGAGGCAGGGTGGGTGTCAGGGCCTGAGGTGGAGACAGGCAAAGGCCTTGGGTCACTCATATTTCTCTCTCTTTCTCCAAAAGAAGGCACAGATGTGCAAGAGACTGCAGTGGAGACAGACGAAGGGCTGGAGAGTTTCTCAAGACGATCTCAACAGTTTATTTCCTTCCCGAGTGAACTGGCTGCGAGTGAGTATGCCTCATCATTATGTCAAAGAAATGGGCAAAGAATAGCCATGGTGGATTCTACTTCACTTTTTACCAAATCTTTGTTGGGTAGAATGATAATTGATAACACCCTCTGCGTAAGGAGGGAGGAAGGTCTTTTGGGGCCTAAGATCTAGGGAATTCTTCCTGGGACTGAGCTCAGTTGTGGGTCTTTTAGAAGAAGAAGAAGAGATTAGATTTATACCCTGTCAGTCACTATCCGAAGGAGTCTCAGAGCGGTGTACAATTCCCTTCCCTTTCCTTCCCCACAGCAGACACCCTATGAGGTGGGTGAGGCTGAGAGAGCTCTCTCAAGAACTGTCCTTGAGAGAACTGCTCTGAAAGAACTAACGACTGATCAAAGGACATACCAGCAGCTGCATGTGGAGGAATGGGGAATCAAACCTGGTTCTTCCAGATTAGAGTCTGCACTCCTAACCACTAGACCAAACTGGTCCCTTTAGGGGCTGCTCTGTCCTTAAATACCAGACATTTCAGGGAAAGGTGAGAAGTTTACTTAAGAACAACTTTGCTGGACGAGTTAGATACTACTGTTTTCCTACTGTGGTCAGTTACATGTCTCCAGGCCTCCCCTCCCCCAACAACTGGTATTCCTATGGGAGTTCCCTTAGAACAGTGGGGTTCACTTACTGAGGTCCTGACTTCTCCCCTATCCCAGCAGTCACGTGTCATGGGAGTCTGAAGACTGGCTCCTCTTCTGCCTCATCATACCTGGATGGAAATTCTGTACAATCCTAGGACTAGAAAATACAGTCACTTTTGTATTTTATCATCAAAAGACCTGCATGGCAAGGCAAACAGGAAAGGCAGAGCAACAGTTTTTTGAAATCTTTTTCCTTAAAATATATTTGAGGAGTTTTGGGGAGGGGCGGGATACTCAGAACACAGAAAAGGCTCTACAGGAGGGCTGGCCAGGGAAGAGTTCTGACCAGTGCCACAGGAGTTAAAACGCACACTCGTTAATCAGGAGTTCCTGATTGGTGGCTTGGCTTCTTGTGTGAGTGGTGATTTGATCTCCCTCTTTATTCTAGCAGGAGATGTTGAGGAGTCAGTTGTGGAATTTCAGGGCTTCTCACTGGAAGAAGCCGAGAATAAACAGGCCAAAGGAAACTTTGGGAATAGAGATGGACCAGAGAGGCAGGATGGAATCCATATGGTGAAGAAGGGGATTGAGTCCATTCCTTGCCAAGAAGACAGCTTCCATGAAATCCGAGTCCACAGCTGTCTCCAATGTACGCATTTAGGAGTGAAGTCATGTATCTGCTCCACAAACCACATTATAATGAAGGCACGAAAATGTTCTTACTCTGGAAAGTACCTCAAATACCGACCACAGCTTCTTGTACACCAAAAAATGCATGCAGCACAGAAGCTTTTTGAATGTTCAGAGTGTGGAAAGAAATTCAGTATGCATTCCAGTCTACAAAAGCACCAAAGAACCCACTCAGGGGAGAAACCTTTTGAATGCTCAGAGTGTGGAAAGAGATTTAGTCGGAGTAGCATTCTTCTAGAGCATCAAAGAACTCACAGAGGGGAGAAACCTTTTGAATGCTCAGAGTGTGGAAAGAGATTCAGTAGGAGTAGCATTCTTCAAGAGCATCAAAGAACTCACAAAGGGGAGAAACCGTTTGAATGCTCAGAGTGTGGAAAAAGATTCAGTCAGAGTGGCAATCTTCAAAAGCACCAAAGAATCCACACAGGGGAGAAACCGTTTGAATGCTCAGAGTGTGGAAAGAGATTCAATCAGAGTGACAGTCTTCAAAAGCATCACAGAACCCACACAGGGGAGAAACCTTTTGAATGCTCAGAGTGTGGAAAGAGATTTAGTCGGAGTGATAGTCTTCAACGACATCAAAGACCCCAGACAGGGGAAAAAGCTTTTGAATGCTCAGAGTGTGGAAAGAGATTTTGTCAGAGTGACAGTCTTCAAAAGCATCAAAGAACCCACACAGGGGAGAAACCTTTTGAATGCTCAGAGTGTGGAAAGCGATTCAGTCATAGTGGCAGTCTTCAGCAGCATCAAAGAACCCACACGGGGGAGAAACCTTTTAAGTGCTCAGACTGTGGGAAAAAATTCCATCAGTATGGCAGTTTTCAAATGCATCAAGGAACCCACACAGGACAGAAACCTTTTCAGTGCTCAGAGTGTGGAAAGGGATTCATTCGGAGTAGCCATCTTCAAGGGCATCAAAGAACCCACACAGGGGAGAAACCTTTTGAATGCTTGGAGTGTGGAAACCGATTCAGTCAGAGTGGCAGTCTTCAACAGCATCAAAGAATCCACAGAGGGGAGAAACCTTTTGAATGCTCAGAGTGTGGAAAGAGATTCAATAGCAGTTACAATCTACAAGGACATCAAAGAACCCACACAGGGGAGAAACCTTTTGAATGCTCAGTGTGTGGTAGGAGATTCAGTCTGAGTTCCAGTCTTCAAAAGCATCAAAGAACCCACACAGGGGAGAAACCTTTTGAATGCTCCGAGTGTGGTAGGAGATTCAGTCTGAGTTCCAGTCTTCAAAAGCATCAAAGAACCCACACAGGGGAGAAACCTTTTGAATGCTTAGAGTGTGGAAAGAGATTTAGTCAGAGTGATAGTCTTCAAAAGCATCAAAGAACTCACACAGGGGAGAAACCTTTTGAATGCTCAGACTGTGAGAAGAGATTCAGTCTGAGTTCCAGTCTTCAGCTGCACCAAAGAACCCACACAGGGGAGAAACCTTTTGAATGCTCAGAGTGTGGAAAAAGATTCAGTCAGAATTCTAGTCTTCAAAAGCATCAAAGAACCCACACAGGGGAGAAATCTTTTGAATGCTCAGAGCCAGGGCCCAGCAGAGTGAAAGAAGGCCACGTGCCCCTGTTTGCTTCCAAGCAGACCCAGTTCCATTTCCAACACCCTAATGAAGGAAAAGAACTTCTGAAAGGAAATAGGAAGGTGGAGGGGTAGGATCTAAAAGACCAAGGAAATTTCCCAGGGTAGAAACTTTCACAGTTCAACATTCATTTGGTCAGGCAGAAATGAAAACAAAGATCTATCAGATCTTATGGCATCTCTGCATCCTGACAACATATGACCCTTTTTGTCAATCCCCTTCCTGCCTTCAAAGTTAGAGAGAATGGCCTATCTGAGAAAGTGAGCTTTAACTCACAAGAACTTAAACCCTGGTAAAATTTTGTGTGGTCTTGAATGACCTATTGGACTTGAATTCTGCTCTGCTTCTACAGACTTAACATGGCAACCCACCAGAGAGCATGCCTCGGCCTTCTGGCCTTCAGACTCCAGCAGATAAAACTGAAGAGCTCGATTAATACAGGAAAAGCCTCAATCAAATCCACATTCATTTGGATGAAGATCCAAAAAGATTTGGAAAGTTGCTCCAACCTAAAATGATCATTGCTGGGAAGAATCTTTGTAATAAAAATGAATGGTTTGTCAAAATAAATTTTCTGTTTCAGTTGATACCGATCAATGTACAAAAACTCTGATGGACTGGCAGAAACAAATAAATACATTTATATGGAATGGAATGGCAAACAACTAAGAATTAGATTTAAAGTATTACAGAATGAGAAAAAAGCAGTACCTAACAAACTATACCATGAACCAACTGGTTTGGTTATGATTGCAGATTGGATCAGTCAAGTTCAGTTCTGAGATATCTTTACACATCTTCAGTTTTATGATGACTGTCATGTTTTTTGGGAGTTCCATGATATACGTTTTATTGTAAACATTTTCCCTATAGATTGTATCTCTACAAGTGATATAGTGCGGTATGCTTTTGTTGACATTATCCATCAGCTGATTCTATATGTATGTGTATAAAATAGTGTGTGTTCCTTTTAGAGAGACTTCTTCTGTTTTGGTTTATTGGATACACCTGTGGAATTGAGGACTATTTCTGAGAATTTGTAGTCTAGTAAGAACATTATATCTAGTTTGAAAACACATGAGAGACACATGATTCAAGAGGTGAAAGGAGGATCCTTTTGGATAAGTTTGGAGCTTAATGAACTCTATACTAATGGATTATCCTCCTTTGGATGTCAGAATAATAATGGGGGACTTTGTGTTTGAATCTTTTTGAGTTGGACTTATTTGTGTGTTGGATTGTTTGTATGAAGTATTAGAGTAGGGTTGTTAAACCTAAGGTCCCTGGGTCGGAAGCATCCCACCCATGGCTTTAATCAGGCTCGCACCTCTTCTTACCCCCTCATCCCCCTCCTCTCCTCACCTTTGAAGCTTGAGGCTGCCAAAGTTCCCAGCTCCCTCCATCTTGTCTTTGCCTGCTTCAACAGGAAGCTCCTTGCAAGTTACAAAGAAAATATGGAATGGATTTTTCTTTTGAGGTCTCTGAACCCAGATAGACTACTCTGAGACTGTTTCCAGCAATAGAAGCAGTGCTCTGGGACTGGAATGACAGCCCCCAGAGTCGAATGACAGTCCGTAGCAATAGAATATGTGTTCTGGGACTGGAATGACAGGGCACAGAGTGGAATGTTAGCCCCTGGGAGTAGTAGCCGCAGCATTCTAGGAATGGAATTCCACTCTGGGGGCCCTCATTCCAAACCCAGAACACTTCTGCTACTTCAAGGGACTGTCATTTCACTCTGGTGGTTGTCATTCCAGTCCCACAGTAGTCTCTCTGGGCCCAGAGATATTAATGGGAAATCCATTCCGCATTTTCTTTGCAACTCTGTGCTGCCATGTACTTCAGTGGAGTGGAGCTTAAGTAGTTTCACTTTCCACTGTTTGTATAGTTGAAGCTGTTGCTTGCTAGAGTTGTCTCCTTGCAAATACAGGGTTGATTTTTTGAGCCAGCTTAGCTCTGCTGAATGGATCTGAGAACGGGTTCCCTAGTGGGTACCTGGGAACCCATAGCCAAAGGGGGACATTACACTGGCGAGCCACTACCAAGCTGAGTATACCTGGCGGGGAGGGGAGAAGCTTGCAATGCCCACCCATTTTATGTTTCTAGGCTCAGAGCATTTTATATTTTTAATTTATATATATTTTTAGTTTCTGCTGTGATCCCTGTGCTTTTTCTTAATGTTTTATTTCTTAAGATTGCATTGCCAAATCCCACTATTTCCCCACCTTTCCATTTTAGGCAGGCATCTTTTAAGGGGGGGGGGGGGATATGAGAGATGTCAGTTACCAAAGACTGTTAAATTGATCACAACAGTTTAAAGTGTATTTTAAGTAAAAAAAATAATATCTTTTATTGTGTTTGTATCTTTTATAAAGTTAATACCTTCACTACCTGGCATTACATTTTATGCACGCGTGGCCTGGCCCCACAAAGTCCCATTTATGTCAGATCTGGCCCTTGTAACAAATGAATTTGACATCCCTGTGTTAGAGTGTTGTGTCTTTTTTCATACTGATATTGTAATATAGAGACATAAACTTAGTATATACTTTATTCAGTACAATAGTTACACATAGTCTTTGAAAAACCTTTACTTATACTATCTGTTATTTTGTACACGGTATTGTCATTTCTTTGTACCCTTGTGTGACTGTGATCGCAGTCTGTTCATTGCCAGGGCTTTGAGGGGGGCTGAATAGGTGTCTTTTATAAGGGGAGGGATTTGGGGCTTCTTATATGATCTTGGGTTTTGCTGAGGTTGTTTAATTATCATTCAAAGCCCTCTTGAACCAAGAAGAAATGCAGGATATTAATGTTTCATAAATAAACACTGAGAGCCTTTGGAAATCCATGCATTCTGACACGCTTCTTCAGCTTCTCTGAGAATTGGCTAGCCCATGGACGGTGCTTTCTTGAAAACAGCTATTGGTGGCGTCGTTCAAGAGCACACAGCCTGGCTGTGCTGGGATTGTTTATGCACCATTTGCCACTTCAGAAGCCAAGATTTTATTTGATGTTTGGAGTTTGTGCATGGACTTTAGTTTACAAGAAGGGAGGACAAAGTTTACAAAAAGGGTGTCAATTCTGGAGGGAGACAGGGAGCTTCCCTCCAAATGAATGCCTAAGAGAGACTGCTTTTATTTTTCTCTTCATGCTTGTTCTCTCTTTGCTGCTATTTTTAAATAGAATCTTAAAAGTCTGCATTGCTTCAATTTCTCTTTATTCTTCAGTATATAGAATAAATTCTGGCTAGAACTCTCCCGTTTTTGGGGGTGGAAAAAAGATTGGCTAGCTAACTGGAGAGCTGCCAGTGTATGGCTGCCTTAAGTCATGAGTATTCAGATATTCCCCCCAAAAGGAGTATGTCTGTGACACCTGAGAATCATAACATAAGAGAAGAAGAGAAGAAGAAGAGATTGGATTTATATCCCGCCCTTCACTCACTTAAGAGTCTCAGAGCAGCTTACAAACTCCTTTCCCTTCCCCTCCCCACAACAGACACCCTGTGAGGTAGGTGGGGCTGAGAGAACTCTTTCCCAAGCTGTCCTTGAGAGAACAGCTGGTACAGAGCTATGGCTTGCCCAAGGTCATCCAGCCAGGTGCAAGTGGAGGAGTGGGGAATCAAACCCGGTTCTCCCAGATTAGAGTCCGCGCACTTAACCACTACACCAAACTGGCCAGTGTTGGATCATTCCAATGGCCCATCCAGTCCAACCCTGTCACACAGTGGCCAAAAATACCAGGTACCATCAGGAGGTCCGCTAGTGGGGCCAGGACACTAGAAGCCCTCCCACTGTTGCCCTCCCCCCAAGCACCAAGAATACAGAGCATCACTTGCCCCAGACTGAGAGTTCCTTCCTATCTATACCTTGAAGAACAAGAAGAGATTGGATTTATATCCCACCCTTCACTACTCAAAGGAGTCTCAGAGCAGCTTACAACTTTCCCCTCCCCCTCCCCACAACAGACAGTTTTATGCTGTTAGCCGCCTTGAGCCGGTTTGAAACTGGAGAGGCGGGATATAAATGGAATGAATGAATGAATGAATGAATGAATAAATAAATAAATAAATAAATAAATGGGGCCAAGAGAGCTCTGACAGAAACTGCTCTTTTTCAAGAACAGCTGTGCCAGAACTATGGCTTGCCCAAGGTCATCCAGCAGGTGCAAGTGGAGGAGTGGGGAATCATACCCGTTCTCCGAGTCTGCGCACTTAACCACTACACCAGACTGGGACTAATAGACACTGGTGGACCTCTGCTCCATATGTTTATCCAATTCCCTCTTGAAGCTGTCCATGCTTGTAGCCGCCGCCAACCTCCTGTGGCAGTGAATTCCATGTGTTAATCACTCTTTTGGTGAAGTACTTCCTTTTATCCATTCTAACCCGACTGCTCAGCAATTGCATTGAGTGGCCATGAGTTCTCATATTGTGAGAAAGGGAGAAAAGTACTTCTTTCTCTACCTGCTCTATCCCATGCATAATCTTGTAAACCTCGATCATGTCACCCCTATGTCGTTTCTTAAAGCTAAAGAGCCCGAAGCGCTTTAACCTTCCTTCATACAGAAAGTGTTCCAACGCTTTTATCATTCTAGTTGCCCATTTCTGCACTTTTTCCAGTGCTATAATATCCTTTTTGAGCTGTGGTGACCAGAACTGTACACAGTACTCCAAATGAGGTCGCACCATGGATTTATACAAGGGCATTATGATACTGGTTGATTTGTTTTCAATTCCCTTCCTAATAATCTCTAGCATAGCGTTGGCCTTTTTTATTGCAATTGCACACTGTCTCAACATTTTCAGTGAGTTATCTACTACAACTCCAAGATCTCTCTCTGATCAGTCTCTGCCAGTTTGGACCTCATCATGGTGTATTTATATTTAGGATTTTTGGCTCCAATGTGCATTACTTTGCACTTGGCCACACTGAACCCCATTTGTCATGATGCCCACTCACCCATCCTCGAAAGATCCCTTTGGAGGGCCTCACAATTCTCTGTGGTTTTCACCACCCTGAACCATTTCATATCATCTGCAAATTTAGCCACTTCACGGCTTACTCCCAACACCAAATCATTTACCACCCTCCACTGAGAAAATTGCCCATTTGTATTCACTCTCTGATTCCTATTAATTAGCCAGTTTCTGATCCACAAGAGGATTTGTCCTTTTATCCCATGACTGTTGAGCTTACTTAGGAGCCTTTGATGAGGAACTTTATCAAAAGCTTTTTGGAAGTCAAGATAAACAACATCTATTGGGTCCCCCTTGTCCACATGTTTGTTCACTCCCTCAAAGAACACTAACAGGTTAGTGAGACAAGCTCTTCCGTTACAGAACCAATGTTTAGTCTGTCTCAATAATATTTTGTTCATCAAAGTGTTGTGAGATTGTGTCAATAGATATAGTCCGCAACAGGTCTCCTTAAGCAGAAAGTCCTTTATTTGCAGAAAAGATCTTGTTGGCCAAACACTCCTTCTGCTAGTAATGCCCAAGCATAGAAATACAACTATAATTATACTTGATATGAAATATGGCCCCCTTACCATCTACCAATCATTTGGAAGAAATATTGGTGCCCAAATATACTGGCCCACTGTTCCCAAGAAAAACACGGCAAACTAGGTTCTCAGGAAAAACACTGTTGAGAATTTTCAGAGTATATGTTCCCAAGGAAAACTAAGCAAAAGAATACATAACACCTGTGATTCTAATAACACATAACAGGAGGCTTTTCTGTTCAAGGCCGTTAGCCAGGGAAGAACCAGCTAGAGATAGGAGAGGAGGAAAAACTAATGAGCAATAAGCATGCGCAAAGCGAAGCAGGCAAGCAAGGCTCACATTCCAAAGGGAGGGGTCTGCTCACTGATGCTATCTCCTAGGCGGGACCTATGGCAATGCTAACTGACAAGTGTCTACTAATTCTTTCCTTAATAACCGTTTCCACCAACTTACTCGATATTGACGTCAGATGGACTGGCCTGTAATTTCCCGGATCGCCTCTGGAACCCTTTTTAAAGATGGGAGTGACATTCACTACCTTCCAGTCCTCAAGAATAGAGGCAGATTTAATGAAAGATATTGCATGCCCAGAGTCAGACCAATCACCACTGCTTTGGGATCAGGAAGGACTTTTCCTCCAGGCCAGATTGGGCCCAGGAATCCTGGATGTCTTTTGCCTTTCTATGGGCCCAGAGCAGGGGTCCCTGGGGGAGTGAGAATGGAGATAGCTGTGGATTTCCTGCATGGCGCAGGAGATAGGACTAGATGACTCTAGGGGTCCCTTCCAGCTCTATGGTTTCTGTGTTTCTAAGGTCAGTCTTGTCTGTTCAGACTGGCAGCGGCTCTCCCGGGTCTCAGGCAGCGGTCCTTCCCATCACCTCCCACCTGATCATTTTTTGAACTGGAGCTGCTGCCAGGGATCGAACCCGGGACTTTCTGCATGTGAGGCAGGGGCTCTACAACTGATCCAGGGTAAGCCCAAAGGCAAAAGAGGCAGAGGGGTGAAAGCAAAGGTGATCTGGATCCTTGAAACCCCCTCTGCCTGTCCTGTCCCTCTTGGAGCTTCTTGGGGAGGGGCCGCATGCCCTCTGGGCTGTGTACAAGGGTGGATTGTGAGAGTCCCCCCCCTCCCCACGCATCTGCACTGGCTCCTCTGGACCCCCCAAAGAGGCACAAGCCAGCCCCTTCTGGGCTTTAGAAACAGCCCATCCCCTCAAAAACCGTCCAACAGTTTCTTGTTTGTTGTTGTGCTCATAAGAGTCTCTGCCTCCCACAGCTGGGACTTCCCAGAGGCTGTGCTCCACCCAGGGGACCACGTATGCCAAAGAAGTCAAGGCGGAAACACACAAAGCAGCCTCAGTACGGTGTCGTGGTTCGGAGCGCGGACTCTAATGTGGGAGAACCGGGTTTGATCCCCCACTCCTCCACACGCAGCTGCTGGTATGACCTTGGGTCAGTCACATGTTTTCTCAGAGCTGTTCTCTCAAGGGCAGTTCTCTCAGCCCTACATACCCCATAGGGTGTCTGTTGTGGGGAGAGGAAGGGAAAGAGATTGTAAGCCACTCTGAAACTGAGTGAAGGGTGGGGTATGAATCCAATCTTCTCCTCCTCCCCCCTCCTGGGGGGATGGATGAAAGATTGGGGTTTGGAAACACACTCCCATTGATTTTTTATGTGTTCCCTTTGTTCATATTGTGCATTTCTCCCCGATGGGGTCCTCTCCTCAATTTCATCCTCACAACATCCCTGTTAGGTCGGTTAGGCTCAGAGCATGGGAGAGAGGGAAGAGGTGTCTCTGGAGAGGGGAGTTGTGTCATGGTCTCTGTCCTGTTGTCGGGGAAGACTAGCCACTGTTTTGCCCCCCTTTACTGTGGTTTCCCCCACTTTGGGTAAGCCTGCCCCCTCTCTCTTTCACCTGAGTCACCCTGAGTAGCCTGGCAGGCAGAGCTGTAGAGACTTATGAGCAAAAATTCTACTTTGTGAGCTACTAGCATGAAAGTTGCAAGCGAGCAATTTGGCTATTGCATAAATTGGTTTGCTCTGGAGCCATCCTTCCTGAGCTAAGAGAAAAAGCTGTGTGCTGGAGGCTAAAAAAACTCTGAACTAGCTCACACTAACTCAGCTTAGAGGGAACACTGCTGGCAGGAGTGTCGCTTAGCAGCATAGCAGGTGGCCAGGCAGGTGGGTAAGGACTTGTGCAGACTCTTTCAAGTGGAACAAACTTTATTTCCACAAGGCACAAATGCAGGGTACTAAAATAGGTAAGATCTAGGCGCACTAAGCAAAATGAACAAGACAGTGGTTAACTGAAGAACCAAGTTGGGAGTCCAGTGGCACCTTGAAAACCAACACAGTCTTATTCTGGGTAGAAGCTTTTAGTGCATGCACATGTCTTCAGATACCCTGAAAGAGAGGCCACCAACCATTACCTAGAGGTGAAGGGTGGGGGTAGGTGTTGCCAGGAGGGGCTATTCATTTATTGATTGATTTGTTAACCACCTTCCCCCACTTGGACTCAGGGTGGTGAACAACAAATACCCGTATCATTAATTTGTATCCAGAACAATTAAAAGAGTCCAGATGCAGACCTAAGTGAAAACTGGTTAGGAATTCGGGGGGGGGGGGGGCTGCGGGGGCAAATCGCTAGCCTCGACTAGGGTGCAAAAAAGCCTGGCCCTGGGCTCAACTCGAGGCAGGTGATGCAGAGCCAGTCAGGACAATCCAAGAGATAAGAGATTCCATGAAGAAGGCAGCAGAGTGGGAACTCAGCCCAGGGCAGGATTCCTCCCGAGGAGCCCCGCCTGGAGACCGGTCCCTCCGTCCGTGTCCGGGAGCTGGGGGGGGGGGGGGGAAGCGTTTTCATTTGCGTCCAGCCCTGCGAGGGTTAAAGGGACAGAGCTGGTTGCTGGAGAGGCCGGGCGAGCCCGCGGGGGGGGGGGGGGGGGAGGCGAGAAAGGCTCTTCCGCTGGGGGGGGGGGGACGGGAAGAGAAGGTTTTGAATGGCCGAAGAGGGGAGGAGCTTCACACGTGCAAACAGCAGGGGAAAGGCTTCGCAGCCGCATCTTAGGAAGGTTTACTCGCAAGTAAGTCGTGGGGGGGGGGGGCAGATGAGGTCTTAGGTCTTGGAGGAGAGGAACGCGGCTGCAGCATCGGGTTTCCTCCACCATGTAAATGAGGATTTGCGAGGGCGGAATGGGGATAATCAGCGTCTTTAAGTAGAAGAAGATTCACTGGATGGAACCGGCGTTCAATTGCTGGTTGTTCCAAATCTGCAAAAGAAGATGCTGCTGCTGCTGCTCTCGAGCCGGAGGGTCGTCCAGTCCGCGGTGGGCAATTGAGGTGGTGGGGAGTGAAGCCTGCGGGGAGGTCGGAGGAGTAGTAATACCGCAGAGCCTACCCTGCAACGCAGGCATTTTTCTTCGGGGGGGGAGAGGGTTGATCTCTGTCTAGGGTTGCCAAGTCTGGTTTGGAAAATACCTGGGGACTTTGGGGGTGGAGCCAGGAGAGGGCGGGGTTTGGGGAGGGGAGGGGCCTCAGCATGGTACAGTACCATAGACTCCACCCTCCAAAGTAGCCATTTTCTCCAGGGGAGCTGATCTCTGTCAGCTGGAGATCAGTTGTAAAAGGGGGAGATCCCCAGGCCCCACCTGGAGGCTGGCAGGCCTATCTCTGGCCTCAGACGATCAGTTATAATTCTGGAAATCTCCAGGTCCCACCAGGAGGCTGGCAATCGTATAAATGCATCATCCCCCCCCCCCCCCGCCGTGTAACGGGCTTGGTGGGGGTGGGAGGGATAATTGGTGCCTTTAAGCAGCAGCAGCAGAAGAAGAGATTGGATTTCTACCCTGCTCTTCACTCCTTTCCCTTCCCCTCCGCACAGTCTGTGACATAGGTGGGGCTGAGAGATCTCTGACAAAAAGTGCTCTTTCAAGAGCAACTCTGACAGAACTACGGCTTGCCCAAGATCACCCAGTAGCTGCAAGTGGAGGAGTAGCGAAAACCACACCTGGTTCGCCCAGATTAGAGTCCGTGCACTTAACCACTACACCAAACTGGTGTACCAGGAAAAATGTATGAAACCAGAACTCTGTTGCTTGTGATTTTAGTCCGGTGGGGAGAGGCAAAAAACCTTAATTTGGTCTGTAAGTAAAAAGGGTCATTTCGGGGGGGGGGGGGCATAACTCCTACCTGAGTGGGAATCAACTGCAGCCCCATCCGAAGACCCTGATGCAGTGCCAGTTTGGGGCTGGGGCTGCTAGTGGGTATCCAAGGCCCCCCAGCAGAGGAGAGATTTTTTAAAAAATCAGTTGCCAGGGCACAGAGAGCCTAGCAACGCCATTGGTATCGATGGAAACACCATGAGTCACAGCCAGTGTTCCCTCTAAGCTGTGCAGTCTTGTGAGCAAAAATTCTACTTTGTGAGCTACTGGAATTAAAGTTATGAGCTAGCAATTTGCCTACTGTATAAATTAGTTTGGTCTGGAGCCATCCTTCCTGAGCTGAGACAAAAATGTGTGAGCTGGAGGCTAAAAAACTGTGAGCTAGCTCACACTAACTCAGCTTAGAGGGAACACTGGTCACAGCTGAAGGCAACTCCCCCGGGACAGGCAGAGAACCATGCCCCCCCTGCCCCCCGTAGCAGCCTGCCCACACCCAGAAGGCCAGGAGGGACAAAGGGCACCTGGAAGCAAATCAGTATGAGGATCGTGGCTTCAGCAACAGGACCCCTGTAGTAGCACCATAAGAAGAGCCCTGCTGGATCTGGCCAATAGTCCATCTAGTCCAGCATCCAGTCTCCCACAGTGGCCAAACCAGTTCCTCTGGAGGGCCAACAACAGGGCAGAGAGGATGAGGACTTCCCCTGATGTTGCCTCCTTGCTCTAGGATTCAGAGACTCAGTGCCTCTGAATGTGGAGGTTCCCTTCAGTCAGGGCTAGTAGCTAGACTTACCCTCCATGAATTTATCGAGTCCCCTTTAAAAAGACTAAGTGTTTATTCCTGTGGCCCTGATCACATCCTCTGGCAGCCAACTCCACATTTTAAAGACTCTCTGTATATGGAAGTATTTCCTTTTGTCTGTCCTGAACCTACTGCCCGTCAGCTTCATTGGATGCCCTCAAGTTCTAGGATGTTGGGAGAGGGAGAAAAAATTTCTCTTTGTCCACCCTCTGTTGTCTTTTAAAATAAATTTTATTTGCATTTATAACAAGACAGTACAATAATTAATACTGGACAGGTTACTTATACAATAGCGATATTTAAGAAACAGATATGAAAAAAGCTATATTAAGTCATAAAGGAAAAAATAAATTGCTAAATGAAATTATGGTAACCAACTAGTTTTCAAAAAATTGCAGTATCAGTAATCCTGTATATTTTCTTGTAGACCTAATATCGTCTCTATGTTTTCCAGAATTGGCCTCCACCTTACATAGTAATTAAATGGACCTAGACTTGGATCTTGACATGCTAATGAATCCGAGATTTTATCCATGAGTAAATGGTCCCATACCTTAATAAGCCACTTATTAATGGAAGAAGCTTTGGGTGCTTTCCGACAAGAAGTTATAGTAGTTTTAGCGGCCGTTAAAAGAACCATAACCAATTCCTTGCTAGGCTTCGGAATTTGTACATCTTGCCAAACATTTAATAAAATTAACTCTGGTGTACAAGGAATATTATAACCTGTAAAAAGCTGTACCTTGGATATAACTGCTTGCCAAAACACTTTGATCACACCACACTCCCACCAACAGTGAAAAAAGGTGCCTACCACCCCACACAGTTTCCAACACAAATGTGAGAAACGTTTATTCATACAATTTAGCCTTCTTGGAGTAATATACCAGCATGCTAAAATCTTGTAATTCTGTTCCTGCATATTTATAGATTTAGTACTGCAAGCATAAGAAGACCATATGGAGTCCCAATGTGACGGCTGTAACGTCGTCCTCTGTTGTCACAGGACATCCCTGTGCAGAAGCTGTGCTGGCAAGACAGCAAGGAAAGATCCGCATCCCATCCAGGCAGGGAGTGGTGCTGAACTCTGGGAAAGAGCGGTGCCAGAGGTCCTGCCTCAGGAGACTGGGATCTCAGAGGAGCATCGCCAGCGTTTCCGGCAGTTCTGCTACCAGGAGGCTGCTGGGCCCCGAGAGGTTTGCAGCCAGCTCCATGGACTTTGCAAGCACTGGCTGGAGCTGGAGAGGCACTCCAAGAAGCAGATCCTGGACCTAGTGATCCTGGAGCAGTTCCTGGCTGTCCTGCCCGAGGAAATGCAGCATTGGGTCAGAGGATGCAGTCCGGAGACCAGTTCCCAGGCGGTGTCCCTGGCCGAGGGCTTCCTCCTGAGTCAGGCAGAGGACAAGCGGCAGGCAGAGCAGGTGAGGGAGCTTCATGCCGTCCATTCAAGCTGTGACCTTCGACCTTCGCCTAAGTCCTCCCTGCCCGATATGTATTCCTCCAGGAACTTCACCGCGGTTGATAGAAAACCGCAACCCTGTTTCTTGCTGTGGTTGAAACAGCTCAGTTGATTGATGCAGGGGAGAGGATAGGCAGGGGCAAGATCCATCTCCTTGGTCTTTAAAAGAAGGAGGAGGAGGAGAGATTGGATAGATACCCCACCTTTCACTAACCGAAGGAGTCTCAGAGTGGCTTAGAATCCCTTTCCCTTCCCCTCCCGAAAACAGACACCCTGTGAGGTAGGTGGAGCTGAGAGAGCTCTCTCAACAGCCACGCTTGAGAAAACAGCTCTGAGAAAACTTATGACTGACCCAAAGTCACACCAGAAGCTGAATGTGGAGGAGTGGGGATTCAAACCTGGTTCTTCCAGATTAGAGTCTGTGCTCCTAACCACTACACCAAACTGGCTTTAGCATTCCTCCTTACCGGTATCCCTTCCTGCAGTTTCAGATGTGGGGACCGTCTGTGAAGATGGAAGTGAAGTTCTCTGAGGAGAAAGGATCTCCTTCCGAGGAAGAGCAAAAGGTGCAGGCCCAGGAGCATTCCCAAGATGCCCTCTCGCGTGGTAAGGGTCCCTTGTGCCCAGATTTGGGCACATTGTGAAGTTCTTGCATAGAAGGTTGAGGACAGGAGAAAAAAGAAATATTCATGCACCTGACACAGAGTGGACTGCTGAGACTCAGTGCCATAAGATGTAATGGTGGCCACTCACTTGAAGGGGGAATTATACAGATTCATTGAGGACAATTCCATTTTCATAGGAACACAGGAAAATATAAGAAAATCCATGTTGGAAAAGGCCAAAGGCCCATCCAATCCAAGACTCTGTGTCTCTCAGTGCCCCAAACCCAGGTGCCATCAAGAGGTCCACAAGCAGGACCAGAGCTCCTAAACCCGCCTGCTGTTGCCCCCACAAGCACCGAGAAGACAGAGAATCGCTACCCAACACATAGAGTTCCTTTTATACCTTCTGGCTCCTCTGCTCCAGATGTTTATCTAATTCTCTGGAAGCTGTCTAGGCTTGTAGCCACCACTACTTCTACAGGAGTAAATTCCACTTTTAACTGAAATATTTCTATCTCACGCCCTGACCTGGATAGCCCAGGCAAGTCAGATCTCAGAAGCTAAGCAGGTCAACTCTGGCAAGAACTTGGATGGGAAACCTCCTTGAGATACTGGAGGTAGTAGGCGGGGGCAGGCTTTATTCAGCCACTTCTCTGAATATCCTTCAGGCCCTCAGTAGCAGTCAGCCACCAGAGGTCACCAAGACTTCCAGGTGCACACACAGACATATTAAAAATACAGAAAAAAATCCGATCTTACGTATCTTTCGTTAGAGGGACCTCAAGGCAGCTCAGAAAGAAAAGTTGACCTGGCCCCCCTGGGAGATTTGGAGGTGGGTCCTGGGGTGGATGTGATGTCGCAGTGATGATGTCTCACCCTGCTGAAAATCTAGACATGACATCAGAGCATCAGCAGACACTCCGTAAGCTGCTTGATATTACCCTCAAGTCTCAGATGTACTAATGTCACATCTGGGTTTTTGGACAGGTGTGATCATGATGTATCGTTTGACCTCATTCCCCTGCCCCTTTGTCCCGAATCCTGAACTCAAAGGCATATGGGAGGGTCCAGCAAACAGGAGAATGGGTGCACCTGGGACTTTGGTCCTATCGAGCAGCGATGCTGTCACCGTTTTGAGCTTTGGAGTTCACCGGATAAATTTCAAATGTCACAGAAGTCTGAAATGTGTTGGCAGTGTTGTACCTCACCCGCACCCCCAAGGCTCATAGGTGCTTCCCTTCTACCTCTCCCTCAAGTTTACTGAAAATTCTTACACATTTTGTTGAGTGAACTCAGGGCAAGGTTTCACAGCTCTTGGGACAGGGGTGCATGAAGCAGAACATGCACAAGCAAAGAAAATATGAAACCTAGGCTCAGACTCTTTATTCCAATGTTCTCTCCCTCACAGGCAGTGAAGAGACAGAGTTGAGTCATCGTCTTTGTGGAGGAGTGGAAACGGCTGCTGCCCCTGCAGTCCAGGTAGTGGGGGTTGAGCAGGGGACCACCTGAGTTCCCCCTCCTTTCTCAGGGGGGCTTTTGCTCCTGCAGGTCCTTCTAAGGTGTCCAAGCCAGAGATGCTGTAAACGCCACACCCTTTGCCCCAGCCAAGCTCTCCATCCTCCACCCTACCAGAATGCGTGTTTCCTGAGTGCAGTCTTGCCTGGCTTGATCTCTGATAAATTAAGTCTTTTCTTTCCAGTGTCATTTTCCTTGAGGAGGTGGCCGTGTATTCACCATGGCAGAGTGGGCCCTCCTGGATCCGAACCAAAGAGCTCTCTACCGGGAAGTCATGCGGGAGAACTATATGAACGTGGCCTCTCTGGGTAAGGATCTTTCTTACATGACAAAGGTGTGAATTGCTGTCATTGCGATGATGTGTGAATCAAAGTATTGAAGAGCAGTATGTCATTAATATGAAATTAAGCAAACTCTGGAGGATGACGGAAGACAGGGAGGGCCTGGCGTGATGTGGTCCATGGGGTTGCGAAGAGTCAGACTTGACTGTGCGACTGAACAACAACAACAACATGCTGCCCTGAGCCTATAGCCGCCCTGAGCCTGCCTCGGCAGGGAGGGTGGGATATAAATAAAATAAATAAAAATATATTGTTGGGCCTGGGAGGACTGCAGGAGCTGACTCTAATAATCTATTCCTGACAACTAACTACCTGCATATAATATTTGTTTCATTGTATGTGAAGAAGTGTGCAGATCTTAAGAACATAAGAACACAAGAGAAGCCATTGTTGAATCAGGCCAATGGCCCATCCAGTCCAACACTTTGTGTCACACAGTGGCCAAAAACACCAGGAGTCCTCAGGAGGTCCATCAGTGGGGCCAGGACAGTAGAAGCCCTATCACCGTTACCCCCCCCCCCAAAGAATACAGAGCATCACTTGCCCCAGAGAGAGAGTTCCTATCTATACTTTGTGGCTAATAGCCACTGATGGACCTCTGCTCCAGATGTTTATCCAATTCCTTCTTGAAGCTGTCCATGCTTGTAGCCACCACCACATTTTGTGGCAGTGAATTTGGGCACATTAGACAATTTCAGGAGCTGAGGTGGCAGTGAAAGCAGCCAACACACCTGGCTGGTCCAGGGGCAACTGCAGCCAATGATGTGGCCAGCTTAAGAGGCAGGGTGGGTGTCATGGCCTGAGGTGGATATGGACAAAGGTCTTGGGTCACTCTTCCTCTTTTCTCTCTCTCTCCCAAAGAGGGCACGGATGTGCGAGAGACTGCATTGGAGACAGATGAAGGGCTGGATAGTTTCTCAAGACGATCTCAACAGAATATTTTCTTCCCGAGTGAACTGGCTATGAGTGAGTCTGCTTCATCATTATGTCAAGGGACTGGGTCAAGAATAGCCATGGCAGATTTCCACTTCACTTCTTACCAAGCTCTTGGTTGCATTGAATGATAAAGCCGTCTGGGTATGGAGGGAGGCCTTTTGCAGCCTGTGGTCTTGGGAATTCCTCCTGGCGATGAGCTCAGTTGTGGCTCTTTTTTTGTCCCTTTAGGGCAGGGTGTCAAACATGTGGCCCACGGGCCAGATGCCGCCCCTGCAAACCTCCAATCTGGACTGAGAGCAACTGACTGTGTGCTGTGTCCTGCTTCATGTTTCGCAGCTCTTTTTGGCCAGTCTCTCCTATTTCCTGCTTAATAGGAGAGAAAGGAAGCATTCCCTCGATTGGCTGATGCTCTTCACCTCCTACTCTGGGGAGGGAGGGGAGGGAAAGAGCCAGAGAAGGGGGAAATGGTGCCCTGAGCATGTGACATTTATGTCAGATCCAGCCCTCGTAACAAATGAGTTCAACCCCTCTTCTTTAGGGGCTGCACTGTCCTTAAATACCGGATATTCCAGGGAAAGATGAGGCATTTACTTTAGAACAGTTTTGCTGGATGAGTCAGTGCCCATCAGCCTTTTCCTACCGTGGTCAGTTACATGTCTTCAGGCCTCCCTCCCTCCCCCAACAAGTGGTATTCTATGGAGTTCCCTTAGAACTGTGGGGTTCACTTGTTGAGCTCCCGACTTCTTCCCCTATCCCAGCAGACACGTGTTATCGGAGTCTGAAGACCAGCTCCTCTCTGTCTCATCACATCTGGACGGAAACTAAACTCTTTGTGCTGTCCCAGGAGTACAAATTATTATCACTCTTTGTATTTCATCATCAAAACACCTGCATGGCAAGGCAAACGGGAAGAGCATAGGAACAGATCTTTGGCATCTTTTACCTTAAAGTACATTTGGGGAGTTCTGGGGAGGGGAGGGATAGACAGAATATAGAAAAAGCTCTTCTGTAGGGCTGGCCAGGGAAAATTTGTGACCAGCGGCTCAGGAGATAAAATGCACACTCATTAATCAGGAGTTCCTTACTGGTGGCTTGGCTCTTTGTGTGAGTGGTGATTGGACCTCCCTCTTTATTCCAGCAGGAGACATTGAGGAGTCAGTTGGGGAATTTCAGGGGTTCTTCTTGGAAAAAGCCCAGAATGAACAGGCCAAAGGAAACATTGGGAATAAAGATGGACCAGAGAGGCAGGAAGGAAGCCGTATGGTAAAGAGACGGGTTAAATCCATTCTTCGCCAAGAAGGGGACTTCCATGAAATCCGAGTTAGGAGCCATCTCCAATGGTCTCATTCAGGAGTGAAGTCACTTATCTGCTCCAAGAGTGGAATGGCATTCTCCAGGAGAAGAAAGGATAATGTATGTTTTCCAAACCATATGATAATGAAGGCATGTAAATGCTGTTACTGTGGAAAGTGCTTCAGATACAAACCACAGCTTCTTGCACACCAAAAAATACATGCAGCAGGGAAGCTTTTTGAATGCTTGGAGTGTGGAAAGAAATTTAATATGAATTCCAGTCTACAATACCACCAAAGAACCCACTCATGGGGGAAATCTTTTGATTGCTCAGAGTGTGGAAAGAGATTCAGTCAGAATTCCAGTCTTCAAAAGCATGAAAGAACCCAAAGAGGGCGGAAGGCTTTTGAATGCTCAAAGTCTGGAAAGAGCTTTAGTCAAAGTGACAGTTATCAAAAGCATCAAGGGACCCATAGAGGGAAGAAACCTTTTGAATGCTCAGAGTGTGGAAAGAGATTCAGTCAGAGTTGCCATCTTCAAAACCATCAAAGAACCCACACAGGGGAGAAACCTTTTGAATGCTCAGAGTGTGGAAAGAGATTCAGTTTGAGACGCAATCTTCATCTGCACCAAAGTACCCACACAGGGGAGAAACCTTTTGAATGCTCAGAGTGTGGAAAGAGATTCAGTACAAGTGGCACTCTTCGAAAGCATCAAAGAACCCACACAGGGGAGAAACCTTTTGAATGCTCAGTGTGTGGAAAGAGATTCAGTCAGAATTCCAGTCTTCAAGAGCATCAAAGAACCCACACACGGGAGAAACCTTTTGAATGCTCAGAGTGTGGAAAGAGATTCAGTACAAGTGGCACTCTTCGAAAGCATCAAAGAACCCACACAGGGGAGAAACCTTTTGAATGCTCAGAGTGTGGAAAGAGATTCAGTCAGAGTGGCCATCTTCAAACGCATGAAAGAATCCACACAGGGGAGAAACCTTTTGAATGCTCAGAGTGTGGAAAGAGATTTAGTCGGAGTGACAGTCTTCAACGACATCAAGGACCCCAGACAGGCGAAAAAGCTTTTGAATGCTCAGAGTGTGGAAAGAGATTCCATCTGTATGGCAGTCTTGAATACCATCAAAGAACCCACACAGGGGAGAAACCTTTTGAATGCTCAGAGTGTGGAAAGAGATTCAGTCGAAGTGACAGTTATCAAAAGCATGAAGGGACCCACAGAGGGAAGAAACCTTTTGAATGCTCAGAGTGTGGAAAGAGATTCAGTCAGAGTTGCCATCTTCGAAAGCATCAAAGAACCCACACAGAGGAGAAACCTTTTGAATGCTCAGAGTGTGGAAAGAGATTCAATTTGAGACGCAATCTTCATCGGCACCAAAGTACCCACACAGGGGAGAAACCTTTTGAATGCTCAGAGTGTGGAAAAAGATTCAGTGCAAGTGGCACTCTTCGAAAGCATCAAAGAACCCACACAGGGGAGAAACCTTTTGAATGCTCAGAGTGTGGAAAGAGATTCAGTGAGAGAGGCAATCTTCATCGGCACCAAAGAACGCATACAGAGGAGAAACCTTTTGAATGCTCAGAGTGTGGAAAGAAATTCAGTCAGAGTGGCCATCTTCAAAACCATCAAAGAACCCACACAGGGGAGAAACCTTTTGAATGCTCAGTGTGTGGAATGAGATTCAGTCAGACTTCCAGTCTTCAAGACCATCAAAGAACCCACACAGGGGAGAAACCTTTTGAATGCTCAGAGTGTGGAAAGAGATTCAGTACAAGTGGCACTCTTCGAAAGCATCAAAGAACCCACACAGGGGAGAAACCTTTTGAATGCTCAGAGTGTGGAAAGAGATTCAGTCAGAGTGGCCATCTTCAAACGCATGAAAGAATCCACACAGGGGAGAAACCTTTTGAATGCTCAGAGTGTGGAAAGAGATTTAGTCGGAGTGGCAAACTTCAAAAGCATCAAAGAATCCACAGAGGGGAGCATCCTTCTGAATGCTCAACGCCAAGGCCCAGCAGGGTGAAAGAAGGCTACGGTGTGCTGTTGCCTCCAAGCAGACCCAGCTCCATTCTCACCACCCTGACAGGGTAAAAGGACTTTCCAAAGAAAATAGAAAGGTAGAGAGGTAGCATCTGAAAGACTAAGGACATTTCCCAGGGTAGAATCTTTTACAGGTCAAAGCTCATTTGGTTAGGCAGAGATGAGTACAAAAATCCATCAGACCTTATGGCAGTTCTGTGTCCTGACTCCAAATGGTCCTTTTGGGCAACCCCTCTTTCTCTTTTTGAGCCAGAGAGAAGGGCTGATGGATCGTCTGTCTCATTCCAATATGAGAAGGTTAACATTAACGCATGAAAACGTAAACTGTGGAAATTTTTGGTGGTCTTGAAGGTTCTACAGGACTTGCATTCTGCTCTGCTTCTATAGAATAACACAGCAACCCACCAGAGAGGCAGAAAGTATGCCTAGTTCTTCTGGCCTTCAGTCCAACAGGTAGGACTAAATAGTTCTAGTAATGGAGGAAAAGCTTCAATCAAACCCACATGCATTTGGGACAAGATACAAAAGGATACAAAAACAATGGTCCAAACTAAAATGATTATGGCTGGAAGTCATCTCTGCAATAAAAATTAATGGAATGCCAGAATAAATTTTCTGTTTCAGTTGATACCTATCAATATACAAAGACTTTGATGAAGTGGCAGAAAGAAAGAAATACATTTCTATGGAATGGCAAAAAACCCAAATATTAGATTTAAAGTTTTTAACAGTGAGAAAAAAGAGGTGGCTTAGCAGAACCGAACATTGAACTATACCACCAAGCAGCTGGCTTGGTTTGGAGTGCAGATTGGATTGAAAATCGAGATGATCAGTTAATAAAATTTCAGATCCGGATGTCAGATTGCATGGTCACATTTGGATTAAGAAACAAACTTGGAAAAAATAAAGGATGAAAGTCATATAATCAGAGACAGTCTACTAAATATGTGGAAGACTACAAGAAGAAGAATTAGCCTTACAATATCACCTGTAATGTCACCAATAGATGCTTATTATGATAGGCATAAGAGGAAAAATAATGACTTCAGAATCTATAATGATGTGATAAATTAACAAGGAGAAATCAAATCCCAGACAGCAATCAAAGAATCATGAAATCATAGTGTTGGAAGGGATTTTTAGGCTCATCTAGTCCAACCCCCTGAACAATGCAGGAAATTCTCAAATATCTCCCCACACACTCCCCCAGTGTGACAGCCCTTCAAGGTATTGAAGATGGTTATCATATCACCTCTCAGTCTCCTCTCCAGGGTAAACATACCCAGCTGCTTCAACCTTTCCTGACTCTAGGTGAGGTCTAACCAGAGCAGAGTAAAGCGATACCATTACTTTGTGTGATCTGGACACTATACTTCTGTTGATACCGCTCAAAATTGCATTTGGCTTTTTAGCTACTGCACCACACTCCTGACTTATATTCAGTGTATGGTCCATTAAGACCTCTAGATCCTTTTCAGATATACCACTGCCAAGACAAGTCTCCCCCATCCTATAACTATGCATTTGATTTTTCCTACCTAAATGCAGAACTTTACATCTATCCCCATTACCATTCCTTTTATTTGTTTTCGCCCAGTTTTTCAGCCTGTCCGGATCATCCTGTATCCTGACTCTGTATTTTACCGTATTTGCAGTAGGAAGAAGATACAATGGCTAGTCTATTTTCAACTAATTTCTAGACTAAAGAAAGATATTTACACAGAAAAAGGTGGAATAAGAGATCTGATTGAATTTGAAAAAATAATTATATAAGAAAAAGTTCACCTACTAGGGCGAATTTATAAATCATTACTTCAGTTTGATACAGAGATGGAACAAGTCAAAACATGTATGATAAAATGGATGTGGAATATTGGCAAAGAGATATCCTTTCAACAATGGGAAAATTTAGGAATGAAAGATATAAAGTTTACAGCTTGTCAAGCATTAAGAGAACATTGATATAAGATGTTCTATCATTGGTACATTACCCCAAAAGACATTGAAAAGATGGATAAGAATTACAAGCAGATTTGCTGGAAATGTAAATAAGTAGATGGTACTTTTTACCATATGTGGTGGACTTGCAAAAAGATGAGGAAATATTGGAAAGAAATACATGCAGAAAATCTTTAAAAAATTAATTTCCTTTGAAATCAGAGACTGTGTTATTGTGAATAATACCAGATAGTGTTGAAAAAAATCTCACAAGACTTATTTAAATACATGCTTATTGCAGCTAGAGTAATATTAGCAACAAAACGGAAAACAGAAGTGAGTCCTACTAAAAAGATTTGGAGAGACAAATTAGCAGAATATACTGTGATGGCAACACTAACCAGCCACGTAAATAAAAGACCGACTAAAGAATTTCAACAGCAATGGAAGGCATAGTGCTCATATTATGGGAAAGACTGAAAAGATATAATTTACTGAAGGTGTTGTGGTTAGATGAGACTCTTTATGTATAGTTAAACAAGTAGGGAAGTGTGAGAGAATGTATTTAATTTTTATTCTTAATTTATGCCTTATACGAAAGGTGAAAAACGTATTAAGTGTGTTGTGTATTTGTTCATATTGATATTGTAATATAGAGACCTAGAACTAGTATATACTTTATTCAGTACAATATTTACACATCATCTTTGAAAAATCTTTAGTTGTATTAGTTGTTATTTTGTACATGGTATTGTTGTCATTTCTCTGTACCATTGTGTTACCATGATCCTAATCTGTTCTTTGCCAGGGCTTTGGGGGGGAAGGGTGAATAGCAGCCAGTTTTTTAAAGAGGGGAGGGGGAAGGGTTTGGGGGCTTCTTATTGGATCTTGGTTTTGTTGAGGATGTTTAACTATCATTCAGAGTCCCCTTGAACCAAGAAGAAATGCAGGTTATTAATTTTTATTAAATAAACACTGAGAGGCTTTGGAAATCTGCACATTCTGACACCTTTCCTCAGCTTCTCAGGGAACTGACTACCCCCATGCGCCCTCTAAGCTGTATGCCGCTCTGTAAGCCGCTCTGGGCCTACAACTGTGGGGAGAGCGGCCTAGAAATCCAACAAGTAAAATAATTAAATAAATAAGCTGTGGAGTCTTGTCAGCAAAAATTTGACTTTGTGAGCTACTGGCATTGAAGTTGTGAGGAAGAGATTTGGCTACAGCATAAATCAGTTTGCTCTGGAGCCATCATTCCTGAGCTGAGACAAAAGCGTGTGAGCTAGAGGCTAAAAAAACTGTGAGCTAGCTCAGAATAACTCATCTTAGAGGGAACACTGCCTTCAACTATGCTTTGTTGAAAACAATGGTCAGTGGCAATGTCTCTCCCACCCCTGCCCTGCTTAGGCACAAGGAACTCTGGGACTGGTAGTTCTTGAGAAGGAACCTGTGACAGAGAAAAGCCCCTCATCTCTCTCTGCTTTAAAGGAGGGCTTACGAATGACTGCGAGTTGGTGAGAAAATACAGCAAGTGTTTTGAAATGTCTTCACTGTATATGAGTTCAGTTCTCATTATACCTTAAGGTGCTGGCGTTGTTCAAGAGCAGGGCCTTTTCTGTGTTGGCCCTGAAGCAATGGAATGGACTTGCCATGAGAGGTTCAGTGACTCAGGTTTTTTCACTGTTGTTTTTTGTGTAATTATAAATTGTTCATAAGAACAGAAGAGAAGCCAAGGTTGGATCAGGCCAGTGGCCTGTCCAGTCCAACACTCTGTGTCACACAGTGGCCAAAAATACCAGGTGCCATCAGGAGGTCCAGCAGTGGGGCCAGGATACTAGAAGCCCTCCCACTGTCGCCTCCCCCCCCCCCCCCCCCCCCCCCCCAGCACTGAGAATACAGAACATCACTTGCCCCAGACTGAGAGTTCCTATCTATACCTTGTGGCTAATAGCCACTGATGGACTTCTGCTCCATATGTTTATCCAATTCCCTCTTGAAGCCGTCCCTGCTTCTAGCCGCCATCACCTACTGTGGCAGTGAATTCCACATGTTAATCACTCTTTGGGTGAAGAAGTGAAGTTCCTTTACACCATTTTTCCTTATACGATACTCAGCTTCAGAATTCTTAACAGCAACTGGTGAAAGTGTTTATTAAAAGGGGGTTGCTTGGCAAAGTATTCTGCTTATGCTCAAAGGCATTGTCAGCCCATATTCCCCCAATGCTTACAAGGCCCTCCCAAAATGATGAGCGCCAGTTTCAGCTAAGGCACAAATGTATTGGCAGTGTTGCCTAGGGATGCTGAGCAACCCCCCAAATGGTGGCCCAGACCTTATTGGAACAACAAGAGGCATTACAATTTTGAAACTGACCAACCGACCAACTATTGTGTTGGCAATAGCACCCGTTCCCTGTTAGTGTATGGAACAATACACTTTTTAGGGATGGAAACTTTTCAACAGAAAATTATAGGACTGGAAAATCCACCTCACCTTCTGGGCTCTCAAAGGGCTTGACGTTTACATTCCAAAGGAGAGTTTGCTTCCATGGGCTTAGAAGGGCCTGACTCTGCTCAGCCGTCCTCTGTCATTTTTCCAGTTCTGGGGGTGAACCGTGGAGCCAGGCTCCCTTTCAAAGAAGACAGGGGACTCTGGAGAGAGATCCCATGCGGTGGCTCAAGTCTCACATTTTAGGCCTGGACAGAGACGCCAGCAGAGATACCTCCCAGACTCCCCCAGAAAATTCCAGAACCTAAAGCATAGAGGAGAAATGCTCTCCAGGACCACACTGTTCATGTCCAGCTTGGGTCCCCTTCCATGAACCATGGAACCAGGCTCCCGTTCGAAGAAGACGGGACTCAGGCGAGAGATCCCAGGCGGTGGCTCATGAATCTCATAGTTCAGGCCTGGACAGAGACACCAGCAGAGATACCTCCCAAACTCCCCCAGAATATTCCAGAACCT
Source organism: Lepidodactylus listeri (assembly GCA_029233225.1). Classification (NCBI taxonomy): domain Eukaryota; kingdom Metazoa; phylum Chordata; class Lepidosauria; order Squamata; family Gekkonidae; genus Lepidodactylus; species Lepidodactylus listeri. Next base: position 96,604,586 of record JARCFY010000011.1, on the reverse strand, counting down.
AAAGCACGGAGGATGAGAGCTCCCTGGGACTATGTGGTTCATATCTAGCTGAGCTGTGCTAGCCCCACTTTGGGGATTTCTCAGCCAGATTGGGGCCATAACCATCAGCATGAGGCCTCCAATTACCAACTTGGCTACTCAGAGGAGAGGGATACCACCAGCTAAGGCATGGGGCTCAAACATCCAGCCCGCAGGCTCGAACCTGCCCGTCCAGGACTCTTATCTGGCCCACAAGCAGCAGGTTGTTACCTTCATTGCCAGATGACAGAGGCTGTGCATTCTGTCCCTGTGTACTGTCCCAGTGCTCATGTGTACCAGGTGGTAGAAGCGGGAGGGCGGGCATCAGGGAGAGGAGGGTTTCCCTGCACTTGTACTCTGCAGTCAAAGAGACGGCGGCCTTGAAAGCTTGTGCCTTGTGTGCTGGGGGGGTGGGGGGAGTACTGCTGTCACTGGTCGCATCTGTGATAGCAGGCAGGCATGGGGAGATCCTATGGAGAGAGCCACCGCCTGAGCCCTGAAATAGTTCCCTTGTTCTTGCTCCTTTGCTACCATCACCGCTTCTGCCTGGGCCTGCTAAGCCCCCGCTGCCACGGCCAGAGGGAGAAGGGTCTCAGAGCCCAATGGAGCAGGCAGAGATGGTCCATGTCCAGGCACAGCCAGGGCGGCAAACTGCCCACAGCAGAATGTCTCGTGAAGGGTGAGGGGGTTGTTGGGACAGCCATGGGGGTGGGTTGCTTCCCGTTACCTGAAGGCAGGCAGGGGGAGATGGAGGAGGGATGTCCACCTAAGCTTCAGCATTATCATCATCTCTGCAGTGGCCAGGGAGCTTGTGAAAAAGAGCAAAGGAAATAGCTCTGAATGATCCCGGCATGTTTGTCCCTAGCCTCGGCGGGAGGGGGGCCCTTGAAGAGCCTGCACTTTTTTGTCATGAAAATGGGGTTAAAAATAAGCATGGCATCCCTGGAGCTCCTGGGTTGGCTGTTGGCTTGAGGAATGACACTTTTTTTTTGGGCTTCATTCACTACAGGGATCCCTAACCCTTTTGAGCCCGCAGGCATCTTTGGAGTTCTGACATTGTGTGACAGATGCAGCCACAAAATGACTGCCAGAGGAGGTGGAGCCAGCAACAAATGTCCGCCACAGCTTCTTTTCAGTCACCCAGTGCAGGTCCTTGTGCTCTGGTGGCAGCTGCTGCGAAAGCAACCTTTTAAAAAAAAACTGCACAACCAATCAATCTTCCCAACAGCCAATCATTTATTTTTTTACTTCGATTTCCATCCCGCCGTCTAGAATCATTGAATCATAGAGTTGGAAGGGATCTCCAGGGTCATCTAGTCCAACCCCCTGCACAATGCAGGAATTTCACAAATACCTCCCCCCCCCCCCCCCCCCCCCCAGTGACCGCTGTTCCACACCCAGAAGATGACAAAAAAAACCTCCAGGATCTGCAGCCAAACTGGCCTGGAGAAAAAATGATTCCTCACCCTAAAGTGGTGATCAGTATTTCCCTGGGTGTGTAAGAAAGGGACACAAGAACTAAGCTCTGAGGTAACCCCTCCTGCCCTCCCTCTCGTGACCTGCCTAAGTTCACAGAATCTGTATTGCTGTCAGATGTCCATCTAGCCTCTGTTTGAAACCCCCAAAGGAGGAGAGCCCACCACCTCCCAAGGAAGCCTGTTCCACTGAGGAACTGCTCTAACTGTCAGGAGGTTCTTCCTAAGGTTTAGCTGAAAACTCTTCTGATTTAATTTCAACCCATTGGTTCTGGTCTGACCTTTTGGGGCAACAGAAAACAACTCTACACCATCCCCTATAGGACAGTCCTTCAAGTACTTGAAGATGGTGATCATCTCTCCAGGCTAAACATACCCAGTTCCTTCAGCCCTTCCTCATAGGACTTTGGTCCCCAGAGCCCTCAACATCTTCGCTGCCCTTCTCTGGACACGTTCCAGCTTGGCTATATCCTTCTTAAACTGTGGTGCCCCAAACTGAACACAATATTCTAGGTGAGATCTAACCAGAGCAGGGTAAAGTGGTACCATAAAATGTTGCTGGTCTTCTTAAAAGTCCCATGAGATGCCATTTCCCCCCTCTCTCTGGCTCTTTCCCTCCCCCTCCCTTCCCAGAGTAGGAGGTAAAGAGCCATCAGCCAAGGGACTTTGGGAAGGCTTTTTTTCTCTGCTCTGAAGCAGGAAATAGGAGAGACTAGCCAAAAGGAGCTGTAATGTTCGAAGCAGGAAGCAGCACAGTCAGTTGCTCTCAGGGCAGATTGGAGGCTTGCAGGGGCCAGATCCATGGGCTGCATGTTTGACACCCCTGACCCAGGTCATGGTGAGTATTAATTTGCATGTTTCCCAAACGAGCACGGGAATGCTTTTGACAGACTCACCATGACCTTGGTGGCATAAATCAGGACTGGGTAGCAGAAAGGGGGGTTCTTTGAGATGTTCAAAGCTGCCTTGCCCTGTGTAAGGGAACCCAAAAGGTATTTAAATGCTTTCTGAAGGCAATTAAATGCTTTCTGAACTGTTTTTCCCCCAGGAACCGATAAACTTGCTGTTGTGTCCCTTGAAAGGAAGGGCTAGAAATAGGCTTGGAGCCTCCCCCTTTAAAGACAGATATTCAGATTAATTTAATTAACTGTAATTTAACTGCCCCCTTAAAAATTTAAATACCCCCAGAACAGGCTTTAGTCCTAGCGGCTCTAACCCTCGTGGGAATGCTTTATTTTTTATTCCACTCTATTCTTGGAGAATTCTTTGCATTGCAGCAAAGGTTCTCCAGGGTGGGGGGCTGAACATAAGAGAAGCCAATGTTGGATCAGGCCAATGGCCCATCCAGTCCAACACTCTGTCACACAGTGACCAAAAATACCTATTGCCATTAGGAGGTCCAGGACACTAGAAGCCCTCCCACTGTTGCCCCCCCATCAAGCACCAAGAATACAGAGCATCACTTGCCCCAGATGGAGAGTTCCTATCTATACCTTGTGGCTAATAGCCACTGATGGATCTCTGCTCCATATGTTTATCCAATACCCTCTTGAAGCCGTTCATGCTTGTAGCTGCCACCTTCTATGGCAGTGAATTCCACGTGTTAATCACTCTTTGGGTGAATTTATATTTGTGTATTTATAGTTAAGATTTTTGGCCCCAATGTGCATCACTTTGCACTTGGCCACATTTGCCACGTTGATGCCCACTCACCCATCCTCAACAGATCCCTTTGGAATGCCTCACAATTCTCCGTGCTTTTCACCACCCTGAACAACTTCATGTCATCTACAAATTTAGCCACTTCATGGCTTACTCCCAACTCCAACTCATATACCACCCTCCACTGAGAAAATTGCCTATTTATACTCACTCTCTTTCCTATTAATTAGCCCGTTTCTGATCCGTAAGAGGACTTGTCCTTTTATCCCATGACTATTGAGCTTACTTAGGAGCCTTTGATGAGGAATTTTATCAAAAGCTTTCTGGAAGTCAAGGTAAACAACGTCTATTGGGTCCCCCCTTGTCCACATGTTTGTTCACTCCCTCAAAGAACATTAACAGGTTAGGGAGACAAGATCTTCCCTTACAGAACCGATGGTTTAGTCTGCCTCAATAGTATTTTGTTCATCTACGTGTCTACTAATTCTTTCCTTAATAACCCTATGACATTCAGAAGCTCCCACCAGAAGTTGGCAACGAACTGAGTCCCGCAATTGGAAATTACCTTCTTCGGAATTCCGTGGAGTTTAACTACATTAGCCATTAAGGCTTTGGCTAGTGTTTTGGCCGTGGGGAGGTGCTTGAATGGAACAAAGTGGGCTTGTTTAGAGAATGTGTCTACAATGACCCAGATGACTGTTTTCCCCTTGCTAAGGGGCAAATCGATAATAAAATCCATGGAAATCGCTTCCCAAGGTCTAGTCAGGGTACCTAACGGTTGCAACAGTCCCGGAGTTCCCCCCCCCCCCCCACATTTGCACATTAAACATGTTTGACAGGCGGAAACATAATCAGAGACATCCTGTCTCATGCAGGGCCACCAAAATTGTCTCTGTAGCAAGCTCAAGGTTTTTAGGTATCCAATATGCCCCAATAATTTCGACTCATGAGCTGAATGCATCACTTCCCCCTGGAGTGACCTCGGTACTATGAGTTTCGCGCTTTTGAACCAACACCCGTCTGGGGCTTGAACTATGTGCTCAAGTTCTCGTAGGTCATCTAGTTCTGACTGGTCATATACTTTGGCACACCTGGAAGACCAGTTTATAAGGTCCGCAGTGTTCTGTTTAGTCACTTGACTCCTAGTCATCACCACCACCCCCAACTGTTCAGGGGTGAACATTGAATCGATCACATTGTCTTTTTTGTGGGGGACGGCAGGATAGCGCATCGGCCAGTGAATTGGATTTCCCTGGGAAATGGCGTAGGGTAAGGTTGAATTTAGAAAAGAAATCTGCCCAGCACAGTTGTTTGGCGTTTAAGGTGCATTGGGTTCGTAGTGCCTCGAAGTTTTTGTGATCAGTCCAAATCTCGAAGGGAAACCTCACCCCCTCCAACCAGTGCCGCCAAGTGGTGAGAGCGAGGCGGATGGCAGCAGTCTCTTTGTTCCACACTGCCCAAATTTTCTCTGTATCCCCGAACTTTTTTGACACATATGCAAGGGGATGTAGTTTCTCATCAGGTCCCTCCTGCAGTATTGCCCCCCCCCCCCATTGCCACATCGGAAGCATTGACTTGCACGATAAAATGTTTTGGTTTCATTGGGATGTGCCAGGATGGGTTCGGAGGTAAATAGAGTCTTAAGTTCCTCAAAAGCTTTTTGGCACTCAGGAGTCCAGTGCAATTTTGCTCCCGGCTTGGTAGCCTCCACCCCCTTCCCCTTGGTTTTTAGTAGATCAGTGAGGGGCAGGCTGTGCTTCACAAAGTTGTTGATGAATGAGTGGTAAAAATTGGCAAATCCTAAAAAACTTTGCAATTGGCGGCGGATTCGGGGCACTTCCCAGTCTCTGACTGCCGTGATTTTCGAAGGGTCCATCTCCAACCCCATGGGTGAAATGCAGTAGCCTAAGAAATCAATCTCGGACTTGTGGAAATCACACTTGGATAGTTTGGCAAATAGTTTATGGTCTTTCAGCATAGTTAGTACCTCTCGTACTAGCTTTATGTGTGATTTTTCATCAGAAGAGTACAGCAAGATATCATCTAGATAAAAAAGGACCCCCTTGAACATCTGCTTGTGTAGGACCTCGTTAATTAAATTCATTAATACCCCTGGACTGCCTTGAAGTCCAAATGGCATCACCAGGTACTCGAATTGGCCCAGGGGGGTGTTAAAAGCAGTTTTGTACTCGTCTCCCTCCCGTATGCGCACCTAGAAGTATGCGTCTTGAAGGTCCAACTTGGAGAAAATTTTCCCTTTGGCGGCCTCCGCCAGCAAGTCTTTTATTAAGGGCAGCGGGTAGGCGTTTGAGGCAGAAACTGCATTCAGACCCCCATAGTCAGTGCATAGTCGTAATCCCCCGACTTTTTTCTTTCTAAATAACACAGGGGCTGCGAAAGGGGATTGTGCAGGTCTGATGAAACCCCGCTTCAAGTTTTTATCAATACAGTTACGCAGTTCAACTTTTTCAGAGGAGTTCATTGAGTATAGTTTCCCCTTGGGTAGCTTAACCCCAGGCAGCAGTTTAATGGCACAGTCCGTGTTACAGTGGGGGGGGGGGGGGAGCTCGTCAGCTTCTACTTCACTGAAAACCTCCGCTAGATCCCAGTATGTGGCAAGTATTTGTAATAAGTCCTCCACAGCTAGGCACACCTGCTCCCAGCCCGGCTCTGTTCCCCAACCGTCCTGCCAGGTGTGTTGTTTGCAAGTGGGGGATACCCAGCGGATCCTACCGTCGCTCCACCTGATGTATGGGTCATGGGTGCTTAGTCAGGGGCTCCCCAGCACCATTGGGAATTGGGCGTGCAGGGTGATGACAAAAGCCCGTTGCTCCCAATGTTCCCCCACCCCCCAAGGTCAGCAGTTGTGTCTCAAAAAGGCAGGGTTCTTTCATTTCCGATCCGTCCATCTGGGTGAATTGTAAGGGTTCGTCTAGAGCAGGGGTGGGCAAACTTGCTCAGTGTAAGAGCCACCTAGAACAGGGGTGGCCAAACTTGCTTAATGTAATAAACATCAGATGTTTGAGAGCCACAAGACATGAACAAATATTACCTGCTTTTATTGGAAAATAAGCAAATTTGCTATTTATTAACATTAAATGAGACTACCAAAAATAATAACAAAAGGGGTAAAAGCAGATATTGATAATGATATTAATTTGTCCAATGATATTTGTTTGCTAATGATATTCAGTTTCCCCAGCCGCCCTGCCGGGAGCCACATAATATATGTGAAAGAGCCACATGCGGCTCCTGGGCCACAGTTTGCCCACCCCTGGTCTAGAGAGTTCACTCCCACCCCTAGCCCGTCTACCACTATGGGGCTGATTAGGTCCCGAGCACATCCTGAGTTTATGAGGGCTCGGACCTTAACGTGGGTGCCTTTCCCTGGAGCCATTAGGGTCACTATCACATACAAGAGGGGGGCAGGGGAGCTCACCGCTTTCAGTGCTGGAGTTGGGGGGGACCTATTGCTTCGTGCCCTCTAGAACAGGTCCCTGTCGTTTCCCGCCGGCGAGGTGGGTTCGGTTGAAGCCTCCCTCCTGCCTTCCAGAGTGGAGTCGAGTTGGAACGCTCGCGGCTTTCCCCCTTGGGGCTCCTTTGCTGGTCTCGGAGTTGAAGTGGAAGGGGTGGAAAATCCCTTCGGTGAAGAAGCTGGATAGGATGAGGCAAAGTGCCCGGCCTCCCCACACCGCATGCACAATCCCTTCTTCATGCGCAACTCTCGGATGTCTTTCTGTGGTGCCTTGGCTTTGGGTTTTGCTGGGGTGGCCGTAGCATTGGTCCCTTTTGGAGTCCCCAATGGGGTGCGGAGTTTGATCAAGGTGAACCGGGATTCTGCTTCCTTGGCCGCCTGTACCCATGCCACCAGTGAGGTGGGGTTGACATTGCGTAGAATAGTCTTGTAAAGCTCCATGTTCAACCCGTCGGTACTGCTCTATCAGGACGACTTCAGGCCAACCCCAGATTCTGGCTGCATATCGTTTGAAGGTGGCAGTGTACTCACGGACCGAGTCTTGCCCTTGGATGAGGCATCGCAGCTGGTTCCAGGCCTTTTCCTCACTCATCGGGTTGTCATACTGTCTCCTCAGGGCCCGCATGAATTCTTCCACTTGGTCAAGCTCCTGCCCGGGAGGGTTGTGGAGGCTCACGTACCAATCAGCCTCCTCCCGGAGGCGTGATCCGATGTAGCCTACCCTATCCCCCTCAGTGGGGAACAGGTTGCCCCAGGTTTGCAAAAAGCGGCCCGTCTCGGTGATGAAGAACTGGAGTTTGGCAGGGTTCCCATCGAAGTGGCCATCAGGAGCTCGTGGGGAACCGGTCATCTTATCAATGGGAGCAGCTGGGGCTGCAGGTGCCGGCTGTGCGAGCCCAGGAGCAGGGAGACCTGGTCCAGCCGGCTGCAGGACAGGAGGTCGCGCGGGTGGCGCTCCTCCAACTCCTCCAGCGGCTCCTTGTGCGCCAGCCACTCTCTGGACTATTCCTGGCACTCTCTCTAATAGAGCGGTCACCTCTCGGTGCAGAAGCTGCTCCATCGCCTCCAAACGGCGATCCATGTGGGACCACATGTCCCCGAAGTTGGGACCCCTCGGCTGACCTGAGTCTTGAGGCCCCACCGGGATGCGGGGTTGTACTCCGTCCAGCGGCTCGGGAGCTACTCCCACTCCCACCCCATCCCCTTGGTTTACCTGGCGGGCCCTGGCTCCCTGCAGCCCGCCATATTGATGCCGAACTTAGTGCGGACATAGCCCGCTGCGGCCCAGAACTCCTGAGCTCACCCGATCCACCAGCCGCAGCCTCCCTGGCAGCCAGGTTTACAGGCGCGCGTGAGTGGGTGCTGCCAGGAAGGGCTAGTTATTGATTTATTTGATTTCTTAACCACGTTTCCCCACATAGGCTCAGGGTGGTGAACAACAAATACCTTATCATTAATTATACCCAAAACAGTTAAAAGCGTCCAGATGCATATGCAATTGAAAACTGGTTAGCAATTCGGGGGGGGAGGGGCGCAAGTCGCTAGCCTGGACTAGGGTGCAAAAAAGCCTGGCCGGCCCTGGGCTCAACTCGAGGCAGGTGATGCAGAGCCAGTCAGGACAATCCAGGAGATGAGAGATTCCATAAAGAAGGCAGCAGGGTGGGAACTCAGCCCAGGGCAGGATTCCTCCCGAGGAGCCCCGCTGAGCCGCAGAGGGCGTCGCTAGAGGCAGCCTGGCTGGAGACCGGTCCCTCCCTCCGGGTCCAGGAGCTGGGGGGGGGGGGGGGGAGCGTTTTCATTTGTGTCCAGCGCTGCAAGGGTTAAAGCGACGGAGCTGGTTGCTGGAGAGGCCGGGCCGGGCCGGGCCGGGCCGGGGGGGCGGAACAAGGGCTCTTCCGCGGAGGGGGGGGGGAGAGGAGTTTCTGAATGGCGGAAGAGAGGAAGAGCTGCAGCCGTGCAGCTGCAGAGAAAAGCCTCGGAAAAGCCGCATTTTAGGAAGGTTTACTCGCAAGTAAGTCGGGGGGGGGGGATGAGGTCTTAGGTCTTGGAGGAGAGGAATGCGGCTGCAGCATCGGGTTTCCTCCACCATGTAAATGAGGATTTGCGGGGGCGGAATGGGGATAATCAGCGTCTTTAAGTAGAAGAAGATTCACTGGATGGAACCGGCGTTCAATTGCTGGTTGTTCCAAATCTGCAAAAAAGAGATGCTGCTGCTGCTCTCGAGCCGGAGGGTCGTCCAGTCCGCGGTGGGCAATTGAGGTGGTGGGGAGAGAAGCCTGCGGGGAGGTCGGAGGAGTAGTAATACCGCAGAGCCTACCCTGCAACGCAGGTATTTTTCTTGAAGGGGGAGGGTTGATCTCTGTCTAGGTTTGCCAAGTCTGGTTTGGAAAATACCTGGGGACTTTGGGGGTGGAGCCGGGAGAGGGCAGGGTTTGGGGAAGGGGAGGGGCCTCAGCATGGTACAATGCCATAGAATCCACCCATCAAAGCAGCCATTTTCTCCAGGGGAGCTGATCTCTGTCAGCTGGAAATCAGTTGTAAAAGTGGGAGATCTCCAGGCCCCACCTGGAGGCTGGCAGGCCTATCTCTGGCCTCAGACGATCAGTTATAATTCTGGAAATCTCCAGGTCCCACCAGGAGGCTGGCAACCGTATAAAGGCATTAACACCCCCCCCCCCCCGCCCACTGTGTAACTGGGGCTTGGTAGGGGTGGGAGGGATAATCGGTGCCTTTAAGTAGCAGCAGAAGAAGAGATTGGATTTCTACCCTGCCTTTCACTCCTTTCCCTTCCCCTCTCCCCACAGCCTGTGAGGTAGGTGGGGCTGAGAGAGCTCTGACAGAAACTGCTCTTTTAAGAACAGCTCTGACAGAACTATGACTTCCCAAGGTCATCCAGCAGCTGCAAGTGGAGGAGTGCTGGCACCACACCCAGTTCGCCCAGATTAGAGTCAGCGCACTTAACCACTACACCAAACTGGTGTACAAGGAAAAATGTCTGAAAGCAGAACTCTGTTGCTTGTGATTTTAGTCCTGTGGGGGGAGACGAAGAGCCTTAATTTGGTCTGTAAGTGAAAAGGGTTATTCCTTTGGGAAGGGGCCGTAACTCCTACCTAAGTGGGAATCAACCACTGCCCCATCCGAAGACCCTGATGCAGTTCTGGTGTGGGGCTGGGGCTGCTAGTGGGTATCCAGGGCCCCTCAGCAGATGAGAGGGGATAAAAAAAAATCAGTTGCCAGGGCACAGAGAGCCTAGCAACGCCATTGGTATCGATGGAAACACCAGGAGTCACAGCTGAAGGCAACTCCCCCGGGACAGGCAGAGAGCCATCCCCCCCCCACCCCCACCCCCGTATCAGCCTGCCCACACCCAGAAGGCCATGAGGGACAAAGGGCACCCGGAAACATCACTGTGAGGATCGTGGCCTCAGCGATGGGACCCCTGTAGTAGGAACATCAGAAGAGTCTGGCTGGATCAGACCAATACACCATCTAGTCCAGCATCCTGTCTCCCACAGTGGCCAAACCGGTTCCCCGGAGGGCGAACAACAGGGCAGAGAGGTTGAGGACTTCCCCTGATGTTGCCTCCTTGCTCTAGAATTCAGAGACTCAGTGCCTCTGAATGTGGAGGTTCCCCTCAGTCACCAGGGCTGGAAGCTAGACTTCCTCTCCGTGAATCTATCTAGTCCCCTTTAAAAAGGTTAAGTGTTTATTCCTGTGGCCCTGATCACATCCTCTGGCAGCCAACTCCACATTTCAAACACTCTCTGTGTATGGAAGTATTTCCTTTTGTCTGTCCTGAACCTACTGCCCATCAGCTTCATTGGATGCCCTCAAGTTCTAGGATGTTGGTAGAGGGAGAAAAATTTCTCTTTGTCCCCCCTCTGTCGTCACAAGACATCCCTGTGCAGAAGCCATGCTGGTTTTTCCCTCAGTAGGCTTTGTCCTCCTGTGTGCCTAACAATTAATTCTGTCTTTGATTACAGATTCTACTAATATGCCTGGGAGAGACGTGAGGCTGACTGGCCTGTGATTTCCTGGTTCCCTTAAGCAATTGCTACTCTCCAGTGTTGTGGTGCAGTGGCTGAATTTTGTCACAGGGAAGGAGATGGAAAACCAGGACCCAGAAGGACCAGGAATTGGCAAGACAGCAAGGAAAGACCCCCATCCCATCCAGGCAGGGAGTAGTGCTGAGCTCTGGGAAAGAGCGGTGCCAGAGGTCCTGCATCAGGAGACTGGGATCTCAGAGGAACATCGCCAGCGTTTCCGGCAGTTCTGCTACCAGGAGGCTGCCAGGCCCCGAGAGGTTTGCAGCCAGCTCCATGGACTTTGCAAGCACTGGCTGGAGCCGGAGAGGCACTCCAAGAAGCAGATCCTGGACCTGGTGATCCTGGAGCAGTTCCTGGCCGTCCTGCCCAAGGAAATGCAGCGCTGGGTCAGAGGATGCGGGCCGGAGACCAGTTCCCAGGCGGTGTCCCTGGCCGAGGGTTTCCTCCTGAGTCAGGCAGAGGACAAGCGGCAGACAGAGCAGGTAAGGGAGCTTCATGCCGTCCATTCAAGCTGTGACCTTTGACCTTAGCCTAAGGCTTCCCTGCCCGATATGTATCCCTCCAGGAACTTCACCGGGGTTGATAGAAAACCGCAACCCAGTTTCTTGCTGCTGTAGTTAAAACAGCTCAGTTGATTGATGCAGGGGTGAGGATGGGTAGGGGCAAGATCCGTCTCCTGGGTCTTTAGAAGAAGGAGGAGAGATTGGGTATATACCCCACCTTTCACTAACCGAAGGAGTCTCAGAGTGGCTTAGAATCCCTTTCCGTTCCCCTCCTGACAACAGACACCCTGCAAGTTGGATGGAACTGAGAGAGCTCTCTCAACAGCCTCCCTTCAGAAAACAGCTCTGAGAAAACTTATGACTGACCCGAAGTCATACCAGCAGCTGAATGTGGAGGAGTGGGGATTTAGACCTGGTTCTTCCTGATTAGAGTCTGCGCTCTTAACCACTACACCAAACTGGCTTTAGCATTCCTCCTCTTACCTGTATCCCTTCCTGCAGTTTCAGATGTGGGGGCCATCTGTGAAGATGGAAGTGAAGTTCTCTGAGGAGAAAGGATCTCCTTCTGAGGAAGAGCAGAAGGAGCAGGCCCAGGAGCATTCCCAAGATGCCCTCTCACGTGGTAAGGGTTCCTTGTCCCCAAATTTGGGCACATTGTGAAGTTCTTGGATAGAAGGTTGAGGACAGGAGAAAAAAGAAATATTCATGCACCTGACACAGAGTGGACTGCTGAGACTCAGTGCCATAGGGTGTAATGGTAGCCACTCACTTGAAGGGGGAATTATACAGATTCATTGAGGGCAATTCCGTTTTCCTAGGAACACAGGAAAATATAAGAAAATCCATGTTGGATAAAGCCAAAGGCCCATCCAGTCCAAGACTCTGTGTCTCTCAGTGCCCCAAACCCAGGTACCATTAAGAGGTCCACAAGCAGGACCAGAGCTCCTAAACCCCGCCTGCTGTTGCCCCACAAGCACCGAGAAGACAGGGAATCACTACCCTACACATAGAGTTCCTTTTATACCTTCTGGCTCCTCTGCTCCAGATGTTTATCTAATTCTCTGGAAGCTGTCTAGGCTGCAGGAGTGTATTCCACATTTTAACTGAAATATTCCTATTCCTAGCCCAGGCAAGTCAGATCTCACAAGCTAAGCAGGGTCAACTCTGGCAAGTACTTGGATGGGAGACCTCGTTGAAATACTGGAGGCGGTAGGCGGGGGCAGGCTTTATTCAGCTACTTCTCTGAATATCTTTCAGGCCGTCAGTAGCAGTCAGTCACCAGAGGTCACCATGACTTCCAGGTGCACACAGACATATTAAAAATACAAAACAAAAAAAAATCCGATCTTATGTATCTTTTGTTAGAGGGACTCAAGGCAGCTCAGAAAAGAAAAGTTGACCTGGCCCCCCTGGGTCCCGGGGTGGATGTGATGTCACAGTGATGATGTCTCACCCGGCTGAAAATCTAGATGTGACATCAGAGCATCAGCAGACACTCTGTAAACTGCTTGATATTATCCTCAAGTTCTCAGATGTACAAATGTCACATCTGGGTTTTTGGACAGGTGTGATCATGACGTATCGTTTGACCTCATTCCCCTGCGCCTTCATCCCGGAATCCTGAACTCAAAGGCACATGGGGGAGGGCCCAGCAAGCGGGAGAATGGTGCGCCTGGGACTTTGGTCCTATCGAGCAGCAATGCTGTCACCATTTTGAACTTTGGAGTTCACAGGATAAATTTCAAGTGTCACAGAAGTCTGAAATGTGTTGGCAGGGTTTGTACCTCACTTTCACCCCCAAGGCTCATAGGTGCTTCTCTTCCACCTCTCCCTCAAGTTTACTGAAAATTCTTACATATTTTGTTGAGTGAACTCAGGGCAAGGTTTCACAGCTCTTGGGACAGGGTGCATGAAGCACGGTATGCACAAGCAAAGAAAATATGAAACCTAGGCTCAGACTCTTTCTTCCAACGTTCTCTCCCTCACAGGCAGTGAAGAGACAGAGTTGAGTCATCGTCTTTGTGGAGGAGTGGAAATGGCTGCTGCCCCTGCAGTCCAGGTAGGGGAGATGAGCAGGCGACCACCTGAGTTCCCCGTCCTTTCTCAGGGGGGCTTTTGCTCCTGCAGGTCCTTCTAAGGTGTCCAAGCCAGAGATGCTCTAAACGCCACACCCTTTGCCCCAGCCAAGCTCTCCATCCTCCACCGTACCAGAATGCGTGTTTCCTGAGTGCAGTCTTGCCTGGCTCGATCTCTGATAAGAAAGTCTTTTTCTTTCAGTGTCCATTTTCCTTTGAGGAGGTGGCCGTGTATTTCAGCATGGCAGAGTGGGCCCTGCTGGATCCGGACCAAAGAGCTCTCTACCGGGAAGTCATGCGGGAGAACTATGGGAGCGTGGCCTCTCTGGGTAAGGATTGTTCAGAGGTGCCAAAGGTCTGAATTACTGCCATTGCAATGTTGTGTGAATCAAAGTATTGAAGAGCAGTATGTCATTAATATGAAATTAAGCAAACTCTGGAGAATGACGGAAGACAGGAGGGCCTGGCGTGATGTGGTCCATGGGGTTGCGAAGAGTGGGACTCAACTGTGCGACTGAATAACAACAACAACATGCCGCCCTGAGCCTGTAGCTGCCATGAGCCTGCCTCAGGAGGGAGGGCGGGATATAAATAAAAGCAAATAAAATAAAATTATATTGAGGGGCCTGGTGCTGTACATAACACCCTCTGGGTGACTCCAGGAGCTGACTCTAATAATCTATTCCTGACAACAATAATCTATTCCTGACAACCTACATATAATATTTGAGGAAGCCTGTTTCAACGTATGTGAAGAAGTGTGCAGATCTTAAGAACATAAGAACACAAGAGAAGCCAATGTTGGATCTGGCCAATGGCCCATCCAGTCCAACACATTGTGTCACACAGTGGCCAACAATAACAGGTGCCATCGGGAGGTCCATCAGTGGGGCCAGGACACTAGAAGCCCTACCACCGTTCCCCCCCCCCCCAAGCACCAAGAGCATCACTTGCCCCAGACTGAGAGTTCCTATCTATACCTCGTGGCTAATAGCCACTGATGGACCTCTGCTCCAGATGTTTATCTAATTCCCTCTTGAAGCTGTCCGTGCTTGTAGCCACCACCACATTTTGTGGCAGTGAATTTGGGCACATTAGACGATTCCAGGAGCTGAGGTGGCAGTGAAAGCAGCCAACACACCTGGCTGGACCAGGGGCAACTGCAGCCAATGGTGGGGCTGGCAAAAGCAGCAGGGTGGGTGTCACGGCCTGAGGTGGAGACAGTGAACTGGCTACGAGTGAGTCTGTTTCATCATTATGTCAAGGGACTGGGCCCAGAATAGCCAGGGCAGATTTCTACTTCACTCCTTAGCAACTCTTGATTGCATTGAATGATAAAGCCGTCTGGGTATGGAGGGAGGCCTTTTGGGATCGGTGGTCTTGGGAATTTGTCAGGTTCCCTAGCAAATCAGCACTCAACAATAGTCCTTAAGTAGGTTCAGTTTATTGGAGTCAGTATTTCTAAGACATTCCCTAAGCACTTCTGTATTCAGACTAAAGCGGGGAGGCTGGGACGGGATTATGTACACAGTTCAAACTGGGGTGTCAGCTGGCTGCAAGCCAATGAGTGCCCCAATACCCTCGCACTTTGAATAATGGCTTCAATATTCAGGCGGGAGACTCACTAGAGAAACCCTAGATCTTATGGAAACAGGGGCAAATGTTAGGAGAGCATCAAAGGCGACATTCCAGAGTTTACAACAGCAATTTCAGCCCTCTCCCCCCTACTTTTCATCTCCCTCTCTCCCCTCCATTTAGATATGACAGCCTAGCTGACAGAATTCCTCCTGGGGCTGAGCTCAGTTGTGGCTCTTTTTGTCCCTTTAGGGCAGGGTATCAAACATGTGGCTCATGGGCCAGATGCAAATCCTCCAAACCTCCAATCTGGACTGCGAGCAACTGACTCTGTTGTGTCCTGCTTTTTGTTTTGCAGCTCTTTTTGGCCAGTCTCCTATTTCCTGCTTAATAGGAGAAAAAGAAAGCATTCCCTTGATTGGCTGATGGCTCTTCACCTCCTACTCTGGGGAGGGAGGGGGAGGGAAAGAGCCAGAGAAGGGGAAAATGGATCCCTGAGCAAGTGGCATTTATGTCAGATCCTGTCCTCATAATAAATGAGTTCAACCCCTCTGCTTTAGGGGCTGCACTGTCCAGGGAAAGATGAGTTATTTACTTTAGGACAGCTTTGCTGGATGAGTCAGATGCCCATCCGCCTTTTCCTGCCGTGGTCAGTTACATGTATTCAGGCCTCCCCTCCCACCCCCAACAAGTGGTATTCCTATGGGAGTTCCCTTAGAACTGTGGGGTTTGCTTGCTGAGCTCCTGACTTCTCCCCTACCCCACCAGACACGTGTCATCGGAATCTGAAGACCAGCTCCTCTTATGTCTCATCACACCTGAACGGAAACTCTCTGTACAGACTCAGGAGTACAAATTACGATCACTTTTTGTATTTCATCATCAAAACACCTGCATGGCAAGGCAAACGGGAAGAGCAGAGCAACAGATCTTTGAAACCTCTTACCTTAAAGTACATTTGGGGAGTTTTGGGGAGGGGAGGGATAGAATATAGAAAAGGCTCTACTGTAGGGCTAGCCAGGGAAACGTTGTGACCAGCGGCTCAGGAGATAAAATGCACACTCATTAATCAGGAGTTCCTGGTGGGTGGCTTGGCTCCTTGTGTGAGTGGTGATTGGACCTCCCTCTTTATTCCAGCAGGAGACGTTGAAGAGTCAGTTGGGGAATTTCAGGGATTCTTCCCGGAGAAAGCCCAGAATGAACAGGTCAAAGGAAACTTTGGGAATAAAGATGGACCACAGAGGAAAGAAGGAAGCTGTACGGTGAAGAGACAACTCCAGTCCATTCCTTACCAAGAAGGGAGCTTCCATGAAATCCCAGTCCGCAGCCGTCTCAAATGGACTCATTCAGGAGTGAAGCCACTTATCTGCTCCAAGAGTGAAATGACATTCTCCAGTGGAAGAAAGGGTAATGCATGTTTTCGAAACCACATGATAATGAAAGCATGTAAATGCTGTTACTGTGGAAAGTGCTTCAGATACAAACCACAGCTTCTTGCACACCAAAAAATACACGCAGCAGGGAAGCTTTTTGAAGAGTGTGGAAAGAATTTCAATATGAATTCCAGTCCACAAAAGCATCAAAGAACCCACTCGGGGGATAAACTTTTTGAATACTCAAAGACTGGAAAAAGATTCAGTCAGAGTGGCAGTCCTCAAAAGCATCAAAGAATCCAAAGAGAGTGGAAACCTTCTGAATGCTCGGAGTGTGGAAAGAGATTCAGTCAGAGTGGCAAGCTTTATCGGCATCAAAAAACCCACAGAGGGGAGAAACCTTTTGAATGCTCAGAGTGTGGAAAGGGATTCAGTACAAGTGGCAGTCTTCGAAAGCATCAGAGAACCCACACAGGGGAGAAACCTTTTGAATGCTCAGAGTGTGGAAAGAGATTTAGTCAGAATGGCACTTTTCAACGGCATCTAAGAACCCACACAGGAGAGAAACCTTTTGAATGCTTAGAGTGTGGAAAGAGATTCAGTCAGAGTGGCCATCTTCAAAACCATCAAAGAACCCACAGAGAGGAGAAACCTTTTGAATGCTCAGAGTGTGGAAAGAGATTCAGTTGGCGTGGCAATCTTCAAAAGCATCAAAGAACCCACACAGGAGAGAAACCTTTTGAATGCTCAGAGTGTGGAAAGAGATTCAGTCAGAATTCCGGTCTTCAGTATCATCAGAGAACCCACACAGGGGAGAAACCTTTTGAGTGTTCAGAGTGTGGAAAGAGATTCAGTTCGAGTGGCACTCTTCAAAACCATCAAAGAACCCATACAGGGGAGAAACCTTTTGAATGCTCAGAATGTGAAAAGAGATTCAGTCGGAATTCCAGTCTTCAACTGCACCAAAGAACCCACACAGGGGAGAAACCTTTTGAGTGCTTAGAGTGTGGAAAAAGATTCAGTCACAGTGGCAATCTTCATCTGCACCGAAGAACCCACACAGGGGAGAAACTTTTTGAATGCTCAGTGTGTGGAAAGAGATTCAGTCAGAGCGGCTATCTTCAAGAGCATCAAAGAACCCACACAGGGGAGAAACCTTTTGAATGTTCAGAGTGTGGAATGAGATTCAGTCAGAGTGGCAATCTTCAAAACCATCAAAGAACCCACAGAGGGGACAAACCTTTTGAGTGCTCAGAGTGTGGAAAGAGATTCAGTCGGAATTCCAGTCTTCAGCTGCACCAAAGAACCCACACAAGGGAGAAACCTTTTGAATGCTCAGAGTGTGGAAAGAGATTCAATAGGAGTGACAATCTTCAAGAGCATCAAAGAACCCACACAGGGGAGAAACCTTTTGAGTGCTCAGAGTGTGGAAAGAGATTCAGTCAGAATTCCAGTCTTCAAGAGCATCAAAGAACCCACACAGGGGAGAAACCTTTTGAATGCTCAGAGTGTGGAAAGAGATTCAGTCAGCGTGGCAATCTTTATCAGCATCAAAAAACCCACACAGGGGAGAAACCTTTTGAATGCTCAGAGTGTGGAAAAAGATTCAGTACAAGTGGCACTCTTCGAAAGCATAAAAAAACCCACATGGGAAAAACTTTTTGAATGCTCAGAGTGTGGAAAGAGATTTAGTCAGAGTAGCAAACTTCAAAAGCATCAAAGAATCCACAGAGAGGAGAATCCTTCTGAATGCTCAGAGCCAGGGCCCAGCAGGCTGAAAGAAGCCTATGGGATGCTGTTACCTCCAAACAGACCCAGCTCCATTCTCACCACCCTAACAAGGGAAAAGGACTTTCCACTGAAAATAGAAAGGTGGAGAGGTGGCATCTGAAAGACCAAGGAAATTTCCCAGGGTAGAAGCTTTCCCTGGTCAAAGCTCATTTGTTCAGGCAGAGATGAGAACAAAAATCCATCAGACCTTATGGCAGCTCTGCATCCTGACTCCAAATGGTCCTTTTTTGGCAACCTCCCCTCCCTCTTCCTGGGCCAGAGAGAAGGGCCGGTGGGTCTTCTGTCTCATTCCGATCTGAGAAGGTAAACATTAAATCATGAGCGCGTGAAGGTGCTACCGGACTTGCATTCTGCTCTGCTTCTGCAGAATAGCACGGCAACCCACCAGAGAGGCAGAAAGTGTGCCTCATTCTTCTGGCCTTCAGAGTCAAACAGATGGGACTAAATAGTTCTAAACAGAGGAAAAGCTTCAATCAAACCCACATGTATTTGGGACAAGATACAAAAAGATTTGGAACAATGGTCCAAACTTAAATGATTTATGGCTGGGAGTCATCTCTGCAGTAAAAATGAATGAATTGCCAAAATAAATTTTCTGTTTGTTTCAATTGATACTGATAATTATACAAAGACTTTCATGGCCTGGCAAAAGCAAATAAATACATTTATATGGAATGGCCAAAAAAAAGCCAAGTATTAGATTTAAAGTTTTTAACAATGAGAAAAAAGAGGAGGCTTAGCAGTACAAAACTTTAAACACTGAGCAGCCAATTTGGTTTGGAGTGCAGATTGGATCAAAAATCCAGATGATAGGTTAATAAAATTACAAGCAGCAGATCGGGATGTCAGATTGTATGGTTACATTTGGATTAAGAAACAAACTTGGAAAAAATAAAAGATTAAAGTCATATCATCAGACAGTCTACTTAATATGGAGAGACTACAAGAAGAATTAGCCCTACAATATCACCTGTAATGTCACCAATAGATGCATATTATGATAGACATGAGAGGAAAAATAATGACTTCATAATCTATAGTGATGTGATAAATTAACAAGGCCTTCAGAATCCATCAGATGGATGTTAAATCCCAGACAGCAATCAAAGAATCATGAAATCATAGCGTTGGAAGGGACTTCCAGGCTCATCTAGTCCAACCCTGTGAACAATGCAGGAAATTCTCAAATATCTCCCCCCACACTCCCCCAGTGACCCCTGTGCCTTGTCCAGAAGATGACTAAAAACCTCCAGGATTCCTGACCAAACTGGCCATGAGAAGAATTGTTTCCTAACCCCAAAGTAGTGATCAGCATTTCCTTGGACATGTAAGAAAGGTCCACAAGAACTAAGTACTGATACAAGCCTTCCTGAACTCCCTCTCATAATCTGCCTAAGTTTACAGAATCAACATGGCTGTCAGATGGCCATCTAGCCTCTGCTTTCACACCTCCAAAAAGGAGAGCCCACCACCTCCCGAGGAAACCTGTTCCACCAAGGAACTGCTTTGTTAGGAGGTTCTTCCTAATGTTTAGCCAAAACCTCTTCTGATTTAATTTGAACCAGGAAGAGGAACACTAACTGGGGAAGGGAAAACCGATCAGGGAGGCATGCCTTCCCATCACTTCTCCAGCTACCCTGGCGAGAGCCGAACAATATGTGTGAAAAAGCAGCATGTGGCTCCCGAGCCATAGTTTGGCCACCCTGATCTAGACCAACCCTCTAAACCATGCAGGAAATTCACAAATACCTTCCCCCTCGAACACCCCCAGTGACCCCTGTTCCATGCCCAGAAGATGGCAAAAACCTTCATGATCCCTAGCCAAACTGGCCTGGAGAAAACTTGCTTCCTGACCCCAAAGTGGCGATTTGCATTTCCCTGGGCATGTAAGAAAGGGTCACAAGAACTAAGCACTGATGCAATGCTTCCTGCCCTCCCTCTCATGATCTACCTAAATTCACAGAATCAACATGGCCTCTGCTTACATTTATCCCCATAAACATTCATTTTATTTCTTTTCACCCAGTTTTTCAGCCTGTCCGGATCATCCTGTGTCCTGACTCTGTCTTCTACTGTATTTGCAGTAGGAAGAAGATACAATGGCTAGTCTTATTTTCAACTAATTTCCAGACTAAAGAAAGATGTTTACACAGAAAATGTGGAATAAGAGATCTGATTGAATTTGAAAAAATAATTATACAACAAAAAGTTCACCTACTAGGGCGAATTTATAAATTATTACTTCAGTTTGATACAGAGATGGAACAAGTCAAAACGTATAATAAAATGGATGCGGAATTTTGGCAGAGATATCTTTTCAACAATGGGAAAATTTAGGAATGAAAGATATAAAGTTTACAGCTTGTCAAGCATTAAGAGAACATTGGTTTAAGATGTTCTATCATTGGTACATTACCCCAAAAGACATTGAAAAGATGGATAAGAATTACAAGCAGATTTGCTGGAAATGTAAATAAGTAGATGGTACTTTTTACCATATGTGGTGGACTTGCAAAAAGATGAGGAAATACTGGAAAGAAATACATGCAGAAAATCTTAAAAAATTAATTTTCTGTGAAATCAGAGACTGTGTTATTGTAAATAATACCAGACAGTGTTGAAAAAAATCTCACAAGACTTATTTAAATACATGCTTATTGCAGCTAGAGTAATATTAGCAACAAAATGAAAAAACAGAAGAGAGTCCTACTAAAAAGATTTGGAGAGACAAATTAGCAGAATATGCTGTAATGGCAAAACTAACCAGCCACATAAATAAAAGACCAACTAAAGAATTTCAACATCGATGGAAGGCATAATGTTCATATTATGGGAAAGACTGAAAAGATGTAATTTACTGAAGATGTTATGGTTAGATGAGACTCTTTGTATATAGTTAAACAAGTAGGGAAGTGTGAGCGAATGTATTTAATTTTTATTCTTAATTTACACCTTATACAAAAAGCGAAATGTTTGTATAACGTATTAGTGTGTTGTGTATTTGTTCATATTGATAATGTAATATAGAGACCTAGAACTAGTATATACTTTGTTCGGTACAATATTTACACTTCATTGAAAAATCTTTAGTTGTATTAGTTGTTATTTTGTATGCAGTATTGTTGTCATTTCTCTGTACCATTGTGTTACCATGATCCCAGTATGTTCTTTGCCAGGGCTTGGGGGGGGGGGGGGGGGGTAATAGCAGCCAGTTTTTTAAAGAAAGGAGAGGGAAGGGTTTGGGGGCTTCTTATTGGATCTTGGTTTTTGTTGAGGATGTTTAACTATCATTCAGAGTCTCCTTGAACAAAGAAGAAATGCATGGTGTTAATTGTTAATAAATAAACACTGAGAGTCTTTGGAAATCTGCACATTCTGACACCTTTCTTCAGCTTCTCTGTGAACTGACTACCCCCAGTGCACCCTCTAAGCTGTGGAGTCTTGTCAGCAAAAATTTGACTTTGTGAGCTACTGCATTGAAGTTGTGAGCAAGAGATTTGGCTACAGCATAAATCAATTTGCTCTGGAGCCATCCTTCCTGAGCTGAGACAAAAGCGTGTGAGCTAGAGGCTAAAAAACTGTGAGCTAGCTCACAATAACTCAGCTTAGAGGGAACACTGCCTTCAACTATGCTTTGTTGAAAACAGTGATTGGTGGCAATGTCCCTCCTACCCCTGCCCTGCTTAGGCACAAGAACTGGTAGTTCTTGAGAAGGAACCTGTGACAGAGAAAAGCCCCTCAACCACACCATCTCTCTCTGTGCTTTAAAGGAGGGCTTACGAATGACTGTGAGTTGGTGAGAAAATACAGCAAGTGTTTTGAAATGTCTTCACTGTATATGAGTTCAGTTCTCATTATACCTTAAGGTGCTGCCGTTGTTCAAGAGCAGGGCCTTTTCTGTGTTGGCCCTGAAGCAATGGAATGGACTTGCCATGAGAGGTTCAGTGACTTAGGTTTTTTCACTGTTGCTTTTTGTGTAATTATAAATTGTTCATAAGAACAGAAGAGAAGCCAATGTTGGATCAGGCCAGTGGCCCATCCAGTCCAACACTCTGTGTCACACAGCGGCCAAAAACACCAGGTGCCCTCAGGAGGTCCACCACTGGGGCCAGGACACTAGGAGCCCTCCCACTGTTGCTTCCCCCCCCCCCCCCCCAGCGCTGAGAATAAAGAGCATCACTTGCCCCAGACTGAGAGTTCCTATCTATACCTTGTGGCTAACAGCCACTGATGGACTTCTGCTCCATATATTTATCCAATTCCCTCTTGAAGCCGTCCCTGCTTGTAGCCGCCATCACCTCCTGTGGCAGTGAATTCCATGTGTAAATCACTCTTTGGGTGAAGAAGTGAAGTTCCTTTACACCATTTTTCCTTATACGATACTCATCTTTAGAATTCTTAACAGCAACTGGTGAAAGTGTTTATTAAAAGGGGGTTGCTTGGCAAAGTATTCTGCTCATGCTCAAAGGCATTGTCAGCCCGTATTCCCCCAATGCTTACAAGGTCCTCCCAAAATGACTAGCGACTGTTTCAGCTAAGGCACAAATGTTGTCGCTGAGGGATGCTGAGCAACCCCCAAATGAGGGATGCTAAGGCATTGTCGCTGAGGGATGCTGAGCAACCCCCAAATGGCAGCCCAGACCTTACTTGAACAACAAGAGGCATTACAATTTTGAAATTCACAAACTGACCAACTATTGTGTTGGCAATAGCACCCATTCCCTGTTAATGTATGGAACAATAAACTTTTTAGGGATGGAAACTTTTCAACAGAAAATTATAGGATTGGAAAATCCACCTCACCTTCTGGGCTCTCAAAGGGCTTGACGTTTACATTCCAAAGGAGAGTTTGCTTCCATGGGCTTAGAAGGGCCTGACTCTGCTCAGCCATCCTCTGTCATTTTTCCAGTTCTGGGGGTGAACCGCGGAGCCAGGCTCCCTTTCAAAGAAGACGGGGGACTCTGGAGAGAGATCCCATGCGGTGGCTCAAGTCTCACATTTTAGGCCTGGACAGATGACAGCAGAGATACCTCCCAAACTCCCCCAGAATATTCCAGAACCTAAAGCACGGAGGAGAAATGCTCTCCAGGACCACACTGTTCATGTCCCCTAACCCCACTTTGGAGATTTCTCAGCCAGATTGGGGCCAGAACCATCAGAGCATGAGGCCCCCAGTTACCATCTTGGCTACTCAGAAGAGAGGGATATCAACAGCTAAGGAATGGAGATCAAACATCCGGCCCGCAGGCTGGAACCTGCCCATCCAGGACTCTTATCTGGCCCACAAGCAGCTCGTTGTTACCTTCATTGCCAGATGACAGAGGCTGTGCATTCTGTCACTGTATACTGTCCCAGCGCTCATGTGTACCAGGTGGTAGAAGCGGGAGGGCGGGCATCAGGGAGAGGAGGGTTTCCCTGCACTTGTACTCTGCAGTCAAAGAGACGGCGGCCTTGACAGCTTGTGCCTTGTGTGCTGTAGAAGGGGGGGGAGTACTGCTGACACTGGTCGTATCTGTGATAGCAGGTAGGAGCAGGGGATAGTAGGTAGGAGCCTGTGGGGAGAGCCGCCGCCTGAGCCCCAAAATGGTTCCCTTGTTCATGCTCCTTTGCTACCATCTCTGCCTGGGCCTGCTAAGCCCCCGCTGCCACGGCCAGAGGGAGAAAGGTCTCAGGGCCCAGTGGAGCAGGCAGAGATGGTCCATGTCCAGGTGCAGCCAGGGCGGCAAACTGCCCACAGCGGAATGTCTCGTGAAGGGTGAGGGGGTTGTTGGGACAGCCATGGGGGTGGGTTGCTTCCCGTTACCTGAAGGCGGGCAGGGGGAGATGGAGGGGGGATGTCCACCTAAGCTTCAGCATTATCATCATCTCTGCAGTGGCCAGGGAGCTTGTGAAAGAGAGCAAAGGAAATGTCTCTGAATGATCCTGGCATGTTTGTCCCTAGCCTCGGCGGGAGGGCAGCTCTTGAAGAGCCTGCACTCTTTTGTCCTGAAAACAGGGTTAGAAATAAGCATGGCATCCCTGGAGCTCCTGGGTCGGTTCTTGGCTTGAGGAATGACACTTTTGTGGGGGGCTTCGTTCACTACGGGGATCCCCAACCCTTTTGAGCCTGCAGACATCTTTGGAGTTCTGACATTGTGTGACAGATGCAGCCACAAAATGGCTGCCAGAGGAGGCGGAGCCAGCAACAAATGTTCGCCACAGCTTCCTTTCAGTCACCCAGTGCAGGTCCTTGTGCTCTGGTGTCAGCTACTGCAAAAGCAACCTTTTTAAAAAAAACTGCACAACCAATCAATCCTCCAACACTCCAACCCCACTGCTGGACCTTCTGAGGGCACCTGGTGTTGTTGGCCACTATGTGACAGAGTGTTGGACTGGATGGGCCACTGGCTAGCCTTGCCTAGGGTGCAAAAAAGCCTGGCGCCGGCCCTGGGCTCAACTCGAGGCAGGTGATGCAGAGCCAGTCAGGACAATCCAGGAGATGAGAGATTCCATAAAGAAGGCAGCAGGGTGGGAACTCAGCCCAGGGCAGGATTCCTCCCGAGGAGCCCCGCTGAGCCGCAGAGGGCGTCGCTAGAGGCAGCCTGGCTGGAGACCGGTCCCTCCCTCCGGGTCCGGGAGCTGGGAAGGGGGGGGGGGAGCGTTTTCATTTGCGTCCAGCGCTGCAAGGGTTAAAGGGACGGAGCTGGTTGCTGGAGAGGCCGGGGGAGCGGGGGGGGGGGGCGGCGGAACAAGGGCTCTTCCGCGGGGGGGGGGGGAGAGGAGTTTCTGAATGGCGGAAGAGAGGAAGAGCTGCAGACGTGCAGCTGCAGAGAAAAGCCTCGGAGCCGCATCTTAGGAAGGTTTACTCGCAAGTAAGTGGGGGGGGGGGGATGAGGTCTTAGGTCTTGGAGAAGAGGAACGCGGCTGCCGGCATCGGGTTTTCCCCTCTCTGTAAATGTTGGGTTTTGGGGGGGGGGGGGAGGGGAGGGGGGGATAATCAGTGTCTTTAAATCTTATAAAATTTAATGGATGAAACTGGGGTTCAGTTGCTGGTCGCCTTAATTCTGCAAATTGAGAGAAGTGGGGGGGGTGGAGGCTGGGGGGAGGGAGATCGGTGAAATATAACACCACAGAGCTTATTCTCCAAAGCAGACATTTTTCCCGAACCGGGGGGGGGGGAATTGATCTCTTGAGGATCAGTTATAATCCTGGGAGATCTCCAGCCCCCACCTGGAGACTGGCAACCCTATTAGGCATCAGTTTTGCTGCCCTGCGTCACTGGGGCTTAGTGGGGGAGGGAGGGATAATTAGTGTCTTTAAGTACAACAAAAAAATCTATGAAACTGGAGTTCTGTTGCTTGCGGTTTTAGTTGTTGGGGGGGGGGGCGTAGGCGAAGAGCCTTGATTTGGTCTGTAAGTGAAAAAGGTCGTTGCATGTGTGTGCTGGGGGTGGTAACTCCTCCCTGAATGGGAATCAGCCACAGTCCTATCCCGACCCTGATGCAGTTCCAGTCAGGGGCGTAGACTTTCCAATTTCTCGGGGGCTGGACCAGAGGCAATGCTATGCTAGGTCCTTAAAAGAACCAAGGCCCAGTGTCACTGGGGTCTGGTGAGGGTGGGAGGGATAATCAGTGTCTTTAAGTACAAAAAAAAAAAATCTATGAATCTAGAGTTCTGTTGCTTGTGGTTTTAGTTCTGTGCGGGGAAAGAGCCTTAATTTGGTCTGTAATTGAAAAAAGTCATTGCATGTGTGTGTTTGGGGGGGGGGGGAACTCCTCCCTGAATGGGAATCAACCACAGCCCCATCCTAAGACCCTGATGTAGTGCCAGTGTGGGGCCAGGGCTGCTAGTGGGTGTCCAAGGCCCCCCAGCAGAGGAGAGGGGACTTTAAAAAAAAATCACTTGCCAAGATGCAGAAAGCCTAGCAACACCACTGGTATCCATGGAAACACCACCAAGGCCCATGAGTCCACAGCATAAGGCAACTCCCCCATGACAGGCAGAGAGCATCCCCCCCCCCCCCCATCAGCCTGCCCACACCCAGAAGGCCAGGAGGGACAAATGAGGATCGTGGCCTCAGCAACAGGACCCCTGTAGTAGGAACATCAGAAGAGTCTGGCTGGATCAGAC
This sequence comes from Lepidodactylus listeri, assembly GCA_029233225.1. Classification (NCBI taxonomy): domain Eukaryota; kingdom Metazoa; phylum Chordata; class Lepidosauria; order Squamata; family Gekkonidae; genus Lepidodactylus; species Lepidodactylus listeri. The sequence continues at coordinate 96,578,484 of JARCFY010000011.1, read as the reverse complement.
CAAATACACCACTTAGTCCAGCATCCTGTCTCCCACAGTGGCCAAACCGGTTCTCCGGAGGGCCAACATCAGAGGCTTAGAAACTCTGAATGTGGAGGTTCCCCTCAATCACCATGGTTAGTAGCTAGACTTACTTTCCATGAATCTATCTAGTCCCCTTTGAAAGCGGTTTCTACCTGTGGCCATGACTACAATCTCTAGCAGAGAACACCACATTTTAAACACTTTGTGAAGAAAAGTATTTCCTTTTGTCTGTCCTGAACCTACTACCCATCGCCTTCATTGGATGCCCTCAAGTTCTAGTATGGTGGGAGAGGGAGAAAAATGTTTGTTTGTCCACCCTCTGTTGTCCTGGGACTTCCCTGTGCAGAAGCTGTGCTGGTTTCCCTTCAGCAGGCTTTCTCCTCCTGTGTGCCTAACCATTGATTTTGTCTTTGATTACAGATTATACTGATATGCCTGGGGCAGATGTGAGGCTGACTGGCCTGTGAATTCCTGGTTCTCCTCTGGATACCTTTTTTAAAAATTATGTAACAGTTGCTACTCTCCACTCTTCTGGTACAGTGGCTGAATTTCATGATAGGTTACATCTATAGGTTACTGGATGAAGTATCTCATGGCCTTAAGAACTCTTGGGTGTGTGCCATCAGGACCTGGAGACTACGGTGGGCCTTCTTAGTGGTTCATACCAGTCCACAATAGTTAACTTTGCACAATCACATGAACCCTGATCCACAAACCATGACAAGAACGCTCCTTCCGATTCTGTAGGGCGATCCTGGGTGTGTTGGTGATGTTCCATCTTCTTTAGGTTCCTTTATGCCTTTTAGATATATTCCACCCTCTCCCTCTTCATACCAAGTAAGTGAAGGCATCTTTTTGTAATCAGCGGCCGCCCAATAGAAGGGGAAGGAGATGGAGGAGCTGGACCCAGAAGGACCAAGAATTGGTAACACAGGTGCCCATCCCCTCCAGGCAGGGAGTGGTGCAGAACTCTGGGAAAGAGTGGTGCCAGAGGTCCTGCATCAGGAGTCTGGGATCTCAGGGGAATATCGCCAGCATTTCCGGCAGTTCTGCTACCAGGAGGCTGCTGGGCCCCGAGAGGTTTGCAGCCAGCTCCATGGGCTTTGCAAGCACTGGCTGGAGCCAGAGAGGCACTCCAAGAAGCAGATCCTGGACCTGGGGATCCTGGAGCAGTTCCTGGCCATCCTGCCTAAGGAAATGCAGCGCTGGGTCAGAGGATACGGGCCAGAGACCAGTTCCCAGGCGGTGTCCCTGGCCGAGGGTTTCCTCCTGAGTCAGGCAGAGGACAAGCGGCAGGCAGAGCAGGTGAGGGAGCTTCATGCCATCCATTCAAGCTGTGACCTTTGACCTTAGCCTAAGGCCTCCCTGTCTTATATTTGTCCCTCCAGACACTTCACCAGGGTTGATAGAAACCTGTAACCCTGATTCTTGCTGCTGTGGTTGAAGCAGCTCTGTTGATCAATGCAGGGGTGAGGATGGGCAGGGGCAAGATCCGTCTCCTTGGATTTTTGCACTCCTCCTCTTACCTGTATCCCTTACTGCAATTTCAGATGTGGGGGCCATCTGTGAAGATGGAAGTGAAGTTCTCTGAGGAGAAAGGATCTCCCTTGGAGGAAGAGCAGAAGGCAGAGGCCCAGAATCATGTCCAAATTGCCCTCTCCCATGGTAAGGGTGTCTTCTGCCCTGATTCGTGAAGCTTTTGGATAGATGGTTCAGGGCAGGAGAAAAAAAATATTTATGCACCTGACACAGAGTGGACTGCTGAGACTCAGTTCCATTGGATGTAATGGTAGCCACTCCCTTCAAGGGGGAATTATACAGATTCGTGGAGGGCAATTCCATTCTCATAGGAACACAAGAGAATATAAGTGAAGCCATGTTGGATCAGGCCAATGGCCCATCCGAGCCAAGACTCTGTGTCACACAGTGGCCCGAACCCAGGTGCCATCAAGAGGTCCGCCAGCAGGACCAGAACTCCTAAACTCCTCCGGCTGTTGCCCCAGAAGCACCAAGAATTCAGGGAATCACTGCCCTACACATAGAGTTCCATCTACACCTTGTGGCGCCTCTGTTCCAGATGTTTATACAATCCCTTCTTGAAGCTGTCTAGGCTTGTAGCCGCAAACACTTCCTGCAGGAGTGAATTCCACATTTTAACTGAAATATTCCTATCTCATGCCCTGACCTGGATAGCCCAGGCAAGTCAGATCTTGGAAGCTAAGCAGGGTCAACTCTGGCAAGTACTTGAATGGGAGACCACCTTGAGATACCAGCAGTCAGGAGGCAGGGGCCGGCTTCATTCAGCCACCTCTCTGAATATCTTCAAGGCCCCCTATAGGGTCTGTCACCAGAAGTTGCCATGACTTCCAGGTGCACACACACAAACAAGTTATTAAAAATACAAAAAGAAATTCTTATTTTATGTACATCTACTAAAGGTATTCAAGGCAGCTCAGGAAAAAAAAGTTGACCTGGCACTCCTGGGAACTTTGGAGGTGGGGCCAGGGTGGATGTGATGTCACAGTGATGTCTCATCCTGCTGAAAATCTAGACCTGACATCAGAGCATCAGCAGGCACTCTTTAAACCACTTGATATTACTCTCGAGTTCTCAGATGTGCTAATGTCACGTTTGGGTTTTTGGACAGGTGTGATTGTGATGTATCGTTTGACCTCATTACTTTGGCATCTTCTCCCGGAAGGCTGAACTCAAAGGCCCATGGGAGGAACCAGCCAGCAGGAGATTGGCGCACCTGGACCTTTGGCCTTTGGTCGAGCAGGGATGCTGTCACTGTTTTGATCTTTGGAGTTCACAGGATAAATTTCAAGTGTCACAGAAGTCTGAAATGTGTTGGCAGTGTTTGTACCCCCCACATCCCTAAGGCTCATAGGTGCTTCTCTTCCACCTCTCCCTCAAGTTTACTCAAAGTTGTTACACAATTTGTTGAGTGTAGACAGGGCAAGTTTTCACAGTCCTGGGAATCGGTTACATGAAGTAGGATACGCACAAGCAAACAAAATATGAAGTCTAGAGTAACACCCTTTTTTCCAATGTTCTCTCCCTCACAGGCAGTGAAGAGACGGTGTTGAGTCATCATCTTTGTGGAGGAGTGGAAACGGCTGCTGCTCCTGCAGTCCAGGTAGGGGAGATGAGCAGGGGACCACCTGAGTTCCTCCTTCTTTCTCAGGGGGGCTTTTGCTCCTGCAGTTCCTTCTAAGGTGTCCGAGCAAGAGAGGCTCTGAGCGCCACGCCCTTGACCCCTGCCAAGCTCCCTATCCTCCACCCTGACAGAATGCCTGTTTCTTGAGTGCGGTCTTCCCTGGCTGGATCTCTGATGAGGAAGTTTGCTTTATCTTTCAGTGTCCGTTTTCCTTTGAGGAGGTGGCTGTGTATTTCACCGTGGCAGAGTGGGCCCTGCTGGATCCAGACCAAAGAGCGCTTTACTGGGAAGTCATGCTGGAGAACTATGGGAGCGTGGCCTCTCTAGGTAAGGATCTTTCTTACGTGCCAAAGGTGTCAATTGCTGCCATTGCGATGATGTGTGAATCAAAATATCAGAATAGTATGTCATTCTGGGGTCTGCCCTCAGGACGACTCCATGAGTTGAAGTGGTAGTGAAAGCAGCCAACACGCCTGGTTGGTCCAGGGGCAACTGCAGCCAATGCTGTGGCCAGCATGAGAGGCAGGATGGGTGTCACAGCCTGAGGTGGAGACAGGCAAAGGACTTGGGTCACTCTTCCTCCTCTTTTCTCTCTCTCTCTCCCAAAGAAGGCATGGATGTGCGAGAGACTGCAGTGGAGAGAGAGGAAGGGCTGGAGAGTTTCCCAAGAGGATCTCAACAGTTTATTTCCTTCCCGAGTGAACTGGCTGCGAGTGAGTCTGCTTCATCATCGTTATGTCAAGGGAATGGGCAAAAAATAGCCATGGCAGATTTCTGCTTTACTTCTTAGCAACTCTTGGTTGGGTAGAATAATACAGCCCTCTGGGTAAGGAATGTGGCCTTTTGGGGCCTGCTATCTTGGGAATTGTTTCTGGGGCTGAGCTCAACTGTGGCTCCTTTAGTCCCTTTAGGAGCTGCGCTGTCCTTAAATACTGGATTTGTCAAGAAAGGTAAGGTAAAAGCTTTGCTGGACAAGTTAGATGCCCATAAACCTCTTCCTATCATGATCAGTTACATGTCTCCATGCCTTCCCTCCCTCCCTCCCTTCTTCAACAACTGGTATTCCTATGGGCGTACCCTGGGAACTGTAGAGTTCGCTTGCTGAAGTCCTGACTTCTCCTCTCTGTGAGGCTTCTGCTCGAAGTAGTCAAGGATCAGATCTTTGTTGATGAAACACAGTTCTTTATTTCCTATTACTACATTACTACAGGTCCTCGGAATATTGTCAGAGATAAAGCATATAATAGAAGCAGGACTAATATACCCTCTAGTACAATTTGAATTACCCATAGGTATCCAATCACAAGGAGGGAAAAACCGCGGGCTAAAAGGTCCTTTGACCGTTTGCTTCCCACAGGAAAAAGGTTAGGTGTGAAGCTGTAAATTTCCCTTCTTAAACCAGACCCCTTAGATGTATCCATCTTTCGCATAACAAATAACTCTTGCCAAGGTCTTCACACGTTGATAAGAAACTGGTCCTCGTCTTCCCCAGCAGGGAGGAAAGGAATGCGGAGGCGCGGAGGTGAGAGGCCGATTGTTCTCATGCTCTGGAGTCGCCACCCTCCCAGACAAATGGCTACATTGACCAGACCCAGCCTGAGCCATAAACCCAGGGTCATAAAGAAAGTCAAAAAGGAACATTACATAGTGAATTGTGAGTCAGTTTACATGATAGAGCCGGTAAGCATCAAACATAGGTTACATAGCAAATACAGATAGTTTACAAGGTTGGGGGAGATTGCATACAGCATTAAACACCACAGAAACCTTTGTTAGAATCCGTAGATTCTGACACTCTCCCCCTTCCCTATTTCTCATGTTATTGGAGTCTGAAGACCAGCTCCTGTTCTTTCTCATCACACCTGGACGGAAATTCTGTACAATCCCAGGAGTAGGAATCACGATCACTGTATTTCATCATCAAAAGCCCTGCATGGCAAGGCAAAAGGGATGGGCAGAGCAACAGATCTTTCCCACCTTTCCTCCTAAAGTACGCTTGGGCCAGGCCTGTAGCTATCAAGGGGCCCACAGGGCCCACCCTCCCTGCAGTTTTTGCAGCCCCCTCCCTGATTCTCAGCTCCCCCACCTTCCCCCCAGCCCCCTCACCCCCTGATCAATCGTCTTGTCGGCACTCTGCTGGCTGACTCGGGACTTGTTGTGGAAAACAGAAAGAGGAGCGAAGCCAGTTCCCGTCTTGACTGACTTCAGGCTCAGCATCGGCTGCCTTGGAATACCGGGTGGGCTCTCAGCAAAGAGACCACCAAATACAAGTTTAAGCCAGCTACGCTGTCACTTCCTCCAACTCCAGGCAAACTCCAGCAGCAGCAGAGCATGAGGATGCGAAACTTCTGCTTGTCTTCCTGCACAGCCCCGGGCCATAGTTCCTCCTTCTTCTCTTCCTCCATTGGATGATCGGACCCCAGCAGCTTCACCTTCAGCAGCTCAGCAATCTCAGAGGAAGTCTCCTCTGCTGAGCCCGGTCATCTTCCGTGGGGCACGGCTGGCTGGCTGGAGTTTGTTGTCACCCTTCTCATTTTTGTGCTGCTGCATTTCCAGCACCCATTCCTCCCTCCACCATTGTACAGCCTGCAGTACTCCAGGTAGCGGCCAGAGGGGCTCATGTGGGGGATGTACTAAAAGGAAGGACAGGCTTGCCCCTTGGAAACAATGGGAGAGACTTGAAGGCCCATTGGAGATAATGGGAGTCAGGAATGCCAATTGATTTGAGTGGGCTCCATTGAAATACATTGCAGCTTAAGAGTTGCAAAGAAAATGTGGAATGGATTTTCCATTAAGGTCTCTGGTCCCCAAATGCACTACTCTAGGACTGGAATGACAGGCCCCAGAGTGGAATGACAGCCCCTGGGGATAGCAGATGTGTTCTGGGAGTGGAATGACAGCCCCTTGGAGTACGAGGATTGTCCTGGGACTGGAATGACAAGCCCAGTGTGGAATGACAGCCCCTGGGGATAGCAGCAGTGGTCTGGGAGTAGAATGCCAGGCCTATCATTGCAGTCCCAGCCACTGTTCCCTCTAAGCTGAGTTAGCGTGAGCTAGCTCACAGTTTTTTAGCCTCCGGCTCACCCATTTTTGCCCCAGCTCAGGAAGGATGACTCCAGAGCAAACTAATTTATGCAGTAGCCAAATCACTCACTCACAACTTTAATGCCAGTAGCTCACAAAGTCGAATTTTTGCTCACCAGACACCACAGCTTAGAGGGAACATTGGACACATCTCCTACTCCCCAGGCTGTCATTCCACTCTGGAGCCAGTTATTCCAGTACCAGAATACTCCTGACCCCAGGGGCTATCATTCCACTCTGGTGCCTGTCATTCGAGTCCCAGAACACTCCTGTAACCCCCAGGGGCTGTCATACCACTCTGGGGCCTTTCATTCCAGTGATAACACACTCCGGCTATGCTCAGGGGCTGTCATTCCACTCTGGGCCTGTCATTCCAGTCCCAGGACACATTTCCTACACTCCTGGGCTGTCATTCCACTGTGGGGCCTATCATTCCAGTCCAGAGCAGTGTATTTGGGACATGAGGGGTCCATGCAAGTCAATTGGCATTCCTGGCTCCCATTATTTCCAATGGGCCTTCAAGCCTCTCCTATTGTTTCCAATGGGCAATCCTGTCCTTCCTTTTAGTACATCCCCTCATGGGGGGGGCGGTGGGGGGGGCTTCCAATGTAGGCTCACATAAAATACAGCATGGGCCTGTGGGCATCTTTGTAATTCTGATGGTGGGGGGGGGTGCAACAAAATTGCTGCCTTGGGATATGAAACCAACCGCAGAGTGGCAGCTGTGGGTGGTGGAGGCAGAGAAGGTCCAAGTGCATGGGGAAAGATGGGTAATTTTAAAAAAGACCCCAGGAAAGAGATGAGTCCTGGTGGCTGCTCCCTGCCCTAAGCTAAGCCAAGCCTCCATCTCCAGTACCTTGGTTTGTGTGAGGATGGAGGTGGATTGGGGGAGGATATTTCCACTGAATCTGCCTCCTTTGCTTTTGTTTCCCTTCTTTATACTTCTATATTAAATTTAAATGCATTAAAAATTGTATCAGTCTGGCCATTTTAAAGACATATATAACTCTTGCATATTTTGTTCTTGGTAAAAAGGTCAGCTTACTAAACTGTTAAAGTTTAGAAATGTGAGTACTGCATGGCAGTACCACACAGATATATAATGGCTGACCCCCTGAAAAAAACATTGGCACCCCCAAGCAAAAAGTTGTTAGCTGGCTTGAGGAGTTTTGGGGAGAGGAGGGATAGACAGAATATAGCGCTCTACTGGAGGGCTATCCAGGTAGGACTTGTGAGAACCAGCTCAGGAGATAAGATGCACACTCATTAATCAGGAGTTCCTGATTGGTTGCTTGGCTCCTTGTGTGAGTGGTGATTGGACTTCCCTCTTTATTCCAGCAGGAGATGTCGAACAGTCAGTTGGCGAATTTCAGAGGTTCTTCCTGGAAAAATCCCAGAATGAACAGGCCAGAGGAAACTTTGGGAATAGAGATGGACCACAAAGGCAGGAAGAAATCCGTATGGTAAAGAGGCAGCTAAAGGCCATTCCTTACCAAGAAGGAGGCTTCCATGAAATCCCAGTCTGTGGCCGTCTCCAATGGAGTCATTCAGGAGTGAAGCCACGCATCAGTTCCATGACTGAAATGACGGTCTCCAATGGAAGAAAGGGTAATGTATGTTTTCCAAACCACATTACACTGAAGGCATGGAAGTATTGTTACTCTGGAAAGTACTTCAAATACAGACCACAATTTCTTGTACACCAAAAAATACACCCAGCACAGAAGCTTTTTGAATGCTCAGAGTGTGGAAAGAGATTCAGTCAGAATTCCAGTCTTCAAGTGCACCAAAGAACCCACACAGGGGAGAAACTATTTGAATGCTCAGAGTGTGGTAGGAGATTCAGTCTCAGTTCCAGTCTTCAAAAGCATCAAATAACCCACACAGGAGAGAAACCTTTTGAATGCTCAGAGTGTGGAAAGCAATTTAGTCGGTGTGGCAGTCTTCAAGTGCACCGAAGAACCCACACAGGGGAGAAACCTTTTGAGTGCTCAGAGTGTGGAAAGAGATTCATTCAGAGTGGCAGTCTTCAGCGGCACCAAAGAACCCACACAGGGGAGAAACCTTTTGAATGCTCAGAGTGTGGAAAGAGATTCATTCAGAGTGGCAGTCTTCAAAAGCATCAAACTACCCACAAAGGAGAGAAACCTTTTAAATGCTTGGAGTGTGGAAGAAGATTTAGTCGGAGTGACAGTCTTCAACGGCATCAAACAGTCCACACAGGGGAGAAACCTTTTGAGTGCCCAGAGTGTGGAAAGCGATTCAGTCATACTGGCAATCTTCAAATGCATGAAAGAACCCACACAGGGGAGAAACCTTTTAAATGCTCAGAGTGTGGCAAGAGATTCATTCAGAGTGGCAGTCTCCAAGAGCATAAAAGAACCCACACAGGGGAGAAACCTTTTGAATGCTCAGAGTGTGGAAAGAGATTTAGTCAAAATTCCAGTTTTCAAAAGCATCAAAGAACGCACCGAGGGGAGAAGCCTTTTGAATTCTCAAAGTGTGGAACGCGATTCTATCATAGTGGCAGTCTTCAAAAACATCAAAGAATGCACCAAGGGGAGAAACCTTTTGAATGCTCAGAGTGCGGAAAGAGATTCGGTAGCAGTTACAATCTTCAAGGGCATCAAAGAACCCACACAGGGGAGAAACCTTTTGAATGCTCAGAGTGTGGAAAGAGATTCCATCAGTATGGCAGTCTTCAGTATCATCAAAGAACTCACACAGGGGAGAAACCTTTTGAATGCTCGCAGTGTGGGAAGAGATTCAGTCAGAGCAGCCTTCTTCAAAAGCATCAAAGAACCCACACAGGGGAGAAACCTTTTGAATGCTCAGAGTGTGGAAAGAGATTCAGTCAGATTGCCCATCTTCAGCTGCACCAAAGAACCCACACGGGGAAGAAACCTTTTGAATGCTCAGAGTGTGGAAAGAGATTCATTAGGAGTAGCCATCTTCAAGTGCACCAAAGAACCCACACAGGGGAGAAGCCGTTTGAATGCTCAGAGTGTGGAAAGAGATTCAGTCAGATTGCCCATCTTCAACTGCACCAAAGAACCCACACGGGGGAGAAACCTTTTGAATGCTCAGAGTGTGGAAAGAGATTCAGTAGGATTGACAATCTTCAAGGTCATCAAAGAACCCACATGGAGGAAAAACCTTTTGAATGCTCAGAGTGTGGAAAGAGATTCAGTCAGAATTCCAGTCTTCAAAAGCATCAAAAAACCCACACAGGGGAGAAACCGTTTGAATGCTCAGTGTGTGGAAAGAGATTCCGTACAAGTGGCCATCTTCAAAACCATCAAAGAACCCACACAGGGGAGAAACCTTTTGAATGCTCAGAGTGTGGAAAGAGATTCAGTAGCAGTTGCAATCTTCAGGGGCATCAAAGAACCCACACAGGAGAGAAACCTTTTGAATGCTCAGAATGTGGAAAGAGATTCCATCTGTATGGCAGTCTTGAATACCATCAAAGAACCCACACAGGGGAGAAACCTTTTGAATGCTCAGAGTGTGGAAAGAGATTCATTCGGAATGCCACTCTTCAACATCACCAAAGAACCCACACAGGGAATAAACCTTTTGACTGCTCAAAGTGTGGAAAGAGATTCAGTCAGAATTCCAATCTTCAAGAGCATCAGAGAACCCACACAGGGACGAAACCTTTTGAATGTTAAGAGAGACGGCCCAGCAGAGTGAAAGAAGACCATGTGCCCCTGTTTGATTCCAAGCAGACCCAGCGCCATTCTCACCACCCTAGTAAGGCAAAAGGACTTCTGAAAGGAAATGGGAAGATGGAGAGGTAGCATCTGAAAGAGCAAGAATATTTCCCAGAGCTTAAGCTTTCACAGGTCAAAGCTCATTTGGTCAGGGAGAAATGAGAACAAACATCCATCAGACCTTATGGCAGCTCTGCATCCTGACTCCAAATGGTCCTTTTTGGCAACCCCCCTCCCTCTTCCTGAGCTAGAGAGAAGGGCCAATGGGTCTTCTGTCTCATTCCGATCTGAGAAGAGGAACTTTAACTCATGAGAGCTTAAACCGTGGAAAATTTTGGTGGTCTTGAAGGTGCCACTGGACTTGCATTCTGCTCTGCTTCTACAGAATAACACGGCAACCCACCAGAGAGGCAGAAAGTGTGCCTCGTTCTTCTGGCCTTCAGAGTCCAATAGATAGGACTAAATAGTTCTAGTAATGGAGGAAAAGCCTCAATCAAACCTATGTGCATTTGGGACAAGATACAAAAAGATTTGGAACAATGGTCCAAACTAAAATGATTATGGCTTTCCCAGGTCCTGGTTTCACATGGCCTTTTTGGCAACCCCCTTCCCGCCTTCTGAGTTGGAGAGAATGGCCTATCTGAGAAAGTGAGCTTTAACTCCTAAAGCTTAAACCGTGGAAAATTTGTGTGGTCTTGAATGACCTCCTGGACTTGAATTCTTCTCTGCTTCTGCAGACTTAACATGGCAACCCACTAGAGAGGTTGAGAGCATGCCTCGCCTTTCCAGCCTTCAGACTCCAACAGAGAAAACTGAATAGCTCCATTAATAGAGGAAAAGCCTCAATCAAACCCACATTCGGTTTGGTGAAAATATAAAAAGATTTAGAAAGATGGTCCAAACTGGTCATGGCTGGCAAGAATTCCTGCAGTAAAAATAAATGGTTTGCCATAATTAATATTCTGTTTCAGTTGATACTGATTAACGTATGAAGGCTCTGATGGACTGGCAGAAACAAAAATAAATACATTTATATGGCATGGAATGGCAAACAACTAAGAATTAGATTAAAGTATTAGAGAATGAGAAAAAACATTAAACTATACCACCAAGCAACTGGTTTGGTAAAGACCAGATCAATCAAGTTTAACTCTGAGATATCTTTAGACATCTTCAGTTTTATGATGAATGTCATTTTTTTGGAGTTCTGTGATAATCATTTTATTGTAAACATATTTCCTATAGGTTGTATCTCTACAAGTGATATTGTGAGGTATGCTTTGGTAGACATTATTCTGTATATGTGTGTGTATGTATAAAATGGTGTGCGTTCCTTTTAGAGAGACGACTTCTGTGTTGGTTCATTGGTTACACCTGTGGAATCGAGGACTATTTCTGAGAGTTCATAGAATAATCTAATAAGAACACTATACCTAATTTGAAAACCCATGAGAGACATATAATTCAGGAGGTGAAAGGAGGATCCTTTTGAAGAAGTTTGGAATTTAATGAACTCTATACTAACAGATTATCCTCCTTTGGATATCAGAATAATTATGGGGGAGTTTTCATTTGAATCTTTTTTGAGATGAACTTATTTCGGTGTTGGATTGTTTGTATGAAGTATTAGAGTGTTCTGTATTTGTTCATACTGACATTGTAATATAGAGACATAAACCTAGTATATACTTTATTCAGTACAATATTTCCACATAATCTTTGAAAGATCTTTACTTATAGAGAGCTTCCGGTTTGCCATGGTGCCTTCACTCATCTTCTGGTGCTTCATCACCAACACAATCCAAAACTGCAAGAAGCATTGACTGACCTACAAAATAATTTGCAATCTATGTTCCAGTCAGGTATGGGACAAATACAGAATGCTTTGGCTCCAGTGACAGAACAAATCAAAAATTTGAACACTGAAGTTTCGGAACTGAAAAAGAATATGGATGACTTTCAAACTCAGCCGAGAGTGTGAGACCCAAGAAATGGACCAAGAAAGTAAAATTGAGGATACAAAAGCTGAAATGGCAACACAAAGGATAAACAAGGTAGATATCCAACAAAAAGCTACAGAAACAGGATCTTCCTATACTATCTAAAGAGAACAGGAAATATCTTAATGACTTCATCACAATAATGAAAATCACGGAAGCCATACAAAAGCAAAATATGGGGAAAGCGCCGGGTCCAGATGGGATACTGGCAAAATATTATTGAGTACTAGAAGATATTATCCTGCCATATAAGAATATGATTATGACAGTCATAGAAGAGGGGGTTCTGCCTGAATCTTGGATGGAAGCAACTGTCGTTGATTCATAAAGAAGAAACGGATCCCAAAGAAATTAAGAATTATCGGCCTATATCTTTGCTTAACCATGACTATAAAATTTTTGCATTAATTTTAGCTACGAGACTGAAAAAAGTTTTATCAGAATTTATGCATCAAGACCAAACAGGATTTTTACCGAAAAGGCCATTAAGGAACTATGTTAGAATGGTTTTAAATATAATCAGCCTCAGTTAAGGGTCATAACGGTTTATCATGGAGGACCCAGCAGATTCTATACAACATTTGCTGAACAGTATTAAAGAGTATGGGGAAATGGCTGGGATGAAAATAAACTATCAAAAGACAAAGGTTATAACAAAGAATATGACTTCTACTCCAAAAATGGAGTTAATTAATTTAACAGGATTTCAGTTGGAGAAAAGAGTTAAGTATTTGGGAGTATATTTAACTCTTTGATGAAGGATAACTACCTGAAACTGCTCCAAGAAATTAAGATCTAGAAAGATGGAAAGGCCTCCATTTATCCTTGATGGCAAGAATTGCAGCTGTTAAAATGAACATATTGCCACATATCATCTTTTTATATCAGACTATCCCTGTTTGCATCAGTCGTTCTTTCTTTGAAGATGTGAATAAGTAACATCTAATTTTATTTGGCAAGGGAAAAAGCCAAGAATGAAATGAGAGACTGGATTCTGCTTGAAAACCAAAGACATTTAGCCATAGAAGGACATGAATTAAAGATAGGGTGGCATGCTTTTGTTTGGTATAGAAAAGCAGCTGGACGGAAATACTTAAAAAAATCATTTGATAAGAAAACCTTTATCATCAGCTTGGGAAAAGACCCTACCATTGATATACTCTAAAATCCCAAGACGGGTCTCATACCTTAAAGCATTTTCAGACCCAAGCTTAATTTCATTAGATAAAATTCTTAGATATAAAGATCTTTTAGATGATAAAGGATCCCTAAAAAGAGAGGAAGAACTAATAAGGCAAGGTGTCAGTATGGATTTGTGGGCAAGGGCTCAAATTGAATCTAGGTATGCTAAAGATAGAAAACCTAGTTTCTATTTCAAACAGTGTGCATTTGAAAAATTGCTGCGTACATACAATGATAAGTTGATTAAGAAAATTTAATAAATAACCACAGCCTATGGAAATCCACACATTCTGACACCCTTCTTTAGCTTCTGTGTGAATTGGCTAGCCCGTGGACTGTGCTTTCTTGAAAACAGCTATCAGTGGCATCGTTCAAGAGCAGGGCTTCTTGGAGTCAGCTATCAGTGTCAGCTCTCGGTATCTCTTTTCAGTGGCAGACAGCCTGGCTGTGCTGGAAATGTTTGCGCACCATTTGCCATCTCAGAAGCCAAAACGATCCTTCGTAATTGGAGATTGTACATGGACTTTTGTTTACAAAGAGGGGGTCAGTTCTGGAGGGAGGCAGGGAGCTTCCCTCCAAGTGAATGCCTAAGAGAGACTGCTTTTATTTTTCTCTTCATGCTTGTTCTCTCTTTCCTGCTATTTTAAAATAGAATCTTAAAAAGTCTGCATTGCTTCAGTTTCTCTTTATTTTTATGTATGGCAAATTAATTCTGCTTAGAACTCTTCCTTTTTGGGGGGTGGAAAAAGGATTGGCTAGATAACTGGACAGCTACCAGTGCATGGCTGCCTTAAGATGAGCACTCAGATATTCTCCTCCAAAGGAGCATGTCTGTGACACCTGAGAATCAATGTCCCTCCCCCCCTGCCATGCCTAGGCACAAGGAACTCTGGGACTGGTAGCTCTTGAGAAGGAACCTGTGACAGAGAGAAGCCCCTCAACCCCACCACCTCTCTCCGCTATGAAGCAGGGCTCACAAATGGCTGTGAGTTGGTGAGAAAATACTGCAAGTGTTTTGAAACGTCCGCACTATATACAAGTTCAGTTCTCATCATACCTTAAGGTGCTGGAGTTGTTCAAGAGCAGGGCCTTTTCTGTGTGGGCTCCGAAGCAATGGAATGCACTTGCCATGAGAAGTTCAATTAATCAGGTTTTTTACTGTTGCTTTTTGTGTAGTTTTAAATTGTTCCTTTACACCATTCTGCTTTATACAATACTCATATTTGGAAATTCTGAACACCACCTTGTGAAAGTTTTTATTAAAAGGGGGGTGAGCTTGCAAAGTATTCTGTTCATGCTCAAAGGCATTGCCAGCCAGTATTCACCTAGTGCGTACAAAGGGCTCAAGGCCTGCCAGAAGACAATTGCGATTGTTTCAACTAAGGCACAAATGGCTTGGCCTGGTTGCTTCGGGGTGCTGAGCAACCCTCAAATGGCGGCCCAGACCTTACTGGAACAGCAGGCATTACAATTTTGAAACTGACCAACTGACCAAATATTGTGTTGGCTATAGCACCCGCTCCCTGTTAGTGTATGAAACAATAGACTTTTGGAAATGGAAACTTTTCATCAGAAAAATGGAGTCTTGGAAATTGTTTCCCACCTCACCCTCTGGGGTCTCAAACAGCTTGACCTTTACATTCCAAAGGAGAGTTTACTTCCATGGGCTTAGGAGGGCCTGACTCATCTCAGCTATCCTCTGCTGTAGAACTGCTGGTCCTCGTGAGTGCTGCCAAAAAGCCCGCGGAAGTTGCAGTCGACGTCCAGGAGGCCATTGAAGGCAAGGCGCAGCTCAAGGGAGCCAGCACGCAGCTTCCCACCAACTCCAGCTCCGCGTGAACTAGTGGCGCTCGGCCAGCCACAGCTCGGCCAGGGGGATGCGGCTGGTGTTGGGGCGGCTGCGGGGCCATCCAGGTGGCGCAGCTGCGGGTCTCGGCCGGCACTGACTGGCCTGGCATGCTGTGACGGCAGCGGAGGGGCAGGAGGTGGGGGCAGCAGGCTCAGCTCTTCCCAGCCGGCAGGGGAGGGAGGAGAGGCCAAGGGAGGGAAGGAGGGAGAGGCCCGGCCCTGGATAAACTCATTCCTATATGGATGCACCGGCCGTGGATAAACATATAGAGCAGAGGTCCATCAGTGGCTATTAGCCACAAGGTATAGCTAGGATCTCTCAGTCTGGGGCAAGTGATGCTCTGTACTCTTGGTGCTTGGGGGGGCAGTGGGAGGGATTGCAACATCCTGGCTTCGGGAGGGAATTGGATAAACATAGAGCAGAGGTCCATCAGTGGCTATTAGCCACAAGGTATAGATAGGAACTCTCTCTGGGGCAAGTGATGCTCTGTACTCTTGGTGCTTGGGGGGGGGCAACAGTGGGAGGGCATCTAGTGTCCTGCCCCCACTGGTGGACCTCCTGAGGGCACCTGGTGTTTTTGGCCACTGTGTAACATAATGTTGGACTGGATGGGCCATTGGCATGATCCAGCGTGGCTTCTCTTATGTTCTTACCTGGCCGGCCAGCAGCAGCTGTTCTACAGCAGGTCTCCCCACCTTCGCAGGAAGTGCACCGGTCAGGCAGGAAAAGGCTGGCTGGGATCAGTTCACTTGTAGAAAATGGCCACTTCAGAAGGTGGACTCCATGGCATTATTCTCCACTGAAGTCCTTTCCCTCAGGCATTGCACAAATCCCTCCTCAGGCATTGCACAGATTTCCCATCCTGGAGTTGGCAACCCTAGTGAACCCGAGGGATCCAGCCCATTCTCCTCCCTCAGAATTCTACCAGGTCATTCGGATTAGATGAGGCAATTGGCTCTCTTGTCCTGCCCAAGGAGATTTGGGTCTTCCAGCTTCACAAGGCTGCTCTGCCAGCTCTGCCTTGTTGAATTCCTGGAGATTTGGGGGGTTGGAGCCTGGGGAGAGCAGGGGGACCTCAATGGGTTACAATGTCATAGAGGCTGCAGTCACACACACTAAATAATGTCTGAGAGAGAAATTCAGAGATTGTATTACTTGTTCTCACAATTAAAAAAAAAAGAAATTAGGAATTTCAAATTTTGTGTTTTTCATTCTTCCTAAAATGTCTGGAAATTGGGGGGGTGCATGGGGGGGGGCTACCTAGTGTGCAAAAAAACCCCTGGCACTGGCCATAGTGAGGATGCCGAGCGAGTCAGGACAATCCACTGATTCCAGAGAGGACAGACCCAATAAACAGTGCGGGGGGGGGGGGGGACTCCGGGAGGGCCGCCCAGGGCAGGATTCCTCCCGAGGAGCCCCGCTGAGCCGCAGAGGGCGTCGCTGGAGGCAGCCTGGCTGGAGACCGGTCCCTCCCTCCGGGTCCGGGAGCTGGAAAGAGGGGGGAGGTGTTTTACTGGCTGTCCAGCACTGCGAGGGTTAAAGGGACGGAGCTGTTTGCTAGAGAGGCCGAAAAAGCGCGGGGGCGGGGGGGGGGGGAGAAGTTTCTGAATGGCCGACGAGAGGAAGCGCTTCAGACGTGCAGCTGGAGGGGAAAGCCTCGCAGCCGGATCCGGGGAAGGTTGACTCGCAAGTATGTCACGGGGGGGGGGGGGGGGGGATAACGAGGTCTCTGATCTTGGAGGAGAGGAACGCGGCTGCAACATCTTGTTTTCTGCACTGTATAAAATGATTGGGGGGGGGGGGAATAAGTGTATTTTAAGTCCAAGAAAATTCAGTGTATGGAACCGGCGTTCAATTGCTGGTCGTTTTAATTCTGCAAAAGAAGATGCTGCTTTTGAGGTGGTGGGGAGTGAAGCCTGGGGGGAGGGAGATCAGTGGAGTATACCACCACAGAGCTTATTCTCCAAAGCAGACATTTTTCCCGAGGGGGGAGGGAATTGATCTCTGAGGATCAGTTATAATCCTGGGAGATCTCCAGCCCCCACCTGGAGACTGGCAACCCTATTAGGCATCAGTTTTGCTGCCCTGCGTCACTGGGGCTTAGTGGGGGAGGGAGGGATAATCAGTGTCTTTAAGTACAACAAAAAACTATGAAACTGGACTTCTGTTGCTTGCGGTTTTAGTTCTTGGGGGGGGGGGGCGTAGGCGAAGAGCCTTGATTTGGTCTGTAAGTGAAAAAGGTCATTGCATGTGTGTGCTGGGGGTGGTAACTCCTACCTGACTGGGAATCAACCACAGTCCCATCCTGACCCTGATGCAGGTCCAGTCAGGGGCGTAGACTTTCCAAATTCTCGGGGGGGGGGGGGAATGGGACTGGGCCAGAGGCAATGCTATGCTAGGTCCTTAAAAGAACTGAGGCCTAGTGACATCACAAGCCATTGTCACTATCTATAGAGGTGGAGCCATGTGGGATTTAGGAAGGGGCTCCCCAGGAATTTAGGGGGGCCTGGGAACCCTTGGGATCCTACCCAGCCATGCCCCTGGGCTGGGCTAAACCATGGAAAAGGTGGGAGTTTTCCGTGGGAGCTGGCCAGTGGTTATAGTGGTATCTCAGCGGTCTCCCGCTCTGTCCTTTATTTAAATTCACTTTTAGAACAGTCACTTTAAGTTCTGCAAATATAAGAATATAAGAACATAAGAGAAGCCAATATTGGATCAGGCCAGTGGTCCATCCATGCCAACACTCTATGTCACACAGTGGCCAAAAACACCAGGTGCCCTCAGGAGGTCCAGCAGTGCGGCCAGGACACCAGAAGCCCTCCCACTGTTGCCCCCCCCCCAAGCACCAAGAATACAGAGCTTCACTTGCCCCAGACGGAGAGTTCCTATCTATACTTTGTGGCTAATAGCCACTGATGGACCTCTGCTCCAGATGTTTATCTAATTCCCTCTTGAAGCCGTCCATGCTTGTAGCCGCCACCACCTCCTATGGCAGTGAATTCCACGTGTTAATCACTCTTTGGGTGAAGAAGTACTTCCTTTTATCCGTTCTAACCCGACTGCTCAGCAATTTCATGGAGTGCCCATGAGTTCTTGTCTTGTGAGAAAGGGAGAAAAGGACTTCTTTCTCTACCTGCTCTATCCCATGCATAATCTTATAAACCTCAATCATGTCACCCCTCAGCCGTCTTTTTTCCAAGCTAAAGAGCCCCAAGTGCCTCAACCTTTCTTCATAGGGAAAGTGTTCTAACCCTTTTATCATTCCAGTTGCCCTTTTCTGCACTTTCTCCAATGCTATAATATCTTTTTTGAGATGTGGTGACCAGAACTGTACACAGTATTCCAAATGAGGTCGCACCATTGATTTATACAGGGGCATTATGATAACTGGCTGGTTTGTTTCCTAATAACTCCCAGCATAGCGTTGGCCTTTTTCATTGCAGCTGCACACTGTCTCGACATTTTCATTGAGTTATCTACTACGACTCCAAGATCTCTCTCTTGGTCAGTCTTCGCCAGTTCGGACCCCATCAACGGGTATTTAGAGTTAGGATTTTTGGCTCCATTGTGCATCACTTTGCACTTAGCCACATTGAACCCCATTTGCCACACTGATGCCCACTCGCCCATCCTTGACAGATCCCTTTGGAGTGCCTCACAATCCTCCTGTGTTCCCACCACCCTGAACAACTTCGTGTCATCTGCAAATTTAGCCACTCCACTGCTTACTCACAACTCCAAATCGTTAATAAACAAGTTAAAAAGCATCGGGCCGAGTACTGATCCCTGCGGTACCGCACTGCTTACCTCCCTCCACTGAGAAAATTGCCCATTTATACTCACTCTCTGTTTCCTTTTAATTAGCCAGTTTTTGATCCACAAAAGGACTTGCCCTTTTATCCCATGACTATTGAGCTTACTTAGGAGCCTTTGATGAGGAACTTTATCAAAAGCTTTCTGGAACTCAAGGTAAACAACATCTATTGGGCCTCCCTTGTCCACATGTTTGTTTACTCGCGCTAACACTAACAGGTCAGTGAGACAAGATCTTCCCTTACATACTATATGCATACTATGTGCATAAGAGGGCAACACAGAAAAGCCTGTAGGGGGACATTTTAAAAGTTTTCCTGGGCATTCATTTACAGGAGTCTTGTTTCTGTCTTATTCATAAGGGTGACCTTGTACTGAAATTTACTAAATTGTGGCATCACAGATGCCTTTGTTTGGTAAATGCATGGCTGAAGTCTCTGAGCCAGAATACCAAGCAGTTGCTGTGGACTCAATTTCTTAGCAATGTACAGAGTTCAGAGTCATTCCTCTTTGCAACCTATCGCTCCACTCCCAGAGCACTGAGCCTATTCCCTGGGGCTGTCCTGTCATTCCACTCTGTGACCTGTCATTCTAGTCCCACAGCACAGATTCTATTGCTAGGGATCATCATTCCACTCTGGGGACTGTCATTCCAGTCCCAGAGCAGAGATTCCATTCCTAGGGACTGTCATTCCACTCTGGGGCTGTCATTCGAATCCCAGAGTAGCGTGCCTGGGCCCAAAGACCTTAATGGAAAAACCATTCCACCTTTTCTTTGCAACTTTTTTTGGGCTGCAGTGTATTTCAGTGGAGCCCATACAAGTCAATTGGCGTTCCTGGATCCCATTATCTCCAATGGGCCTTCAAGCTTCTCCCATTGTTTCCAACGGGCAAGCCTGTCATTCCTTTTATACGTCCCAGTTAGTTGTCCCTTTGAAACTGTACCACACCATTTTAAGTAGCAGCAAAATGAAGAGCATGAACATGTATAAAGTGCACATTTCTTGCCAATGTTATTTCTGGGCTGCACACAGGACAAAAGGACATTTTAAAAGGCCTCTGATCTGCATCTCCCCCCCAATCTCACACAGCAAAACCAGAGTTTCCAATTTCTGCACTGGAGCTAGGGATGCCAGCCTCCAGGTGGGACCCAGGGATCCCCTGGAATTACAGCTCATTTCCAGACTACAAAAATCAGTTTCCCTGGAGAGAATGGATGTTCTGGAGGTGGACTCGATGGCACTGTACCCCACTGAGGCCCCTGTCTCTTCTCTGATCCTGGCTCTGCTACCTCCCCGTCCAGGGATGGCTGGGTGCAGCAGCATCAGTGGGAAGGCGGCTTGGGTTTTGGCAGCGACGACAGCAGCTCCGAAGTCACTCTACTCTGCTGGAAGGTGGGCAGCCACTTTATAGTTAGTGCAGGTGGGGGGGGGACCCACTAGCCCTGCGCTGAGAGGGAAATTGGTGTCCTGGCACTGATTGACCGGGGGGGGGGAGCTCATTCACCCCTGGGAAATTTCGAGGGTAGCCTCAGCCCCCAAGCCCCCTGAAGGTGATGGCTATGGTGCCAGTGTGGGGCCAGGCCTCCTATTGGGTATCGAAGGCCCCCAAGCAGGGAAGAGGGGATTTTTCTAAAATGAGCTGCCGAGGTGCAGAGAGCCTAGCAACGCCACTGGTGTCCATGGAAACACCACCAGTGCCCATGAGTCCCCAGCAGAAGGCAACTCCCCCGGGACAGGCAGAGAGCCATCCCACCCCCACCCCCCCCCATCTCAGCCTGTCCACATCCCGATGGCCAGGAGGGACAAACCACCGTAGGGCCTCCTTAGGAGATGTCTACAATAGTTCATACCGGTCTGCAATAGTTAATTTAGAATAATCACATGAACACAAACCACGACAAGGACGCCCCGTCTGATTTCAGCAGGGCAATCCTGGGTGTGTCTTGACCAGGGACGTGGAGAAAACTGTCCTTTCTCCCTTTCACGGGAGGCCACTGCCCGCAGTGTGGAAACGGGCGGGTGAAGGTTTGTCATGGCACAGAAGCCTCTGTTGCTGGCTGCAGTGTCTGCCAGGGTGGAGGAAGAAATCCTTGGCTTTGTTGAAACTCCTTTTTGTTTCCAGTTTGGGACCAGACACGCCAAAAGGATGATGGTTGCATAAACACTCAGAAGAATATTGAGAGGAGCATAATAGATTAGAATATGGAATTTGCTTCCAGAAAATATATTGATGGCCACAGGCATAGACAGCTTTCAAAGGTACATGGAAGATAAGTCCATCGATGGCTACTAGCCCTGTCGACTGAGGGGAACCTCCACATTCAGAGGCACTAATCCTCTGAATCCTAGAGACTGGAGGCAACATCAGGGAAAATCTCGGCCTCTCTGCCTGGTTGGTAGCCCTCCAGAGGAACGCATTGGCTACTGTGAGAGAGCAGTGTAGTGGTTAAATGTGCGGACTCTAATCTGGGAGAACCGGTTTTGATTCCCCACTCCTCCACTTGCAGCTGCTGGATGACCTTGGGCAAGTCGTAGTTCTGTAAGATGTTCGTGAAAAGAGCAGTTTCTGTCAGAGCTGTTCTTGAAAAGAGCAGTTTCTGTCAGAGCTCTCTCAGCCCCACCTACCTCCCAGGGTGTCTGTTGTGGGGAGGGGAAGGGAAAGGAGTTTGTAAGCCGTGCTGAGTGAAGGGCGGGGTATAAATCTAATCTCCTCTTCTTCTTTTTCAAATGCAGGGCCAAAAGCTAAAATGAAATGTTAACTAATTGTACATAAAAATGCATCTATTTATTACAAAGACATTAAAAGCATATCAGGGCCCAACACAAGCCTCATAGATACAGTAAAAAGTTACATATGTCCAAGAGAAAACAATCGTGACCTAATGTTTTTCAACCCAATTGGGCCTTCTTCAGAGAGGTCACGGGGGGACTAGATGACC
This sequence comes from Lepidodactylus listeri, assembly GCA_029233225.1. Lineage (NCBI taxonomy): Eukaryota > Metazoa > Chordata > Lepidosauria > Squamata > Gekkonidae > Lepidodactylus > Lepidodactylus listeri. The sequence goes on along the minus strand of JARCFY010000011.1, from coordinate 96,556,715 downwards.
CTGGGGAGTTCCTTCCGATTCTATGGTTCTACAAATAGACTCTAATGACAATCAAAAGACAACACACAAGTAGATACAAGACCCAAACAGGAGTGCTGTTAAGGTAGGAAAAAAACAATATTTCGATAACAATTTAAAATGCTATCTCGAATAACGATATATATTATTTAAAAAGCCAAATTGATGAAGCCAGATTTATTGCACTTACTTTAAAAAAGAAATCAAAAGACACAAGAAAAATATTTCACGTGAGGCTTCCTAGGATCCAGCCTTCTGTCAAATGAAGCTGCACACGAGTTCAGTTATGTTGCTCTTTTCCATCTAGAAATAAACAATGAGGGAAAGTTTTCTAAGCTAAACTTGTGCCACCACAATGTAAAATAAACTCACCCAGTAAAATTCAATATAAAGAAAATACCTGCCAGTTTTGGTCAGCTCTGAACGTCTCTGGTCTTGAAAACTCTGGGGTGGCTATGGGGCAGCTGCGACTTGAGGGCCCTTTCCACCCCCACACAATATGGAGACTGGGAGCAAATGAAAGTAGAGCGCAATTTCAAATTGAGGCTTTGTGCTTCCTTCATTCATGGGGGGTGGTCCTGTCAGAAAGAAAGTGTGTGTATTCTTTCCTTCCATGTTTCCCTCACAGGCAGCGGAACAGCGTCAATGCCACATCCTGGAGTGGACTTTCCTTGGGATGGTGCTGAAACAGCCGCCATGCTCAGGTCACGGGAGGATTCCCCTCCCCCCCAGGAAGGGATGCAGGAAAGAACTCAGGAGGCCTCTGCTTTGTGTAGGGTTGCCAACTCCAGGTTGGAGAATTCCTGGAAATTTGGGGGTGGAGCCTGGGTTTTGAGAAGGGGAAGCCCCTCTGGGGGGGCATAATGCCAGGGAGTCCACTCACCAAAGCGGCCATTTTCTCCAGGAGAATCGGTCTCTGTACTCTGGAGATGGTTTGCAATTCCAGAAGATCCCACCTGGAAGTTTGCAATTCTGTCTTTGTGGCTTTCTCTGGTGCGGAAAGACATCCCAGTTCGCTCCTTGGAAGGCTGCAAAGTCCATTTGTCTCCTGCCATGCGAAGGAGGTCTCTATTGCACTTATATTGACTGATCGGTTGCTGATCAGAAGGGAGTAACTGTGGGCAGGTTGAGCGTGCTAAGATTTTTTGGTATTTTATTGGTGTTACTTGTGGTCAACCTTTCTTGCAGGGACTCACCTCAAGGTGGGCGGGAGCTGGAGCCAGCGACGGGAGCTCAAGTGGGAGGGATAATCAGTGTCTTTAAGTACAAGGCAAAATCTATGAGACTGGAGTTCTGTTGCTCGTGATTTTAGATCTGTGGGGGGAGGCGAAGAGCCTTCATTGGGTCTGTAATTGAAAAAAGTAATTGCATGTCTGTGTTTGGGGAGGGGGGTAGTAACTCCTACCTGAATGGGAATCAACCGCAGCCCCATCCTCAGATCCTGAGATGCAGTGCCAGTGAGGGGCCAGTGCTGATACTGAGTATCCAAGGGCCCCTAGCAGAGGAGAGGGGATTTTTTTTAGCAACGCCACTGGTATCCATAGAAACACCACTAGTGCCCATGAGTCCACAGCAAAAGGTAACTCCCCCAGGACAGGCAGAGCCATGCCCTCCCCCCATATCAGCCTGCTCACACCCAGAAGGTGAGGAGGGACACCTGGAAGGGCACCCGAAAACACATCAGTGTGAGGATCATGGCCTCAGCGACAGGACCCCTGTAGTAGGACCATAAGAAGTGGCCAAACGAGTTCCTCCGGAGGGCCAACAGGGCAGAGAGGCCGAGGCCTTCATTAGAACACCCGAAGAGCCCTGCTGGATCAGACCACTGAGAGTCCATCTAGTCCAGCATCCAGTCTTCCATAGCAGACAAACCAGTTCTCTGGAGGGCCATCAACAGGGCAGAGAGGCCTTCCCTTGATGTTGCCTCCTTGCTCCAGGATTCAGAGGCTTAGTGCCTTGTGAATGTGGAGGTTCCCCTGTCACCATGGCTAGTAGCTAGACTTACCCTACACTAACCTATCTAGTCCTCTTTGAAAGCCGTTTCTGCCAATGGCCATGACTACATTCTCCGACAGTGAACACCACATTTTAAATACTCTTTGTGTAGAGAAGTATTTCCTTTTGTCTGTCCTAAACCTACCACCCATTGGCTTCCTTGGATGCCCTCAAGTTCTAGTATGGTGGGAGAGGGAAAATTTTTTTTGTTTCTCCGCCTTCTGTTGTCGCGAGACTTCCCTGTGCAGAAGCCGTGCTGGTTTCCCCACAGCAGGCTTTGTCCTCCTGTGTGCCTAACCACTGATTCTTTCTTTGATTACAGATTCAACTAATATGCCTGGAACAGATGTCAGGCTGACTGGCCTGTAATTTCCTGGTTCCCCTTGGAATTCCTTTTAAAAAAACGATGTAACAATTGCTACTCTCCAGTGTTGTGGTACAGTGGCTGAATTTCGTGACAGGTTACGGCTACAGGTTAGCAGACTGACTATCTCACATCCGTAAGAACTCTTGGGTGTGTGCCATCAGGACCTGGAGACTATGGGGGGCCTCCTTAGGAGATGTCTTCAGTAGTTCATACCAGTCCACAATAGTTAACTTTGTACTCTGACATGAACCCTGATCTGCAAACCACGACAAAGACGCTCCTTCCGATCCAGCAGGACAATCCTGGGTGTGTCTTGATCAGGGTTGGTGATGTTGCTCCATGTTCTTTAGGTTCCTTTCTGTCTTTTTGATATATTCCCGTCTCCCTCTTCATACCAAGTAAGTAAAGGCATCCCTTTGCAATCGGAGGCAGCCCAACAGAAGGGGGAGGAGATGGAAGAGCAGGACCCAAAAGAACCAGGAATTGGTAACACAGGCGCCCATCCCATCCAGGCAGGGAGTGGTGCTGAGCTCTGGGAAAGAGCAATGCCAGAGGTTCTGCATCAGGAGTCTGGGATCTCAGAGGAACATCGCCAGCGTTTCCGGCAGTTGTGCTACCAGGAGGCTGCTGGGCCCCGAGAGGTTTGCAGCCACCTCCATGGGCTTTGCAAGCACTGGCTGGAGCCGGAGAGGCACTCCAAGAAGCAGATCCTGGACCTGGTGATCCTGGAGCAGTTCCTGGCCATCCTGCCCGAGGAAATGCAGCACTGGGTCAGAGGATGCGGTCCGGAGACCAGTTCCCAGGCGGTGTCCCTGGCCGAGGGTTTCCTCCTGAGTCGGGCAGAGGACAAGCGGCAGGCGGAGCAGGTGAGGGAGCTTCATGCCGTCCATTCAAGCTGTGACCTTTGACCTTAGCCTAAGGCCTCCCTGCCTGATATGTGTCCCTCAAGACACTTCACGGAGGCTGATAGAAAACCGCAACCCTGATTCTTGCTGCTGTAGTTGAAGCAGCTCTAATGATTGATGGAGGGGTGAGGATGGGCGGGACCAAAATCCGTCTCCTTGGTGTTTCGCATTCCTCCTCTTACCTGTATCTCGTACTGCAGTTTCAGATGTGGGAACCGTCCATGAAGATGGAAGTGAAGTTCTCTGAGGAGAAAGGATCTCCTTCCGAGGAAGAGCAGAAGGCTCAGGCCAAGGAGCATTCCCAAGATGCCCTCTCCCGTGGTAAGGGCATCTTGTCCCCAGATTTGGGCACATTCTGAAGTTGTTCGATAGAAGGTTCAGGACAGGAGAGAAAAGAAATATTTCTGCACACCACGCAGAGTGGACTGCTGAGACTCAGTGCCATAGGATGTAATGGTGGCCACTCACTTGAAGGGGGAATTATACAGATTCATGGAGGGCAATTCCATTCTCATAGGAGCACAGAAGGATATTAGGGAAGCCATAGTGGATCAGGCCAAAGGCCCATCCAGTCCAAGACTCTGCGTCTCTCAGTGCGCCAAACCCAGGTGCCATCAAGAGGTCCACAAGCAGGACCAGAGCTCCTAAACCCCGCCCACTGTTGCCCCACAAGCACCAAGAATATAGGGAATCACTGCCCTGCACATAGAGTTCCATCTATACCTTGTAGCTAATAGCCACTTGAAGACCTCTGCTCCACATGTTTATCCAGTTCCTTCTCGAAGCGGTCTAGGCTTGTAGCCGCCACTACTTCCTGCAGGAGTGAATTCCACATGTTAAATAAAATATTCCTATCTCGTGGCCTGACCTAGATAGCTGAGGGAAGTCAGATCTCGGAAGCTAAGCAGGGTCAACTCTGGCAAGTACTTGGATTGAAGACCTCCCTGAAATACTGGAGGTGGTAGGCAGGGGCAGGCTTTATTCAGCCACCTCTCTGAATAGCCTCTAGGCCTCCTATAGGGTCAGTCCCCAGAGGCCACTATGACTTCCAGGTACATGCACACACACACACACACAAGTTATTAAGAATACCAAAAAAAATCGTATTTTACGTACCTTCATTAAAGGGATTCAAGGTGGCTCAGAAAAGAAAAGTTGACCTGGCACTCCTGGGAACATTGGAGGTGGGTCCCAGGGTGGATGTGATGTCACAGTGAAGTCACCCTGCTGAAAATCTAGACCTAACATCAGAGCATCAGCAGCCACTAGAAACCGCTTGATATTACTCTCGAGTTCTCAGATGTGCTAATGTCACGTTTGGGTTTTTGGACAGGTGTGATTGTGATGTATCGTTTGACCTCATTACTCTGTCATCTTCTCCCAGAAGGCTGAACTCAGAGGCCCATGGGAGGGACCAGCCAGCGGGAGAATGGCACTCCTGGGCCTTTGGTCTGATAGAGCAGGGCTGCTGTCACCGTTTTGAGCTTTGCAGTTCACAGGATATATTTCAAGTGTCACAGAAGTCTGAAGTGTATTGGTAGTGTTTGTACCCCCTCCCCCCCCGAGGCTCATAGGTGCTGTTACACAGTTTGTTGAGTGTAGACAGGGGAAGTTTTCACAGCCCTGGGAATAGGGGTACATGAAGCAGGATATGCACAAGTAATCAAAATATGAAGTCTAGAGTAACACCCTTTTTTCCAATGTTCTCTCCCTTACAGGCAGTGAAGAGACAGTGTTGAGTCGTTGTTTTTGTGGAGGAGTGGAAATGGCTGCTGCCCCTGCAGGCCAGGTAGGGGAGATGAACAGGGGACCACCTGAGTTCCTCCTTTCTCAGGGGGGCTTTTGCTCCTGCAGTGGCTTCTCAGGTATCTGAGCAAGAGAGGCTCTGAACGCCATGCCCTTGACCCCTGCCAAGCTCCCTATCCTCCACCCTGACAGAATGCCTGTTTCTTGAGTGCGGTCTTCCCTGGCTGGATCTCTGATGAGAAAGTTTGCTTTATCTTTCAGTGTCCGTTTTCCTTTGAGGAGGTGGCTGTGTATTTCACCGTGGCAGAGTGGGCCCTGCTGGATCCAGACCAAAGAGCGCTTTACTGGGAAGTCATGCTGGAGAACTATGGGAGCGTGGCCTCTCTGGGTAAGGATCTTTCTTACGGGCCAAAGGTGTGAATTGCTGCCATTGCGATGATGTGTGAATCAAAATATCAGAATAGTATGTCATTCTGGGGTCTGCCCTCAGGACGACTCCATGAGTTGAAGTGGCAGTGAAAGCAGCCAACATGCCTGGCTGGCCCACGGGCAACTGCAGCCAATGCTGTGGCCAGCATGAGAGGCAGGATGGGTGTCACGGCCTGAGGTGGAGACAGGCAAAGGACTTGGGTCACTCTTCCTCCTCTTTTCTCTCTCTCTCTCCCAAAGAAGGCACGAATGTGCGAGAGACTACAGTGGAGACAGACGAAGGGCTGGAGAGTTTCCCAAGAGGATCTCAACAGAATATTTCCTTCCCGAGTGAACTGGCTGCGAGTGAGTCTGCTTCATCATTATGTCAAGGGAATGGGCAAAGAATAGCCAGGGCAGATTTCTGCTTTATTTCTTAGCAACTCTTGGTTGGGTAGAATAATATACCCTTCTGGGTAAGGAATGTGGCCTTTTGGGGCCTGCGATCTTGGGAATTCTTTCAGGGCTGAGCTCAGTTGTGGCTCTTTTAGTCCCTTTAGAAACTGCACTGTCCTTAAATACTGGATATTCCAATAAAGGTACTTAAGAAAAGTTTTGCTGAACAAGTCAGATGCCCACCAACGTCTTCCTATCATGATCAGTTACATGTGTCCAGGCCTTCCCTCCCTCCTTCAATAACTGGTATTCCTATGGGCGTACCCTGGGAACTGCAGAATTTGCTTGCTGAAGTCCTGACTTCTCCCCTACCTTACTTCTCATGTTATTGGAGTCTGAAGACCAGCTCCTGTTCTTTCTCATCACACCTGGATGGAACTTCTGTACTATCCCAGGAGTAGGAATTACGATCACTGATTTTATTTCATCATCAAAAGACCTGCATGACAAGGCAAATGGGATAGGCAAAGCAACAGATCTTTGCCCCCTTTTCTCTTAAAGTACGCTTGGGGAGTTTTGGGGAGGGGAGGGATAGACAGAATATAGAGCTTTACTGGAGGGCTAGCAAGGGAAAACTTGTGAAAAGTGGCTCAGGAGATAAAATGCACGTGCATTAATCAGGAGTTCCTGACTGGTTGCTTGGCTCCTTGTGTGAGTGGTGATTGGACCACCCTTTTTCTTCCAGCAGGAGATGTCGAGGAGTCAGTTGGGGAATTTCAGGGGTTCTTCCAGGAAAAATCCCAGAATGAACAGGCCACAGGAAACTTTGGGAATAGAGATGGATCACAAAGGCAGGAAGGAATCCATATGCTAAAGAGGCAGCTAAAGGCCATTCCTTACCAAGAAGGGGACTTCCATGAAATCCCAGTCCGTGGCCGTCTCCAATGGACTCATTTAGAAGTGAAACCACGTATCTGTTCCAAGATTGAAATGACGTTCTCCAATGGAAGAAAGGGTAATGTATGTTTTCCAAACCACATTACACTAAAGGCATGGAAATACTGTTACTCTGGAAAGTACTTCAAATACAGACCACAATTTCTTCTACACCAAAAAATACATGGAGCACAGAAGCTTTTTGAATGCTCAGAGTATGGAAAGAAATTCAGTATGAATTCCAGTCTACAAAATCATCATACAACCCACACAGGGGAGAAACCTTTTGAATGCTCAGAGTATGGAAAGAAATTCAGTATGAATTCCAGTCTAGAAAATCATCATACAACCCACACAGGGGAGAAACCTTTTGGATGCTCAGAGTGTGGGAAAAAATTCAGTCAGAATTCTAGTCTTCAAGTGCACCAAAGAACCCACACAGAGGAAAAACCTTTTGAATGTTCAGAGTGTGGCAGGGGATTCAGTCTGAATTCCAGTCTTCAAAAGCATCAAAGAACCCACACAGGGGAGAAACCTTTTGGATGCTCAGAGTGTGGAAAGAGATTCAGTAAGAATTCCACTCTTCTAAACCATCTAAGAACCCACACAGGGGAGAAACCTTTTGAATGCTCAGAGTGTGGAAAGAGATTCAGTCAGAATTCTAGTCTTCAAGGGCACCAAAGAACCCACACAGGGGAAAAACCTTTTGAATGCTCAGAGTGTGGTAGGAGATTCAGTCTGAGTTCCAGTCTTCAAAAGCATCAAAGAACCCACACAGGGGAGAAACCTTTTGGATGCTCAGAGTGTGGAAAGAGATTCAGTATGAATTCCACTCTTCTAAACCATCTAAGAAGCCACACAGGGGAGAAACCTTTTGAATGCTCAGAGTGTGGAAAGAGATTCAGTCAGAATTCCAGTCTTCAAGTGCACCAAAAAACACACACGGGGGAGAAACCTTTTGAATGCTCTGAGTGTGGAAAGAGATTCAGTCGGAGTTCCTGTCTTCAACTGCACGAAAGAACCCACACAGGGGAGAAACCTTTCGAGTGCCCAGAGTGTGGGAAGAGATTCATTCAGAGTGTCAGTCTTCAAAAGCATCAAACAACCCACACAGGAGATAAACCTTTTGAATGCTTGGAGTGTGGAAGAGGATTTAGTCGGAATGACAGTCTTCAACGGCATCAAACAGTCCACACAGGGGAGAAACCTTTTGAATGCTCAGAGTGTGGAAAGAGATTCCATCAGTATGGCAGTCTTCAATATCATCAAAGAACCCATACCGGGAAGAAACCTTTTGAATGCTCACAGTGTGAGAAGAGATTCAATCAGAATAGCCTTCTTCAACAGCACCAAAGAACCCACACAGGGGAGAAACCTTTTGAATGCTCAGAGTGTGGAAAGAGATTCAGTCAGATTGCCCATCTTCAACAGCATCAAAGAATCCACACAGGGGAGAAACCTTTTGAATGCTCAGAGTGTGGTAAGAGATTCATTAAGAATTCCAGTCTTCAAAAGCATCAAAGAACCCACACAGGGGAGAAACCTTTTGGATGCTCCGAGTGTGGAAAGAGATTCAGTATGAATTCCACTCTTCTAAACCATCTAAGAACCCACACAGGGGAGAAACCTTTTGAATGCTCAGAGTGTGGAAAGAGATTCAGTCAGAACTCCAGTCTTCAAGTGCACCAAAGAACCCACACGGGGGAGAAACCTTTTGAATGCTCAGAGTGTGGAAAGAGATTCAGTCAGAATTCCAGTCTTCAAGTGCACCAAAGAACCCACACGGGGGAGAAACCTTTTGAATGCTCTGAGTGTGGTAGGAGATTCAGTCTGAGTTCCAGTCTTCAAAAACATCAAAGAACCCACACAGGGGAGAAACCTTTTGAATGCTCAGAGTGTGGAAAGAGATTCAGAAGTAGTAGCAATCTTCAAGGGCATCAAAGAACCCACACAGGGGAGAAACCTTTTGAATGCTCAGTGTGTGGAAAGAGATTCAGTAGCAGTTCCAGTCTTCAAGGGCATCAAAGAATCCACACAGGTGAGAAACCTTTTGAATGCTCAGAGTGTGGAAAGAGATTCCATCGGTATGGCAGTCTTGAATACCATCACAGAACCCACGCAGGGGTGAAACTTTTTGAATGCTTAGAGTGTGGAAAGAGATTCAGTAGCAGTTGCAATCTTCAAGGGCATCAAAGAACCCACACAGGGGAGAAACCTTTTGAATGCTCTGAGTGTGGAAAGAGATTCCATCTGTATGGCAGTCTTGAATACCATCAAAGAACCCACACGGGAGAAACCTTTTGAATGCTCAGAATGTGGAAAGAGATTCAGTCAGAGTGGCCATCTTCAAAAGCATCAAAGAACCCACACAGGGGAGAAACCTTTTAAATGCTCAGAGTCAGGGCCCAGCAGACTGAAACAAGATCATGTCCCCATTTGATTCCAAGCAGACCCAGCTTCATTCTCACAATCCTATTAAGGCAAAAGGACTTTTGAAAGGAAATAGGAAGATGGAGAGGTAGCATCTGAAAGAGCAAGGATATTTCCCAGGGTTGAAGCTTTCACAGGTCAAAGCTCATTTGGTCAGACAGAAATGAGAACTAAGATCCATCAGACCTTATGGCAGCTCTGCAGCCTGACTTTACATGGCCCTTTTTGGCAACCCTCCTCCGTCTTCCTGAGCTGGTAAGAAGGGCCGATGGGTCTTCTGTCTCATTCCGATCGGAGAAGGGGAACTTTAACTCGTGAGAGCTTAAACCGTTGAAAATTTTGGTAGTCTTGAAGGGGTTATCGGACTTGCATTCTGCACTGCTTCTACAGAATAACACGGCAACCCACCAGAGAGGCAGAAAGTGTGCCTTGTTCTTCTGGGCTTAGGAGTCCAACAGATAGAACCAAATAGTTCTAGTAACGGAGGAAAAGCCTCAATCAAACCTACATGCATTTGGGACAAGATACAAAAAGATTTGGAACAATGGTCCAAACTAAAATGATTATGGCTTTCCCAGGTCCTGGTTTCACATGGCCTTTTGTGGCAACCCCCTTCCTGCCTTCTGAGTTGGAGAGAATGGCCTGTCTGAGAAAGTGAGGGTTAACTCATAAAGCTTAAACCCTTGAAAATTTATGTGGTCTTGAATGACCTCCTGGACTTGAATTGTGCTCTGCTTCAACAAATTAACAGAACAACCAACCAGAGAGCATGCCTCGCCTTTCCAGCCTTCAGACCCCAACAGAGAAAACTGAGTAGCTCCATTAATAGAGGAAAAACCTCAGTCAAGCCTATGTTCGTTTGGTTGAAAATACAAAAAGATTTGGAGAGATGGTCTAAACTGAAATGATAATGGCTGGAAAGAATCCCTGCAGTAAAAATGAATGGTTTGCCATAATACATTTTCTGTTTCAGTTGGTAGTGATATACGAAGGCTCTGATGGACTGGCAGAAACAAATATATACATTTATGTGTAATGGAATGGCAAACAACTAAGAATTAGATTTCAAGTATTACAGAATGAGAAAAAAGAGGAGGCTTAGCAACTCCTAACATTAAACTATACCACCAAGCAACTGGTTTGGTAAGGACTGGATCAATCAAGTTTAACTTTAAGATACCTTTAGACAGCTTCAGTTTTATGCTGACTGTCAATTTTTTTGGAGTTTTGTGATAATTGTTTTATTGTAAACATCTTTCTGATAGATTGTATCTCTACAAGTGATATTATGAGGAAGACATTTGGTAGACATTATCAGCGGATTCTGTATATGTGTGTGTGTGTGTATAAAATGGTGTGCGTCCCTTTTAGAGAGACTTCTTCTGTGTTGGTTCATTGGTTACACCTGTGGAATCGAGGACTATTTCTGAGAGTTCATAGAGTAATCTAATAAGAGCACTATACCCAATTTGAAAACCCATGATTCAAGTGGTGAAAGGAGAATCCTTTTGGAGAAGTTCGGAGCTTAATGAACTCTATACTAACAGATTATCCTTTTTTGGATATGAGAATAATTATGGGGGAGTTTGTATTTGAATCTTTTCTGATATGAACTTATTTTGGTGTTGGATTGTTTGTATGAAGTATTAGAGTGTTCTGTATTTGTTCATATTGATATTGTAATATAGAGACATAAACCTAGTATATACTTTATTCAGTACAATATTTCCACATAATCTTTGAAAGATCTTTACTTATAGAGAGCTTTTGGTTTGCCATGGTGCCTTCACCCATCTTCTGCTGCTTCATCACCAACATGATCCAAAACTGCCAGAAGTATGTTAGCACAAGAAGCATTGATTGACCTACAAAATAATTTGCAATCTATGTTCCAGTCAGGTATGGGACAAATACAGAATGCTTTGGCTCCAGTGACAGAGCAAATCAAAAATTTGAACACTGAAGTTTCAGAACTGAAAAAGAATATGGATGACTTTCAAACTCAGTTAGCCGAGAGTAAGTGTGGGACCCAAGAAATGGACCAAGAAAGTAAAATTGAGGATACAAAAGCTGAAATGGCAACACAAAGGATAAACAAGGTAGATATCCAACAAAAAGCTACCTGGGACTCTTTAGTTAAGCTTGAAATGGAAAGAGCTGCATACATGCTCAGGTTCCAGAATGTTCCTGAGCAAAAAGGAGATTTGACAACAGTGGTTGCAGAAGCCATGGCAGAGGAAGAGGAATTTGTGGAGATTGCAAGAGAAATTGTTCTGATTTATAGTCAATTCAACTTATGCAAAAAAAAAATTGTGAAGGCAAGTTCATGTAAAATTTACAAAGTGTTCAGAGACCATATTTTGAGAGCAACCCGTGATAATACATTTAAAATTATAGACATAGAGATAAGAATTTTGAAGGAAATCCTGTAGAAGAAGAGACAGAAAAGTACACTCCTAACTACTAAACTTACAGCGAATTCAATCTCTTTTCGGTGGTTAGTTCCGGAAGGGATCCTTTTTATGTTTGAAGGTCAGAGATTCAAGATTTACTCAACCCTTAAAGTTAAAGATTTTATGGAACGACAAGAGAGGAAACTAAATAGAGCAGAGATGAAAGAAATGACGGCCAAGAGTGGAGTATCAGCAGAAAAAGGAGATGGCTCGACATAGGATTACTCAACAGCATCGGACAAAGAATTTGAACTTGGGTCTGCAGAGAAACTGAATTTGGAGTCGAAAACTCAAAGGAAAACAAGAAGAAATAAAGAAGGTAGTAATAAAGGATGTCCATAATGGATGAAACAGTAATAAAAATCTTTTCAACCAATATTAATGGTTTAAAATCACCAGAGAAGAGAAAGACAATTTTTAAGCAACTGAAGAAAATAAATGCTGATGTTACTTGTTTACAAGAAACACATTTAAGGTGGAAAGATCAACATTATCTGTCATGTAAGAAACTTGGACTCACTTTTGTTTTCTTAGATGATGATGTTAAAAAAGAGGTATTGTAGCATTTATAAAAGAACTGAACCCCATTCTGATTTTTTTCGGCAGAGGGCGGGAGTCTCTTGTTGGTTGAAGTTACTGTTGGGGATGATAGGATTCTATTAGTAATGATGTATGCCCCAAATGACCATCAAGGAAAGTTTTTAAATTTTGTAAAAGATATTTTGGCAAGATTTGACTATACTGATATATCCTTGCTGGGAAATTTCAATGCAGTACTTGATCAAGACTGGGATAGGAAGACCAATAAGAAGGTTAGAACCACCAAAGGTCTTCTTCCAAGATCTTTTCTTGAACTTGCTGAAGAATATAAATTGGTTGATGCTTAGAGAATAAGGAATGCTATGGGAAGAGACTACACCTTCTACTCTGATAGACATAAATCCTAGTCTAGAATCGATATGTGTTGGACTTCAGCAAGCTTTTTACAGGATATTAAAGTTGTTGAGGTTCTTCCCAGATATGCGGTTCACAACGCTTTGTTAGTGAGAATTAACAAAAATTTAGATGGAGATTATATGTCCAGTGGTTGAAAAATGTACATTTTTTGGAGTATGTAAAAAAGGAAATGCAGTTGTACTTTCAGCAAAATATGAAGGTGGAAACCTCAATGAGTATTGTTTGGGATGTGAGTAAAGCTTATTTTAGGGGACCGGAAGACAGTGAAAAGCAAGAAAAGAGACAACTTTATCAAGATATTTTGGATGCATTGAAGAAAAATGAGGGGGATCTGAAAATAGAAACTTAAAATGATAACTTAAAATCTAGAATTAAGGCTCTTCAGCACCAGCTTAACCTGTTGCTTTCAGAAGAAATGGCTAAAAATGTGAAATTTGCTAAGCAGAACTGTTTTGAGGGTGCGAATAAATCAGGGTGATGGCTAGCCTATAAAATTAGAAAGAAAGAGAAAAGAGAGCGATTCATTCCTTGTATGACGGTGACAAGAAAGAGAAATTCCAGAAGGAAGAACTAAAGAAAATTGTGCAAACTTTTTATCAGCAGTTATAGGGAAGTGGAAATATCAAAGGAAAACCAAAAGCATGATTTACAGAAACAGGATCTTCCTATACTATCTAAAGAGAACAGGAAATATCTTAATGACCGAGTCCAGATGGGATACCGGCAAAATATTATTGAGTACTAGAAGATATTATCCTGCCATCTAAGAATATGATTATGACAGTCATAGAAGAGGGAGTTCTGCCTGAATCTTGGATGGAAGCAACTGTCTCGTTGATTCATAAAGAAGAAACGGATCCCAAAGAAATTAAGAATTATCGGCCTATATCTTTGCTTAACCGTGACTATAAAATTTTTGCATTAATTTTAGCTATGAGACTGAAAAAAGTTTTATCAGAATTTATGCATCAAGACCAAACAGGATTTTTACTGAAAAGGCCATTAAGGAACTATGTTAGAATGGTTTTAAATATAATCAGCCTCAGTTAAGGGTCATAAGGGTTTATCATGGAGGACCCAGCAGATTCTATACAACATTTGCTGAACAGTATTAAAGATTATGGGGAAATGGCTGGGATGAAAATAAACTATCAAAAGACAGGTTATAACAAAGAATATGACTTCTACTCTCAAAATGGAGTTAATTAATTCAACAGGATTTCAGTTGGAGAAAAGAGTTAAGTATTTGGGAGTATATTTAACTCTTTGATGAAAGATAACTACCGGAAACTGTAGGGCTGCCAAGTCAGCCTGGGGGGCAGGGGAGTCCCCGCTACAGGGGTTCCCAATCTGCCGGCCAGCTTCCGGCTGGCGGGGGGAACCCCACCCCCAAAGTCGTCCAGTGAGGACGAATTTCCCCGACTCAGTGACGTCACCCGGAAGTGACGTCATCACATTGGGGACGTTGCCAGAATGACGCTCTAGCAATCGCCTCAAAACTCTATGATACCATAGAGTTTTGGGGTGATTGCCAGAGCATCGCCCTGGCAATGCCCCCAACGTGATGATGTCACTTCTGGGTGATATAATTGTGGCACGTGCGCCGAGGAAGCTCCTGGCAACCGGAGGACTCCCCCCTGCCGGTGAGTAAAAACTACTTGGCAACTCGAGGAAACTGCTCCAAGAAATTAAGAAAGATCTAGAAAGATGGAACGGCCTCCATTTATCCTTGATGGCAAGTATTGCAGCTGTTAAAATGAACATATTGCCACGTATCATCTTTTTATATCAGACTATTCCTGTTTGCATCAATCGTTCTTTCTTTGAAGATGTGAATAAGTAACATCTAATTTTATTTGGCAAGGGAAAAATCCAAGAATGAACTGCTGGAATTGTTTGCGCACCATTTGCCATCTCCGAAGCCAAAACGATCCTTCACACTTGGAGATTGTACATGGACTTTTGTTTAGAAAGGGGGTCAGTTCTGGAGGGAGGCAGGGAGCTTCCCACCAAGTGAATGCCTAAGAGAGACTGCTTTTATTTTTGTCTTCATGCTTGTTCTCTCTTTCCTGCTATTTTAAAATAGAATCTTAAAAAGCCTGCATTGCTTCAGTTTCTCTTTATTTTTATGTATGGCAAATTAATTCTGGCTAGAACTCTTCCTTTTTGGGGGGCGGGGAAAGGATTGGCTAGATAACTGGACAGCTACCAGTGCATGGCTGCCTTAAGATGAGCACTCAGATATTCTCCTCCAAAGGAGCATGTCTGTGACACCTGAGAATCAATGTCCCTCCCCCCCTACCCTGCCTAGGCACAAGGAACTCTGGGACTGGTAGCTCTTGATAAGGAACCTGTGACAGAGAGAAGCCCCTCAACCCCACCACCTCTCTCCGCTATGAAGCAGGGCTCACAAATGGCTGTGAGTTGGTGAGAAAATACTGCAAGTGTTTTGAAATGTCTGCACTATATACAAGTTCAGTTCTCATCATACCTTAAGGTGCTGGAGTTGTTCAAGAGCAGGGCCTTTTCTGTGTGGGCTCCAAAGCAATGGAATGCACTTGCCATGAGAAGTTCAATTAATCAGGTTTTTTACTGTTGCTTTTTGTGTAGTTTTAAATTGTTCCTTTACACCATTCTGCTTTATACAATACTCATATTTGGAAATTCTGAACACCACCTTGTGAAAGTTTTTATTAAAAGGGGGGTGAGCTTGCAAAGTATTCTGTTCATACTCAAAGGCATTGTCAGCCAGTATTCACCCAGTGCGTACAAAGGGCTCAAGGCCTACCAGAAGACAATAGCTATTGTTTCAACTAAGGCACAAATGCCTTGACCCGGTTGCTTCGGGGTGCTGAGCAACCCTCAAATGGCGGCCCAGACCTTACTGGAACAGCAGGCATTACAATTTTGAAACTGACCAGCTGACCAAATATTGTGTTGGCGATAGCACCGGCTCCCTGTTAATGTATGAAACAACAGACTTTTGGAAATGGAAACTTTTCATCAGAAAAATAGAGGCTTGGAAATTGTTTCCCACCTCACCCTCTGGGGTCTCAAACAGCTTGACCTTTACATTCCAAAGGAGAGTTTACTTCCATGGGCTTAGGAGGGCCTGACTCAGCTCAGCCGTCCTCTGCTGTAGAACTGCTGGTCCTCGTGAGTGCTGCCAAAAAGCCCGCAGAAGCTGCAGTCGACGTCCAGGAGGCCATTGAAGGCAAGGCGCAGCTCAAGGGAGTCAGCACGCAGCTTCCCACCAACTCTAGCTCCGCGTGAACTGGTGGTGCTCGGCCAGCCACACCTCGGCCAGGGGGATGCGGCTGGTGTTGGGGCCGCTGTGGGGCCATCCAGGTGGCGCGCCGTTCTTTCCGCCCCGGCGAGGAAGGTGCTCGCTGGGGGGGGGATGTTCAGCAGCAGGCCAGCTGCGCGCCTGGAAGGCCACACCCATAGGCAGTTGCCGCACTTTTCCTATATAAATGCACCAGCCGTGGATAAACATATAGAGCAGAGGTCCATCAGTGGCTATTAGCCACAAGGTATAGATAGGATCTCTCGTTCTGGGGCAAGTGATGCTCTGTATTCTTGATGCTGGGGGGGAAACAGTGGGAGGGCATCTAGTGTCCTGGCCCCACAGGTGGACCTCCTGAGGGCACCTGGTGTTGTTGGCCGCTGTGTGACATAATGTTGGACTGGATGGGCCATTGGCCTGATCAGGGGTCATTTCGTAGAAAAAGAGGTGCAGGAGCTCATTAGCATAACTTATTTGCATATTCTACACCATTTGACATCACTGGAAGTATGTCAGAAGGAAAGAAAGAGAGGGAAGGAAGGGCAGGTGGGTGGGCTGGCAGAGGGGACAGCTACTAATTCAAGCCTCAGAAATACCACTATTCTGGGAGGATAGCTTCAGTGGTGGCTGAAGCCTTCAGAAGGCTGGTCGGAGGAACAAGGACCTTTCCAGGGGACGGGGTCGTTTTGCTCTAGCCATGAAACAAGCAGGCATTCTCCTGCCGGGGGGGGGGGGGGGCTGGCACCAACTCCCAGAGCTGCGCTCCCCCAA
The DNA here is from genome assembly GCA_029233225.1 of Lepidodactylus listeri. Classification (NCBI taxonomy): domain Eukaryota; kingdom Metazoa; phylum Chordata; class Lepidosauria; order Squamata; family Gekkonidae; genus Lepidodactylus; species Lepidodactylus listeri. The sequence goes on along the minus strand of JARCFY010000011.1, from coordinate 96,540,047 downwards.
GCTCCTGCTCAAAATGACCCCTGGGCCTGATCCAGCGTGGCTTCTCTTATGTTCTTACCTGGCCGGCCAGCAGCAGCTGTTCTACAGCAGGTCTCCCCACCTTCGCAGGAAGTGCACCATCAGGCAGGAAAAGGCTGGCTGGGATCAGTTCACTTGTAGAAAATGGCCACTTCAGAAGGTGGACTCCATGGCATTATTCTCCACTGAAGTCCTTTCCCTCAGGCATTGCACAAATTTCCCATCCTGGAGTTGGCAACCCTAATGAACCCGAGGGATCCAGCCCATTCTCCTCCCTCAGAATTCTACCAGGTCATTCGGATTAGATGAGGCAATTGGCTCTCTTGTCCTGCCCAAGGAGATTTGGGTCTTCCAGCTTCACAAGGCTGCTCTGCCAGCTCTGCCTTGTTGAATTCCTGGAGATTTGGGGGGTTGGAGCCTGGGGAGAGCAGGGGGACCTCAATGGGTTACAATGTCATAGAGGCTGCAGTCACACACACTAAATAATGTCTGAGAGAGAAATTCAGAGATTGTATTACTTGTTCTCACAATTAAAAAAAAAAGAAAGTAGCAATTTCAAAAAAAATTTCATTCTTTCTAAAACGTCTGAAAATTGGGGGGGTGCATTTTGCCTACCTAGTGTGCAAAAAAACCCCTGGCACTGGCCATAGTGAGGATGCCGAGCGAGTCACGACAATCCACTGATTCCAGAGAGGACAGACCCAATAAACAGTGCGGGGGGGGGGGGGGGGACTCCGGGAGGGCCACCCAGGGCAGGATTCCTCCCGAGGAGCCCCGCTGAGCCGCAGAGGGCGTCGCTGGAGGCAGCCTGGCTGGAGACCGGTCCCTCCCTCCGGGTCCGGGAGCTGGAAAGAGGGGGGAGGTGTTTTACTGGCTGTCCAGCACTGCGAGGGTTAAAGGGACGGAGCTGTTTGCTAGAGAGGCCGAAAAAGCGCGGGGGCGGGGGGGGGGGGGAGAAGTTTCTGAATGGCCGACGAGAGGAAGCGCTTCAGACGTGCAGCTGGAGGGGAAAGCCTCGCAGCCGGATCCGGGGAAGGTTGACTCGCAAGTATGTCACGGGGGGGGGGGATAACGAGGTCTCTGATCTTGGAGGAGAGGAACGCGGCTGCAACATCTTGTTTTCTGCACTGTATAAAATGATTGGGGGGGGGGGGGAATAAGTGTATTTTAAGTCCAAGAAAATTCAGTGTATGGAACCGGCGTTCAATTGCTGGTCGTTTTAATTCTGCAAAAGAAGATGCTGCTTTTGAGGTGGTGGGGAGTGAAGCCTGGGGGGAGGGAGATCAGTGGAGTATACCACCACAGAGCTTATTCTCCAAAGCAGACATTTTTCCCGGGGGGGGGGGGGAATTGATCTCTGAGGATCAGTTATAATTCTGGGAGATCTCCAGGCCCCACCTGGAGGCTGGCAACCCTATTAGGCATCAGTTTTGCTGCGCTGTGTCACTGGGGCTTAGTGGGGGAGGGAGGGATAATCAATGTCTTTAAGTACAACAAAAAACTATGAAACTGGAGTTCTGTTGCTTGCGGTTTTAGTTCTTGGGGGGGGGGGGGGCGTAGGCGAAGAGCCTTGATTTGGTCTGTAAGTGAAAAGGTCATTGCATGTGTGTGCTGGGGGTGGTAACTCCTACCTGACTGGGAATCAACCACAGTCCCATCCTGACCCTGATGCAGGTCCAGTCAGGGGCGTAGACTTTCCAAATTCTCGGGGGGGGGGGGGGGACTGGGACTGGGCCAGAGGCAATGCTATGCTAGGTCCTTAAAAGAACTGAGGCCTAGTGAAATCACAAGCCATTGTCACTATCTATAGATAGATAGATATATATAGATATCTTGTAGCCGCCACCACCTCCTATGGCAGTGAATTCCACGTGTTAATCACTCTTTGGGTGAAGAAGTACTTCCTTTTATCCGTTCTAACCCGACTGCTCAGCAATTTCATGGAGTGCCCATGAGTTCTTGTCTTGTGAGAAAGGGAGAAAAGGACTTCTTTCTCTACCTGCTCTATCCCATGCATAATCTTATAAACCTCAATCATGTCACCCCTCAGCCGTCTTTTTTCCAAGCTAAAGAGCCCCAAGTGCCTCAACCTTTCTTCATAGGGAAAGTGTTCTAACCCTTTTATCATTCCAGTTGCCCTTTTCTGCACTTTCTCCAATGCTATAATATCTTTTTTGAGATGTGGCGACCAGAACTGTACACAGTATTCCAAATGAGGTCGCACCATTGATTTATACAGGGGCATTATGATAACTGGCTGGTTTGTTTCCTAATAACTCCCAGCATAGCGTTGGCCTTTTTCATTGCAGCTGCACACTGTCTCGACATTTTCATTGAGTTATCTACTACGACTCCAAGATCTCTCTCTTGGTCAGTCTTCGCCAGTTCGGACCCCATCAACGGGTATTTAGAGTTAGGATTTTTGGCTCCATTGTGCATCACTTTGCACTTAGCCACATTGAACCCCATTTGCCACACTGATGCCCACTCGCCCATCCTTGACAGATCCCTTTGGAGTGCCTCACAATCCTCCTGTGTTCCCACCACCCTGAACAACTTCGTGTCATCTGCAAATTTAGCCACTCCACTGCTTACTCACAACTCCAAATCGTTAATAAACAAGTTAAAAAGCATCGGGCCGAGTACTGATCCCTGCGGTACCGCACTGCTTACCTCCCTCCACTGAGAAAATTGCCCATTTATACTCACTCTCTGTTTCCTTTTAATTAGCCAGTTTTTGATCCACAAAAGGACTTGCCCTTTTATCCCATGACTATTGAGCTTACTTAGGAGCCTTTGATGAAGAACTTTATCAAAAGCTTTCTGGAACTCAAGGTAAACAACATCTATTGGGCCTCCCTTGTCCACATGTTTGTTTACTCGCGCTAACACTAACAGGTCAGTGAGACAAGATCTTCCCTTACATACTATATGCATACTATGTGCATAAGAGGGCAACACAGAAAAGCCTGAAGGGGGACATTTTAAAAGTTTTCCTGGGCATTCATTTACAGGAGTCCTGTTTCTGCCTTATTCATAAGGGTGACCTTGTACTGAAATTTACTAATTTGTGGCATCACAGATGCCTTTGTTTGGTAAATGCATGGCTGAAGTCTCTGAGCCAGAATACCAAGCAGTTGCTGTGGACTCAATTTCTTAGCAATGTACAGAGTTCAGAGTCATTCCTCTTTGCAACCTATCGCTCCACTTCCAGAGCTCTGAGCCGATTCCCTGGGGCTGTCCTGTCATTCCACTCTGTGACCTGTCATTCAAGTCCCACAGCACAGATTCTATTGCTAGGGATCATCATTCCACTCTGGGGACTGTCATTCCAGTCCCAGAGCAGAGATTCCATTCCTAGGGACTGTCATTCCACTCTGGGGCTGTCATTCGAATCCCAGAGTAGCGTGCCTGGGCCCAAAGAGAATGGAATGGAAAAACCATTCCACATTTTCTTTGTAACTTTTTTTGGGCTGCAGTGTCTTTTAGTGGAGCCCATGCAAGTCAATTGGCATTCCTGGCTCCCATTATCTCCAATGGGCCTTCAAGCTTCTCCCATTGTTTCCAGTGGGCAAGCCTGTCATTCCTTTTATACCTCCCAGTTAGTTGTCCCTTTGAAACTGTACCACACCATTTTAAGTAGCAGCAAAATGAAGAGCATGAACATGTATAAAGTGCACATTTCTTGCCAATGTTATTTCTGGGCTGCACACAGGACAAAAGGACATTTTAAAAGGCCTCTGATCTGCATCTCCCCCCCAATCTCACACAGCAGAACCAGAGTTTCCAATTTCTGCACTGGAGCTAGGGATGCCAGCCTCCAGGTGGGACCCAGGGATCCCCTGGAATTACAGCTCATTTCCAGACTACAAAAATCAGTTTCCCTGGAGAGAATGGATGTTCTGGAGGGGGGACTCGATGGCACTGTACCCCACTGAGGCCCCTGTCTCTTCTCTGATCCCGGCTCTGCTACCTCCCGGTCCAGGGATGGCTGGGTGCAGCAGCATCAGTGGGAAGGCGGCTTGGGTTTTGGCAGCGACGACAGCAGCTCCGAAGTCACTCTACTCTGCTGGAAGGTGGGCAGCCACTTTATAGTTAGTGCAGGTGGGGGGGGACCCACTAGCCCTGCGCTGAGAGGGAAATTGGTGTCCTGGCACTGGTTGACCGGGGGGGGGGCTCATTCACCCCTGGGAAATTTCGAGGGTAGCCTCAGCCCCCAAGCCCCCTGAAGGTGATGGCTATGGTGCCAGTGTGGGGCCAGGCCTCCTATTGGGTATCGAAGGCCCCCAAGCAGGGAAGAGGGGATTTTTCTAAAATGAGCTGCCGAGGTGCAGAGAGCCTAGCAACGCCACTGGTGTCCATGGAAACACCACCAGTGCCCATGAGTCCCCAGCAGAAGGCAACTCCCCCGGGACAGGCAGAGAGCCATCCCACCCCCACCCCCCCATCTCAGCCTGTCTACATCCCGATGGCCAGGAGGGACAAACCACCGTAGGGCCTCCTTAGGAGATGTCTACAATAGTTCATACCTGTCTGCAATAGTTAATTTAGAATAATCACATGAACGCAAACCACGACAAGGACGCCCCGTCTGATTTCAGCAGGGCAATCCTGGGTGTGTCTTGACCAGGGACGTGGAGAAAACTGTCCTTTCTCCCTTTCACGGGAGGCCACTGCCCGCAGTGTGGAAACGGGCGGGTGAAGGTTTGTCATGGCACAGAAGCCTCTGTTGCTGGCTGCAGTGTCTGCCAGGGTGGAGGAAGAAATCCTTGGCTTTGTTGAAACTCCTTTTTGTTTCCAGTTTGGGACCAGACACGCCAAAAGGATGATGGTTGCATAAACACTCAGAAGAATATTGAGAGGAGCATAATAGATTAGAATATGGAATTTGCTTCCAGAAAATATATTGATGGCCACAGGCATAGACAGCTTTCAAAGGTACATGGAAGATAAGTCCATCGATGGCTACTAGCCCTGTCGACTGAGGGGAACCTCCACATTCAGAGGCACTAATCCTCTGAATCCTAGAGACTGGAGGCAACATCAGGGAAAATCTCGGCCTCTCTGCCTGGTTGGTAGCCCTCCAGAGGAACGCATTGGCTACTGTGAGAGAGCAGTGTAGTGGTTAAATGTGCGGACTCTAATCTGGGAGAACCGGTTTTGATTCCCCACTCCTCCACTTGCAGCTGCTGGATGACCTTGGGCAAGTCGTAGTTCTGTAAGATGTTCGTGAAAAGAGCAGTTTCTGTCAGAGCTGTTCTTGAAAAGAGCAGTTTCTGTCAGAGCTCTCTCAGCCCCACCTACCTCCCAGGGTGTCTGTTGTGGGGAGGGGAAGGGAAAGGAGTTTGTAAGCCGTGCTGAGTGAAGGGCGGGGTATAAATCTAATCTCCTCTTCTTCTTTTTCAGATGCAGGGCCAAAAGCTAAAATGAAATGTTAACTAATTGTACATAAAAATGCATCTATTTATTACAAAGACATTAAAAGCATATCAGGGCCCAACACAAGCCTCATAGATACAGTAAAAAGTTACATATGTCCAAGAGAAAACAATCGTGACCTAATGTTTTTCAACCCAATTGGGCCTTCTTCAGAGAGGTCACGGGGGGACTAGATGACCCTGGGGAGTTCCTTCCGATTCTATGGTTCTACAAATAGACTCTAATGACAATCAAAAGACAACACACAAGTAGATACAAGACCCAAACAGGAGTGCTGTTAAGGTAGGAAAAAAACAATATTTCGATAACAATTTAAAATGCTATCTCGAATAACGATATATATTATTTAAAAAGCCAAATTGATGAAGCCAGATTTATTGCACTTACTTTAAAAAAGAAATCAAAAGACACAAGAAAAATATTTCACGTGAGGCTTCCTAGGATCCAGCCTTCTGTCAAATGAAGCTGCACACGAGTTCAGTTATGTTGCTCTTTTCCATCTAGAAATAAACAATGAGGGAAAGTTTTCTAAGCTAAACTTGTGCCACCACAATGTAAAATAAACTCACCCAGTAAAATTCAATATAAAGAAAATACCTGCCAGTTTTGGTCAGCTCTGAACGTCTCTGGTCTTGAAAACTCTGGGGTGGCTATGGGGCAGCTGCGACTTGAGGGCCCTTTCCACCCCCACACAATATGGAGACTGGGAGCAAATGAAAGTAGAGCGCAATTTCAAGTTGAGGCTTTGTGCTTCCTTCATGCCCTGGGGGTGGCCGTGTCAGAAAGAAAGTGTGTGTATTCTTTCCTTCCGTGTTTCCCTCACAGGCAGCGGAACAGCATCAATGCCACATCCTGGAGTGGACTTTCCTTGGGATGGTGCTGAAACAGCCGCCATGCTCAGGTCACGGGAGGATTCCCCTCCCCCCCAGGGAGGGATGCAGGAAAGAACTCAGGAGGCCTCTGCTTTGTGTAGGGTTGCCAGCTCCAGGTTGGAGAATTCCTGGAAATTTGGGGGTGGAGCCTGGGTTTTGAGAAGGGGAAGCCCCTCTGGGGGGGCATAATGCCAGGGAGTCCACTCACCAAAGCGGCCATTTTCTCCAGGAGAATCGGTCTCTGTAGTCTGGAGATGGTTTGCAATTCCAGAAGATCCCACCTGGAAGTTTGCAATTCTGTCTTTGTGGCTTTCTCTGGTGCGGAAAGACATCCCAGTTCGCTCCTTGGAAGGCTGCAAAGTCCATTCGTCTCCTGCCATGCGAAGGAGGTCTCTATTGCACTTATATTGACTGATCAGTTGCTGATCAGAAGGGAGCAACTGTGGGCAGGTTGAGCGTGCTAAGATTTTTTGGTATTTTATTGGTGTTACTTGTGGTCAACCTTTCTTGCAGGGACTCACCTCAAGGTGGGCGGGAGCTGGAGCCAGAGACGGGAGCTCAGGTGGGAGGGATAATCAGTGTCTTTAAGTACAAGGCAAAATCTATGAGACTGGAGTTCTGTTGCTCGTGATTTTAGATCTGTGGGGGGAGGTGAAGAGCCTTCATTGGGTCTGTAATTGAAAAAAGTAATTGCATGTGTGTGTTTGGGGAGGGGGGTAGTAACTCCTACCTGAATGGGAATCAACCGCAGCCCCATCCTCAGACCCTGAGACGCAGTGCCAGTGAGGGGCCAGTGCTGATACTGAGTATCCAAGGGCCCCTAGCAGAGGAGAGGGGATTTTTTTTAGCAACGCCACTGGTATCCATAGAAACACCACTAGTGCCCATGAGTCCACAGCAAAAGGTAACTCCCCCAGGACAGGCAGAGCCATGCCCTCCCCCCATATCAGCCTGCCCACACCCAGAAGGTGAGGAGGGACACCTGGAAGGGCACCCGAAAACACATCAGTGTGAGGATCGTGGCCTCAGCGACAGGACCCCTGTAGTAGGACCATAAGAAGTGGCCAAACGAGTTCCTCCGGAGGGCCAACAGGACAGAGAGGCCGAGGCCTTCATTAGAACCCCAGAAGAGCCCTGCTGGATCAGACCACTGAGAGTCCATCTAGTCCAGCATCCGGTCTTCCATAGTGGACAAACCAGTTCTCTGGAGGGCCAACTAAAGGGCAGAGAGGCCTTCCCTTGATGTTGCCTCCTTGCTCCAGGATTCAGAGGCTTAGTGCCTCTGAATGTGGAGGTTCTCCTCAGTCACCATGGCTCGTAGCTAGACTTACCCTACACGAATCTATCTAGTCCTCTTTGAAAGCCGTTTCTACCTGTGGCCATGACTACATTCTCCGACAGTGAACACCACATTTTAAATATTCTTTGTGTAGAGAAGTATTTCCTTTTGTCTGTCCTGAACCTACTACCCATTGGCTTCCTTGGATGCCCTCAAGTTCTAGTATGGTGGGAGAGGGAGAAAAAAAATTGTTTGTCTACCTTCTGTTGTCGCGAGACTTCCCTGTGCAGAAGCCGTGCTGGTTTCCCCACAGCAGGCTTTGTCCTCCTGTGTGCCTAACCATTGAGTCTTTCTTTGATTACAGATTCTACTAATGTGCCTGGACAGATGTAAGGCTGACTGGCCTGTAATTTCCTGGTTCCCCTCTGGATCCCTTTTAAAAAAACGATGTAATAATTGCTACTCTCCAGTGTTGTGGTACAGTGGCTGAATTTCGTGACAGGTTACGGCTACAGGTTAGCAGACTGACTATCTCACGTCCTTAAGAACTCTTGGGTGTGTGCCATCAGGACCTGGAGACTATGGGGGGCCTCCTTAGGAGATGTCTTCAGTAGTTCATACCAGTCCACAATAGTTAACTTTGTACTCTGACATGAACCCTGATCTGCAAACCACGACAAAGACGCTCCTTCCGATCCAGCAGGACAATCCTGGATGTGTCTTGATCAGGGTTGGTGATGTTGCTCCATCTTCTTTAGGTTCCTTTCTGCCTTTTTGATATATTCCCCTCTCCCTCTTCATACCAAATTAGTAAAGGCATCCCTTTGCAATCGGAGGCAGCCCAACAGAAGGGGGAGGAGATGGAAGAGCAGGACCCAAAAGAACCAGGAATTGGTAACACAGGCGCCCATCCCATCCAGGCAGGGAGTGGTGCTGAACTCTGGGAAAGAGCGGTGCCAGAGGTCCTGCATCAGGAGACTGGGATCTTAGAGGAACATCGCCAGCGTTTCCGGCAGTTGTGCTACCAGGAGGCTGCTGGGCCCCGAGAGGTTTGCAGCCAGCTCCATGGACTATGCAAGCGCTGGCTGGAGCCAGACAGGCACTCCAAGAAGCAGATCCTGGACCTGGTGATCCTGGAGCAGTTCCTGGCCATCCTGCCCGAGGAAATGCAGCACTGGGTCAGCGGATGCGGGCCGGAGACCAGTGCCCAGGCGGTGTCCCTGGCCGAGGGTTTCCTCCTGAGTCGGGCAGAGGACAAGCGGCAGGCAGAGCAGGTGAGGGAGCTTCATGCTGTCCATTCAAGCTGTGACCTTCGACCTTAGCCTAAGGCCTCCCTGCCTGATATGTGTCCCTCAAGACACTTCACCGAGGCTGATAGAAAACCGCAACCCTGACTCTTGCCGCTGTAGTTGAAGCAGCTCTAATGATTGATGCAGGAGTGAGGATGGGCGGGGGCAAAATCCGTCTCCTTGGTGTTTCGCATTCCTCCTCTTACCTGTATCTCGTACTGCAGTTTCAGATGTGGGAACCGTCCATGAAGATGGAAGTGAAGTTCTCTGAGGAGAAAGGATCTCCTTCCGAGGAAGAGCAGAAGGCTCAGGCCAAGGAGCATTCCCAAGATGCCCTCTCCCGTGGTAAGGGCATCTTGTCCCCAGATTTGGGCACATTCTGAAGTTGTTCGATAGAAGGTTCAGGACAGGAGAGAAAAGAAATATTTCTGCACACCACACAGAGTGGACTGCTGAGACTCAGTGCCATAGGATGTAATGGTTGCCACTCTTGAAGGGGGAATTATACAGATTCATGGAGGGCAATTCCATTTTCATAGGAGCACAGGAGGATATTAGGGAAGCCATGTTGGATCAGGCCAAAGGCCCATCCAGTCCAAGACTCTGTGTCTCTCAGTGCGCCAAACCCAGGTGCCATTAAGAGGTCCACAAGCAGGACCAGAGCTCCTAAAGCCCGCCCGCTGTTGCCCCACAAGCACCAAGAATACAGGGAATCACTGCCCTGCACATAGAGTTCCATCTTTACCTTGTAGCTAATAGCCACTTGAGGACCTCTGCACACACACACACACGTTATTAAGAATATTTTACGTACTTTCATTAGAGGGATTCAAGGTGGCTCAGAAAAGAAAAGTTGACCTGGCACCCCTGGGAACATTGGAGGTGGGTCCCAGGGTGGATGTGATGTCACAGTGATGTCTCATACTGCTGAAAATCTAGACCTGACATCAGAGCATCAGTAGGCACTCTAGAAACCGCTTGATATTACTCTCGAGTTCTCAGATGTGCTAATATCACGTTTGGGTTTTTGGACAGATGTATCGTTTGACCTCATTAATCTGTCATCTTCTCCCAGAAGGCTGAACTCAAAGGCCCATGGGAGGGACCAGCCAGCAGGAGAATGGCACTCCTGGGCCTTTGGTCTGATAGAGCAGGGCTGCTGTCACCGTTTTGAGCTTTGCAGTTCACAGGATAAATTTCAAGAGTCACAGAAGTCTGAAGTGTGTTGGTAGTGTTTGTACCCCCCCCCCCGAGGCTCATAGGTGCTGTTACACAGTTTGTTGAGTGTAAACAGGGGAAGTTTTCACAGCCCTGGGAATAGGGGTACATGAAGCAGGATATGCACAAGCAAACAGAATATGAAGTCTAGAGTAACACCCTTTTTTCCAATGTTCTCTCCCTCACAGGCAGTGGAGAGACAGTGTTGAGTCGTCGTCTTTGTGAAGGAGTGGAAACGGCTGCTGCCCCTGCAGTCCAGGTAGGGGAGATGAGCAGGGGACCACCTGAGTTCCTCCTTCTTTCTCAGGGGGGCTTTTGCTCCTGCAGTGGCTTCTCAGGCATCTGAGCAAGAGAGGCTCTTGACCCCTGCCAAGCTCTCCATCCTCCACCCTGACAGAATGCCCGTTTCCTGAGTGCGGTCTTCCTAGGTTGGATCTCTGATGAGGAAGTTTGCTTTATCTTTCAGTGTCCATTTTCCTTTGAGGAGGTGGCTGTGTATTTCACCGTGGCAGAGTGGGCCCTGCTGGATCCAGACCAAAGAGCGCTTTACTGGGAAGTCATGCTGGAGAACTATGGGAGCGTGGCCTCTCTGGGTAAGGATCTTTCTTACGTGCCAAAGGTGTGAATTGCTGCCAATGCGATGATGTGTGAATCAAAATATCAGAATAGTATGTCATTCTGGGGTCTGCCCTCAGGACGACTCCATGAGCTGAAGTGGCAGTGAAAGCAGCCAGCATGCCTGGCTGATCCAGGGTCAACTGCAGCCAATGCTGTGGCCAGCATGAGAAGCAGGGTGGGTGTCACGGCCTGAGGTGGAGACAGGCAAAGGACTTGGGTCACTCTTCCTCCTCTTTTCTCTCTCTCTCTCCCAAAGAAGGCACGAATGTGCGAGAGACTACAGTGGAGACAGACGAAGGGCTGGAGAGTTTCCCAAGAGGATCTCAAAAGAATATTTCCTTCCCGAGTGAAGTGGCTGCGAGTGAGTCTGCTTCATCATTATGTCAAGGGAATGGGCAAAGAATAGCCAGGGTAGATTTCTGCTTCATTTCTTAACAACTCTTGGTTGGGTAGAATAATACACCCTTCTGGGTAAGGAATGTGGGAATTCTTTCGGGGGCTGATCTCAGTTGTGGCTTTTTTAGTCCCTTTAGGAACTGCACTGTCCTTAAATACTGGCTATTCCAAGAAAGGTACTTAAGAAAAGCTTTGCTGGACAAGTCAGATGCCCACCAACCTCTTCCTGTAATGATCAGTTACATGTGTCCAGGCCTTCCCTCCCTCCTTCAACAACTGGTATTCCTATGGGCGTACCCTGTGAACTGTAGAGTTCACTTGCAGAAGTCCTGACTTCTGCCCTACCTTACTTCTCATGTTATTGGAGTCTGAAGACCAGCTCCTGTTCTTTCTCATCACACCTGGATGGAAATTCTGTACAATCCCAGGAGTAGAAATTACGATCACTGATTGTATTTCATCATCAAAAGACCTGCATGACAAGGCAAATGGGATAGGCAAAGCAACAGATCTTTGCCCCCTTTTCTCTTAAAGTACGCTTGGGGAGTTTTGGGGAGGGGAGGGATAGACTAATATAGAGCTCTACTGGAGGGCTATCAAGGGAGAACTTGTGAAAAGTGGCTCAGGAGAGAAAATGATGTTCCTGATTTGTTGCTTGGCTCCTTGTGTGAGTGGTGATTGGACCTCCCTCTTTATTCCAGCAGGAGATGTCAAGGAGTCAGTTGGGGAATTTCAGGGGTTCTTCCTGGAAAAATCCCAGAATGAACAGGCCACAGGAAACTTTGGGAATAGAGATGGATCACAAAGGCAGGAAGGAATCCATATGCTAAAGAGGCAGCTAAAGGCCATTCCTTACCAAGAAGGGGACTTCCATGAAATCCCAGTCCGTGGCCGTCTCCAATGGACTCATTCAGGAGTGAAACCACGTATCTGTTCCATGACTAAAATGACCTTCTCCAATGGAAGAAAGGGTAATGTATGTTTTCCAAACCACATTACACTGAATGCGTGGAAATATTGTTACTCTGGAAAGTACTTCAAATACAGACCAAAATTTCTTCTACACCAAAAAATACATGGAGCACAGAAGCTTTTTGAATGCTCAGAGTATGGAAAGAAATTCAGTATGAATTCCAGTCTACAAAATCACCAAATAACCTGCTCAGAGGAGAAACCTTTTGAATGCTCAGAGTGTGGAAAGAGATTCAGTAGGAGTGACCATCTTCAAAATCATCATACAACCCACACAGGGGAGAAACCTTTTGAATGCTCAGAGTGTGGAAAGCGATTTAGTCGGAGTGGCAATCTTCAAGAGCATCAAAGAACCCACACAGGGGAGAAACCTTTTGAATGTTCAGTATGTGGAAAGAGATTCAGTCAGAGTGGCAGTCTTCAGGAACATCAAAGAACCCACACAGGGGAGAAACCTTTTGAGTGCTCAGAGTGTGGAAACAAATTCAGTCAGAGTAGCCATCTTCAGCGGCACCAAAGAACCCACACAGGGGAGAAACCTTTCAAGTGCCCAGAGTGTGGAAAGAGATTTATTCAGAGTGGCAGTCTTCAAAAGCATCAAACAACCCACACAGGAGATAAACCTTTTGAGTGCTTGGAGTGCGGAAGAAGATTTAGTCGGAATGACAGTCTTCAACGGCATCAAACAGTCCACACAGGGGAGAAACCTTTTGAATGCTCAGAGTGTGGAAAGAGATTCCATCAGTATGGCAGTCTTCAATATCATCAAAGAAGCCATACAGGGGAGAAACCTTTTGAATGCTCACAGTGTGAGAAGAGATTCAATCAGAATAGCCTTCTTCAACAGCACCAAAGAACCCACACAGAGGAGAAACCTTTTGAATGCTCAGAGTGTGGAAAGAGATTCAGTCAGATTGCCCATCTTCAACAGCATCAAAGAATCCACACAGGGGAGAAACCTTTTGAATGCTCAGAGTGTGGAAAGAGATTCATTAAGAATTCCAGTCTTCAAAAGCATCAAAGAACTCACACAGGAGAGAAACCTTTTGGATGCTCAGAGTGTGGAAAGAGATTCAGTCAGAATTCTAGTCTTCAAGTGCACCAAAGAACACACACGGGGGAGAAACCTTTCGAATGTTCAGAGTGTGGTAGGAGATTCAGTCTGAGTTCCAGTCTTCAAAAGCATCAAAGAACCCACAGAGGGGAGAAACCTTTTGAATGCTCAGAGTGTGGAAAGAGATTCAGTAGCAGTAGAAGTCTTCAAGGGCATCAAAGAACCCACACGGGAGAGAAACCTTTTGAATGTTCTGACTGTGGAAAGAGATTCAGTTGGATTTCCAGTCTTCAACTGCACCAAAGAACCCACACGGGGGAGAAACCTTTTGAATGCTCACAGTGTGGAAAGAGATTCAGTCAGAATTCCAGTCTTCAAGTGCACCAAAGAACCCACACGGGGGAGAAACCTTTTGAATGCTCTGAGTGTGGTAGGAGATTCAGTCTGAGTTCCAGTCTTCAAAAACATCAAAGAACCCACACAGGGGAGAAACCTTTTGAATGCTCAGAGTGTGGAAAGAGATTCAGTAGCAGTAGCAATCTTCAAGGGCATCAAAGAACCCACACGGGGGAGAAACCTTTTGAATGCTCAGAGTGTGGAAAGAGATTCAGTAGCAGTTGCAGTCTTCAAGGGCATCAAAGAACCCACACAGGGGAGAAACCTTTTGAATGCTCAGAGTGTGGAAAGAGATTCCATCGGTATGGCAGTCTTGAATACCATCACAGAACCCACACAGGGGTGAAACCTTTTGAATGCTCAGAGTGTGGAAAGAGATTCAGTAGCAGTTGCAATCTTCAAGGGCATCAAAGAACCCACACAGGGGAGAAACCTTTTGAATGTTCAGAGTGTGGAAAGAGATTCCATCTGTATGGCAGTCTTGAATACCATCAAAGAACCCACACAGGGGAGAAACCTTTTGAATGCTCAGAATGTGGAAAGAGATTCCGTACAAGTGGCCATCTTCAAAACCATCAAAGAAATCACACAGGGGAGAAACCCTTTGAATGCTCAGAGTGCAGAAAGAGATTCTGTCAGAGTGGCCATCTTCAAAAGCATCAAAGAACCCACACAGGGGAGAAACCTTTTAAATGCTCAGAGTCAGGGCCCAGCAGAGTGAAAGAAGACCATGTGCCCGTTTGATTCCAAGGAGACCCAGCTTCATTCTCACCACCCTATTAAGGCAAAAGGACTTTTGAAAGGAAATAGGAAGATGGAGAGGTAGCATCTGAAAGAGCAAGGATATTTCCCAGGGTTGAAGCTTTCACAGGTCAAAGCTCATTTGGTCAGGCAGAAATGAGAATGAAGATCCATCAGACCTTATGGCACTTTTGCAGGCTGATTTCACGTGGCCCTTTTTGGGAACCCCGCTCCGTCTTCCTGAGCTGGTGAGAAGGGCCAATGGGTCTTCTGTCTCATTCTGATCTGAGAAGGGGAACTTTAACTCGTGAGAGCTTAAACCGTGGAAAATGTTGGTGGTCTTGAAGGTGCTACCGGATTTATAATCTGCTCTGCTTCTACAGAATAACATGGCAACCCACCAGAGAGGCAGAAAGTGTGCCTTGTTCTTCTGGGCTTAGGAGTCCAACAGATAGAACCAAATAGTTCTAGTAACAAAGGAAAAGCCTCAATCAAACCTACGTGCATTTGGGACAAGATAGAAAAAGGTTTGGAACAATGGTCCAAACGAAAATGATTATGGCTTTCCCAGGTCCTGGTTTGACATGGCCTTTTTTGGCAACCCCCTTCCCGCCTTCTGATTTGGAGAGAATGGCCTGTCTGAGAAAGTGAGGTTTAACTCATAAAGCGTAAACTCTTGAAAGTTTGTGTGGTCTTGAATGACCTCCTGGACTTGAATTGTGCTCTGCTTCAACAGATTAACAGAGCAACCAACCAGAGAGTATGCCTCGCCTTTCCAGCCTTCAGACTCCAACAGAGAAAACTGAATAGCTCCATTAATAGAGGAAAAGCCTCAATCAAGCCTATGTTCGTTTGGTTGAAAATACAAAAAGATTTGGAAAGATGGTCCAAACTGAAATGATCATGGCTGGAAAGAATCCCTGCAGTAAAAATGAATGGTTTGCCATAATACATTTTCTGTTTCAGTTGATAGTGATATACGAAGGCTCTGATGGACTGGCAGAAACAAATATATACATTTATGTGTAATGGAATGGCAAACAACTAAGAATTAGATTTCAAATATTACAGAATGAGAAAAAAGAGGATGCTTAGCAACACCTAACATTAAACTATACCGCCAAGCAACTGTTCTGGTAAGGACTGGATCAATCAAGTTTAACTTTGAGATATCTTTAGACATCTTCAGTTTTATGCTGACTGTCCATTTTTTTGGAGTTCTGTGATAATTGTTTTATTGTAAACATCTTTCCGATAGATTGTATCTCTGCAAGTGATATTATGAGGTAGACATTTGCTAGACATTATCAGCGGATTCTGTATATGTGTGTGTGTGTGTATAAAATGGTGTGTGTCCCTTTTAGAGAGACTTCTTCTGTGTTGGTTCATTGGTTACACCTGTGGAATCAAGGACTATTTCTGAGAGTTCATAGAGTAATCTAATAAGAACACTATACTTAATTTGAAAACCCATGAGAGACACATGATTCAAGAGGTGAAAAGAGAATCCTTTTGGAGAAGTTTGAAGCTTAATAAACTCTATACTAACGGGTTATCCTCCTTTGGATATCAGAATATTATGGGCGACTTTGTATTTGAATTTTTTTTGAGATGGACTTATTTCGGTGTTGGATTGTTTGTATGAAATATTAGAGTGTTCTGTATGTGTTCATATTGATATTGTAATATAGAGACATAAACCTAGTATGTACTTTATTCAGTACAATTTTTCCATAAAATCTTTGAAAAATCTTTTCTTAATAGAGAGCTTTTGGTTTGCCATGGTGCCTTCACCCATCTTCTGCTGTTTCATCACCTACATGATCCATGCCAGAGGTATGTTAGTGGAAAGAGCATTGACTGACCTATAAAATAATTTGCAATCTATGTTCCAGTCAGGTATGGGACAAATACAGAATGCTTTGGCTCCAGTTGACAGAGCAACTAAAAAATGTGAACACTGACATTTCGGAATTGAAAGGGAATATGAATATGCAGATGTTACTTGTTCAAAAGAAATACATTTAAGGCAGAAAGATCAACATCATCTGTCATGTAAGAAACTTGGACTTAGATGATGGTGTTAAAAAACAAGTATTGTAGCATTTATAAAAGAAGAACTGAACCCCATTCTGATTTTTTTCGACAAAGGACGGGAGACTCTTCTTGGTTGGAATTACTATTGGGGATAAGAAGATTCCATTAGTAATGATGTAATGATGTATGCCCCAAATGACCATCAAGGAAAGTTTTTTAATTTTGTAAAAGATGTTTTGGCAAGATTTGACTATAGTGATATACAGGGATCCTTTCTTAAAAAAAGAGGTGCAGGAGCTTAGCATAACTTATTTGCATATGCCACACTCCCTGACGTCACCGGAAATGTCAGAAGGCCACACACCCCTGACGTCACCGGAAGTGTGTCAGAAGAAAGGAAGGAAGGAACAGGAAGGGAGGGGGGAAGGAAGGAAACGAACAGGAAGGAAGGTAGGTAGGTAGGTGGGGGGAGAGAGAGAAGAAAGGAAGGAAGGAAGGAAGGAACAGGAAGGAAGGAAGGAACAGGAAGGTAGGTAGGTGGGGGAGAGAGAGAGAAGAAAAGGAAGGGAGGGAGGAAGGAACAGGAAGGAAGGAAGAGGAAAGTAGGTAGGTAGGTGGGGGGGAGAGAGAGAGAGAGAGAGAAAGAAAGAAAGAAAGAGACAGACAGACAGACAAGGCGCTTCTCTCCTCGGCCCGGTGTTTCCCTCCCTTCCCCCCCTCTTGGTTGGGCACTGGGGCCCAGCTTTTCCCTCCCTCCCTCCCTCCCGCCCCCCTCCCACCCAGGAATGGTGAGTGGGGAGGGATGGGGGCTTCTCTGCGGGCCGGTGGCCTGCTGCGGCCTGAGAAGAGCGAGAGGGGGGAGAGATAGGGGCTTCTCCCTGGGCCGGCAGCCTGCCGCAGCCTGGGAAGGTCGAGTGGAAGGAGGCTTTCCTCCAGCTCCACACCGAAGCGCGGGCCGGGGAGAGCGAGCTGCAGGGGGGAGGCTTTCCTCCGGCTCTGCGCCGAAGCGCGGGTCAGGGAAAACAAGCCGGGGGTGGGGCTTGGTTATGTGCCTGCCCCCCGACCTCCTCTCTCCTGGACCGGTGCCCCGGCGCGCCCCGGCCCTGATGGAGCTCTGCTGATATATCCTTGCTGGGAAATTTCAGTGCAGTATTTGATCAAGACTGGGATCGGAAGACCAATAAGAAGGTTAGAACCACCAAAGGTCTTCTTCCAAGATCTTTTCTTGAACTTGCTGAAGAATATAAATTGGTTGATGCTTAGAGAGTAAGAAATGCTATGGGAAGAGACTACACCTTCTACTCTGATAGACATAAATCCTGGTCTAGAATCGATATGTGTTGGACTTCAGCAAGCTTTTACAGGATATTAAAGTTGTTGAGGTTCTCCCCAGATATGCGGTTCACAACGCTTTGTTGGTGAGAATTAACAAAAATTTAAATGGAGATTATATGTCCAGTGATTGAAAAATGTACATTTTTTGGAGTATGTAAAAAAGGAAATGCAGTTGTACTTTCAGCAAAATATGAATATGGAAACCTCAATGAGAATTGTTTGGGATGTGAGTAAAGCTTATTTTAGGGGTCCGGAAGACAGTGAAAGGCAAGAAAAGAGACAACTTTATCAAGATATTTTGGATGCATTGAAGAAAAATGAGGGGGATCTGAAAATAGAAACTTAAAATGATAACAAAATCTAGAATTAAGGCTCTTCAGCACCAGCTTAACCTGTTGCTTTCAGAAGAAATGGCTAAAAATGTGAAATTTGCTAAACAGAACTGTTTTGAGGATGCGAATAAATCAGAGTGATGGCTAGCCTATAAAGTTAGAAAGGAAAGAGAAAAGAGAGCGATTCATTCCTTGTATGACGGTGACAAGAAAGAGAAATTCCAGATGGAAGAACTAAAGAAAATTGTGCAAACTTTTTATCAGCAGCTATAGGGAAGTGGAAATACCAAAGGAAAACCAAAAGCATGATTTACAGAAACAGGATCTTCCTATACTATTTAAAGAGAACAGGAAATATCTTAATGACCCCATCACGATAATGAAAATCACAGAAGCCATACAAAAACAAAATATGGGGAAAGCACCGGGTCCAGATGGGATACCGGCAAAATATTATTAAGTACTACAAGATATTATCCTGCCATATAAGAATATGATTATGACAGTCATAGAAGAGGGAGTTCTGCCTGAATCTTGGATGGAAGCAACTGTCTCGTTGATTCATAAAGAAGAAACGATCCCAAAGAAATTAAGAATTATCGGCCTATATCTTTGCTTAACCGTGACTATAAAATTTTTGCATTAATTTTAGCTACGAGACTGAAAAAAGTTATCAGAATTTATGCATCAAGACCAAACAGGATTTTTACCGAAAAGGCCATTAAGGAACTATGTTAGAATGGTTTTAAATATAATCAGCCTCAGTTAAGGGTCATAAGGTTTTGTCATGGAGGACCCAGCAGATTCTATACAACATTTGCTGAACAGTATTAAAGAGTATGGGGAAATGGCTGGGATGAAAATAAACTATCAAAAGACAAAGGTTGTAACAAAGAATATGACTTCTACTCCAAAAATGGAGTTAATTAATTCAACAGGATTTCAGTTGGAGAAAAGAGTTAAGTATTTGGGAGTATATTTAACTCTTTGATGAAGGATAACTACCTGAAACTGCTCCAAGAAATTAAGAAAGATCTAGAAAGATGGAAAGGCCTCCATTTATCCTTGATGGCAAGTATTGCAGCTGTTAAAATGAACATATTGCCACATATCATCTTTTTATATCAGACTATTCCTGTTTGCATCAACCGTTCTTTCTTTGAAGATGTGAATAAGTACCATCTAATTTTATTTGGCAAGGGAAAAAGCCAAGAATGAACTGCTGGAATTGTTTGCGCACCATTTGCCATCTCCAAAGCCAAAACGATCCTTCATACTTGGAGATTTTACATGGACTTTTGTTTACAAAGAGGGGGTCAGTTCCAGAGGGAGGCAGGGAGCTTCCCACCAAGTGAATGCCTAAGAGAGACTGCTTTTATTTTTCTCTTCATGCTTGTTCTCTCTTTCCTGCTATTTTAAAATAGAATCTTAAAAGTCTGCATTGCTTCAGTTTCTCTTTATTTTTATGTATGGCAAATTAATTCTGGCTAGAACTCTTCCTTTTTGGGGGGCGGGAAAAGGATTGGCTAGATAACTGGACAGCTACCAGTGCATGGCTACCTTAAGATGAGCACTCAGATATTCTCCTCCAAAGGAGCATGTCTGTGACACCTGAGAATCAATGTCCCTCCCCCGTACCCTGCCTAGACACAAGGAACTCTGGGACTGGTAGCTCTTGAGAAGAAACCTGTGACAGAGAGAAGCCCTTCAACCCCACCACCTCTCTCCGCTATGAAGCAGGGCTCACAAATGGCTGTGAGTTGGTGAGAAAATACTGCAAGTGTTTTGAAACATCTGCACTATATACAAGTTCAGTTCTCATCATACCTTAAGGTGCTGGAGTTGTTCAAGAGCAGGGCCTTTTCTGTGTGGGCTCCAAAGCAATGGAATGCACTTGCCATGAGAAGTTCAATTAATCAGGTTTTTTACTGTTGCTTTTTGTGTAGTTTTAAATTGTTCCTTTACACCATTCTGCTTTATACAATACTCATATTTGGAAATTCTGAACACCACCTTGTGAAAGTTTTTATTAAAAGGGGGGTGAGCTTGCAAAGTATTCTGTTCATACTCAAAGGCATTGTCAGCCAGTATTCACCCAGTGCGTACAAAGGGCTCAAGGCCTACCAGAAGACAATAGCTATTGTTTCAACTAAGGCACAAATGCCTTGACCCAGTTGCTTCGGGGTGCTGAGCAACCCTCAAATGGCGGCCCAGACCTTACTGGAACAGCAGGCATTACAATTTTGAAACTGACCAACTGACCAAATATTGTGTTGGTAATAGCACCGGCTCCCTGTTAATGTATGAAACAATAGACTTTTGGAAATGGAAACTTTTCATCAGAAAAATAGAGGCTTGGAAATTGTTTCCCACCTCACCCTCTGGGCTCTCAAACAGCTTGACCTTTACATTCCAAAGGAGAGTTTACTTCCATGGGCTTAGGAGGGCCTGACTCAGCTCAGCCGTCCTCTGCTGTAGAACTGCTGGTCCTCGTGAGTGCTGCCAAAAAGCCCGCGGAAGCTGCAGTCGACGTCCAGGAGGCCATTGAAGGCAAGGCGCAGCTCAAGGGAGCCAGCATGCAGCGTCCCACCAACTCTAGCTCCGCATGAACTGGTGGTGCTCGGCCAGCCACATCTCGGCCAGGGGGATGTGGCTGGTTTTGGGGCCGCTGCGGGGCCATCCAGGTGGCACAGCTGTGGGTCTCGACCTGTACCGACTGGCCTGACTGGCCTGACATGCTGTGACGGCGGCGGAGGGGCAGGAGGTGGGAGCAGCAGGCTCAGCTCTTCCCTGCCTGGCTGGCAGGGGAGGGAGGAGAGGCGGAGGGAGGGAGGGAGGGAGGGAAAGAAGGAGGGAGAGGCTCGGCCCTGCGCCGTTCTTTCCGCCCCAGCGAGGAAGGTGCTTACTGGGGGGGGGGGGGAATGTTCAGCAGCAGGCCAGCTGCGCGCCTGGAAGGCCACACCCATAGGCAGTTGCCGCACTTTTCCTATATAAATGCACCAGCCGTGGATAAACATATAGAGCAGAGGTCCATCAGTGGCTATTAGCCACAAGGTATAGATAGGATCTCTCGGTCTGGGGCAAGTGATGCTCTGTATTCTTGATGCTGGGGGGGCAACAGTGGGAGGGCTTCTAGTGTCCTGGCCCCACTGGTGGACCTCCTGATGGCACCTGGTGTTTTTGGCCACTGTGTAACATAATGTTGGACTGGATGGGCCATTGGCATGATCCAGCGTGGCTTCTCTTATGTTCTTACCTGGCCGGCCAGCAGCAGCTGTTCTACAGCAGGTCTCCCCACCTTCGCAGGAAGTGCACCGGTCAGGCAGGAAAAGGCTGGCTGGGATCAGTTCACTTGTAGAAAATGGCCACTTCAGAAGGTGGACTCCATGGCATTATTCTCCACTGAAGTCCTTTCCCTCAGGCATTGCACAAATCCCTTCTCAGGCATTGCACAAATTTCCCATCCTGGAGTTGGCAACCCTAGTGAACCCGAGGGATCCAGCCCATTCTCCTCCCTCAGAATTCTACCAGGTCATTCGGATTAGATGAGGCAATTGGCTCTCTTGTCCTGCCCAAGGAGATTTGGGTCTTCCAGCTTCACAAGGCTGCTCTGCCAGCTCTGCCTTGTTGAATTCCTGGAGATTTGGGGGGTTGGAGCCTGGGGAGAGCAGGGGGGCCTCAATGGGTTACAATGTCATAGAGGCTGCAGTCACACACACTAAATAATGTCTGAGAGAGAAATTCAGAGATTGTATTACTTGTTCTCACAATTAAAAAAAAAAGAAATTAGGAATTTCAAATTTTGTGTTTTTCATTCTTCCTAAAATGTCTGGAAATTGGGGGGGGGGTGCATTTTGCCTACCTAGTGTGCAAAAAAACCCCTGGCACTGGCCATAGTGAGGATGCCGAGCGAGTCAGGACAATCCACTGATTCCAGAGAGGACAGACCCAATAAACAGTGCAGCAGTGGGGGGGACTCCGGGAGGGCCACCCAGGGCAGGATTCCTCCCGAGGAGCCCCGCTGAGCCGCAGAGGACGTCGCTGGAGGCAGCCTGGCTGGAGACCGGTCCCTCCCTCCGGGTCCGGGAGCTGGAAAGAGGGGGGAGGTGTTTTACTGGCTGTCCAGCACTGCGAGGGTTAAAGGGACGGAGCTGTTTGCTAGAGAGGCCGAAAAAGCGCGGGGGCGGGGGGGGGGAGAAGTTTCTGAATGGCCGACGAGAGGAAGCGCTTCAGACGTGCAGCTGGAGGGGAAAGCCTCGCAGCCGGATCCGGGGAAGGTTGACTCGCAAGTATGTCACGGGGGGGGGGGATAACGAGGTCTCTGATCTTGGAGGAGAGGAACGCGGCTGCAACATCTTGTTTTCTGCACTGTATAAAATGATTGGGGGGGGTGGGGGGGGAATAAGTGTATTTTAAGTCCAAGAAAATTCAGTGTATGGAACCGGCGTTCAATTGCTGGTCGTTTTAATTCTGCAAAAGAAGATGCTGCTTTTGAGGTGGTGGGGAGTGAAGCCTGGGGGGAGGGAGATCAGTGGAGTATACCACCACAGAGCTTATTCTCCAAAGCAGACATTTTTCCCGGGGGGGGGGGGGAATTGATCTCTGAGGATCAGTTATAATTCTGGGAGATCTCCAGGCCCCACCTGGAGGCTGGCAACCCTATTAGGCATCAGTTTTGCTGCGCTGTGTCACTGGGGCTTAGTGGGGGAGGGAGGGATAATCAGTGTCTTTAAGTACAACAAAAAACTATGAAACTGGAGTTCTGTTGCTTGCGGTTTTAGTTCTTGGGGGGGGGGGGGGACTGGGACTGGGCCAGAGGCAATGCTATGCTAGGTCCTTAAAAGAACTGAGGCCCAGTGACATCACAAGCCATTGTCACTATCTATAGAGGTGGAGCCATGTGGGATTTAGGAAGGGGCTCCCCAGGAATTTAGGGGGGCCTGGGAACCCTTGGGATCCTCCCTAGCCATGCCCCTGGGCTGGGCTAAACCATGGAAAAGGTGGGAGTTTTCCGTGGGAGTTGGCCAGTGGTTATAGTGGTATCTCAGCGGTCTCCTGCTGTGTCCTTTATTTAAATTCACTTTTAGAACAGTCACTTTAAGTTCTGCAAATATAAGAATATAAGAACATAAGAGAAGCCAATATTGGATCAGGCCAGTGGCCCATCCATGCCAACACTCTGTGTCACACAGTGGCCAAAAACACCAGTGGGGGCAGGACACTAGAAGCCCTCCCACTGTTGCCCCCCCCCCCCCAGCACCAAGAATACAGAGTTTCACTTGCCCCAGACAGAGAGTTCCTATCTATACTTTTTGACCAGGGACGTGGAGAAAACTGTCCTTTCTCCCTTTCACGGGAGGCCACTGCCTACACTGTGGAAACGGGCGGGTGAAGGTTTGTCACTTTTAGAACAGTCACTTTAAGTTCTGCAAATATAAGAATATAAGAACATAAGAGAAGCCAATATTGGATCAGGCCAGTGGCCCATCCAGTCCAACACTCTGTCACACAGCGGCCAAAAACACCAGGTGCCCTCAGGAGGTCCAGCAGTGGGGCCAGGACACTAGAAGCCCTCCCACTGTTGCCCCCCCCCCCCAAGCACCAAGAATACAGAGCTTCACATGCCCCAGACGGAGAGTTCCTATCTATACTTTTTGACCAGGGACGTGGCGAAAACTGTCCTTTCTCCCTTTCACGGGAGGCCACTGCCCACACTGTGGAAACAGGCGGGTGAAGGTTTTTCATGGCACAGAAGCCTCTGTTGCTGGCTGCAGTGTCTGCCAGGGTGGAGGAAGAAATCCTTGGCTTTGTTGAAACTGCTTTTTGTTTCCGGTTTGGGACCAGTCACGCCAAAGAGATGATGGTTGCATAAACACTCAGAGGAATATTGAGAGGAGCATAATAGATCAGAATGTGGAATTTGCTTCCAGAGAATATACTGGTGGCCACAGGCATAGACAGCTTTCAAAGGTACATGGAAGATAAGTCCATCAATGGCTACTAGCCCTGTTGACTGAGGGGAACCTCCACATTCAGAGGCACTAATCCTCTGAATCCTAGAGACTGGAGGCAACATCAGGGAAAATCTCGGCCTCTCTGCCTGGTTGGTAGCCCTCCAGAGGAACGCATTGGCTACTGTGAGAGAGCAGTGTAGTGGTTAAATGTGCGGACTCTAATCTGGGAGAACTGGTTTTGATTCCCCACTCCTCCACTTGCAGCTGCTGGATGACCTTGGGCAAGTCATAGTTCTGTCAGAGCTGTTCGTGAAAAGAGCAGTTTTTGTCAGAGCTCTCTCAGCCCCACCTACCTCCCAGGGTGTCTGTTGTGGGGAGGGGAAGGGAAAGGAGTTTGTAAACCGTGCTGAGTGAAGGGCGGGGTATAAATCTAATCTCCTCTTCTTCTTTTTCAAATGCAGGGCCAAAAGCTAAAATGAAATGTTACTAATTGTACATAAAAAAATGCATCTATTTATTACAAAGACATTAAAAGCATATCAGGGCCCAACACAAGCCTCATAGATACAGTAAAAAGTTACATATGTCCAAGAGAAAACAATCGTGACCTAATGTTTTTCAACCCAATTGGGCCTTCTTCAGAGAGGTCACGGGGGGACTAGATGACCCTGGGGGTTCCTTCCGATTCTATGGTTCTACAAATAGACTCTTATGACAATCAAAACACAACACACAAGTAGATACAAGACCCAAAGGGGAGTGCTGTTAAGGTAGGAAAAAACAATATTTCGATAACAATTTAAAATGCTATCTCGAATAATGATATATATTATTTAAAAGCCAAATTGATGAAGCCAGATTTATTGCACTTACTTTAAAAAGAAATCAAAAGACACAAGAAAAATATTTCACGTGAGGCTTCCTAGGATCCAGCCTTCTGTCAAATGAAGCTGCACACGAGTTCAGTTATGTTGCTTTTTTGCAATCTAGAAATAAACCATGAGGGAAAGTTTTCTAAGCTAAACTTGTGCCACCACAATGTAAAATAAACTCACCCAGTAAAATTCAATATAAAGAAAATACCTGCCAGTTTTGGTCAGCTCTGAACGTCTCTGGTCTTGAAAACTCTGGGGTGGCTATGGGGCAGCTGCGACTTGAGGGCCCTTTCCACCCCCACACAATATGGAGACTGGGAGCAAACGAAAGTAGAGCGCAATTTCAAGTTGAGGCTTTGTGCTTCCTTCATGCCCTGGGGGTGGTCCTGTCAGAAAGAAAGTGTGTGTATTCTTTCCTTCCGTGTTTCCCTCACAGGCAGCGGAACAGCATCAATGCCACATCCTGGAGTGGACTTTCCTTGGGATGGTGCTGAAACAGCCGCCATGCTCAGGTCACGGGAGGATTCCCCTCCCCCCCAGGGAGGGATGCAGGAAAGAACTCAGGAGGCCTCTGCTTTGTGTAGGGTTGCCAACTCCAGGTTGGAGAATTCCTGGAAATTTGGGGGTGGAGCCTGGTTTTGAGAAGGGGAAGCCCCTCCGGGGGGGCATAATGCCAGGGAGTCCACTCACCAAAGCGGCCATTTTCTCCAGGAGAATAGGTCTCTGTACTCTGGAGATGGTTTGCAATTCCAGAAGATCCCACCTGGAAGTCTGCAATTCTGTCTTTGTGGCTTTCTCTGCCCCGTAGCTTCTGGTGCAGAAAGACATCCCAGCTGGCTCCTTGGAAGGCTGCAAAGTCCATTTGTCTCCTGCCATGCAAAGGAAGTCTCTATTGCACTTATATTGACTGATCGGTTGCTGATCAGAAGGGAGCAACTATGGGCAGGTTGAGCGTGCTAAGATTTTTTGGTATTTTATTGGTGTTACTTGTGGTCAACCTTTCTTGCAGGGACTCACCTCAAGGTGGGCGATGCAGACCGAGTCAGGACTATCCACTGATTCAAGAGATGAGTGATCCACTAATCAGTGAAGCAGCAGGGGAGTCATCCGGGAGTGCAACCCAGTGCAGGACTACTCCCGAGGAGCCCCACTGAGTGGCAGAGGGCATCGCTGGAGGCAGCCTGGCTGAAGACAGGTCTGTTTGTCGGGGTCTGGGAGCTGGAAAGAGGGCAGAAAGCATTTTAATTGGTGCCCATCTCTGCATGGGCTAAAGGGACGAAGCTGTTTGCTAGAGAGGTTGAGCAGGCGGGGGGAGAGAAGTTTCTGAATTGTGGAAGAGAGGAAGACCTTCACATGTGCACCAGCAAGGAAAAGCCTTGCAGCTGGACTCGGGGAAGGTCTACTTGTAAGTCATGGGGGGCTGGGAATAAGGTCTTAGGTCTTGGAAGACAGGAATGCAGCTGCCAGCATCGGTTTTTCTCCACTCTGTAAATAAGTTTTGGGTGGGGGGGAAGGGGGAGAATAATTTTCTTTAAGTCCAAGAAAATTCAATGTATCGAACTGGCGTTCAATTGCAGGTCAGTCCAACTCTGTAAAAAAAAGATGATGATGCTTTCAAGTCAGAGGGTCGTCCAGTCCGTGAGGGCAAATTCCTGGACAATTGGGGGGGGGGGGGGAGCTCAGTGTATAATACCACAGAGTGTACCCTCCAAAGCAGGCATTTTTTGGGGTGGTGGTGGGGGACTGATCTCTGTACTTTGACAATCAGTTATAATTGTCAGTCTGGTGTAGTGGTTAAGTGCGCAGACTCTAATCTGGGAGAACCGGGTTTGATTCCCCACTCCTCCACTTGCACCTGGCTGGATGACCTTGGGCAAGCCATAGCTCTGTACCAGATGTTCTCTCAAGGACAGCTTGGGAAAGAGCTCTCTCAGCCCCACCTACCTCACAGGGCGTCTGTTGTGGGGAGGGGAAGGGAAAGGAGATTGTAAGCCGCTCTGAGACTCTTAAGTGAGTGAAGGGCGGGATATAAATCTAATCTCTTCTTCTCTTCTTCTAATTCGGGGGAGGGGCTCTCCAGGCCCCACCAGGAGGCTGGCAACCCTATTCATCATCAGTTTTGCTCCACTATATAACTTGGGGGGGCAGGTGGGAGGGATAATCAGTGTCTTTAAGTACAAGGAAAAATCTATGAGACTGGAGTTCTGTTGCTCGTGATTTTAGATCTGTGGGGGGAGGCGAAGAGCCTTCATTGGTTCTGTAACTGAAAAAAGTAATTGCATGTGTGTGTTTGGGGAGGGGGGTTGTAACTCCTACCTGAATGGGAATCAACCGCAGCCCCATCCTCAGACCCTGAGATGCAGTGCCAGTGAGGGGCCAGTGCTGATACTGAGTATCCAAGGGCCCCTAGCAGAGGAGAGGGGATTTTTTTTTAGCAACGCCACTGGTATCCATAGAAACACCACTAGTGCCCATGAGTCCACAGCAAAAGGTAACTCCCCCAGGACAGGCAGAGCCATGCCCTCCCCCCATATCAGCCTGCCCACACCCAGAAGGTGAGGAGGGACACCTGGAAGGGCACCCGAAAACACATCAGTGTGAGGATCGTGGCCTCAGCGACAGGACCCCTGTAGTAGGACCATAAGAAGTGGCCAAACGAGTTCCTCCGGAGGGCCAACAGGACAGAGAGGCCGAGGCCTTCATTAGAACCCCTGCTGGATCAGACCACAGAGAGTCCATCTAGTCCAGCATTCGGTCTTCCATAGCGAACAAATCAGTTCTCTGGAGAGCCAACAACAGGGCAGAGGGGCCTTCCCTTGATGTTTCCTCCTTGCTCCAGGATTCAGAGGCTTAGTGCCTCTGAATGTGGAGGTTCTCCTCAGTCACCATGGCTCGTAGCTAGACTTACCCTACACGAATCTATCTAGTCCTCTTTGAAAGCCGTTTCTACCTGTGGCCATGACTACATTCTCTGACAGTGAACACCACATTTTAAATACTCTTTGTGTAGAGAAGTATTTCCTTTTGTCTGTCCTGATCCTAATACCCATCGGTTTCCTTGGATGCCCTCAAGTTCTAGTATGGTGGGAGAGGGAGAAAAAAAATTGTTTGTCTACCTTCTGTTGTCGCGAGACTTCTCTGTGCAGAAGCCGTGCTGGTTTCCCCTCAGCAGGTTTTGTCCTCCTGTGTGCCAAACAATTAATTCTTCCTTTGATTACATGTTCTACTAATATGCCTGGGACAGATGTAAGGCTGACTGCCCTGTAATTTCCTGGTTCCCCTCTGGATCCCTTTTAAAAAAACGATGTAACAATTG
This sequence comes from Lepidodactylus listeri, assembly GCA_029233225.1. Classification (NCBI taxonomy): domain Eukaryota; kingdom Metazoa; phylum Chordata; class Lepidosauria; order Squamata; family Gekkonidae; genus Lepidodactylus; species Lepidodactylus listeri. The sequence continues at coordinate 96,511,906 of JARCFY010000011.1, read as the reverse complement.
CTACTCTCCAGTGTTGTGGTACAGTGGCTGAATTTCGTGACAGGTTACGGCTACAGGTTAGCAGACTGACTATCTCACATCCGTAAGAACTCTTGGGTGTGTGCCATCAGGACCTGGAGACTATGGGGGGCCTCCTTAGGAGATGTCTACAATAGTTCATACCAGTCTACAATAGTTAACTTTGTACTCTGACATGAACCCTGATCTGCAAACCATGACAAAGACGCTCCTTCCGATCCAGCAGGACAATCCTGGGTGTGTCTTGATCAGGGTTGGTGATGTTGCTGTTAATGATAGTAGTAGCAGAGTAGCGTGTACTGATGAACTAATAACAGAGAGCTCAGACCCAAGAAGTCCACTGTCCACACAGTCCTTCGTAGGAATTATATACAAGGTTTATTTACAAGAAGTTACTGATGCCGGTATACACTCCAACAAAATGCGTCACCAGGCAATCAAATAGCAAGAGGGGAAAGAGCATACTGTACACTGAATACATATATACATAACACTGTCCAATCAGCTTACAGTGCTGAGTCACTCTGACTCCAGACTCCAGTACTGGACAGATCTGGTTTGCTCCTGCTGAGACTGCCAGCCAGGATCTGTCAGCTGTCAGGATTAGATGGAACTGATCTAGCTTATGTGTTACATACTGACAGTTGCTCCATTTTCTTTAGGTTCCTTTCTGCCTTTTTGAAGTATTCCCCTCTCCCTCTTCATACCAACTTAGTAAAGGCATCTTTTTGTAATCAGAGGCAGCTCAAGAGAAGGGGAAGGAGATGGAGGAGCAGGACCCAGAAGGACCAGGAATTGGCAAGACAGCAAGGAAAGACCCCCATTCCATCCAGGCAGGGAGTAGTGCTGAGCTCTGGGAAAGAGCGGTGCCAGAGGTCCTGCCTCAGGAGACTGGGAACTCAGAGGAACATCGCCAGCGTTTCCGGCAGTTCTGCTACCAGGAGGCTGCTGGGCCCCGAGAGGTTTGCAGCCAGCTCCATGGACTTTGCAAGCACTGGCTGGAGCCGGAGAGGCACTCCAAGAAGCAGATCCTGGACCTGATGATCCTGGAGCAATTCCTGGCCATCCTGCCCGAGGAAATGCAGCACTGGGTCAGAGGATGCGGGCCAGAGACCAGTTCCCAGGCGGTGTCCCTGGCCGAGGGTTTCCTCCTGAGTCGGGCAGAGGACAAGTGGCAGGCGGAGCAGGTGAGGGAGCTTCATGCAGTCCATTCAAGCTGTGACCTTCGACCTTAGCCTAAGGCCTCCCTGCCTGATATGTGTCCCTCAAGACACTTCACCGAGGCTGATAGAAAACCGCAACCCTGACTCTTGCCGCTGTAGTTGAAGCAGCTCTAATGATTGATGCAGGGGTGAGGATGGGCGGGGGCAAAATCCGTCTCTTTGGTGTTTTGCATTCCTCCTCTTACCTGTATCTCGTACTGCAATTTCAGATGTGGGAACCGTCCATGAAGATGGAAGTGAAGTTCTCTGAGGAGAAAGGATCTCCTTCCGAGGAAGAGCAGAAGGCGCAGGCCAAGGAGCATTCCCAAGATGCCCTCTCACGTGGTAAGGGCATCTTGTCCCCAGCTTTGGGCACATTGTGAAGCTGTTGGACAGAAGGTTCAGGACAGGAGAAAAAAGAAAACATTTTCGCACACCACACAGAGTGGATGTCAGAATCTGCTGATTCAGACAAAGTGTTCTATTGCTTTTCTATTGTTTGCTGCTATGATTTCATGATTTCTGTTGCCATGTGTGGTTCTACAGCACCTGCTATGTAGTCGCCCCCCCCCCCTCCATGTGAACCCTCACTTTGGCCAGTATGTATGTAAGCTATATGACCCCAGGTTTATGACCCTGACCAGGCCTGGTTTGTGTAACTGTCAGCCCGGGAGGATGACAACTTCAAAGTATGGGAACAATGGGCCTCTCACACTCCTGCCTCCGCATTCCATTCATCCCGGCTGGGCCAGCAAGGGAGGACAGGTCCCATCTCTTATCAACGTGCGAAAGCCTTGAGGCCAACGATTGTTATGTGAAATGGTAACATCTAAGGGGTCTGGTTTGGGAAGGGAAATTTACAACTTAACACCTCACTTTCTTTCCTGTGGGAAGCAAACGGCCAGAGACCCTTTTTGCCCGCCGTTTTTCCCCTTTAGTGATTGGCTACCTATGGGTAATTCAAACTGTTCTGAAAGGTATAATAGGCCTGCTTCTGTCATATGCGTTATCTCTGACAATAATCCGAGAACCTGTACTAATGTAGAGATTGGGAATAAAGAACTGTGTTTCATCAACAAAGATCTGATCCTTGACTACTTTGAGCAGAAGTCTCACAGATTGTCAGAGATCTGTGACTGGGACTTGGCCGTTCCTGACCATGTCGGACGACGGTACTCTTCCCATCCCTACTCAAGAAGACCCACCGGCCACCCCTGGGGATCAGGGTGCCGGTGGTGGAGGCGGCGGAGGGGAGCCCGAAGTGCCAGTGACTACGATTCAAGGGGCTCACTACATCCCGCGCCCACCTCCTCTTCAGAGCGTGACCCCGAGGTACTCATGGAGCAATTTCGGTCGCAGGACCGTAGATTCCTGGGTGCACAACCGGAAAGGGGCACGGGTTTCGTTCCAGGGGGATCACCTCGACCGCGGGAAGCCGAGTTTCCTGGGAGACGAGCGCGAGACGACCTATGGCAGAGAATCGCGTCCCCCGTCCCTGGAAGGAGAGAGAATGGGGCCATACAGGCCCGATCCCTACGGGGAAGACCAGACTCAAGCCCTCGACCGGATGATGGGAGATTTGCGGTTCCAGCTTACCACCGAGTTGTGCGAGCTAGCCCTCGATCTCCAGTATCAGTTCCGGGACGCCCTCACGGCTATGCAGACAGCTCAGCCAGCACCGGCCGGGGTAGGACCCCCCGCGGGGGGAGTCCAGCAACCGGTGGTACCTCCCGGAGGAGTCCCCGCACAAGTGCCGCCGCAAGTGCCGCCGCAGGTCCCTCCACCCGTTCCCCGCCAGGTGCCCGCACCCCTACCTGCGCCGGCCCCCGTGCCGGCAGGGCCGATCGTTCGCCCGGCCCCCGCCGATCCGTTGACGGCTACTTTCGATGGGGACCCTGAGAAGTTGCGGTTCTTCCTGTTAGAGATCGAGCGGTTCCTAGACACCTGGGGGCATCTCTACCCCACCGAGAGGGACCGGATTGGTTACATCGGGTCCAAGCTGAGGGACACCGCCAGCGATTGGTACGTGAGCCTGCACAACGCCCCCGGGCCTGAGCTGCGCTCGCTGAACAACTTCATGTGGGCCCTCCGCCACCACTACGAGGACCCCCTGGGGGAAGAAAAAGCCCGGAACCAACTGCGGAGGCTGACCCAAGGGCGGTCCTCGGTGAGGGATTACACCGATAAGTTCCGGCGCATCGCGGCCAAGGTTTCCGGCTGGACCCAAGACCTGTTCATTGAAAAATACCGAGAGGGCTTGAGCTACGAGGTGTACGAGGCAGTGTTGCGGGGGGGAAGACCCGGATTGTTGGCCGCCTGGATGAGAGCGGCCGTGGACGTGGAAGAACGCTTCACCCTCATCAAGATGGGAAGTTCGGCGATGGCTCAAGCTAAAGCGGCGCAAAAGGCGAAACCCAAGCCCAACCTGCAAGAGATTCGGGATGCCCGCTTCAAGCAGGGGCTCTGCATGCGATGCGGAGAGAGTGGCCACTTCGCCTCGGCGTGCCCAAAGGGAGGGGGAAAAGCTCCGAAGACCTCCACCCCGGTGACCGGGAGCACCCCCAGCAGAGGGAAGACCTCGTTCAAACTCCGGGCTCTGCAGCTGGAAGGGGCAGCAAGTGAGCAGGGAGAGCTGGAGCTGACGGAAGCGCAGATGTCGGGAAACTCCAACGGCCTGCAGTGAGCGGCGCAGAACTGCAGGTCCCCATCCACGACGCGCCATCTCCGGTGAGCATCCCTGGCCCTTTATTGTATATGGTAGTGACTGTAATAACCCCTGGGACCGGAACCCATGTCCGGGTTCGAGCCCTAATTGACTCTGGGTGCGCCCGGGACTTGATTAGCCCCTTAGTAGTTGAGGGGCTGGGACCCAAGGTCGCCCCGTTGGGGGAGCCACTCACGTTCACGCAAATGGACGGTTCGGAAATGAAAGAGGCGTGTGTGGCAGAGACCGAGAGACTAATTGTGGGGACGGGGGAACATTGGGAGAAGAGAGCTTTCGTCATCACCCCCAACACCCAATTCCCCATGGTGTTGGGGAGCCCCTGGTTGAGCTCCCATGACCCCTATATCAAATGGAGCGAGGGGAAGATCTCCTGGGTGGACGCCAAGTGCCAAGACCACAAATGGGATCCGGGGTGGGGGCCAGGACCTCCGGTGCCTCTCCGGGCGGCGGCACTCACTCTGGTGCCCACAGCCGTCCCCCGGGAATATCGAGACTTAATGGGAGTGTTCAGTGAGACCGAAGCGGACGAACTCCCCCCCCACAGGCTGTCAGATTGCGCCATAGAGTTGATCCTGGGCGAGAAGCTGCCAAAAGGGAAACTTTACTCCATGAGCCCTCCGGAGCGAGAGGAGCTAAGAAAATTTTTAGACAAGAATTTGGAGCGCGGCTTCATCCGCCCCGCTAAGTCCCCCTTCGCGGCCCCCGTGCTGTTCCGGAAAAAGAAAGACGGGGGGCTACGCTTGTGCACGGACTACCGAGGGCTAAACGCGGTGTCTGCCTCCAACGCCTACCCCCTCCCCCTTATTAAAGACTTGCTAACGGAAGCGGCCAAAGGAAAAGTGTTCACTAAGTTGGACCTCAGAGATGCATATTTTCGGGTGCGCATCAGGGAGGGGGATGAGTTCAAGACTGCATTTAATACACCGTTGGGACAATTCAAATACCTGGTGATGCCGTTCGGTTTGAGTGGCGCGCCCGGGGTCTTTATGAGCTTAATAAATGAGGTGTTGCACAAGCATTTATTCAAGGGGGTGTTATGTTACTTAGATGATATCTTGATCTACTCTGCTGATAAGAAGGAACATGTGCAGTTGGTCTGAGAAGTGCTCTCAACCCTGTTGAAAAATCAGTTGTATGCGAAATTGTCTAAATGTGAGTTCCATCGGGACTCCGTGGATTTCCTGGGGTACCGCATTTCTCAGAAGGGACTGGAGATGGACCCTGCCAAGGTAGAGGCAGTGGTTCAGTGGGAAGCCCCCCGAACGAGAAAACAACTCCAAAGCCTGTTGGGATTTTGTAACTTTTACCGCACCTTCATAAAAGACTTTGCCACAGTCACCCTCCCATTAACTGAGTTACTAAAAACCAAAGGGAGGGGCCCAGAAGCGGGGAAGCCGGGGGAGAGAATAGCCTGGACTGGAGAGTGCCAGACAGCGTTCGAGACTCTTAAGGCTCTTTTCACCTCGGAGCCCATCCTGGCCCACCCCGATGAGACCAAGGAATTTGTAGTTCATGTAGACGCTTCGGATGTGGCCATGGGGGGGGGGGGGCATCCTACAGGAAGGGCTGGATGGGAAGCTGCACCCTCTCGCCTACATCTCGAAAAAGTTTAACGAGATAGAAAGGAATTGGTCAGTTTGGGACAAAGAAGCCGCCGCCATCCGACTGGCCCTCACCACTTGGCGGCATTGGTTGGAGGGAGCGCAAACCCCTTTTGAAATTTGGACAGATCACAAAAACCTAGAGGCGCTGCGCACACAGAGATCCCTGAATGCAAAGCAGCTCTGATGGGCGGATTTTTTCTCAAAATTCAATTTTGTGCCTAAACACTTCCCCGGGAAGGCCAACTCGTTAGCAGACGCACTCTCCCGATTGCCCCAGCACGAAAGTTTAAAAGAGGAGGTGTTCGACTCCATGTTCTCCCCCCAGCAGCTGGGAGGTGCGGTGACCACTAGGAGTCAGAGTAAGCAAACGACGGTAGAGCTGGGGAAAAGCAATTGGGGGGGGGGGATTATTCCCCAGAAGAGGTCGAAGAATTAGAGGCTTTGGGAGACTGCTCCCTCCGGGAAAATAAATGCTGGTACCACGGGGATAAACTGGTGGTACCCCGAAGCAGAAGGAAAGACATATTGCTGACATGCCATTCCTCCAAATTAGCAGGGCATTTTGGATTTTTAAAGACGCTTAACTTAATTCAAAGACAGTTCTGGTGGCCGCGCATGCGCAAGGATGTTTCGGACTTTGTAACTGCCTGCCAGACTTGTTTGATGTGCAAAAGAAGGGGGGGGAAGTCCCAGGACTATTGCACCCACTGCCCACCCCTTCTCGGCCCTGGGAAGCGATAGCTATGGATTTCATCACCAACCTGCCACCCTCGAAGGGAAAGACTGTAATTTGGGTGGTGGTAGACATGTTTTCGAAGCAAGCCCACTTTACTCCCTTCAAGCAGCTGCCTACGGCAAAGGGAATGGCTAAAGCTTTCTTCAACCACGTGATAAAGCTACATGCTTTCCCCAAACGTGTGGTATCCGATAGGGGCAGTCAGTTCGTTGCCAACTTCTGGCGGGAGCTTTTGAAACTACTGGACATTGAACCAGCCCTGAGTTCAGGGTACCACCCAGAGACCGATGGACAATCCGAACGAACTAATCAAATCCTGGAGCAGTTTTTAAGGTGTTACTCTAACTATCACCAGGATAACTGGGTGGAGTTATTACCGTTCGCTGAGTATAGCTATAACAATGCTGTGCATTCCTCTACTGGCGTTTCGCCATTCATGGCAGTAGGAGGCTTTGAAGGAAAACCTCTGCCCACAGTAGAAGACGCAGCAAGCACCCCCCCCCCACAGACTTTAAGCGATGGTGGGCAGCCTTGCAAGAGTCATGGCCCCTGATAGCCAAAACATTAGACCAAGCAAAAGAAGACTACAAGAAATATGCGGACCGTGGCAGAGCAGAGGGCTGGGACCTTCAGCCCGGGGACTCAGTTTATCTATCCACAAAAAATATACATGGCTTACAACCCAGTAGAAAGCTGGGGTGGAAATTTGTGGGCCCTTACAAGGTGTTGCGTAAAATCTCTGATGTGTCTTTTGAACTGGAGTTGCCCAAATCACTGAGTTCTGTGCATCCTGTTTTTCATTTCAGCTTGCTGAAGAAGGATCCTGGGCCGAATGCATGGCATCCAATTCCTCCGACGACTCCTCCACTGATGAAGGGGGAGGCACCCCATTTTGAAATTTCGGAAATCCTTGATTCAAAACTACGCAGGGACCAAGTGTATTATTTAGTTAGATGGCTTGACTTTGGCCCAGAACATAATGAGTGGGTTCGCTCTGAAAATGTGCATGCTCCTAAATTAGTTAAAGCTTTTCATAAAAGGTTCCTGGACAAACCCGGGTAGATTTATTTTCGGGGTGGCAGTGTGTCAGAATCTGCTGATTCAGACAAAGTGTTCTATTGCTTTTCTATTGTTTGCTGCTATGATTTCATGATTTCTGTTGCCATGTGTGGTTCTATAGCACCTGCTATGTAGTCCCCCCCCCCCTCCATGTGAACCCTCACTTTGGCCAGTATGTATGTAAGCTATATGACCCCAGGTTTATGACCCTGACCAGGCCTGGTTTGTGTAACTGTCAGCCCGGGAGGATGACAACTTCAAAGTATGGGAACAATGGGCCTCTCACACTCCTGCCTCCGCATTCCATTCATCCCGGCTGGGCCAGCAAGGGAGGACAGGTCCCATCTCTTATCAACGTGCGAAAGCCTTGAGGCCAACGATTGTTATGTGAAATGGTAACATCTAAGGGGTCTGGTTTGGGAAGGGAAATTTACAACTTAACACCTCACTTTCTTTCCTGTGGGAAGCAAACGGCCAGAGACCCTTTTTGCCCGCCGTTTTTCCCCTTTAGTGATTGGCTACCTATGGGTAATTCAAACTGTTCTGAAAGGTATAATAGGCCTGCTTCTGTCATATGCGTTATCTCTGACAATAATCCGAGAACCTGTACTAATGTAGAGATTGGGAATAAAGAACTGTGTTTCATCAACAAAGATCTGATCCTTGACTACTTTGAGCAGAAGTCTCACAGTGGACTGCTGAGACTCAGTGCCATAAGATGTAATGGTTGCCACTCACTTGAAGGGGGAATTATACAGATTCATGGAGGGCAATTCCATTTTCATAGGAGCACAGGAGGATATTAGGGAAGCCATGTTGGATCAGGCCAAAGGCCCATCCAGTCCAAGACTCTGTGTCTCTCAGTGCACCAAACCCAGGTGCCATTAAGAGGTCCACAAGCAGGACCAGAGCTCCTAAACCCCTCCTGCTGTTGCCCCACAAGCACCAAGAATACAGGGAATCACTGCCCTGCACATAGAGTTCCATCTTTACCTTGTAGCTAATAGCCACTTGAGGACCTCTGCAAACACACACACACGTTATTAAGAATATTTTAGGTACTTTCATTAGAGGGATTCAAGGTGGCTCAGAAAAGAAAAGTTGACCTGGCATCCCTGGGAACATTGGAGGTGGGTCCCAGGGTGGATGTGATGTCACAGTGATGTCTCATCCTGCTGAAAATCTAGACCTGACATCAGAGCATCAGTAGGCACTCTAGAAACCGCTTGATATTACTCTCGAGTTCTCAGATATGCTAATATCACGTTTGAGTTTTTGGACAGGTGTGATTGTGGTGTATCGTTTGACCTCATTACTCTGTCATCTTCTCCCAGAAGGCTGAACTCAAAGGCCCATGGGAGGGACCAGCCAGCGGGAGAATGGCACTCCTGGGCCTTTGGTCTGATGGAGCAGGGCTGCTGTCACCGTTTTGAGCTTTGCAGTTCACAGGATAAATTTCAAGTGTCACAGAAGTCTGAAGTGTATTGGTAGTGTTTGTACCCCCTCCCCCTGAGGCTCATAGGTGCTGTTACACAGTTTGTTGAGTGTAGACAGGGGAAGTTTTCACAGCCCTGGGAATAGGGGTACATGAAGCAGGATATGCACAAGCAAACAAAATATGAAGTCTAGAGTAACACCCTTTTTTCCAATGTTCTCTCCCTCACAGGCAGTGAACAGACGGTGTTGAGTCGTCGTCTTTGTGGAGGAGTGGAAACGGCTGCTGCCCCTGCAGTCCAGGTAGGGGAGATGAACAGGGGACCACCTGAGCTCCTCCTTCTTTCTCAGGGGGGCTTTTACTCCTGCAGTGGTTTCTCAGGTATCTGAGCAAGAGAGGCTCTGAACGCCACGCCCTTGACCCCTGCCAAGCTCCCCATCCTTCACCCTGACAGAATGCCTGTTTCTTGAGTGCGGTCTTCCCTGGCTGGATCTCTGATGAGGAAGTTTGCTTTATCTTTCAGTGTCCGTTTTCCTTTGAGGAGGTGGCTGTGTATTTCACCGTGGTAGAGTGGGCCCTGCTGGATCCAGACCAAAGAGCACTTTACTGGGAAGTCATGCTGGAGAACTATGGGAGTGTGGCCTCTCTGGGTAAGGATCTTTCTTACGTGTTAAAGGTGTGAATTGCTGCCATTGCGATGATGTGTGAATCAAAATATCAGAATAGTATGTCATTCTGGGGTTTGCCCTCAGGACGACTCCATGAGTTGAAGTGGCAGTGAAAGCAGCCAGCTGGTCCAGGGGCAACTGCAGCCAATGCTGTGGCCAGCATGAGAGGCAGGATGGGTGTCACGGCCTGAGGTGGAGACAGGCAAAGGACTTTGGTCACTCTTCCTCCTCTTTTCTCTCTCTCTGTCCCAAAGAAGGCACGAATGTACGAGAGACTACAGTGGAGACAGACGAAGGGCTGGAGAGTTTCCCAAGAGGATCTCAACAGAATATTTCCTTCCCGAGTGAACTGGCTGCGAGTGAGTCTGCTTCATCATTATGTCAAGGGAATGGGCCAAGAATAGCCATGGCAGATTTCTGCTTCATTTCTTAGCAACTCTACCCAACTTGGTTGGGCAGAATAATACACCCTTCTGGGTAAGGAATGTGGCCTTTTGGGGCCTGCGATCTTGGGAATTCTTTCGGGGGCTGAGCTCAGTTGTGGCAAGTGAGATGCCCACCAACCTCTTCCTATCATGATCAGTTACATGTGTCCAGACCTTCCCTCCCTCCTTCAACAACTGGTACTCCTATGGGCGTACCCTGGGAACTGTAGAGGTCGCTTGCTGAAGTCCTGACTTCTCCCTTACCCTATTTCTCATGTTATTGGAGTCTGAAGACCAGCTCCTGTTCTTTCTCATCACACGTGGATGGAAATTCTGTACAATCCCAGGAGTAGGAATTACGATCACTGATTGTATTTCATCATCAAAGGACCTGCATGACAAAGCAAATGGGATAGGCAAAGCAACAGATCTTTGTGCCCTTTTCTCTTAATGTACGCTTGGGAGTTTTGAGGAAGGGAGGGATAGACAGAATATAGAGCTCTACTGGAGGGCTAGCAAGGGAAAACTTGTGAAAAGTGGCTCAGGAGATAAAATGCACGTGCATTAATCAGCAGTTCCTGATTGGTTGCTTGGCTCCTTGTGTGAGTGGTGATTGGACCTCCCTCTTTATTCCAGCAGGAGATGTCGAGGAGTCAATTGGGGAATTTCAGGGGTTCTTCCTGGAAAAATCTCAGAATGAACCGGCCACAGAAAACCTTGGAAATAGAGATGGACCACAAAGGCAGGAAGGAATCCATATGGTAAAGAGGCACCGAATAACCTGCTCAGAAGAGAAACCTTTTGAATGCTTAGAATGTGGAAAGAGATTCAGTAGGAGTGAGCATCTTCAAAAGCACCATACAACCCACACAGGGGAGAAACCTTTTGAATGCTCACAGTGTGGAAAGAGATTCAGTGGGAGTGGCAATTTTTATCAGCACCAAAGAGTGCACACAGGGGAGAAATCTTTTGAATGCCCAGAGTGTGGAAAGCGATTTAGTTGGAGTAGCAGACTTCAAGAGCATCAAAGAACCCACACAGGGGAGAAACCTTTCGAGTGCTCAGAGTGTGGAAAAAGATTCAGTCAGAGTGGCAGTCTTCAACTGCACCGAAGAACCCACACAGGGGAGAAACCTTTCGAGTGCTCAGAGTGTGGAAAGGGATTCAGTCGGAGTTCCTTTCTTCAACTGCACCAAAGAACCCACACAGGGGAGAAACCTTTCGAGTGCCCAGAGTGTGGAAAGAGATTCATTCAGAGTGTCAGTCTTCAAAAGCATCAAACAACCCACACAGGAGATAAACCTTTTGAATGCTTGGAGTGCGGAAGAAGATTTAGTCGGAATGACAGTCTTCAACAACATCAAAGAATCCACACAGGGGAGAAACCCTTTGAATGCTCAGCGTGTGGAAAGCGATTCAGTCAGAGTGGCCGTCTTCAAGAGCATCAAAGAACCCACACAGGGGAGAAACCTTTTGAATGCTCAGATTGTGGGAAAAGATTCAGTCGGAATGGCAGTCTTCATGAGCATCAAAGAACCCACACAGGGAAGAAACCTTTTGAATGCTCAGAGTGTGGAAAGAGATTCGGTCAGAATTCCAGTCTTCAAGTGCACCAAAAAACACACACGGGGGAGAAACCTTTTGAATGCTCAGAGTGTGGAAAGAGATTCAGTCAGAATTCCAGTCTTCATAAGCATCAAAGAACCCACACAGGGGAGAAACCTTTTGGATGCTCAAAGTGTGGAAAGAGATTCAGTCAGAATTACAATCTTCAAGTGCACCAAAGTACCCACATGGGGGAGAAACCTTTTGAATGCTCAGAGTGTGGAAAGAGATTCAGTAGGAGTTCCTGTCTTCAAAAACATCAAAGAACCCACACAGGGGAGAAACCTTTTGAATGCTCAGAGTGTGGAAAGAGATTCAGTCGCAGTAGCAGTCTTCAAGGGCATCAAAGAACCCACACAGGGGAGAAACCTTTTGAATGCTCAGAGTGTGGAAAGAGATTCAGTAGTAATTGCAGTCTTCTAGGGCATCAAAGAACCCACAGGGGGGAGAAACCTTTTGAATGCTCAGAGTGTGGAAAGAGTTTCAGTAGCAATTGCAGTCTTCAAGGGCATCAAAGAACCCACACAGGGGAGAAACCTTTTGAATGCTCAGAGTGTGGAAAGAGTTTCAGTAGCAATTGCAGTCTTCAAGGGCATCAAAGAACCCACACAGGGGTGAAACCTTTTGAATGCTCAGAGTGTGGAAAGAGATTCAGTAGCAGTTGCAATCTTCAAGGGCATCAAAGAACCCACACAGGGGAGAAACCTTTTGAATGCTCAGAGTGTGGAAAGAGATTCCATCTGTATGGCAGTCTTGAATACCATCAAAGAACCCACACAGGGGAGAAACCTTTTGAATGCTCAGAATGTGGAAAGAGATTCTATACAAGTGGTCATCTTCAAAACCATCAAAGAAATCACACAGGGGAGAAACCCTTTGAATGCTCAGAGTGTGGAAAAAGATTCATTAAGAATTCCAGTCTTCAAAAACATCAAAGAACCCACACAGGGGAGAAACCTTTTGAGTGCTCAGAGTGTGGAAAGAGATTCAGTCAGAGTGGCAATCTTCAAAACCATCACAGAACCCACACGGGGGAGAAACCTTTTGAATGCTCAGAGTGTGGAAAGAGATTCAATCAGAAACGCACTCTTCAAAATCATCAAAGAACCCACACAGGGGAGAAACCTTTTGAATGCTCAGAGTGTGGAAAGAGATTCAGTCAGAGTGGCCATCTTCAAAAGCATCAAAGAACCCACACAGGGGAAAAACCTTTTAAATGCTCAGAGTCAGGGCCCAGCAGAATGAAAGAAGTCCATCTGCCCGTTCGATTCCAAGCAGACCCAGTTTCATTCTCACCTCCCTAATAAGGCAAAAGGACTTTTGAAAGGAAATAGAAAGATGGAGAGGTAGCATCTGAAAGAGGAAGGATATTTCCCAGGGTTGAAGCTTTCACAGGTCAAAGCTCATTTGGTCAGGCAAAAATGGGAACTAAGATCCATCAGACCTTATGGCAGCTCTGCAGCCTGACTTCACATGGCACTTTTTGGCAACCCCCCCTGTCTTCCTGAGCTGGTGAGAAGGGCCGATGGGTCTTCTGTCTCATTCTGATCTGAGAAGGGGAACTTTAACTCACGAGAGCTTAAACCATGGATAATTTTGGTGGTCTTGAAGACTTGCATTCTGCTCTCCTTCTACAGAATAACACAGCAACCCACCAGAGAGGCAGAAAGTGTGCCTCATTCTGCTGGCCTTAAGAAGATTCTATTAGTAATAATGTATTCCCCAAATGACCATCAAGGAAAGTTTTTTAATTTTGTAAAAGATGTTTTGGCAAGATTTGACTGTACTGATATATGCTTGCTGGGATATTTCAATGCAGTATTTGATCAAGACCGGGATAGGAAGACCAATAAGAAGGTTAGAATCACCAAAGGACTTCTTCCAAGATCTTTTCCTGAACTTGCTGAAGAATATAAATTGGTTGATGCTTGGATAGTAAGATGCCCTATGGGAAGAGACTACACCTTCCACTCTGATAGACGTACATCCTGGTTTAGAATTGATATGTGTTGGACTTCTGCAAGCAGGATATTAAAGATGTTGCTGTTCAACTGGGTTCCCTCTCCCTTTTCACTGTATTCATGTTCTCCAGATCCAATCTTGCTTAGTAGGAAAGGAATGTGAACTATTTAGATGAGGAATAACAACAAGCCAGTGAGTGTGTGTGTCCAGACCAAGTTCACCAAGCTGAGAGTGTGTGTCCAGACCAAGTTCACCCAGCACATTTTCTTTGGCAATTTTGAACTTAGACTTCTCATACTGAGATACTGATACTGACCACTGAGGAAGACTACAGTTTTGTAGACAAACACATAGCCCTCAGTCTGTGTCATGGTGCCTTCTTGTGTTCTTGACCAGCACACAAAGCGATTTACGTACAAAAGCTCGCAATGCCCAGCCATTTCATGTTTCCCCCTGGATGCTAGGCTCAGAATTCTGAGCATGAGATTTCTATAGTGAATGTCAATAAGTCAAAAGTAGATTTGCAGCTTACAGATACCCACTTGAACAGCATACTCAAGACAGCAACAGCACTGAGATTTTGATGCAGCAATTCAGAGCAAAAGGTGTCAGTTATCAGACACTGTTAAATATAGCAGAGTGCTAATGTTTTAAGCATGTTTTTCTTTTAAGTAAAAACAACAAAACTTTGTGTTTTGGGTCCTTTATAAAGTCTGTCTCTCCACTACCTGGCATTACATTTTATGATACACATAGCCCGGGCCAATGAGGTCTCATTTATGCCAGATCTGGCCTTCAGAACAAATGAGTTTGCCACCCCTGACCTAGGTCATGGTGGGTATTTATTTGCATGTTCCCCAAATGCTCATAGGGATGCTTTTGAAAGATTCACCACGATGTGTGTGGTCTACAGCAGGACTGGACTAGCAGAAAGGGGGATTGTTGGAACATGTATTGAAGGTGCCACTCTTGAGGGCCCTTCTAAGCTTTCTTGCCCTTAACTTATTTAGTTTTCACTTTGCATACCTTGAACGTCATCATGTTACATGTTAATTTGCTGTTCATTCTCTGGCTACAAGTCTGAACCTTCCCTGCCATTCTAATGTATTTGATAAAGAGTGCATGCTCACGAAAACTCATGCCTACCTTGAATAAACCTTTGTTGGTCTTAAAGGTGCCACTGGATTCTAAATTTAAAATGCTGTGTCTAATAATGATATCTATGTATGATTTTAAAAAGCCAAATTTGTTGCCCTTACTTCAAAAATGAAATCAAAAGACACAAGAAAAATATTTCATGTGAGGCCTCCTAGAATCCAGCTTTGTGGCAAATGAAGTTGCACCTGAATTGAATGATCTTGCTGCTGTGTGTCTAGAAATAAACAAGAGGGGGAAAGTTTTCTAATATTAACTTTTGCCACAACATTAAAAAAAAACCCTCACCTTAGCAGAGTAAAATCCAATATAAAGAAAGTGCCTTCAAATTTTGGTCACCTCTTGTAAGTATGCCAACCCCCTGTGCATCGGGAGGGGTCGTTTCAACCCCCCAAGCGTGCCCCAGGAGTTCGTACTCCATGCAACTTGACATGTGAACATAAAGATGGAAGCCAGGACTGGCAGGCCAGTATTATGCCTAGGATATGACCCTGGGAAAAGCCCATGAGGTCTTCCCTTGACAGCTGCAACTACCCCCCTTCCCCACTGATATCTGCATACTCTGGACGATGGACCTGCCTTGCCCCAGAGTAACTTCTTTCCATTTCAAACCCTAATCTCATCAATCTGATCTCATCTTCCCTTCTCACATTTCCTTCATAATAGGAAGCCCTGGCTTCTACTACTTCTCTACACCCCGAACCCAGGTGGTTCATCAAGCAGTATTGTTTTCTTTTTGCGTAGGTTAAATTAGCAATCCATTAGTCTTGCAACCGTAGAAAACAAATCATGAACACAACCCAAAATGTACTGGCCTCTTTGGTCCAGTCTTGGGAACTCTTTACCATGTTTCCAAAGCTGCATTGCTCACTCCTGATTAGACCCATCACACCTCGGATTAATCCCCTCAATGTTTTGTCCTGAGGGACCCTGCACATTAGCAAGCCCCTGGACATCTTTTTGGGTATAAAAATAGCACTCAGAACTCAGTCTCTCTGTGTCTGCCTGCCCGGACATTCTATTGGCCATTTTACATTTTTCCAGTCTCTGCTTCATGGACCCATGAACTCCTGGATAGATAATGTATCCCCAACACCCTCCTATATTCCCACTCACCTCTGTACTTCCATTACTGTGTGTATGATATAATGTGTGTTTTATTTCTGTATGTGTGCATTTTGTTAGGATTTTCTTCTGTTTAATAAAACCGTTTTGACTGACAAAATGTTTGGTTATTAAGCGCTTTCATCAAGGGAAAAAACTTGGTAAAAAGAGGTAGGAAGAGCCTCGCTTCGTAACACCCCCCCCCCCCCCCCCCCGCTGAGGTTCGCCACTTAGCTGAATTCCCCAAGTAACTGAAGGCAGCTATTCAGCTTCTTAAATCAAAGCTGGTAGGGGTAACAGTCTGAATGTCTCTGGTCTTGAAAACCCTGGGGCAGCTGTGATTTGAAGACCCTTTCCAACCCCAGACAATATGGGGAGCAAACAAGAGAAGAGTGCGATTTCAAGTTGAGGCTTTGTGCTTCCTTCATGGGGTGGGGGTGGTCTTGTGTGTCAGGATGGAAAGTGTGTGGATTCTCACCTTCCCTGTCTCCAGCATCAGGGCCACATTCTGAACTGGACCTTCTTTGGGGTGCTGCTGAAACAGCTGCTGTGCTCAGGTCAGGGGAGGATCCTCCTCCGGGAGGGATGCAGGAAAGATCTCAGGAGGCCTCTGATTTGTCATTGGGTTGCCAACTCCAGATTGAGAAATTCCTGGAAATTTGGGGAGGGAGCCTGGGTTTTGCAAAGGGGAAGGTCCCCTGTGGGGCATAATGCCTGGGAGTCCACTCACCAAAGCTGCCATTTTCTCCAGGAGAATCAATCTCTGTAGTGTGGAGATCCAATTGCAATTCCAGGAGATCCCACCTGGAAGTTTGCAGTTCTTTCTGGCTTTCTCTGCCCTGTAGCTTCAGGGGCTGAAAGACATCCTGGCTGGCTGCTTGGAAGGCTAAGTCCATTGGTCTCCTGCGAGGCAAAGGAGGTCCCTATTGCACTTATATTGACTGGTTACTGATCCGAAGGGAACAACTGTGGGCAGGTTGAGAGCACGGATATTTATTGGGATTTTAATTACGTTTCTTGTAGTCAGCCTTTATCACAGGGACTCAAGGCGGGTGATGCAAAGCGAGTCGGTACAATCACCATCCAAGAGATGAGCGATCCAATAAACAAGACAGCTGGGGAGTGCAACGCAGTGCAAGATTACTCCCGAGGAGCCCCCCTGAGCGGCAGAGGGCATCGCTGGAAGCAGCCTGGCTGAAGTCCGTCCGTCCGGGTCCGCGAGCTGGAACCAGGACGGGAAGCGGTTTACTTTGTGCCCAGCACTACGAGGGTTAAAGGGACGGAGCTGGTTGCTGGAGAGGCCGAGCGAGCGCAGGGGCGGGGGGGGGGGGCGGGGGAGACAGGCTCTTCCGCTGTGGGGGGGAGGGGGGGAGAGAATGTTTTGAATGGCGGAAGAGAGGAAGAGCTTCACACGTGCAAACAGCAGGGGAAAGCCTCGCAGCCGGATCCGGGGAAGGCTGACTTGCAAGTAAGTCGTGGCCGCAATGTTCCCTCTAAGCTACGGAGTCCTGCGAGCAAAAATTCTCCTTTGTGAGCTACTGGCATTAAAGTTGTGAGCGAGCGATTTGGCTGCTGCATAAATTAGCTTGCCTTGGAGCCATCCTTCCTGAGCTGAGACAGAGATGCGTGAGCCGGAGGCTAAAAAACTGAGAGCTAGCTCACACTCACTCATCTTGGAGGGAACACTGGTCGTGGGGAGGGCTTCGATCTTGGGAGAGAGGAATGCAATTGACTCAGCATCGGTTTCTCTCCTCTCTGCAAATGAGGGGGGGGGGGAGGAATCAGTGTCTTTAAGTAAGTGTCTGAAACCGGCGTTCGATTGCTGGTCGTTTTAATTCTGCAAAGAAAGATGATGCTGCTATCAAGCCGGAGTATCGTCCAGTCCGCGAGGGCAAATTCCTGGACAGTTGGGGGTGGGGGGGTGGAGCCTGGGGAGGGAGCTCGGTGGAGTATAACACCACAGAACTTACCCTCCAAAGCAGGCATTTTTCGGGGGGTGGGGGAAGAGACATCTCTGTACTTGGATGATCAGTTATAATTCTGGGAGATCTCCAGGCCCCACCTGGAGGCTGGCAACCCTTTTAGGCATCAGTTTTGCTCCCCTATGTGACTGGGGCTTGGTGGGGGTGGAAGGGATAATTAGTGTCTTTAAGTGCATGAAAAAAATGTATGAAACTAGAGTTTGGTTGCTTGTGATTCTAGTTTTGGGGTGGGAGGCGAAGTGCCTTGATTTGATCAGTAAGTGAAAAAGGTCATTGCATGTGTGTGTGTGGGGGGGGGGGGGCTAACTCCTACCTGAGTGGGAATCAACTGCAGCCCCATCCTAAGACCCTGAGGCAGTGCCAGTGTGGGGCCGGGGCTGCTAGTGGGTATCCAAGGCCCTCCAGCAGACGAGAGGAGATTTTTAAAAAAAAAATCAGTTGCTGAAGCATAGACAGCCTAGAAATGCCATTAGTGTTGATGGAAACACCACCAATGCCCATGAGTCACAGCACAAGGCAGCTCCCCTGTGACAGGCAGAGACCCATCTCTCCCCCCCCCCCCCCATATCAGCCTGCCCACATCTACAAGACCAGAAGGGACAAAGGGCACCTGGAAACACATCAATATGAGGATTGTGGCCTCAGCAACAGGACCCCTGTAGTAGGAACACAAGAAGAGCCTTGCTGGATCAGACCACTGAGAGTCCATCTAGTCCAGCATCCTGTCTCCCACAGCAGACAAACCAGTTCTCTGGAGGACCAACAACAGGGCACAGAGGCCTTCCCCTGATGTTGCCTCCTGGCTCTGGGATTCTGAGGATTAGTACCTCTGAATGTGGAGGTTCCTCTCAGTTACCAGGACTAGTAGCCATTGATAGGCTTACCCTCCATGAATCTATCTAATCCCCTTTGAAAGCCATTTATTCCTGTGATCTTGACTACATCCTCTGGCAGCCAACTCAACATTTTAAACACTCTCTGTGTACAAAACTATTTCATTTCATCTGTCCTGAACCTACTGGCCATCAGCTTCATGGGATGCCCTCAAGTTCTAGTATTTTGGGAGAGGGAGAGAAATTTCTCTTTGTCCACCTTCTGTTGTTGCAGGACATCCCTGTGCAGAAGCTGAGGTTTTCCCTCAGCAGGCTTTCTCCTTCGATGTGCCTAACCATTGATTCTATCTTGGATTACTAATATACCTGGAAAAGACTGTTTGGTGTAGTGGTTAAGTGTGTGGAGTCTAATCTGGGAGAACCGGGTTTGATTCCCCACTCCTCCACTTGCACCTACTGGATGACCTTGGGCAAGCCAAGATTCTGGCACAGCTGTTCTTGAAAGAGCAGTTCTCGAAAGAGCTCTCTCAGCCCCACCTACCTCACAGGGTGTGTGTTGTGGGGAGGGGAAGGGAAAGGAGTTTGTAAGCCGCTCTGAGACTCCCTGGGTAGTGGTGAGGTATAAATCCAATCTCTTCTTCTCTTCTAGCCTGTAATTTCCTGATTCACCTCTGGATCCATATTTAAAAATTGGTATAACTATTGCTACTCTACAATCTTGTAATACAGTTGCTGAATTTCATGATAGGTTATACCTACAGGTTAGTGGATCAACTATCTCACATCCTTAAGAACTCTGTAGTGTGCCATCAGGAGGAGCTGGAGGCTATGGTGGGCCTCCTTAGGAGATTTCTACAATAGTTCATACCAATTCACAATGGTTAATTTAGCACAATCACATTAACTCTGATCCACAAACCATGACAAGGAGGCTCCTTCCAATTCTGCAGGGCGATCCTGGGTGTGTCTTGACCAGGGTTGGTGATGTTGCTCCATCTTCTTTAGGTTCCTTTCTGCCTTTTTGATGTATTCCCCTCTCCCTCTTCATACCAACTTAGTAAAGGCATCTTTTTGTAATCAGAGGCAGCTCAAGAGAAGGGGAAGGAGATGGAGGAGCAGGACCCAGAAGGACCAGGAATTGGCAAGACAGCAAGGAAAGACCCCCATTCCATCCAGGCAGGGAGTAGTGCTGAGCTCTGGGAAAGAGCGGTGCCAGAGGTCCTGCCTCAGGAGACTGGGAACCCAGAGGAACATCGCCAGCGTTTCCGGCAGTTCTGCTACCAGGAGGCTGCTGGGCCCCGAGAGGTTTGCAGCCAGCTCCATGGACTATGCAAGCGCTGGCTGGAGCCAGATAGGCACTCCAAGAAGCAGATCCTGGACCTGGTGATCCTAGAGCGGTTCCTGGCCATCCTGCCCGAGGAAATGCAGCACTGGGTCAGAGGATGCGGGCCAGAGACCAGTTCCCAGGCGGTGTCCCTGGCCGAGGGTTTCCTCCTGAGTCGGGCAGAGGACAAGCGGCAGGCGGAGCAGGTGAGGGAGCTTCATGCAGTCCATTCAAGCTGTGACCTTCGACCTTAGCCTAAGGCCTCCCTGCCTGATATGTGTCCCTCAAGACACTTCACCGAGGCTGATAGAAAACCGCAACCCTGACTCTTGCCGCTGTAGTTGAAGCAGCTCTAATGATTGATGCAGGGGTGAGGATGGGCGGGGGCAAAATCCGTCTCTTTGGTGTTTTGCATTCCTCCTCTTACCTGTATTTCGTACTGAAGTTTCAGATGTGGGAACCGTCCGTGAAGATGGAAGTGAAGTTCTCTGAGGAGAAAGGATCTCCTTCCGAGGAACAGCAGAAGGCGCAGGCCAAGGAGCATTCCCAAGATGCCCTCTCACGTGGTAAGGGCATCTTGTCCCCAGCTTTGGGCACATTCTGAAGCTGTTGGACAGAAGGTTCAGGACAGGAGAAAAAAGAAAACATTTTTGCACACCACACAGAGTGGACTGCTGAGACTCAGTGCCATAGGATGTAATGGTTGCCACTCTCTTGAAGGGGGAATTATACAGATTCATGGAGGGCAATTCCATTTTCATAGGAGCACAGGAGGATATTAGGGAAGCCATGTTGGATCAGGCCAAAGGCCCATCCAGTCCAAGACTCTGTGTCTCTCAGTGCACCAAACCCAGGTGCCATTAAGAGGTCCACAAGCAGGACCAGAGCTCCTAAACCCCTCCTGCTGTTGCCCCACAAGCACCAAGAATACAGGGAATCACTGCCCTGCACATAGAGTTCCATCTTTACCTTGTAGCTAATAGCCACTTGAGGACCTCTGCACACACACACACACGTTATTAAGAATATTTTAGGTACTTTCATTAGAGGGATTCAAGGTGGCTCAGAAAAGAAAAGTTGACCTGGCATCCCTGGGAACATTGGAGGTGGGTCCCAGGGTGGATGTGATGTCACAATGACGTCTCATCCTGCTGAAAATCTAGACCTGACATCAGAGCATCAGTAGGCACTCTAGAAACCGCTTGATATTACTCTCGAGTTCTCAGATGTGCTAATATCACGTTTGGGTTTTTGGACAGGTGTGATTGTGATGTATCGTTTGACCTCATTACTCTGTCATCTTCTCCCAGAAGGCTGAACTCAAAGGCCCATGGGAGGGACCAGCCAGCGGGAGAATGGCACTCCTGGGCCTTTGGTCTGATGGAGCAGGGCTGCTGTCACCATTTTGAGCTTTGCAGTTCACAGGATAAATTTCAAGTGTCACAGAAGTCTGAAGTGTATTGGTAGTGTTTGTACCCCCTCCCCCTGAGGCTCATAGGTGCTGTTACACAGTTTGTTGAGTGTAGACAGGGGAAGTTTTCACAGCCCTGGGAAAAGGGGTACATGAAGCAGGATATGCACAAGCAAACAAAATATGAAGTCTAGAGTAACACCCTTTTTTCCAATGTTCTCTCCCTCACAGGCAGTGAACAGACGGTGTTGAGTTGTGGAGGAGGGGAAACGGCTGCTGCCCCTGCAGTCCAGGTAGGGGAGATGAACAGGGGACCACCTGAGTTCCTCCTTCTTTCTCAGGGGGGCTTTTGCTCCTGCAGTGGCTTCTCAGGTATCTGAGCAAGAAAGCCTCTGAACGCCACGCCCTTGACCCCTGCCAAGCTCCCTATCCTCCACCCTGACAGAATGCCTGTTTCTTGAGTGCGGTCTTCCCTGGCTGGATCTCTGATGAGAAAGTTTGCTTTATCTTTCAGTGTCCGTTTTCCTTTGAGGAGGTGGCTGTGTATTTCACCGTGGCAGAGTGGGCCCTGCTGGATCCAGACCAAAGAGCGCTTTACTGGGAAGTCATGCTGGAGAACTATGGGAGTGTGGCCTCTCTGGGTAAGGATCTTTCTTACGTGTTAAAGGTGTGAATTGCTGCCATTGCGATGATGTGTGAATCAAAATATCAGAATAGTATGTCATTCTGGGGTCTGCCCTCAGGACGACTCCATGAGTTGAAGTGGCAGTGAAAGCAGCCAACATGCCTGGCTGGCCCAGGGGCAACTGCAGCCAATGCTGTGGCCAGCATGAGAGGCAGGATGGGTGTCACGGCCTGAGGTGGAGACAGGCAAAGGACTTGGGTCACTCTTCCTCCTCTTTTCTCTCTCTCTGTCCCAAAGAAGGCACGAATGTGCGAGAGACTACAGTGGAGACAGACGAAGGGCTGGAGAGTTTCCCAAGAGGATCTCAACAGAATATTTCCTTCCCGAGTGAACTGGCTGCGAGTGAGTCTGCTTCATCATTATGTCAACGGAATGGGCAAAGAATAGCCAGGGCAGATTTCTGCTTTATTTCTTAGCAACTCTTGGTTGGGTAGAATAATACACCCTTCTGGGTAAGGAATGTGGCCTTTTGGGGCCTGCGATCTTGGGAATTCTTTCGGGGCTGAGCTCAGTTGTGGCTCTTTTAGTCCCTTTAGAAAATGCACTGTCCTTAAATACTGGATATTCCAAGAAAGGTACTTAAGAAAAGCTTTGCTGGACAAGTGAGATGCCCACCAACCTCTTCCTATCATGATCAGTTACATGTGTCCAGACCTTCCCTCCCTCCTTCAACAACTGGTACTCCTATGGGCGTACCCTGGGAACTGTAGAGGTCGCTTGCTGAAGTCCTGACTTCTCCCTTACCCTATTTCTCATGTTATTGGAGTCTGAAGACCAGCTCCTGTTCTTTCTCATCACATGTGGATGGAAATTCTGTACAATCCCAGGAGTAGGAATTACGATCACTGATTGTATTTCATCATCAAAGGACCTGCATGACAAAGCAAATGGGATAGGCAAAGCAACAGATCTTTGCGCCCTTTTCTCTTAATGTACGCTTGGGAGTTTTGAGGAAGGGAGGGATAGACAGAATATAGAGCTCTACTGGAGGGCTAGCAAGGGAAAACTTGTGAAAAGTGGCTCAGGAGATAAAATGCACGTGCATTAATCAGGAGTTCCTGATTGGTTGCTTGGCTCCTTGTGTGAGTGGTGATTGGACCTCCCTCTTTATTCCAGCAGGAGATGTCGAGGAGTCAATTGGGGAATTTCAGGGATTCTTCCTGGAAAAATCTCAGAATGAACCGGCCACAGAAAACCTTGGAAATAGAGATGGACCACAAACGCAGGAAGGAATCCATATGGTAAAGAGGCACCGAATAACCTGCTCAGAAGAGAAACCTTTTGAATGCTTAGAATGTGGAAAGAGATTCAGTAGGAGTGAGCATCTTCAAAAGCACCATACAACCCACACAGGGGAGAAACCTTTTGAATGCTCACAGTGTGGAAAGAGATTCAGTGGGAGTGGCAATTTTTATCAGCACCAAAGAGTGCACACAGGGGAGAAATCTTTTGAATGCCCAGAGTGTGGAAAGAGATTCAGTCAGAGTGGCAGTCTTCAACTGCACCGAAGAACCCACACAGGGGAGAAACCTTTCGAGTGCTCAGAGTGTGGAAAGAGATTCAGTCGGAGTTCCTTTCTTCAACTGCACCAAAGAACCCACACAGGGGAGAAACCTTTCGAGTGCCCAGAGTGTGGAAAGAGATTCATTCAGAGTGTCAGTCTTCAAAAGCATCAAACAACCCACACAGGAGAGAAACCTTTTGAATGCTTGGAGTGCGGAAGAAGATTTAGTCGGAATGACAGTCTTCAACAACATCAAAGAATCCACACAGGGGAGAAACCTTTTGAATGCTCAGCGTGTGGAAAGCGATTCAGTCAGAATTCCAGTCTTCATAAGCATCAAAGAACCCACACAGGGGAGAAACCTTTTGGATGCTCAAAGTGTGGACAGAGATTCAGTCAGAATTACAATCTTCAAGTGCACCAAAGTACCCACATGGGGGAGAAACCTTTTGAATGCTCAGAGTGTGGAAAGAGATTCAGTAGGACTTCCTGTCTTCAAAAACATCAAAGAACCCACACAGGGGAGAAACCTTTTGAATGCTCAGAGTGTGGAAAGAGATTCAGTCGCAGTAGCAGTCTTCAAGGGCATCAAAGAACCCACACGGGGGAGAAACCTTTTGAATGCTCAGAGTGTGGAAAGAGTTTCAGTAGCAATTGCAGTCTTCAAGGGCATCAAAGAACCCACACAGGGGTGAAACCTTTTGAATGCTCAGAGTGTGGAAAGAGATTCAGTAGCAGTTGCAATCTTCAAGGACATCAAAGAACCCACACAGGGGAGAAACCTTTTGAATGCTCAGAGTGTGGAAAGAGATTCCATCTGTATGGCAGTCTTCAATACCATCAAAGAACCCACACAGGGGAGAAACCTTTTGAATGCTCAGAATGTGGAAAGAGATTCTATACAAGTGGTCATCTTCAAAACCATCAAAGAAATCACACAGGGGAGAAACCCTTTGAATGCTCAGAGTGTGGAAAGAGATTCATTAAGAATTCCAGTCTTCAAAAACATCAAAGAACCCACACAGGGGAGAAACCTTTTGAGTGCTCAGAGTGTGGAAAGAGATTCAGTCAGAGTGGCAATCTTCAAAACCATCACAGAACCCACACGGGGGAGAAACCTTTTGAATGCTCAGAGTGTGGAAAGAGATTCAGTCAGAATCGCACTCTTCAAAATCATCAAAGAACCAACACAGCAGAGAAACCTTTTGAATGCTCAGAGTGTGGAAAGAGATTCAGTCAGAGTGGCCATCTTCAAAAGCATCAAAGAACCCACACAGGGGAGAAACCTTTTAAATGCTCAGAGTCAGGGCCCAGCAGAATGAAAGAAGACCATCTGCCCGTTCAATTCCAAGCAGACCCAGTTTCATTCTCACCACCCTAATAAGGCAAAAGGACTTTTGAAAGGAAATAGAAAGATGGAGAGGTAGCATCTGAAAGAGGAAGGATATTTCCCAGGGTTGAAGCTTTCACAGGTCAAAGCTCATTTGGTCAGGCAAAAATGGGAACTAAGATCCATCAGACCTTATGGCAGCTCTGCAGCCTGACTTCACATGGCACTTTTTGGCAACCCCCCTCTGTCTTCCTGAGCTGGTGAGAAGGGCCGATGGGTCTTCTGTCTCATTCTGATCTGAGAAGGGGAACTTTAACTCACGAGAGCTTAAACCATGGATAATTTTGGTGGTCTTGAAGACTTGCATTCTGCTCTCCTACAGAATAACACAGCAACCCACCAGAGAGGCAGAAAGTGTGCCTCATTCTGCTGGCCTTAAGAAGATTCTATTAGTAATAATGTATTCCCCAAATGACCATCAAGGAAAGTTTTTTAATTTTGTAAAAGATGTTTTGGCAAGATTTGACTGTACTGATATATGCTTGCTGGGATATTTCAATGCAGTATTTGATCAAGACCGGGATAGGAAGACCAATAAGAAGGTTAGAATCACCAAAGGACTTCTTCCAAGATCTTTTCCTGAACTTGCTGAAGAATATAAATTGGTTGATGCTTGGATAGTAAGATGCCCTATGGGAAGAGACTACACCTTCCACTCTGATAGACATACATCCTGGTTTAGAATTGATATGTGTTTGACTTCTGCAAGCAGGATATTAAAGATGTTGCTGTTCAACTGGGTTCCCTCTCCTTTTCACTGTATTCATGCTCTCCAGATCCAATCTTGCTTAGTAGGAAAGGAATGTGAACTATTTAGATGAGGAATAACAACAAGCCAGTGAGTGTGTGTGTCCAGACCAAGTTCACCAAGCTGAGAGTGTGTGTCCAGACCAAGTTCACCCAGCACATTTTCTTTGGCAATTTTGAACTTAGACTTCTCATACTGAGATACTGATACTGACCACTGAGGAAGACTACAGTTTTGTAGACAAACACATAGCCCTCAGTCTGTGTCATGGTGCCTTCTTGTGTTCTTGACCAGCACACAAAGTGATTTACGTACAAAAGCTCGCAATGCCCAGCCATTTCATGTTTCCCCCTGGATGCTAGGCTCAGAATTCTGAGCATGAGATTTCTATAGTGAATGTCAATAAGTCAAAAGTAGATATGCAGCTTACAGATACCCACTTGAACAGCATACTCAAGACTGCAACAGCACTGAGATTTTGATGCAGCAATTCAGAGCAAAAGGTGTCAGTTATCAGACACTGTTAAATATAGCAGAGTGCTAATGTTTTAAGCATGTTTTTCTTTTAAGTAAAAACAACAAAACTTTGTGTTTTGGGTCCTTTATAAAGTTTATCTCTCCACTACCTGGCATTACATTTTATGACACACATAGCCCGGGCCAATGAGGTCTCATTTATGCCAGATCTGGCCTTCAGAACAAATGAGTTTGCCACCCCTGACCTAGGTCATGCTGGGTATTTATTTGCATGTTCCCCAAATGCTCATAGGGATGCTTTTGAAAGATTCACCACGATGTGTGTGGTCTACAGCAGGACTGGACTAGCAGAAAGGGGGATTGTTGGAACATGTATTGAAGGTGCCACTCTTGAGTGCCCTTCTAAGCTTTCTTGCCCTTAACTTATTTAGTTTTCACTTTGCATACCTTGAACGTCATCATGTTACATGTTAATTTGCTGTTCATTCTCTGGCTACAAGTCTGAACCTTCCCTGCCATTCTAATGTATTTGATAAAGAGTGCATGCTCACGAAAACTCATGCCTACCTTGAATAAACCTTTGTTGGTCTTAAAGGTGCCACTGGATTCTAAATTTAAAATGCTGTGTCTAATAATGATATCTATGTATGATTTTAAAAAGCCAAATTTGTTGCCCTTACTTCAAAAATGAAATCAAAAGACACAAGAAAAATATTTCATGTGAGGCCTCCTAGAATCCAGCTTTGTGGCAAATGAAGTTGCACCTGAATTGAATGATCTTGCTGCTGTGTGTCTAGAAATAAACAAGAGGGGGAAAGTTTTCTAATATTAACTTTTGCCACAACATTAAAAAAAACCCTCACCTTAACAGAGTAAAATCCAATATAAAGAAAGTGCCTTCAAATTTTGGTCACCTCTTGTAAGTATGCCAACCCCCTGTGCATCAGGAGGGGTCGTTTCAACCCCCCAAGCGTGCCCCAGGAGTTCGTACTCCATGCAACTTGACATGTGAACATAAAGATGGAAGCCAGGACTGGCAGACCAGTATTATGCCTAGGATATGACCCTGGGAAAAGCCCATGAGGTCTTCCCTTGACAGCTGCAACTACCCCCCTTCCCCACTGATATCTGCATATTCTGGACGATGGACCTGCCTTGCCCCAGAGTAACTTCTTTCCATTTCAAACCCATGGCCGAGGACAGACTGGCAATGTAAAGCGGGGCAGCCCCGCGTCGGAAGTGGAAGAAAAGAGCCCGTTCAGACATGCGCATCTGTCCCTCGGCTCCATTTCGCACTTACCCGTCTCCCAGTCGCTTTCCATCCGCTTTAACAGGACACCGGGTAAAACCGGTGTTCAGGGGCCGTCCTCCGCATGCCTCCCACTTCCAAATAGTGTGAACCGGAAGAAGTGGGAGGCATCCGGAGGCGGCGGAGTGAATGCGCCGGCACAAAGTTATGCGCATGTCTGCATGTCCGCATGTGCGAAACACATCAAAGGGAAAACAAAAAAAAGCGCAACGGCGCGCGCGCCAGCTCCGCAGCACTCTGAACGCTCCGTATCGGCACCACTGCGCATTGCTCTGGCCAGTATGAACGGCCAGCTCCGTGGAGTTTTCCCCCCGCACCAGTTCCCTCCACTTTGCCCCCGCTTTACATTGCCAGTCTGTCCTCGGCCCTAATCTCATCAATCTGATCTCATCTTCCCTTCTCACATTTCCTTCATAATAGGAAGCCCTGGCTTCTACTACTTCCCTACACCCCGAACCCAGGTGGTTCATCAAGCAGTATTGTTTTCATTTTGCGTAGGTTAAATTAGCAATCCATTAGTCTTGCAACTGCAGAAAACGAATCATGAACACAACCCAAAATGTACTGGCCTCTTTGGTCCAGTCTTGGGAACTCTTTACCATGTTTCCAAAGCTGCATTGCTCACTCCTGATTAGACCCATCACACCTCGGATTAATCCCCTCAATGTTTTGTCCTGAGGGACCCTGCACATTAGCAAGCCCCTGGACATCTTTTTGGGTATAAAAATAGCACTCAGAACTCAGTCTCTCTGTGTCTGCCTGCCCGGACATTCTATTGGCCATTTTACATTTTTCCAGTCTCTGCTTCATGGACCCATGAACTCCTGGATAGATAATGTATCCCCAACACCCTCCTATATTCCCACTCACCTCTGTACTTCCATTACTGTGTGTATGATATAATGTGTGTTTTATTTCTGTATGTGTGCATTTTGTTAGGATTTTCTTCTGTTTAATAAAACCGTTTTGATTGACAAAATGTTTGGTTATTAAGCGCTTTCATCAAGGGAAAGATCTTGGTAAAAAGAGGTAGGAAGAGCCTCGCTTCGTTAACCCCCCCCCCCCCCCCGGCTGAGGTTCGCCACTTAGCTGAATTCCCCAAGTAACTGAAGGCAGCTATTCAGCTTCTTAAATCAAAGCTGGTAGGGGTAACAGTCTGAATGTCTCTGGTCTTGAAAACCCTGGGGCAGCTGTGATTTGAAGACCCTTTCCAACCCCAGACAATATGGGGAGCAAACAAGAGAAGAGTGCGATTTCAAGTTGAGGCTTTGTGCTTCCTTCATGGGGTGGGGGTGGTCTTGTATGTCAGGATGGAAAGTGTGTGGATTCTCACCTTCCCTGTCTCCAGCATCAGGGCCACATTCTGAACTGGACCTTCTTTGGGGTGCTGCTGAAACAGCTGCTGTGCTCAGGTCAGGGGAGGATCCTCCTCCGGGAGGGATGCAGGAAAGATCTCAGGAGGCCTCTGATTTGTCGTTGGGTTGCCAACTCCAGATTGAGAAATTCCTGGAAATTTGGGGAGGGAGCCTGGGTTTTGCAAAGGGGAAGGTCCCCTGTGGGGCATAATGCCTGGGAGTCCACTCACCAAAGCTGCCATTTTCTCCAAGAGATCAATCTCTGTAGTGTGGAGATCCAATTGCAATTCCAGGAGATCCCACCTGGAAGTTTGCAGTTCTTTCTGGCTTTCTCTGCCCTGTAGCTTCAGGGGCTGAAAGACATCCTGGCTGGCTGCTTGGAAGGCTAAGTCCATTGGTCTCCTGCGAGGCAAAGGAGGTCCCTGTTGCACTTATATTGACTGGTTACTGATCCGAAGGGAACAACTGTGGGCAGGTTGAGAGCACGGATACTTATCGGTATTTTAATTACGTTTCTTGTAGTCAGCCTTTATCACAGGGACTCAAGGCGGGTGATGCAGAGCGAGTCGGTACAATCACCATCCAAGAGATGAGCGATCCAATAAACAAGACAGCTGGGGAGTGCAACGCAGTGCAAGATTACTCCCGAGGAGCCCCCCTGAGCGGCAGAGGGCTTCGCTGGAAGCAGCCTGGCTGAAGTCCGTCCGTCCCTCCGTCCGGGTCCGCGAGCTGGAACCAGGACGGGAAGCGGTTTACTTTGTGCCCAGCACTACGAGGGTTAAAGGGACGGAGCTGGTTGCTGGAGAGGCCGGGCGAGCGTGGGGGCGGGGGCGACAGGCTCTTCCGCTGGGGGGGGGGGGGGGGGAGGGGAGAGAATGTTTTGAATGGCGGAAGAGAGGAAGAGCTTCACACGTGCAAACAGCAGGGGAAAGCCTCGCAGCCGGATCCGGGGAAGGCTGACTTGCAAGTAAGTCGTGGCCGCAATGTTCCCTCTAAGCTACGGAGTCCTGCGAGCAAAAATTCTCCTTTGTGAGCTACTGGCATTAAAGTTGTGAGCGAGCGATTTGGCTGCTGCATAAATTAGCTTGCCTTGGAGCCATCCTTCCTGAGCTGAGACAGAGATGCGTGAGCCGGAGGCTAAAAAACTGTGAGGTAGCTCACACTCACTCATCTTGGAGGGAACACTGGTCGTGGGGAGGGCTTCGATCTTGGGAGAGAGGAATGCAATTGACTCAGCATCGGTTTCTCTCCTCTCTGCAAATGAGGGGGGGGGGAGGAATCAGTGTCTTTAAGTAAGTGTCTGAAACCGGCGTTCGACTGCTGGTCGTTTTAATTCTGCAAAGAAAGATGCTGCTGCTATCAAGCCGGAGAGTCGTCCAGTCCGCGAGGGCAAATTCCTGGACAGTTGGGGGTGGGGGGGTGGAGCCTGGGGAGTATAACACCACAGAACTTACCCTCCAAAGCAGGCATTTTTCGGGGGGTTGGGGAAGAGACATCTCTGTACTTGGATGATCAGTTATAATTCTGGGAGATCTCCAGGCCCCACCTGGAGGCTGGCAACCCTTTTAGGCATCAGTTTTGCTCCCCTATGTGACTGGGGCTTGGTGGGGGTGGAAGGGATAATTAGTGTCTTTAAGTGCATGAAAAAAATGTATGAAACTAGAGTTTGGTTGCTTGTGATTCTAGTTTTGTGGTGGGAGGCGAAGTGCCTTGATTTGATCAGTAAGTGAAAAAGGTCATTGCATGTGTGTGTGTGTGGGGGGGCTAACTCCTACCTGAGTGGGAATCAACTGCAGCCCCATCCTAAGACCCTGAGGCAGTGCCAGTGTGGGGCCGGGGCTGCTAGTGGGTATCCAAGGCCCTCCAGCAGACGAGAGGAGATTTAAAAAAAAAATCAGTTGCTGAAGCATAGACAGCCTAGAAATGCCATTAGTGTTGATGGAAACACCACCAATGCCCATGAGTCACAGCACAAGGCAGCTCCCCTGTGACAGGCAGAGAACCATCTCTCCCCCCCCCCCCCCCCCATATCAGCCTGCCCACATCTACAAGACCAGAAGGGACAAAGGGCACCTGGAAACACATCAATATGAGGATTGTGGCCTCAGCAACAGGACCCCTGTAGTAGGAACACAAGAAGAGCCTTGCTGGATCAGACCACTGAGAGTCCATCTAGTCCAGCATCCTGTCTCCCACAGCAGACAAACCAGTTCTCTGGAGGACCAACAACAGGGCACAGAGGCCTTCCCCTGATGTTGCCTCCTGGCTCTGGGATTCTGAGGATTAGTACCTCTCAATGTGGAGGTTCCTCTCAATTACCAGGATTAGTAGCCATTGATAGGCTTACCCTCCATGAATCTATCTAATCCCCTTTGAAAGCCATTTATTCCTGTGATCTTGACTACATCCTCTGGCAGCCAACTCAACATTTTAAACACTCTCTGTGTACAAAACTACTTCATTTCATCTGTCCTGAACCTACTGGCCATCAGCTTCATGGGATGCCCTCAAGTTCTAGTATTTTGGGAGAGGGAGAGAAATTTCTCTTTGTCCACCTTCTGTTGTTGCAGGACATCCCTGTGCAGAAGCTGAGGTTTTCCCTCAGCAGGCTTTCTCCTTCGATGTGCCTAACCATTGATTCTGTCTTTGATTACTAATATACCTGGAAAAGACTGTTTGGTGTAGTGGTTAAGTGTGTGGAGTCTAATCTGGGAGAACCGGGTTTGATTCCCCACTCCTCCACTTGCACCTACTGGATGACCTTGGGCAAGCCATAGTTCTGGCACAGCTGTTCTTGAAAGAGCAGTTCTCGAAAGAGCTCTCTCAGCCCCACCTACCTCACAGGGTGTGTGTTGTGGGGAGGGGAAGGGAAAGGAGTTTGTAAGCCGCTCTGAGACTCCCTGGGTAGTGGTGAGGTATAAATCCAATCTCTTCTTCTCTTCTAGCCTGTAATTTCCTGATTCACCTCTGGATCCATATTTAAAAATTGGTATAACTATTGCTACTCTACAATCTTGTAATACAGTTGCTGAATTTCGTGATAGGTTATACCTACAGGTTAGTGGATCAACTATCTCACATCCTTAAGAACTCTGTAGTGTGCCATCAGGAGGAGCTGGAGGCTATGGTGGGCCTCCTTAGGAGATTTCTACAATAGTTCATACCAATTCACAATGGTTAATTTAGCACAATCACATTAACTCTGATCCACAAACCATGACAAGGACGCTCCTTCCAATTCTGCAGGGCGATCCTGGGTGTGTCTTGACCAGGGTTGGTGATGTTGCTCCATCTTCTTTAGGTTCCTTTCTACCTTTTTGATGTATTCCCCTCTCCCTCTTCATACCAACTTAGTATAGGCATCTTTTTGTAATCAGAGGCAGCTCAAGAGAAGGGGAAGGAGATGGAGGAGCAGGACCCAGAAGGACCAGGAATTGGCAAGACAGCAAGGAAAGACTCCCATTCCATCCAGGCAGGGAGTAGTGCTGAGCTCTGGGAAAGAGCGGTGCCAGAGGTCCTGCCTCAGGAGACTGGGAACCCAGAGGAACATCGCCAGCGTTTCTGGCAGTTCTGCTACCAGGAGGCTGCTGGGCCCCGAGAGGTTTGCAGCCAGCTCCATGGACTATGCAAGCGCTGGCTGGAGCCAGATAGGCACTCCAAGAAGCAGATCCTGGACCTGGTGATCCTAGAGCGGTTCCTGGCCATCCTGCCCGAGGAAATGCAGCACTGGGTCAGAGGATGCGGGCCAGAGACCAGTTCCCAGGCGGTGTCCCTGGCCGAGGGTTTCCTCCTGAGTTGGGCAGAGGACAAGTGGCAGGTGGAGCAGGTGAGGGAGCTTCATGCTGTCCATTCAAGCTGTGACCTTCGACCTTAGCCTAAGGCCTCCCTGCCTGATATGTGTCCCTCAAGACACTTCACCGAGGCTGATAGAAAAGCGCAACCCTGATTCTTGCCGCTGTAGTTGAAGCAGCTCTAATGATTGATGCAGGGGTAGGATGGGCGGGGGCAAAATCCGTCTCCTTGGTGTTTCGCATTCCTCCTCTTACCTGTGTATCGTACTGCAATTTCAGATGTGGGAACCGTCCATGAAGATGGAAGTGAAGTTCTCTGAGGAGAAAGGATCTCCTTCCGAGGAAGAGCAGAAGGCGCAGGCCAAGGAGCATTCCCAAGATGCCCTCTCCTGTGGTAAGGGCATCTTGTCCCCAGATTTGTCACATTCTGAAGCTGTTGGACAGAAGGTTCAGGACAGGAGAAAAAAGAAAGTATTTCTGCACACCACACAGAGTGGACTGCTGAGACTCAGTACTATAGGATGTAATGGTGGCCACTCGCTTGAAGGGGGAATTATACAGATTCATGGAGGGCAATTCCATTTTCATAGGAGCACAGGAGGATATTAGGGAAGCCATAGTGGATCAGGCCAAAAGCCCATCCAATCGAAGACTCTGTGTCTCTCAGTGCGCCAAACCCAGGTGCCATCAACAGGTCCACAAGCAGGACCAGAGCTCCTAAAGCCCGCCCGCTGTTGCCCCACAAGCACCAAGAATACAGGGAATCACTGCCCTGCACATAGAGTTCCATCTATACCTTGTAACTAATAGCCACTTGAGGACCTCTGCTCCACATGTTTATCCAATTCCTTCTCGAAGCGGTCTAGGCTTGTAGCCACCACTACTTCCTGCAGGAGTGAATTCCACGTGTTAACTAAAATATTCCTATTTCATGGCCTGACCTATATAGCTGAGGCAAGTCAGATCTCAGAAGCTAAGCAGGATCAACTCTGGCTAGTAGTTGGATGGAAGACCTCCTTGAAATACTGGAGGCGGTAGACAGGGGCAGGCTTTATTCAGCCACCTCTCTGAATAGCCTCTAGGCCTCCTATAGGGTCAGTCCCCAGAGGTCACTATGACTTCCAGGTGCACGTGCACACACACACACACACACGTTATTAAGAATATTTTCCATACCTTCATTAGAGGGATTCAAGGTGGATCAGTCTAGGCTTCTTCAGTTAGAGGGACTTAAGGCAGCTCAAAAAAGAAAAGTTGACCTGGCACCCCTGGGAACATTGGAGGTGGGTCCCAGGGTGGAGGTGATGTCACAGTGATGTCCTCCTGCTGAAAATCTAGACCTGACATCAGAGCATCAGCAGGCACTCTAAAAACCGCTTGATATTACTCTCGAGTTCTTATGTCACATTTGGGCTTTTGGACAGGTGTGATTGTGATGTATCGTTTGACTTCATTACTTTGGCATCTTCTCCCGGAAGGCTGAACTCAAAGGCCCATGGGAGGGACCAGCCAGCAGGAGAATGGCACTCCTGGGCCTTTGGTCTGATAGAGCAGGGCTGCTGTCACCGTTTTGAGCTTTGCAGTTCACAGGATAAATTTCAAGTGTCACAGAAGTCTGAAGTGTGTTGGTAGTGTTTGTACCCCCCCCCCCCCCGAGGCTCATAGGTGCTGTTACACAGTATGTTGAGTGTAAACAGGGGAAGTTTTCACAGCCCTGGGAATAGGGGTAAATGAAGCAGAATATGCACAAGAAATCAAAATATGAAGTCTAGAGTAACACCCTTTTTTCCAATGTTCTCTCCCTCAAAGGCAGTGAAGAGACAGTATTGAGTCGTCGTCTTTGTGGAGGAGTGGAAACGGCTGCTGCCCCTGCAGTCCAGGTAGGGGAGATGAGCAGGGGACCACCTGAGTTCCTCCTTCTTTCTCAGGGGGGCTTTTGCTCCTGCAGTGGCTTCTCAGGTATCTGAGCAAGAGAGGCTCTGAACGCCACGCCCTTGACCCCTGCCAAGCTCCCTATCCTCCACCCTGACAGAATGCCTGTTTCTTGAGTGCGGTCTTCCCTGGCTGGATCTCTGATGAGGAAGTTTGCTTTATCTTTCAGTGTCCGTTTTCCTTTGAGGAGGTGGCTGTGTATTTCACCGTGGCAGAGTGGGCCCTGCTGGATCCAGACCAAAGAGCACTTTACTGGGAAGTCATGCTGGAGAACTATGGGAGTGTGGCCTCTCTGGGTAAGGATCTTTCTTACGGGCCAAAGGTGTGAATTGCTGCCATTGCGATGATGTGTGAATCAAAATATCAGAATAGTATGTCATTCTGGGGTCTGCCCTCAGGACGACTCCATGAGTTGAAGTGGCAGTGAAAGCAGCCAACATGCCTGGCTGGTCCAGGGGCAACTGCAGCCAATGCTGTGGCCAGCATGAGAGGCAGGATGGGTGTCACGGCCTGAGGTGGAGACAGACAAAGGACTTGGGTCACTCTTCCTCCTCTTTTCTCTCTCTCTGTCCCAAAGAAGGCACGAATGTGCGAGAGACTACAGTGGAGACAGACGAAGGGCTAGAGAGTTTCCCAAGAGGATCTCAACAGAATATTTCCTTCCTGAGTGAACTGGCTGCGGGTGAGTCTGCTTCATCATTATGTCAAGGGAATGGGCCAAGAATAGCTATGGCAGATTTCTGCTTCATTTCTTAGCAACTCTTGGTTGGGTAGAATAATACACCCTTCTGAGTAAGGAATGTGGCCTTTTGGGGCCTGCAATCTTGGGAATACTTTCGGGGGCTGAGCTCAGTTGTGGCTCTTTTAGTCCCTTTAGAAACTGCACTGTCCTTAAATGCTGGATATTCCAAGAAAGGTACTTAAGAAAAGCTTTGCTGGACAAGTCAGATGCCCACCAACCTCTTCCTATCATGATCAGTTACATATGTCTAGACCTTCCCTCCCTCCTTCAACAACTGGTATTCCTATGGGCGTACCCTGGGAACTGTAGAGTTCGCTTGCTGAAGTCCTGACTTCTCCCTTACCCTATTTCTCACGTTATTGGAGTCTGAAGACCAGCTCCTGTTCTTTCTCATCACACGTGGATGGAAATAGGGTACAATCCCAGGAATAGGAATTACGATCACTGATTGTATTTCATCATCAAAGGACCTGCATGACAAGGCAAATGGGATAGGCAAAGCAACAGATCTTTGCCCCCTTTTCTCTTAAAGTACGCTTGGGGAGTTTTGGGGAAGGGAGGGATAGACAGAATATAGATCTCTACTGGAGGGCTAGCAAGGGAAAACTTGTGAAAAGTGGCTCAGGAGATAAAATGCACGTGCATTAATCAGGAGTTCCTGATTGGTTGCTTGGCTCCTTGTGTGAGTGGTGATTGGACCTCCCTATTTATTCCAGCAGGAGATGTCGAGGAGTCAATTGGGGAATTTCAGGGGTTCTTCCTGGAAAAATCTCAGAATGAACCGGCCACAGAAAACCTTGGAAATAGAGATGGACCACAAAGGCAGGAAGGAATCCGTATGGTAAAGAGGCAGCTAAAGGCCATTCCTTACCAAGAAGGGGGCTTCCATGAAATCCCAGTCTGTGGCCGTCTCCAATGGAGCCATTCAGGAGTGAAGCCACGCATCAGTTCCATGACTGAAATGACGGTCTCCAATGGAAGAAAGGGTAATGTATGTTTTCCAAACCA
This sequence comes from Lepidodactylus listeri, assembly GCA_029233225.1. Classification (NCBI taxonomy): domain Eukaryota; kingdom Metazoa; phylum Chordata; class Lepidosauria; order Squamata; family Gekkonidae; genus Lepidodactylus; species Lepidodactylus listeri. The sequence continues at coordinate 96,475,717 of JARCFY010000011.1, read as the reverse complement.
CATTAGACTGAAGGCATGGAAATACTGTTACTCTGGAAAGTACTTCAAATACAGACCAAAATTTCTTCTACACCAAAAAATACATGGAGCACAGAAGCTTTTTGAATGCTCAGAGTATGGAAAGAAATTCAGTAGGAATTCCAGTCTACAAAATCACCGAATAACCTGCTCAGAAGAGAAACCTTTTGAATGCTTAGAATGTGGAAAGAGATTCAGTAGGAGTGAGCATCTTCAAAAGCACCATACAACCCACACAGGGGAGAAACCTTTTGAATGCCCAGAGTGTGGAAAGCAATTTAGCTGGAGTTGCAAACTTCAAGAGCATCGAAGAACCCACACAGGGGAGAAACCTTTTGAATGTTCAGACTGTGGAAAGAGATTCAGTAGCAGTAGAAGTCTTCAAGGGCATCAAAGAACCCACGTGGGGGAGAAACCTTTTGAATGCTCAGACTGTGGAAAGAGATTCAGTAGCAGTAAAAGTCTTCAAGGGCATCAAAGAACCCACACAGGGGAGAAACCTTTTGAATGTTCAGAGTGTGGAAAGAGATTCACTCAGAGTGGCAGTCTTCAGGTGCATCAAAGAACCCACGTGGGGGAGAAACCTTTTGAATGCTCAGACTGTGGAAAGAGATTCAGTAGCAGTAGAAGTCTTCAAGGGCATCAAAGAACCCACACAGGGGAGAAACCTTTTGAATGTTCAGAGTGTGGAAAGAGATTCACTCAGAGTGGCAGTCTTCAGGTGCATCAAAGAACCCACACGGGGGAGAAACCTTTTGAATGCTCAGAGTGTGGAAAGAGATTCAGTCAGAGTTCCTGTCTTCAACTGCACCAAAGAACCCACACAGGGGAGAAACCTTTCGAGTGCTCAGAGTGTGGAAAGAGATTCACTCGGAGTTCCTTTCTTCAACTGCACCAAAGAACCCACACAGGAGAGAAACCTTTCGAGTGCCCAGAGTGTGGAAAGAGATTCATTCAGAGTGTCAGTCTTCAAAAGCATCAAACAACCCACACAGGGGATAAACCTTTTGAATGCTTGGAGTGCGGAAGAAGATTTAGTCGGAATGACAGTCTTCAACAACATCAAAGAATCCACACAGGGGAGAAACCTTTTGAATGCTCAGCATGTGGAAAGCGATTCAGTCAGAGTAGCCGTCTTCTAGAGCATCAAAGAACCCACACAGGGGAGAAACCTTTTGAATGCTCAGATTGTGGGAAAAGATTCAGTCGGAATGGCAGTCTTCAAGTGCACCAAAAAACACACACAGGGGAGAAACCATTTGAATGTTCAGAGTGTGGAAAGAGATTCAGTCAGAATTCCAGTCTTCAAGTGCACCAAAAAACACACACAGGGGAGAAACGTTTTGAATGCTCAGAGTGTGGAAAGAGATTCAGTCAGAATTCCAGTCTTCAAAAGCATCAAAGAACCCACACAGGGGAGAAACCTTTTGGATGCTCAGAGTGTGGAAAGAGATTCAGTCAGAATTACAATCTTCAGGTGCACCAAAGTACCCACATAGGGGAGAAACCTTTTGAATGCTCAGAGTGTGGAAAGAGATTCAGTCAGAATCGCACTCTTCAAAAGCATCAAAGAACCCACACAGGGGAGAAACCTTTTGAATGCTCAGACTGTGGAAAGAGATTCAGTAGCAGTGGAAGTCTTCAAGGGCATCAAAGAACCCACACGGGGGAGAAACCTTTTGAATGCTCAGACTGTGGAAAGAGATTCAGTTGCAGTAGCAGTCTTCAAGGGCATCAAAGAACCCACACGGGGGAGAAACCTTTTGAATGTTCAGAGTGTGGAAAGAGATTCACTCAGAGTGGCAGTCTTCAGTTGCATCAAAGAACCCACACGGGGGAGAAACCTTTTGAATGTTCAGAGTGTGGAAAGAGATTCACTCAGAGTGGCAGTCTTCAGTTGCATCAAAGAACCCACACAGGGGAGAAACCTTTTGAATGCTCAGAATGTGGAAAGAGATTCCATCTGTATTGCAGTCTTGAATACCATGAAAGAACCCACACAGGGGTGAAGCCTTTTGAATGCTCAGAGTGTGGAAAAAGATTCAGTAGCAGTTGCAATCTTCAAGGGCATCAAAGAACCCACACAGGGGAGAAACCTTTTGAATGCTCAGAGTGTGGAAAGAGATTCCATCTGTATGGCAGTCTTGAATACCATCAAAGAACCCACACGGGGGAGAAACCTTTTGAATGCTCAGAATGTGGAAAGAGATTCTATACAAGTGGTCATCTTCAAAACCATCAAAGAAATCACACAGGGGAGAAACCCTTTGGATGCTCAGAGTGTGGAAAGAGATTCATTAAGAATTCCAGTCTTCAAAAGCATCAAAGAACCCACACAGGGGAGAAACCTTTTGAATGCTCAGAGTGTGGAAAGAGATTCACTCAGAGTGGCCATCTTCAAAACCATCACAGAACCCACACGGGGGAGAAACCTTTTGAATGCTCAGAGTGTGGAAAGAGATTCAGTCAGAATCGCACTCTTCAAAAGCATCAAAGAACCCACACGGGGAAAGCCCTTTGAATGCTCAGAGTGTGGAAAGAGATTCAGTCAGAGTGGCCATCTTCAAAAGCATCAAAGAATCCACACAGGGAAGAAACCTTTTAAATGCTCAGAGTCAGGGCCCAGCAGAGTGAAAGAAGATCATGTCCCCATTTGATTCCAAGCAGACCCAGCTTTATTCTCACCACCCCAATAAGGCAAAAGGACTTTTGAAAGGAAATACGCAGATGGAAAGGTAGCATCTGAAAGAGGAAGGATATTTCCCAGGGTTGAAGCTTTCACAGGTCAAAGCTCATTTGGTCAGGCAAAAATGGGAACTAAGATCCATCAGACCTTATGGCAGCTCTGCAGCCTGACTTCACATGGCCCTTTTTGGCAACCCCCCTCTGTCTTCCTGAGCTGGTGAGAAGAGCCGATTGGTCTTCTGTCTCATTCTGATCTGAGAAGGGGAACTTTAACTCACGAGAGCTTAAACCGTGGATAATTTTGGTGGTCTTGAAGGGGCTACCGGACTTGCATTCTGCTCTGCTTCTACAGAATAACACAGCAACCCACCGGAGAGGCAGAAAGTGTGCCTCATTCTGCTGGCCTTAAGAAGATTCTATTAGTAATAATGTATTCCCCAAATGACCATCAAGGAAAGTTTTTTAATTTTGTAAAAGACGTTTTGGCAAGATTTGACTGTACTGATATATGCTTGCTGGGATATTTCAATGCAGTATTTGATCAAGACCGGGATAGGAAGACCAATAAGAAGGTTAGAATCACCAAAGGACTTCTTCCAAGACCTTTTCCTGAACTTGCTGAAGAATATAAATTGGTTGATGCTTGGAGACGCCCTATGGGAAGAGACTATACCTTCCACTCCGATAGACATACATCCTGGTCTAGAATTGATATGTGTTGGACTTCTGCAAGCAGGATATTAAAGATGTTGCTGTTCAACTGGGTTCCCTCCCCCTTTTCACTGTATTCATGCTCTCCAGATCCAATCTTGCTTAGTAGGAAAGGAATGTGAACTATTTAGACAAGGAATAACAACAAGCCAGTGAGTGTGTGTGTCCAGACCAAGTTCACCAAACTGAGAGTGTGTGTCCAGACCAAGTTCACCCAGCACATTTTCTTTGGGGATTTTGAACATAGACTTCTCATACTGAGATACTGATACTGACCATTGAGGAAGACTACAGTTTTGAAGACAAACACATAGCCCTCAGTCTGTGTCATGGTGCCTTCTTGTGTTCTTGACCAGCACACAAAGCGATTTACGTACAAAAGCTCGCAATGCCCAGCCATTTCATGTTTCCCCCTAGATGCTAGGCTCAGAATTCTGAGCATGAGATTTCTATAGTGAATGTCAATAAGTCAAAAGTAGATTTGCAGCTTACAGATACCCACTTGAACAGCATACTCAAGACTGCAACAGCACTGAGATTTTGATGCAGCAGTTCAGAGCAAAAGGTGTCAGTTATCAGACACTGTTAAATATAGCAGAGTGCTAATGTTTTAAGCATGTTTTTCTTTTAAGTAAAAACAACAAAACTTTGTGTTTTGTGTCCTTTATAAAGTTTATCTCTCCACTACCTGGCATTACATTTTATGACACACATAGCCCGGGCCAATGAGGTCTCATTTATGCCAGATCTGGCCTTCAGAACAAATGAGTTTGCCACCCCTGACCTAGGTCATGGTGGGTATTTATTTGCATGTTCCCCAAATGCTCATAGGGATGCTTTTGAAAGATTCACCACGATGTGTGTGGTCTACAGCAGGACTGGACTAGCAGAAAAGGGGATTGTTGGAACATGTATTGAAGGTGCCACTCTTGAGTGCCCTTCTAAGCTTTCTTGCCCTTAACTTATTTAGTTTTCACTTTGCATATCTTGAACGTCATCATGTTACATGTTAATTAGCTGTTCATTCTCTGACTACAAGTCTGAACCTTCCCTGCCATTCTAATGTATTTGATAAAGAGTGCATGCTCACGAAAACTCATGCCTACCTTGAATAAACCTTTGTTGGTCTTAAAGGTGCCACTGGATTCTAAATTTAAAATGCTGTGTCTAATAATGGTATCTATGTATGATTTTAAAAAGCCAAATTTGTTGCCCTTACTTCAAAAATGAAATCAAAGACACAAGAAAAATATTTCATGCGAGGCCTCCTAGAATCCAGCTTTGTGGCAGATAACGTTGCACCTGAATTGAATGATCTTGCTGCTGTGTGTCTAGAAATGAACAAGAGGGGGAAAGTTTTCTAATATTAAATTGTGCCACAACATTTAAAAACAAAACAAATCTCACCTTAACAGAGTAAAATCCAATATAAAGAATATGCCTTCAAATTTTGGTCACCTCTTGTAAGTATGCCAACCCCCTGTGCATCAGGAGGGGTCGTTTCAACCCCCCAAGCGTGCCCCAGGAGTCCGTACACCATGCAACTTAACATAAGTGAACATAAAGATGGAAGCCAGGACTGGCAGCCAGTATTATGCCTAGGATATGACCCTGGGAAAAGCCCATGAGGTCTTCCCTTGACAGCTGCAACTACCCCCCTTCCCCACAGATATCTGCATATTCTGGACGATGGACCTGCCTTGCCCCAGAGTAACTTCTTTCCATTTCAAACCCATGGCCGAGGACAGACTGGCAATGTAAAGCGGGGCAGCCCCGCGTCTGAAGTGGAAGAAAAGAGCCCGTTCAGACATGCGCATCTGTCCCTCGGCTCCATTTTACACTTACCCGTCTCCCAGTCGCTTTCCATCCGCTTTAACAGGACACCGGGTAAAACCGGTGTTCAGGGGCCGTCCTCCGCATGCCTCCCGCTTCCAAATAGTGTGAACCGGAAGAAGCGGGAGGCATCCGGAGGCGGCAGTGTGAATGCGCCGGCACAAAGTTATGCGCATATGCGCATGTCTGCATGTCCGCATGTGCGAAACACATCAAAGGGAAAACAAAAAAAAGCGCAACGGCGCGCGCACCAGCTCCGCAGCAGTCTGAACGCTCCGTATCGGCACCACTGCGCATTGCTCTGTCCAGTATGAACGGCCAGCTCTGTGGAGTTTTCCCCCCGCACCAGTTCCCTCCACTTTGCCCCCGCTTTACATTGCCAGTCTGTCCTCGGCCCTAATCTCATCAATCTGATCTCATCTTCCCTTCTCACATTTCCTTCATAATAGGAAGCCCTGGCTTCTACTACTTCCCTACACCCCGAACCCAGGTGGTTCATCAAGCAGTATTGTTTTCATTTTGCATAGGTTAAATTAGCAATCCATTAGTCTTGCAACTGCAGAAAACGAATCATGAACACAACCCAAAATGTACTGGCCTCTTTGGTCCAGTCTTGGGAACTCTTTACCATGTTTCCAAAGCTGCATTGCTCACTCCTGATTAGACCCATCACACCTCGGATTAATCCCCTCAATGTTTTGTCCTGAGGGACCCTGCACATTAGCAAGCCCCTGGACATCTTTTTGGGTATAAAAATAGCACTCAGAACTCAGTCTCTCTGTGTCTGCCTGCCCGGACATTCTATTGGCAGGTCACCCCAAAATTTCTTTGGGCCATTTTACATTTTTCCAGTCTCTGCTTCATGGACCCATGAACTCCTGGATAGATAATGTATCCCCAACACCCTCCTATATTCCCACTCACCTCTGTACTTCCATTACTGTGTGTATGATATAATGTGTGTTTTATTTCTGTATGTGTGCATTTTGTTAGGATTTTCTTCTGTTTAATAAAACCGTTTTGATTGACAAAATGTTTGGTTATTAAGCGCTTTCATCAAGGGAAAAAACTTGGTAAAAAGAGGTAGGAAGAGCCTCGCTTCGTAACACCCCCCCCCCCCCCCCGCTGAGGTTCGCCACTTAGCTGAATTCCCCAAGTAACTGAAGGCAGCTATTCAGCTTCTTAAATCAAAGCTGGTAGGGGTAACAGTCTGAATGTCTCTGGTCTTGAAAACCCTGGGGCAGCTGTGATTTGAAGACCCTTTCCAACCCCAGACAATATGGGGAGCAAACAAGAGAAGAGTGCGATTTCAAGTTGAGGCTTTGTGCTTCCTTTATGGGGTGGGGGTGGTCTTGTGTGTCAGGATGGAAAGTGTGTGGATTCTCACCTTCCCTGTCTCCAGCATCAGGGCCACATTCTGAACTGGACCTTCTTTGGGGTGCTGCTGAAACAGCTGCTGTGCTCAGGTCAGGGGAGGATCCTCTTCCGGGAGGGATGCAGGAAAGATCTCAGGAGGCCTCTGATTTGTCGTTGGGTTGCCAACTCCAGATTGAGAAATTCCTGGAAATTTGGGGAGGGAGCCTGGGTTTTGCAAAGGGGAAGGTCCCCTGTGGGGCATAATGCCAGGGAGTCCACTCACCAAAGCTGCCATTTTCTCCAGGAGATCAATCTCTGTAGTGTGGAGATCCAATTGCAATTCCAGGAGATCCCACCTGGAAGTTTGCAGTTCTTTCTGGCTTTCTCTGCCCTGTAGCTTCAGGGGCTGAAAGACATCCTGGCTGGCTGCTTGGAAGGCTAAGTCCATTGGTCTCCTGCGAGGCAAAGGAGGCCCCTATTGCACTTATATATTTTTTTTTGTAAAGAAATTTTATTTTTCAAAAAAAAAACATCGAAAATAATACATTTAACCTTACACAAATCCCTTTTTCCATATTAAATAACATTTTGTTCTATTTGTACATTCTATTTTTATCTTGTTTTGGTGGTTTCCCACCACATCTGAAGCATAACACATTTTCCATTTTATTCAAAATAGTAATACTTATATCTATGTTTCGTTTCTGGTGACGGTTATATAGCTTTAAAATACTTATACACCAATTCTTATTTTCTATACTCTTATGTATTTCTAAATAAAAACAGTTTCATTGTCTAATTTTAACTAAAACTAAAACATTCATATAATATATTTCTATTCCTTTATGCTATTATAACCATGTATAGATATAGTTTTTCATATCCCAATACTTTTCAACATATTCTTTCAAATCTTTCCAGTCTTCCAGAAAGGTCTCTGAGTAAAGATTATTCAATTTTCTAGTCCACTTATCCATTTCAGCCATATATAACAGTTTTTTCAACCATTCCCACACCTCTGGTATTTTTTCATTTTTCCAGTTTTGTGCATACACCATTCTTGCTGTTGTAATCATATACCATATTATTGTCCTTTTCTTTACATTTATCTCTTCTAGTTTAAGTCCTAGCAATAACATTTCAGGCAACTTCTTAAATGTACATTTCAAGATTTTTTCCATTTCTGCATGTATTTTTGACCAATAAGTCTTTGCTTTATCACAAGTCCACCACATATGATAAAAAGACCCTTCTTTCTTTTTACACTTCCAACATTTGTTAGACATATTTTGACCAATATTTGCAATTTTTTTGGGTGTCATATACCATCTATACATCATTTTAAAACAATTTTCTTTTAAGTTATAACACGTAGATATACTCATAGCATTTTTCCATAAAAATTCCCAAGATTCCATTTCAATGTCTTTGTTAAAGTTTATCGCCCATTTTACCATTTGTTCTTTTACCATTTCATCAGCATTAAACCATTTTAGCAAGACTTTATACATTTTAGAAATCATTTTTTTCCCACCTTCCTCCCAAACTTGTTCTATTTCATTATTTTTTTCCCTGAAACCGTGTTTTTTATCACTTCTATACAAGTCATATATTTGTCTATATCTTAACCAACCATAATCAAAATCAATCTGATGCTGCTCCTTCAGTTTGAAATCCTTGCCATGTCTTATTAATAAGTCTCTATACTTCAGCCAATCTTGTCCTTTATATCTTGATGTTGGATGTAAGACTTCTGCGGGTACAATCCACATGGGTATCTCTTCTGAAAAAAAGTTTTTATATCTTGTCCACGTATCCATTAGTGTTCTTCTCAAATAATGATGTTTAAACATATTGTCCATTTTTGTTTTGCCATAATACAAATATGCATGCCACCCAAATCTACAATCATGACCTTCCAGGGACAATAACATTCTATCTTGTAACATAGTCCATGCCCCTACCCAGGTCAAACATATTGCATCATGGTATAACCTTAGATTTGGTAGTTGAAACCCTCCTCTTTCTTTGGCATCACACATTATTTTCATCTTAATTCTTGGTTTTTTCCCTCCCCACACAAATTTAGACAGCTCCTTCTGCCAACCTTTGAATGTTTTTACATCTTTCACAATTGGAATAGTTTGAAACAAAAACATTAATCGTGGTAACACATTCATCTTGACCACCGCAATTCTACCCAGCAATGACAAATTCAATACATTCCACTTTTTAATATCCTGCATAATTTGCAACCATAATTTTTCATAATTATTTTTATAAAGATCAATATTTTTCATAGTTAGGTTTACACCCAGATATTTTGTCTTTTTCACCACCTCACATTCTGTAAGTTTTTGTAACTCGTTTTGTTTCTTATTTGACATATTTTTGCACATTACTCACCAAAGCTGCCATTTTCTCCAAGAGATCAATCTCTGTAGTGTGGAGATCCAATTGCAATTCCAGGAGATCCCACCTGGAAGTTTGCAGTTCTTTCTGGCTTTCTCTGCCCTGTAGCTTCAGGGGCTGAAAGACATCCTGGCTGGCTGCTTGGAAGGGTAAGTCCATTGGTCTCCTGCGAGGCAAAGGAGGTCCCTGTTGCACTTATATTGACTGGTTACTGATCCGAAGGGAACAACTGTGGGCAGGTTGAGAGCACGGATATTTATTGGGATTTTAATTACGTTTCTTGTAGTCAGCCTTTATCACAGGGACTCAAGGCGGGTGATGCAGAGCGAGTCGGTACAATCACCATCCAAGAGATGAGCGATCCAATAAACAAGACAGCTGGGGAGTGCAACGCAGTGCAAGATTACTCCCGAGGAGCCCCCCTGAGCGGCAGAGGGCTTCGCTGGAAGCAGCCTGGCTGAAGCCCGTCCGTCCCTCCGTCCGGGTCCGCGAGCTGGAACCAGGACGGGAAGCGGTTTACTTTGTGCCCAGCACTACGACGGTTAAAGGGACGGAGCTGGTTGCTGGAGAGGCCGGGCGAGCGTGGGGGCGGGGGCGACAGGCTCTTCCGCTGGGGGGGGGGGGGGGGGGGAGGGGAGAGAATGTTTTGAATGGCGGAAGAGAGGAAGAGCTTCACACGTGCAAACAGCAGGGGAAAGCCTCGCAGCCGGATCCGGGGAAGGCTGACTTGCAAGTAAGTCGTGGCCGCAATGTTCCCTCTAAGCTACGGAGTCCTGCGAGCAAAAATTCTCCTTTGTGAGCTACTGGCATTAAAGTTGTGAGCGAGCGATTTGGCTGCTGCATAAATTAGCTTGCCTTGGAGCCATCCTTCCTGAGCTGAGACAGAGATGCGTGAGCCGGAGGCTAAAAAACTGTGAGCTAGCTCACACTCACTCATCTTGGAGGGAACACTGGTCGTGGGGAGGGCTTCGATCTTGGGAGAGAGGAATGCAATTGACTCAGCATCGGTTTCTCTCCTCTCTGCAAATGAGGGGGGGGGGGGAGGAATCAGTGTCTTTAAGTGTCTGAAACCGGCGTTCGATTGCTGGTCGTTTTAATTCTGCAAAGAAAGATGCTGCTGCTATCAAGCCGGAGAGTCGTCCAGTCCGCGAGGGCAAATTCCTGGACAGTTGGGGGTGGGGGGGGTGGAGCCTGGGGAGTATAACACCACAGAATTTACCCTCCAAAGCAGGCATTTTTCGGGGGGTGGGGGGAGAGACATCTCTGTACTTGGATGATCAGTTATAATTCTGGGAGATCTCCAGGCCCCACCTGGAGGCTGGCAACCCTTTTAGGCATCAGTTTTGCTCCCCTATGTGACTGGGGCTTGGTGGGGGTGGAAGGGATAATTAGTGTCTTTAAGTGCATGAAAAAAATGTATGAAACTAGAGTTTGGTTGCTTGTGATTCTAGTTTTGTGGTGGGAGGCGAAGTGCCTTGATTTGATCAGTAAGTGAAAAAGGTCATTGCATGTGTGTGTGTGTGGGGGGGGGGGGGCTATCTCCTACCTGAGTGGGAATCAACTGCAGCCCCATCCTAAGACCCTGAGGCAGTGCCAGTGTGGGGCCGGGGCTGCTAGTGGGTATCCAAGGCCCTCCAGCAGACGAGAGGAGATTTTTTTTGAAAAAATCAGTTGCTGAAGCATAGACAGCCTAGAAATGCCATTAGTGTTGATGGAAACACCACCAATGCCCATGAGTCACAGCACAAGGCAGCTCCCCTGTGACAGGCAGAGACCCATCTCTCCCCCCCCCCCCCCCCATATCAGCCTGCCCACATCTACAAGACCAGAAGGGACAAAGGGCACCTGGAAACACATCAATATGAGGATTGTGGCCTCAGCAACAGGACCCCTGTAGTAGGAACACAAGAAGAGCCTTGCTGGATCAGACCACTGAGAGTCCATCTAGTCCAGCATCCTGTCTCCCACAGCAGACAAACCAGTTCTCTGGAGGACCAACAACAGGGCACAGAGGCCTTCCCCTGATGTTGCCTCCTGGCTCTGGGATTCTGAGGATTAGTACCTCTGAATGTGGAGGTTCCTCTCAGTTACCAGGACTAGTAGCCATTGATAGGCTTACCCTCCATGAATCTATCTAATCCCCTTTGAAAGCCATTTATTCCTGTGATCTTGACTACATCCTCTGGCAGCCAACTCAACATTTTAAACACTCTCTGTGTACAAAACTATTTCATTTCATCTGTCCTGAACCTACTGGCCATCAGCTTCATGGGATGCCCTCAAGTTCTAGTATTTTGGGAGAGGGAGAGAAATTTCTCTTTGTCCACCTTCTGTTGTTGCAGGACATCCCTGTGCAGAAGCTGAGGTTTTCCCTCAGCAGGCTTTCTCCTTCGATGTGCCTAACCATTGATTCTATCTTTGATTACTAATATACCTGGAAAAGACTGTTTGGTGTAGTGGTTAAGTGTGTGGAGTCTAATCTGGGAGAACCGGGTTTGATTCCCCACTCCTCCACTTGCACCTACTGGATGACCTTGGGCAAGCCATAGTTGTGGCACAGCTGTTCTTGAAAGAGCAGTTCTCGAAAGAGCTCTCTCAGCCCCACCTACCTCACAGGGTGTCTGTTGTGGGGAGGGGAAGAGAAAGGAGTTTGTAAGCCGCTCTGAGACTCCCTGGGTAGTGGTGAGGTATAAATCCAATCTCTTCTTCTCTTCTAGCCTGTAATTTCCTGATTCACCTCTGGATCCATATTTAAAAATTGGTATAACTATTGCTACTCTACAATCTTGTAATACAGTTGCTGAATTTCGTGATAGGTTATACCTACAGGTTAGTGGATCAACTATCTCACATCCTTAAGAACTCTCTAGTGTGCCATCAGGAGGAGCTGGAGGCTATGGTGGGCCTCCTTAGGAGATTTCTACAATAGTTCATACCAATTCACAATGGTTAATTTAGCACAATCACATTAACTCTGATCCACAAGCCATGACAAGGACGCTCTTTCCAATTCTGCAGGGCGATCCTGGGTGTGTCTTGACCAGGGTTGGTGATGTTGCTCCATCTTCTTTAGGTTCCTTTCTGCCTTTTTGATGTATTCCCCTCTCCCTCTTCATACCAACTTAGTAAAGGCATCTTTTTGTAATCAGAGGCAGCTCAAGAGAAGGGGAAGGAGATGGAGGAGCAGGACCCAGAAGGACCAGGAATTGGCAAGACAGCAAGGAAAGACCCCCATTCCATCCAGGCAGGGAGTAGTGCTGAGCTCTGGGAAAGAGCGGTGCCAGAGGTCCTGCCTCAGGAGACTGGGAACCCAGAGGAACATCGCCAGCGTTTCTGGCAGTTCTGCTACCAGGAGGCTGCTGGGCCCCGAGAGGTTTGCAGCCAGCTCCATGGACTATGCAAGCGCTGGCTGGAGCCAGATAGGCACTCCAAGAAGCAGATCCTGGACCTGGTGATCCTAGAGCGGTTCCTGGCCATCCTGCCCGAGGAAATGCAGCACTGGGTCAGAGGATGCGGGCCAGAGACCAGTTCCCAGGCGGTGTCCCTGGCCGAGGGTTTCCTCCTGAGTCGGGCAGAGGACAAGCGGCAGGCGGAGCAGGTGAGGGAGCTTCATGCAGTCCATTCAAGCTGTGACCTTCGACCTTAGCCTAAGGCCTCCCTGCCTGATATGTGTCCCTCAAGACACTTCACCGAGGCTGATAGAAAACCGCAACCCTGACTCTTGCCGCTGTAGTTGAAGCAGCTCTAATGATTGATGCAGGGGTAGGATGGGCGGGGGCAAAATCCGTCTCCTTGGTGTTTCGCATTCCTCCTCTTATCTGTGTATCGTACTGCAATTTCAGATGTGGGAACCGTCCATGAAGATGGAAGTGAAGTTCTCTGAGGAGAAAGGATCTCCTTCCGAGGAAGAGCAGAAGGCGCAGGCCAAGGAGCATTCCCAAGATGCCCTCTCCCGTGGTAAGGGCATCTTGTCCCCAGATTTGTCACATTCTGAAGCTGTTGGACAGAAGGTTCAGGACAGGAGAAAAAAGAAAATATTTCTGCACACCACAGAGAGTGGACTGCTGAGACTCAGTACTATAGGATGTAATGGTGGCCACTCGCTTGAAGGGGGAATTATACAGATTCATGGAGGGCAATTCCATTTTCATAGGAGCACAGGAGGATATTAGGGAAGCCATAGTGGATCAGGCCAAAAGCCCATCCAATCCAAGACTCTGTGTCTCTCAGTGCCATCAACAGGTCCACAAGCAGGACCAGAGCTCCTAAACCCCCCCCGCTGTTGCCCCACAAGCACCACGAATACAGGGAATCACTGCCCTGCACATAGATTTCTATCTATACCTTGTAACTAATAGCCACTTGAGGACCTCTGCTCCACATGTTTATCCAATTCCTTCTCGAAGCGGTCTAGGCTTGTAGCCACCACTACTTCCTGCAGGAGTGAATTCCACGTGTTAACTAAAATATTCCTATTTCATGGCCTGACCTATATAGCTGAGGCAAGTCAGATCTCAGAAGCTAAGCAGGATCAACTCTGGCTAGTAGTTGGATGGAAGACCTCCTTGAAATACTGGAGGCGGTAGACAGGGGCAGGCTTTATTCAGCCACCTCTCTGAATAGCCTCTAGGCCTCCTATAGGGTCAGTCCCCAGAGGTCACTATGACTTCCAGGTGCACGTGCATACACACACACACACACGTTATTAAGAATATTTTCCATACCTTCATTAGAGGGATTCAAGGTGGATCAGTCTAGGCTTCTTCAGTTAGAGGGACTTAAGTCAGCTCAAAAAAGAAAAGTTGACCTGGCACCCCTGGGAACATTGGAGGTGGGTCCCAGGGTGGAGGTGATGTCACAGTGATGTCCTCCTGCTGAAAATCTAGACCTGACATCAGAGCATCAGCAGGCACTCTAAAAACCGCTTGATATTACTCTCGAGTTCTTATGTCACATTTGGGCTTTTGGACAGGTGTGATTGTGATGTATCGTTTGACTTCATTACTTTGGCATCTTCTCCCGGAAGGCTGAACTCAAAGGCCCATGGGAGGGACCAGCCAGCAGGAGAATGGCACTCCTGGGCCTTTGGTCTGATAGAGCAGGGCTGCTGTCACCGTTTTGAGTTTTGCAGTTCACAGGATAAATTTCAAGTGTCACAGAAGTCTGAAGTGTGTTGGTAGTGTTTGTACCCCCCCCCCCCCCCCGAGGCTCATAGGTGCTGTTACACAGTATGTTGAGTGTAAACAGGGGAAGTTTTCACAGCCCTGGGAATAGGGGTAAATGAAGCAGAATATGCACAAGAAATCAAAATATGAAGTCTAGAGTAACACCCTTTTTTCCAATGTTCTCTCCCTCAAAGGCAGTGAAGAGACAGTGTTGAGTCGTCGTCTTTCTGGAGGAGTGGAAACGGCTGCTGCCCCTGCAGTCCAGGTAGGGGAGATGAGCAGGGGACCACCTGAGTTCCTCCTTCTTTCTCAGGGGGGCTTTTGCTCCTGCAGTGGCTTCTCAGGTATCTGAGCAAGAGAGGCTCTGAACGCCACGCCCTTGACCCCTGCCAAGCTCCCTATCCTCCACCCTGACAGAATGCCTGTTTCTTGAGTGCGGTCTTCCCTGGCTGGATCTCTGATGAGGAAGTTTGCTTTATCTTTCAGTGTCCGTTTTCCTTTGAGGAGGTGGCTGTGTATTTCACCGTGGCAGAGTGGGCCCTGCTGGATCCAGACCAAAGAGTGCTTTACTGGGAAGTCATGCTGGAGAACTATGGGAGTGTGGCCTCTCTGGGTAAGGATCTTTCTTACGTGTTAAAGGTGTGAATTGCTGCCATTGCGATGATGTGTGAATCAAAATATCAGAATAGTATGTCATTCTGGGGTCTGCCCTCAGGACGACTCCATGAGTTGAAGTGGCAGTGAAAGCAGCCAACATGCCTGGCTGGCCCAGGGGCAACTGCAGCCAATGCTGTGGCCAGCATGAGAGGCAGGATGGGTGTCGCAGCCTGAGGTGGAGACAGGCAAAGGACTTGGGTCACTCTTCCTCCTCTTTTCTCTCTCTCTGTCCCAAAGAAGGCACGGATGTGCGAGAGACTACAGTGGAGACAGACGAAGGGCTAGAGAGTTTCCCAAGAGGATCTCAACAGAATATTTCCTTCCCGAGTGTACTGGCTGCGGGTGAGTCTGCTTCATCATTATGTCAAGGGAATGGGCCAAGAATAGCCATGGCAGATTTCTGCTTCATTTCTTAGCAACTCTTGGTTGGGTAGAATAATACACCCTTCTGAGTAAGGAATGTGGCCTTTTGGGGCCTGCAATCTTGGGAATACTTTCGGGGGCTGAGCTCAGTTGTGGCTCTTTTAGTCCCTTTAGAAACTGCACTGTCCTTAAATACTGGATATTCCAAGAAAGGTACTTAAGAAAAGCTTTGCTGGACAAGTGAGATGCCCACCAACCTCTTCCTATCATGATCAGTTACATGTGTCCAGACCTTCCCTCCCTCCTTCAACAACTGGTATTCCTATGGGCGTACCCTGGGAACTGTAGAGTTCGCTTGCTGAAGTCCTGACTTCTCCCTTACCCTATTTCTCATGTTATTGGAGTCTGAAGACCAGCTCCTGTTCTTTCTCATCACACGTGGATGGAAATTCTGTACAATCCCAGGAATAGGAATTACGATCACTGATTGTATTTCATCATCAAAGGACCTGCATGACAAGGCAAATGGGACAGGGAAAGCAACAGATCTTTGCCCCCTTTTCTCTTAAAGTACGCTTGCAGAGTTTTGGGGAAGGGAGGGATAGACAGAATATAGAGCTCTACTGGAGGGCTAACAAGGGAAAACTTGTGAAAAGTGGCTCAGGAGATAAAATGCACGTGCATTAATCAGGAGTTCCTGATTGGTTGCTTGGCTCCTTGTGTGAGTGGTGATTGGACCTCCCTCTTTATTCCAGCAGGAGATGTCGAGGAGTCAATTGGGGAATTTCAGGGGTTCTTCCTGGAAAAATCTCAGAATGAACCGGCCACAGAAAACCTTGGAAATAGAGATGGACCACAAACGCAGGAAGGAATCCGTATGGTAAAGAGGCAGCTAAAGGCCATTCCTTACCAAGAAGGGGGCTTCCATGAAATCCCAGTCTGTGGCCGTCTCCAATGGAGCCATTCAGGAGTGAAGCCACACATCAGTTCCATGACTGAAATGACGGTCTCCAATGGAAGAAAGGGTAATGTATGTTTTCCAAACCACATTACACTGAAGGCATGGAAATACTGTTACTCTGGAAAGTACTTCAAATACAGACCAAAATTTCTTCTACACCAAAAAATACATGGAGCACAGAAGCTTTTTGAATGCTCAGAGTATGGAAAGAAATTCAGTAGGAATTCCAGTCTACAAAATCACCGAATAACCTGCTCAGAAGAGAAACCTTTTGAATGCTTAGAATGTGGAAAGAGATTCAGTAGGAGTGAGCATCTTCAAAACCACCATACAACCCACACAGGGGAGAAACCTTTTGAATGCTCAGAGTGTGGAAAGAGAATCAGTGGGAGTGGCAATCTTTATCAGCACCAAATAGTACACACAGGGGAGAAACCTTTTGAATGCCCAGAGTGTGGAAAGCAATTTAGCTGGAGTTGCAAACTTCAAGAGCATCGAAGAACCCACACAGGGGAGAAACCTTTTGAATGTTCAGACTGTGGAAAGAGATTCAGTAGCAGTAAAAGTCTTCAAGGGCATCAAAGAACCCACACAGGGGAGAAACCTTTTGAATGTTCAGAGTGTGGAAAGAGATTCACTCAGAGTGGCAGTCTTCAGGTGCATCAAAGAACCCACGTGGGGGAGAAACCTTTTGAATGCTCAGACTGTGGAAAGAGATTCAGTAGCAGTAGAAGTCTTCAAGGGCATCAAAGAACCCACACAGGGGAGAAACCTTTTGAATGTTCAGAGTGTGGAAAGAGATTCACTCAGAGTGGCAGTCTTCAGGTGCATCAAAGAACCCACACGGGGGAGAAACCTTTTGAATGCTCAGAGTGTGGAAAGAGATTCAGTCAGAGTTCCTGTCTTCAACTGCACCAAAGAACCCACACAGGGGAGAAACCTTTCGAGTGCTCAGAGTGTGGAAAGAGATTCACTCGGAGTTCCTTTCTTCAACTGCACCAAAGAACCCACACAGGAGAGAAACCTTTCGAGTGCCCAGAGTGTGGAAAGAGATTCATTCAGAGTGTCAGTCTTCAAAAGCATCAAACAACCCACACAGGGGATAAACCTTTTGAATGCTTGGAGTGCGGAAAAAGATTTAGTCGGAATGACAGTCTTCAACAACATCAAAGAATCCACACAGGGGAGAAACCTTTTGAATGCTCAGCGTGTGGAAAGCGATTCAGTCAGAGTAGCCGTCTTCTAGAGCATCAAAGAACCCACACAGGGGAGAAACCTTTTGAATGCTCAGATTGTGGGAAAAGATTCAGTCGGAATGGCAGTCTTCAAGTGCACCAAAAAACACACACAGGGGAGAAACCATTTGAATGTTCAGAGTGTGGAAAGAGATTAAGTCAGAATTCCAGTCTTCAAGTGCACCAAAAAACACACACAGGGGAGAAACGTTTTGAATGCTCAGAGTGTGGAAAGAGATTCAGTCAGAATTCCAGTCTTCAAAAGCATCAAAGAACCCACACAGGGGAGAAACCTTTTGGATGCTCAGAGTGTGGAAAGAGATTCAGTCAGAATTACAATCTTCAGGTGCACCAAAGTACCCACATGGGGGAGAAACCTTTTGAATGCTCAGAGTGTGGAAAGAGATTCAGTCAGAATCGCACTCTTCAAAAGCATCAAAGAACCCACACAGGGGAGAAACCTTTTGAATGCTCAGACTGTGGAAAGAGATTCAGTAGCAGTGGAAGTCTTCAAGGGCATCAAAGAACCCACACGGGGGAGAAACCTTTTGAATGCTCAGACTGTGGAAAGAGATTCAGTTGCAGTAGCAGTCTTCAAGGGCATCAAAGAACCCACACGGGGGAGAAACCTTTTGAATGTTCAGAGTGTGGAAAGAGATTCACTCAGAGTGGCAGTCTTCAGTTGCATCAAAGAACCCACACGGGGGAGAAACCTTTTGAATGTTCAGAGTGTGGAAAGAGATTCACTCAGAGTGGCAGTCTTCAGTTGCATCAAAGAACCCACACAGGGGAGAAACCTTTTGAATGTTCAGAGTGTGGAAAGAGATTCCATCTGTATGGCAGTCTTGAATACCATCAAAGAACCCACACGGGGGAGAAACCTTTTGAATGCTCAGAATGTGGAAAGAGATTCTATACAAGTGGTCATCTTCAAAACCATCAAAGAAATCACACAGGGGAGAAACCCTTTGGATGCTCAGAGTGTGGAAAGAGATTCATTAAGAATTCCAGTCTTCAAAAGCATCAAAGAACCCACACAGGGGAGAAACCTTTTGAATGCTCAGAGTGTGGAAAGAGATTCACTCAGAGTGGCCATCTTCAAAACCATCACAGAACCCACACGGGGGAGAAACCTTTTGAATGCTCAGAGTGTGGAAAGAGATTCAGTCAGAATCGCACTCTTCAAAAGCATCAAAGAACCCACACAGGGGAGAAACCTTTTAAATGCTCAGAGTCAGGGCCCAGCAGAGTGAAAGAAGATCATGTCCCCATTTGATTCCAAGCAGACCCAGCTTTATTCTCACCACCCTAATAAGGCAAAAGGACTTTTGAAAGGAAATACGAAGATGGAGAGGTAGCAGCTGAAAGAGGAAGGATATTTCCCAGGGTTGAAGCTTTCACAGGTCAAAGCTCATTTGGTCAGGCAAAAATGGGAACTAAGATCCATCAGACCTTATGGCAGCTCTGCAGCCTGACTTCACATGGCCCTTTTTGGCAACCCCCCTCTGTCTTCCTGAGCTGGTGAGAAGAGCCGATTGGTCTTCTGTCTCATTCTGATCTGAGAAGGGGAACTTTAACTCACGAGAGCTTAAACCGTGGATAATTTTGATGGTCTTGAAGGGGCTACCGGACTTGCATTCTGCTCTGCTTCTACAGAATAACACAGCAACCCACCAGAGAGGCAGAAAGTGTGCCTCATTCTGCTGGCCTTAAGAAGATTCTATTAGTAATAATGTATTCCCCAAATGACCATCAAGGAAAGTTTTTTAATTTTGTAAAAGATGTTTTGGCAAGATTTGACTGTACTGATATATGCTTGCTGGGATATTTCAATGCAGTATTTGATCAAGACCGGGATAGGAAGACCAATAAGAAGGTTAGAATCACCAAAGGACTTCTTCCAAGATCTTTTCCTGAACTTGCTGAAGAATATAAATTGGTTGATGCTTGGATAGTAAGACGCCCTATGGGAAGAGACTACACCTTCCACTCTGATAGACATACATCCTGGTTTAGAATTGATATGTGTTGGACTTCTGCAAGCAGGATATTAAAGATGTTGCTGTTCAACTGGGTTCCCTCTCCCTTTTCACTGTATTCATGCTCTCCAGATCCAATCTTGCTTAGTAGGAAAGGAATGTGAACTATTTAGATGAGGAATAACAACAAGCCAGTGAGTGTGTGTGTCCAGACCAAGTTCACCAAGCTGAGAGTGTGTGTCCAGACCAAGTTCACCCAGCACATTTTCTTTGGGGATTTTGAACTTGGACTTCTCATACTGAGATACTGATACTGACCACTGAGGAAGACTACAGTTTTGTAGACAAACACATAGCCCTCAGTCTGTGTCATGGTGCCTTCTTGTGTTCTTGACCAGCACACAAAGCGATTTACGTACAAAAGCTCGCAATGCCCAGCCATTTCATGTTTCCCCCTGGATGCTAGGCTCAGAATTCTGAGCATGAGATTTCTATAGTGAATGTCAATAAGTCAAAAGTAGATTTGCAGCTTACAGATACCCACTTGAACAGCATACTCAAGACTGCAACAGCACTGAGATTTTGATGCAGCAATTCAGAGCAAAAGGTGTCAGTTATCAGACACTGTTAAATATAGCAGAGTGCTAATGTTTTAAGCATGTTTTTCTTTTAAGTAAAAACAACAAAACTTTGTGTTTTGGGTCCTTTATAAAGTCTGTCTCTCCACTACCTGGCATTACATTTTATGACACACATAGCCCGGGCCAATGAGGTCTCATTTATGCCAGATCTGGCCTTCAGAACAAATGAGTTTGCCACCCCTGACCTAGGTCATGGTGGGTATTTATTTGCATGTTCCCCAAATGCTCATAGGGATGCTTTTGAAAGATTCACCACGATGTGTGTGGTCTACAGCAGGACTGGACTAGCAGAAAGGGGGATTGTTGGAACATGTATTGAAGGTGCCACTCTTGAGTGCCCTTCTAAGCTTTCTTGCCCGTAACTTATTTAGTTTTCACTTTGCATACCTTGAACGTCATCATGTTACATGTTAATTTGCTGTTCATTCTCTGGCTACAAGTCTGAACCTTCCCTGCCATTCTAATGTATTTGATAAAGAGTGCATGCTCACGAAAACTCATGCCTACCTTGAATAAACCTTTGTTGGTCTTAAAGGTGCCACTGGATTCTAAATTTAAAATGCTGTGTCTAATAATGGTATCTATGTATGATTTAAAAAGGCCAAATTTGTTGCCCTTACTTCAAAAATGAAATCAAAAGACACAAGAAAAATATTTCATGCGAGGTCTCCTAGAATCCAGCTTTGTGGCAGATAACGTTGCACCTGAATTGAATGATCTTGCTGCTGTGTGTCTAGAAATGAACAAGAGGGGGAAAGTTTTCTAATATTAACTTTTGCCGCAACATTTAAAAACAAAACAAATCTCACCTTAACAGAGTAAAATCCAATATAAAGAAAGTGCCTTCAAATTTTGGTCACCTCTTGTAAGTATGCCAACCCCCTGTGCATCAGGAGGGGTCGTTTCAACCCCCCAAGCGTGCCCCAGGAGTCCGTACACCATGCAACTTAACATAAGTGAACATAAAGATGGAAGCCAGGACTGGCAGCCAGTATTATGCCTAGGATATGACCCTGGGAAAAGCCCATGAGGTCTTCCCTTGACAGCTGCAACTACCCCCCCTTCCCCACTGATATCTGCATATTCTGGACGATGGACCTACCTTGCCCCAGAGTAACTTCTTTCCATTTCAAACCCATGGCCGAGGACAGACTGGCAATGTAAAGCGGGGCAGCCCCGCGTCGGAAGTGGAAGAAAAGAGCCCGTTCAGACATGCGCATCTGTCCCTCGGCTCCATTTCGCACTTACCCGTCTCCCAGTCGCTTTCCATCCGCTTTAACAGGACACCGGGTAAAACCGGTGTTCAGGGGCCGTCCTCCGCATGCCTCCCGCTTCCAAATTGTGTGAACCGGAAGAAGCGGGAGGCATCCGGAGGCGGCGGAGTGAATGCGCCGGCACAAAGTTATGCGCATGTCTGCATGTCCGCATGTGCGAAACACATCAAAGGGAAAACAAAAAAAAGCGCAACGGCGCGTGCACCAGCTCCGCAGCAGTCTGAACGCTCCGTATCGGCACCACTGCGCATTGCTCTGGCCAGTATGAACGGCCAGCTCCGTGGAGTTTTCCCCCCGCACCAGTTCCCTCCACTTTGCCCCCGCTTTACATTGCCAGTCTGTCCTCGGCCCTAATCTCATCAATCTGATCTCATCTTCCCTTCTCACATTTCCTTCATAATAGGAAGCCCTGGCTTCTACTACTTCCCTACACCCCGAACCCAGGTGGTTCATCAAGCAGTATTGTTTTCATTTTGCTTAGGTTAAATTAGCAATCCATTAGTCTTGCAACTGCAGAAAACGAATCATGAACACAACCCAAAATGTACTGGCCTCTTTGGTCCAGTCTTGGGAACTCTTTACCATGTTTCCAAAGCTGCATTGCTCACTCCTGATTAGACCCATCACACCTCGGATTAATCCCCTCAATGTTTTGTCCTGAGGGACCCTGCACATTAGCAAGCCCCTGGACATCTTTTTGGGTATAAAAATAGCACTCAGAACTCAGTCTCTCTGTGTCTGCCTGCCCGGACATTCTATTGGCCATTTTACATTTTTCCAGTCTCTGCTTCATGGACCCATGAACTCCTGGATAGATAATGTATCCCCAACACCCTCCTATATTCCCACTCACCTCTGTACTTCCATTACTGTGTGTATGATATAATGTGTGTTTTATTTCTGTATGTGTGCATTTTGTTAGGATTTTCTTCTGTTTAATAAAACCGTTTTGATTGACAAAATGTTTGGTTATTAAGTGCTTTCATCAAGGGAAAGATCTTGGTAAAAAGAGGTAGGAAGAGCCTCGCTTCGTTAACCCCCCCCCCCCCCCCCCCCGGCTGAGGTTCGCCACTTAGCTGAATTCCCCAAGTAACTGAAGGCAGCTATTCAGCTTCTTAAATCAAAGCTGGTAGGGGTAACAGTCTGAATGTCTCTGGTCTTGAAAACCCTGGGGCAGCTGTGATTTGAAGACCCTTTCCAACCCCAGACAATATGGGGAGCAAACAAGAGAAGAGTGCGATTTCAAGTTGAGGCTTTGTGCTTCCTTCATGGGGTGGGGGTGGTCTTGTGTGTCAGGATGGAAAGTGTGTGGATTCTCACCTTCCCTGTCTCCAGCATCAGGGCCACATTCTGAACTGGACCTTCTTTGGGGTGCTGCTGAAACAGCTGCTGTGCTCAGGTCAGGGGAGGATCCTCCTCCGGGAGGGATGCAGGAAAGATCTCAGGAGGCCTCTGATTTGTCGTTGGGTTGCCAACTCCAGATTGAGAAATTCCTGGAAATTTGGGGAGGGAGCCTGGGTTTTGCAAAGGGGAAGGTCCCCTGTGGGGCATAATGCCTGGGAGTCCACTCACCAAAGCTGCCATTTTCTCCAAGAGATCAATCTCTGTAGTGTGGAGATCCAATTGCAATTCCAGGAGATCCCACCTGGAAGTTTGCAGTTCTTTCTGGCTTTCTCTGCCCTGTAGCTTCAGGGGCTGAAAGACATCCTGGCTGGCTGCTTGGAAGGCTAAGTCCATTGGTCTCCTGCGAGGCAAAGGAGGTCCCTGTTGCACTTATATTGACTGGTTACTGATCCGAAGGGAACAACTGTGGGCAGGTTGAGAGCACGGATACTTATCGGTATTTTAATTACGTTTCTTGTAGTCAGCCTTTATCACAGGGACTCAAGGCGGGTGATGCAAAGCGAGTCGGTACAATCACCATCCAAGAGATGAGCGATCCAATAAACAAGACAGCTGGGGAGTGCAACGCAGTGCAAGATTACTCCCGAGGAGCCCCCCTGAGCGGCAGAGGGCATCGCTGGAAGCAGCCTGGCTGAAGTCCGTCCGTCCCTCCGTCCGGGTCCGCGAGCTGGAACCAGGACGGGAAGCGGTTTACTTTGTGCCCAGCACTACGAGGGTTAAAGGGACGGAGCTGGTTGCTGGAGAGGCCGAGCGAGCGCAGGGGCGGGGGCGACAGGCTCTTCCGCTGTGGGGGGGGGGGGAGGGGAGAGAATTTTTTGAATGGCGGAAGAGAGGAAGAGCTTCACACGTGCAAACAGCAGGGGAAAGCCTCGCAGCCGGATCCGGGGAAGGCTGACTTGCAAGTAAGTCGTGGCCGCAATGTTCCCTCTAAGCTACGGAGTCCCGCGAGCAAAAATTCTCCTTTGTGAGCTACTGGCATTAAAGTTGTGAGCGAGCGATTTGGCTGCTGCATAAATTAGCTTGCCTTGGAGCCATCCTTCCTGAGCTGAGACAGAGATGCGTGAGCCGGAGGCTAAAAAACTGTGAGGTAGCTCACACTCACTCATCTTGGAGGGAACACTGGTCGTGGGGAGGGCTTCGATCTTGGGAGAGAGGAATGCAATTGACTCAGCATCGGTTTCTCTCCTCTCTGCAAAAGAGGGGGGTTTTTTTGTGGGGGGGGGGGAGGAATCAGTGTCTTTAAGTAAGTGTCTGAAACCGGCGTTCGATTGCTGGTCGTTTTAATTCTGCAAAGAAAGATGCTGCTGCTATCAAGCCGGAGAGTCGTCCAGTCCGCGAGGGCAAATTCCTGGACAGTTGGGGGTGGGGGGGGGGGTGGAGCCTGGGGAGTATAACACCACAGAACTTACCCTCCAAAGCAGGCATTTTTCCGAGGGTGGGGGGAGAGACATCTCTGTACTTGGATGATCAGTTATAATTCTGGGAGATCTCCAGGCCCCACCTGGAGGCTGGCAACCCTTTTAGGCATCAGTTTTGCTCCCCTATGTGACTGGGGCTTGGTGGGGGTGGAAGGGATAATTAGTGTCTTTAAGTGCATGAAAAAAATGTATGAAACTAGAGTTTGGTTGCTTGTGATTCCAGTTTTGGGGTGGGAGGCGAAGTGCCTTGATTTGATCAGTAAGTGAAAAAGGTCATTGCATGTGTGTGTGTGTGGGGGGGGGGCTAACTCCTACCTGAGTGGGAATCAACTGCAGCCCCATCCTAAGACCCTGAGGCAGTGCCAGTGTGGGGCCGGGGCTGCTAGTGGGTATCCAAGGCCCTCCAGCAGACGAGAGGAGATTTTTTTTGAAAAAATCAGTTGCTGAAGCATAGACAGCCTAGAAATGCCATTAGTGTTGATGGAAACACCACCAATGCCCATGAGTCACAGCACAAGGCAGCTCCCCTGTGACAGGCAGAGACCCATCTCTCCCCCCCCCCCCCCATATCAGCCTGCCCACATCTACAAGACCAGAAGGGACAAAGGGCACCTGGAAACACATCAATATGAGGATTGTGGCCTCAGCAACAGGACCCCTGTAGTAGGAACACAAGAAGAGCCTTGCTGGATCAGACCACTGAGAGTCCATCTAGTCCAGCATCCTGTCTCCCACAGCAGACAAACCAGTTCTCTGGAGGACCAACAACAGGGCACAGAGGCCTTCCCCTGATGTTGCCTCCTGGCTCTGGGATTCTGAGGATTAGTACCTCTGAATGTGGAGGTTCCTCTCAGTTACCAAGACTAGTAGCCATTGATAGGCTTACCCTCCATGAATCTATCTAATCCCCTTTGAAAGCCATTTATTCCTGTGATCTTGACTACATCCTCTGGCAGCCAACTCAACATTTTAAACACTCTCTGTGTACAAAACTATTTCATTTTCATCTGTCCTGAACCTACTGGCCATCAGCTTCATGGGATGCCCTCAAGTTCTAGTATTTTGGGAGAGGGAGAGAAATTTCTCTTTGTCCACCTTCTGTTGTTGCAGGACATCCCTGTGCAGAAGCTGAGGTTTTCCCTCAGCAGGCTTTCTCCTTCGATGTGCCTAACCATTGATTCTATCTTTGATTACTAATATACCTGGAAAAGACTGTTTGGTGTAGTGGTTAAGTGTGTGGAGTCTAATCTGGGAGAACCGGGTTTGATTCCCCACTCCTCCACTTGCACCTACTGGATGACCTTGGGCAAGCCATAGTTCTGGCACAGCTGTTCTTGAAAGAGCAGTTCTCGAAAGAGCTCTCTCAGCCCCACCTACCTCACAGGGTGTGTGTTGTGGGGAGGGGAAGGGAAAGGAGTTTGTAAGCCGCTCTGAGACTCCCTGGGTAGTGGTGAGGTATAAATCCAATCTCTTCTTCTCTTTTAGCCTGTAATTTCCTGATTCACCTCTGGATCCATATTTAAAAATTAGTATAACTATTGCTACTCTACAATCTTGTAATACAGTCGCTGAATTTCGTGATAGGTTATACCTACAGGTTAGTGGATCAACTATCTCACATCCTTAAGAACTCTCTAGTGTGCCATCAGGATCTGGAGGCTATGGTGGGCCTCCTTAGGAGATTTCTACAATAGTTCATACCAATTCACAATGGTTAATTTAGCACAATCACATTAACTCTGATCCACAAACCATGACAAGGACGCTCCTTCCAATTCTGCAGGGCGATCCTGGGTGTGTCTTGACCAGGGTTGGTGATGTTGCTCCATCTTCTTTAGGTTCCTTTCTGCCTTTTTGATGTATTCCCCTCTCCCTCTTCATACCAACTTAGTAAAGGCATCTTTTTGTAATCAGAGGCAGCTCAAGAGAAGGGGAAGGAGATGGAGGAGCAGGACCCAGAAGGACCAGGAATTGGCAAGACAGCAAGGAAAGACCCCCATTCCATCCAGGCAGGGAGTAGTGCTGAGCTCTGGGAAAGAGCGGTGCCAGAGGTCCTGCCTCAGGAGACTGGGAACCCAGAGGAACATCGCCAGCGTTTCCGGCAGTTCTGCTACCAGGAGGCTGCTGGGCCCCGAGAGGTTTGCAGCCAGCTCCATGGACTTTGCAAGCACTGGCTGGAGCCGGAGAGGCACTCCAAGAAGCAGATCCTGGACCTGGTGATCCTGGAGCAATTCCTGGGTATCCTGCCCAAGGAAATGCAGCACTGGGTCAGAGGATGCGGTCCGGAGACCAGTTCCCAGGCGGTGTCCCTGGCCGAGGGTTTCCTCCTGAGTCGGGCAGAGGACAAGCGGCAGGCGGAGCAGGTGAGGGAGCTTCATGCCGTCCATTCAAGCTGTGACCTTCGACCTTAGCCTAAGGCCTCCCTGCCTGATATGTGTCCCTCAAGACACTTCACCGAGGCTGATAGAAAAGCGCAACCCTGATTCTTGCCGCTGTAGTTGAAGCAGCTCTAATGATTGATGCAGGGGTAGGATGGGCGGGGGCAAAATCCGTCTCCTTGGTGTTTTGCATTCCTCCTCTTACCTGTATCTCGTACTGCAATTTCAGATGTGGGAACCGTCCATGAAGATGGAAGTGAATTTCTCTGAGGAGAAAGGATCTCCTTCCGAGGAAGAGCAGAAGGCGCAGGCCAAGGAGCATTCCCAAGATGCCCTCTCCCGTAGTAAGGGCATCTTGTCCCCAGATTTGTCACATTCTGAAGCTGTTGGACAGAAGGTTCAGGACAGGAGAAAAAAGAAAATATTTCTGCACACCACACAGAGTGGACTGCTGAGACTCAGTACTATAGGATGTAATGGTGGCCACTCGCTTGAAGGGGGAATTATACAGATTCATGGAGGGCAATTCCATTTTCATAGGAGCACAGGAGGATATTAGGGAAGCCATAGTGGATCAGGCCAAAAGCCCATCCAATCCAAGACTCTGTGTCTCTCAGTGCGCCAAACCCAGGTGCCATCAAGAGGTCCACAAGCAGGACCAGAGCTCCTAAAGCCCGCCCGCTGTTGCCCCACAAGCACCAAGAATACAGGGAATCACTGCCCTGCACATAGAGTTCCATCTTTACCTTGTAGCTAATAGCCACTTGAGGACCTCTGCACACACACACACACGTTATTAAGAATATTTTAGGTACTTTCATTAGAGGGATTCAAGGTGGCTCAGAAAAGAAAAGTTGACCTGGCATCCCTGGGAACATTGGAGGTGGGTCCCAGGGTGGATGTGATGTCACAGTGACGTCTCATCCTGCTGAAAATCTAGACCTGACATCAGAGCATCAGTAGGCACTCTAGAAACCGCTTGATATTACTCTTGAGTTCTCAGATGTGCTAATATCACGTTTGGGTTTTTGGACAGGTGTGATTGTGATGTATCGTTTGACCTCATTACTCTGTCATCTTCTCCCAGAAGGCTGAACTCAAAGGCCCATGGGAGGGACCAGCCAGCGGGAGAATGGCACTCCTGGGCCTTTGGTCTGATGGAGCAGGGCTGCTGTCACCATTTTGAGCTTTGCAGTTCACAGGATATATTTCAAGTGTCACAGAAGTCTGAAGTGTATTGGTAGTGTTTGTACCCCCTCCCCCCGAGGCTCATAGGTGCTGTTACACAGTTTGTTGAGTGTAAACAGGGGAAGTTTTCACAGCCCTGGGAATAGGGGTACATGAAGCAGGATATGCAGAAGCAAACAAAATATGAAGTCTAGAGTAACACCCTTTTTTCCAATGTTCTCTCCCTCACAGGCAGTGAAGAGACGATGTTGAGTTGTGGAGGAGTGGAAACGGCTGCTGCCCCTGCAGTCCAGGTAGGGGAGATGAACAGGGGACCACCTGAGTTCCTCCTTCTTTCTCAGGGGGGCTTTTGCTCCTGCAGTGGTTTCTCAGGTATCTGAGCAAGAGAGGCTCTGAACGCCACGCCCTTGACCCCTGCCAAGCTCCCCATCCTCCAACCTGACAGAATGCCTGTTTCTTGAGTGCTGTCTTCCCTGGCTGGATCTCTGATGAGGAAGTTTGCTTTATCTTTCAGTGTCCGTTTTCCTTTGAGGAGGTGGCTGTGTATTTCACCGTGGTAGAGTGGGCCCTGCTGGATCCAGACCAAAGAGCACTTTTCTGGGAAGTCATGCTGGAGAACTATGGGAGTGTGGCCTCTCTGGGTAAGGATCTTTCTTACGTGTTAAAGGTGTGAATTGCTGCCATTGCGATGATGTGTGAATCAAAATATCAGAATAGTATGTCATTCTGGGGTCTGCCCTCAGGACGACTCCATGAGTTGAAGTGGCAGTGAAAGCAGCCAACATGCCTGGCTGGCCCAGGGGCAACTGCAGCCAATGCTGTGGCCAGCATGAGAGGCAGGATGGGTGTCACGGCCTGAGGTGGAGACAGGCAAAGGACTTGGGTCACTCTTCCTCCTCTTTTCTCTCTCTCTGTCCCAAAGAAGGCACGAATGTGCGAGAGACTACAGTGGAGACAGACGAAGGGCTGGAGAGTTTCCCAAGAGGATCTCAACAGAATATTTCCTTCCCGAGTGAACTGGCTGCGAGTGAGTCTGCTTCATCATTATGTCAAGGGAATGGGCCAAGAATAGCCATGGCAGATTTCTGCTTCATTTCTTAGCAACTCTACCCAACTTGGTTGGGTAGAATAATACACCCTTCTGGGTAAGGAATGTGGCCTTTTGGGGCCTGCGATCTTGGGAATTCTTTCGGGGGCTGAGCTCACTTGTGGCTCTTTTAGTCCCTTTAGAAACTGCACTGTCCTTAAATACTGGATATTCCAAGAAAGGTACTTAAGAAAAGCTTTGCTGGACAAGTGAGATGCCCACCAACCTCTTCCTATCATGATCAGTTACATGTGTCCAGACCTTCCCTCCCTCCTTCAACAACTGGTACTCCTATGGGCGTACCCTGGGAACTGTAGAGGTCGCTTGCTGAAGTCCTGACTTCTCCCTTACCCTATTTCTCATGTTATTGGAGTCTGAAGACCAGCTCCTGTTCTTTCTCATCACACGTGGATGGAAATTCTGTACAATCCCAGGAGTAGGAATTACGATCACTGATTGTATTTCATCATCAAAGGACCTGCATGACAAGGCAAATGGGATAGGCAAAGCAACAGATCTTTGCGCCCTTTTCTCTTAATGTATGCTTGGGAGTTTTGAGGAAGGGAGGGATAGACAGAATATAGAACTCTACTGGAGGGCTAGCAAGGGAAAACTTGTGAAAAGTGGCTCAGGAGATAAAATGCACGTGCATTAATCAGGAGTTCCTGATTGGTTGCTTGGCTCCTTGTGTGAGTGGTGATTGGACCTCCCTCTTTATTCCAGCAGGAGATGTCGAGGAGTCAATTCGGGAATTTCAGAGGTTCTTCCTGGAAAAATCTCAGAATGAACCGGCCACAGAAAACCTTGGAAATAGAGATGGACCACAAACGCAGGAAGGAATCCATATGGTAAAGAGGCACCGAATAACCTGCTCAGAAGAGAAACCTTTTGAATGCTTAGAATGTGGAAAGAGATTCAGTAGGAGTGAGCATCTTCAAAAGCACCATACAACCCACACAGGGGAGAAACCTTTTGAATGCTCACAGTGTGGAAAGAGATTCAGTGGGAGTGGCAATTTTTATCAGCACCAAAGAGTGCACACAGGGGAGAAATCTTTTGAATGCCCAGAGTGTGGAAAGAGATTCAGTCAGAGTGGCAGTCTTCAACTGCACCGAAGAACCCACACAGGGGAGAAACCTTTCGAGTGCTCAGAGTGTGGAAAGAGATTCAGTCGGAGTTCCTTTCTTCAACTGCACCAAAGAACCCACACAGGGGAGAAACCTTTCGAGTGCCCAGAGTGTGGAAAGAGATTCATTCAGAGTGTCAGTCTTCAAAAGCATCAAACAACCCACACAGGAGAGAAACCTTTTGAATGCTTGGAGTGCGGAAGAAGATTTAGTCGGAATGACAGTCTTCAACAACATCAAAGAATCCACACAGGGGAGAAACCTTTTGAATGCTCAGCGTGTGGAAAGCGATTCAGTCAGAATTCCAGTCTTCATAAGCATCAAAGAACCCACACAGGGGAGAAACCTTTTGGATGCTCAAAGTGTGGAAAGAGATTCAGTCAGAATTACAATCTTCAAGTGCACCAAAGTACCCACATGGGGGAGAAACCTTTTGAATGCTCAGAGTGTGGAAAGAGATTCAGTAGGACTTCCTGTCTTCAAAAACATCAAAGAACCCACACAGGGGAGAAACCTTTTGAATGCTCAGAGTGTGGAAAGAGATTCAGTCGCAGTAGCAGTCTTCAAGGGCATCAAAGAACCCACACAGGGGAGAAACCTTTTGAATGCTCAGAGTGTGGAAAGAGATTCAGTAGTAATTGCAGTCTTCTAGGGCATCAAAGAACCCACAGGGGGGAGAAACCTTTTGAATGCTCAGAGTGTGGAAAGAGATTCAGTAGCAGTTGCAATCTTCAAGGGCATCAAAGAACCCACACAGGGGAGAAACCTTTTGAATGCTCAGAGTGTGGAAAGAGATTCCATCTGTATGGCAGTCTTGAATACCATCAAAGAACCCACACAGGGGAGAAACCTTTTGAATGCTCAGAATGTGGAAAGAGATTCTATACAAGTGGTCATCTTCAAAACCATCAAAGAAATCACACAGGGGAGAAACCCTTTGAATGCTCAGAGTGTGGAAAGAGATTCATTAAGAATTCCAGTCTTCAAAAACATCAAAGAACCCACACAGGGGAGAAACCTTTTGAGTGCTCAGAGTGTGGAAAGAGATTCAGTCAGAGTGGCAATCTTCAAAACCATCACAGAACCCACACGGGGGAGAAACCTTTTAAATGCTCAGAGTGTGGAAAGAGATTCAGTCAGAATCGCACTCTTCAAAATCATCAAAGAACCCACACAGGGGAGAAACCTTTTGAATGCTCAGAGTGTGGAAAGAGATTCAGTCAGAGTGGCCATCTTCAAAAGCATCAAAGAACCCACACAGGGGAGAAACCTTTTAAATGCTCAGAGTCAGGGCCCAGCAGAATGAAAGAAGACCATCTGCCCGTTCGATTCCAAGCAGACCCAGTTTCATTCTCACCACCCTAATAAGGCAAAAGGACTTTTGAAAGGAAATAGAAAGATGGAGAGGTAGCATCTGAAAGAGGAAGGATATTTCCCAGGGTTGAAGCTTTCACAGGTCAAAGCTCATTTGGTCAGGCAAAAATGGGAACTAAGATCCATCAGACCTTATGGCAGCTCTGCAGCCTGACTTCACATGGCACTTTTTGGCAACCCCCCTCTGTCTTCCTGAGCTGGTGAGAAGGGCCGATGGGTCTTCTGTCTCATTCTGATCTGAGAAGGGGAACTTTAACTCACGAGAGCTTAAACCATGGATAATTTTGGTGGTCTTGAAGACTTGCATTCTGCTCTCCTTCTACAGAATAACACAGCAACCCACCAGAGAGGCAGAAAGTGTGCCTCATTCTGCTGGCCTTAAGAAGATTCTATTAGTAATAATGTATTCCCCAAATGACCATCAAGGAAAGTTTTTTAATTTTGTAAAAGATGTTTTGGCAAGATTTGACTGTACTGATATATGCTTGCTGGGATATTTCAATGCAGTATTTGATCAAGACCGGGATAGGAAGACCAATAAGAAGGTTAGAATCACCAAAGGACTTCTTCCAAGATCTTTTCCTGAACTTGCTGAAGAATATAAATTGGTTGATGCTTGGATAGTAAGACGCCCTATGGGAAGAGACTACACCTTCCACTCTGATAGACATACATCCTGGTTTAGAATTGATATGTGTTGGACTTCTGCAAGCAGGATATTAAAGATGTTGCTGTTCAACTGGGTTCCCTCCCCCTTTTCACTGTATTCATGCTCTCCAGATCCAATCTTGCTTAGTAGGAAAGGAATGTGAACTATTTAGACGAGGAATAACAACAAGCCAGTGAGTGTGTGTGTCCAGACCAAGTTCACCAAGCTGAGAGTGTGTGTCCAGACCAAGTTCACCCAGCACATTTTCTTTGGGAATTTTGAACTTAGACTTCTCATACTGAGATACTGATACTGACCACTGAGGAAGACTACAGTTTTGTAGACAAACACATAGCCCTCAGTCTGTGTCATGGTGCCTTCTTGTGTTCTTGACCAGCACACAAAGCGATTTACGTACAAAAGCTCACAATGCCCAGCCATTTCATGTTTCCCCCTGGATGCTAGGCTCAGAATTCTGAGCATGAGATTTCTATAGTGAATGTCAATAAGTCAAAAGTAGATAGGCAGCTTACAGATACCCACTTGAACAGCATACTCGAGACTGCAACAGCACTGAGATTTTGATGCAGCAATTCAGAGCAAAAGGTGTCAGTTATCAGACACTGTTAAATATAGCAGAGTGCTAATGTTTTAAGCATGTTTTTCTTTTAAGTAAAAACAACAAAACTTTGTGTTTTGGGTCCTTTATAAAGTTTATCTCTCCACTACCTGGCATTACATTTTATGACACACATAGCCCGGGCCAATGTGGTCTCATTTATGCCAGATCTGGCCTTCAGAACAAATGAGTTTGCCACCCCTGACCTAGGTCATGGTGGGTATTTATTTGCATGTTCCCCAAATGCTCATAGGGATGCTTTTGAAAGATTCACCACGATGTGTGTGGTCTACAGCAGGACTGGACTAGCAGAAAGGGGGATTGTTGGAACATGTATTGAAGGTGCCACTCTTGAGTGCCCTTCTAAGCTTTCTTGCCCTTAACTTATTTAGTTTTCACTTTGCATACCTTGAACGTCATCATGTTACATGTTAATTTGCTGTTCATTCTCTGGCTACAAGTCTGAACCTTCCCTGCCATTCTAATGTATTTGATAAAGAGTGCATGCTCACGAAAACTCATGCCTACCTTGAATAAACCTTTGTTGGTCTTAAAGGTGCCACTGGATTCTAAATTTAAAATGCTGTGTCTAATAATGGTATCTAGGTATGATTTAAAAAAGCCAAATTTGTTGCCCTTACTTCAAAAATGAAATCAAAAGACACAAGAAAAATATTTCATGTGAGGCCTCCTAGAATCCAGCTTTGTGGCAAATGAAGTTGCACCTGAATTGAATGATCTTGCTGCTGTGTGTCTAGAAATAAACAAGAGGGGGAAAGTTTTCTAATATTAACTTGTGCCACAACATTAAAAAAGACCCTCACCTTAACAGAGTAAAATCCAATATAAAGAAAGTGCCTTCAAATTTTGGTCACCTCTTGTAAGTATGCCAACCCCCTGTGCATCAGGAGGGGTCGTTTCAACCCCCCAAGCGTGCCCCAGGAGTTCGTACTCCATGCAACTTGACATGTGAACATAAAGATGGAAGCCAGGACTGGCAGACCAGTATTATGCCTAGGATATGACCCTGGGAAAAGCCCATGAGGTCTTCCCTTGACAGCTGCAACTACCCCCCTTCCCCACTGATATCTGCATACTCTGGACGATGGACCTGCCTTGCCCCAGAGTAACTTCTTTCCATTTCAAACCCATGGCCGAGAACAGACTGGCAATGTAAAGCGGGGCAGCCCCGCGTCGGAAGTGGAAGAAAAGAGCCCATTCAGACATGCGCATCTGTCCCTCGGCTCCATTTCGCACTTACCCGTCTCCCAGTCGCTTTCCATCCGCTTTAACAGGACACCGGGTAAAACCGGTGTTCAGGGGCCGTCCTCCGCATGCCTCCCGCTTCCAAATAGTGTGAACCGGAAGAAGCGGGAGGCATCCGGAGGCGGCGGAGTGAATGCGCCGGCACAAAGTTATGCGCATGTCTGCATGTCCGCATGTGCGAAACACATCAAAGGGAAAACAAAAAAAAGTGCAACGGCGCGCGCGCCAGCTCCGCAGCAGTCTGAACGCTCCGTATCGGCACCACTGCGCATTGCTCTGGCCAGTATGAACGGCCAGCTCCGTGGAGTTTTCCCCCCGCACCAGTTCCCTCCACTTTGCCCTCGCTTTACATTGCCAGTCTGTCCTCGGCCCTAATCTCATCAATCTGATCTCATCTTCCCTTCTCACATTTCCTTCATAATAGGAAGCCCTGGCTTCTACTACTTCCCTACACCCCGAACCCAGGTGGTTCATCAAGCAGTATTGTTTTCATTTTGCTTAGGTTAAATTAGCAATCCATTAGTCTTGCAACTGCAGAAAACGAATCATGAACACAACCCAAAATGTACT
Source organism: Lepidodactylus listeri (assembly GCA_029233225.1). NCBI lineage: Eukaryota > Metazoa > Chordata > Lepidosauria > Squamata > Gekkonidae > Lepidodactylus > Lepidodactylus listeri. The sequence goes on along the minus strand of JARCFY010000011.1, from coordinate 96,441,347 downwards.
GGCCTCTTTGGTCCAGTCTTGGGAACTCTTTACCATGTTTCCAAAGCTGCATTGCTCACTCCTGATTAGACCCATCACACCTCGGATTAATCCCCTCAGTGTTTTGTCCTGAGGGACCCTGCACATTAGCAAGCCCCTGGAAATCTTTTTGGGTATAAAAATAGCACTCAGAACTCAGTCTCTCTGTGTCTGCCTGCCCGGACATTCTATTGGCCATTTTACATTTTTCCAGTCTCTGCTTCATGGACCCATGAACTCCTGGATAGATAATGTATCCCCAACACCCTCCTATATTCCCACTCACCTCTGTACTTCCATTACTGTGTGTATGATATAATGTGTGTTTTATTTCTGTATGTGTGCATTTTGTTAGGATTTTCTTCTGTTTAATAAAACCGTTTTGATTGACAAAATGTTTGGTTATTAAGCGCTTTCATCAAGGGAAAGATCTTGGTAAAAAGAGGTAGGAAGAGCCTCGCTCCGTTAAACCCCCCCCCCCCCCCCCCCCCCGGCTGAGGTTCGCCACTTAACTGAATTCCCCAAGTAACTGAAGGCAGCTATTCAGCTTCTTAAATCAAAGCTGGTAGGGGTAACAGTCTGAATGTCTCTGGTCTTGAAAACCCTGGGGCAGCTGTGATTTGAAGACCCTTTCCAACCCCAGACAATATGGGGAGCAAACAAGAGAAGAGTGCGATTTCAAGTTGAGGCTTTGTGCTTCCTTCATGGGGTGGGGGTGGTCTTGTGTGTCAGGATGGAAAGTGTGTGGATTCTCACCTTCCCTGTCTCCAGCATCAGGGCCACATTCTGAACTGGACCTTCTTTGGGGTGCTGCTGAAACAGCTGCTGTGCTCAGGTCAGGGGAGGATCCTCCTCCGGGAGGGATGCAGGAAAGATCTCAGGAGGCCTCTGATTTGTCGTTGGGTTGCCAACTCCAGATTGAGAAATTCCTGGAAATTTGGGGAGGGAGCCTGGGTTTTGCAAAGGGGAAGGTCCCCTGTGGGGCATAATGCCTGGGAGTCCACTCACCAAAGCTGCCATTTTCTCCAAGAGATCAATCTCTGTAGTGTGGAGATCCAATTGCAATTCCAGGAGATCCCACCTGGAAGTTTGCAGTTCTTTCTGGCTTTCTCTGCCCTGTAGCTTCAGGGGCTGAAAGACATCCTGGCTGGCTGCTTGGAAGGCTAAGTCCATTGGTCTCCTGCGAGGCAAAGGAGGTCCCTATTGCACTTATATTGACTGGTTACTGATCCGAAGGGAACAACTGTGGGCAGGTTGAGAGCACGGATATTTATTGGTATTTTAATTACGTTTCTTGTAGTCAGCCTTTATCACAGGGACTCAAGGCGGGTGATGCAAAGCGAGTCGGTACAATCACCATCCAAGAGATGAGCGATCCAATAAACAAGACAGCTGGGGAGTGCAACGCAGTGCAAGATTACTCCCGAGGAGCCCCCCTGAGCGGCAGAGGGCATCGCTGGAAGCAGCCTGGCTGAAGTCCGTCCGTCCCTCCGTCCGGGTCCGCGAGCTGGAACCAGGACGGGAAGCGGTTTACTTTGTGCCCAGCACTACGAGGGTTAAAGGGACGGAGCTGGTTGCTGGAGAGGCCGAGCGAGCGCAGGGGCGGGGGCCGGGGCGGGGGGCGGGGGGAAGACAGGCTCTTCCGCTGGGGGGGGGGGGGGGGAGAAGGGAGAGAATGTTTTGAATGGCGGAAGAGAGGAAGAGCTTCACACGTGCACACAGCAGGGGAAAGCCTCGCAGCCGGATCCGGGGAAGGCTGACTTGCAAGTAAGTCGTGGCCGCAATGTTCCCTCTAAGCTACGGAGTCCTGCGAGCAAAAATTCTCCTTTGTGAGCTACTGGCATTAAAGTTGTGAGCGAGCGATTTGGCTGCTGCATAAATTAGCTTGCCTTGGAGCCATCCTTCCTGAGCTGAGACAGAGATGCGTGAGCCGGAGGCTAAAAAACTGTGAGCTAGCTCACACTCACTCATCTTGGAGGGAACACTGGTCGTGGGGAGGGCTTCGATCTTGGGAGAGAGGAATGCAATTGACTCAGCATCGGTTTCTCTCCTCTCTGCAAATGAGGGGGGGGGAGGAATCAGTGTCTTTAAGTGTCTGAAACCGGCGTTCGATTGCTGGTCGTTTTAATTCTGCAAAGAAAGATGCTGCTGCTATCAAGCCGGAGAGTCGTCCAGTCCGCGAGGGCAAATTCCTGGACAGTTGGGGGTGGGTGGGGGGGTGGAGCCTGGGGAGTATAACACCACAGAACTTACCCTCCAAAGCAGGCATTTTTCCGGGGGTGGGGGGAGAGACATCTCTGTACTTGGATGATCAGTTATAATTCTGGGAGATCTCCAGGCCCCACCTGGAGGCTGGCAACCCTTTTAGGCATCAGTTTTGCTCCCCTATGTGACTGGGGCTTGGTGGGGGTGGAAGGGATAATTAGTGTCTTTAAGTGCATGAAAAAAATGTATGAAACTAGAGTTTGGTTGCTTGTGATTCCAGTTTTGGGGTGGGAGGCGAAGTGCCTTGATTTGATCAGTAAGTGAAAAAGGTCATTGCATGTGTGTGTGTGGGGGGGGGGGGCTAACTCCTACCTGAGTGGGAATCAACTGCAGCCCCATCCTAAGACCCTGAGGCAGTGCCAGTGTGGGGCCGGGGCTGCTAGTGGGTATCCAAGGCCCTCCAGGAGACGAGAGGAGATCTTTTTTGAAAAAATCAGTTGCTGAAGCATAGACAGCCTAGAAATGCCATTAGTGTTGATGGAAACACCACCAATGCCCATGAGTCACAGCACAAGGCAGCTCCCCTGTGACAGGCAGAGAACCATCTCTCCCCCCCCCCCCCCCCATATCAGCCTGCCCACATCTACAAGACCAGAAGGGACAAAGGGCACCTGGAAACACATCAATATGAGGACTGTGGCCTCAGCAACAGGACCCCTGTAGTAGGAACACAAGAAGAGCCTTGCTGGATCAGACCACTGAGAGTCCATCTAGTCCAGCATCCTGTCTCCCACAGCAGACAAACCAGTTCTCTGGAGGACCAACAGCAGGGCACAGAGGCCTTCCCCTGATGTTGCCTCCTGGCTCTGGGATTCTGAGGATTAGTACCTCTGAATGTGGAGGTTCCTCTCAGTTACCAAGACTAGTAGCCATTGATAGGCTTACCCTCCATGAATCTATCTAATCCCCTTTGAAAGCCATTTATTCCTGTGATCTTGACTACATCCTCTGGCAGCCAACTCAACATTTTAAACACTCTCTGTGTACAAAACTATTTCATTTCATCTGTCCTGAACCTACTGGCCATCAGCTTCATGGGATGCCCTCAAGTTCTAGTATTTTGGGAGAGGGAGAGAAATTTCTCTTTGTCCTCCTTCTGTTGTTGCAGGACATCCCTGTGCAGAAGCTGAGGTTTTCCCTAAGCAGGCTTTCTCCTTCGATGTGCCTAACCATTGATTCTATCTTTGATTACTAATATACCTGGAAAAGACTGTTTGGTGTAGTGGTTAAGTGTGTGGAGTCTAATCTGGGAGAACCGGGTTTGATTCCCCACTCCTCCACTTGCACCTACTGGATGACCTTGGGCAAGCCATAGTTCTGGCACAGCTGTTCTTGAAAGAGCAGTTCTCGAAAGAGCTCTCTCAGCCCCACCTACCTCACAGGGTGTGTGTTGTGGGGAGGGGAAGGGAAAGGAGTTTGTAAGCCGCTCTGAGACTCCCTGGGTAGTGGTGAGGTATAAATCCAATCTCTTCTTCTCTTCTAGCCTGTAATTTCCTGATTCACCTCTGGATCCATATTTAAAAATTGGTATAACTATTGCTACTCTACAATCTTGTAATACAGTTGCTGAATTTCATGATAGGTTATACCTACAGGTTAGTGGATCAACTATCTCACATCCTTAAGAACTCTGTAGTGTGCCATCAGGAGGAGCTGGAGGCTATGGTGGGCCTCCTTAGGAGATTTCTACAATAGTTCATACCAATTCACAATGGTTAATTTAGCACAATCACATTAACTCTGATCCACAAACCATGACAAGGACGCTCCTTCCAATTCTGCAGGGCGATCCTGGGTGTGTCTTGACCAGGGTTGGTGATGTTGCTCCATCTTCTTTAGGTTCCTTTCTGCCTTTTTGATGTATTCCCCTCTCCCTCTTCATACCAACTTAGTAAAGGCATCTTTTTGTAATCAGAGGCAGCTCAAGAGAAGGGGAAGGAGATGGAGGAGCAGGACCCAGAAGGACCAGGAATTGGCAAGACAGCAAGGAAAGACCCCCATTCCATCCAGGCAGGGAGTAGTGCTGAGCTCTGGGAAAGAGCGGTGCCAGAGGTCCTGCCTCAGGAGACTGGGAACCCAGAGGAACATCGCCAGCGTTTCCGGCAGTTCTGCTACCAGGAGGCTGCTGGGCCCCGAGAGGTTTGCAGCCAGCTCCATGGACTATGCAAGCGCTGGCTGGAGCCAGATAGGCACTCCAAGAAGCAGATCCTGGACCTGGTGATCCTAGAGCAGTTCCTGGCCATCCTGCCCGAGGAAATGCAGCACTGGGTCAGAGGATGCGGGCCAGAGACCAGTTCCCAGGTGGTGTCCCTGGCCGAGGGTTTCCTCCTGAGTCGGGCAGAGGACAAGCGGCAGGCGGAGCAGGTGAGGGAGCTTCATGCAGTCCATTCAAGCTGTGACCTTCGACCTTAGCCTAAGGCCTCCCTGCCTGATATGTGTCCCTCAAGACACTTCACCGAGGCTGATAGAAAACCGCAACCCTGACTCTTGCCGCTGTAGTTGAAGCAGCTCTAATGATTGATGCAGGGGTGAGGATGGGCGGGGGCAAAATCCGTCTCTTTGGTGTTTTGCATTCCTCCTCTTACCTGTATTTCGTACTGAAGTTTCAGATGTGGGAACCGTCCATGAAGATGGAAGTGAAGTTCTCTGAGGAGAAAGGATCTCCTTCCGAGGAACAGCAGAAGGCGCAGGCCAAGGAGCATTTCCAAGATGCCCTCTCACGTGGTAAGGGCATCTTGTCCCCAGCTTTGGGCACATTCTGAAGCTGTTGGACAGAAGGTTCAGGACAGGAGAAAAAAGAAAACATTTTTGCACACCACACAGAGTGGACTGCTGAGACTCAGTGCCATAGGATGTAATGGTTGCCACTCTCTTGAAGGGGGAATTATACAGATTCATGGAGGGCAATTCCATTTTCATAGGAGCACAGGAGGATATTAGGGAAGCCATGTTGGATCAGGCCAAAGGCCCATCCAGTCCAAGACTCTGTGTCTCTCAGTGCACCAAACCCAGGTGCCATTAAGAGGTCCACAAGCAGGACCAGAGCTCCTAAACCCCTCCTGCTGTTGCCCCACAAGCACCAAGAATACAGGGAATCACTGCCCTGCACATAGAGTTCCATCTTTACCTTGTAGCTAATAGCCACTTGAGGACCTCTGCACACACACACACACGTTATTAAGAATATTTTAGGTACTTTCATTAGAGGGATTCAAGGTGGCTCAGAAAAGAAAAGTTGACCTGGCATCACTGGGAACATTGGAGGTGGGTCCCAGGGTGGATGTGATGTCACAGTGACGTCTCATCCTGCTGAAAATCTAGACCTGACATCAGAGCATCAGTAGGCACTCTAGAAACCGCTTGATATTACTCTCGAGTTCTCAGATGTGCTAATATCACGTTTGGGTTTTTGGACAGGTGTGATTGTGATGTATCGTTTGACCTCATTACTCTGTCATCTTCTCCCAGGAGGCTGAACTCAAAGGCCCATGGGAGGGACCAGCCAGCGGGAGAATGGCACTCCTGGGCCTTTGGTCTGATAGAGCAGGGCTGCTGTCACCGTTTTGAGCTTTGCAGTTCACAGGATAAATTTCAAGTGTCACAGAAGTCTGAAGTGTGTTGGTAGTGTTTGTACCCCACCCCGAGGTTCATAGGTGCTGTTACACAGTTTGTTGAGTGTAAACAGGGAAAGTTTTCACAGCCCTGGGAATAGGGGTACATGAAGCAGAATATGCACAAGCAATCAAAATATGAAGTCTAGAGTAACACCCTTTTTTCCAATGTTCTCTCCCTCACAGGCAGTGAAGAGACAGTGTTGAGTCGTCGTCTTTGTGGAGGAGTGGAAACGGCTGCTGCCCCTGCAGTCCAGGTAGGGGAGATGAACAGGGGACCACCTGAGTTCCTCCTTCTTTCTCAGGGGGGCTTTTGCTCCTGCAGTGGTTTCTCAGGTATCTGAGCAAGAGAGGCTCTGAACGCCACGCCCTTGACCCTGCCAAGCTCCCTATCCTCCACCCTGACAGAATGCCTGTTTCTTGAGTGCGGTCTTCCCTGGCTGGATCTCTGATGAGAAAGTTTGCTTTATCTTTCAGTGTCCGTTTTCCTTTGAGGAGGTGGCTGTGTATTTCACCGTGGCAGAGTGGGCCCTGCTGGATCCAGACCAAAGAGTGCTTTACTGGGAAGTCATGCTGGAGAACTATGGGAGCGTGGCCTCTCTGGGTAAGGATCTTTCTTACGGGCCAAAGGTGTGAATTGCTGCCATTGCCATGATGTGTGAATCAAAATATCAGAATAGTATGTCATTCTGGGGTCTGCCCTCAGGACGACTCCATGAGTTGAAGTGGTAGTGAAAGCAGCCAACATGCCTGGCTGGTCCAGGGGCAACTGCAGCCAATGCTGTGGCCAGCATGAGAGGCAGGATGGGTGTCGCAGCCTGAGGTGGAGACAGGCAAAGGACTTGGGTCACTCTTCCTCCTCTTTTCTCTCTCTCTCTCCCAAAGAAGGCACGGATGTGCGAGAGACTACAGTGGAGACAGACGAAGGGCTGGAGAGTTTCCCAAGAGGATCTCAACAGAATATTTCCTTCCCGAGTGAACTGGCTGCGAGTGAGTCTGCTTCATCATTATGTCAAGGGAATGGGCCAAGAATAGCCAGGGCAGATTTCTGCTTCATTTCTTAGCAACTCTTGGTTGGGTAGAATAATACACCCTTCTGAGTAAGGAATGTGGCCTTTTGGGGCCTGCAATCTTGGGAATACTTTCGGGGGCTGAGCTCAGTTGTGGCTCTTTTAGTCCCTTTAGAAACTGCACTGTCCTTAAATGCTGGATATTCCAAGAAAAGTACTTAAGAAAAGCTTTGCTGGACAAGTGAGATGCCCACCAACCTCTTCCTATCATGATCAGTTACATGTGTCCAGACCTTCCCTCCCTCCTTCAACAACTGGTATTCCTATGGGTGTACCCTGGGAACTGTAGAGTTCGCTTGCTGAAGTCCTGACTTCTCCCTTACCCTATTTCTCACGTTATTGGAGTCTGAAGACCATCTCCTGTTCTTTCTCATCACACGTGGACGGAAATAGGGTACAATCCCAGGAATAGGAATTACAATCACTGATTGTATTTCATCATCAAAGGACCTGCATGACAAGGCAAATGGGATAGGCAAAGCAACAGATCTTTGCCCCCTTTTCTCTTAAAGTACGCTTGGGGAGTTTTGGGGAAGGGAGGGATAGACAGAATATAGATCTCTACTGGAGGGCTAGCAAGGGAAAACTTGTGAAAAGTGGCTCAGGAGATAAAATGCACGTGCATTAATCAGGAGTTCCTGATTGGTTGCTTGGCTCCTTGTGTGAGTGGTGATTGGACCTCCCTCTTTATTCCAGCAGGAGATGTCGAGGAGTCAATTGGGGAATTTCAGGGGTTCTTCCTGGAAAAATCTCAGAATGAACCGGCCACAGAAAACCTTGGAAATAGAGATGGACCACAAACGCAGGAAGGAATCCGTATGGTAAAGAGGCAGCTAAAGGCCATTCCTTACCAAGAAGGGGGCTTCCATGAAATCCCAGTCTGTGGCCGTCTCCAATGGACTCATTCAGGAGTGAAGCCACGCATCAGTTCCATGATTGAAATGACGGTCTCCAATGGAAGAAAGGGTAATGTATGTTTTCCAAACCACATTACACTGAAGGCATGGAAATACTGTTACTCTGGAAAGTACTTCAAATACAGACCAAAATTTCTTCTACACCAAAAAATACATGGAGCACAGAAGCTTTTTGAATGCTCAGAGTATGGAAAGAAATTCAGTAGGAATTTCAGTCTACAAAATCACCGAATAACCTGCTCAGAAGAGAAACCTTTTGAATGCTTAGAATGTGGAAAGAGATTCAGTAGGAGTGAGCATCTTCAAAAGCACCATACAACCCACACAGGGGAGAAACCTTTTGAATGCTCAGAGTGTGGAAAGAGATTCAGTAGCAGTAGAAGTCTTCAAGAGCATCGAAGAACCCACACAGGGGAGAAACCTTTTGAATGCTCAGACTGTGGAAAGAGATTCAGTAGCAGTAGAAGTCTTCAAGGGCATCAAAGAACCCACACAGGGGAGAAACCTTTTGAATGTTCAGAGTGTGGAAAGAGATTCACTCAGAGTGGCAGTCTTCAGGTGCATCAAAGAACCCACACGGGGGAGAAACCTTTTGAATGCTCAGACTGTGGAAAGAGATTCAGTAGCAGTAGAAGTCTTCAAGGGCATCAAAGAACCCACACAGGGGAGAAACCTTTTGAATGTTCAGAGTGTGGAAAGAGATTCACTCAGAGTGGCAGTCTTCAACTGCACCAAAGAACCCACACAGGGGAGAAACCTTTCGAGTGCTCAGAGTGTGGAAAGAGATTCACTCGGAGTTCCTTTCTTCAACTGCACCAAAGAACCCACACAGGGGAGAAACCTTTCGAGTGCCCAGAGTGTGGAAAGAGATTCATTCAGAGTGTCAGTCTTCAAAAGCATCAAACAACCCACACAGGAGATAAACCTTTTGAATGCTTGGAGTGCGGAAGAAGATTTAGTCGGAATGACAGTCTTCGACAACATCAAAGAATCCACACAGGGGAGAAACCTTTTGAATGCTCAGCGTGTGGAAAGCGATTCAGTCAGAGTGGCCGTCTTCTAGAGCATCAAAGAACCCACACAGGGGAGAAACCTTTTGAATGCTCAGATTGTGGGAAAAGATTCAGTCGGAATGGCAGTCTTCAAGTGCACCAAAAAACACACACAGGGGAGAAACCTTTTGAATGCTCAGAGTGTGGAAAGAGATTCAGTCAGAATTCCAGTCTTCAAGTGCACCAAAAAACACACACAGGGGAGAAACCTTTTGAATGCTCAGAGTGTGGAAAGAGATTCAGTCAGAATTCCAGTCTTCAAAAGCATCAAAGAACCCACACAGGGGAGAAACCTTTTGGATGCTCAGAGTGTGGAAAGAGATTCAGTCGGAATTACTATCTTGAAGTGCACCAAAGAACCCACACAGGGGAGAAACCTTTTGAATGCTCAGACTGTGGAAAGAGATTCAGTAGCAGTAGAAGTCTTCAAAAACATCAAAGAACCCACACAGGGGAGAAACCTTTTGGATGCTCAGACTGTGGAAAGAGATTCAGTAGCAGTAGAAGTCTTCAAAAACATCAAAGAACCCAAACAGGGGAGAAACCTTTTGAATGCTCAGACTGTGGAAAGAGATTCAGTAGCAGTGGAAGTCTTCAAGAACATCAAAGAACCCACACAGGGGAGAAACCTTTCGAGTGCTCAGAGTGTGGAAAGAGATTCACTCAGAGTGGCAGTCTTCAGGTGCATCAAAGAACCCACACGGGGGAGAAACCTTTTGAATGCTCAGAGTGTGGAAAGAGATTCAGTTGCAGTAGCAGTCTTCAACTGCACCAAAGAACCCACACGGGGGAGAAACCTTTTGTATGCTCAGAGTGTGGAAAGAGATTCAGTAGCAATTACAGTCTTCAGGGGCATCAAAGAACCCACACAGGGGAGAAACCTTTTGAATGCTCAGAGTGTGGAAAGAGATTCCATCTGTTATGCAGTCTTGAATACCATCAAAGAACCCACACAGGGGTGAAACCTTTTGAATGCTCAGAGTGTGGAAAGAGATTCAGTAGCAGTTGCAATCTTCAAGGGCATCAAAGAACCCACACAGGGGAGAAACCTTTTGAATGCTCAGAGTGTGGAAAGAGATTCCATCTGTATGGCAGTCTTGAATACCATCAAAGAACCCACACAGGGGAGAAACCTTTTGAATGCTCAGAATGTGGAAAGAGATTCTATACAAGTGGTCATCTTCGAAACCATCAAAGAAATCACACAGGGGAGAAACCCTTTGGATGCTCAGAGTGTGGAAAGAGATTCATTAAGAATTCCAGTCTTCAAAAGCATCAAAGAACCCACACAGGGGAGAAACCTTTTGAATGCTCAGAGTGTGGAAAGAGATTCAGTCAGAGTGGCCATCTTCAAAACCATCACAGAACCCACACGGGGGAGAAACCTTTTGAATGCTCAGAGTGTGGAAAGAGATTCAGTCAGAATCGCACTCTTCAAAATCATCAAAGAACCCACACAGGGGAGAAACCTTTTGAATGCTCAGAGTGTGGAAAGAGATTCAGTCAGAGTGGCCATCTTCAAAAGCATCAAAGAACCCACACAGGGGAGAAACCTTTTAAATGCTCAGAGTCAGGGCCCAGCAGAATGAAAGAAGATCATGTCCCCATTTGATTCCAAGCAGACCCAGCTTTATTCTCACCACCCCAATAAGGCAAAAGGACTTTTGAAAGGAAATACGAAGATGGAAAGGTAGCATCTGAAAGAGGAAGGATATTTCCCAGGGTTGAAGCTTTCACAGGTCAAAGCTCATTTGGTCAGGCAAAAATGGGAACTAAGATCCATCAGACCTTATGGCAGCTCTGCAGCCTGACTTCACATGGCCCTTTTTGGCAACCCCCCTCTGTCTTCCTGAGCTGGTGAGAAGAGCCGATTGGTCTTCTGTCTCATTCTGATCTGAGAAGGGGAACTTTAACTCACGAGAGCTTAAACCGTGGATAATTTTGGTGGTCTTGAAGGGGCTAAAGGACTTGCATTCTGCTCTGCTTCTACAGAATAACACAGCAACCCACCGGAGAGGCAGAAAGTGTGCCTCATTCTGCTGGCCTTAAGAAGATTCTATTAGTAATAATGTATTCCCCAAATGACCATCAAGGAAAGTTTTTTAATTTTGTAAAAGACGTTTTGGCAAGATTTGACTGTACTGATATATGCTTGCTGGGATATTTCAATGCAGTATTTGATCAAGACCGGGATAGGAAGACCAATAAGAAGGTTAGAATCACCAAAGGACTTCTTCCAAGATCTTTTCCTGAACTTGCTGAAGAATATAAATTGGTTGATGCTTGGAGACGCCCTATGGGAAGAGACTACACCTTCCACTCTGATAGACATACATCCTGGTCTAGAATTGATATGTGTTGGACTTCTGCAAGCAGGATATTAAAGATGTTGCTGTTCAACTGGGTTCCCTCCCCCTTTTCACTGTATTCATGCTCTCCAGATCCAATCTTGCTTAGTAGGAAAGGAATGTGAACTATTTAGACAAGGAATAACAACAAGCCAGTGAGTGTGTGTGTCCAGACCAACTTCACCAAGCTGAGAGTGCGTGTCCAGACCAAGTTCACTCAGCACATTTTCTTTGGGGATTTTGAACATAGACTTCTCATACTGAGATACTGATAGTGACCACTGAGGAAGACTACAGTTTTGAAGACAAACACATAGCCCTCAGTCTGTGTCATGGTGCCTTCTTGTGTTCTTGACCAGCACACAAAGCGATTTACGTACAAAAGCTCGCAATGCCCAGCCATTTCATGTTTCCCCCTGGATGCTAGGCTCAGAATTCTGAGCATGAGATTTCTATAGTGAATGTCAATAAGTCAAAAGTAGATTTGCAGCTTACAGATACCCACTTGAACAGCATACTCAAGACTGCAACAGCACTGAGATTTTGATGCAGCAATTCAGAGCAAAAGGTGTCAGTTATCAGACACTGTTAAATATAGCAGAGTGATAATGTTTTAAGCATGTTTTTCTTTTAAGTAAAAACAACAAAACTTTGTGTTTTGTGTCCTTTATAAAGTTTATCTCTCCACTACCTGGCATTACATTTTATGACACACATAGCCCGGGCCAATGTGGTCTCATTTATGCCAGATCTGGCCTTCAGAACAAATGAGTTTGCCACCCCTGACCTAGGTCATGGTGGGTATTTATTTGCATGTTCCCCAAATGCTCATAGGGATGCTTTTGAAAGATTCACCACGATGTGTGTGGTCTACAGCAGGACTGGACTAGCAGAAAAGGGGATTGTTGGAACATGTATTGAAGGTGCCACTCTTGAGTGCCCTTCTAAGCTTTCTTGCCCTTAAGTTATTTAGTTTTCACTTTGCATATCTTGAACGTCATCATGTTACATGTTAATTTGCTGTTCATTCTCTGGCTACAAGTCTGAACCTTCCCTGCCATTCTAATGTATTTGATAAAGAGTGCATGCTCACGAAAACTCATGCCTACCTTGAATAAACCTTTGTTGGTCTTAAAGGTGCCACTGGATTCTAAATTTAAAATGCTGTGTCTAATAATGGTATCTATGTATGATTTTAAAAAGCCAAATTTGTTGCCCTTACTTCAAAAATGAAATCAAAGACACAAGAAAAATATTTCATGCGAGGCCTCCTAGAATCCAGCTTTGTGGCAGATAACGTTGCAACTGAATTGAATGATCTTGCTGCTGTGTGTCTAGAAATGAACAAGAGGGGGAAAGTTTTCTAATATTAAATTGTGCCACAACATTTAAAAACAAAACAAATCTCACCTTAACAGAGTAAAATCCAATATAAAGAAAATGCCTTCAAATTTTGGTCACCTCTTGTAAGTATGCCAACCCCTTGTGCATCAGGAGGGATCGTTTCAACCCCCCAAGCGTGCCCCAGGAGTCCGTACACCATGCAACTTAACATAAGTGAACATAAAGATGGAAGCCAGGACTGGCAGCCAGTATTATGCCTAGGATATGACCCTGGGAAAAGCCCATGAGGTCTTCCCTTGACAGCTGCAACTACCCCCCCTTCCCCACTGATATCTGCATATTCTGGACGATGGACCTGCCTTGCCCCAGAGTAACTTCTTTCCATTTCAAACCCATGGCCGAGGACAGACTGGCAATGTAAAGCGGGGCAGCCCCGCGTCGGAAGTGGAAGAAAAGAGCCCATTCAGACATGCGCATCTGTCCCTCGGCTCCATTTCGCACTTACCCGTCTCCCAGTCGCTTTCCATCCGCTTTAACAGGACACCGGGTAAAACCGGTGTTCAGGGGCCGTCCTCCACGTGCCTCCCGCTTCCAAATAGTATGAACCGGAAGAAGCGGGAGGCATCTGGAGGCGGCAGTGTGAATGCGCCGGCACAAAGTTATGCGCATGTCCGCATGTGCGAAACACATCAAAGGGAAAACAAAAAAAAGTGCAACGGCGCGCGCACCAGCTCCGCAGCAGTCTGAACGCTCCATATCGGCACCACTGCGCATTGCTCTGGCCAGTATGAACGGCCAGCTCCGTGGAGTTTTCCCCCCGCACCAGTTCCCTCCACTTTGCCCCCGCTTTACATTGCCAGTCTGTCCTCGGCCCTAATCTCATCAATCTGATCTCATCTTCTCTTCTCACATTTCCTTCATAATAGGAAGCCCTGGCTTCTACTACTTCCCTACACCCCGAACCCAGGTGGTTCATCAAGCAGTATTGTTTTCATTTTGCTTAGGTTAAATTAGCAATCCATTAGTCTTGCAACTGCAGAAAACGAATCATGAACACAACCCAAAATGTACTGGCCTCTTTGGTCCAGTCTTGGGAACTCTTTACCATGTTTCCAAAGCTGCATTGCTCACTCCTGATTAGACCCATCACACCTCGGATTAATCCCCTCAATGTTTTGTCCTGAGGGACCCTGCACATTAGCAAGCCCCTGGACATCTTTTTGGGTATAAAAATAGCACTCAGAACTCAGTCTCTCTGTGTCTGCCTGCCCGGACATTCTATTGGCAGGTCACCCCAAAATTTCTTTGGGCCATTTTACATTTTTCCAGTCTCTGCTTCATGGACCCATGAACTCCTGGATAGATAATGTATCCCCAACACCCTCCTATATTCCCACTCACCTCTGTACTTCCATTACTGTGTGTATGATATAATGTGTGTTTTATTTCTGTATGTGTGCATTTTGTTAGGATTTTCTTCTGTTTAATAAAACCGTTTTGATTGACAAAATGTTTGGTTATTAAGCGCTTTCATCAAGGGAAAGATCTTGGTAAAAAGAGGTAGGAAGAGCCTCGCTCCGTTAAACCCCCCCCCCCCCCCCCCGGCTGAGGTTCGCCACTTAGCTGAATTCCCCAAGTAACTGAAGGCAGCTATTCAGCTTCTTAAATCAAAGCTGGTAGGGGTAACAGTCTGAATGTCTCTGGTCTTGAAAACCCTGGGGCAGCTGTGATTTGAAGACCCTTTCCAACCCCAGACAATATGGGGAGCAAACAAGAGAAGAGTGCGATTTCAAGTTGAGGCTTTGTGCTTCCTTCATGGGGTGGGGGTGGTCTTGTGTGTCAGGATGGAAAGTGTGTGGATTCTCACCTTCCCTGTCTCCAGCATCAGGGCCACATTCTGAACTGGACCTTCTTTGGGGTGCTGCTGAAACAGCTGCTGTGCTCAGGTCAGGGGAGGATCCTCCTCCGGGAGGGATGCAGGAAAGATCTCAGGAGGCCTCTGATTTGTCGTTGGGTTGCCAACTCCAGATTGAGAAATTCCTGGAAATTTGGGGAGGGAGCCTGGGTTTTGCAAAGGGGAAGGTCCCCTGTGGGGCATAATGCCTGGGAGTCCACTCACCAAAGCTGCCATTTTCTCCAGGAGAATCAATCTCTGTAGTGTGGAGATCCAATTGCAATTCCAGGAGATCCCACCTGGAAGTTTGCAGTTCTTTCTGGCTTTCTCTGCCCTGTAGCTTCAGGGGCTGAAAGACATCCTGGCTGGCTGCTTGGAAGGCTAAGTCCATTGGTCTCCTGCGAGGCAAAGGAGGTCCCTATTGCACTTATATTGACTGGTTACTGATCCGAAGGGAACAACTGTGGGCAGGTTGAGAGCACGGATATTTATTGGTATTTTAATTACGTTTCTTGTAGTCAGCCTTTATCACAGGGACTCAAGGCGGGTGATGCAAAGCGAGTCGGTACAATCACCATCCAAGAGATGAGCGATCCAATAAACAAGACAGCTAGGGAGTGCAACGCAGTGCAAGATTACTCCCGAGGAGCCCCCCTGAGCGGCAGAGGGCATCGCTGGAAGCAGCCTGGTTGCTGGAGAGGCCGAGCGAGCGCAGGGGCAGGGGCGGGGGGGGGGGGAGAAGACAGGCTCTTCCGCTGTGTGGGGGGGAGAGAGAATGTTTTGAATGGCAGAAGAGAGGAATGCAATTGACTCAGCATCGGTTTCTCTCCTCTCTGCAAAAGAGGGGGGTTTTTTTGTGGGGGGGGGGGAAGGAATCAGTGTCTTTAAGTAAGTGTCTGAAACCGGCGTTCGATTGCTGGTCGTTTTAATTCTGCAAAGAAAGATGCTGCTGCTATCAAGCCGGAGAGTCGTCCAGTCCGCGAGGGCAAATTCCTGGACAGTTGGGGGTGGGGGGGTGGAGCCTGGGGAGTATAACACCACAGAACTTACCCTCCAAAGCAGGCATTTTTCCGGGGGTGGGGGGAGAGACATCTCTGTACTTGGATGATCAGTTATAATTCTGGGAGATCTCCAGGCCCCACCTGGAGGCTGGCAACCCTTTTAGGCATCAGTTTTGCTCCCCTATGTGACTGGGGCTTGGTGGGGGTGGAAGGGATAATTAGTGTCTTTAAGTGCATGAAAAAAATGTATGAAACTAGAGTTTGGTTGCTTGTGATTCCAGTTTTGGGGTGGGAGGCGAAGTGCCTTGATTTGATCAGTAAGTGAAAAAGGTCATTGCATGTGTGTGTGTGGGGGGGGGGGGGGCTAACTCCTACCTGAGTGGGAATCAACTGCAGCCCCATCCTAAGACCCTGAGGCAGTGCCAGTGTGGGGCCGGGGCTGCTAGTGGGTATCCAAGGCCCTCCAGGAGACGAGAGGAGATCTTTTTTGAAAAAATCAGTTGCTGAAGCATAGACAGCCTAGAAATGCCATTAGTGTTGATGGAAACACCACCAATGCCCATGAGTCACAGCACAAGGCAGCTCCCCTGTGACAGGCAGAGACCCATCTCTCCCCCCCCCCCCCCATATCAGCCTGCCCACATCTACAAGACCAGAAGGGACAAAGGGCACCTGGAAACACATCAATATGAGGACTGTGGCCTCAGCAACAGGACCCCTGTAGTAGGAACACAAGAAGAGCCTTGCTGGATCAGACCACTGAGAGTCCATCTAGTCCAGCATCCTGTCTCCCACAGCAGACAAACCAGTTCTCTGGAGGACCAACAACAGGGCACAGAGGCCTTCCCCTGATGTTGCCTCCTGGCTCTGGGATTCTGAGGATTAGTACCTCTGAATGTGGAGGTTCCTCTCAGTTACCAGGATTAGTAGCCATTGATAGGCTTACCCTCCATGAATCTATCTAATCCCCTTTGAAAGCCATTTATTCCTGTGATCTTGACTACATCCTCTGGCAGCCAACTCAACATTTTAAACACTCTCTGTGTACAAAACTATTTCATTTCATCTGTCCTGAACCTACTGGCCATCAGCTTCATGGGATGCCCTCAAGTTCTAGTATTTTGGGAGAGGGAGAGAAATTTCTCTTTGTCCTCCTTCTGTTGTTGCAGGACATCCCTGTGCAGAAGCTGAGGTTTTCCCTAAGCAGGCTTTCTCCTTCGATGTGCCTAACCATTGATTCTATCTTTGATTACTAATATACCTGGAAAAGACTGTTTGGTGTAGTGGTTAAGTGTGTGGAGTCTAATCTGGGAGAACCGGGTTTGATTCCCCACTCCTCCACTTGCACCTACTGGATGACCTTGGGCAAGCCATAGTTCTGGCACAGCTGTTCTTGAAAGAGCAGTTCTCGAAAGAGCTCTCTCAGCCCCACCTACCTCACAGGGTGTGTGTTGTGGGGAGGGGAAGGGGAAGGAGTTTGTAAGCCGCTCTGAGACTCCCTTGGGTAGTGGTGAGGTATAAATCCAATCTCTTCTTCTCTTCTAGCCTGTAATTTCCTGATTCACCTCTGGATCCATATTTAAAAATTAGTATAACTATTGCTACTCTACAATCTTGTAATACAGTTGCTGAATTTCGTGATAGGTTATACCTACAGGTTAGTGGATCAACTATCTCACATCCTTAAGAACTCTGTAGTGTGCCATCAGGAGGAGCTGGAGGCTATGGTGGGCCTCCTTAGGAGATTTCTACAATAGTTCATACCAGTTCACAATGGTTAATTTAGCACAATCACATTAACTCTGATCCATAAACCATGACAAGGACGCTCCTTCCAATTCTGCAGGGCGATCCTGGGTGTGTCTTGACCAGGGTTGGTGATGTTGCTCCATCTTCTTTAGGTTCCTTTCTGCCTTTTTGATGTATTCCCCTCTCCTTCTTCATACCAACTTAGTAAAGGCATTTTTTTGTAATCAGAGGCAGCTCAAGAGAAGGGGAAGGAGATGGAGGAGCAGGACCCAGAAGGACCAGGAGTTGGCAAGACAGCAAGGAAAGACCCCCATTCCATCCAGGCAGGGAGTAGTGCTGAGCTCTGGGGAAGAGCGGTGCCAGAGGTCCTGGGAACTCAGAGGAACATCGCCAGCGTTTCCGGCAGTTCTGCTACCAGGAGGCTGCTGGGCCCCGAGAGGTTTGCAGCCAGCTCTATGGACTTTGCAAGCACTGGCTGGAGCCGGAGAGGCACTCCAAGAAGCAGATCTTGGACCTGGTGATCCTGGAGCAGTTCCTGGCCGTCCTGCCCGAGGAAATGCAGCGCTGGGTCAGAGGATGTGGGCCAGAGACCAGTTCCCAGGCGGTGTCCCTGGCCAAGGGTTTCCTCCTGAGTTGGGCAGAGGACAAGTGGCAGGCAGAGCAGGTGAAGGAGCTTCACACAGTCCATTCAAGCTGTGACCTTTGACCTTAGCTTATGGCCTCCCTGCCCGATAGGTATCCCTCCAGACACTTCACCAGGGTTGATAGAGACCCGCAACCTTGATTCTTGCCACTGTGGTTGAAGCAGCTCAGTGGATCAGTGAAGGGGTGAGGATGGGCAGGGGCAAGATCCGTCTCCGTGGCCTTTAGAAGGAGAAGGAGAGTGCACATATAATCCGCACCCTTCACTACCCGAAGGAGTCTCAGAGCAGCTTACAATCCCTTTCCCTTCCCCTCTCCACAACAGATACCCTGGAAGGTAGGTGGAGCTGAGAGAACTCTCTCAATAGCTGCCCTTGAGAGAACAGCTCTGAGAGAACTTTTGACTGACCCAAGGTCACACCAGCAGCTGAATGTGGAGGAGTGGGGATTCAAACCTGGTTCTTCCAGGTTAGAGTTTGTGCTCCTAACCACTACACCAAACTGGCTTTAGCATTCCTCCTCTTACCTGTATCCCTTGCTGCAGTTTCAGATGTGGGGGCCGTCTGTGAAGATGGAAGTGAAGCTCTCTGAGGAGAAAGGATCTCCTTGTCAGGAAGAGCAGAAGGCGCAGGCCCAGGAGCATTCCCAAGATGCCCTCTCACGTGGTAAGGGTCCCTTGTGCCCAGATTTGGGCACATTGTGAAGTTGTTGGATAGAAGGTTTAGGACAAGAGAAAAAAGAAATATTTCTGCACACCACACAGAGTGGACTGCTGAGACTCAGTGCCATAGGACGTAATGGTGGCCACTCACTTGAAGGGGGAATTATACAGATTCATGGAGGGCAATTCCATTCTCATAGGCACACATGAGGATATAAGAGAGGCCATGTTGGATCAGGCCAATAGCCCATCCAGTCCAGGACTCTGTGTCACGCAGTGGCTCAAACCCAGGTGCCATCAAGAGGTCCACCAATGGGGCCAGAGCTCCTAAATTCCTACTGTTGCCCCACAAGCACTGTTGCCCCAGAAGCACCAAGAATACAGCGAACCACTGCCCTACACATATAGTTCCATCTATACCTTGTGGCTAATAGCCACTAATGGGCCTCTGCTCCAGATGTTTATCTAATTCTCTGGAAGCAGTCTAGGCTTCTTCTGTTAGAGGGACTTAAGGCAGCTCAAAAAGGAAAAGTTGACCTGGCACCCCTGGGAGCTTAGCAGGTGGAGCCATGGGTGGATGTGATGTCACAGTGATGTCTCATCCTGCTGAAAATCTAGACGTGACATCAGAGCATCAGCAGACACTCTGGAAACTGCTTGATATTACCCTTAAGTTCACAGATGTCCAATGTCCCCACTAAACTGTGGAGTCTTGTGAGAAAAAATTCAGCTTTGTGAGCTACTGGCATTAAACTTGCAAGTGAGCAATTGGGCTACTGCATAAATTAGTTTCCTCTGGAGCCATCCTTCCTGAGCTAAGACAAAAATGTATGAGCCAGAGGCTAAAAAACTGAGTTAGCTCACGCTAACTCAGCTTAGAGGAAACATTGGTGATGTCTTATCCTGCTGAAAATCTAGACATGACATGAGAGCATCAGCAGATAGTCTGGAAACCATTTGATATTACCTTCCAGTTCTCAATGTGCTAATGGCGCATCGCAGTTTTTGGACATGTGTGATCATGATGTATCGTTTGACCTCATTTCCCCCCCCCTTCTCCCAGAATCCTGAACTCAAAGGCACGTGGGAGGGTCCAGCCAGCGAGAGAATGGTGCTCCTGGGCCTTTAGTCTGATCGAGCAGGTATGCTGTCACCATTTTGAGCTTCAGAGTTCACAGGGTAAAATTCAAGTGTCACAGAAGTCTGAAATGTGTTGGCAGCGTTTGTAGCCCCCCCCCCCCTTGAGGCTCATAGGTGCTTCTCTTCCACCTCTCCCTCAAGTTTACTCAAAATTTTTGTTGAGTGAACTCAGGGCAAGGTTTCACAGCCATGGGAACAGGGGTCCATGAAGTAGGATACACACAAGCAAACAAAATATAAAATCTTATCTAGGCTCAGACCCTTTTCCCAACGTTCTCTCCCTCACAGACCCTTTCTTCCAATGTTCTCTCCCTCACAGGCAGCAAATAGACAAGTTGTCGTCTTTGTAGAGAAGTGGAAACGGCTGCTGCCTCTGCAGTCCAGGTAGGGGAGATGAGCAGGGGACTGCATAAGTTCCCCCTCCTTTTTCAGAGGGGCTTTTGCTCCTGCAGTTCCTTCTAAGGTGTCCGAGCGAGAGATGCTCTTTTTTTTTTTTTTAAGATTTTTATTGATTTTATCTATTTCTACTACTACATCGCTACTTTTCTAAGCTATATTTACCTTATACAGAGTGTGCTTTAACATTTGCTTAATATTACCTTACCATTAATACATATGAAGCATTTTAAACCTTGGTTAATATTCAATTAAAATTGTTACTGATGATATATGAAAAATAAAAAAGCTGTTTGACAGACATGTTCTTTTAAAGGAATGCTTAATTATACAAATTATATATAATATATAAGTGCGATTTCAAAAAACATTTCAGCCCTTATTTCTTCTTTCGTCCTCTTCTTGTCTTAACAGTCTCTTCTTGTACCTTTGGAGCTGCTGCTCCTTTTTCCGAGTCAGAAATTTCCTCTTCGCTCTTTGAGCTATCAAATCCATACATACTTTCTTGCGATACCAGCGAACCATCTGAGTCTCTCTCTTTTCTCTTTTCTTTGCTTTTTTCCAAAAAACTTTTTGCCTGTTGAACAGAGTCAATCTTATATTTTTTGTCTTTGATGCTGAAGCTCAGTCCTTCCGGAACATTCCATCTGTAGATAATAGATTCAGACTGAAGCCAAGATGTCAGTTTTCCATAGGCTTTCCTTCTTTTCCTTATTTCAAATGGGATATCTTTCATCACTTTAATTTCTTTTCCTTTGATCTTCAGAACCGCTTTATTTGTGGTCCTAAGCACCACATCTCTTGTTGACTTTTTGGAGAACCTTATCTGAATCTCACCAGGCAGGCTTTTCTTTTTAGTATAGTCTGGATAGGTTCTGTAAACCATATCCATATCGCTTTTTATTTCCGCTGCTTTTAAGCCCGTCACTGGTTCAAGCGCTTCACTTAACAGATTTTTAAGGTCTTCTCCTTTATCCTCTGGTACATTCTGAAGTCTTAGGAAAAAATTCGATCTTTCCATCTGTAGTTTCAAAAGCTGATCAGAGTGGAAGGCCTTTTCTTTCTCCGCTTTTTGTAGCCTTGAATCATGATTTTTTACTGAAGTCTTAACTTCCAGAAGTTCTCGCTGCAGCTTCTCTGTAGTTTTATTCAACTCCTTCAGGTCCAGCTGCATCTTGTCCATCTTGACGTTGAGAGCTGTCATTTGGTCCACTAGAGGTCGCAATAACGAGGAGAACACAGTGCTCATCTCTGTGGTATCAACCTTTGAACTCGGAGCTGTACTTCCTAGTTTGGGGGAAGGTTTCGGTTTCCCCGCCATTGTTGAGGCTGCGCTTCTTTGTTGATAGTTAGATAAGATGGATGAAAGAAGCAAATTCTATGATTGCGCTTATATCTTTTTAAAGTTCATATCCTCTAAAGAGCGATGCCGCCATCTAGCAAGCCGAACGTACGTTTTTTCATGCAGTAACGCCACGTAAAGAGTCCCGTAAGTACGCCAGTCTCGAGAGGGGGGGGGTTTGCTCCACCCGCCTTTCCCGCTGTGTTCTGTTTATTTTTACTTCAGACTCACGTTTTCTCCGTGCGTAAGTATAAGTTCCAGCTTCAAAGCTTCGCACTCTCTGCTGCTTCTCGGTTTTGCGCTTTTAGCCATACGGCTCCCACGGACAGGGGAACCTATGGGGGTGATGAAAGGGGACCTCGATCCCTCGATCGCCACCGTAGGGAGAGATCCCCTTCGTGCCACCCCAGGCAGAGCCCCGTCACTAGGGTCTCTGGGGGCTCGGCACCAGTCCGAAGCCCCTTCTTCCCGCCGGGTACGGATCGCGCTCCCCGCAGATGCGGAGGAGCGCGTCCGCCATGGTCGCAAGTCTTGCCGGAAGTCCGAGCAAGAGAAGCTCTGAATGCCATGCCCTTGACCCCAACCAAGCTCTCCATCCACCACCCTACCAGAATGCCATTTCCTGAGTGCAGTCTTCCCCGGCTCAATCTCTGATGAGGAAGTCTGCTTTTTCTTTCAGTATCCATTTTCTTTTGAGGAGGTGGCTGTGTATTTCACCATGGCAGAGTGGGCCCTTCTGGATCCGGACCAAAGAGCTCTCTATCAGGAAGTCATGCGGGAGAACTATGGGAGCGTGGCCTCTCTGGATAAGGATCTTCCTTAGGTGCCAAAGGTGTGATTTGCTGCCATTACAATGATATGTGCATCAAAATATTGAAGAGCAGTATGTCATTGTGTGGCTTGGTCCTGTACTTAACACCCTCCGAACGACTCCAGGATTTGAGGTGGTAGTGAAAGAAGCAAATACACCTGGCTGGTCCAGGGGCAACTTCGGCCGCTGCTCTGGCCAACATGAGAGGCAGGGTGGGTCTGAGGTGCAGACAGGCAAAGGCCTTGGGTCACTCATCCTTCTCTTTTCTCTTTGTCTTACAAAGAAGGCACGGATGTGCGAGAGACTGCAGTGGAGAGAGACAAAGGCCTGACGAGTTTCTCAACTGGATCTCAACAGAATATTTCCGTCCTGAGTGAACTGGCTGCGAGTGAGCCAGTTTGGTGTAGTGGTTAAGTGCGCGGACTCTAATCTAGGAGAACCGGGTTTGATTCCCCACTCCTCCACTTGCACCTGGCTGGATGACCTTGGGCAAGCCATAGCTCTGTACCAGCTGTTCCCTCAAGGACAGCTTGGGAAAGAGTTCTCTCAGCCCCACCTACCTCACAGGGTGTCTGTTGTGGGGAGGGGAAGGGAAAAGGAGTTTGTAAGCCGCTCTGAGACTCCCTTGGGGAGTGGAGGGCGGGGTATAAATCCTATCTCTTCTTCTTCTTCATCTTTATGTCAGGGGAATGGGCAAAGAATAGCCATGGTGGATTTCTGCTTCACTTTTTAGCAACTCTGGGTTGGGTTGAACAATAAAGCCCTCTGGGTAAGGGGGGAGGCCTTTTGGGGCCTGAGTTCTTGGGAATTCTTCCTGGGACTGAGCTCAGTTATGGCTCTTTTAGTCCCTTTGGGGTCTGCACTGTCCTTAAATACTGGCTATTCCAGGGAAAGTTTAGGTATTTACTTAAGAAAAACTTTGCTGGATGAGTCAGACACCCATCAGCCTGTTCCTACTGGCAGTCAGTTACAGGTCTCCAGGCCTCCCCTCCCTCCCCCAACAATTGATATTCCTGTAGGAGTTCCCTTAGAGCTGGGGGGTTTGCTTGGTGAGGTCCTGATTTCTCCCCTACCCCATCAGAAACGTGTTATTAGAGTCCAAAGACCAGCTCCTCTTCTCTCTCATCACACCTGGATGGAAAGTCTCTGTACAATCCAAGGACTAGAGGTCACAATCATTTTTTGTATTTCATCACCAAAGACCTTCATGGCAAGGCTAATGGGAAAGGCAAAGCAATAGATCTTTGCCACCTTCTCCCTTAAAGTACATTTGGGGAGTTTGGGGGAAGGGAGGGATGTTCACAGTACAGAAAAAGCTCTACTGGAGGGCTGGCCAGGAAAAAGTTGTTACTCAGGAAATAAAATGCACACTCATTAATCAGGAGTTCCTGACTGGTGGCTTGGCTCCTTGTCTGAGTGGTGAATGAACCTCCCCCTTTATTCCAGCAGGAGACGTTGAGCAGTCAGTTGGGGAGTTTCAGGGATTCTTACTGGAAAAAGCCCAGAATGAACAGGCCAAAGGAAACTTTCAGAATACAGATGGACCAGAGAGGCAGGAAGGAAACCATACGGTAAAGAGGGGTTCAGTCCATTCCTTCCCAAGAAGGGGGCTGCTATGAAATCCCAGTCTGCAACCATCTGCAATGGACTTGTTTAGGAGTGAAGCCATTTATTTGCTCCAAGAGTGGAATGATGGTCTCCAAGGAAACAAAGGGTAATGTATATTTTCCAAACCACAGTATAATGAAGGCATGTAAATGCAGTCACTGTGGAAAGTGCTTCAGATACAGATCACAGTTTCTTGTACACCAAAAGATATATGCAGCACAGAAGCACTATAAATGCTCAGAGAGTGGAAAGAGATTCAGTCAGAGTAGCCATCTTCAAGTGCACCGAAGAACCCACACAGGGCAGAAACCTTTTGAAGGCTCAGAGTGTGGAAAGAGATTCAGTCAGAGTGGCAGTCCTCAAAAGCGTCAAAGAACGCATAGAGAGCAGAAACCTTTTGAATGCTCAAAGTCTGGAAAGAGTTTTAGTCACAGTGACAGTCATCAAAAGCATCAAAGGATCCCCAAAGGGGAAAAACTTTTTGAATGCTCAGAGTATGGAAAGAGATTTAGTCGAATTGACAGACTTCAGTAGTCTGGGAAAGCCCCCGGGCTTGATTTGATTCCCCCAGAGCTCTTAAAGACTGACCCAGAATGGTGGGCTACCCCTCTTGCTTCCCTCTTTACCATGATTAATCAAACAGGACTTATCCCCGATGCTTGGCAGAATGCAATTGTAGTTCCAATCTATAAGAAGGGTGACCCCACAAACCCTTCTAATTATAGGCCAGTTAGCCTTCTCTCCACCATAGGCAAATTGTACACCAAGTTTCTGTTAACTAAACTAACTTTATGGATGTCTCAGCAAAGTATCTTAGGCCCCGAACAACTTGGGTTCTGCAAGGGCAAATCTACAATAGATCATTGTATTACCTTAGCATACCTAG
Source organism: Lepidodactylus listeri (assembly GCA_029233225.1). Taxonomy (NCBI): domain Eukaryota; kingdom Metazoa; phylum Chordata; class Lepidosauria; order Squamata; family Gekkonidae; genus Lepidodactylus; species Lepidodactylus listeri. The sequence goes on along the minus strand of JARCFY010000011.1, from coordinate 96,416,592 downwards.
TTGATAAGTACACCACATCTAGAAATTCCAAACTCTATACAGCTTTCTTGGACCTTAAAGGTGCTTTTGACTCTATTGACAGAGAGTTACTATGGACTAAATTGTATCAATCCAACATTGATAAGAGACTTCTAAAACTAATTATAATGCTACATATTTCCACCACCTGCCAAATCAAATGTTCATCTGAAGGGGAATTAACACCAAAAATTCCCTTTAATAAAGGAGTTAAACAGGGATGCATACTTGCCCCTTTTCTATTTAACTTATTTCTCAACGATTTGGCTCCCATCTTAGCAGAAGAAGATTTCCACTCCCCTAAACTGGGCTCCCTTCGAACACCTATCCTACTATATGCTGATGATACTGTACTACTCTCGTGCACAAGGGTGGGGCTCAGGTGTCTGTTGAACAGATGCCTTAGATATTTCCTCGAGAATAAGCTACTCCTCAATTACGAGAAATCTAAAATATTAGTTTTTGCTAAGTCCTGCAAAATCCAAAAGTGGACATTTGATGGGAAAGAAATAGAGCAGGTCAAGCATTTTAAATACTTAGGTCTCTATTTCAGTTACAATATGTCCTGGTTACACCATCACAAATCTATGATTAATCTAGCTACCATTAATGCAGCAGCCATCTCACGTTTCTTCTTTAATTGGGGCAACCAGTTTGTGCCAGCTGCCTTAAAGGGTTTAAGGCTAAAGTGATCCCACAGATACTATATGGTATTCCAACATGGATAAGCGCCTTTGAGACCGGAATTGAAAGAGTGCAATCCAAATTCGTAAGAAAAATCATGGGTCTGCCATGCTGTGTTCCATACGCAGCTCTTTGTTTAGAGGCAGGCCTTAACATGCTAGAAACAAGGGCTTGGTTAATATCAATTAAATACTGGCTAAGTTTGCACTATACTGCTGATTGTGGGAGCTATATATATCAATTGTTGTCCGAATCTATCAAGTCCAAATGGACTGCCTGCATAGAGAAGAAAATAATTACAATGGGAATATCCATGGATTCTTTGTATATGCTACCTCTTACAATTGCATATCAGCTAATTAGACGCAGAATCCTGGACAATGAAATGCAGAAACTAGCTAGTGATGCAAACAAATCCTGCTCCCCTCTGCACTTTGGAATTCTCCCACATACTGGCCATCTGCCTTCTTATCTATCGGCCCTCCATGCCCCTCACCTGCACCGAGCATTTGTACTTGCTAGATGTAACGCCATTCCATCGGCTGTCACTCATGGTAGATATAAAGGGGTTCCATACCCAGCAAGACTCTGTGCGTGTAGTCTAAATCAGGTCGATTCAGTTCTCCATATTCTCCTATACTGTCCCTGGCATGACAATATACGTTTTACTCTTTTAGACCCAATTCTGTCTAACATGACAGGTTGCCCAGATGTTTTGAAAGTGCGCTGTCTCCTGAACGACCTGTCACCCGAACTAACTGAAAAGGTTGCTCTATTTTTAAGTTTGGTAATTAAGGATCGTTTGCACAACGCATAGCTATATATGATTAACTTATTCTTCCTTGTTACCTTTCTTTCCGATTATGTCCCTTTCTGTAACCTGTTTTATGCCAATAAAGGTATATGTATGTATGACAGACTTCAGAACCATCAAAGAACCCACACGGGAGAAACCTTTTGAATGCTCAGAGTGTGGAAAGAGATTCAGTCAGAATTCCAGTCTTCAAGAGTATCAAAGAACCCACACAGGGGAGAAACCTTTTGAATGCTCAGAGTGTAGAAAGAGATTTAATCAAAGTGACAGTCTTCAAGAGCATCCAAGAACCCACACAGGGGAGAAGCCTTTTGAAAGCTCAGAGTGTGGAGGGAGATGGAGTGGCAATCTATAAAAGTATCAAACAACCCACACAGGGGAGAATGCTTTTGAATACTCAGAGTGTGGAAAGACATTCAGTCAGAGTAGCCATCTTCAGAAGCACCAAAGAACCGACACTGGGGAGAAACCTTTTGAATGCTCAGAGTGTGGAAAGCGATTCAGTCAGAATTCCAGTCTTTAGAAGCATCAAAGAATCTACACAGGGGAGAAACCTTTTGATTGCTCAGAGCCGGGGCCCAGCAGAGTGAAAGAAAGCTACACACCCCTGTTTGCTTTCAAGTGGACCCAGCTCTATTCTCACCACTGTAACAATGCAAAAGAACTTCCCAAAGGAAATGGAAAGGTGAGGAGGTACCATATGAAAGACAAAGGAAATCTTCCAGGGTAGAAACTTTCACAGGTCAAAAGCTCATTTGGTCAGGCAGAAATGAAAATGAAGATCTATCGGATATGATGGTATCTCTGCATCTACATTGCCCTTTTTAGCAACCCCCCTCTCACCTTCTGATCTGCAGAGAAGGGCTGATGCGTCTTCTTTCTCATTCCTCTCTGAGAAAATGAGCTTTGATTCATGAGAGTTTAAACTCTGGAAAATTTGGGTGGTCTTTTTTTTTTTAAATTATTTTTTAATACAAACAAACATACACAAGTCGGGGGAATTAAATTTCTTCACATACAATATCTAGTTAAGTATCTCATACATTGTCTAAATATCTATTTTCTACATTCCACCTTATTTTTATGTATATTCTTTTGCAATTGATTTACAATAAGATTTCTATTTCTTTCAATTTGGTTATAAAGTCAATCATTTATAAAATCTTGAAAAAACTCTCTTGTCCAAAGGATTTTGACCTTCTTCTTTAAGAAGTGTGTGTGTTTTCATTTTGACCGTTTTTGTAGGATTTCATCCTCTTCTTCATTCTCTGGTTTCTTCTCTTACGTTTTAAAGTCTTAAGTCTGTTTCTTTTCCCTTTTTATGTAAGGAAAATAGATTCTGGGAATAGCCCTCTGTATTCACGTGTTTGGATGATTTGATGTTCCATATATTTTTTAGTTTTCACTCTCTGCAGGAACGTTCCATTTGCTGCTTTAAGGGTTTAATCTCTTGTTATTCTTTCATAGGATCTGACATTGTTTTCCAAACATTTTGTTTCTTTTTGTATATGTGTATGTTTTCTGTAGGCCACGTCATTTTGCTTGCAGACTTCATCTGTATTTTCTGTATCCCTACCTCTCGCGAAGGTATATGTTGTGACGGGTTGCTCTTTCCTCTGGTTAATCCTCTGCTGTAGAAAGAAGTCCAGTTTGGGTTGCATAGAATCCAGAACTGTTTTCACAGCTGTTTGTATTTATGGGATGATTGCTTCTTGTAATGAAAGTTGGAGATCTGTAATCATTTGTGTTAGAGCATTTTTCCCTTCTACTCTAGCCATTTTAAAATATTATATTAAAAACAGAGAATCTCTCCATTTCCTTGTTATTAAAATGTCTACAATTACACAGCTTTCTATGCTTATCCAATTACATTAAAATCAAGAGAGTTCCCAGGCAAGTCAGACAGTCTTATCATTTAGTTGTAATACAGACAATTGTTTACAAAAACTTCAGAACATAATGTACTTTACAATTACATGATGAGTTATAAGGAAATGTCATAGTGGAAGTTAAAAATACATGCTTAATAGTTCATTGTTCTTCCTCCTTTCTCTTTATTTTAGATTATAGTCCAAATAATAAAATGGAAATATCTGTAAGTCCTTATGATTCAATTATATTTCCAGGGAAAGTAGGTTTCTATTTCAGTAGTGTAAAATCTGAAACTCCTTAAAGTGTTCCAAAGTTTTAAAAACAACAATATGGTTTTATAATCCAAGGTATAATAATATCACATTTATGTGTCTGTTTTACAGTTCTTCTCAGACAGTATGGTTTATAATCCAAGGTATAATAATATCACATTTATGGGTCTGTTTTACAGTTCTTCTCCGACATCAACCTTATCTTCTTTAGCTCAGTAAATTTATTAAGAAAGTTCCTTTCTGGTCTCTTCTTGGCTGCTTTAAAGAGGGGGGGAAGATTCTCCTCCCCCCTTTACAAACAGTGTAAAGGGCTTAATCAGTAGGAAAGTTCCTTGTATTGTTGCAATTAGGATTACTCGCGGTGATTTATCTTGAATTACTTTGTTGAGATGTTCTGCTTCCCCCTCATCCCGGGAGTCATAACTTCGCGTCCGTGGCTGCCTTGGACGCTCTCCTTGAGATCTTGCTGAGGGCAGACTCAGAATGGCAGACTGAACACAGAGTCCCCCTAATAATCCTTCAGTAGGTAATACTTTTTAACATATGTGGTGGACTTGCAAAAGGTGAGAAGACACTGGAAAGAAATGCATGCAGAAATCCAGAAAATCTTTAAAAATCTAATTTTCTTTGAAACTGTGTTATTGGGAACAATACCGGACAATGTTGAAAAAACCTCACAAGACTTATTTAAATACTTGCGTACTTCAACTAGAGTAACATTAGCAACAAGATGGAAAACAGAAGAATGTCCTACAATAGAGATTTGAAGAGAGAAATTTGCAGAATATGCCTTAATGGCGAAACTAACTGTCGAGTAAATCAAAGACCGACTAAAGAATTTCAACAGCAATGAAAATCTTACTACTCATATTATGGGTAAAGACTGAGGGAAAAAGATATAATTTATTGAAGGTATTATGGTTATATAAGACTCATGTGATACAGTTAAACAAGTAGGGAAGTGTGAGAGAATATATTCGGTTTTCATTCTTGATTTATCCCGTATACAAAATGAGAATTGTTTGTATGAAGTATTAGTGTTGTGTATTTCTTCGTATTGATATTGTAATATAGGGATCTAGACCCAGTATATACTTTATTCAGTACAACATTTACACATAATCTTTGAAAAATCTTTTCTAGTACTAGTTGTAATTTTGTACATGGTATGGACATTTCTCTGTACCATTGTGTTACTGTGATTCCAGTCTGTTCATTGCCAGGGCTTTGAGGGCGGCTGAATAGCAGGCATTTTTGGGGGGTGGGGGATTTGGGGCTTCTTATTGGATCTTGGTTTTCATTCAGAGTCCCCTTGAACCAAGAAGAAATGCAGGATATTGTGTTTAATAAATAAACACTGAGAGCCTTTGGAAATCCGCACATTCTGACACCCTTCTTCAGCTTCTCTGCGAATTGGCTAGTCCGTGGACTGTGCTTTGTGGAAAACAGCAATCAGTGGCATTGTTGAAGAGCAGGGCTTCTTGGAGTCAGCTATCAGTGTCAAATATCAGTGCCTCTTTTCAGTGGCAGTCTGGCTGTGCTGGGATTGTTTATGCACCATTTGCCATCTCAGAAGCCAAAACGATCCTTGATAATTGGAGATTGTGCATGGACTTCAGTTTACAAAAGGGAGGGGGGGTCAAAGTGTACAAAGACAGGGTCAGTTCTGGAGGGAGGCAGAGTGCTTCCCTCCAAATGAATGCCGAAGAGAGACCGCTTTGATTTTTCTCTTCATGTTTGTTCTCTCTTTCCTGCTATTTTTAAATAGACTATTAAGAGACCACATTGCTTCTGTTTCTCTTTATTCTGCTGTATGGAGAATTAATTCTGGCTAGAACTCTCCCTTTTTGAGGGGTGGTGGTGGAAAAAAGATTGGCTAGCTAACTGGAGAGCTGCCAGTGCATGGCTGCCTTAAGTCATGAGCACTCAGATATTCCCCCCAAAGGAGCATGTCTGTAACACCTGAGAATCAATCCCCCCCCCCCCGCCCTGCCTAGGCACAAGGAACTCTGGGACTGGTAGTTCTTGAGAAACTCAGCATTCCATCTCTGCCCCCAAAAAGAACAGAATCCACATAATCCCTTTTCTTAGGACCAAACAAATTGACAGAAAACATTGTTCAACCTTTTGAGGTCACCAAAACATTCCATCAGGCTGGATGTGACAAAATTTCAAAAGAGAGGGAGGGGAGGGAGGTTTTCCAGGGCCTGATGGTAGACCCTGATCTTACAAGCGTCCTTTAGGCAGAAAACCCAAATTCAGACTTGTTTTACCAATCCTTGCTCCGCCCACAACGTTCTGTAATTTTGTCCCTAAGATCAGGTCTTTTCTCCATGCTTCCAAATGTGTATTCCCCCCACCCCCAAAAAAACCCCTTTTGTGGCATTCCTAATTCATCAACCCATCTTCAGGGCATAGAGCAGGGATCATTGGAGATGTGTGTGTGTGTGTGGGGAGGTATATGTGAATTTTCTGCATTGTGCAGCGGGTTGGACTAGAGAACCATGGAGGTCCAATCCAACTCTGATTTTAACCCTCAGGGTCCTCATGGTTTTAGCAGGACTGGCACACAAACCCAGGACTGACATATTTAAAAATTCTGACAATACGGGAGCAAATGAGAGAAAAGTGTGTGGTATCAAGTTGAGGCTTTGTGCTTGCTTTATACAGTGGGGGCGGACTTGTCAGTACAGAAAGTATGTGTATTCTCACCTTCCCTAACTCCAGCATCAGGGCTGCATCCTGGACTGGACCTTCTTTGGGGTGGTGCTGAAACAGCTGCTGTGCTCAGGTCAGGGGAGGATCCCGCCCAGGGAGGGAAGCAGGAAAGAACTTAGGAGGCCTCAGCTTTGTGTAGTGTTGCCAGCTCCAGGTTGGGAAATTCCGGGAAATGTGGTGGTGGAGGCTGGAGCCTGGGTTTTGAGACGGTCCCCTCTGGGGCATAATGCCTGGGAGTCCACTCACCAAAGCTGCCATTTTCTGCAGGAGAATGGATCTCTGTAGCCTGGAGATCCGGTTGCCATTCTAGGAGATCCCACCTGGAAGTTTGCAATTCTTTCTTTCTGGTTTTCTCTCTGCCCCATAGCTTCTGGAGCTGAAAGACACCCCGGCTGGCCCTTTGGAAGGCTGAGAAGTCCGTTGGTCTTCTGCCATACAAAGGAGGTCTCTATTGCACTTATATTGACTGATCAGAAGGGAGCAACTGTGGGCAGGTGGAGAGCGCCGATCTTTATTGGTATTTTATTGGCGTCCCTTGTGGTCAGCCTTTCTCGCAGGGACTCCACCCAAGGCGGGTGACGATGCAGAGCGAGTCAGGACAATCCACTGATTCCAGAGAGGAGAGATCCAATAAGCAGTGCATCAGGGAAAGCCCAGGGCAGGATTACTCCGTCCGGGTCCGGGAGCTGGAAAGAGGGCGGGAAGCGTTTTCATGTGTGTCTAGCACTGCGAGGGTTAAAGAGACGGAGCTGGTTGCTGGAGAGGCCGGGGGGGGGGGGGGGGAGAAAGGCTCTTCCGCTGTGGGGGGGGGGGGGGGGAGAGGAGTTTCTCAGTTGCCGAACGGAGGAAGCGCTTCAGACGAGCAGTAGCAGGGAGAAGCCTTGCAGGGGATCCAGGGAAGATTTACTCGCAAGTAAGTCATGGTGGGGTGGGGTGGGGGCGAGGAATGAGGCCAGCATCCGTTTTTCTCCACTATATAAAATGGGGAGGGGGGGCAGTGTCTTTAAGTCCAAGAAAATTCAATATATGAAACCGGCGTTCGATTTCCGGTCGTTTTCATTCTGCAAAAAAAAAAAAAAAAGTTGATGCTATGAAGTCGGAGGGGCGTCCAGTCCGTGATGGCAAAATCCTGGGAAAATTGGCCCGGGGGGGGGGGGGGCGCTCAGTGCAGTATAATACCGCAGAACTTACCCTCCAGCAAGATTGCCGTCCAAAGCAGGCATTTTTCCCGAGGGGAGGGGACGTGGTCTCGACATCTCCAGGCCCCACCTGGAGGCTGGCAACCCGCTTAGGCATCACTTCTGCTCCGCTTTGTAACTGGGGAGTGGGCGGGATAATCAGTGTCTTTAACTACAAGAACAAATGTACGAAACTGGAGTTCTGTTGCTTGAGATTTTAGGTCTGGGGGGGGGGAGGTGAAGAGCCTTAATTTGTAAGTGGAAAAGGTCATTGCATGTCTGTGTTTTTTCGAGGGGTTAACTCCTGGCTGAATGGGAATTGACCGCAGCCCCATCCTAAGACTCAGTGCCAGTGTGGAGCCAGGGCTGCTAGTGGGTATCCAAGGCCCCCCAGCAGAGGAGAGGGGATAAAAGGCACAGAGAGCCTAGCAACCCCTGGGACAGACAGAGAGCCATGCCCCCCCCCCCCCAATATCAGCCTGCCCACACCCAGAAGGCCGGGAGGGACAAAGGGCACCTGGAAACACATCAGTGTGAGGACCGTGGCCTTAGCAACAAGACCACTGTAGGAAGAACATCAGAAGAGTCTTGCTGGATCGGACCAATAGTCCATCTAGTCCAGCATCCAGTCTCCCATAGCGGACAAACCAGTTCTCTGGAGGGCCAACAACAGGGCAGAGAGGACTTCCCCTGATGTTGCCTCCTTGCTCCAGGATTCAGAGGCTTAGTGCCTCTGAATGTGGAGGTTCCCCTCAAACACCATGGCTGATAGCTAGACTTACCCTTGGTAGCTTAGAGCCATCCCCCCCCCCCCCCCCCCCCCCCCCCGATATCAGGTAAGGCGTTTATTGGTATGGTGTTCTGCTAAAAACTGTTTTAATGTTTTGCAGGGGGGGCGGGTTTACTAGTAGTATAAAGGCTCTTCTAGTATTGTCTGAAAGATTCTAAGATTCCTGTTGTAGAATACAGTGTAAGCCCTTGGGTATTTTTGATAAAGTTAACCATGTTGCTGGCCTTTTTCTTTCTAACTTTCCAAGCCAGCAGTTTGATAGATCGTGAACCTCTGCACCAATATTTTTGTTTGATGTAGAGCATTTGTTGCTGAATTTGCGACACCTCTAGTGAATCAATTTTTTTTCCTTTCTAGGAGTAATTTCCTATAGGTCTTTTTGTGACCATAGGTTTTATATTTGTCTTCTAATGTTTTGATCTTGTCCAGTACATCTGATTTCAACTGATTTTTTGTTCTCCAGTCTTGTGATGCAGCGGCTGAATTTTGTGACAGGTTACATCTACGGGTTAGTAGATCAACTGTCTCACTATGGTGGAGACGACGGTGGGCCTCCTTAGGAGACGTCCACAATAGTTCATACCAATTCATACCACTTGACTGAAGTCAGAATTGATGCAGTGATTGAATGCGTCAAACCTTTGATCTGTTTGTATAAATTAGACCGTCTTACAAGCACGTGGGGTCATCCTCTGAAACACTGAGGACACTGTTAGTCCCTTGCCTCTAGGAATGAACCAAGAGCTCTTGTCTGTTTCCCCATGTCTGTCTCCCTTGTCTGTATGCTTGTTTCTGTGCTTATTTTTATTCTGATTATCAGTAGAAAGTAGCTTTAGGACCATAGGGTTGCTGGCCTCTAGCAGTGTAGGAGGTCGGCCCCTTTGTTTGGTTTTGGTATTTAGCCTTGGAAAACTAACACTTTTAATAAACTCTCTCTCTTGCTTAGGAACTCTGTGTGAATGTATCTTTTTGGGCCCACTCCGTGAAGGAGGGGCCCTAATTTCTCTTGCGTTTCCTTACATGCCCTCTTGGTAAGTGAAGCTGTCACCATAGATTAAAAGAACCTGATTGAGGAAGGGTCCAGAGCGATCCTTTCTCACCACAGTTACATCGATGGGTTAGTAGATCACCTATCTCACATCCTTAAGAACTCTTGGGTGTATGCCATCAGGACCTGGAGACTGTGGTGGGCCTTCTTAGGAGATGTCTACAATAGTTCATACCAGTCTACAATAGTTAATTTAGCACAGTCACATGAACCCTGATCTGCAAACCACGACAAAGCCCCTCCTTCCGATGCTGCAGGGGAATCCTGGGTATGTTTTCTTGACCAGAGTCGGTGATGTAGCTCCATCTTCTTTAGGTTCCTTTCTGTCCATTTGTTGTATTCCCTTCTCCCAGTTTAGTGTAGGAGAGCCAGTTTGGTATAGTGGTTAAGTGTGCAGACTCTAATCTGGGAGAACCGGGTTTGATTCCCCACTCCTCCAGTTGCACCTGCTGGATGACCTTGGGCAAGCCATAGCTCTGTCAGACCTGCCCTTGAAAGAGCAGTTTCTGTCAGAGCTCTCTCGGCCCCACCTACCTCACAGGGTGTCTGTTTTGGGGACAGGAAGGGAAAGAAGTTTGTAAGAGGCTCTGAGACGCCGAGTGAAGGGCGGGTTATAAATGCAATCTGTTCTTCTTCTTCTTCCCCCTTCATACCAAGTCAGTAAAGGCATCTTTTTGCAATAAGAGGCAGCCCAATAGAACGGGAAGGAGATGGAAGAGCAGGACCCAGAAGGACCAGGAACTGGCAAGAGAGCCAGGAAGGACCCCCATCCCATCCAGGTGGGAAGTGGTGCTGAACTCGGGGAAAGAGCAGTGCCAGAGGTCCTGCCTCAGGAGACTGGGATCTCAGAGGAACATCGCCAGCGTTTCCGGCAGTTCTGCTACCAGGAGGCTGCTGGGCCCCGAGAGGTTTGCAGCCAGCTCCATGGACTTTGCAAGCACTGGCTGGAGCCGGAGAGGCACTCCAAGAAGCAGATCCTGGACCTGGTGATCCTGGAGCAATTCCTGGCCATCCTGCCCGAGGAAATGCAGCGCTGGGTCAGAGGATGCGGTCCGGAGACCAGTTCCCAGGCGGTGTCCCTGGCCGAGGGTTTCCTCCTGAGCTGGGCAGAGGACAAGTGGCAGACAGAGCAGGTGAGGGAGCTTCATGCCATCTATTCAAGCTGTGACCTTTGACCTTAGCCCAAGGCCTCCCTGCCTGATATGTGTCCCTCCAGACACTTCACCAGGGTTGATAGAAACCCACAACCTTGTTTCTTGCTGCTGTGGTTGAAGCAGCTCAGTTGATTGATGCAGGGGTGAGGATGGGCAGGGGCAAGATCCAACTCCTTGGTCTTTCACATTCCCCCTCTTACCTGTATCCCTTACTGCAGTTCCAGATGTGGGAGCCTTCTGTGAAGATGGAAGTGAAGCTCTCTGAGGAGAAAGGATCTCCTTTGGAGGATGAGCAAAAGGCGCAGGCCCAGGAGCATTCCCAAGATGCCCTCTCGCGTGGTAAGGGTCCCTTGTGCCCAGATTTGGGCACATTTTGAAGTTGTTGGATAGAAGATTCAGGACAGGAGGAAAAAGAAATATTTCTGCACACAACACAGGGCGGACTGCTGAGACTCAGTGCCGTAGGACGTAATGGTGGCCACTCACTTGAAGGGGGAATTACACAGATTCATGAAGGGCAATTCCATTCTCATAGGAACACAGGAGGATATAAGAGAAGCCATGTTGGATCAGGCCAATGGCCCATCTGATCCTTGACTCTGTATCACACAGTGGCCCAAACCTAGGTGCCATCAAGAGGTCCACCAGCAGGGCCAGAGCTCCTAAGCCCCTCCCGCTGTTGCCCCACAAGCACCGAGAATACAGGGAACCACTGCCCTATACATAGAGTTCCATCTATACCTTGTAGCTAATAGCCACTCGCGGACTTCTGCTCCAGATATTTATTCAATCCTCATGAAGCTTTCTAGACTTGTAGCCCCCACTACTTCCTGCAGGAGTGAATTCCACATGTTAACTAAAATATTCCTGTATCACGCCCTGACCTGGATAGCCCAGGCAAGTTAGATCTCATAAGCTAAGCAAGTACTTGGATGGGAGACCTCCTTGAAATACCAGAGGTGGTAGACGGGGGCAGGTTTTATTCAGCCACCTCTCTGAATATCCTCCAGTAGGGGGTCACTCACCAGAGGTCACCACGACTTCCAGGTGCACGCACACACACACACACACACACACACACACACGCACACACACATTAAAAATATCGGGGGAAAATCCTGTCTCACATACCTTCTGTTAGAGGGATTCAAGGCAGCTCAAAAGAGAAAAGTTGACCTGGCCCCCCTGGGAACTTTGGAGGTGGGGCCAGGGCTGGATGTGACGTCACAGTGATGATGTCTCATCCTGCTGAAAATCTAGACGTGACATCAGAGTATCAGCAGCCACTCTAGAAACCGCTTGATATTACCCTCGAGTTCTCAGGTGTGCTTCCCCCCAGAAACTCCAGGTTAGATAGGACGGTGCTTCGAACACAGAAGTAGTAATCGGCCTGGTACAGGCTGTTGAAATATTGTCTGATGGTTCCTGACCCCTTCCCCCTTGCATTCCTGCACTGGCTTGGAAGAAAGGCCCTCTAAAATCAGTGAGACTGCCTTCACCTGTTTCAAGGACAGTAAAGGTCTCATTCAAAAGTATGGTTGATTGAAATTTGCCAGACTTCCAGCCACATGAAAGTTACTTTGTTCAGCAGGTACAGTGCAGCCCCCCCCCCCCCAATTCTGCGCCTGATTACTGAGACACTGATTACTGAGACTGCATGGAGAACTGGAGAAAAGACTGTGTGTCTCTCTCTCTCTTTCTCTGTGTGTGTTTTAAAAAACCTTTCTCTGGAGCTGTTTCTACAATGGCTTGGAAGGAGGGGGTGGGTGGGCACTCTCTGTTTGCATGGCTTAAAATGGAAGCTAGAAACTGAGGCTGCGGGGTGTTTTCCTGGTAAGTTTTGCCTCCTTTGCTAAAACTTTTAGAAGGAGCTTGCGTGTAACTGTTTAAACTGTGTTTTTTGTAAAAAGCTGTTTGCTTTTGAAGGGGGTTCTGTGTGATTATTTTTTGGTCTCCACTGTGTGTTTCAGCTTTTCCTCTATTGCTAGAACTGCTGGGGGGGGGGGGGGAAGGGGCTCTCTGCTTTAAACTGGCTGGAGATTCTCTGGAGTTAGCAGATTCTTTTCTGCTAATGGGGGCTGTTTTTTCAGCCGGCTTTTGAAGGGGGGGTCTCTTTGTGTGTGTGGGTGATGGAGGAAGCAGAGACTCTCAACTGGATCTGCTCTGAGCTGAATCTCTCTCTCTTCGCTGGCTTCTGTGTGTGTGGTTCAAATTTCCCTCTCGGAGGGGGTGGCTCTCTCTCTGCTAATGGGACTTGTTTTCCACCTTGCTTCTGAGACCACCTGCCAGCTTGGTATGTCAGGGAAAGACTCAGGGAAAGCCTATAGGACTCTGTTTAAAGGCTCTGTTGAAGTTTTGCTCTCTCTCTCCTCGTGCTTGTGTTATCTATTCCTGCCAAAAGCATGGGCTGCTCGCACAGGAGCAAATGCTGCACATTGAAGTTTTGAAACAACACTTTTCTTCTGTCTGGGGTGGGATGGGGGCTCCCCAGGATCTTTGGGGGAAGGGAGTCTGCACTAAACAGCATTAGCACAAGCACTGTACAGTGTTCACACATGTTCCCAGCCCCGCTACAGTTTTAAAAGCATCCCCAGCCAAAAAACACATGGCAAAAAGACCCATTCCCACACTGTATTTTCCCCTTCTGTACAAAACGCCCCCAAAAGCTTCAAAACACCAGGACCAATGCTCCCTCTAAGCTGTGGAGTTTTGTGCACAAAAATTCTACTTTGTGAGCTACTGGCATTAAAGTTGTGAGCGAGCGATTTGGCTCCTGCATAAATTAGTTTGCTCTGGAGCCATCCTTCCTGAGCTAAGACAAAAAATGTTTGTGCCGGAGGCTAAAAAACTGAACTAGCTTACACTAACTCAGCTTAGAGGGAACACAGCCCAGGACCCCATTTCCCAGTGTCCATTTCCCATCTCTACGCCATTGGGGGAAAGCCAACATGTGGCCGCCATCTTGCCACCCCCTTGAAGCGTGGCCATTAAGGAGGAGGGACTAACCCGCTAGACGGGCGAGGGACCTGTCAAAGTGGTTGATGAGGGGAGGGTACCCCCTTATTTTTCTGGCAGGCTTTATTCAGCCACCTCTCTGAATATCCTCCAGGCCCCCAGTAGGGGTCAGTCATCAGACGTCCCCCTGACTTTCGGGTGCACACTCACGTGCGCATGCATGCACACGCAAACATTAAAAATACAAAAAAAATCCTATTTTACATACCTCCGTTAGAGGGGCTCAAGGCGGCTTGGAAAAGAAAAGTTGACCTGGCCCCCCTGGGAGCTTTGGAAGTGAGACCAGGGGTGGATGTGATGTCACAGTGATGTCTCATCCTGCTGAAAGTCTAGATGTGACCTCAGAGTATCAGCAGACACTCCATAAACCACTTGATATTACCCTCGAGTTCTCAGCTGTGCTAATGTCAAATCTCGGTTTTTGGACAGGTGTGATTGTGACATATTGTTTGACCTCATTTCTCCCCCCCTTGAAGCCTGAACTCAAAGGCACATGGGAGGGACCAGCCAGCAGGAGAATGGCACGCCTGGGCCTTTGGTCTGATCGAGCAGGGATGCGGTCACAGTTTTGAGCTTCGGAGTTCACAGGGTAAAATTCAAGCGTCACTGAAATGTGTTTGCAGTGTTTGTCCCCACCCTCCCCCGAGGTTCGTAGGAACCTGGAGCTTCCCTTCCACCTCTCCCTCAAGTTTACTCAAAATTGTTACACATTTTTTGAGTGTAGACAGGGCAAAGTTCCATAGACCTGGGAACAGGGGTGCATGAAGCAGGATACGCACAAGCAAAGAAAACATGAAGTCACAGCTCAGACCCTTTCTTCCAACGTTCTCTCCCTCACAGGCAGTGAAGACACAGTGTTGAGTCGTCATCTTATTGGAGGAGTGAAAACGGCTGCTGCCCCTACAGTCCAGGTAGGGGAGATGAGCAGGGGACCGCCTGAGTTCCCCCTCTTTTCTCAGGAGGACTTTTGCTCCTGCAGTGGCTTCTCAGGTGTCCGAGCAAGAGAGGCTTTGAACACCACACCCTTGACCCCCGCCAAGCTCTCCATCCTCCACCTATCAGAATGTCCATTTTCTGCATGCAGTCTTGCCTGCTTCAATGTCTGATGAGGAAGTCTGCTTTTTCTTTCAGTGTCCATTTTCCTTTGAGGAGGTGGCCGTGTATTTCACTGTGGCAGAGTGGGCCCTGCTGGATCCAGACCAAAGAGCACTCTACTTGGAAGTCATGCTGGAGAACTATGGGAGTGTGGCCTCTCTGGGTAAGGATCTTTCTTAGGTGCCAAAGGTGTGAATTGCTGCCATTGCAAAGATCTGTGAATCAAAATTTCAGAATAGTATGTCATTCTGGGGCCTGCCCTCTTGACAACTCCAGGAGCTGAGGTGGCAGTTAAAGCAGCCAAGACGCCTGGCTGGTCCAGGGGCAACTGCAGCCAATGGTGAGGCCAGTATGAGAAGCAGGGTGGGTGTCATGGCCTGCGGTGGAGACAGACAAAGGAGTTGGGTCACTCTTCCTCCTCATTTCTCTCTTTTTCTCTCCCTAAGAAGACACGGATGTGCGAGAGACTGCAGTGGAGACAGAGGAAGGGCTGGAGAGTTTCTCAAGAGGATCTCAACAAATTATTTCCTTTTTGAGTGAATTGGCTGCGAGTGAGTCTGCTTCATCATTATGTCAAGGGAATGTGCAAAGAATAGCCCTGGCGGATTTCTGCTTCACTTCTTAGCAACTCTTGGTTGGGTAGAATGATAAAGCCCTCTGGGTAAGGAGGGAAGCCTTTTGAGGTCTGAGATCTTGGGAATTCTTCCTGGGGCTGAGCTCAGTTGCGGCTCTTTTAGAAGAAGGAGAAGGAGAGATTGGATTTATACCCTGCCCTTCACTATCCGAAGGAGTCACAGAGCGGCTTACAACCATCTTCCCTTCTCCTCCCCACAACAGACACCTTGTGAAGTGGGTGGGAATGAGAGAGCTCTCTCAAGAACTGTCCTTGAGAGGACAGCTCTGAAAGAACTTGTGACTAACCCAAGGTCATACCAGCAATGGCATGTGGAGGAGTGGGGAATCAAACCTGGTTCTCCCAGATTAGATTCTGCACTCCTAACCACTACACCAAATTGGTCCCTTAAGAGGCTGCATTGTCCTTAAATACCGGATATTCCAGGGAAAGATGAGGTGTTTACTTGAGAATTTTGTTGAACAAGAAAGCAAGTCAGACGCCCATCAGCCTTTTCATACCCTGGTCAGTTACGCGTTTCCAGGCTTCCCCCCAACAACAACTAGTATTCCTGTGGGAATTCCCTTAGATCTGTGGGGTTCGCTTGGTGAGATCCTAACTTCTCCCCTACCCCAGCAGACACGCGTTAATCCAAGTATGAAGTCCAGCTCCTCTTCTCTCTCATCACACCTGGAAGGAAACTCTCTTAGAAGCCCAGGAATAGGAATTACAGTCACTGTTTGTATTTAATCATCAAAAGAGCTACATGGCAAGGCAAATGGGAAAGGCAGAGCAACAGATCCTTGCCCCCTTTTCTCTTAAAATACATTTGGGGAGTTTTGGGGAGGGGAGGGATACCAAGAATATAGAAAAAGTTCTACTGGAGGGCTGGCTAGGGAAAAGTTGTGCCCAGCGGCTCAGGAGATAACATGCACCTCATTAATCAGGAGTTCCTGATTGGTTGCTTGGCTCCTTGTGTGTGTGGTGATTGGACCTCCCTCTTTATTCCAGCAGGAGACGTTGAAGAGTCAGGTGAGGAATTTCAGGGGTTCTTCCTAGAAAAATCCCAGAGTGAACAGGCCACAGGACACTTTGGGAATAGAGATGGAGCACAAAGGCTAGAAGGAATCCATACAGTAAACAGGAGGCTAAAGGCCATTCCTCGCCAAGAAATCCCAGTCTGCAACCGTCTCCAATGGACTCATTCAGGAGTAAAGCCACTTACCTGCTCCAAGAGTGGAATGACGTTCTCCAGTGGAAGAAAGGGTAATGTATGTTTTCCAGAACATATGATAATGAATGCGTGTAAATGCTGTTACTGTGGAGAGGACTTCAGACATAGACCACAGCTTCTTGTACACCAACAAATACACACAACACAGAAGCTTTTTGAATGTTCAGAGTGTGGAAAGATATTCAGTATGAATTCCAGTCTACAAAAGCACCAAAGAACTCACTCAGGGGAGAAACCTTTTGAATGCTCAGAATGTGGGAAGAGATTCAGTTGGAGTGGCAGACTTCAACAGCATGAAAGAATCCACACAGGAGAGAAACCTTTCGAATGCTCAGAGTGTGGAAAGAAATTCAGACAGAATTCCAGTCTACAAATGCACCAAAGGACCCACTCAGGGGAGAAACCTTTTGAATGCTCAGAGTGTGGGAAAAGATTCAGTCAGAGTGGCAGTCTTCAAAAGCACCAAAGAATTCACACAGGGGAGAAACCTTTTGAATGTTCAGAGTGTGGAAAGAGATTCAGTCAGAGTGAAAGTCTTCAAAAGCATTACAGTACCCACACAGGAGTGAAACCTTTTGAATGCTCAGTGTGTGGAAAGAGATTTAGTCGGAGTTACAGTCTTCAACGGCATCAGCATCAAAGAATCCACAGAGGGGAGAAACCTTTTGAATGCTCAGCATGTGGAAAGCGATTCAGTCAGAGTGGCAGTCTTCAAGAGCATCAAAGAACCCACACAGGGGAGAAACCTTTTGAATGCTCAGACTGTGGAAAAAGATTCATTCGGAATGGCAGTCTTCAAGAGCATCAAAGAACCCACACAGGGGAGAAACCTTTTGAATGCTCAGAGTGTGGAATGCGATTCAGTCAGAGTGGCAGTCTTCAAAGGCATCAAAGACTCCACATGGGAGAGAAACCTTTTGAATGCTCAGAGTGTGGAAAGAAATTCAGTCTGAGTTCCAGTCTTCAAAAGCATCAAAGAACCCACACAGGGGAGAAACCTTTTGAATGCTCAGAGTGTGGAAAGAGATTCAGTCAGAATTCCAGTCTTCAAAAGCATCAAAGACTCCACACAGGAGAGAAGCCTTTTAAATGCTCAGAGTGTGGAAAGAAATTCATTCTGAGTGGCAGTCTTCAACAGCACCAAAGAACCCACACAGGGGAAAAACCTTTTGAATGCTCAGAGTGTGGAAAGAGATTCAGTCAGAATTCCAATCTTCAACAGCACCAAAGAACCCACACAGGGGAGAAACCTTTTGAATGCTCAGAGTGTGGTTGGAGATTCAGTCTAAGTTCCAGTCTTCAAAAGCATCAAAGAACCCACACAGGGGAGAAACCTTTTGAATGCTCAGAGTGTGGAAAGAGATTCATTCGGAATGCCAATCTTCAACAGCACCAAAGAACCCACACAGGGGAGAAGCCTTTTAAATGCTCAGAGTGTGGAAAGAGATTCAGTAAGAATTCCAATCTTCAACTGCACCAAAGAACCCACACAGGGGAGAAACCTTTTGAATGCTCAGAGTGTGGAAAGAGATTTCGCCAGAGTTCCAGTCTTCAACTGCACCAAAGAACCCACACAGGGGAGAAACCTTTTGAATGCTCCGAGTGTGGAAAGGGATTCAGTAGCAGTTGCAATCTTCAAGGGCATCAAAGAACCCACACAGGAGAGAAACCTTTTGAATGCTCAGTGTGTGGAAAGAGATTCCATCTGTATGGCAGTCTTGAATACCATCAAAGAACCCACACAGGGGAGAAACCTTTTGAATGCTCAGAATGTGGAAAGAGATTCATTCAGAATACTGATCTTCAAAAACATCAAAGAACCCACACAAGGGAGAAACGTTTTGAATGCTCAGAGTGTGGAAAGAGATTCATCCGGAATACCACTCTTCAAAAGCATCAAAAAACCCACACAGGAGAAACTTTTTGAATATTCAGAGCCAGGGCCCAGCACAGTGAAAGAAGGCAATGTGCCCCTATTAGCTTCCAAGCAGACCCAGCTCCATCCTCATGACCGTAATAAGGCAAAAGGACTTCCAAAAGGAAATAGGAAGGTGAAGAAGTAGCATCTGAAAGACCAAGGAAATTCCCCAGAGTAGATGCTTTCAGAGGTCAAAGTTCATTTGGTTAGGCAGAAATGAGAACAAAGATCTATCAGCCCTTATGGCACCTCTGCATTCTGACTCCATATGGCGCTTTTTGGCAACCCCCTTCCCAACTTCTGAGTCAGGGAGAATGGCCTTTCTGAGAAAGTTTGCTTTAACTCATGATAACTTAAACACTGGAAAATTTGTGTGGTCTTGAATGACCTCCTGGGGTCTGCTCTGCTTCTACAGACTAACACAGCAACCCACCATAAAGGCAGAGAGCATGCCTCACCTTTCTGGCCTTCAGACTGCCACAGATGAAACTGAATTGCTCCAGTAATGGAAGAAAAGCCTCAATCAAACCCACATTCATTTGGATGAAGATACAAAAAGATTTGGAAAGATGGTCGGAACTGAAATGAACATGGTTGGAAAGAATCCCTGCAGTAAAAATGAATGGGTTGCCATAATACATTTTCTATTTCAGTTGATACCAATTAATATACAAAGATTCTGATAGACTCACAGATTCATGAAATATTACAAAAAATGTTTAAAAGTACTATACCTAATGTACCAGTATTATTCTTATTGAATATATTACCAGAAAATTGTAAAAAGCAAGATTATATATGTAGTGACAACAGCAAGAATATGGTATGCCAAATATTGGAGAAGAAATAAGGTACCATCTAGAGAAGAAATTGTAAAGAAATTTCTTGAGACTGCAGAAATGGACAAATTAACTTTTTTGTTGAGAGGACAAACTGAAGGAAGTTTTAAGAACTCATGGTCAAGATTCTACTACTAGAAATGGCTGAGATGGACAAACTAAGTATTATTAAAAGGCACAAGAGAAAACATTTTTGAAAAAAACATGGTCGAGTATAAATTGATTGAAAGCTATCTTAAGTGACTCATATTATAACCATTAGAAAATATAAATATGAACTATTAAAGATATATAAAATAAGGAAATAGGTGCAAAAAGAACTCTTTGTGATATGAAAAGAAAATAATCTAAGCACAACCAATGGATTGTACTCCTGATCAATGTTTTATTTGTTTCTTGTTATGGTCCTGTTGATGTTTGTGCTATATGCTAAAAAGCAATAAAATTATTTCAAAAAAAAAGAAAGATTCTACAAATGGATTGAATACTACAATAAATGAAATATATTGACATAATACCAGCCTAAAAGAAACAAAAACGGTATTTTTATAGGCAAAAGATATATACAAAAATACAAGGTGGAACATAGAATTTAAATAACTAAATATTATATGCAGGGCTTTTTTTGTAGAAAAAGCCCAACAGGAACTGATTAGCATAATAGGCCACACCCAACAGCAGAAACTCATTAGCATATTAGGCCACACTCCCATGTTACCAGGAGTGTGGTCATCCAGCCACACCCACCTTTTGCTTCTTATTCTGTTTACCTTGTTTGTTGTCAAAACCCAGGGCTTTTCTTGTAGCAGGAACTTCTTTGCATGTTAGGCCACATACCCCTAATGTAGCCAATCCTAATAAGTTTCTGCTGTTAGGTGTCGCCTATTATACTAATGAGTTCTTGCTGGGCGTGGCCAACTTGGGAGCCAGCCGGAACTCCATTCCTGTGCGTTCCTGCCCCAAAATAGCCCTGATTATATGAGATACCTAAACAGATAATTTAATGATGTAACTGTAATTCCCCATTTATGTATATATGTTTGTTTGTGTTATGTTTGTCTTTGACAAAAATAAAAAGTATCACAAGAAAATAAATAAATAAATACATTTATATGGAATGGCAACTAAGAATTAGATTTACAGTATTACATCATGAGAAAAAAGAGGAGGCTTAGCAGTACCTAACATTAAACTATACCACCAAGCAACTGGTTTGGTTAGGATTTGATCAGTTAAGTTTAACTCTGAGATACATTTAGACAGCTTCAGTTTTATGATGACTGTCATGTTTTTTGGAGTTCCGTGATGTACGTTTTATTGTAAACATTTTTCCTATAGATTGTATCTCTACAACTGATATTGTGAGGTATGCTTTGGTAGACACTATCTATCGGCAGATTCTGTATATTTGTGTGTGTGTATAAAATGATATGTGTTTTTTGAGAGAGACTTCTTCTGTGTTGGTTCATTGGTTACACCTGTGGAATCGAGGACTATTTCTGAGAGTTCATAGAGTAATCTAATAAGAACACTATACCCAGTTTGAAAACCCATGAGAGACACACGATTCGAGTGGTGACAGGAGGATCCTTTTAGAGAAGTTTGGAGCTTAATGAACTCTATAGTAATGGACTATCCTCCTTTGGATATCAGAATAATTACAGGGGACTTGGTATTTGAATCCTTTCGAGATGGACATATTTCTGTGTTGGATTGTTTGTATGAAGTATTAGAGAGTTGTGTACTTGTTCATATTGACATTGTAATATAGAGACATAAAACTAGTATATACTTTATTCAGTACAATATTTACACATAATCTTTGAAAAAACATTACTTATAGAGAGCTTCCCGTTTGCCATGGTACTTTCAGCAGCGTCTCAGGAGAGCTCTTCTGAAGACATGCTGAGCCGCCCCATTTCTTGGGGTTCTGAAATTGTCAGACTTTAAAGGGACCCTCATAGGGGGTTCCTGAAGCTTGGGGGTGCCTTTTCAGGGGCACTCCTCTCGGTAGCAGCCAAGAGTTGAACGCTCTGAAGAGAACCCTTTGCTCCGGCGGGAGCGGACGCCATAACTTATGGCTGCAAGCTACATGCTCCAGGATGGATTTTCAGACTGGAAACTTCATTCTGCCTGTAACTTCGTGGCAATGAACTGTAAGTTATTGCCAAAGACAATGCTTTTGACCTTTTCATAATTGCGGTCCCAGCTGAATTGCTTAAAAGGATCTGGAGGGGAGCGGGAGGTTGGCAGATGCCCCCCCCCCAAGAACAGTTCTCACACAAACTCTGAGTGTAGGGACTGAGCTACTTTAATTGGAATACTCTCTGGATATTAAGACACTCAGAAGAGGAGAGCGAATGGAAGGAGAATTTGTATTTGGACATTTTGAATATCGCCCTATATTCATTTTATCGGGAATAAGCACTTTTT
Organism: Lepidodactylus listeri; assembly: GCA_029233225.1. Lineage (NCBI taxonomy): Eukaryota > Metazoa > Chordata > Lepidosauria > Squamata > Gekkonidae > Lepidodactylus > Lepidodactylus listeri. The sequence goes on along the minus strand of JARCFY010000011.1, from coordinate 96,394,897 downwards.
TTTGGTTCTGAAGATTTTTTACATTGCTTACTTTGTTGGATTATAAATTAATTTTGCTGGATGATTGAACATACCCCTAACAGCCTGTTTTTCTATTTCTACATTTTTTTGACTTATTTTAAATGGAAATATGTGAGCTTGGACTATAAATGCAACTTTAAAAGAAGCCTTCTTTGCGTCCCTGTAAGGTCTGTGGTGTTTACTTCTTGCATTATCTTGTTTAGGCTATGAGAGGAGCCAGAGGGAACTGTTGGTAAGAAACTGCATGTACTTTTGTTTAACCCTGGAGTCTCCCCATTTCAGAGAAGTTTGAGAGCTACAGAACTTTTTTGAAAACCTTTGCTTCCATCTGCTGGTTGTCTGGAAGACTGTGCTGACTGGTTAAACATTTAATGAATGATGCATGTTATTGAGTCTCATGTCTGTTAGTTCAATAGGTTTTTTTCAATCAGTCAATATATTTTGAAATGTTAGATGTTGTGTGATTATAGTTGGTTAAGTTGTATTTTTATTTGGAATATAGAAATAGAAATTATTAATCTGGTGTATTTAAATATTGGGACATTTAAATTGGTTTTGTATTTTTGATGAAATTAGTAGACAAGTGAAGAAATATATTCCCCCATCTTCTCCTGCTTCATCACCAACACAATACAAAGCGGCCGGAAGTATGCTAGTGCAAGAAGCATTGACTGACCTACAAAATAATTTGCAATCTATGTTCCAGTCAGGTATGGGACAAATACAAAATGCTTTGGCTCCAATGACAGAACAAATCAAAAATTTGAACACCGAAGTCTCGGAATTGAAAGGGGATATGAATGACTTTCAAACTTCATTAGCAGAGTAAGCGTGAGACCCAAGAAATGGCCCAACAAATTTAAATAGTGGATACAAAAGCTGACATGGCCACACAAAGGCTAGACGAGGTAGATATCCAACAAAAAGCTACTGGGACTCGAAATAGAAAGAGCTGCATACATGCTGAGGTTCCAGAATGTTCCTGAGCAAAAGGGAGATTTGACAACAGTTGTCGCAGAAGTCTTGGCAGAATTTTTGGAAGAGGAATTTGAGGAGATTGCAAGAGAAATTGTAATGATTTATACAGTCGGATTGACTGAACACTTTATCAATTTTAAATGAATTTCCCTTGGCAGATAATTTTTTTTTTTGCATAAATTGGATTATGCAAAAAAAAAAATTTGCCAAGGGAAATTCATTTAAAATTGACAGTGTTCAGTCAGAAACCCATGATAAGACATTTAAAATTAAAGACATAGAGATAAGAATTTTGAAGGAAATCCTGTAGAAGTTGAGACAGAAAAGTATATACTCCTAACTACTAAACTTACAGTGAATTCAGTCTCTTTCCGATGGCTAGTTCCAGAAGGGATCCTTTTTACGTTTGAAGGACAAAGATTCAAGATTGACTCAACCCTTAAAGTTAAAGATTTTAAGGAACAACATGGGAGGAAACTGAATGGAGGAGAGAGGAAAGAAATGAAGGCTATGATCATATAATCATAGAGTTGGAAGGGACCTCCAGGGTCATCTAGTCCAACCCCCTGCACAGTGCAGGAAATTCACAACTACCTCCCCCCCACATATAGTGACCCCTACTGCATGCCCAGAAGATGGCAAAAAAAAAAAACCCTCCAGGATGCCTGGCCTAACTGGTATGGAGAAAATTGCTTCCTGACTCCAAAGTGATGATTGGCATTTCCCTGGGCATGTAAGAAAGGGCCATGAGAACTAAGCATGGAGGCAACCCTTCCTGCCCTCCCCTTTTGTGTTCTGCCCGAGTTCACAGAATCAGCATTGCTGTCAGATGGCCATCTAGCCTCTGCTTAAAAACCTCCAAAGGAGGAGAGCCCACCACCTCCTGAGGAAGCCTGTTCCACGGAGGAACTGCTCTGACTGTCAGGAAGTTCTCCCTAATGTTTATCTGAAAACTCTTCTGATTTAATTTCAACACATTGGTTCTGGTCTGGCCTTCTGGGGCAACAGAAGACAACTCCGCCCTATCCTCTACGTGACAGACCTTGAAGGTGGTTATCATATCACCTCTCAGTTGTCTCTGGGCTAGATGTACTGAGCTCCTTCCACCTTTCCTCATAGGACTTGGTCCTCAGATGATCCTCACAGTGATCTGTTTCCAGGTGCCCTTCGTCCCTCCTGGCCTTCTGGATGTGGGCAGGCTGATATAAGGGAAGGGCACGGCATTGCCTTCTGCTGCTACTCATGGGCACTGGTGGTGTTTCCATGGATTCCAGTGGTGTTACTAGGCTCTCTGAGCCTCTTCAACTGATTTGTTTTTTAAAAATTTACTCTCCTCTGCTGGGGGGCCTTGGACACCCACTAGCAGCCCCACACTGGATCTGCATCAGGGTCTTCAGATGGGGCTGTGGTCGATTCCCATTCAGGTAGGGGTAACCCCCTCCCCCCCACGCAATGACCTTTCCTCTTAAGGCTGTTGCCTCCCCCCCCCCCACACAAGCAACAGAATACTTTCATACATTAATTTTTTCTCGTACTTAATTCACTGATTATCCCCCCTCACCCAACCCCAGTTACATAGTGGAGCAAAACTGTTGCCTAATAGGTGGGTTCTGGAGATCTCCCAAGATTATAATTGATTGTCCAAGTGCAGTGATCAGTTTCCCCCCGGAAAAAAGTCTGCTTTGGAGGGTAAGTTTTTTGGTATTATAATCCACTGAGCTCCCCCACCCCCACCCCAGTTGTCCAGGAATTTGCCATCGCAGGCTGGAGAAGCCTATGACTTGATAGCAGCGGCATCTCTCTTTTTGTAGAATTAAAATGACCTGCCATTGAACGCCACATTCATGCCCTGAAATTTCTTGTACTTAAAACCACTGAGGCTGTGATCACACACACTAAATAACAGACTTCCACTTTCAATGTACTTTCCACCTGGATTTTACTGACTGAACTGGCAAAATCCAGTTGGAAATTGCATTGAAACTGCATTATTTAGTGTGTGTGATCGCAGCCTGATTCTCCACCACTACCGAAAAAACCTCATTTACATAGTGGGGAAAAACCAGTGCTGACGGTCGCATTCTTCTCTTCCAAGATCTAATACTTTACCCCCCCCCCCCCATGACTTACTTTGAAGTGAAACTTCCCTGGAGCCGGCTACAAGGCTTTCCCCTGTTTTTTGGGGATCCGAAGCCCTTCTTTTCTTTGGAAATTCAGAAACCTCTACTCTCTCTTTCTCTCTCCCACTCCAGCCAGTGTGGTGCAGTGGTTAAGTGTGCGGACTCTGATCTGAGAGAACCGGGTTTGATTCCCCACTCCTCCACTTGCACCTGGCTGGATGACCTTGGGCAAGCCATAGCTCTGTACCAGTTGTCTCAGAGCTCTCTCAGCCCCACCTACCTCACAGGGTGCCTGTTGTGGGGAGGGGAAGGGAAAGGAGTTTGTAAGCCGCTCTGAGACTATGAGTAAAGGGTGGGGTATAAATCCAATCTCTTCTTCCTCTCTCCTTCCCCCCAAGTGGAAGAGCCTTTCTTCCTTTACACCTCTTCCTTGCTCAGCCTCTCCAGCAAACAGCTTTGACCCTCGCAGTGCTGGACACAAATTAAAATGCTTTCCCTGTGAGGTAGTTGTGGCTGAGAGAGCTCTTTGAGAACTGCTCTTGAGAGAACAGCTCTGAGAGAACTGTGGCTTCTCTGAGGTCACCCAGTAGCTGCATGTGGTGGCTTAGGGAATCAAACCCGGTTCTCTCAGAGTCTGTGCTCCTAACCGCTACACCAAACTGGCTCTCATAGGAACACGGAGGTCAGGAAGGCAGCAGAACTGGACACTGGAACTGGAAGAGGAACAAGGGCAAGATTTTGACAACAGAGGAGGTGGCTCACATCAACCTCATGAGTTTGTAAGGAAACTGAGGAGCTGGCAGGCAGGATAATTACTGAGGGGGAGCTGATTTGGCAGTAGCTACACACATGCCAGAAATATTAATTGGAATGTAAGGTATTTAATTCCACTCTACGGTTTGCAAATGCTGTCATTCCAGTCCCAGAATGATTCTGCTCTTCCCAGGGGATTTCATTTCAATCTGGGCTTTGTCATTTCCATCCCAGAACACATCTGCTACTCCCAGTGGCTGTCATTCCACTCTGGAGTCTTGTCATTCCAGTCCCAGAACACTTCCGCTACACCCAGGTCCTTTCATTCCACTCCGTGGTCTCTTATTCCAGTCCCAGACTAGTGTATTTGGGTTCAGAGACCTTAATGGAAAACCCATTCTGCATTCTATTTGCAACTTTTTGGGGGCTGCAGTGTATTTCAGTGGAGCCCATGCAAGTCAGTTGGCATTTCTGGCTCCCATTATCTCCAATGGACCTTCAAGCCTCTCCCATTGTTTCCGATGGGCAAGCCTGTCCTTCCTTTTATACATCCCTACAAATATTGCACAAATATCCCCAGCTCTGGGAGGGCTTTTCAAGGTAGGAACCAGCACCTGGAAGCGGGAAACATGTCAGCCAGCCTAGCCAAGCCAGGAGGGCTTCATGGGAAATAGCAAGGAGCAGACAACTGTCCAAGCCAACAGTGAAAAGTACTGGAGTCGGAGGCCGGTAACCGTGAAATCAGCAAGCATGGTTTTATTCAGGTTCAGATGAAGCATACCTAGAGCGGGGCAGGGGTCTGCTTTTATGCACAGGTGAGCTGCACCCCTGACCTCACCCGAATACAATGGTAGGCTTAAGTTCCTGCCAGAGGCTATCATAGGTTTATTTGAATATCCTAAGCCTCTGGTTGGGTGACAATTAGGATCCTAATGCTCTATTGTTCTTTTGCTCCAAGCTCGGGGTTTATCAAGCCATGTGCACAGCTGGACCGCCATGCAGTCAATCTCTGGGTACATTACAAACAGGAACGTCCACGTGGCCTCCAGGGCCTCCCTCCGGGAATATGTTTTGGGGGTCTAGCCTTGAGCTCCCCCAAGCATGGATCACCCTGGCCCCATAGAGGAGACGACTTTCTTGCTGGAGAGAACTGGGAGAAATGACTTTGGCCACGATCCAACCTTGTTTTCCCAGTGAGAGAGCTGAGCCCACCTTGTCTCCTCAGGTGTTAACTGGGTCTGGGAAGGATAATCACCTCCTCAATGGTAGGCGGCGCAGTCCTTTCCAGAGCACCAGCCTTTCCCACCAGCCTCCCTTCTGGGTTTTTTCCAGACTCTGTTTCTGTTTGTTCTCCCGCAGCCACTTGGCCATGGCAGACAGATGTTGGCCTGGAATGGAAACAGCTGTGCGGGGAAGCTTTTCCCAAGTAATGGATGGCTGGGTGTCCTCCTGGAGCCAGTTTGGTGTAGAGGCTAAGTGCGCGGACTCTAATCTGGGAGAACCGGGTTTGATTCCCCACTCCTCCACTTGCACCTGGCTGGATGACCTTGGGCAAGCCACAGCTCTGTGCCAGCTGTTCTCTCAAGGACAGCTTGGGAAAGAGCTCTCTCAGCCCCGCCTACCTCACAGGTTGTCTGTTGTGGGGAGGGGAAGGGAAAGGAGTTTGTAAGCTGCTCTGAGACTCCAAGTGAGTGAAGGGCGGGGTATAAATCCAATCTCTTCTTCTCTTCTTCTTCTTCTCCTGCTGGGGTGCTCTCCTGGCAGTGGCTTTATGATACTCAACCAGGACCCAAAGATGAATGACACCTCTAGGGATGTGTGGACAGAAATGGTCTCTACAGAGCACTAAAGCCACCTCTGCTCTATGGCCAGGGCTGGAGCCAGAGTGTGTGTGGGGGGGGGGGGGCGTGGGAAGTGTAGAAAGAGAAGTCATTTTAAGCCTGACTGTGAGAACACCTGGAATGCTCCCACACAGGTGGGAATTGATTTTATTATACGAAAAATATTAGAAGCAAAAGGTGCTGAGCCTGATGTTATGCCTTTTAGTAAGAAGAATGTTCTCTTCAGCACATTCCTTTTATCGTCAGCATCCTATGTCACCGAGGAGGTATCTTTTCTGCTGTTCTTTCCCAAAGGACAAGGAAGCTTTGTATACAGTAACTGAAGGACATAGATTAGAAGCCAGAAGGCTTTTGTTTTATCATTAAGAGAAGCCCTGCATGAGTGGGAAATTTATGCTTTTACAACATGCTATGGTAGGAAGAAGGGGCCGTGGTGGCTCAGAGGTTAAGACGCTGAAGCTGCAGATCGGAAGGTCTGTGGTTTGGCAGTTCGAGAGCCGAGTGTCGCGTGACGGAGTGAGCTTCCATCTCTGGCCCCAGCTCCTGCCAGCCTAGCAGTTCGAAAGCAAGAAATTGCAAGCAGATAAATAGATACTGCTTTGGTGGGAAGGTAACAGCGTTCTGTGCACCTCGGAGTTTAGTCACACCTGCCACATGACCACAGGAAAAATATTTGGACAGCGCTGGCTCTTTGGCTTGGAAATGGAGATGAGCACCGCCCCCTAGAGTCGGATTTGACTAGCTTTTGAGCAAGGGAAACCTTTACCTTTATGGTAGGAAGAAGCACTTGGCACCCCTAGGCATGAGATTTATATTTTAGCCAAGACTGGGTGACCCCTCCGCGTCATAAATTACACCGCTTATCAGACCATGGTACCACAAGGTTCCTTGAATACTTCTAGAAGGAAGTCCTTGTGCCTTTTATTATATAAACAATTGATCAATGAATGTAACTAAGACTCCAGACAAGAGGTTTACCAATGGAATTGTATCAACATATGATGTAAATGATGCCAGTGAGCCAATAACGTTTTCTTTAATTGTAAACTTGTAGATGTCATTCAAGGGATAAAAGTAGCTAGCCTTTTTGGCTTAAGGTGGAGAGACAGCTTGGCTAATGAATGCTTTTGCATTACATTCTGTATCTCCTATTAATGCACTAATAGGCAATCAGTTATCCAACTCATTGGACTCTGCCTGTGTGTCCTCCATTGGGCCCCGGCCCCCGGGGATGCATGGGGCACAGATTTGTGCATGGGGGGGAGGAGAAATGAAAGGCAGATGGAAGCCTGGACTGGGAGAAAAGGGGGGGCGGTGTTGGGCCTAGGACTGATTAGTAGACTGCAGATACTTTGACTGGCCTTAGGCCAGGCTGGAGTAGCAGATAGCTGAGGAGGACATATGGTTCTGTTAATTTGCATGTTTTGCAAAGGCTCATGGGGCATGCTTTGGAAAGAGTCACCATGACCTCGATGATCTAGAGGACTGGGGTAGCTGAAAGGCTGAAAAAGGGGATAGATGAGAGCTAATGAAGATGCAGTTGCATAGTTGCATAAGGCCCTGAAGAGTGCAAGCAGGACCCTCCTGCCAGTCTGTGAATCCGCTCAAACTATTTAGGCTACCCACCTGAACTGAAAACAAATGGAGGTACATTCCACTTTTGACACAGCGAATATTTGATTCATTATGATAGCTTTAAGCCACATTGAAGCAGGGCTGAACACGCAAGACCTTCAGGAAAATAGATCAGTAAATAGCTTTGTGTCTTCAAACCAGAGATTTCTGGGAGAGGAAAATAGATCAGTAAATAGCTTTGTGTCTTTAAACCAGAGATTTCTGGGAGACGTTTATTTCCCCCCACAAAATCGTCTCTTTTCACTGCTAAGTCACACAAATGGACCCTTAACAATGAAGATGGGCATTTTCATTTGCCAGCCAGATTGTAAATCTGTAAACTTTTAATGCATGAAGAGTTCAAAAAAGTGTTTTAAGCCTTAAAGTGGACTTGTGAGTGGAAAACTTACTGGGCCATAAGGCTGTACAGGCTTCCCTCAGGGGTCACGTATCACAGCCATGCACACCAGTGTTTGCTCTAAGCTGAGTTAGTGTGAGCCAGCTCACAGATTGGTCTTTGCTCAGGAAGGAGGGCTCCAGAGCAAACTAATTTTATGCAGGAGCCAAATCACTCGCTCACAACTTTAAAGCCAGTAGCTCACAAAGTAGAATTTTTTTGCTCACAGGACTTCACAGCTTAGAGGGAGCATGCCCACTATGATGGTCTGTTAGTGCCAAGCCGAGGTTGATTAGAAGGCGTCTCAGCTATTCTGTGTAGCTTCAGAAAAGTTTTCTTAAACTTTTAGGCACACACATCCAGGGGATGCAGATTCATTAACTCCTTCTGACCCTGGCTATCAAAACCTTCGGAGTGTGCATATATAGGCTGACCAGATATCCTCTTTTTTGGGTGTCTACAACCACAAACAGAAAATTTTCACACACACACCCCTTCACATTGGATGGAGAGAAGAAAGCACTTGCCTCTTTCCCGCACTGGTCTTTCCAGATGAGCAGTTTCTTCTCTCGTCTCAGGGTCCAGGCTTCACGTCCCATTTGGCCGGGGAGGACAAGGAAAGAGGAAGGGCCCTGCAGGTGAAGGCCAAAAGCTTGCTTTCCTAGGTCAAAGCAAGGCTACGTGGAGGCCTCTCAACTTGGCATATGAACTTCAGTATTGTCCAGGGGTCCCCAATCTTTTTAGCCTGCAGGCACCTTTTCAATTTTGCAAACGCGTGGTGAGACCTATCCTAAAACGGCTGCCTCAAGAGGCGGAGTCAAACCTAGCCCCTCCCTCCTAGCGTTGCCAACGAATCACAGAAGGGGAATAAAAAATGAACAAAGGAAGGCTCAGGGGGAAGGACGGTAGAAAGAATAAAAGGAAGGAAAGCCTCAAGGGCAGGGATGCCAGCTTCTAGATGGGACCCAGAATTAACACTCATCTCCAGGCTACAAGGAGCAGTTCCCCTGCAGATAATGGCTGCTGATTTGGAGGATGGATCCTGTGGCATTGTACCCCACATAGGTGAACAAGAACATAAGAGAAGCCACACTGGATCAGGCCAGTGGCCCACCCAGTCCAACACTCGGTGTCACACAGTGGCCAAAACCAAAGTGCCATCAGGAGGTCCACCAGTGGAGCCAGAACTCTAGACACCTTCCCATTCTTGGCCCCCAAGCACCAAGAATAAAGAGCATCACTGCCCCAGACACAAAAACGTAAGAGAAGCCATGTTGGATCAGGCCAGTGGCCCAACCAGTCCAATACTTTGTGTCACAGAGAGGCCAAAACCCAGGTGCCATTAGGAGGTCTACCAGCGGGGCCAGAACTCCAGAAGCCCTCCCACTGTCCCCCCCCCAGCACCAAGAATATGAAGCATCACTGCCCCAGACAGAGTGCTCCATCTATACCTTTGTGGCTAATAGCCACTCATGGACTTCTGCTCTGATATAAGCCAGATAGGTTCTTGACCTCTCCAGGCTCCACCCCCAAATCTCCAGGAGTTCCCCAATGTGGATCTGGAAACTACCTCCCCCACCCCTCACTGGCAGCCAGGAGGGATCTGACAACCCTCCTCAAGGGGGAATTGCTTACCAGTGCTCTGGATCCTCTAGTGGATGCTACTGCAGCTGTGCAAAACACTTTCATTGGAAGGACAGCAGCCAGAGAAGCTTGGCAGGGAAACTATTTGGTGGGCACCGTGTTGGGGCACGCTGGACTAGTCAAACCAGCAGCGACTCTCTGGGATCTAAGGTTGCCAGGTCCCCCCTGGCCACTGGCGGGGAATGGGTGAGATCTCAGATCTTTGACTTCACCAACATCCTGATTCTTCAAGCTGGAGACCGAACCTGGCACCTCCTGCAGGCCAAGTAGATGCCCTGCCCCTGAATTATGGCTCCTCCTGTTAGCCCAGTCCTCGCTTCCAACCGCAGCCTGGCCGAGAAAGGGAAGCCTCTGCAAGCCACCTTGAATTTCCCAGTGGGGCGGGGATAAGAAATATCTGGCCGGATGATCGCTTGCGCCCAATTATTGTTTTCTACCATCTTGAGAAGAGGGAGCATTTCCGGCCACTTCCCTCAGGCCACTTCAGGCCCCTATGCTGTGTCCAGTGCTATCTATACATGGGGTTCCCCAAAGGGCAGCAGTTCAGAGGCACGGCTGGCTATACCCAGGAAGCATGGAAATACCACTGCCCAAGTTCCCCTGGCAGTATGCGTTGGATATAAGCCAGGCTCTCCCTTCCCTAAGCTTCAACAGTGCAAAGTTTATCCCCAGTTTATCCCAACTATTACAAGGAAAGTCCAGAGAGGCACACAAGATCAATAGTTTTTTTTTAATTTATCAGTGTTTTCAATCATCCTCTATACCAATACAAGCACCATGCTCAGCAAAACAAAACAATTTTTAAAAAAATCAGTCGAAAATAAAACATGCAAAGTCAACTCAGCAGAGCATTAAAAAAGTGTGCTGACATCACTGCCACACGGCGTTAGCCGAGCCTTTCCGGAAAAATCTTGGCTCGCTAAATCATAAAATGCAAAGTTCTGGTTCATATATCCAAACTAAGGAAATATTTCCACAATATGTTTCCTTGAGGAATGCGGTGTTCTTCTGATAGGTAGTTAGGTTGCCAGTTCTGTCTGCAGTGTTTCTGGGGCACGGGGCTGCATGAGAGGGAACGGCACCTACTGGACAGTTACTATGCCATCCCCAACTGTAGGCACAACTCCCTCCTACCAACATTTTTGCTCAGCAACAGCTACAGCACAATTCAAGTTGTTTAAATAAGACAGTAACCATTTGAGAACTGCGTAAGATGAACTCCATTTCCCTTCGAGAGTCTTGCCTTACAGGAATGGACCTTCCACCAGAGGAAAGGGGTTCTGCCAGTGGAAGGAATCAGCAGGATCCAACCCAATACAAGGTTGAGCTAGGTGGATTATAGAAGGAATAGGTTAAACCACTGGTGTGTGGGGAGAAATTCACTACCACCAGCTTTTGTATTAACTGCAGTTCAATATACTCCTTCGGCAGTTCAACTGAACCAGCTCGCATGGAATTTAAGAAGCCAGTCCACACATCCCGGTGTACATAGGCTTGTTTTCCAATCTCCAGATGGAGCCTGGAATTACAACTGATCTCCAGCTGGAAGAGATCAGTTCCCCTGAAGAAAATGGTTGATTTGGAGGGTGGATTCCATGGCATCACACCCTGCAGAGGTTCCTCCCCCCTCCCCCAAACTCCACCCCCCCCCAAATCTCCAGCAATTTCCCAACCCAGAGTTGGCAACAATAGGCATCCACCTAAAGGGTGTATCCAACCAAGAAATGTAAACACTACAACACAGTCATATAAGACCAACTGAAAAACACTTGAAGAAGCAAGTCAGATTTATTATCTACTGTAATGAGTGATTCATAAGAACATGAGAGGAGCCCTGCTGGATCAGGCCAGTGGTCCATCGAGTCCAGCATCCTGTCTCACACAGTGGCCTCAACCAGTTCCCCAGGAGGGCCAAGAAACAGGGCATAAGGCCTTCACTAGAACTTCAGAAGAGCCCTGCTGGATCAGGCCAGTGGTCCATCTAGTCCAGCATCCTGTCTCACACAGTGGCCAGCCAGTTCCCCTGGAGGGCCAAGAAACATAGAGCATAGAGGTTGAGGCCTTTTCCTCTTGTTGCCTCCTGGCACTTGGATTCAGAGGCTGACCGCCTCTGAACGTGGAAGTACCCTTTAGTCACTGATAAGACCCACCTTCCATAAATCTGTCTAATCGCGGTCATCACTGTTCCTCTGGCCACAAATCCCACATTTTAATCACTTGTATGAAGAAGTATCTCCTTTTGTCTGTCCCGATTCTAATCAGCCCAAGCAGAAGATTTTACAGGCCAACTTCTACGCTATGGTACACAGTGGTATGCTATCAGTTTAAAAGGAGTGCTAAATCTTCAGACTCCCACATTTTTGCCTGCAAAGCTCTTGTATGCAGCCCTTCAGGCCCAGTACTCTGACAGCTGCTGCTCTTCCACGGTCTTGAGCAGACAGTGGGGGCTTTCAGTTAACTAGAGAAACCAGAAACAGGAGGACCTGGGACTTCCTGCAGGCAACTGAGGTGGTTCTACCACAAGTCTAAAAGTGACCGAAGTGACTCACTGTATGCAGCTCTTGGGCCTCACAAAGAGTTACAAAGAAAGTTTTGCTATATGCCCAGCCATCTGGAAGATCTCCAGCCCTACTGATTTTGAGAAAGTAAACACGTGTGACTTCCCAAAAAATAATTAAATCACCCAGTTTTCAAGTTGTCTCTTTAATGCTTTAATTTTCTTAGGTTTGTTAACACATTTAAATCACTTATTTTATTTATTTACCTTTTTATATCCCGCCTCTCATCCCAACCTGAACCCAAGGCGGCCTACGTCGCCCTCCTCTCCTCCATTTTATCCTCACAACAACCCTGTGAGGTAGGTTAGGCTGAGAGTGCGCGATCAACCCAAGGTCACCCGGCACACTTCCATGGTAGTCCGAGGATTCGAAGCTGGGTTCCCCAGCTCTTATTCCGACCCTTTAACTGCTGCACCAGGCTGTAGGTTTTTAAAATTTGGATTTGGCTTAAGCAAATTACTATGTCCAGTTAAGTGATTACGTCTAAAACAGGGTGCTGAAAATTATTTCCACGTTACCATCTGCAGGCCAGGATATGGGGACGGAAGAGAAGGGACACCATCTTGACTTGCACTCCAAACCCTCAAGAATCAAACTGAACACCACTGCCCTGATTTTTGTTTGAAACATGGTTAAGGCAGCTCTAGTTGGGAGGGGGGTTCAGGTCTAAGAGGAAAGGGGGGAGCACCCAACGGTACACCCCATTCTTCCTACACAAGTTAAGACTACAGCTGCCCTCATCTGCAAACACAGTCCATGTGGTGTCCAGCCTCACACTCTTTCCCTCTCTCACATACACACACCTCCTTTCCCAGCTATCTCAGACATTACCAAACCCATCCGAGTTCCTCAGTGGAACAGGCTTCCTCGGGAGGTGGTGGGCTCTCCTCCTTTGGAGCTCTTTAAGCCGAGGCCAAATGGCCATCTGAAAGCAATGCTGATTCTGTGACTCGCTATAAATTTAGGCAGATGGTGAGAGGGAGGGCAGGAAGGGATGAGCCAGGGCTCGGATCCTGTGGCCCTTTCTTATACGCCCAGGGTGATGCCGATTGCCACTTTGGGGTCAGGAAGGAATTTTCAAGCAGGCCAGTTTGGCCCAGCCTGAACAAGTGTATAAGAAGCTTTCTTTGCTACTGTATCTTTAAGTGGATTGACGATGTTCTGATTAGCAACACAGGGGATCTGAACCTTTTGGTTTTAAGGTATCCCTCTAGGTGGGGTTTTAGAATGCCACAGAACTTGGAAAGAAGATCGTAGGTGTCAGGCTACTGATCTCAAGGTTGAAAGTGTTGCCAGGAGACTGGTAAAAACCTTTTAAGACATTTGTACCTCAGTGTTGCTAACAGGTAACTGAGCAGAACTTTCTAGGCATGTGCTTTGTAGTTTACACAGGTCACAGTAGCTTCTCAGACGAAGCTCTTTTGAGAAAGGAGGAAGGTCGACATGCCCCCTCAGAACAGAACATTAATTATACGGCCGTGCCTTCTAAAAACAGAACTTTTATTATACGGCCGTGCCTTCTATCAGGCAACGTGGGCGTTAAACTGTGGGACTTTATTTTGGAATTGTGTGCCTAGGCACAAGATATTCGACTGTATATATAGTGTCTTTAAACCCACGTTGCTTTTGCTTTCCATTTTTGAGACTGTGTCTCCTTGAAATGTTTTTGTATGAAGAAAACTCTGGAGAAAGATATATTTTTTGAATACTAATTCATGTTTTGTCCAGCACTTGGACTGGGTCCTTTATAGTGAGCTATCATAGGCACTGGCCTATTTGTGGTTGTATTTTTAAAATGAACGTATCGTTTAAAAATATTTTCTTGCATACATAACAAAGTACACATACTGATCTAATTAGACCCCTTCATCTGGCACTATCTGCCTTCATTTTTCAGGCATCGGACCTGGGTCTCCCTTTTACATGAGCTGGGCAAAAACTACATCTGGCCCTGTCCCCTTTCTAAAAGGTACCAGGAAGGGTGTTGGGGGGGATTCATGGTGTCCATAGGTGCCAGACTGGGAGCCCTGGGGTTAATGTGCGGCAAAGGCATTTCCGCCAAGGTAGCTAAGGATATATTAAAAAGCCCCCCCCAATTCCCCATTAGAAAATTCATTTTAGTATCTCAGTTATCAAAAGCATTGTTTCCTTCTTGGAACCTTCACTGCCTCTTTCTCCCTCCCTACTCCCCACCACGAAAATGGATTTTATTTTTGGAAGGCAAAACCCCCCCCCCAAACCCGTTGTATACGTCAACCACATTTTGACGAGACTGTTCTGCCCAAACAAGAATCAAAAAGTTGAGGCTGGAATAGGATTTCTGACTACACAAGGAAATGGTAATTCATTCTGGACGGATGCTGTGGATCTGTGCCACCAATGACAAAGAGCTTTCCTCTAATAAAAGAGGCGGTTAGCGGGGCGCAGCTGCAGGATCTAACTTTTTGTGCTTCTTCCCCCCACCCCCCACCCCCCACCCCCGCCCCCGCATCAGGTTAGCAGACAAAAGGCAGTGAGAAAGTCGCTTACAATCCACTGAAAGAGTCAATGTTCAAGTCCAGTAGACTCTTAAAGGCCAACAAGATTTCCATGGCATGAGCTTTCAAGAGTCCAGGCTCCCTTCGTCAGATACAAACAGGAATGGAGATTCCTGAGTCCTTATACCACAGTTAGAAGGCCGGAAGGGTGCTGCGAAGAAAGGAGTCAGGATACAGAGGTACAAGGCAAAATATAATCAGCTGGATCAGAGCAGGGAAGAAATGTTTAGAGGCAGAAAATCAGCATCCGAGTCCCTTTGCAACACCTTCTGACTGCTATAGAAGGACTTGGGGATCTCCATTCCTAATTGTATGTCATGATGGGAGCTTTCTTGAGAACTTATACTCCAAAAATCTTGTTGGCCTCTAAGGTGCTACTGGATTTGAACACAGGTCTTCCGCTGTAGACCAACCCATCCGAAAGATTCAAGAAGCCCAAAAGAAAACCAAAAAAAAAAAGGCACACCTATAAAGAACCACTTGTATATAAAAGACAGGAAAAACAGAAGAGCACAATGATGAAACCTACAAGAGAAAGGCTTCTGGAATGACCGCGACCAGGATGTTAACCGAGCCCTTAAGATTTTTATTTTGTTTCTTAAGTTAAGTTTCTATCAGAGTAAAAACGCTACCTGCTAAACGCACAAAAATAGGCAGGTCCAAAGTTTCGACCCAAAATGGAATGATGTCGATTCCAGATCAACAGAGATCCTAGCTGGAATTCCAAACTAGTTGAGCCCTGGAAAAAAAATGGACTCTTTGTAGAATTAAAACATTGTGGGAGGATGGGGCGGGCTGACAACAGTGCCTCAGAAACTTTCTGCCGACACTCTTCCTCGGTTGAAGAAGCTCATGGTCGTTAGTGGAGCAAAACCGATAGGATATAGCCCAGCTCTCTGGCAACATTCTAATTCTATCCTTCAAGCCTAGAAGATTAAACAATTGGTTAACAACAACTCCACATATCAGTCCTTAGTATGTAGCATCTGTCCCCCCCAAAAAGAGGGATGCATTTGTAGCTTGGAGACACGGTTACTCGTAACTCCTAGAGCACTGTCTGAACAAACCCGACCGAAATGAGCAGGATTCGCACCCAAGGATCCGTTTGCATTAGTGGGGCTTGACCAGGAGACATTCCTTTCGGGAACGCTGCCCCCATATCTGTAGACAGTTAAAAAATTCTGGATCTAGTTGTTATAGAAATATTAGTCACATGAGTGCAAAAAACCGAAATGAAATGAAAAAGAAACGTTGTCCCTGCAGAAATGAGTTCTTCCCTTTTGAAGAGTTACAAAGAAAGAAAAATCCCGGGAACAAGGTTTGGTGACACAGGAAGAGATGCTTCCTCCCCGGAAGGAGCATATAAACTTTGCACACACAAAAATATATATGTACATACACACGCACGCACCACACACGGCAGGAAACGACCGAGAAGTACAGTGCAGTCTTTTGATGGTTGTAAGGATTCGCATCGGGTTCCAGTTCACGCCTGGACAGAAGGCCGGATCAGGGTTTCAATGGAAGTAGCCCAACTTCTCCCGGAGCCACTCTTCAGTGAGGTCTTCCGTGTTCCTTATTTCAAATACCTTTTTTTGGGAAGACAGAAAAAGATGTGAGGCGCTGGGGACACCAGAGACTAAAGCAGAATTAAGCTTCTAGCCGCAATAACGATTTGGGTGCGTTCCACAACCACCTACAAACCACGGCCAGACCTTTTGTGGATCAAAAACTGGCTAATTAAAAGGAAACAGAGAGTGAATATAAGCAGGCAATTTTCTCAGTGGAGGGTGGTATGAAGTGGGGTACCGCAGGGATCAGTACTCAGTCCGATGCTTTTTAACTTGTTTATTAATGATTTGGAGTTGGGAGTAAGCAGTGAGGTGGCTAAATTTGCAGGTGACACGAAGTTGTTCAGGGTGGTGAGAACCAGGGAGGATTGTGAGGCACTCCAAAGGGATCTGTCGAGAATGGGCATCAACGTGGCAAATGGGGTTCAATGTGGCCAAGTGCAAAGTGATGCGCATTGGAGCCAAAAACCCTAACTATAAATATACTTCCTGATGAAGTAGCTTTCTAGCTGCAGGGATGTGGTTTCCCCAGACTTGAAATCCAGTGTCGTTGAGCCCAGCCCAAGGATTATCACCTCAGCAAGAGTGGTGGTGAACAGTGGACTCCTTTGAAGAGTTACTATAGTCTAAGCCTATTGTTATCAATAAGTCTTCTCACTTGGGGCCCCCATGAAGGATCTGGGAGCATGGAGAACAAAGAGGAGGAAAGGAAGGATTTGAGTGACAAGTCTGCCGGGACCAGAGAGCTGCCCTTAGCTCTGCAGGGAAGGATCCGCCCCGAGGCTCAATTCTATGGATGAGGGTAAGGGAGGCAGTGGAAGGACATGTTCTGGCCCACTCACGCTATCAGAGCAGGAAAGAAGAAGATGCTAGTCTGGATCAGGAACCACCCAACAGAGAAGAGAGTCTCAGTCCCCACCGCTCACTATTTCAGGTGGCTTCTTGCCCTCTCGGGACACTGGCTCAGCCTGCTGTGGTGGTTATCGATTCAGATATCAGTCGAAACACAGAGATGGAACACAGCAAGACCAATCGCGCTGAACAGAGGAATCCAAGCTGGGTAGCAAACTGGCCCACAAGGGAAGCGGCAGAATACGACCCCAGAAGGACTTGCAAAGGCACAGACTGAGGGCCGTGGGAGTCAGGTTGTGCCCCAAGGCATGATCCAACATGCATAAATTGCGCATGACCCCAATGACAGCCGCGCTTGAATGGTCACCTTTTGTATTGGCTGACGTACGGAAGGCCTGACATTTGCGGGGGTGGGGGAATTTACCTTTGTCAGTTCAGCTGTCTGGACTAGTTTATTTTTGCTGCCGGCGTACATCATCTGCTGCTCGGGCTTGCAACCTAAAATTGAAGGGGTGGGGGGAGACAAGCAAAGGCAAAGCAGGACACATTAGACAGCCTTTGAGCCGCTCTGTCCTTTCTTTCCCCAGCAATGCAATTGTGTGCATCAGGTGTGAATTTGGGATACATGGAACACTCGGGCTGGGGCAGTGATGCTCTGTCTTCTTGGTGGTTGGGGGGGGGGCAACAGTGGGAGGGCTTCTGTAGTCCAGCCCCACTGACGGACCTCCTGATGGCACCAGGGTTTTGGCCACTGTGTGACACAGAGCGTTGGACTGGATGGGCCACTGGCCTTATTCAACATGGCTTCTCTTGTGTTCTTATGTCTGGGGCAGTGATGCTCTGTATTCTTGGTGCTTGGAGGGGGCAACAGTGGGAAGGCTTCTGGAGTTCTGACTACCATGCTGGACCTCCTGGTGGCACCTGGGTTTTGGCCACTGTGTGACACAGAATGTTGGACTGGATGGGCCACTGGCCTGATCCAGCATGGCTTCTCTTATGTCTGGGGCAGCAATGCTGTGTATTCTTGCTGCTTGGGGGGCAAGAGTAGGAGGGCTTCTGGAATCCTGGCTCCCCGGTGGACTTCCTGACAGAACCTCTGCTTTGGACCCTACATAACACAGAGTGTTGGATGGGCAATTGCCTGATCCAGTATGACTTCTCTTATATTCTTAAGACAAGCATTGCATCAATTCAGCTTGGCTCAGCTTACCAAGAGGGCTGGAGAAGATGAAACAGAGGGGATAGGAGACTCTCCCATCATCGTGCTGATACTTGTAGCTATAGACGATAAATGTTTTCCAAAGGTTAAGGAAAGCAGCGTGAGAGAGGGGCAGTCTCCTAGCTGTGGAAAGAAAGAGGAGGTGTCCTTCCTTGCTGGCAAACTCCCTTTGATCGAGGGTTCCCTGGAAAGCACCCTTGTAACCAGCTGCCACCCCTGAGGTCTCGCTTTTATAAGGGGTAGGATTGCAGTCTATTACAGTGCTTATTTAAAAAAGAGCCCAGAATCCAGTAGCACGAAAGCTCCTCCCCTGTCACTAATGTTGTTAGTCTTTAAGGTGCTACTGAACTCTGGCTACAGACAGACTGACACGGCTAACCCCTTATTCGACTGCATTGCCTTCTGCCTTTGTAACACTCATTGTTAGCAGTAGCAAACCGAGATGTTCAAAAACTCACATGGCCACACAACCCTATCGGGTAATTTCTCTAATACTGGCCAGAATAACAAAGCCAACTCTGAACACCTTTGGAATTCGGACACAGGGTGGTGTGCACAGCCACAAAATGGCTGCCGCAGAGGGCAGAGCCAGCCACAAAATGGCTGCTGTGGTTTATCTTCAGCCACACACCGAAGATTCTTGTGTTGTGGCAGCAGCGATTGCCGAAGCAATGTTTTCAAATATCTATCCAGCCAATCAGATCTCTAAAGGCCAATCAGAATCCTTGCTGAGCAAAAGCCCTACCTGGCCCCGCCCATTCTCTAGAAATCTCATCGTGGACCCGGAAAGGTGTCAGCTAGCCCCAGGGCGCCCACGGGTACCACACTGGGGACTCGCGCTCTACAGGGAAGCAGTGATTTGCCAGCCTTCACAATGCCCAGTTCTGCACACTGAAACGCTTGCTCCATACAAACTGAGAGCGGGAACCGGAAAGGACTTTCTTCTGGGAAAAAGATGGACACGACAGCCAGAAAGGATATCGAGGTTGCCTCTCGGGAAGCTCGTCTTTCAGCTCGTCTGGAGAAATACCCTGGAAACGTTTTAAAAGAGAGAGAATGTCAGCCAGTGCAGTGAAGTGGTCAGCGTCTCCAACTAAGATTGGCGAGACCTGAGTTCGAATCTCCATGGTGCCTATCGAGCCCGCTGGGTGACCTTGGGCAGGTCACTCCCCTCTCAGCCTAACCCGCCTCACAGGGTTGTTGTGAGGATAAAAACAGGGAGGTGAGAACCCTGAATGCTGAGCTCCTGGGAGGGAAGGGAGGGGTAGAAAAAACAACAATAGAACAAGACAGAGAGCAGTTGAAATAAGCAATGTTATTCTCATCAAGCGCAGTACAAATTCACAACGGGAAGAACAGACTGCTACAAGGAGGGTTGCCACCTCTGGAATGGGAAATTCCTGGAGATTTGGGGGATGGAGCCTGGGGAGGGAAGAGACCTCAGTGGGGTACAATGCCCTGGAGTCCACCCTCCAAAGCAGCCGTTTTCTCCAGGGGAACTGATCTCTGTCTGGAGATCAGCTGTTAATAGTTGGAGATCTCCAGGTACCACCTGGAAGCTGGCAACCATAACTACAAGCCCGGCCAGCGTTCACGAACATCAGTGTTGTCTGAGAAGGCCCCGAGATCATTTTAATGAGATCAGCCACTATTAGTTTCATCTCAGGTTGTCGTCTTTTCATTAATAGGGTTTCAGTGGAGGATTTCTGCGGATGGAAAGCCTATTTTCACTGAATTCTGCCTGCATCCAAGACACACCAGAAAGCAAAGATCCGTTCCCTCCCCCCCGACCACTAAAGTCCAGTTCCGGCCCCCCTACGGTTTATGGCATTTGACCTGGCACTGTCCCTACATTTCATCTTAGTCCCAGAAACAATCCAAGCCCAAGAACTGATCCAACCCATGTTTACCCACTCTGTTTACTCACAGTCTGGTTGGTCTCTATGGGTCTCTACAACACTACTGGAACTGAATCTAGCTGGCAATGTTCCCTCTAAGCTGTGCAACCCAGAACAACAATCCCACATGAACAGAGCACATGACCACAACTGAGCCTGAAGCACACGGGAGCCAGTTTGGTGTAGTGATTAGGAGTGCAGACTCTAACATGTGAGAACCGGGTTTGAGTCCCCACTTCCTCAATATGCAGCTGCTGGTGTGACCTTGGGTCAGTAACAAGTTCTCTCAGAGCTGTTCTCTCAAGGGCAGTTCTTGAAAGAGCTCTCTCAGCCGCACCTACCTCACAGGGTGTATGTTGTGGGGAGGGGAAGGGAAAAGAGACTGTAAGCCACTCTGAGACTCTTTCGGATAGGGACGGGCAGGGTATACATCCAATCTCTTCCACTTCCACACTAAGGGAAAACCAAACACCTTACAAAAACCCATGCTGGATAGTGACACTTGCGAGGTTGTCCCAAAAGAGTCAGTCAGCAACAGGGATCCTTAATCAGAAATCTCTTTATTGCATAACAGGTCTTGTTGGTCACTTGCACTGGTTGTGTTAGTAATACCTGAGGTTCAGACATACAGAATAGATATAGGATACTCAAAACGGCAACCCCTACGGAGCCAGTT
Source organism: Lepidodactylus listeri (assembly GCA_029233225.1). Classification (NCBI taxonomy): domain Eukaryota; kingdom Metazoa; phylum Chordata; class Lepidosauria; order Squamata; family Gekkonidae; genus Lepidodactylus; species Lepidodactylus listeri. The sequence goes on along the minus strand of JARCFY010000011.1, from coordinate 96,374,218 downwards.
TGGTGTAGTGGTTAAGTGCGCAGACTCTAATCTGGGAGAACCGGGTTTGATTCCCCACTCCTCCACTTGCACCTGGCTGGATGACCTTGGGCAAGCCATAGCTCTGTACCAGCTGTTCTCTCAAGGACAGCTTGGGAAATAGCTCTCTCAGCCCCACCTACCTCACAGGGTGTCTGTTGTGGGGAGGGGAAGGGAGAGGAGTTTGTAAGCCACTCTGAGACTCCAAGTGAGTGGAGGGCGGGGTATAAATCCAATCTCTTCTTCTTCTTCTACGTACCCACCAATCGTAAAAGGATAAAACAGGCACCTAAAATATACTGGACATTCATTTCCAGACTAAGAGGGTGAAAAGTTGCAATTTGCACCTGAGCGGAAGAAGCGGCTGGGAGCTAGGCGTTCAAGGCCAAGGAGGCGCAGGAAGCGATAAGCGGGCAAGCAGTAAGCTGGAGAAGAGTTAGCACATTCCAAGGGGAGGGGTGGAGTGGAGGAACCTAACTCCCCCCCCCCCCCATGACAGCATTAGCTGACAACATTTCCCTCACACAGGCACGGCGGGCACGACCCTTTCTTGCTTACAGACTGCCTGCTAACCTAAATCAACTTCTCACCCGCAATGATAAACTACTGAACAGTCACATGGACTCTGGTCCCAAGGCCTGCAACAAACCAAGATGCCAGCTTTGCTCTCATATGGATTCTAGCAACACCATCAGTGGACCCAGCAACATCAGCCAGACCATCTCGGGTTCCTACTCCTGCTCATCCTCTAATGGGAATTATGCCATCACGTGGGAGCAATGCCTGTCCACCCTCTACACTGGACAAACAGGCCAGTCCCTTCGACAAAGAATTAATGGACATAAGTCCATCAGGACTTATGACATCAGGAACCACAACATTCAAAAACCAGTGGGGGACATTTTAACCTTCCAGGGCATTCAGTTGCTGACCTAAAACTAGCAGTTATCTTGCAAAGGTATATCAAAGGGAGATTAGAGAGACTGCTGAATTGTAACTGATCATGAAGCTCAAGACAATGCATCCACCTGGACTGAATCAAGACCTAGGCTTCCTCTCTCATTACCAATGCAGATTTCTCCACGCTTACAACCCCTCTGCATATCCCACCAAATCCAGTCAGGCCTGCTATTGTCATTTGCCTGCTAATGTCATTCGGCATCTGAAATCACTCCACTTTCCAACATATAGGATAGATGGACACATTCTAGCTGTATCTGAAGAAGTGAGTAGTGACTTAGGAAAGCTCATACCCAACCACAGATTTTGTTAAGTCTTTAAGGTGCTACTGGACTTTTGCTCTTTTCTACTACCTTAAACAAAAATCCCTAACCAAATAAAAATTCACCATTCCCACATCTGGCCTCAATAATACAGGAACAAAATATCAGTCCACATTGCCTTTCATGAATACACATGAAGCTGCCTTATGCTTGGTCCATCAAAGTCAGTATTGTCTACTCAGACTGACAGCAGCTCTCCAGGCTGAGGTCTTTCCCGTCATCCGCTGTCAGAGCTTTTAAGTGGAGATGCCAGGGATGGAACCTGGGACTTTCTGCATGCCAAGCAGAAGCTTTGCCACTGAGCCACGGCCCCTCCACCAACCAAAGAAAGCTGCTTTCTACTGACTCAGAACATTGATCCATTAAGGTCCATATAGTCTACTCAGACTGGCGGTGGCTCTGCAGGGTCTCAGGAAGAGATCTTTCCCATCACTAACTGCCTGGTTCTTTTAGCTGGAGATGCCGGGGATTGAACCCGTGACTTCCTGCATGCCAGGAAGATATTCTACCATTGAGCCATAGCCCCTCATCCACATCACGTTTGTGATAAAGAATCTGTTCCGTACTTATCTGCTATGTTTACAATGTATAGATTTCCAGCAAAGTTTAGAAATGCTGCCCACTTTAGGAGAAAGTCCCCCCGCCTCCTACCTCTGTTTACAACTTTTGAGGCGAGAACTTCTCCAGCATCCTAAGCTCCGGCACTTTGGTTGTCCCTGTATTATACGTTGACACAGTTCCTTGCTAAAAACTCAGCACGTTGCACAAGTAACAGCTTTTCAAGCCTTTCAGATTTAAGGCAGAGCCGTAAGGCTGTCACCAACTGTGCAACAGGAAAAGCAAACCTGCATATCATAAGAACATCGGGAAAGCCCTGCTGGATCAGACCAGTGGTCCATCTAGTCCAGCATCCTGTTTCACACAGAGACCAACCAGTTTCTTTGCCCACAACAGAATGTAGAGGCCAAGGCCTTCATTAAAACATAAGAAGAGCCCTGCTGGATCAGACCGGTGGTCCATCTAGTCCAGCATCCTGTCTCACACAGTGGCCATCCACTTCCTCTGGGAGGCCTACAACAGGGCAGAGAGGCAGAAGCCTTCATAAGAATACCAGAAGAGCCCTGCTGGATCAGACCAATGAAGGTCCATCTAGTCCAACATCCTGTCTCACACAGTGGCCAACCAGTTCCTCTGGAGAGAGGGCCAACAACAGGGGATAGAGGCCATGGCCTTCCTATTATGCTGCCTCCTCCAACTCATATTCAGAGGTTTGTTGCCACTGAACATGGAGGTTCCCTTAGTCACCATGGCTAGTAGAGAAGAAGAAGAGATTGGATTTATCCCCCACCCTTCACTCACTTGTATTCTCAGAGCGGCTTACAAACAGCTTTCCCTTCCCCTCCCCACAACAGGCACCCTGTGAGGTTGGTGGGGCTGAGAGAGCTCTGAGACAACTGGTACAGAGCTATGGCTTGCCCAAGGTCATCCAGCAGCTGCAAGTGGAGGAGTGAGGAATCAAACCCAGTTCTCCCAGATCAGAGTCCGCACACTTAACCACTACACCAAACTGGCTCTCAAACTGGCTAGTAGCCGCTGATAGACCTATTCTCCATGAATCCATCTTTTAAAGCTATCTGTGCCTATGGCCATCACTCCATCCCCCGGCAGCAAATTTCACATTTTAACCACTCGTCGTAAGAGGAAGTATTTCCTTTTGTCTGTAAGAACATTGATTCGGCAGCCACCAACCTCGTGCTCTTCGTCCAGAACTACCAGCTGCTTATCCTTGTCGATCTTCACTGTAACAAAGAGGGAAACGGAAGGGATGAGCCCCGTGCCAATGGAAAATGTGAGCACTACCCATTCTGTTTACTGCCCTTTTAAAAACACCCCCCCCTCCCCGCAGCCAAATGGGGAAGGTGTGCAACGGACAACCCTGGAACGCAGCATAGTTGTTGTGGGGGGGGGGATAGTCATGTCACTTGCTGTCTTGCTAACATTTCCAAGAGGCAAATTAATTGCAATGCTTTAGCAGCACTGTCGACATTTTTATCAGGGGCGGATTGGCCGTTAACCTGAATGGGAAGAGTCCCAATGGGCCAAAGGCTCGGGACCCCACCCCCCAACCACTGTGCTCATCTAGACCTTAAGCGAGTGACAGGAGTGAGACACAGCAAACAACAGGCCCCTTGTGAAGGCCAAGTAAAGAACTGGGGGGAACGTCTGACCCAGTGAAGATCCAGGCACTGTTATCTGACCTTGTAGCGGCAGTCTCCAAAAGTCTGCATTCCTCTCCTCGCAGGGCAAACTAACCTTTAACACAGATCCTGTTTTCTTAAACTATAGCAGTCAGCGGTTCATGTTGTGTGTGTAGCATACAGTAGATAAGGCAGCAGCGTTCTTCAAAGTATGTTAAGAAGGAAGGATAGGTTGCATTTGGGGCAGTGCCGAGCTGTCATTTTGCAACTGGTGTTAAAGTTCTGCAAGATCCTCGTGTCAATTTGCCGATATAGTAAAGGTAAAGGTTTCCCTTGCTCAAGAGCTAGTTGAATCTGACTCTAGAGGGCAATGCTCATCTCCGTTTCCAAGCCGAAGAGCCAGCGTTGTCCAAAGACTTCTCCATGGTCACGTGGGCAGGCATGACTAGCCGCCGAGGTGCATGGAACGCTGTTACCTTCCCATGGAAGCAGTACCTATTTATCTACTTGCAATTTCTTGCTTTCGAACTGTTAGGTTGACTCCAGTGGCACCTTTAAGACCAACAAAAGTTTGATTCTGGGTATAAGCTCTCATTCTCAAGAATTAAACTTTTTGGTCTTCAAGATGCCACTGGACTCAACCTTTGTTCTGTTGCTTCAGAACAACATGGCTACCCGCCTGAATCCATAAAAAAAGTTTCTGTTCCAGTTGTTAGCAGTGATTTGGACCCCTTCTTTGAACCCAGCTGAAATTCGTAACTACCCCATCATCCCTTACTCTGTTTCTGGTGCTCAGAAGAATAAGGAGTAGCAGTTAGGGTTGCTAGGTCTCTTCTGGCAACCGGAGGGGGAAGGAGGGGGGACTTATCAGGAGAAAGAGAAAGTCCCAGGCCATGTTGCTGGCATCGTATAGGAAGTGACATCATCATGCCAGTCATTTCCAGGTGACGCTCTGGTATTTGGGCAAAAATTCTCTTGTAAAACTGGCTTCTGCCCCAGAGTTTTTGCCCTAACATCAGAGTGTCACGAACCTCAAACTGGCCAAAATTCATTACAAACTTTAGTTCGTCAGCCAGATCACGCCCATCCCTACTCAGAAGCTGAGTGCGAAACCCTTTGCTCGTATGCCACAGCCCCAACACCCAGCCCCTGAAAGACCTAGAAAGTTTGGTCTCCAGCATCTATCATTCTTACTGATAATGGCAGCATTGTTTGTTTCTTTGCGGAAGCGGAATTTTCTCAGCTTCTCCACAAGGTCTTCAGCGACGTCACAGACCACAAGGGATTCGCTCTGAGGAGAAAGAGGAAGGGAAACAGAAAAGGCATTAAGATAAGGCACACCCTTCACTTCAAACAGAACGGTGTAGTGGTTAGAGTGTCAGGCTAAAAATCTGGATGACCCCGGTTCAAATCCCCACTCTTCCATGGAATTTGGCTAGTTGACCTTGGGCCAGGCATACTTTCAGCAGCACCTACCCCATAGGTTAGTTGTGAGGATAAAATGGAGGAAAGGAGAATGATGTAAGCTGCTCAGTGTCCCCATTGGGGAGAAAAGTGGAGTATAAATATAGCGAAATAAATTACTATTTAAAAAATCTAGGTTTGAGGTGTCAATATTCATGAGCTACAAAATTCAACCATGTCAAACTTTGAGATAAATGGAGAGCCAGTTTGGTGTAGTGGTTAAGTGCGCGGACTCTAATCTGGGAGAGCCGGGTTTGATTCCCCACTCCTCCACTTGCATCTGCTGGATGACCTTGGGCAAGCTGTAGTTCTGGCACAGCTGTTCTCTCAAGGACAGCTGTCTCAGAGCTCTCTGAGCCCCACCTACCTCGCCCTTTACTACCTGAAGGAGTCTCAGAGCGCTTTACAATCCCCCCCTTCCCTTCCCCTCCCCACAACAGACATCCTGTGAGGGAGGTGGGGGTGAGAGAGCTCTCCCGAGGACTGCCCTTGAGAGAACAGCTCTGAGAAAATTTATGACTGGCCCCAAGGCCACACTAGCAGCTGCATGTGCAGGAGAGGGGAATCAAACCTGGTTCTCCCAGATTAGAGTCTGTGCTCTTAACCACTACACCAAACTGGCAAACTGGACTTCTTAGTTTTTTTTTATCAGGGATTCTTTCAGCCTGCAGAGAATGATAGAGCTGGAAGGGGGCCCAGATGTCATCTAGTCTAATGCAGGATCAGCCTAAAGCAGAGGTGTCGAACTCATTTGTTATGAGGGCCGGATCTGACATAAATGAGACCTTGTTGGGCCAGGCTATGTGTGTCATAAAATGCAATGCCCAGTAGCGGAGATATAAACTTTACAAAGGACACAGACAAATGCTTTCAAAAGGAGTGCGGTGTTTACCAGACACTCTCAATCGCACAGGAGAGGTTTGCCTATCCATCTCTCCTGTGAGATTGAGGGAGACTGGCAAAGCAAGCTGTGATGTGGCAGAAGCAAGAAAACTGGAAAAGGAAGTAGGAAACAGCCAGGGCCTTGGGGGCCGGATTGGGGCCCTCTGAGGGCCTGATCCAGCCCGTAGGCCACATGTTTGACACCCCTGGGCCTAAAGCATCCCTGATGGAGCTCACCGCCTCCCCAGGGAGCCCATTCCACTGCTGAACTACTCTGACTGTAAAAAATGTTTTTCTTAATATCCAGCTGGTAGCTTTCTGCCCTTAACTCAAACCCAGTGTTGTATGGTGTAGAGGGTTGGACTGGACAGTCTCCAGGCCCCTTCCAAACTTCATAATACTAAGATTCTATGAAAATTGAGGCAGAGTTTACTTTGCCGGGCACACGTCAGCTCACAAAAGCTTCTGTCGAAATACATCCATTGGTTTTTAAGGGCTTATCACACTTTTGTGATTTAAGCGAGTCTGTGAATTTATGGATAAGGTCTTTTAGCGTCCACACGATGCCTTTATTTCACTGCATCGACTCAGGCCAGCCCAATCTAGTCAGATATCAGAAGCTAAGCAGAACTGGCCCTGGTTAGCACGGATGGGGAACTACCAAGAAAGTCCAAGGTTGCTACGCAGAGGCAGGCAATGGCAAACCACCCCTGAACATCTCTCGCCCTAAAAACCCTACAGGGTCACCATAAGTCAGCTGCGACTTAATGACTGCCCCCCCCCAAACCAGGGCCGGCCCCTGGGTTTTTTGCACACTAGACGAGGCTGCCTTGCAGCGCCCCCCCAACCGCAGAGCCACTCTCTCCACCGCTGGAGACCTGCCCGCAAGGGACACCCCCCAGCCTGTGCCTACCTGCCCACCTGGGCTCACGAGCTCTCCAGCCCCGCCAGCAGACACCTGCACCAGCTGGCCACAGCGCCTACAAGTCTATCTGCATTGGCCCAAGGCTAAGTTTGGTTCTTAGCCTGAATGGAAAGCTGCATTCAGACATGGTGGTAAATCATGGTTTACATAAAGCACACTATCTCCTGGTTTGAGTCTCTCTTAGTTGCTCTGCCAGCTGCGCCCCTAGGCAGCCGCCTAGTTGGCCTAGTGATAGAGCCGGCCCTGCCCCCAAACACCGCACTCCTTTTGAAAGCATTTGTCTGAACAGCAGTTATCTTGCACACAATAAACCCACAGAAACACAAATGTTACATTGGAGGAAACGACGGCCTATTTACGTGTTTGTTGTGAAGTGAAAATTCCCCACCCAGAAGACTCGCAACAGGGGATTTTCTGTCTATGCGGAGCTTTTAAACATCATATTGCAACTCTGTTGCCAAGGAGAGGGGGGGGGGAAGGAAACTCATTTCCAGATCTCCGGATTCCATATCCCGCGGGTGCAGTGATGTGGGGCTGTTCCCACCCTACAGCTAAACCTGTTTTAAGAACCTGAGTGGAGAGAAATTCTCTGTTCCTTTTTCTCCCTTCTAAACTGCAACAAAGCTGTAAGCTCCCTGGGGCAGTTAATTTTATGTTTTTTAAACTTTACTCTAAAGCAATGAACGATGGAGAAGCTCGACAACGTTTCTTTGACAGACAGAGATCTTGCTGAAGGCCCTTTCCCAAACATGTGGCTCTCTGGGAGGGGTGGGGGAGAAATCCGGATCGCTAAACTGGATTAGGTTGTCAACACAGATGTGCCCTACATTTGTCAGTGCATGTTAAGACCGAGACCTCCCCTCGCACAAAGCAGCTCAACGCTGCTGAAGTCTTGCTTCTAAGCAAAGCAGGTTGGAAAATGCCTCCCATGAAAATACTTTCAGAGGGCAGCTGGGTCAAGTCTGCAGTAGAAAAGCTAGATTCAAGTCCTGCTGCACCTTAGAAGCCAACAAAATTTTCAGGGTATGAGCTTTTAAGAATCAACGCTCTGTCAGGTGTCTTGCATCTGATGAAGGGAGTTCTGACTTTCGAAAGGTCATACCTTGAAAATTTTGTTGGTCACTAAGGTGCGGCTGGACTCCAATCTAGTAGGTTGAAAAAATTACCGCAGTGTGCTACAAGCGCCTGGGAAGAGCCAGTCTGGTGTAGTGGTTAAGTGCGTGGACTCTAATCTGGGAGAACTGGGTTTGATTCCCCACTCCTTCACTTGCAGCTGCTGGTGTGACCTTGGGTCAGTCACAAGTTATTTCAGAGCTGTTCTCTCAAGAGCAGTTCTCAGTCAGAGCTCTCTCAGCCCCACCTACCTCACCGGGTGTCTGTTGTGGGGAGGGGAAGGGAAAGGAATTTGCAAGCCGCTCTGAGACTCCGAGTGAAGAGCGGGGTATAAATCCAATCTCCTCCTCTTCTTCTTCTTGTTCAGAGCCGTAGCCAGCAGTGGGGCTTTAGGGGCTGGGCCCCCCTTGATTAGGGTGGAGCCCCACCGCAGCTAAAGCTCCCTCCCCAATCTTCGCCAGCCAGCGAGACGGGCCATCGGCTCTTCAAGAGGCTCCGATGTCCGTCTTACTGGCTAGCGAAGACTAGTGATGTCACCCCATGGCCACGATACCCTCCCCAAAGTCCAAAGCCGCCTCCCAGCGAATATCCTGGCTGTGGGACTGCACCTAGTTTCTGCAATAGCTAACCTTCGAGCATCCTAAATTGCCAATTTTTTTTTTAAAGGACATGGGGGGTCCTATTGAAAAGTGGAATCACAGCTCTTAAGAGGCCCCAGTGCCATCGAGTTCAGCCCCAAAGGAAGGAGCCGCCTATCCAGCATCACAAGCAGCCAGCAGCCAGACTGCATGTTCCAACAGCGAGCCAGGGTCACACACAAAAGCAAAGCTATGCCACACCTGCAGCTAGGGTTGCCAACTCTGTTAGGACATTCCTGGAGATTTGGAGGTGAAGGGATCTCAGCAGGATACACTACCATAGAGTCCATCCTTCTAAATCAGGGGGTATCCAACATACAGCACGTGGCCTGTAACTGGCCTGTCCAGGGCTCTGATCCAGCCTGTGAGCAACTTTAATGCCAGATGACAGAGGCTGTGCATTAGGTCCCTGTATACTGTCTCAGAGCTAATAAGAACATGGACACCTGAAGCTGCCTTACACTGAATCAGACTCTTGGTCCATCAAAGTCAGTATTGGCTACTCAGGCTGACAGCGGTCCTCTAGGGTCCCAGATAAAGGTTGTTTCACATCACCTACTGCCTTGTCCTTAACTAGAGATGCCGTGGATTGAACCTGAGACCTTCTGCATGCCAAGCAGATGCTCTACCACTAAGCCACAGCCCCTCCCCAATGGGTAATGGGCAGTGGAAGTGGAAGGATGATCATTAGAGAGATACTTTAAGGAAATACTGTAAGAGTGTTAATGTTTTAAGCATATTTCCATTTTGAGTAAAAAATACCGTTAATTGGGTTTGCCCATGTCCTTTATGGGACTGCGGTGGCTCAGAGGTTAAGACGCTGAACTGCAAGACTGAAAGGTTGGTAGCTCAGCAGTTCGAGACCCGAGTGCCGCGTGACGGAGTGAGCTCCCGTCTCTGGCCCCAGCGTCTGCTAACCTAGCAGTTTGAAAGCAAGAAATTGCAAGTAGGTAAACAGGTACCGCTTCAGTGGGAAGATAACCAGCATTCCGTGCGCCTCGGTGTCTAGTCATGCCAGCCACATGACCACGGAGGAGTCTTTGGACAGCGCTGGCTCTTTGGCTTGGAAACGGAGATGACCACCGCTCCCTAGAGTCGGATTCAACTGGCTTTCAAGCAAGGGAAACCTTTACCTTTACATCCTTTATAGAGTTTATACCTCCCATACCTGGCATTACATTTTATGGCACACATGGCCTGGCCTGACAAAGTGACATTTCTGTCAAATCTGGCCCTGTTAACAAATGAGTTTGACACCCAATCTAAACAGCCATTTTCTCCAGGGCAACTGATCTCTGTAGGCTGAAGATCAGCTTCAATTTTGAAAGACCTCCAGCTCCCGCCCAGAAGCTGGCAACCTTACCTGCAGAAGTGCCCCCTAAAAATTGCCAACCCGGCGGAAGAATTAATTCCCCACCCTGGAGGAGACCAACGGTTTTCTCAGAGCACAGAACACAAAACTGTAGCAAATTTCACAAAGCTTATGCCGCCGCCAACCCTCCTACTGGAAAACCAGCAGTAAGACTTTGCCTACTACTTTCTAGCCCGATATTTCCGGACCTCGGAAGCTAAGAAGGGCTGCCCTGGTTAGTACTTGGATGGGACCCCATGAGGGGTTGCTATAAGTCAGCTGCAACTTAGGAAGGAGCTGTGGCTCAGTGGCAGAGCATCTGCTTAGTAAGCAGAAGGTCCCAGGTTCAATCCCCAGCATCACCAGCTGAAAGGACCAGGTAGCAGGAGATGTGAAAGACCTCCTCCTGAGACTCTAGCGAGCCGCTGCCATTCTGAGCAGACAATAGGGACCTTGATGGATGGAGGCTCTGATTCAGTACAAGACAGCTTCATGTGTGTGATAGCACAAAATCATTATGCCCTGAACTGGATAGCCCAGGCTAGCTCAGTCTTGCCAGATCTCAGAAATTATGCAGGGCCAGCCCTGGTTGGTATTTGGATATAGACCACCAAGGAAGTCCAGGTTTATTATGCTAAGGCAAGCAATGGCAAACCACCTCTAGTCATCACTTGCCTTGAAAACCCTACAGGGTGGCCGTAAGTCATCTGCAACTTCCATTACCTGTTCTTGAAGGAGCACAGGGTTACTCAGGTACTCCACATGAGGTCCCATGGAGCTACATGGGGGCACAGCCTGTTGTCCCAGCGCAGCCATTATCTACCCTTCCAAATTATATAGAGCATTTTGCCGTTTGATCCACCGCATGTATGTGTAGGGTGGGGGAGAAGCAACATGAAACCTCACAGACAGACCCAGTCACCACTCCCACATTTATTTATTTATTGGAATTTATATCCCGCCCTCCCCGCCAAATGGCAGGCTCAGAGCGGCTCACAACAAAAGTTAAAATTACAGTCAATTTAAAATAGACATTCCACATGAAGCATTAGAAGTACATTCCACACATTCTGCACAAGATTTGCAGCATTCCAATTTTACCCACAGGTGGGTCCGAGCAGCATTCATATGTAATCCCTGTGTGAACTAAGATGCTAAAAGGATGAATAAGAAATTAGACATGAGACGGTAGACTGCAGGAGGGCCATTTCCTATGTTGCAGTTTGGTAAGGGGGGGAATGACAGAGAGAGAGAGGAGAGAATAGCCAAGTGCACCAAACTGAGAGCCAGTTTGGTGTAGTGGTTAAGTGCGCGGACTCTAATCTGGGAGAACCGGGTTTGATTCCCCACTCCTCCACTTGCACCTGGCTGGATGACCTTGGGCAAGCCATAGCTCTGTACCAGCTGTTCCCTCAAGGACAGCTTGGGAAAGAGCTCTCTCAGCCCCACCTACTTCACAGGGTGTCTGTTGTGGGGAGGGGGGGGGGAAAGGAGTTTGTAAGCCGCTCTGAGACTCCCTTGGGGAGTGGAGGGCGGGGTATAAATCCAATCTCTTCTTCTTCTTCTTCTTCTTTTCCAAAGCAGGGCCCCACATTTGGAAAGAGGGCCATTATTAATTTAGTTTTTCCTGGATAGTGGACAGAAGGGAGCTGTAAAAAGGCGCTCCTTTTATGCCAGGAATGAAGAGAATCACAGAGTTGGAAGGGAACTCCATGGTCATCTAGTCCAACCCCCTGCACAATGCAGGAAATTCACAAATACCTTCCTCCCCACACCTCCAGCAACCCCTGTTTCATGCCCAGAAGATGACAAAAAAACCTCCAGGATCCCTGGCCAAACTAGCCTGGAGACTGGGGGCTGCCTGACCCCAAAGTGGCGATCAGCATTTCCCTGGGCGTGTAAGAAAGGGCCACGAGAACTAAGCACTGATGCAACTCTTCCTGCCCTCCCTTCTCATGATCTAAGTTCACAGAATCCACACTGCTGTCAGGGGGCCATCTAGGCTCTTGTTTAAAAACTTCCAAAGAAGGAGATCCCACCACCTCCCGAGGAAGCCTGTTCCCCAGCATCGTCAGTTGAAAGAGCCATCCCTCTGTTCCTCCAGTCACTGCTAACACAGATTAGCATTGCTATTCCACAAGCAGGTATGCCTTGAAACAGCTAAGAAGAGAGAAAAATTCCAAGCTCGCTAACAAGCTTTTGGCCACAAATATCAATCCACGTTGTGTCGCTCATGCAGTGTCGCTCGGGGTTATCACCGCAATCCGTTTTTTGTAGCAACAGCGGCCCCAGTGAATTCTGTGGGACGTTCTTCTAAGTAAGAACACAGAGGATAAAAGTGCGAGTCAGCAGGAGTCATTCCAACACCCCTGTGGAGTAGCTGTGTTGGTTTGTTGTAGCACGAACACAAACCATCGGCACCTCAAAGGCTGACATATTTTTTGAAGATGGTTAATTGTAAAGACACTGTGGAATTACACAAGTCATTAATACGAGCTGGAAGAGCTTCTTTATGCATTCAGGAGGGCAAAAGATGAACGAAGAATGCTGTAGTCAGCCAACTAAGTCAAGGACACGCACACTCATGCTAGAGCAAGGAACAGGCGTTGATTGCTTCATACACCCCCCCATTCAGATTAGTGGATTAGTTATTCCCTTTTGTCCTCCTTGGTGACGGCAAACCCAGAAAAAGCAAATGCCAAATCCCCATTAACTAAGCTATAACAAAAGAGAACACACAACAACAAATTCACATTAAGTTCGTTTCGGAGTGTAGCGGTGTCATTTGCACTATAAGATCGAGATTCTAATCCAGTACGCTTTAGAGACCAACAAGATTTTAGGGGTGCAAATTTTTGAGAGTCAAAGCTCCCTTCATCAGATACCCTCTGACAAAGGGAGCATTGATTCTCAAAAGCTCACACCCTTAAAATCGTGTTGGTCTCTAAGGCGTTACTGGGTCGAACCTAACAAATTCACATGAAATGACCCTTGAAACATCCCCCCCTATTTCAGTTGTTTTCACAGGGGGAGACAGATAGCGACAGACAGACAGACAGTCCAAGTAGGTCAGGCCAACCAGATGTGCAAGGCAAGGAAGTACTATGGATAAAAGCAAGGAAAGTCTCCTTCAAAATTCCTTTTGGGTGTGTTTTTGGCAATCCCAGCCACTGCTCACAGTCTTATTCTCTCCTTAGTCAACCCAAACCGATCTGTATTTTTTGACCCAACCAACCCTAAATGTAAGAAGGGGCACCAGGAACACTTGAGAGTGGATGGCAAATTCTCTCCTACCCCTTCCCCAGCGAATGCCAAGCGAGGCTATTGCTCCAGAACCCACTTTACAGTAAAACCATGGCGCCTGCCAACGGGATGCTGTTCCTATCAGAACAATTCACGTTTCTGGCAATGCGTTCCTTTAAAGTTGCAATATGCAATCTCCCGCCCCACAGGGTCGGCTTCATCATTTCCCAGGATTACAACAAGCCTTGTACATTTTGAGCAAATTTATCTCAATTTTTAAAAAAACAAAAAAGGCCCCGATCACCGCATTATTGTGAAAGTGGGAGATCATATATGCCTATAAAGACACATGCATATATTAATTATATGTAATATTAAACAAAATATGCATAATATATATAATTATTAACTATATATACATATATATTGATCACATCTATAAACGGCACGCGCTAAACCGCAGCCCAGACATTCCCAGGGAAAGAGAGCGCTGCAGCCCCCGGAAAGCCCCGCACTCACCATTTTGCAGCAGATGCAACCACCTTCTCCCCCACCACCCCGTCAATGGCACTGCCCCTTTAAGAGCCCAAGGGGGCCCTCCCTTCATCCGTGCCTCTCCTGTGGTAAACGCCCTTAGTACGCATGCCCAACGTGGGCCGAAACCCAATCAACGGGGGCGCATCAGCTCGGCCGATGACGTCACGGAGCTACGGCAAGCAGGAAGCGGGAGAAACGCGACTCCCTCCGAAGACGTATACCTCTTAGTCGGGCGGCTCTCTCTCTATCCTCCCACCCACGCCTAGAGAGGCCAGGGGCGCCCGGAGCCTCCTCAGCGGCCATCCTGATGTTAATTATAAGGGCGGGGCTTGAGCTTCCTTTCCCCCCCCCGGCGGCGCCAACCAGGAAGTGGCGTTGCCATGGCAACCAGAGAGGATGTCTTTTTTTAAAAAATAAACAAAGAAATAAATAAATAGGACCCCATTGAAACATCGCCTGGTGCAATATAAGGGACAGGTGCGGGTTGGTTTCGAGGAAGCTAGCAAGGAACCAAACTCGGCGGAGGACCTAAACTTTAGGGGGCAGTTCTTTGCAATCCATGAAAAGTGGAGCTGCTGTTTTATTATTTCACTGATTGATTAGCGCATTACTTATTTATTAAAGTCCTGTTTTCTTCCAAAAGCAAAATCAGAGTATTTTAACAAATAAATATTGACACTCTTATCATAGGTACACACATTATTATTACTATTAATGCCAAAACTAGGGTTACCATATTTTGAAAAGCAAAAAAAGAGGACACACTTCCTGACTATAGATTCAGGTGGTCAGCCATGTTGGTCCGTCAAGGTCCGTATTGTCTACTTCGGCAGGCAGCAGCTGTCCATGGTCTCCAGGCAGAGGTCTTTCCCTCACCTATTGCCTCTTTTAACTAGAGATTCCAGGGACTGAACCTAGGACCTTCTGCATGCCAAGCAACTGCTCTTTCACTGAGCCACAACACACATAAGTATGAAACTGCCTTTGACTGAATCAGACCCTCAGATCATCAAGGTCAGTATTGTCTATTCAGACTGGCAGCCGCTCTCCAAGGTCTCAGGCAGAGGGCTTTGCTGTCCCATCACCTGATGCCTGTTTTTTTTTTAATTAAGAGATTTCAGGGATTGAACCTGGAACGTTCTGCATGCAAAGCAGATGCTCTGCCACCGAACCATGCCCCCTTCCGAATGATATATTTTTATTTTTATTTTCGCATTTATATCCCGCCCATCCCATAAACTGGCTCAGGGCGGGTCACAACACTTCAATAATTCAATAAAATTTAAAACATGTTAACACACACACACACACATAGATAGACAGATAGATATAGATATAGCCACGACCCCTCCACACTCTCTCTCTCTCTCTCTCTCTCTATATATATATATATATACACACCCACACCCACACACTTATTTTATTACTTCTTTATTTTATTACTATACTATATATATATATATGAATGTATGTATATACATATGTATGTATATACATATACATACATTCACATATATATACACACACACAATATACTCTATGTAGTGTGTATATATATATTTAAAACATGTATATATATATATATGTGTATATATAAATTTAAAACATGTTAACACACACACACACATATATAGATAGATAGATAGATATAGATATAGCCACGACCCCTCCACACACTCTCTCTCTCTCTCTCTCTCTCTATACACACACACACTTATTTTATTACTTCATTATTTTATTACTATACTATATATACATGAATGTATGTATATACATATGTATGTATATACATATACATACATTCATATATATATATACACACACACAATATACTCTATGTAGTGTATATATATATACATGTATGTATATATATATATGTATATATATATGTATACATACACATTCATATATACACATACACATTCATACATATATGTATACATATATGTATGAATGTGTATGTGTATATATGTGTGTGTATGTGTATATATATTTGTACATATAAACACTATACTACACACACACACACACATACCTCCTCTATAAAAATTCTGTCTGGGCTACCAGCATACTTGAAGGACTGGTAAAGTGTTTCTCTCAACCTCCCATAATATTACTGGATAGTCATTAAAAGGTGTGGGGGGGGGGGCGTGCGGAGGGAGAGGAGAGGGAACTTCGGGCATGGGAGAAAGAGCTGGCGAGGGCTTCAGCGGCGCCTTCTGCGCACGCGCACACTTCGCGCAAGCGCACCGGGAGGACAACAAGAGGGACGGGGCTGAGCGGAGGACGCCGGTCTTGCGGCTGCGGCCTCACCCCCCCCCCTCTCCGCCCATGGCCGCCGTGTTCCTGGTGACGGTCTACGAGTACTCGCCGCTCTTCTACATCGCCGTGGTCTTCGTCTGCTTCCTGGTCACGAGCGGCCTGGTCTTGGGATGGTCAGTGGCGAGGGGGCGGGGCGGGAGCTCGAGGGGCGTGGCTGGCGCAGAGGGGGCGTGGCTGGGGGCTGCTGGGTGAGGGGTGTCAAGAGGACTTGCATAGGAGCGAATGGTGCTGGGGGGGGTCAGGGAACGGAGAGGGGCGAAGGTGGGGGGCTGGACCAAAAGGGAGGGGGTCGCCTTTGTAGAGTTGCCAACCTCCAGGTGGGGCCTGGGGGGGTCTCCCAGAGTGATAACTGGTCTCCAGTGCTCCCTCTAATCTGTGGAGTCTTGTGAGCAAAAATTCTATTTTGTGAGCCACTGGCATTAAAGTTGTGAGCCAGCGATTCGGCTGCCGCATAGATCAGTTTGCCCTGGAGCCCTCCTTCCTGAGCTAAGGCAAAAATGGGTGAGCCGGAGGCTAAAAAACTGTGAGCTGGCTCACACTCACTCAGCTTAGAGGGAACACTGCTGGTCTCCAGATGGAAAGAGCC
Organism: Lepidodactylus listeri; assembly: GCA_029233225.1. Classification (NCBI taxonomy): domain Eukaryota; kingdom Metazoa; phylum Chordata; class Lepidosauria; order Squamata; family Gekkonidae; genus Lepidodactylus; species Lepidodactylus listeri. The sequence goes on along the minus strand of JARCFY010000011.1, from coordinate 96,357,658 downwards.
AGAGTCCAGCAGCACCTGAAAGGCTAACAAAATATCTGGCAGAGGATGAGCTTTCCTGGGTCACTGCTCACTTCTTCTGATAGATCAAGATCAGTTGCTGCGTTAGTCTGTCTGTCTGTAGCAGTAGAAAGGAGCAAGGGTCCAGGAGCCCCTTGGAGACTAACAAAAATTTGTGGCAGGGGAGGAGCTTGCTTGAGTCACTGCTCACTTCTTCAGATGACAAGAGATCAGTTCCCCTGGAAGGTGGACTCTGTGGCATCCCATCGCTGCCGAGCTTCCTTCCTTCCCGCCCCAGGTTCCAACCCCAAATCTCCAGGAATTCCCCATAGTGGAGTTGGCAATGGTACTGGGTACTGGAGGAGAGAAAGACATGCGGGGGGGGGGGGTGAGGGGGGAAGGAGATCATCCAGCAATGCTTCGTATTCTTCTGTGAGTGTGCCGCTTTGTAGCCATCATCTCTCCGCCATGGTTGTGACAGCCCTGTTAGGTAGGGCAGCGTTGGAACGAGCTGCCCACTCTGTGCATTTATCGCGTTGCTGTCTAGTGCCTTGTCTTCTGCCTTTGTAACCCATTTTCTGCATTTTTGATGGGAGGGCGGGCCTTAGACAATATTCTGTTAACGTTTGTTTATGTTATTTATTTTTATGTGATTTAAACTCCTCCTTTCTCACAATGACTCAAGGCAGATTATATATATGAGCCCGTTCGTGGGGAGGGCGGGGTAAAAGTGTAATAAATAAACAAGTAAGTAAATAAATAAATAAATATAGGGAATCAGAACAATCAACCAAACGGGACATTCAGTTGTTTTCTAATTATTTGAAGGGCTGTCGGATTTCGCTGCATATACAGTCTGCATTGAGTCAATGTGAAAAAGGCAGGCTGAAGTAAATTAAACAAATAAAATGCGAGTATGGTGGAGGAAAGGACTTGGGAAAGATATGGAATGAAAAAGGGAAATAGCACTTCTTGGAGTTAAAAACAGATGTCGTTGGGCTGCCAGGAAAGTAGAAATGAGATTAAATAAGGTTATCTCTCCCCCCCTTCTTTTTTTAAGGAACTTTGATGTGCATTTGGTTGATTTGGTTTAGAGTGCTTTTGTATACTGTTGAATTTGTATATTGAGATTTATCTGTAATAAATACATGTAAACCACTTTATGCTTCTAAACAAAGTAATATAAAACTGTAATGTATACAAATTGTAAGCTGCCTTGTGAAGGACTCTAAAGAGGAAGTACAGAAATATTAAGACCAGAGTTATTAAGAACATCAGAAGAGCCCTGCTGGATCAGACCAATAGTCCATCTACTCCAGCATCCTGTCTCATACAGAGGGCAACCAGCTCCTTTGGATGGCCAACAACAGGGCATACAGGCCGAGGCCTTCTCCTGACGTTGCCTTTTGGCACTAGGATATAGAGGCTTAGTGCTGCTGAATGTGGAGGTTCCCCGTAGTCACCATGGCGAGTAGCCATGGATAGACTTATCCTCCATGAATCTATGTAATCTCCTTCTAAAGCTGTTTATCCCTGTGGCCATCACTACATCCTCTGGCGGCCACTGGAGGGCCAACAACAGAGCATATTGTCCGCAGCCTTCAAAAGAACATAGGAAGAGCCCTGCAGGATCATAAAAACATAAGAGAAGCCAATGTTGGATCAGGCCAGTGGCCCATCCAGTCCAGCACTCTGTGTCACACAGTGGCCAAAAACACCAGGTGCAGACCAGTGGACCATCTAGTCCAGCATCCTGTCTCACACAGTGGCCAACCAGTTCCTCTGGAGGGCCAGCAACAGGGCACAGGGGCCGAGGCCTTAATTAGAACACAAGAAGAGCCCTGCTGGATCAGACCGATAGTCCATCCAGTCCAGTATCCTGTCTCACACAGTGGCAAACCAGTTCCTTTGGAGGGCCAACAACAGGGCAGAGAGGCTGAGGTCTTCGTAAGAACATCAGAAGAGCCCTGCTGGATCAGACCAGTGGTCCATCCAGTCCAGTATCCTGTTTCATACAGGGGCCAACCAGTTCCTTTGGAGGGCCAACAGCAGGGCAGAGAGGCTGAGGCCTTCATAAGAACATCAGAAGAGCCCTGCTGGATCAGACCGGTGGTCTGTCTAGTCCAGCATCATGTCTCACACAGCCAGTTCCTCTGGAGGGCCAACAACAGGGCATAAAGGCCAAGGCTTTCCCCTGATGGTGCTTCGTGGCACTGGGATTCAAAGGATTAGCGCCTCTGAAAGTGAATAATGTTTTTAAATAACCCAGTGACCATCAGTCTTGGACCACCCAAGTCATGCCAGTTCTGCCCTCTAATTCCATCCTTGCGTTGAAGCCACTGCAGCTTTGGCAGCACATACAGTAAAAACAGTAAAACAAAAAAGATGCAGAGAAGGTCAGCATGGCCCCTGGCACAAGAGTGACACGCAAATAAAGAATGTGGTGCAGATAAATGTTCCTGATGCTTGTCATTCAGTCCCAGGTGTGTGTAACGCTCGCTTAACCTGAGTATTTCTCCAACCTTAGGTTCGGGTGGGACGTTCCTGTGATTCTGAGGAACTCGGAGGAAACAGAATCGAGCGTGAAACTGTGCCAGAAACAGATGCGGCAGGTGAAGAACCCATTCAGCTTGGAAGTCAGCAGCCCTGCAGTGGCCTCCCTTGCAAGTCAGTGGTCGGTTTTTCTCATTCCAGGCATCTCCCACCCACCCCCACCCCCTTTGCTTCCTGCAATATTAGGTCCCAGGTCTCCCAACAGAATAAATCCTGTTGGTGGCTATCCACGAAACTCAACTGAAGCTTTCAAAATGCAGTCCGGTATAGAGATGTGAAGGCCCGGGAAAAATCTGAGAAAAAAACGTTTTTTCCCCGTCCCTTTTCTAAACCTCCTGATCTACAGAGGCATTACAAGGCTGCTTATGAGCAGGCACAACAAAGTCACAAGAGGAGGGCAGCAAAGATGGGGAGGGGTCTGGAGACCAAGTCCTGTGAGGAAAGGCTGAAGGAGCTGGGTGTGTTTAGCCTGGAGAGGAGACGACGGAGAGGTGATACGATAACCATCTCCAAGTACTTGAAGGGCTGTCCTATAGAGGATGATGTGGAAGAAACGCATGCTGTTTCATCTGCTTTGGAACTTTCTTCCTCACAGACTCCACACACCGGTGTTTTTTTCTTTCCCCAGGTGGCGTAACTCTGGCGCTCGATTGTCTGGAAGACTGTCTCCTGACATGCTACTGGGGTTGCAACGTGCAAAAACTGCACGAAGCTCTGCAGAAACACGCGTATTGTTTCCGAATAAAGACTCCCCAGGCCTTTGAGGATGCGTTGCAGGGCGAGTATCTCTACCACCAGCAGTACTGGTATCCTTTCGTCATGTTTGCGCATCTTCAGCTTTGGCACCCAACTTGTAAATGGGAGTTCCCTATCCAGTGGCTGCAGAGGGAAGGTGGAGGAAGTGTGGCGCTCAAACTCTCTCAGCCCCGCCTACCTCGCAAGCAGTGTTCCCTCTAAGCTGAGTCAGTGTGAGCTAGCTCACCGTTTTTTAGCCTCCGGCTCACACATTTTTGTCTTCGCTCCGGAAGGAGGGCGCCAGAGCAAACTGATTTATGCAGCAGCCAAATCACTCGCTCACAACTTTAATGCCGGTAGCTCACAAAATAGAGTTTTTGCTCACAAGACTCCACAGCTTGGAGGGAGCATTGCTCGCAAGGTGTCCGTTGGGCGGAGAGAGATGGAAGGGGATTGCGAGCCACTTTGGGACAATGTAAGGGAGCCCCGAGAGATCAGAAAAGTGGTCCAGCGAGCCCAGCAACTGCTTCACACAGTGTCCAGCCAGATAACCTGGAGAGCCAGTTTCTTTGCGTCCAAGGAAGTCCTCATCGTTAGCAGAATGAGAACTTTAAATCAAACTTTTTAAATATATATATATATATATATATATATTTAAGCACTGTTCAGATTATTAAAACCTGAATTTTACACCTGATTCTAAATTCTGCACTTGTGCATTAGAATCCTAGACAATGGTGTCTTGCCGTCCACTGCATCGGTCAGGCCACACCTGGAGTATTTTGTGCAGTTCTGGAGGCCTCACTTCAAAAAGGATGGGGACAGAATGAAGCAGGTGCAGAGAAGAGAAGAGCAACAAGGATGATCGGGGGGCCTGGAGACCAAGAAGCCCTGCGAGCAAAGGCTGAGGGACTTGGGAATGTTCAGTCTGGAGAAGAGGAGGTTGAGGGGGGACAGGATGGTTCTCTTGAAGTATCTGAAGGGCTGTCCCTTGGAGGAGGGCAGGGAGCTGTTCCTGTGGGCAGCAGAGGATAAGATTCGCAATAATGGGTTTAAATTATGGGCGGAAAGATACTGGTTGGAATTTGGGGGGGGGGGGGGAATTATAGTAAGGGTAATTCAGCAGTGGAATCAGGTGCCTCCGGAGGTGGTGAGCTCCCCCTCCCTGGCAGTCTTCAAACAGCGGCTGGCCAAACCCTTGTCAGGGATGCTCTAGGCCGATCCTGCATTGAGCAGGGGGCTGGATGTCCTGTATGGCCCCTTCCAGTTCTGTGATTCTAAATGAAAAAGGCCCCGAACTCTCTTGTCTGAGCCTAACTAGCTCTTAGGAGAGCCTGTTTATCTGCCCCAAGAGACGGCCCGTCGTGTGCTTACGGTATCATCTCTGTGCAAGCAAGTCCGTGAAGGTTACGTTGGCACCCGCTTGGTACTTATGTTGTTTGGCAGCTGAAGCAGGAGTGTTCCTTGACCTAAACAAAGCATAAAGAAAGCTGACAAACTGGAGAAGTGTTGTCACGTACCCGAAGAGGCACAACTAACTGAGCTTGGCCCCGTGCCCAGATCTCAGTACCCGCTTGTAGCGCTGCTGACGTTGGCGGGTGAAGAAGACAGAGAAATATATGATATTGTAGGTAATCCTTTATTTTACGTTTTAGCAGAACAGAAATTCATGTAGAGCTGCTTATGGGCGGGAAACGACAACTGAGCAGAATCGAGTGGAATGCCGGCTTTTCTCTTGAGGTTGCGTAGCTTTGGTGTTTGTATTAATGAATCCACGTTGGAGCCCTTTACTATTTATTATTTATTTTATTTATACCCTGCATTTCTCCCCTCAGGGACCCTAGTGGCCAGTTTGGTGTAGTGGTTAGGAGCATCAACTCCAGTCTGGGAGAACAGGGTTTGATTCCCCACTCCTCCACCGTGGCTTGTAGCCACTCGTAGACCTCTTCTCCATGAATCTGTCTAATCCCCTTTTAAAGCTGTTTATTCCTCTGGCCATCACTACATCCTCTGGCAGCGAATTCCACATTTTAACGACTCTCTGTATAAAGTAGTATTTCCTTTTCTCCGTCCTGAACCCACAGCCCATCAGCTTCATGGGATGCCCTCGAGTTCTAGTATTTTGGGAGAGGGAGATAATTTTCTCTTTGTCGACTCTCTCCACTCTGTGCATAATTTTATAATACTCTATTGTGTCCCACCCACTCCCCTCAGTTGTTGTCTCTTTTCTTCCCTGGAAAGTCTCAGACTCCTCATAGGAAAGGTGCTCCCACCCCCTAATCATCAGGAGGGGCTTCACTACAGGTGACCACTGTCACTGCAGAACCCCCCCCCCCTCCGCCTGCTGTGTTGATCCCAAGGGCCCACTGAGCCCAGAGACAATATTTTTGTGGGCTGTGACAGGAGGGAGGAAGTTAGAACTCAACGCCCCCTTTTGAAAACCACCTCTGGAGGGGTGGCACAAAAATATCCTAAACAAAGTGCAAATCTTTGGAAGTGTGTGGTTGCGGACCGGCTTTTGCCTTCTCTAGTGGGGATTCAAATGTGGGTCTCCCGGATCCTAGTCTGAAATGCTGACTGCTACACCACATCAGAGGTTAAGAGGCTGAGCTGCAGAGCGGAAGGTCTGTAGTTTGGCAGTGCGAGACCCGAGTGCCGTGTGACGGAGTGAGCTCCCGTCTCTGGCCCCAGCTTCTGCCAGCCTAGCAGTTCGGAAGCAAGAAATTGCAAGTAGATAAATAGGTACCGCTTCGGTGGGGAGGTAACAGTGTTCCATACGCCTCGGCATTTGGTCATACCGGCCACATGACCACAGGAGAAGTCTTCGGACAGCGCTGGCTCTTCGGCTTTGAACCGGAGATGAGCCCCCCCAGAGTCAGATTCAACTGGCTTTCCAGCAAGGGGAACCTTATTCCACATTGGCTTGTGTGGGGGTGGCAGCTCTTAAAAAGTAGCAAGCAGTCAGGCCTGGATGAGTCATGTTAGGTGTATGGTACCAGGTGGCCTAGTGGTTGCTGCTGGCCCTGGCCATGAAGAGACTTCCTTCAAAGGCTGAAACAGTCCTGGAAAGGGCCCCACCCTCTCCCCCTTCCTTTTACTGACAGGAATCAATACTGTTGTGGTTGCCTAGCGATGGCCACAGTAGGCACTCGTTTCTTAAAGCCTTGCAGAGAGTGAGAATGGCCTCCTTTTTCTTCTTCCCAAAGGTTTCTATGGTATCCATAATTCACGTTCCGGATGACAGTTACCGGCTTTCCTGCAGAATCCTGTACCAATACCTCCTTCTGGCCCAGGGTCAATTTCACGATCTGAAGGTAAGCGTGAACTAGTTCTTGAAGGTAGGAGGAGCTGCCTGCAGTGAGATATCTGACGACCACTGCAGATCTTAACCTTGAATTGTCTGCAGACGACAGCCCTAAGCCAGTCACCTGGGTGGATGCCGACGGGGCTGGAGACTTAACAGAAAGAAAGCTACATTGCCACCGGTAGGCTTTCTGTGTGTCACCCTTACAAATGTGCTACAGGCTCAGAAAAGTCGGAGATGAGCCAGTTTGGTGTAGTGGCTAAGTGCGCGGACTCTAATCTGGGAGAACCGGGTTTGATTCCCCACTCCTCCACTTGCACCTGGCTGGATGACCTTGGGCAAGCCATAGCTCTGTACCAGCTGTTCTCTCAAGGACAGTTCTGAAAAGAGCTCTCTCAGCCCCACCCACCTCACAGGGTGTCTGTTGTGGGGAGGGGAAGGGAAAGGAGTTTGTAAGCTGCTCTGAGACTCCAAGTGAAGGGTGGACTATAAAGCCAATCTCCTCCTCCTCTTCTTCTCCTCCTTTTCCTCCTTCTCCTTCTCTTCCTTCTTCTCTCTTTTTCCTTCTCCTTCCTTCCTCTTCCTTCTTCTTCTTTCTTCTTGAATATCTTCTGTTGCAGTGTTCTTGTGACCTGTATTGTGTTCTGTTTTGCCTTTAAATTGGGGCCACAGCTAAGTATGGCTAATGGGCTTTACCTGTTTTGCTTCCCCTGCTCCCCCCTTTCCTGCAGCAACTCTTCATGTCCGCCAACAGCACCGGCCCTTCTCTGAGCGGCCCTCCCTCTGGAGAGACAGCTGAGGACCATGCCCTGCTGGAGAAGGCCGGGCTGGCCGAGGAGGAGCTGGAGCCGGCGGAGGAGAGCAGCAAGGACTGCATCGTCTGCCAGAACCGGGCGGTCAACTGGGTGCTCCTCCCTTGCCGGCACACCTGCCTGTGCGACGAATGCGTGAAGCATTTCCAGCAGTGCCCGATGTGCCGGCAGTTTGTCGTAGAGTCCTTCCCGCTCAGCAGTCCGAAGGAGTAAGGACGAGGAAAGCGAGGGCACTGTGATGTGCAGCCAGAGAGATAGCTTCCGGAATATTCTCCAAGGCATTCCCCTTGCTTCTTCCCTTCCACCTGGAAGTCTTGTTTTGGGTGGTCCGGAGTGAGACGGCCTTCCCCAGATGATGCATTTGGAAAGAAGGCAATGCTCCTAGGGCCGACTGGAGCAATACAAAAAGGCGGGCGTTGCAGCTACAGTGTGTTCAGCCAACTGCAAATGAAGGGGATGGCTACGCATACCGGGATGCGGGCAGACATGCTCGCCTGCGGCCATCTCCTTGGGTTATTCATACGAAGAGCTTATTTCAGCATAACTAATGCAGAGAGAATTGACCGGGACCAACGTGAAGTAACTGAGCGTTCTTTATTTATTTCAAGATAATAAATTCGAAAGCACGACGCAAGTGTAATCTCAAATTCCAGCTGAGACCCTGCACTTTGCAAATTCTAGTAACTGGGTGAACATGAAGAATGGGGGAAGGGGGGCAGTAACTAATATATGAAGGTTTTATGTGTAGCTCTTCAGTGAGTCTCTGTATATTTTTGATCTTCTCTGAGTTACTTGGATGCTTTGGCTGCCGTCCAGGAGACGTACGTACTTTGGGATCAGGGTACCAAAGGTGTGTGGAGTCTTGCGAGCAACAATTCTACTTTGTGAGCTGCTGGCATTGAAAGTTGCGAGCGAGCGATTTGGCTACTGCATAAATTAGTTTGCTCTGGAGCCATCTTTCCTGAGCTGAGACAAAAATGTGTGAGCTAGCCCACACTAATTCAGCTTAGAGGGACCACTGGTCGCCATCTGTAATGGCTGTGTCTGAGTTTCTTGTGAGCTGCCACGCTAGAAAGGACCTGTTTTGAAGGCCAGAACAGGTGCGAAGGTGGCGGGGGTGGGGGGGGGGGGGAGGGGGGAGATCCAATCACTGTGCTTTTGTCTTCCAAGATGTCAGTTGGAACTGGAGGGGAGAGCAGGCACGATTCAGACCAGGAGTCTTGGGCTGAGGGTGGGCTTACCTATTTCCTGTGCTCTTTTCCCAACTGGGATTCCTCAGCTCCACTGTCTAATGGGGAACAGATGCAGATGGCACCTGGCTATCCGTCTGTTGCAGTTTGCGGTGGGAAAGCAGCACGGCAGGAGCGGAGAGAGGGTTACCACCACCAACATCACAGCCCTGGCCCAAGTCCAGCCCCAATCCCCACCGCTGTGGTTGCTGTTAGCATAAAACAAAAATTCCCTCAGGTGATTAAATTCCTGGCTGTCCCCACTGTCTTGTCCAGGTACTCTCCCATGTCAAGCCGAAGCGAAGCCTATGCCAAAGTGAAACCTAGGCTAAGGTGAACCTGGAAGGTTCTGCTGCCCAGTCTGTAAAAAAAGTGGGAAGGTGGCTTTCCTTCTGAGTGCTGTTGGGCTAGCGAGAGTCCAGCGTGAATGGTGTCTGGTTTTGAAGCGGGTCGGTGGCCCCTGCTCCTTGTGTTTGGCTCGCTTCACCCTCTCATGCAAACCCATTGGTGAGATTTCCTGTATGTGAAAGCAAATGCTCCTTTACACAGAGAGTGATGGAAATGTGGAATTCACTGCCAGAGGATGTGGTGGTGGCCACAGGAATAGACAGCTTTCAAAAGGGGATTAGATAGACTTATCCTCCACAGATCTATTAGTGGATAGCCATGGCTACAGACTTATCGTCCATGAACCTATCAGTGCATAGCCATGGCTACTAACTGTGGGGGCTGAGGGGAACCTCCACATTCAGGGGCATCCTGAATCCCAGAGCCAGGAGGTGACATCAGGGGAGGGCCTTGGCCTCTCTGCCCTGTTGTAGCCCCACCAGAGGAACTGGTTGACCACTGTGTGAGCCAGGATGCTGGACCTGATGGGACTATTGCTCTGATCCAGCAGGTCTATCCGTGGCTATTAGCCACAAGGTATAGAGGGAACACTCCATCTGGGGCACTCATGCTCTGTCTTCTTGGCGCTTGGGGGGCAACAGTGGGAGGGCTTCTGGAGTCCTGGCCCCGCTGGTGGACCTTCTGATGGCCCCTGGGTTTTGGCCACGGTGTGACACAGAGTGTTGGACTGGAGGGGCCACTGGCCGGATCCAACGTGGCTTCTCTTATTTTTCTGTGTGTAAAATCCTACTCGTAGCTTACAGTGTCACATGCCTTAACACACATAAAGCTCCCTTATACCAAGTTAGGCCATTGATCCCATCAAGGCTAGTCTTGTCTCCTCAGACTGGCAGTGGCTGTCCAGGGTCACAGGCTGAGGCCTTTCACATCACCTCCTGCCTGGTCCTTTTTAACTGTGGATTTTGGGGATTGAACCAGGGACCTTCTGCATGCTGAACAGGGCCCTGTGAGGTTCCATGGCATGAGTGGGAATTCAAAGTGGGTCTCCCAGATCCTCCCCTAAACCACCCTAGCTCTCATATGGATGGAGACGGTCCACCAAATCTTATGGATTGCAACGGGAACCCTCACCCAACTTGTTTCAAAAAGCCGGAACTCGTTTGTGCCTTGGTGAACGGCATGCTGATGGTATAGACCGGCTCCTGCCGACTGGCACTTCTTCTGTGGCTAGCACACACAATTCATCCCCCCCCCCCCCGCTGCAACATGTTTGCACACGAGCGGCCCTGCCATCTGAGGAGCCGTCTCCATCTGCTGCGCCACCAGCTCCGTAGCTCCACCTGCGCCGTCGACATCTCCGGGAAGGAAAGCCCCCGCCCTCCTCGAAAGACAGCAGTCAAGCCCGAGCTGCAGATGGCTTCCACGTTGTTGGCAAGGCCTGTTTCATGTTTGCTTAATTAGGCGTGTGTCATATGGACAGGGGGAGCGTGTCTGCGTGCCGTGCGTCGACTCCCGTGCAGGCTGGAGCTCTGCTTGAATGTAAAGGCGCAGTGCTCAGAGGGGAGAGCGTGTTGTTTGGAGAGATGCGGCCGCCACTGTGTTTTGTTTCTGCTCGTTTCGTCCCCACCCAAGAGGGGCAGGGCAGGCGACTGGGTTTTCTCCATGTTGTCCTCACGGTGATTTTGGCGAGGGAGATCAGACTGGGCGATTCTGAATGGTCTGAGATCTTCTTGTGAGATCCGTGGCCCGGTGGGGATTTGAACCTGGGTCACCCAGATCTGACAGTCTAACCCAGGGGTGCCCAATGCGGTGCCCGTGAGCACCCTATTGGCTGTGGGTGCCTTTCTTGGGGCCCACTGTTTTTAGAGGGTGGGGGGAAGGCAGGTCTGATCGGCTGCTGAAGGTCTCGTAGGCTATACAGATTAAAATGACCTTGTTTCAGCAGCAGCCGCTGCCACAGTATCTGTTTTTTTCTCCCTCAGACCACTTCCCCAATGTATTTTTAAAATTACCTCACTTCTCCCTTGCACCTTGGGGTTCCTCGGTGTGTTTTTGGCTCTGCCAGGCGCGGCTGAGAGAGCTCTTGAGAGAACAGCGCTGGGAGAACTTGTGACTGACCCAAAGTCACAACAGCAGCTGCATGTGGAGGAGTTGGGGAATCGAACTTGGTTCTCCCAGATAAAGTCCGCGCTGCTAACCACTACACCAAACTGGAGCCAACCACATGTGACAGCATAAGCTACGAGCAGGATTTTATACGTGTGGTTGGCTCCAGTTCGGTGTCGTGGCTAAGAGCGCACACTCTAATCTGGAAGAACCGGGCTTGATTCCCCCATTCCTCCACATGCAGCCAGCTGGTGTGACCTTGGATTGGTCACAAGTTCTCTCAGAGCTGTTCTCTCAAGAGGAGTCCTTGAAAGAGCTCTCTGAGCCCCACCTACCTCACAGGGTGTCTGTTGTGGGGCGAGGAAGGGAAAGGAGATTGTAAACCGCTCTGAGACTCCTTCGGGTAGTGAAGAGCGGGGTATAAATCCAGTCTCTTCTCTCTTCTGCCTCCTGTGGCAGCCATTTTTGTGGTTGCCATCCATGTGAGGGCTAGGTTACCTTTACATAAAGGTAACCTTTACAGATTTTTGGAAATGTTCCTGGAAACAGACATGGGAATGCAATACAGACATAAGAAATTGAAAGGGACTGCAGGGCCAGGAGGGCTAAATTTTAGCCTTAGTTTTGCAGAACAAACGTGAGCAGGGAAAGCATTGAATGCCCGGCTGGCTTTAGGCTGCTATCTTGCATTGTGCCCGCAGCCCCTGATTTGGGTTGGTTGGTTGGTTGATCCAGTGGTGCTCCCCTGACCGATCTACAGGTACATCACGAGTCCTGTGATTCTGGTCACCGCCCACTAGGTGGCGATGCCCTCTAACTAGACACAGAACTTCAAGCACTTCAAGCAACTCCTCTAGGCCCTGCAGTGATGGTTCTTAGTACTATTTTGAAATGCGGATTAATCTTCCGCTGCTCCTTTTGAGAGGAGCCTTTGGATTGTTTCTTTCCCCCCCACAAGTGAGGCAAAAGACTTAGTTCATACCAGCAGACAGTGTGATGTAGGATTTAGAATCCTGAGGCTAGGAGAAGAAGAAAAGTTGGTTTTATTCCCCGCCTTTCACTACCCGAAGGAGTCTCAGAGCAGCTTACGATCGCCTTCCCTTCCTCCCACCACAACAGACATCCTGTGAGGTAAGTGGGGCTGAGAGGGCTCTCTTGAGAACTGTGACTGACCCAGGGTCACCCAGCTGGCTGCATGTGGAGGAATTAGGAATCAAACCTGGTTCTCCAGTTAGAGTCTGCTGCTCTTAACCACTACACCAAACGGGCTCTGGGTTCAAACGCAAGCTCAGCCGTGAAGCTCAAAAAGCCTCGTGGTGTCTGTGGGGGACTCTTTGGGCTGGAGGGAAATTTGGATGTTAGAACTTGTAAGATAGCACCTGATGATTTCCCCCCACCCCCCATCTGTTTGGAATATAAAGTGGCCCTTACATCGCATAACACTAGGCAATGCATATTTTTCACGGGCAAATTCAGATTCCATCAGTACGATGAACGAGGCACTTTCATAGATGGCTGTACTGACATGGCTTTCGAATGGGTACTGTCAGCATCCGTCAATTCTGTTCCTGATTAGCCCTGAGGGAAGCCAAAAGAATGCCACTGTGAAGTGGAAAATGTGTATCAGATTTAGCTAGGAACCAAAATGCAAATCCATTTTTCTTAGTAAGAATGGGTAATGCCCACTCAGGGCTCTTGTGCTGTTCAGTCTGGAGAAGATAACCCTGCTAGGAAAAGTTGGAGGCAACAGGAAAAGAGGCAGGCTCAACAGGAGATGAATGGACTCCCAACAAGGAAGCCTCAAAGGCCCTCAATTCACAAGTCCTGAGTATGGCTGCTAACAATAGGCCATGTTGGAGAACATTAATTCACAGGGTTGCCATAGGTCAGGAGCAACTTGACGGCACTTCACACACACACACACACACACACACACACACACACACTGCCATGGAAGCTTGCTGTGTGATCTTGGGACAGCTGCACCCTCTCAGCCTAACCTACCTCACAGGGTTGTTGTGAGGCTGAAATGCAGGAGTGAACCATGTAAGCCACTTTGGTTCCCCATTGGAGGAGAAGGCTGGGTATAAATGAGATGAATAAATATTGCAATCGCTGCAGGAGCCAGTGTGGTGTAGCAGTTAAGAGTGGTAGACTCATAATCTGGAGAATCGGGTTTGGTTCCCCACTCTTCCACAGGAAGCCAGCTAGGTGACCTTGCGCCAGTCATGGTTCTCTCAGAACTCTCTCGGTCCCGCCTGCCTCACCGGGTGCCTGCTGTGGGGAGAGGAAGGTGACTGTAAGCTGCTTTGAGAATCCTTAGGAAAGAGAAAAGCGGGTTATAAAAACCAACTCCTCCTCTTCTTCATTCACCCTCTGGATTGTCCTGCCCACGCAGGGAAGCCCTGCTGCAAATTATTGTCATAGTGCAATGACAGTGCAGCTTCCAGGGATGCATAAATACACCTAAATGAATTCAAGCTTCTTGCCACTCCCTGGTTTCCGCACAGAGCAATGTAGCACAGGTCGAGGGAACCGGCAGAGCTGAGCTTTGGAGAGGGCCACAGTATGCGTGAACACAAAGGGGAGCCAAGAGACGGCATCTCGCCGTGAGCTTGCAAGGTTCATTGCAAGAGCCTCTCAGATTAGGGCATTTATTGCGATAGGAGCTGCCATGGGCCGGAGCCCATGTCATCAGCTGCACGAGGGCACAACTAAAGCAAAACCACCCCCTCCCCCATGGCTGTAGCGGTCAGATGGGTTCATAAGGAATCAGGCTGTGCTTCAGGTAGGTTGGTCCCAAACCACCCAGGGCTTTGAAGGTCAAGTCCAGCACCTTGAGTTGTGCCCAGAAACAAACTGGGAACCAGGGTAGCTGGGCCAGTAGAGTTTTTACCCAAATACCATCGCCCGGACATTGCTGACATGATGATGTCACTTCCGGGTCATGTCAGAAATTACATAGGTATATCGCTGCAGCGTCACCTGGGCCTCCCACCAGCTTCTGGTAAGCCCCCCCCCCCCCCGCCATCCCCAGCCAGTTGCCAAGAAGGTGCTGGTAACTCCATCTCTGTGTATTGCTGGTGTTACTGGTTACAGTCTGAGCGTGGAACAACTTAAAAAAAACAGTGGAGAGAGCTGGCCGATAGAACCACCAAGAGTCGAACGACTGAATGACTGACAACAATAACACTTTTTCAGTAACACAAGGCTCCTTTCACTGCGAGGGTCCCTTTGCAACGTACAGTAATTGATTTATTTCGTTGTCTATTGTCTGACTGGGACTCAACACGGATTATGCGGCACAAATCAAATGCGATCAGCACAGCAGAGGTAAAGAACGGTGTATGTATTAATGTGCCACGTTAAACAAAAGCAGAACTTACATAGTAGGAACCTACTTACAGTAACAAGGGCCGCGGTGGCTCAGTGGTTAAGACACTAAACTGCCGACCGGAAGGAAGGTCGGTAGTTCGGCAGTTCGAGACCCGAATGTTGGAAACAGAGTTGGAAAGCAAGGAATTGCAAGTAGGTAAATAGGTACCGCTTCAGTGGGAAGGTAACTGCGTTCCGTGCGCCTCGGCGTTTAATCACGCCGGCCCCATGACCACGGAAACGTCTTCGGACAGCGCTGGCTCTTCGGCTTGGAAATGGAGATGAGCACAGCATCCCTAGAGCCGTATTCAACTGGCTTTCGAGCAAGGGGAAACCTTTACCTTTACACCTGCCTCTGTATCACTCCCCTGGGCTTCCTTGGTGGTCTTCCATCCAAGTACTAACCAGGGCTGAACCTGCATAGCTGCCAAGACTGGGCTAGCTCGGCCCATCCAGGTCAGGGCGTAATAAATGGCACGCTGTCAAGCCACAGCCGACCCACGCAAGAGACTTAACAGGGGCAGCTTGCCATTTGCCTGCCTCTGCATTGCGACCCTGGACTTCCTTGGGGGTCTCCCATCCAAGTACTAACCAGGACGGGCCCTGTTAATTTCCAACAAGATCAGACTAGCCTGGGCCCTGCCAGTCAGGGCAGATGGTGGAAAGTACCGTCAAGCAGCAGCCAACTTACGGCGACCCTGCACGGTTTTGAAGACAAGAGGGGTGTTTGCCATGGCCTGCCTCTGCTTAGCAACCCTGGGCTTCCTTGGTGGTCTCCCATCTAACTAGGGCTGACCCTGCTCAGCTTACGAGATCTGACCAGATTGGGCTAGGCTGACCCATGCAGGTCATGGAGCCAGTCTGGTGTAGTGGTTAAGTGCGCGGACTCTAACCTGGGAGAACCGGGTTTGATTCCCCACTCCTCCACTTGCACCTGGCTGGATGACCTTGGGCAAGCCATAGCTCTGTACCAGCTGTTCCCTCAAGGACAGCTTGGGAAAGAGCTCTCTCAGCCCCACCTACCTCACAGGGTGTCTGTTGTGGAGAGGGGAAGGGAAAAGGAGTTTGTAAGCCGCTCTGAGACTCTTAAGTGAGTGAAGAGCGGGATATAAATCCAATCTCTTCTTCTCTTCTTCTTCTTCAAGGCAAGAGACTAACAGAAGGTGGTTTGCCATTGCCTGCCTCTTCGCAGCAACCCTGGACTTCCTTGGGGGTCTCCCACCCCAGTAGAAGAAGAAGAAGAAGAAGAGATTGGATTTGTACCCCGCCCCTCACTACCCGAAGGAGTCTCAGTGTGGCTTACAAACTTCTTTCCCTTCCCCTCCCCCCAACAGACACCCTGTGAGGTAGGTGGGGCTGAGAGAGCTCTGACAGAAACTGCTCTTTTTCAAGAACAGCTGTGCCAGAACTATGGCTTGCCCAGGGTCATCCAGCAGGTGCAAGTGGAGGAGTGGGGAATCCAACCCGGTTCTCCCAGATTAGAGTCCGCGCACTTAACCAATACACCAGTACTAACCAGGGCCATGCCTGCATAGCTTCCAAGATCTGATAAGATCAGGCTAGCTTGGGCCAGCTAAGTCAGGGCAATTTCAACTTACCATTTTACATTTCCCCTGGTACATTTCATGGACTAGGGTTGCCAGCCTCCAGGTGGGGCCTGGGGATCTCCTGCTTTTACAACTGATCCCCAGCTGACAGAAGCAGCTCCCCTGGAGAAAATGGCTGCTTTGAAGGGTGGACTCTCTGGCATTGTACCCTGCTGAGGCCCCTCCCCTCCCCAAACCCCGCCCTCTCCTGGCTCCACCCCCAAAGTCTCCAGGTATTTTCCACCCCAGACCTGACAACCCTGTCCTGGAAGCTTAACTCTGATGCCCCGCCCCACCCTGTTTTAGACTTCATTAATTCACAGGGTCGCGATAAATTGGGCTTGACAGCGCATAACACCATTTGGAGCCTCAGATGAAGAATAGCCTGTGCATTATGTGCAGAGATAAGGATCTGGTTACCTTCAAGTTGCAGTGTTGAGTAGAAAAGATCAGACTAGGACCTGGGAGTCCCAGGTTCAGATCCGTACTCTGTCACAGAAATTTGCTGGGAGACCTGGGTCAGTCACACATTCTTGTCCTGTCCTGCCTCACAGGGTCGTTATGTGGGTAAATTGGAGATGTAAACCACTTTGGATCCCCATGGGGAGAAAGTAAATAAGAACATCAGAGAAGCCAATGTTGGATCAGGCCAGTGGCCCATCCAGTCCAACACTCTGTCACACAGTGGCCAAAAATACCAGGTGCCCTCAGGAGCTCCACCAGTGGGGGCAGGACACCAGAAGCCCTTCCACTGTTGCCCCCCCCCCCAAAGCACCAAGAATACAGAGCATCACTTCCCCCAGACTGAGAGTTCCTATCTATACCTTGTGGCTCATAGCCACTGATGGACAAATGAAATAAGTAAGTAGCTGCCCTGAGCCTGCCGCAAGGTGGGGAGGGTGGGGTATAAATGGCATAAATAAATAAATAAAGGTGCCCTATTGGATGAGGCCATTTGTCCATCCAGTCCAGCATCCTGTCTCACACAGGGGTCCCAACCAGTTCCTCTGGAGGGCCAACAACAGGGCAGAGAGGCCGAGGCCTTCCCGATGCTGCCTCCTGGCTCTGGGATTCTGAGGCTTAGTGCCTCTGACTGCCTAGCTTCCCCTCCCTCACCACGGCTGGCAGCCCTTGGCAGACTCCTCCACCACGAGGCCATCCAAATCCAACCCGTTTTTCGCGCTGTCTATTACTGTGGCCATCCGCCGCGCACCCCCCCTTTCCCTCCCTGTCTCGGCGACCCTGGACGAGGTGGCCCTCGAAGTCGCTTCCAGGCAGTCGTTGTTTCTATCGGCTGCAGCGCCTCCAGAGAGGCATCGGGGCGGGGGCGAAGCCGGCGGCCGGGCACGTCCGGCTGCCCCGACGCGTGTGCGCCTTTTGCGCGTCGCCGCCCGCCGGCGAGGGGCGCCCGGCCTCCAGTCCTCCGGGCGGCCGGCTGGCTCCTGTCCAGGCCGGGCTGGCGGCGGCGGCGTGGGGCTGAGTCAGCGGCGGGGCGCGGGCGGGCCGGGGAGGGAGGGAGGGGGCGTTGCGAAGCGGCGGGCCTGACGTCAGGGGCCGGCCTCCTGGCTCCCCGGCGGCGGCGGCGGCTCGGCTGGGCTCGCCTCTCGCGCGCCCGGAGCAGCCCAGCGCAGCGCAGCCCGACGGCGCGCCCGGACGGACGGACGGACCCAGGCGGGGAGGGACGCAGCGCCGGGCGCCGGCTCGCCATGGCCCGGCCCGGGCGACACCAGCTCCCCCCAGGCCCGCCGCCCACGCCGCTCAGCCGCCCCCGGCGCTGAAGGGCAAGGTGGGCACCGCCGCTCGGGGACCCTGACGCTAGGCTGGGCTGGGGCGGGGGGGGGGTGGGTGGGTGGGTTAGGACCCCCTTTTGTTTCGGGCCCCCTTTGGAACTTTGCGCGAGGGTGGCGCTTTTAGGACCCCCCCTTTTTGACTTTTGCTTGAGGGGCTTTGGGGACCCCCCCCCCCCCTTTTTGGACTTTGTCGGGGGGCGCTTTTTGGAACCCCCCTTCCGACTTTTGCTTGGGGGCTCGTAGGACCCCCCTTTTCGAATTTTGCTTGGGGGGAGTTACGACCCTCTTTCGCAAGTCGGCGGCGGGGTGAGGAAAGAGCCAGGGGTAGGGGGCTTGGTGGAGGGGGAAGCATGTTGGTTGGGAGGGGGTCGTGCTGGTGGGGACGGCTCGTAGGCGAAGCAGACCCCTTTGACTTTTTTGGGGAGGGGGAGAATTTAACCAGAAGGGCTTTTCCCGGGTCTCCTCGACCCCTGAGCCCTAAAAGTCCCCCCCTCCCGCGGGCAGGACGCCCCCCAGATATCCTGGGGTGGGGAGAGGCCTCGAGGCGGAGATTTGCAGCGCCCGGGCGAAGTTTGGTGGAAACTCCGACTGCAGACAGACAGACGCACACCGAGATAGGCGTTATGCCCCCCCCCCCCCCATATATACAGGCACACCAAACTCGTGTCCAAATGCACGCCTCTCTGCTGCCGGAGCTTGCACGCAACCCACACACGCGCTTGCGGCTCTGGAGCGTGTGTATCCCCCCCCCCCCGGCGGTTTGTGGGCTGCAACAGCTGATGGGGGGAGGCGGGAGCTCTGGGGTTCCCCCCCCCCGCCCTTTGAAAGCCTATTGTTGGGGGGGGGGTGCTCCCAGAGACCACTGCCTCGCCTTCTCCTTTGCAGCTGAACTCGGGGGGCGGGGGCGCTTGGTGGAGTTTATTTTGGTCTCTTGCTGGGTGTGTGTGTGTGGGGGGGGGTTGTCGCAGGCTTCCTCGGGGATGCTTGGCTTCTGGAGGCGCAGAGAGACTCTGCTGTGTTTTGCTTCCTTGGGGAGGGGGGAGCGGAGGAGGAGGAGGGGAAAGCGCCGGCTTCGGTGTCGCTTTGCATGATGAGGCCCCGGAGAAGCCGCAGCGATGAGGGTTCTCCCTCCACCCACCATTGCCCACCCCTCTCCTTGTGCCGAACCATCAGGCGCATGTCCCCCTCCCCTCCCCCCGCCCCAGGTAGGGCTCCTGCCCTACAAGAATCTGCTTCGAACCGGGAATGCCTCTCCCCGTCTGCACACCACCCTGTAGGAGGGAGGGCTTCATTCGAACCCAAAGCCCACACCTCTCCCCATCACTCGCCCGGCCTGTGTGTGGGCTGCGTCTGCATCGGTGGAGCCTCTCTCCTCCCTTCCCCTCCCTCCTCCTCCTCCTCCTCCTCCTCGCACTCACCCCATGCTTGCTGGGTGATCCCCCTAACCTACCCCCCTCCAGCAGTCCTCCCCCCCCCAATCGCCGCTCCCAAATTTCCCCCTCTGTCTTATTAGGGAGCCAGCCGCGATTTCTTGCCATGCTGAATCATAGCCGGGGCTTTGCTTAGTGTGTCATCGGTACCATCACGGCAAAATAATTCTTTCTCTTTCTCCCTTCTCTCCTCCCCCCCACCCCAACAGTTGTTGAACAGATTTTTATTTTTATATGTATATTTTTTGTTCCATGAGGAATGCTGCGGCTGCTGCGGCTGGCTCCCCGATCGCTGCCCGAGGAAGGAGAGACCCGAAGAGAGGAGCCATGGCTAAAATAACCAGAGGGGGAAGAGAAGCAGCAGCAGCGGCCGCATAGATCACCCTCTCTCTCTCTCCCTCTCTTGTGCCGCGCGCATCCACACATGCACTCTTCGACCCACTGCTGTGCCTTGTTGGGAAATACAGCGCATGGTTCCTTTGGCGGCTGCCGAGTGAGTGGCGTCATCTCTGGAGGAATTCGCAAGAAGCCCCCCCCTCCCCTCTCCCCGGCCGACGGAATCGGAAGGGTGTCCAAAAGAAGCAGAGAAAACCCCTGGAACTCCACATCAGCACCCCCGAATCGGTCTCACGTCTGCAATAACGACACAGTGGGGGTCGAGTGGAACCTGAAGATTTAGGGTGCCTGGGACTTGGAGGAGGTTTCTTTTTTTTAACTTTTTCCCCCCCCACCTGAAAGAAATTATATCTATATCTACATCTCGCCCCCCCCCCCCACCGCTCACTTCCAGTACTGCGTTCCCACGACCACCAACCATGATGTTTCGAGATCAGGTCGGAGTGCTGGCCAGTTGGTTCAAGGGCTGGAATGAATGCGAACAGACTGTTGCTCTGCTGTCTCTCTTGAAGCGGGTGAGCCGCGGCCAAGCTCGCTTCCTTCAGCTGTGCTTGGAGCATTCTTTGGCCGATTGCGCCGAACTGCACATTCTCGAAAACGAAGCCAATAACCCTGGTAAGTCCCCCGCCCCTTCTCCTCCACCCTCCGCTTCGTTTTTTTTTGCATGCTACATTGTTTGCTGATTGACGGCTGGAAACGGGGGATGCGGGCGCCCCACTGAAATCTCTCCCCCCCCCCACACACACAACACACACACACCGATTGTCTTTCTGGAAAGGAATGCGCAAGCAAATGCCTCCGACACCACCCTTGGGCTAGGTTTCCCCTGCTGCAAACTCCTCCACCGCAAGCTCTGGCGGAACTACGGGTCTGGCGTGAATGATTGATATTTTTCTGCCCCCTTTTCAGGTCCCTTACAACTTCCTGTCCAATAAGTCAGTCAGGTCACGTAGAGTCTGGATTTGCTTCGGCTTCTTTCGGGGGAACTTGCGCTGGCGTTTGGCAGTGCGGGGATCCTGAGCAGCTCCCCTTGTGTGTGGGTAGTTGGATGATTTCCCCACTCCCCCTTGGGTGACGTGGGGAGGGGTTTCAGTGCGAGGAGCTACGGTTCTTGGCGTTCGCGTTGTCTTACGACAGTTCCAAACGTTGTGTGTGCCTTTACAAGGAAATGGTGTGTTCTGTGTCTGTGCACAGTGGAGTTTGGCAGCTGTCTGGAAAAGGCCGTTGGGGAAACTCCGTGGAAATCTTGCCGCAAAAGCTGGAAATCCTAGTGCGTGGCAGTCTATCGAAAACGCTTTGCTGTAACTGCATAATTAGCTACGCGTATTGAAAACTGGAGCAAGGGTTTGCTTGTCCCTGCTTCATAGAGGAAGAGAAACCCCAGGCATTTGTTCTCCCGGGAGCCAAAAAAGGTCATGCACAGGAATTATTGACACTTCTCTCTTTGTGCATGGCTGATGTTTCGAGGTACGAGGCCGGCCTTCATCCTTTGCTTCTGGTGATGAGAAAATATTGAGTAATTCTTAGCACGGGTACGATGCGTCTCGTGTGTTTCTTCCCATGTGTCATGTTGGCATTCCTTCCTACAGCCCTGGAAGGTAGGCCGGCATTTTCCCTGTGTTGCATCAACAGGTCCCCATGGTGGAAAGACATTGGCTTGCTTGTTCGGTTTGCAAGTGAACTGAGGACTGAAAATGAGAGTTCCGCGGTCTGTCCTCCTCCGCTCTAGCATGCGTATATCTTGATGGGTCAGCATGTTTCACAGAGTGCTGCAAAACTCTTGAACCTCTGTGCATTAACCTTTACTACAGAGGCAGCTGGGCAGAGATTTGAGAGAGAGGTTTTCAAGTCTTCCAAAGACTGGCGTATCCTGGTACCTGAGTTATGGACCAGGAAGCCCCTGCTTCAAATTGTGCCTCTCTTATGAACTAACAAGGCTTCTGTGGACAAGTCTTAGCTTAGGGGTTTAGTGCATAGTATTGTACATCTGGTGTATAATAAATATCCTAATAGGTTAAGGCTCTCAGACAAGTTTATTAAATTAAAACCGGTCCTAGAGCTGTTGGTATGCATAAGTTCTGACCTACCTGGACAAAGCTATGCCAGCTTTAGGAGGGGAAACCACACAAAACTGTTCTGGAGGGCAGCCACACTGGTCTGCCATAGAATAGATGGATTCAAGTCCAGTCACACCTTAGATACCAGCAAGATATTTGGAGGTATGAGCTTTTGAGAGTCAAAGTTCCCTGTGTCAGATACCTTGGCAAGGCCCTTGAAAGTTCATATCCTGAATATCTAGGGTTGTCTGCTCCAGTTTGGGAAATAAGTGGAGATTTGGGGGGTGGAGTCTGAGAACAGCAGGGTTTGAGGATGGGAGGGACTGCAATGGGGTACGATACCATAGAGTCCCCGTTCTGAAGCGGCCATTTTTCTCCAGGCGAACTGATCTCCGTAGCTTGGAGATCAGGTGTAATCTCAGCAAATCTCCAGCTACTACCTGGAGGTTGGCAAGCTTACAAACATCCTGTTGATCTCTTAAGATGCTATTGGACTCAAATCACACGGAAGAGTGTGTTTTACGGATTATATAGATCGTCTCTACGAACAGAGGTGGAGAGGGCTGTTAAGAACAGCTCTGGTGCCGGGTGACCCCTATAGTACAGATGTGAACTCATACAGCTGCCTTCTACTGAATCCGACTCTTGGTCCATCAAGGTCAGCTGTGTCTACCCAGGCTGGTAGTGGCTCTCCAGGGTCTCAGGCAGAGGTCTTTCCTGTGACCTACTTCCTGGTCCTTTCAACTGGAGATGCTACAGGCTTGACCTGCCATCAAGTCACAGCTGATTTACAGAACCACAGTAGGGTTTTCAAGGCAAGAGACGTTCAGAGGAGGCTGGCCATTGGCTGCCTCTGCACAGCAACCCTGGACTTCCTTGGAGGTCTCCCTTCCAAGTACAGGCCAGGGCTGACCCTGCTTGGCTTCCCAGATCAGATGAGACGGGGCTTGCCTGGGCCGTCCAGGTCAAGGCAAGAGGCAAACAGAGGGTATTTGTTCTGCCTCTGCATAGCAGCGTTGCAAGAGATGTTCGGAGGAGGTTTGCTGTTGCCTGCCTCTGCATAGCAACCCCAGATTTCTTTGGTGGTCTCCCTTCCACGTCCTAACTAGGGCCGACCCTGTTTAGCTTCCCAAATATGATGAGATCATCTTGGCCTGGACCCTCCACCTCAGGGCTGTTATTAATGCCAGGCCTTCCAGATCCACAGGTGGCATCCGTCTTTTCTTGGAAGAGGCGTTGCCTCTCTTTCCTCGCCTAGGAAGGAAAGCTGCTTCTGAGATTTTTTCGGCTGTTGGAGGCGGATGAATCCTCCAGAGATGAAGGAGGTTGTGCATGTGGTCTTTTTTCTTCAGAAAACTTTGTTTTGTGTGCACGTTTGTGCAGATTTAGTAGAGTTACATCACTGGCTAAATTTAAAACAATTATTAAGTGATAGCCGTAGCAATAAGCAGTTTGTAGAAGGGGAAGGACTAGAATAGTCCTTCTGTACGTCATACACTAATCTTCAACTTGTCAAGCAGTGTGCAGGGCAGTCTTGCGGTTATTTCCTTGGTGTTAGGTGAAAGGCCCTTTGAACATGCTCAGGGACACCTTTTCGTTACGTCTTTGCTTGGCTCTGCTTTTTATCAGAGGTCAGGACTGAATTGTCTGTTGTCAGAAGCTCTTACTTAGTTGCTTCATTACACCAGAAGTATCCTGGGACAGATTTGTAATTTACGTTATTTATAGTCACATTAGTGTTCCTTCTACTGAATCAGGCCCTGAGTCCATCAGTTTCAGTATTCAGACTGGCAGCAGGTTTCCAAAGTCTCAGGCAGAGGTCTTCCATATCACCTACTGCCAGATCTCCCCCCCCCCACACCCCGGAGATGCCGGGGATCGAACCTGGGACCTTCTGCATGCCAAGCAGATGATCTACCATTGTGCCACAGCCCCTCCCTAATAAATATGAACACAGGAAGCTGCTTACACTAAGTCAGAGCCTCAGTCTTTCCCATCACCTACCGCCTGATCTTTTTAAACTGGAGATGCCGGGGATTGAACCTGGGACCTTCTGCATGCCAAGCAGAGGCTCTACCACTGAGCCACGGCCCCTCCACTGGGACTCAAGGTGGATTACACAGAGCGAGTCAGTATAATCAGGAGGATGGACAATTCAGTAGACAGCAGTATAGGAATTAGGGTTGTAGAACCAGCTAGGAATCTAAAACCAGAACTGAAGGAAAGGCTTAAGTATTAACATGACACGTTAAATGATGCAAAATTACATTGCAGGATCCTACTTAAAGCAAGCTATACACAGTAGTATAGACCACAATCCCTAACCATTTATCCGAGTAGCTTTGTGAATCATTTAGTACAGTGCAAGTCTATGGCCTCCGTAGAAAAAACCCTCTTGAATAATGCATTTTTGCATAGAAAAGAGCCAGAGTCCAGTAGCGCCTTAAAGACTGACAGAATTTGTGGCAGGGGAGGAGCTTCCGTGAGTCGCTGCTCGCTTCTTCAGATCCACCTAGAATGGGAGTCCCTCTGTCTTTATGTCTTGGAGTGATTCCATGCATCCACTCCACTTTCCAATATATAGATGATCTCACATTCTAGCTCAATCTGAAGAAGTGAGCAGGGTGACTCATGAAAGCTCCTCCCCTGCTGCAGATTTTGTTAGTCTTTAAGGTGTTCTTGGACTCTGCCTCTTTTCTGCTGCTACAGACAGACTAACACAGCGACCCATCGTGGACGATCAGTTTTGCACAGTTTGCAGAAAGCCGAAAGAGTGGGAGCTTTCCTGACCTCTCTAGGCAGGCCGTTCCACAAAGAAGAGAAGAAGAGGAAGAGATTGGATTTATATCCCGCCCTTCACTCACTTGGGAGTCTCAGAGCGGCTTACAAACTCCTTTCCCCTCCCCTCCCCACAACAGACAACCTGTGAGGTAGGTGGGGCTAAGAGAGCTCTTTCCCAAGCTGTCCTTGAGGGAACAGCTCATACAGAGCTATGGCTTGCCCAAGGTCATTCTGCAGGTGCAAGTGGAGGAGTGGGGAATCAAACCCGGTTCTCCCAGATTAGAGTCCGTGCACTTCACCACTACACCAAACTGGCTCTCCAAAGGGGTGGGGGCCGCAGTAGAGAAGGCCCCATGTTCTTGCCGTTGTTGATTTTGCCCATTTGCAGGTTGGCAACTGCAGCTTGTACGAGCGAATGATGGAGAACAGAGTCCAGATGTTCTATGGGCTGGGCGTCTGCGTCTGTCGTGGTGCATGTATGTGTTTACACTCAGTAAACCTTCTGGAAGAAGTTCCCTGACTGGTTCTTTGTGAATGGGCAGCTGCCTCACGCTCTCAGATCTTTTGGCTGCGTGTCACACGCAAGAAGACACAATGAAAAACGTCTTTCCTTAAAGGAAAGAAAAGGTGGGGAGATGCGCCGTGGCGGGTTGCCACAATGAAAAACGTCTTTCCTTAAAGGAAAGAAAAGGTGGGGAGATGCGCCGTGGCGGGTTAAACACCTTGAAGGTGTTTAACACCTTCAAGGCTTGCACATGGCTTATAACAGGAGGGGTGGAAAGGGTCACGGATGCTTGTGGGTCAGCCCCATTTTGCCAAAAGTGGCATTCTCACCGCCTGGATGGAATAGGATCTCAGACAGAGCCCACGGTGTTTACGCAGAGGAAAGAAAACTGTCCTTCCTTAGTGGTTCGTATTGGAATGCGGAGCCTGCAAGATCTCTGGCGGCAGCTTGTGTTACTACTGGATGAGCTCTTGAACACAGGAACACACACGAAGCTGCCTTCTGCTGAATAGGACCAGCAGACCAGCAAAGTCAGTATTGTCTACTCAGACCGGCAGCAGCTCTCCAGGGTCTCAGGCAGAGGTCTTTCCCTCACCTACTGCCTGGTCCTTTTAACGGGAGAGGCTGGGGATCGAACCTAGGACCTCCTGCATACCAGAGTCTCAGGCAGAGGTCTTTCACATCACCTCCTACCCAATCCTTTTAACTGGAGATGCTGGGGATTGAACCTGGGACCTTCTGCATGCCAAGCAGATGCCCTGCCACTGAGCCACAGCCCTGATTTCAATCACAGGTAGCTTGTCTTATCTAAACAGACTCTTGGTCGATTGGTGTCTGTATTGTCTACTCAGACTGCCAGCAGCTCTCTGGGGACTTTCCCATCACCTCCTACCCGATCCTTTTCACTGGAGATGCCGGGGATTGAACCTGGGAACTTCTGTGTGCCAGGCAGATGCCCTGCCAGTATCCACAGCCCCTCCGCTGTCTTCCAGTCTAATAAAGGAAGGCCTTAAGTTTCCGAGGGTAGACACGTCCGTCTGCAGTAGAGCGAGGTTCGAGTCCAGGAGTTTCGTAGATATCAACAAGATTTGGGATGTATGAGCTTTCGAGAGTCAAAGTTCCCCTCTGCAGTCTTGCATCTGACGAAGGGAGCTCTGACTCTCAAAGGCTCCTATCCCCAAAAATCTGAGGTGCTCCTGGATTCAAATCTAGGAAGGTCTTAAGTGGATCTTGTGTAGTGAAACGAGGGAAGTGATCCAGGGGCCTAGTCTGGAGGGGGGGGGGAGGAGTGGCATGGGGGAGGGGTGACCCTACTGGGACCTTTTTATAGCGTGAAGGAGTGACCTGAACGACTGCTGTGGCAGGTGTTCTGTCCAGCCGTCTTCATAAGAGAACGGAAAACGCTCTAAATATGCATTTAGCTGGGGAAGGGTAATTGAAGACGAAGAGTTCGTTAACCTCATTTTAAGGGATTGGGAGCAGGAGTTGGAATTATACATCCATTTCCCCCAAGAGCCAGTGTGGTAAAGCGGTTAAGTGCGGCAGACTCTAATCTGGGGAGCCAGGTTTGATTCCCCACTCCTCCTGCACGAGAAGCCAGCTGGGTGACCTTGGGTCGGTCACAAGTTCTCCCTGAACTCTCTCAGCCCCACCTGCCTCACAGGGTGCCTGTTGTGGGGAGAGGAAGGGAAGGCGACTGTAAGCGGCTTTGAGACTCCTTAGGGTAGAGAAAAGTGGGATATAAAACCAACTCTTCTTATCTGGAGAGCCAGGTTTGATTCCCTCCTCCTCCACGGGAAGCCAGCTGGGTGACTCTGGGCCAATCATGGTTCTCTCAGAGCTCTCTCAGCCATACCTGCCTCGCAAGGTGCCTGTTGTGGGAAGGTAGATCTAGATGGGTTGCCATGTGAGTCTGTCTGTAGCAGCAGAGAAGAGCCAGTTTGGTGTGGTGGTTAAGTGCGCGGACTCTAACCTGGGAGAACCGGGTTTGATTCCCCACTCCTCCACTTGCACCTGCTGGATGACCTTGGGCAAGCCATAGTTCTGGTACAGCTGTTCTCTCAAGGACAGTTGTCTCGGAGCTCTCTCAGCCCCACCTACCTCACAGGGTGTCTGTTGTGGGGAGGGGAAGGGAAAGGAGTTTGTAAGCCGCTCTGAGACTCCAGATGAGTGAAGGGTGGGATATAAATCGAGTCTCTTCTCCTTCTTCTTCAAGAGTCCAGGAGCTAACTAACAAAATTTGTGTCCGGTTATGAGCTTTCGTGAGTCACTGCTCACTTCCTCAGATACAGCGAGTATGTGAGTCCCTCCGTCACACGCCAAATGACATTAGCAGGAGAATGACCATAGCAGGTGAATGATAAAAGCAGACATGATTGGATTAGGTGAGATAGGCAGAGGGGTAGGAAGACAATTGTGAGCTGCTTTGGGACTCCTTCATGCAGAGAAAAGCGGGGTGTAAAAACCAACTCTTCTTCTTCCTATGTGAATTTCTGTACCAGCCACAGCCATAATTATGCGCCAATACACAAGAACACACAAGAAGCTGCCTTCTACTGAATCAGATCTTTTGGCCAATTAAGGGCTGCGGTCACACACGCCGTTTGTGGTGCTATAGTGGCGTTACCTGAGTGGGATAAATGGGCCCCTCCAAATGAGGACATCTGCCTCTCATGTTGCGGTCATTGGCAACCCATGCTGTTCCGCAGTGGAAGCGGAATAAACAGATACAGGGGAAAGTCCCGTATTAACAGGTTGTTCAGGGGTTCCCTCCAGGTTTTCTGACGTCTGAACTCTCCCGCAGTGAAAGGACCCTGAAAGGGACGTCTGAGCCTGCATATCCGTCTCCGCCGCTGGGGTGGGCTTTTTTTTTAGCTTTTGCCTATATGCACATAAGCGCACGCGCATGACTGTATAGACACGGGCGTAGGCACTTATGCGCATGCATAAGCACGTATTTAATTTTTTTAAAAATGACCGGGCAGCAAGCTCCGTGGCCGAGGCTCTGCAATAATGTGGGATGCCTGACCACGTGACGGCCGCGTGGGGAACCCGCAACATGGCGGGCTGTCTGGATGATATGCTCCACAACAGTTTAAACTGGTACAATTAGAGGTGCCACCGTACCGCGCCAAGCTGCCAGAGTGACCGCAGCCAAGGTCAGTATTGTCTACTCAGACTGGGAGCGGCTCTCCAGGGTCTCCGGCAGAGGTACAGCTGCATTCAAGTCCAGTGGCGCCTTAGAGACCAACAGGAGTTTTGGGAATATAAGCTTTCAAGAGTCAAAGCTCCATTGGTCCAGTCGTTCCACTGCAGACTGACAATGCCTGCCCTTGGAAACTAGCTTTATGCTGCGGTCTTTCACGTCACCTGCTACTTGGTCCTTCTAACCGAGCCTGTCTGGCAGGGAGGGCAGGATATAAATCAAATCAAGTAAATAAACAAACTGGAGATGCCGGGGATCGAACCTGGGACCTTCCGCATGCCAAGCTGATGCTCTAGCACTGAGCCATGGCCCCTCCCCAAGTGTTTACTCATGATTTACATAGGGCACACTGCCTCCAGGGTGCACGGTGTGAATTAGCAATCCCGTTGATCCGCATTGGACCGCTTCTGAGTAAACGTGCATAAGATCACGCTGAACCAGGATGCTTTTGGTTGAGATCGCACTGTTGGGTGACCTTCAGCAATCCCACATCTACAGTATGCGGACAATACCTTCCTAACGGGATTGTCATGAGGGTTATGGAACAGTTACAATTTATGGCATTCAGGCAGGAAGTGCCGTTGTTCGTCTTGCCAGGAAACTTTTAATTTGAATTTCAAACCCTGACTACCATTTTTTCTGTCTGTTATCTTAGTATGTTGGTGGAAAGTGCTGTTGAGTTAGCCAGCTAAGGTGGGAGACAAACAGAGGTGGTTTGCCCTTGCCTGCCTCTGTGTAGCAACCCCAGACTTCCTTGGTGGTCTCCCATCCAAGTGCTAACCAGGCCAAGACTGTCTAGCTTCCAAGGCCTGACCAAATTGGGCTAGCCTGGGTCATCCAGGTCGGGACCATATAGCAATTATACGGCGTCAGTCGCAGCTGACTTTTGGTGACCCTGTAGAGTTTTCCAGGCAGGAAACGTTCGGAGGTGGTTTGCCATTGCCTGCCTCTGCGTAGCAGCCCTGGACTTCCTTGGTGATTTCCCATCCAAGTGCTGACCGAGGCCAGCCCTACCTACCTTCTGACATCTGAGAATATTGGGCTCGCCTGGGCTGTCCAGGTTAGGGCGGTTTATATTCTTTCCCCATATAATTAATATACAGAAATAAAATTTGCTCTGCGTTTCTAGTTTTTCGTCTTTCCTTGCAACAGCTGCTGCAAAGGTGTTTGCTTTCTTAAAGCCCAAAGAATTCTATAACACTTTGCAGAGATACAAAAAAAGAAGAAGCAATGGTACGGATGACGACAGGTGTGTGTACCTGTGTCTTTTTTTAAAAACTTAGAAAATATCAACATAGGAACTATGTGTGCCCTTTCGGACCCCTTTAGCTCAACATTTTCAGTTCTTGGAACAAATTTTGAGTCCAGTGGCACCTTTAAGACCAACAAAGTTTTATTCAAGGTATAAGCTGTCGTGTGCATGCATACTTCTTCAGATACAGTGAAACAGAACTTCCTCAACCATTATATATAGGAAGAGAGAGGGTGGGAGGACTAGTTGCCAGAAAGGGCCAATTAGAGTCAAGAACAAAACTGGGAATTACCAGTTCATATGTATAGGTAGTGTGTGAACAGTAAATTATCATACAGCATAATGAAGATGTTTAATAGATTCAAGGATCAAACAGAGATAATAAGCTTAGCTTATATGGTTACCATTTGTTTGGGTTCAATTCTGGGGGGGAAATAATGAAGGAAATAAACATGTCAAAATTGTGGATTGATGTATCCTAAATTGTGGAATTTTTGTCAGGAATTCCAGGGTCTCAAGTGGACAAAAGGGGATCACCCACACTCAACAATCCAATTTCAGTCCACTTTCTAACTATATTTTGCCAGTTCACACAGCAAAAATCCAGTTGGAACGTGCATTGAAAGTGGATTATTGAGTGTGTGTGATTTCAGTTTTCCTGGGAAATGCCAAGAACTGAATCTGGGACCTTTTGCATCCAAGGTTGCCCCCCACCCCCACCCGGGGCTGTGTTTTCTACCTGCCTACATTGTAGATGAAGATAAACAGAAGGGAATAAGCTGGTCTGTATGTCTTTTTATCCTTGAGGAATCCTCTATAAGCTTGCAAGAATAAATAGATAGTAAATAAAGGAAGCCTGGAATTCCCTGAAGCAGCTGGAAATTCACTGGTCTTATAATAGCAAGAATAACACAGTGGATTCAATGAGATTCTTGAACTTTATCATCAATAAGAGGACGTGTTTTCTTAAGAAACCATCTCTGTGGTGTGTTTTTTTCCTCTTATACATTGAAATCTAAGGATCCCATGCGTTCTTATGCTGCCGCCTGGCGCCAGGATTTAGAGGCTGACTGCCTGATTGTGGAGGTTCACTTTAGCTACTATGGCTAAGTCGCCACTGATAGATCTGTCCTGCTATCCTAGTCTGTCACGTTTTTGGATCTGATTATCCCTTGCATTTTAACGAATTATGGGTTATGATTCAGTCTGATGGTAAAAATGTTGCTGTTTTTTCCTGTTCTTTGCTTCAATGCCTCTTTATTGTTGTCTCTTGTTAAGAAGAAGAATGTTGTTATGCTCAGAAATGTTATACGTTCTTGATTGTGTTTAATTGCATAGTTTGTTGGGTTTCACTGTTGGGAGTTTCTGCCAAAAACTGAGAAAAAAAGGGGTGGGGGGACTCAACCCAAAATATGGCTGTGATCTAAGAGGATCAAGCGAACAAAATAAATTATTATAAAAATACAGTTTTTATTACGGTGTACACATTAATAAAAGATAAAATAGGTTAAAAGAAATGGTCCAGCTATCAGACTGTTAAAACTTTTGACACACAGAGCTGATCGTTTTACATATACAATTGATGGGTATATATCTTATGACCAATAGGCCATACATGTTTCGGCCCCTTAGGGCCTTCCCCATACTGTAAGACAACACACATCCAGAAATAAATATATGAACAAAGATTTTCTTTAGAGCCAGGTCTTGCTTTCTCATGTAATGTGCAGTTACTGAAAGTTTACACAGTGGGCCATGTATAATTGCTCATGGATAACTGCAAATGGATAATTGCAAATGCTCTCCAAATTGTTCTGGTAACAAATATCCACTGTGTCTGGATGTGTGTTTCTTCCATCAAAGGTAGTAATCAAGTTTCAAGTTTCTGCTCCAAGGGGTAAGACTAGATCTCACGGGGAGGGTGGATTCCAGTTAAACATTAGGAGAGAACATCCTAACAGTGAGGGCGACTTGGCGATGGAACTGGTTACCTCGCGATATAAAGGTCTCTTCCTCAGTGGACATTTTCAAACAGAGGCTGGACAGCTGTCTGTCAGGACCGCTGCAGGTTTGAATCCGCTGCACTGATCAGGGGGTTGGAATGGATGGCCTCTAAGAACCCCCCTCTCAGATGCCCCCTTTTCTAAGCCAACCCCACCAGCCTTTCTTCTTTCCTACGGCAGTTTATGTTTGCAGATAAGGGCTGTGTGTTCACCTTAGATCTGGCAGCGGATCTTAAGTTGTTTCCAGTTCATAAAAAAAATCTCACTTGTCAAATCTTGGTCTTTGCATGCTTAGGAATTTGTGGGGGGGAGGCGTCTGTGGGGGGGGGGATGAAGGTTTGCTAGCCATGTCCAGAGCGGTCCTGTTGACTTCCTCACCCTACCAAAATAATGCTCAGCTGCCTTCTTGCGGTTTCCTTCTCCTTCCCCCGCCCAGCTTTGCATCCACCTGTCAGCTCTTATTCTTAGCCGTTGTGAGCTGTTCTTCGGCTTCTTTCTCTCAGAAACATGGCTGCCGGGTTGCTCGTGTGCAGTCGACACTTCTTATTTAGTCAGTTCGTTTGTACCCCCACCTCCCTTCCCAGCGGGGACCCAAAGCAGATTACAAAATTCTGCTCTCCTCCATTTTTACCCTCAGAACAACCCTGCGAGGTAGGTCAGTTGTAACACATAGTTTGGTTTTGATAAGGAATAGCTGGCCAAAGGTCACCCAGTATGCAGTCACCCGAAGGTAAATTGCAGTTGCAGAAGCCCCGATTCAGATGGAAGTGGTGACTATCATCTACTCAGACAGGCAGCAGCTCTCCAGGGTCTCAGGCGGAGGTCTTTTGCATCACCTCCTGCCTGGTCCTTTTAACTGGAGATGCCGGGGATTGAACCTGGGACTTCCTGCATGCCAAGCAGATGCTCTACCACTGAGCCAAGTCCCCTCCCCATTATCTTCCCTGCTGCCCAACTACTTAACCTTTGCAAACACATGAAGTTGCCTTATACTGAATCAGGGATTTGGTCCACTTAGGTCAGTATTGTCTACTCAGACTGGCAGCGGCTCTCCAGGGTCTTGGGGAAAAGTCCATCCTTTCAGCTGGAGATGCCGGGGATTGAACCAAGCCTTCTGCATGCTAAGCAGAAGATCTACCGCTACACCATGGCCCCTTCCCTAACTGAACCTGCCTTTTATCGAACAAAGTCTGAGTCCAGCGGCATCTTTAAGACCAACAAAGTTTAATTCTGGGTATAAGCTTTCATGTGCATGCACACTTCTTCAGATAGGTCCTTGGTTTACCTCATCCTTTCAGCTGGGGATGCCGGGGATCAAACCTGGACCTTCTGCTCGCCGAGCAGACGCTCCGCTGCTGAGCCACTGTTGAGGGTCAACATTCAATGCTCCCTCTAAGCTGTGGAGTCTTGTGAGCAAAAAATCTACTTTGCGAGCTACTGGCATTAAAGTGGTGAGCGAGCGGTTTGGCTGCTGCATAAATTAGTTTGCTCTGGAGCCATCCTTCCTGAGCTAAGACAAAAATGTGTGAGCCGGAGGCTAAAATCCTGTAAACTAGCTCACACTAACTCAGCTTAGAGGGAACACAATTTGTGATGGGAGTTCCTCATGCGGCTGCTATTTACTTTTTAAGAATAATGTTCTGGGCTGCTTGGTCTTTCCTGCTACAGTGATCATTGGATCCTGGCTACAAACTTCACTTCTCTCTCTCTCCCCTTCGTTTCTGCTGCCTTGATTCCCCCCCCCCCCCTTTGTGGTCCAACCAAGGTGAATTTGACATTCTTTCCTCGCCAAGAACTGCATTATGCCCTGCATTCAGCCTGAGTAACTGTAATAATAATTAGCCGGAACGTTTTTTGCTCTATTTTTAGCACCTGTTAGTCAGCGCTTCGTCTTGGCATTTGCCCTCGAAAGTGTTTCTGTTCGGCAGGTGTAGCTTAGCAGCTGAGAGGGTGAACGGGGAGGTCCCCCGCTTTCACATCTTGCCCCGGGCCATGAGCTCGTGAGAGCGTCCTAGACAGATGGCTGCCTTCTGATGGCTGTTGCCCCTCCACACGCGTCATACTATGGGGATGGTACAGCGTTCCGAGCGCTTTTAGGAACAGTGTGGTTGCTAAGTATTTAATAGTAATGAGTAACAAACTGGGCTTGCTAGGAATCATGGGAGGGGGGCACAATTTGAAGATCTCACCCCACATAATGTACCCCTCCAGAGTTCTCCAGGCTTGAGAAGGCCAGTTTGAGCTTCCGGCTTTCACTTTAACTGACTCTTCGCTGTGCTCAACACTTCAGGCCTTTTGGCACATGCTTAGTTCTCACCAGGTTGTGTTTTGAGGTAAGAATGTGAGAGGAGCCCTGCTGGATCAGATCAGAGGTCTATCTAGCCCAGCATCCTGTCTCACACAGTGGCCAAACCAGTTCCTCTGGGGGGCCAACAACAGTGCACAGAGGCCGAGGCCTTCATTAGAACATCAGAAGAGCCCTGCTGGATCAGACCAGTGGTCCTTCCAGTCCAGCATCCTGTCTCGCACAGTAGCCAACCAGTTCCTCTGGAGGGCCAACAACAGGGCAGAGAGGCCGAGGCCTTCACTAGAACATCAGAAGAGCCCCGCTGGATCAGACCAGTGGTCCATCTAGTCCAGCATCCTATCTCACACAGTGGCCGACTTTGGAGGTCCAGCAACAGGGCATAGAGCCCAAGGCCTTCCCCTAACACTGCCTTCCAGTAGTGGTATTCAGGGGCTTGCTGCCTCTGAGTATAGTTTTATATTTTTATTTACTTCCTTTATACCCCTCCTTTCTCCCCAGTGGGGACCCAAGGTGGCATCTGTAATTCTCTCCTTTTTATCCTCATGACAACCCTGCGAGGTAGGTTAGGCTGTACGGCCAGTATGCAGAGGTTCCCTTTAGTCACCATGGCTGGCAGCCCTGGATAGACCTCTTTTCCAGGTGTTTTTCTTCTGGTTAATTTACAAAGCCCTGTTTTTCTCCAAGCCCAGGGAGTCCCCTGAGTAAATAGAGACCGCTCCCTTCTCTGTGAGTGGCCCCACGGTGTTGTATTCATCATTTGCAATGAAGCCAGCCAGTTTGCTATTAGATACCATGGTGATTATTGTGATAATAATAATGTATTAGTTGCTGTTAAGGGGAGACTCTGAAGAACATTTTGTTGTCTTGTGTTACTTCCGGAAGCTGAGGTCTTCTCTTACAATTATGCCCACAAAAGTCTTTCCCGGTAACGCAACAGCAGATTTTCCCCCCTCCAAAAAAAGCATTTACTACTTTTTTATATAATAATCCATTAGCTCACTGGATCCACGGATGCCAAATTCCAGAGCTCTGAGATGCTTGCTGTAAGAGAGAAACTATTTGCTGGACACTTACATAAACTGTTAACGATTCCCAGCCCCAAATGTCTCAGATCTGGTGTATCTGTTCGTTTCACAGTGCCCTGAATTAGAAATGAGCCACACAGCAAAGATTGGATTGTTACTCCTTGAACTAGCTGCTCAGATGTGAGATTCAGAATCGGCATACTTGGGTTCAAATCCAGGGTTTGGCGAAGTGGACTGGGGGCTGTACCGGCACGTGTGGCTAACCAGGATTCCCATCTTCACCGGGGTCTGAAATGGGTTTGCAAACACAGAGTAGACAGCCTTGGTTAGTAATTGCCCTGACTAGCATCAGTACCTAAACCAGGTGTATCCAGTGGGTGCTATGGCCTGTGCTGACCGCTGCGGCCCCCAATTTTAGAAATTGGGCGGGGCCAGATGAGTCTTTTACCCAGCAAGGCTTCCGATTGGCTGTTGGAGATTTGATTGGGTGTGCAGATTTTTAAAAATGTTGTTTTGATAGCAGTTGCCACCTCAGCACAAGGATCTACTCTGTGCAACTGAAGGTAAACTGTGGCAGCCATTTCATGGCTGGCTCTGCCCCTTGTGGCAGCCATTTTTTGGCCATACCCACCATGGTGTTTGAGTCCAGTGTCACCTTTAAGACCAACAAATTTTTATTCTGGGTATAAGCTTTTGTGACCTGACAAAGTGTGCGTGCACCTGGAAACTTACACCCTGAATAAAACTTTGGTGGTCTTAAAAGTGACACTGCACTCAGTCTTTATTCTTCTGCATCAGACCAACGCGGCTACCTACCTGAACCTATCATCACAATGTGTAAGAGTTGCAAAGGTGCTTGCAGGCTCAGAAGAATTAGGGTCGTCACCTGGCATAAACCTTGGTTAAGACAAGCAAAAATGGGCAGCTGGTGATGGTAAAAGGTAAAGGTTTCCCTTGCTCGAAAGCCAGTCGAATCCGACTCTAGGGGGTGGGGCTCATCTGTTTCCAAGCCGAAGAGCCAGCACTGTCCGAAGACTTCTCCGTGGTCATGTGGCTGGCATGACTAGTCGCTGAGGCGCACGGAACGCTGTTGACGGAGGGGGACCCAAATGGGGTCTTGATTTGGAAGCCATGGTTTGAAGGACCGCGGCATTGAGAACAGGAGCTCAGTGGGTGGTCTTAGAAGAGAATCTCTCTCAAAAAAGGAAAGTGTCTT
Organism: Lepidodactylus listeri; assembly: GCA_029233225.1. Classification (NCBI taxonomy): domain Eukaryota; kingdom Metazoa; phylum Chordata; class Lepidosauria; order Squamata; family Gekkonidae; genus Lepidodactylus; species Lepidodactylus listeri. The sequence continues at coordinate 96,321,645 of JARCFY010000011.1, read as the reverse complement.
CAAAGTTCTGCAGGAAAACCGGGGAAGGGTGGAAAGCCGCATAATTATGCCGGAGGCAAAGAGCGAGAGGGAAACTGTGGCTTTGTTTCCCCCTCTTCCAGCTTAGAAAATGATCGTTATTCCATATTATAAATGTGTCTGTGGATTTTTTTTTTTGTTGAGATAATCGGAGTTCCATTTTTGGACTCTGTATCAGTAGATCCCAAAATAACAGCTGGCAAGGCTATCCGGCATGCCTGGCTTATGTTCTCTGCCATAGCTGTGAGTTAGAAAATTTTCACCCGCAAAGCGGAAGCATTTCCACATTTTTCAAATAAGGGTCAGCAGGGTTGCTAATCTGTGCCAGGTAGTCTTTGTGCCAGCATGGCAAAGGCTAGCCTGATCTCATCAGATTTAGGAAGCTTCACAGGGTCAGCCCTCATCAGTATTTGGATGGGAGAACACCAAAGAAGTCCAGGGTCGCTACGCAGAGGCAGGCAATGGCCAACCACCTCCAAACGTCTCTTGACTTGAAATCCGCCCGAGCCCCCCTGAGCCTGTTCGCGGGGAGGGCGGTGTATACATTGAATTAATAATAATAGTAATAATAATAATGATAATAAAAACCCCATGGGCTCGCCGGAAGTTGGCTGCCACTTAACAACACTTTCCACCACCACCAGTCCTTGCTTTGAACGCAAAGGTTGGCCAACTAGGAATACCCACGATTTGCATATATTTTGAATGATAAAATACATTATCTGTACCAAGAGAGTGGTTAAGAATGGCGAACTCTAATCTGGAGCCCTGGGTTTGAATCCCCACTCCTTCTCCACATAAAGGCAGCTGGGTGACCTTGGGACAGTCACGGTTCTCTCAGAGCTCTCTCAGCCCCACCTGGCTCACAGAGAGTCTGTTGTGGGGAGAGGAAGGGAAGGTGATTGCAAGCCACTTTGAGATTCTTTAAAGTAGAGAAAAGTGGGATATAAAAACCAACTCTTCTTCTTCTAATCTGGAGAACTGGGTCTGATTTCCTCTCCTCCTCTACATGAGGCCAGCTGGGTAACCTTTTAGCAGCTCTGAGAGCCAAGCTGGAGTAGTGGCTAGGAGCACAGACTCTAATCTTCTCGGTGGCGGCTCCCTACTGGTGGAATGACCTCCCGGTGGAATGAGCTCCCAGTTCTGCAGGGCCTGCAAGACGGAGCTCTTCTGCCAGGCTTTTGGGGCTGCCGCTGGGGAAAATAGTCACGAGTAAGTGGCCAATGAAGTACTGGCTCGGTACATCTTCAGGTGGTTACCTCTCTGGCCGGGGGGATGTAGTAGCAGATGCGGCTATTGTCTTGGTTTCTGTAATTGCCGCCATTTTAGTGGGTTCTGTGATTTATTGTAATTTTAATGGTTAATTGAATTTTGTATGTGGTTTTAATGTTGTGAGCCGCCTAGAGCCGCTTTGTGCAGGCTAGGTGGGATATAAATCTAAACAAATAAATAAATAATCTGGGAGAGCCAGGTTTGATTCCCCGCTATTCCACATGCGGCTGCTGGTGTGACCTTGGGCCAGTCACAAGTTCTCTCAGCGCTGTTCTCTCACGGGCAGTCCTCGAGAAAGTTCTCTCAGCCCCACCTCCCTCACAGGGTGCCTGTTGTGGGGAGAGGAAGGGAAAGGAGATTGTAAGCCGCTCTGAGACTCCTCCAGGTAGCGAAGGGCGGGGTATAAATCCAATCCCTTCTTCTTCATCTTGATGAGGGCGGAAAGGCAGGGTATAAATTTTGTAAATAAGTAACAATAAATATAGCAGGCGACCTGGCCCATCTAGCTAAGAATGTTCCGGAGAAATACATGTGGCTCGAACCGGGGCAGGGCGGGGGCTCCCCCCCACTCTGAGCTGAGCCACCGCCGTACGGCAGTGGCCTATTTTAAAGAGCTTTCGTTGTGACGTCTGCTAAGCGGGGCTTCTAGTTGCCACGCGAGTGCCACAAAGGATCCGTCCCTCTGCTAGATGAACGAGCCCGGTTGCCAGGGTTTCAGCTCACACAAAGAACAAGGAGCTGAACTCAAGGCCCGTTCTGTGCCCGAGCGGCTGAAAGTCCCCTCTGTCCGCCTGCGTCCAACAGGTGGCCGGTCTCGGAGCCCTGGAGGGGGTTCTTGTTTTCTCGTGAAGCAAATGGCAAATTGTTGCCGCTGGGGCAGTGGGGCCTCCAGAGCCACTCGTGTTTGGACAGGCGGCTTTCTTTCCGACCCCGCTTCCCAGGGTTATCCCTGGTTTCCTTGGTGGGGTGGTGGGGGGTGGGTGAGAATGACATCGGAGGAGGCCTGGCACAGCAGCTGAAGAAGCTGGGAGTTTTATCAGAGAGGCCATTGTTCAGCTCCGTGTGCCCATTCGGAAGCCGGATTAACTGTTTCCCTGCTGCAGCCGACATAAACGCAGGGGGGAGGGCAGGAAGAGGTGCCCTCCCCAGAATCGACTGGTTCTACTAAGTGTTCTCTAAATGTGCCGCTGAGCTCGATCAGCAGAGGTGATATGTAGGACTCCAAGCTGTTCCCCTCACAAGTGAATTCCCCCCTGCATGATTAACCATGGCTTTGCCTGCCCCGGACTTAACCAAGGTTTGCTTCCAGGAAGCTGGAAAATCACCCCTGCAAAGCTCTGCATTAAAGTGCCTTTTCTTGATTTTGATTTTTGGTCCCTGATGCTCAGCCTTGTCTCCCCTGTTTGGCAAGCAGCTCTTCTGATTGGTAAAGCAGTCTTTTCTGGCACCTATTACTAGAAATCCTTTGAGATCAGCTCTCCTGTGGTAGAGAATGTGGCTCAGTCATAGGGCGTGTGGTCGGCATGCAGAAGGTCCAGCCAAAGTTGACTTGATTCTGAACGAAGTTCTAAAGCAGTACTCAGATGCTGGACTAGATGGACCACTGGTCTGATCCAGCAGGACTCTTCTGATGTTCTAATGAAGGCCTCCTTGCCCTGCTATTGGCCCTCCAGAGGAACTGGTTGGCCACAGTGTGAAACAGGATGCTGGACTAGATGGATCACTGGGCTGACCCAGCAGGGCTCTTCTGATGTTCTTATGAAGGCCTCAGCCTCTAAGCCCTGTTGTCGGCCCTCCAGAGGAACTGGTTGGCCACTGCGTGAGATAGGATGCTGGACTAGATGAACCACTGGTCTGATCCAGCAGGGCTCTTCTGATGTTCTAGTGAAGGCCTCAGTCTCTAAGCCCTGTGGTTGGCCCTCCAGAGGAACTGGTTGACCACTGGAAGAGACAGGATGCTGGACTAGATGGACCACCCATCCAATCCAGCAGGGCTCTTCTTATGTTCTTATAATATGTGAAAGACCTCAGCCTGAGAGTCTGGAGAAATGCTGCTAGACAGACAGTCCGGACTTTGATATACCAAGGGTCTGATTCAATACAAGGGGGATACACAAGGGGAATATATGTGTGCCAGCGGTATAGTTTCTGTGATGCAAATGGAATTTCTTACACAGGCTCTTCGTTGTCTCTTGCCTTGGATGCTGACGTAGTTTGGTTCTTTAATTGTAAAAGATTGCTGGCCCCTTTGTCATAATTGTTTGTGAGCTTGGGTGTTATCACGTTACGAACCGCCTTAAGACAATCGAGATGGACAAGACTCCGTTTAGTGTATTTTTTAACTTATTTACTCGCTTCATTTATAGTCCACCTCCCTTGCTGAGTCTCAGAGCAGACCGCTCAAACTAAATTGAAGCCTGTTCAGAAAGAGCCATTTAATACATATAAACGACGTGATAAAACCGGATTGGAAAATTGGAGAATGGGGCACCAAATAACGTGTACTACAAACGTAAAACACTAAGGTACGCACAGCAATCCAACGTGATGGTTGCGGAGAAATGACGTGTTTTCTTGTGAGTATTTTGCGTATGTGTGTGTGCTTGCATGCCTGGAAGTTATGGCGACTTCTGGCGACCCCTAGTGGGGTTTGGGCATTTCAGAGACATGGCTTATTAATGCCTGCCTCTGCATCCTGGCACTGGTATTCCTTGGAGGTCGCCCTTGCCAGGGTTGGCCCTGCTTAGCTTCTGAGATCTGACGGGATCAAGCTTGCCTGAGGTGTCTAGGTCAGGGTGAGAAGTAAAGTCTTCTTCAACACTACAGCTGCCACCTCATACGGGCAAATGGGCTCGCTGGCATACTCCATTTGATTCACACCAAGTCTTCCACCAACAATGCTTTAATCATCCCCCCGTCTGCTTCATATCCCCCCGGCTCCCTTGCAAACCATGGAACTGGGTGGCCCCCTAGACAGTGTAAAGGAGGAATCCAGTCTACGGCCTCAACCAGGATGCAGTTCAACAAAGACAAATGCCCAGTACTCCATCTGGGCCACAAAAATGTCAAGCCCAAATACTGGATGGGGGATACCTATGCCAAAGCGATCTTGGGGTAAGAGTGGACTGTAAACTAAATACGAGCAGTCAGTGTGATGCGGTGGCAAAAAAGGCGAATTCAGCCTTGCCTTGTATTAAAAGGGCCACAGCATCGAAATCACCGGAGGTCATAGCCCCTCTGTACACTGCCTTGGTCAGGCCGCACCTTGAGTACGGTGTGCAGTTCTGGAGGTCTCGCTTCAAAAAGGATGTGGACAAAATCGAGAGGGTGCAGCGGAGAGCGATGAGGATGATCAAGAGTCTGGAGACTGAGCCTTACGAGAAAAGGCTAAGGGCCCTGGGAATGTTTCGTTTGGAGAAGAGGGGATTGAGGGGGGACACGATCGCTCCCTTTAAATATTTGAGAGGCTGTCATTTGGAAGAGGGCAAGGAGCTGTTCCCAGTTGGCAGCAGAGGAGAGGACTCAAAGCAACGGGTTTAAATTACATGCAGAAAGGTATCAGCTGGATATTAGGGAAAACTTTTTCACAGTCAGAGTGGTTCAAAGGTGGAATCGGCTGCCTCGGGAGGTGGTGAGCTCCCCTTCACTGGCAACTTTCAAGAAGAGGCCGGACGGATATTGGTCAGTGATGCTTTACGCTGGTCCTGCATTGGGCCGGGCGTTGGATTAGATGGTCTGTATGGCCCCTTCCAACTCTATGATTCTATGATTCTATCATTCCGTGTGGCTACAAAGAGTCCCACAGAACTGATTTCCGCACGGGGGACAGGTATCCCGTGGCTGGTGTGGCTCCCTATACCAGACAGCAGCAATGGGGCTTCCGCGTGGCAGGTTTCCCTGAAGTCTCCCTGCGCTAGTTCCCTAGTTATTAATAATAACAATTATCGTATGGCATTCGTGTGTAGTACAGCCAGGAGCTCCTAAGATCGTCTGGCAGCCTCAAGCTCTAGCTCTTTCAGCGTTATGCCACCACTAGGTGGCAAGTTAGACTTGTTTTCTGGGCTGAGAGAACTCTGAAAGAGCTGTGACTGACCCAAGATCACCCAGCTGGTCTGATGTGGAGGAGGAGTCGGGAATCGAACCCGATCCTCCAGATTGCTCTTAACCACTGCACCACGCTGGCTCTCTCAAAACCATTTTTTTTAAAAAAAAAAAGCTTGGTGGATGACTTGAACCTGGCTGGTCAGCTTTTGTCAGCAGGAGCAACAGAAGAGACAGTCTCCTAACAGGTGGGGAATGTCGCTCCCGCTTTTGGAATGCAGCATCCGTCAAAGCGCAGAGCAGGTGACCCCCCCCCCCCCTTCCAGGCAAGGTCTCTGTTGTGTCCTCATGGCAGACAAACGCTGTTGCCTAGTGGAGGCCCACCGAACTCCCTCTGAGTGGACCCGCACGGGACAGAATTGCCAGATAACAGTGCCCCTGCTTTTTGTACATTAATACTGCATGCAGCAGTTAAAGCCTGTCCCTCGTATGGAGAATTAAAAGGATTGATCCGCTAGCTAAAAATGCATCTGCGATTCCCACGGTGCAGAAACGAGGCTTTCGCGGGGTAAGCGGTGCAGACGGGGAGCATCGCTGCCGCTTTCCCCCAGGAGAGTGCATTAGACTCAGCGGGTGGCGAAAGCGGCTGCAAAGTGGCTGTGAATAAACTCTTAATAATAGGAAGTTTTACAGCCGACAACTCCAAAGCGGTAGCAACGCATGGGGAGGGCTGCTTCCTTGTTTATGGCATCGCTTTTTTTTTTTTTTACGGTATTCAACGAGTAACCTTTTAATTTGGCTTTTTAAATGCCCCACCGGTTGACTTACCTGCTGAACGGAAATTAATTGCTGTTTAAGTCACGCGGGTGTTTTTTGGCATTCTCTATAGTCCCCCGGTTACTGAAAAGGATATTTATGCATTTCATAAAAGAGCTAGATCACAACAAGGAAGTGGGGCGGGAAACACTCCAGCAGTTCTTGCAGATGAAAAGTGAACTTGCTTCTGTTGTTGCTACTCTTACCTGCAGTAGAAAGATCCAGGTGGTCGGCTCTGTTGGTCTGAGGCAGTAGAACAAATTTAGAGTCCAGTGGCACCTTTAAGACCAACAAAGGTTTATTCAAGAAGAAGAAGAAGAGATTGGATTTATACCCCGCCCTTCACTACCCAAAGGAGTCTCAGAGCCGCTTACAATCTCCTTTCCCTTCCCCTCCCCTCCACACAACAGACACCCTGTGAGGTGGGTGGGGCTGAGAAAGCGCTGACAGAAACGGCTCTTTTTCAAGAACAGCTGTGCCAGAACTATGGCTTGCCCAAGGTCATCCAGCAGCTGCAAGTGGAGGAGTGGGGAATCAAACCCAGTTCTCCCAGATTAGAGTCCACACACTTAACCACTACACCAGACTGGCTCAAGGTGGGGAATACATGTTAATTTGCTGTTCAGCCCGTCTATAAGTTTGAATATTACCTCCCATTCCACTGTATTTGAAAAAGTGTGCATGCACACGAAAGCTTGTACCTTGAATAAACCTTTGTTGGTCTTAAAGGTGCTACTGGACTCTAAATTTGTTCGCAGTAGAGAGTTTGGGAGCGAGGATGCCAGCTTTTTTTTTGAGGAGAGAGAGCTAGAAATTTCTGGTGTCTTTGGGAATGTTTCCTTCATTTGCAAATAGTAGAGTGGAGCATCGTGGCAGTAAATGCATTCTTATGAACAGATGAAAAAACTGCTGATCTTGCAGTAGGACCCCCGGGGGGGGGGGGGGGAGAACAGATGCAGGGGCCAACCCCTAACTGTCTCCAGATCTCTCTCTTTCTCTCTCGGACTCCCAGACTAACGACAGCTCTTTTCTGGACCCTTGACTTTACCTGGAGGGTCGTGACCTCCTCCGATGGATATTGCATTCCAAAAGCGGGGAAGAGGTTTCCCAGCTATCAGGAGAGCATCTCCTGTTGCATGCATGTTATTTTATTTATTTTATTTATTTGTATTTACATTTATATCCCGCCCTCCCTGCGGTTCAGCGGGCTCAGCAACTACCAGCATAATAAAATATACCTACAGTAAAATCCCAGTTGATTCTGATTGGTACAGTTGGTAATTGGGCCAGTGCCATAAAATCGGGCGGCACCCTACATAAAAGCCTTGTGGAAGAGCTCCATTTTACAGGCCGTGCGGAACTGTAAAAGGTCCCATAGGGCCTTGATGTCCTCTGGGAGCTCATTCCACCAGTGAGAGGCTGCCACCAAAAAGTCCCTGGCCCTCGTTGTAACCAACCCGGCCTCCTTAGGCCCTGGGAGAACCAGGCAATTTTGGGAACCCAATCTTAGTGCTCGCTGGGGTACATGCAGGGAGAGGCGGTCCCTCAGGTCCCTAGCTATGTAGGGCTTTAAAGTTGAGCACCAGTACCTTGAACCGTATCTGGTATGCTATAGGCGCATGTGCATGCATGCGCTGTGACTCTTCCTTGTTTGCTGGGATTCTGTTGGGATATGAGTGCAAGTTCTCGCCCCGATGTCATGAAAGAGTTATCAAGTTTGTTTCTGTATGCTAGTTCCTAGTTAGTTAACCTGGGGTTGATAGAAAAGTCTGTACACTTCTCCCACCAGGGTGTAGGTGGCAATATTCAGAATGAGAGGGTGTTGGAATTCTGTATTGGAGGTAGATATTCTTCGTTAGTATGGACTTCTTTCAAGTATTTTGTTTAAGGGTTTGCCCTGCTTGTCCCTCTTTCTCTGCCCAAGGCCTGTTTTCAAGTATAACTTTGGCATGGCAGAAAGCCCAGGGAGCTTCACGCTAATGCGGTGTCTCACTGAACCTGGGCTTCCACCCCTGCCACTTTGAAAATCAAGCTTTTGATTTAAAGTACTTAAATCGCAGCTAATTTAAAACAAGGTTTTGTTTCTGGCACTCCGTCTTGGCTTTTCCTAGTTAGTTAACCTAGTTAGTTAGTTCAAGTATTTTGTTTAAGGGTTTGCCCTGCTTGTCCCTCTTTCTCGGCCCAAGGCCTGTTTTCAAGTATAACCTTGGCATAGCAGAAAGCCTTTTGATTTAAAGTACTTTTGATTTAAAGCTTTTGATTTAAAGTACTTAAAGCTTTTGATTTAAAGTACTTAAATCGCAGCTAATTTAAAACAAGGTTTTGTTTCTGGCACTCCATCTTGGTTTTTCCTAGTTAGTTTTCCTAGTTAGTTAGTTCAAGTATTTTGTTTAAGGGTTTGCCCTGCTTGTCCCTCTTTCTCTGCCCAAGGCCTGTTTTCAAGTATAACCTCGGCATGGCAGAAAGCCCTCGCCTAGGGAGCTTCACGCTAATGCGGTGTCTCACTGAACCTGGGCTTCCACCCCTGCCACTTTGAAAATCAAGCTTTTGATTTAAAGTACTTAAATCGCAGCTGATTTAAAACAAGGTTTTGTTTCTGGCACTCCGTCTTGGTTTTTCAGAGCTTGCAGTTTGACAATTGATTTCCTTCCCTTTGATATCTGGCTTATTTAGGTCGTAGGCCTGCTGGCTGAGCTGGCCCCTGTTCATTTTACCTCTGTGCATGCTGTGGAAACTTCAGACGCTTGAGAAACAGTGCATAATAGCCATGTGGCTAAAAAACTTTATGTCACCACTGCCACTGGGAAGGCAGTCTTCGGGGGAACAGTCTCGGCATCGGGGCTGTACGTGTTCGAATCGCCTTGCTTGGTACATAAGAACATAAGAGAAGCCAATGTTGGATCAGGCCAATGGCCCATCCAGTCCAACACTCTGTGTCAAACAGTAGCCAAAAATACCAGGTGCCATCAGGAGGTCCACCAGTGGGGCCAGGATACTAGAAGCCCTCCCACTGTGCTCCCCCAAGCACCAAGAATATAGAGCATCACTTGCCCCAGACCAAGAGTTCCTATCTATACCTTGTGGCTAATAGCCACTGATGGACCTCTGCTCCATATGTTTATCTAACTCCCTCTTGAAACCGTCCATGCTTGTAGCCGCCACCACCTACTGTGGCAGTGAATTCCAGGTGTTAATCACTCTTTGGGTGAAGAAGGACTTCCTTTTATCCGTTCTAACCCAACTGCTCAGCAATTTCATGGAGTGCCCCCAAGTTCTTGTCTTGTGAGAAAGGGAGAAAAGTACCTCTTTCTCTACCTGCTCCATCCCATGCATAATCTTATAAACCTCGATCATGTCACCCCTCAGCCGTCATTCCTCGTTCTTCGTTCAGGAAGCGACACCTGGGAAAGAAAGCAATGTGAGGATTCAGTGTGGGGCTGTGTGGATGAAAACCGTGTGTGTGGGGGGAGGGCAACATTTAGTGCGTTGGTTGCCAATATAGCCCAGGGAGCGAAGCTAAGTGGTGGAAAGGCAGGAGGTGGGACCTGATAGAAGAGAAGAAGAAGAGAAGAGATTGGATTTATACCCCGCCCTTCGCTCCCCAAGGGAGTCTCAGAGCAGCTTACAAACTCCTTTCCCTTCCCCTCCCCACAACAGACACCCTGTGAGGTAGGTGGGGCTGAGAGAGCTCTGAGACAACTGTCCTTGAGAGAACAGCTGGTACAGAGCTACGGCTTGCCCAAGGTCATCCAGCAGGTTCAAGTGGAGGAGTGCGGAATCAAACCCGGTTCTCCCAGATTAGAGTCTGCACACTTAACCACTACACCAAACTGATAGGGCAGTCAGACCATTTTATCCATGTCTTTCTCTGACTGCTCATTGTTGGATATTGTAACTCTGCATGCAAGAGGATGGGCCGCACTTCCTGCAACAATGAATTCCACGTGTTAACCACTCTTTGGGTGAAGAAGTACTTCCTTTTATCCGTTCTAACCTGACTGCTCAGCAATTTCATGGAGTGCCCACGAGTTCTTGTATTGTGAGAAAGGGAGAAAAGGGCTTCTTTTTTGACCTTCTCTGCCCCATGCATAATTCTATAAACCTCTGTCCTGTCACCCCATGACTGCCATTTCTTCAAGCATGGTGGCCGTGGGCAGGGAAACCCAGCTCACAATCCCTCCCCAAACAGACCGGCCACAAGAATTATCTGGGTTTGTATTTGGAGTGCTGCTTCCATTCACCACCACCGCCACCACCACTCCTGGGTTTCTTCCACTTCAAACAGACTGCCACCTAGGTAAAAGAATAGAGTCAGCAGCTGGGAGTTGAAGAAAGTGCTATACAACGCAGTTTGATGCTGTTCACTTGACTGTAACGCAGTGGCAGGTGGGAGGTGCTGCTGAAACGGGCCGCATCGCACCGTTTGTCTCTCTTTCTTGAGGGGGAAATGCAGTTTTGCTCCAGTGGATCATCCCAATCTGCGGCAGCCCCCATGGGTAATAATTCCCTTGAACCCAGGGCAACCTAGAGTCCCACCCGTGACCTCACTTTCTAATCCCTCTCCTTTTTGAAGATAATCAGAGTGGAGGCAGCATCAGCCTGCAAAGCGTTGGTTCTTTATCTTTTTTTGAGCAAGCAAACTTTTTCCAGGCAAAGAGGGAACTGGGGGAAACATTCTCTTGTTAGCAGGACAAGTTTCTGGCATGTACCGCGAACGGATCTATTTATGTCCGGGAACAATAGGGCTAGACGTTGGAGGAGAGAATTCCTCTTTCCAGCAGCCTGGGCCTCTTTGAAAGAATGCATGCATTCCTTCGTTTCCCTCTCTTGGCAGTAGGCAGGGCAGGAGGAGGAGGAGGAGGAGGGACCAGAAGAGAAAGGAGCTCTCCGGTCAGAAAAGTATTCTGCCCTGAGCTTTCTGTCTTAGAAGGAAGTTGGAAGCTCTTCTAAGTAGTGGATTCCACCGGTCGACCTTAGTGCTGGTCAGATGTCACAACCGGCTTGCCATAGATGTGCATTTGAAGACTGGCCCACGGCGCCCAGTGATACCTTTTCTGGGACCCACCGAGTGTTTTTAGGAAGTGGGCGAGGCCAGGCGGGGCTTTTGCCCAGCAAGGCTTCTGACTGGCCACTGAAGATTTGATTGGCTGTGCCAATTTTTTTTTTCAAATGTTGCTTTGATAGCAGCTGCCACCATAGCGCGAGGGTCTACACTGTGTGACTGAAGGTCAGCTGTAGAATAGAGAAAGAGTCCAGCAGCAAGAGATGCCAGTGACTGAATTCGGGATTTTGCCATGCGCAACGTATGTTCTGCCACGGGGCTGTGTGCCCCCTAGGTACCGGAATGGCATAACTCTGTGGAAAGCCACATCAGAGGGAGCCAGTTTGGTGTAGTGGTTAGGAGCACAGACTCTAATCTGGGAGAACCAGGTCTGATCCCCCACTCCTCCACTTGCAGCTGCTGGTGTGACCTTGGGTCAGTCACAAGTTCTCTCAGAGCTGTTCTCTCCAGGGCAGTTCTCAAAAGAGCTCTCTCAGCCCCACCTACCTCACAGGGTGTCTGTTGTGGGGAGGGGAAGGGAAAGGAGATTGTAAGCCGCTCTGAAACTCCTTCAGGTAGTGACAGGCAGGGTATGAATCCAATCTCTTCTTCAGATAGATTCCGCTGGCTCGTCTGAAGCAGCAGAACAAAGTTTGAGTCCAGCAGCACCTTTAAGACCAACAAAGTTTAATTCTGGGCATAAGCTTTTGTGTGCATACATGCATCTGAAGAAGTGCGCCTGCAGGCGAGAGCTGATATGCAGAATTAAACTTTGTCTATCTTAAAGGTGCCACTGGACCTTTGCTCTGAAAGCCACCGCAGTACTAGGATCTCCTGAGGGCACCTGGTGTTTTTGGCCACTGTGTGACAGAGTGTTGGACTGGATGGGCCACTGGCCTGATCCAACATTGGCTTCTCTTATGTACTTATGCATCCGCTTCTTTTCAAGCATTTCCTGGTAGCCACAGAGTCCAAGGGCCAAAACCCACACATGATGCCGGAGTTCTTCTGTGATTGGGGCTTTTGTTGCAGGGCCTGAGATGGAGTAGGGCCATCATGCTGGGGAATGGAGGCTCAACTCTTGTCCTTCTACCACATCCCTGACTGGGAATGCCCATTTCCAGGCCGGGCTGCTTTCGATCCTGGGAAGGACAAAAGACTGAATGCATGTATGGTGCTAGTCCTCTTCCCCAGCTGGGATCGGCAGTATAATGAACCAGCCGAGTGCTGCTTATTTATTTTAGTACATTTTTATCCTGCCTTTCCCAAAGGAACTAAGGGAAGCATATATCATTCTTCCTCTGTTCCATTTGTTTCTCAATGACAGCTCTGTAGTTGAAGTTGAAAGTGTGCGACTGGCCCAGAGTCACCAGCAAGATTCATGCCACAGCAAGGATTTGAACCTGGGTTGCCCGAATCCTAGTCGGACACGATAACCTCTATACCCGTGGTGGCTCCTCAACATTCCATAAGGACAAGGGAATGTTGAGGTTAGAAAAGGGCAGTTAAGAAAAAGAAGGAATATTGAGGTTAGAAACGAGCAGTTAAGCAGAAAGATATTAGAAGGAATCGTGTGACAGAATTTGCAATGTAGCTGTACAAAGAGGCAGATAGAAGAAGAAGGGTTGAATTTATACGCTGCCCTTCACTTGAAGTCTCAGAGCAGTTTAAAATCCCCTACCCTTCCTCTCCCCACAACAGACATCCTGTGAGGCAGCTAGGGCTGAAAGAGCTCTGAGAGAACTGCTCTTGAGAGAACAGCTCTGAGAGAACTGTGACTGACCCAAGATCACCCAGCTGGCTGCAAGTGGAGGAAAGGGAAATCAAACCCAGTTCTCCAGATTAGAGTCCACTCAGTGGCAGAGAAGAAGAATTGGATTTATACCCTGCCCTTCACTTGGAGTCTCAGAGCAGCTTACAATCTCCTTTCCTCTCCCCACAATAGACACCCTGTCAGGTAGGTGGGGTTGAGAGAGCTCTCCCAAGAACTGCTCATGGGAGAACAGCTCTGAAAGAACTTGTGACTGACCCAAGGTCACACCAGCAGCTGCATGTGGAGGAGTGGGGAATCAAACCCGGTTCTCCCAGATTACAGTCCGCTCTCCTTACCACTACACCAAACTGGTTTTTTTGTCCTCACCAAGAAGAAACTCCCAATCCACTTGTGGCTCCTTTAACAGGTGGGGTTATGGGCAGTGTTCCCTCTAAGCTGAGTTAGTGTGAGCTAGCTCACAGTTTTTTAGCCTCTGGCTCACACATTTTTGTCTTAGCTCAGGAAGGATGGCTCCAGAACAAACTAATTTATGCAGCAGCCAAATTGCTCGCTCACAACTTGAATGCCAGGAGCTCACAAAGTGGAATTTGACTCCCCAGCTTAGAAGGAGCATTGATGGGGATGCATTCTGATCTGCTGTTTACCCCACAAAAGGATTCAAAGGTTGAAATGCTGCACAGGCATTTGGGAGGAAGATTCAGTGAACCGTCTGCTGTATCCTCTGACCATCACGCCCCCCATTTCTGGTGTATGAGTTCCCTCCCTCTGCTTCTGGCAAAGGTTCCTGCATCCCCCCATCTGGCTTCACAGAGGGCTGACAGGCCTGCAGGGTGAACGATATTGAGTTGTCTCCTGCCACAGCTGCACATACACGACCCCTCACTGCAAACTGTTTTAGAAAGTGCACAGTAAAGGCCCAGAGAGTTTAACTCCAGCATAGACCACTGCGCCTCCCAGTTGGTATTTAACCTTCTGTAGCTGGTTGGCAAAGTGTTCCGGTTTCTCTCTCTCACCCCTGTCCACCTGAGCCCTGCCTGCTGAGTCTTCCCTGCCTCCCACTGATTTAAGTGTCCTTCACGGAAAGGTCGTGAGCCTTGGAAGCTGTCCAGAGAAAGCCTCCGTCTAGCCCTAGCCGGCCGTCGAGAGCTGTCCCTGGGCAACCCTGGCCATCCGTTGCTCAGCAGTCCAGGAACTTTTCTCCCAATACGAGAACTCGGGGGCACTCCATGAAATGAATGAACAGTAGACTTAGAACAGATAAAAGGAGGTCCTTCTTCACCCAAAGAGTCATTCACATGTGGAATTCACTGCCGCAGGAGGTGGCAGTGGCGGCTACAAGCATAGACAGTTTCCAGAGGGGACTGGAGAAACATATGGAGCAGAGGTCCATGGGTGGCTATTAGCCACAAGGTATGGAGGGAGCACTCTGTCTGGGGCAGTGATGCTCTGTCTTCTTGGTGCTTGAGAGGCAACAGTGGGAGGGCTTCTGGAGTTCTGGCCCTGCTGGTGGACCTCCTGAGGGCACCTGGGTTTTGGCCACTGTGTGATACAGTGTTGGATTAAATGGGCCATTGGCCTGATCCAAAATGGCTTCTCTGATGTTCTTATGGCCTTTGCTTGAGCAACAGAGGGGTTTCTGTTTCTGGATGGCTGACATACGCTCTCTGAATTTTCCCTTTGCCTCCCCTCCACCCCCATCCCAGGAAGCTGCACCCACTTGTAATAGGAAAGAGGTGGTCTCTCAGATATGATCTTGTGACCATGTTATGGCTTATTTATTTATTTTTTTACTGCTGTTAGTTAATATCACACGACGGGTTATCAGGTGATGAAGGTTTTCACACATGCTGGTCCTTCCCAACGGATGAATCCTGCAGCCGCGTGACGAGACGACTCTTGTCTGCAGATGGGTGACAGGTGGTGGGCAATTTCACATGACCCGGCCGGCTGTCACAAGGAGCTTGTGGCCCTCCCTTGAAAAACGTGGCCTGGGATATTCCAGGAGAGAAAGTGGCTGCTTGGAAACAAACAGGAAGGGCTCCCTTTACCCATGGGCTTCACCAAATGCACAGTGCGTCCTTTTCTTCTCCCCTCCAAGCTGTGTGCAGGGCCGGTGCTACCATTAGGCCAACCTAGGCGGCTGCCTGGGGCAGAGACCTCAGAGGGGCGCAGAACTGACAGTCTGTATTACTATGCAGGAGACCCGCCGCCAGGCCCAGCACCAGCAATTTCAAATTTTGTGGTTTTCAGTCTTTCTAAAATGCATTTATGTTTGAACATTGGTGGGTGAATGTGGGGGAGGGGGGCGCCAGAAGGTAGCCTCGCCTAGTGTGCAAAAAAAACCTGGCACCGACCCTGGCTGTGTGCAGCAAGAGAGGGAAAGGCCAGGGATTCAGCCTGCAGCATTTGTTTAGTGTTGAGGCCGCTGGAACTCGCTTCAGAGTTTTTGGCTCTCTGTTGCCATTAAGTTCCATGGACGGCTCATCCCCCTTTGCTGTTATCAGCCACTGTGCTGGGTTAGAACCGTCAGACTGACGAATATTCCACTACTTCGGCAGTCGTCCCTCTGAAGCTTTGGTGCCTCCGTCTGTGTATTTTGCAATTTGCGGTAACCCTGTTTGCAAGGTTGATGGATTTCCATTCCGTATGGCTAAATGTGGTGCCTTCCATCAAGACGGGTGGCCGTGTCTGTCTGTCTGCAGCGCTAGAAAACAGCAAGAGTCCAGTTAGCACCCTTAAGACTAACAAAATCTGTGGCAGGGGAGGTGCTTTCAAGTGTCACTGCTCACTTCTGCAGATACAGCTAGAATACTGAGTCCATCCGTCCTTATACCTTGTAGAGCGGAGTGACTCTTCACAAGGTTGTTGGATTTCTGTTCTGTACGGCTAAATGTGTGCCTTCCATGTAGACGGATCAAGATGGGTTGCTGTGTTAAGACTGTCTGTAGCAGTAGCAAAGAGCGAGCGTCCAGGAGCATCTTAAAGACTAACACAGTTTGTAGGAGGGTGGGAGCTTTCGTGAGTCACTGCATATCTGAGGAAGTGAGCGGTGCCTCACGAAATCTCATTCCCTACCACAAATTTTGTTAGTCTTTAAGGTGCTCCTGGACTCTTGCTCTTTTCTACAGTGAACGCATGTTCAGTCCACATACAGTGTGATGGTAGCGGTGAAGGGGTCCATCAAGTTACAGCTGACTTTTAACAACTCTGTAGGCTTATCTGGACAAGAGATGCTTAGAGGTGGTTTGCCATTGCCTGCCTCTGCGTAGCAACCCTGGACTTCCTTGGTGGTCTCCCATCCAAGTACTAACCAGGCCCGGCTGTCTTAGCTTCAAAGATCTAATGAGATCAAGCTAGCCTTGGCTATCCATGTCAGGGCGATACAACTATCTGGGCTGCTTAATCCATTCAACCACGATTAGGATTTGGTTCTCTGGCATACCATTGGAAACCTCTTTCTTTTTTTAAAAAAGAAATCTGGTCCTTTACAGTTGTTTGTATCAAGCAGAGCTTGATAAAAACCTTAGTCACCAGGAAAAGGTGTCAGAAGGATTTCCGAGGGAAGGAAGCATTAAGATCCAGGGATCCGTAGAAGCAAAGTAAACAACACAACACAGAGCATGTTTGCACACATACCCAGGTTAAAGTCTTGGGAATCCTGTCCAGATTTTAGTTTCTGTTCCCCCCCCCCTTGAGCAAAACAGAGAGTCTCTGCTATTAGCTGGGCCTTAAACTCCTCATGCCAAGGGCCTTCGCTTCAGTGAAGTCTGTCAATAGGAAGGGACCGTGGCTCAATGATAGAGCATCTGCTTGGCATGCAGAAGGTCCCAGGTTCAATCCCCAGCATCTCCAGTTAAAGGATCTAGCAGTAGGCGATGTAAAAGACCTCAGTGTGAGACCCTGGAGAGCCGCTCCCAGTCTGAGTACACAATATGGACCTTTAGAAAAGAGCAAGAGTCCCAGCAGCACCTTAAAGACTCACAAAATATGTGGCAGAGCATGAGCTTTTGTGAGTCACTGCTCCTTTCTTTGAAAGAAGCAAGCAGTGACTCACGAAAGCTCCTACCCTGCCACATATTTTGTGAGTCTTTAAGGCGTCTCCAGTCAAAAGGACCAGGCAGGAGGTGATGGGGAAGACCTCACCCTGAGACCCTGGAGAGCCTTAATGGACCAGTGGTCTGATTTGGTGTAAGGCAGTTTCGTGCATGTTTGTGGAGGGGCTGTGGCTTAGTGGTAGAGAAGAAGAAGAAGAAAAGAAGAGTTGGTTTTATACCAAGGAGTCATTATACCAAGGAGTCTCAGAGTGGCTTATGATCACCTCTCCCCATGATAAGACACCCTGGAGGCAGGTGGGGCTGAGAGAGCTGTGACTGACCCAAGGTCACCCAGCTGGCATCATGTGGAGGAGTGGGGAATCAAACCCAGTTCTCCAGATTAGAGTCCGCAGCTCTTAACTACACCGCTCTCCAGGGTCTCAGGCAGAGATCTTTCACTTCATCTACTGCCTGGTCCTTCTTAACTGGAGATGTTGGGGATTGAACCTGGGACCTTCTGCATGCCAAGCAGATCCTCTACAGCTGAACCACAGCCCTTCCCCCTGTATCCCAGGGCATTCCATCCCCTGACTGCCCAACAACAGACTGAATCAAACCGGATCCATAGACCACCACCAGATAGGCGGACAGGAAAGTCCCTGGCAGGGCTGTCTTGGTGGATAGAAAACTTTGCTCTCTGTGTGAAGGGTCTCAAGTCTCAGTTGACTCATGGCTACCCCATAGGGTTTTCAAGGCAAGAGACAACTTGCGAGGGTTTTGGAAAACAAAGCAAAACGACCCTCTTAGCTCCCCCCGCACAAACACACATATCAATGAGGAGTTGGGATTTTCCTGAACTGGGGGTGGGGAGAAAGTGGATATAAACAGTATTTCAAAACCACCTCATGGCCAACGGAAGCTCCCTGGGAGGCTGAAACTCAGTCCAGCGTCATCACGGAAGCCAGAGGTCAAGAGAAAACAGCCGAGATCCACGAGTGTCAATGCGTCATGGTTGTTTTCTAGCAAATCATGAGAGGAGGCCAACCAAGATGATTAGGGGACTGGAGCCCTAGGAGGAAAGGCTGAAGAGTCTGGGACTTTCAGAGAAGAGACGGCGAAGGGGGGACATGATAGAGGTTCATAGAATTATGCATAAGGTGGAGAGAGTTAACAAAGAGAAATTTTTCCCCTCTCTCCCAAACTACTAGAGGGCATCCAATGAAGCAGATGGGCAGTAGGTTCAGGATGGACAAGAAGAAATCCTTCTTTACACAGAGAGTGATTGAAATTTGGAATTCGCTGCCGGAGGATGTAGTGATGGCCACAGGAACTGACAGCTTTAAAGGGGGGTTAGCTAGATTCATGGAGGATAAGTCCATCAGTGGCTACTAGCCATGGTGACTGGGGAACCTCCACATTCAGAGCGAAACCTCCAGTAATCCTCTGAATCCCACTGCCAGGAGGCAACATCAGGGAAAGGCCTCTCTGCCCTCCAGAGGAACTGGTTGCCACTGTGTGAGGCAGGATGCTGGACCACATAGACCACTGGTCTGATCCAGCAGGGCTCTTCTGATGTTCTAGTGAAGGCCTCGGCCTCTCTGCCCTGTTGTTGGCCCTCCAGAAGAACTGGCTGGCCACTGTGTGAGACAGGATGGTGGACTGGATGGACCACTGTTTTGAACCAGCAGGGCTCTTCTGATGTTCTTATGAAGGCCTTGGGCCCTATCACCTGTTGGCCCTCCAGGGGAACTGGCTGGCCACTGTGTGAGAGAAGAAGAAGAGAAGAGATTGGATTTATACCCCGCCCTTCACTCACTTGGAGTCTCAGAGCGGCTTACAAACTCCTTTCCCTTCCCCTCCCCACAACAGACACCTTGTGAGGTAGGTGGGGCTGAGAGAGCTCTTTCCCAAGCTGTCCTTGAGAGAACAGCTGGTACAGAGCTATGGCTTGCCCAAGGTCATCCAGCAGGTGCAAGTGGAGGAGTGGGGAATCAAATGTGGTTCTCCCAGATCAGAGTCCGTACACTTAACCACTATACCGCTACACTACAAACCACTACACCAAACTGAGACAGGACTGGATGGACCACTGGTCTGATCCAGCAGGGCTCTTCTGTTCTTATCCGGACAGGTGGTGGCAGCCTGCCTGCACATCTGACTTGGCAATTTAAAAGCCAAAAGAGGCACCAATCCGTGTGCTTCTCTTACGTCCGCTTTAGGACTGCGACACGGAATGCGGTCCTGAATAAAGACACCAAGGGCCTCTTGACGTATTATGTTTTAAAAGTCTTATTTAAACAAATGCAAAGTGTGAATGGAGCAAACAGGTTATCTACTCGGAGTGCACGAATAGTGCACATATCTTGTCAGGACAGCCGAGATGGGCTGCAGTTCCCTGATGCATACACCCAGTGACAAGCCCAGAGCTGCCTAGGCAACGCTGTGGCAAAGGTCTTTAAAAGCCGTCATGTAAATATTCAGAATTCGATGTTTCCCAGTCAGTGCCCCAGCACCGAGCCACAAAACTAGAATGTTCTGTTTACATTGCACAGCCTTCTTGGGCAACAGCAGAGTTGCTCTAGTTAAATCCCTTCTGGGACAAGTCTTGCGCATAATCAGGATCTCACTAGCCCCCAAATCTAGGGTCAAGGAAGGAATTCTACTGTTAGCTCCCCCATCCCGTCCTGCTGTGTTCCCTGAATTTTGCAGCCTGGCTCACTTACAAGAGTCATTTCAAGATTGCTCAATGCTTCCTTTAAGCTGTGGAATCTTGTGAGCAAAAATCCTGCTTTGTGAGGTACTGGAATTAAAGTTGTGAGCAAGCAGTTTGGCTGCTGCATAAATTAGTTTGCCCTGGAGCCATCCTTCCTGAGCTAAGACAAGAATGTGTGAGCCAGAGGCTAAGAAACCCGTGAGCTAGCTCACACTCACTCAGCTTAGAGGGAACACTGGACTCCAACGTTCTCACTGGGACTCAAGATGGACTTACACGGAGTAAGACAATACCAACAGGAAGGGGCATGCAACAAACAATGCAATAGAGATTCGGACTGTAGGAAGCTGGAACCAGTCAGAAATACAAACAGAACAGAAGCAAAATATAAATATTAATGGAATGTGTTAAATGATGCAAAAATCCTGCTTGACGGGGAGACTATCAAGGAAGTCCAGGGTTGCTATGCTGAGGCAGGGAATGGCAAACCAACCCTGAATGTCTCTTGCCTTGAAAGCCCTGCGGGGTTGCCATGAGTCAGCTGTGAATTGAAGGCAAAAAAAAATTGGTTGTATTCCGTAAGATAGTTGACTTCTTTCCATCGCAGTCATTTCTTATATGCTGCCAGCTCTAATCTACTCCAGTTACTTTTATTGGCATGCTTGCTGGAGATGGAAGCAAGTTTAATTAATAACCTTTATTTTATTTTATTTTTTTAAACTGGTGTGAATGACACTATGGAAGTGGAACCTGGCTCCTGTTTTGGAAAGTTTAGAGATGTTTTCTGGGACCCTTAAAGAATGTTTCATTGACTAGTCAGTGGGGGTGGGGTGGCTGTGGCTCAGGAACAGAGCATCTGCTTGGCTTGCAGAAGGTCCCAGGTTCAATCCCCGGCACCTCCAGTTAAAGAGACCAGGTAGCAGGTGATGTGAAAGACCTCAGCCTGAGACCCTGGAGAGCTGCTGCCAGTCTGAGTTGACAATGGTGATCTCGATGGCCTGATGGTCTGATTCAGTATAAGGCAGCTTTCATATGCCTTTGGGAAGGGCAGGGGCCGTGGCTCGGTGGAAGAGCATCTATCTGCTCAGCATTCAGCTTCATCTGTACATATGACTTTAGCTCAATTTGCAAAGGGAGGGACCAGTTTAAGTCCATACAATCATTTGACATTTGAGAGTTACTTTGAAAGCGACTCGACCTCTGGGCTAAGGTCCGATGCTCGCCGACTTCTCCATTTCCTGTTTGAATTTTTAAATGGCAACACTCGAGTTCCCTAATTGCCGGTTCCAGCTTTTGTGCCAGCTTGGCAATCGCCAGTTATAAAACCAGTTGAGCTGTCTTTGTATGCGGAAGAGCCCCACGCAGCGTTTCAAGTGGCGTCTTATGTTTCAGATCCTGGTTTTGAGATGAAAAGGCAGTGCTGGGGGGTCTGCAGACGTGAAGGGTTTCTTCCAGCCCCACTTTCTATCCGAAGATAATAACAGACTTGGGCCTGTCTCGCAGAAAGCCACAGGGGGTTCGGGTTGCTCTGAGCTGGGAGTTTTTGGCAGGAATACACCCTCTCTAGCCTTGAAGCGCAGAAGGTACCAGTTGCCGCTCCTGGGAGTGTTAGAATGAAACCAAAGCCTTCTCCGGCTAAGACCAACAGAGGGATTCTTTCACTTTTCCTGCAAAGGTCTTTTAAATACATTTCCACGCACAAGCTTCATTTTAACGGTTTGAGTCCAGTGGCACCTTTAAGACGAATAAAGTTGTATTCAAGGTATGAGCTTTCGTGTGCACGCACACTTCCTGAGATAACAGTGAAACGGAATTTACCAGTCCATATATATATATATAAGGCAGAAGTTGAACAGTAAATCAGCATATGGTATCATGAAGATGTTTTAACAGATGCAAGCAGGAGTAACAAGCTAAGTTTATAAGATCATCATTGTTTGGATTTAATTCCGGGGGGGGTGGGGGAACAGTGAAGCAAATAAATATGTCAAAGTTGGAGATAGATGTATAAATGTATCCTTAATTGTGGAGTGCTAAAAAGAGTCATTAAACTGAGACCTTGGTGTTATGCTCCTTGTAGACAATACTGATCTTGGTGAATCAAGAGTCTGGTTCAGTATTGGGCAGCTTCATGTGTTCAAGATTCTCAGGGAAAGGGGCTGTGTGGCTCAGGGGTAGAGCCTCTGCTTGGCATGCAGAAAGTCCCAGGTTCAGTCCCCGGCACCTCCAGTTAAAAGAACCAGGCATCAGGTGATGGGAAATACCTCTGCCTGAGACCCTGGAGAGCCGCTGCCAGTCTGAGTAGACAACACTGACCTCGATGGGTGAGTGATCTGATTCCCTATAAGACTACTCCATGTGTTCATCTGACTTCTGATAGATGAATGGAGTCAGCTCAAAACCGTGTTGAATTAGAGAGGACGTGGGGTAACATGAAAGTTCCTTTTATGCCATTCGAGTAATTCTTTCGTTGTTGCTTTGAGACTGGGGCTGCCGGCTGTAAGTTTTTGCAGTCCAGTTCTGCTGTGTTAAATTTCTTGTGGAGCTGTTATGTAAAGGGCTTCAAACTGTTCTGCAGAAGTCAGAAATAAATTTTGAAACAAGAAGCCGGGGAAGGAACAGTGAAACCTCCCGCAAAGGCAATTCCAGGGGTGATTATACCTCTTGAAACAGAGGGAGATTTCCAGCGTCAGCTGGGCCTCGGGTAAAAATCCTTGTGATGTTTAACTACACCTTACTCAGCGGACTGTTTTCCACACCTCACTTTTTGACGCCGAATCAAGCCCCACCGTTTAAATAACGGAAACTCACTTTTCTTGCCAAGGTCCAGGGCTTTGCTTCTCCTTCTGCCATCACTCCTTTTTAATCCTCTCCCCCCAGAAAAGGGTTGGAAAATCTCTACAGTGGTTGTACATAAAGCAGGATGGAAAAATTCACATTTTATGCTGCCTCTGATGCATTTTTTTCCAGATATAACCATTTCAGGCTCACTTTTACGATTTTCTGGAAGTTTTTTTTTTAAGGCTTTTCAAGGGATTTCTCCCCCATCCCGTTTTTTTAGGTGAGGTGAGGAGAGAAAAATATGTTACCTTGATTAACCACATTTTGAACAGATTAACAGTGATTATACAAAGGCATTCATTGCAAATACCTCGGTTGAGGGATCCTTGGAGGGAAGAAAGGAAGGATATTTTGGTTTATAATAGGGGTCCCCAGTCTTTCTGAGCCTGCAGGCGCTTTGGGATTCTGACATAGCAACGCTGGTGCAGCAACCAAATGGCTGGCCCAAAATGGCTGCCACAAGAGGCGGGGCCAGTTGTAAAATGGCTGCCACAGGAGGCAGGGCCAGTTGCAAAATGGCTGCCACACCTTCCCTTCAGTCACACAGTGAAGATCCTTGAGCAATAGTTTAAAAACCTGCACAGCCAGTCAGGTCTCCAGTAGCCAATTAGAAGCCTTCCTGGGCAAAAGCCCCACCTAGCCCCACCCACTTTCTAAAGATACTTGGCAGGCAACAGGAAAGCTGCTGGCGGGTGCCATGGCACCTACAGGCACGACGTTGGGGACCCCTGGTTTATAATAATACATATTTGCATGTATCCTACCATAGGGTGGAAGAGCTTTCCTCGAACTTAAGAAGAAGAAGAGATTGGATTTATACCCTGCCCTTCACTCGGAGTCTCAGAGCGGCTTACAAACTCCTTTCCTTTCCCCTCCCCACGACAGACACCCCTGTAAGAAAGAGCTCTTTCGAGGACTGCCCCTGAGAGAACAGCTCTGAGAGAACTGTGACTGGCCCAAGGTCACACCAGCAGCTGCATGTGGAGGAATGGGGAATCAAACCTGGTTCTCCCTAATTAGAGTCCGCGCACTTAACCACTACACCAAAGTAAATGGTTCTTCTGCCGGAGGAAGCCTCCTTTTGCTGGCAGAAGGCTTCAAATATTACTTAGTAGGAGCTATACCAGCGAGCTGTCCATGCTTTTAGTGTCGAAAGGGCTTTCCTACTCGAGCTATAGGGTATGACTTAGATTTTATTCATTAAAACATTTATACTCCACCTTTCCTCATGGTTCAAGGCGGCTTACAATAACAGTGAAAAACATTTTCAATTAACCCCCCCAAATAAAGTTGCAATCCCCCCCAAAAAAACCCCCAAAAGATTCCTATCATTTAAACCCCCTCAAAAGCCCTGACAAAGAGGCAGGCCAGGTAGGGTTGCCAAGTCTTAGGAACTCACCGGTGGGGGGGGAGTCCTCCTCCGGCCGGAAGTTTCTCCTGGCGTGTGCGCTTCGCGCGCGCACCCAGCAACGTCACCAGAAGTGACATCAGCACATTGGGGGCGTTGCCAGAGCGTCGCCCTGGCAACGCCCCCAACGTGCTGATGTCACTTCCGGTGACGTCATTACGTCGTCCTCGCTGGACGACTTCGGGGGTGGGGTTCCCCCCACCAGCCAAATGCTGGCTGGCAGATCAGGAACCCCTTTAGCGGGGGATCCCCCGCCCTCCAGGCTGACTTGGCAGCCCTAAGGCCAGGCAGCGCATCCTGAATTCAGCTCTCCAAGGAGGGCCCACCCCCTCTCACCTCTTCAGGGAGCCCATTCCACAGAGGCGGAGCCACTGTGCTGTGGTCAATGCCAGATAGGCCACCCTAGGAGGAGGAGTACGAGGGGAAGGAGAAGGACAAGAAAAAGAAGAGGAGGAGGTGGAGAAGATTGGATTTATACCCACCCTTCACTACCTGAAAGAGTCTCAGAGCGGCTTACAGTCCCTTTCTCCTCCCTTCCCTACAACAGACACCCTGTGAAGTAGGTGGGGCCAAGAGAGCTCTCCCGAGAACTGCTCGTGAGAGAACAGCTCTGAGAGAACTTGTGACTGACCCAAGGTCACCCCAGCAGCTGCATGTGGAGGCGTGGGGAATCAAACCCGGTTCTCCCATATTAGAGTCCGCGCTCTTAACCACTACACCATACTGGTGAGGTAACCAAAAGATGGGCCGCCTGACAACTGTAGTTGGCAAACAGGGACAAAGCAGCCCTGCGAGGTAGGCCGGACATGTCAGATGGGAGAAGAAAGGCTAATGCTGAGCGGTCCATCCAATTGGGGAGACTGCCTTTTAACAAAATCAGTTTAATTTAAAAGCTGATTTTGGGAGTCTAAGGTCTGGGACGCGTTCACTCGAGCTGATACTTTTGCATCTTTTCAAAAATGATGGGAGAGGGGAGGGACTGAGCCTTGGGGGAGAGAGAAAGGGGAAAAAAAATAAAACAAATATGTACCCAGAAAATGAGTGGCTTGTTTGTGCCGTGCTTGGAAAACCTGTAGAATGTCTTTTTCTCTCTCCCTCTATGTGGATCTGTGCAGCTGCCAAGCCTAAGCTCTCCTTGGACTCCCCTGTCTGGTTGCTTAAAGGTCGCAGACTTGATAGGTTCCCAGTCGGCAGCAGCATATCTTGACTTTTCCACGCAAACTTTGCCAGCAAGCCCTCGTGTTGACTCACTCTAATCCATCCTTTTACCATAAAGCTTGGGGGGAAAACACTTTTCAGCATGCGTCAGAATATTTGCTCCAAGTCAACTCCCATGCCAAAAATTCCACGATCAGAAGGACCCGTTTGTGTGGAACCTGTTTATGACTCGGAGCCGGATCACAGGTCCAGACTAGAGCAGATTTTCTGCCAGAGGAGGTAGTGATGGCCATAGGCAAAGACAGCTTTAAAAGGGGATGAGATAGATTCATGGAGGATAAATCTATCAATGGCTACTAGCCATGGTGACTAAAGGGAACCTCTGCGTTCTGAGGCAGTCAACCTCTGAATCCCATAGCCAGGAGGCAACATCAGGGGAACACCTCAACCTCTATGCCCTGATGTTGGCCCTCCAGAGGAACTGGTTGGCAATTGTGTGAGACAGGATGCTGGACTGGATGGACCCTCACTGGTCTGATCCAGCAGAGCTCCTCTGATGG
The DNA here is from genome assembly GCA_029233225.1 of Lepidodactylus listeri. Lineage (NCBI taxonomy): Eukaryota > Metazoa > Chordata > Lepidosauria > Squamata > Gekkonidae > Lepidodactylus > Lepidodactylus listeri. The sequence continues at coordinate 96,295,969 of JARCFY010000011.1, read as the reverse complement.
TTTTATGGAGGCCTCGGCCTCTCTGCCCTGTTGTTGGCCCTCCAGAGGAACTGGTTGGCCACTGTGTGAAACAGGACGCTGGACTAGATGGACTCTCACTGGTCTGATCCAGAAGGGCTCTGATGTTCTTACGTTCTTCTGGTGGTTATGTTGGCAAAGTGGATCCGGGCTCAGTTTGCCGCACCTTGCCAAGAACTTATTGCCACCTGGTCGGATTGTGTCCCCTGACAATTGAACAGCAAAGCTGACGAGACCCGCTTGTTTGAATCCTCCCTCACAGTTCTTAAGGCCTTTTCATGCTGGCCGTGTGAGCTTCCTCCAACCTGGAGAAGAAGCGGGAAGTTTAGCTATGCGGACTTGACATCCTAAAGAACTCCAGGCCACCTCCATCGTAAATCACAAGTAACAGCTTGCTCCAAACTTCTTTCCATCTCCAGTTAACAGGAGAGCCAAGTCTCTGCATTTAGGTGGATTAAAACCGTACATTTTGGCCCGTCTGGCTGTGTCTAGGAGAGGAGTTGACAGCCACTCACGGGGAATAAGATGCAAGAAGGTAATTCAAACCAAGCACTTGTGAATGACCGGAGAGTCACTTTGATGGGTGGAGGCAGTTGGCTGCTGGTGCTTAGGGATCGTCCAAGAGGAAAGGAGGATCTTTTCCCCCTGTCTGAACACTTATTAGGACGGGCTGCTGGGAGCTTCAGAGGCAGAAATGTATCTGAAGAAATGTGCATGCACACAGAAGCTTATACCCAGAATTAAACTTTGCTGGTCTTAAAGGTGCTACTGGACTCAAACTTTGTTCAGGAAATTTCATGTTCTTCATAAACAGTATCAGACAAATGGAGTTTGGAAACTTGAACGACTTTGGGTGGCACGTGAAGGAGGTGATGTGGATGAAAACTCCAGATTGTGGGCGCTTTCACACACACTAAAGAACACTCAGTCCACTTTCGCAGCTGGATTTTACTGTGTGAAATGGCAAAATCCCCTTGCAAGCTATATCTGGGGGAGCAGGTTAGACAGGGCCCCTGATGCGAATGCCGAACATTCATTCATTCATTCTTTCATTCATTTGGTTTATACCCCGCCCTCCCCGCCGTAGCAGGGTGTCACGGGCTGGGTGCAGGCAGGGCGAGAGAGCGAGCGAAAGTCCAAGTCCAGTCCGAGGTCAGAGTCAAGGGGTAGCATGCAGGAGCCAAAAGAACAGAGTCCGAAGTACAAACTGAGAGTGTAGTCGTTGGAAGCTGGAGTCAAGGAGCCGAGAGTTCAAAGCACGAATCAGGAATCAGGAGCACGGGCGAGGGAGGTGCAGAGCATCGTCAAACTGACTAGTTGCTGGCACGAGGAACTAGCGTCAGGAGGGGACGCTAAATACTCCTCAGGTGCCGGGGTTAATTAGTGCTCAGCATGTGCGTCCCGGCTTCTGTTAGAACTCAGGGCTGAGGGACTGCCTGCTGCGCCGGCGTGCCTCCCTTCACAGGGACGCTAAGTCTTGCCTGAGCGGGTTCCGCAAATGCACCGTTGGAGGAGGTGAGTCAGGGGGGCTGCCTGTTAGGCATTGTTCCTCCGCCGCAGTTGCTGGGATAGGTGGTAGGGATACGCTGGCGAGCTCCGAGGTTCCATCAGGGTCAGGTGTGGGCTCTGCTGAAGCCGGGAGTGTGGGCCCAGCTGGAGCCGGGGCCGCATCCTCAGCAGGACTCATGACACAGGGTGGGTTTTGCTTCAGTACATATGGTTCACATCTGGTAGGGCCAGGCCGGGGTATTTTGTCATCCCAAACAAAGCATGTTACTTATTCAAATGCAAGACAAGTTTTCCTTTGTCCCCCTAGTATGCTGTCAAAAAAGGGAGGTGGGGTGTCTTACATTTGCATACAAATTACAGTTCTGTCCAGTATTTTAAAAATACGTATAACACTTTTAAGGGGGCTGTCTTACATTCGGGGTCATTTTCCTTCTGAGTAAATACGTCACGGACCCCCAACGTGGTGCCCTTGGGTGCCAACCAACACCTTTCATGCTTCCTGCCAATTATTTGTAGAAGGCAGAGAGGGCCTGATGTGGCTTTTGCCCAGCAGGGCTTTGGCTTGATCACTGAAGATTTGGTTGGCTGTACAGATTTTTAAAAACAATGTTTTGGTCCGTCAGACCCGCGGCGAGGTGTATGTGGAGGGAGCCTTCCAGGAGAGCAAAGTGACCATCCAGGAAATAAACGCAACGTGCCTACGTCACCCGGAAGTGACATAGGCATGTCGGTGACATCAGAGGTGACACTGGTTTTGAGGAAAAACTCTATGGTAAAATTGGCTTCAAATCTTAGAGTTTTGCCCAAAAACCAGAGCTTCACCCCCAACATCACTGGCTTGCCTATGTCACTTCAGGGTGATGTAGGCACGTCATGTTTGCTTCTTGCCCCCTTGCTTCCGGTAAGTTGCATTTATTTCCAACTTTGGGAGGGGGGGTGTCTGGTGTTCCTTCCCCCCGCTTTCTGATAGTCCTTAACAATGCTCCCTCTAAGCTGTGGAGTCTTGTGAGCAAAAATCCTACTTTGTGAGCTACTGGCATTAAAGTTGTGGGTGAGCGATTTGGCTATTACATAAATTAGTTTGCTCTGGAGCCATCCTTCCTGAGCTAAGACAAAAATGTGTGAGCTGGAGGCTAAAAAAACTGTGAACTAGCTCACACTAACTCAGCTTAGAGGGAACACTGGTCCTGAAGCGGGGAGAGGGGCTCCAAACCAGAGGATCCCCTGCCCCCAACTGGGGACTGGCAACCCTAGCTTTTATTTATCTTTATTTTCTTTTTTTGACTTATTTGTTTAGACTTACCTTAGGTTTTAGGTTTTTAGATTTACCTTAAGTAACACAGTGACATTCCTTGTGTTCAGAACATCAGAGAAGCCATGTTGGATCAGGCCAGTGGCCCCTCCAGTCCAACACTCTGTGTCACACAGTGGCCAACACCCAGGGGCCATCAGAAGGTCCACCAGCGGGGCCAGGACTCCAGAAGCCCTCCCACTGTGGCCCCCCAAGCACCAAGAATACAAAACATCACTGCCCCAGACATATGTTGTGGGGTTAGCTGCTGCTGAAGCAGCTTAAAAAAAAAACCCACACAGCCAATCAGATCTCCAGTGGCCAGTCAGAAGTCCTGCTGGACAAAAGCCCCATCTGTCCCTGCCCATTTTCCAGAAAGACTTGGTGGGCGCCACGAAAAGCGTCAGTGGGCACGACACTGGGGATACCCCAATTTGGGGGTAACCAAAGTTTAAATCCCACCTTTGTAATGAAGCTTGGGCCAGTCACAATTCCCTAACCTCATCTACCTTGTTAGGGAGTGTTTTGGTGGACTGATTAGGTGAGTATTGACCTTTGATCGAGGATGTTCCGGCTGAATCTGGCTCGGAGCAAACGTATTACCTATGCCAGTAAGTTGAGAGTGACTGGGAAAGCTCAGGCACAGCAGGGGATTCTCTCTGGAAAGTTTTTCCGTAGGGCCTAGGAGTAGCAAAAATTGTATTTGGACTCCCCGTTCAGTTACACTTGTTCCCGTTGCTTTGCTGGGGAGGACAAAAGAACTAAAATTCCAGATCCTCCTCCTCCTCCTCTTCCTCCTCCGCCGCTCCCTCCGCCGCAGTCCCTGATTTCCACTGCCGTGCTTTTCTAAATGGGGACCAGTGATCTCGAAGTGAAAGAATGCAGCTAACCGCTGTCATTTGGGATCCTCTGAAGCAGAAGGCTACGGAAACGCCGCATTCTCCAGGCCAGCTTGTGGTGTGCCAGAGCATTCCGATGCCGTGAGGTGGAAAGGAATAACTGGCCGTGTGTGCTGTGATTTGAAGGGCCGGGGTGGAGAGAGAGAGAGGCGCTGGCTTGAAAAAAAAAGAAAAAGAAATACGCTTCATTATATTCTTTTCTCGGCAAGAGAGCTTCCATACCATTTTTAGCTTGTTACGAATGCTGTGATCCTCTCTCCCTCCCTCTCTCCCTCCCTCCCTTTCTTCCTCTCCTAATTTCTAAATCAGACCATTATCATGTTGACCTCGCTCTTTTAAAAAAAATCTAATTTTGCTGCCAAAATGCTTTTATTTTTAGAATCTGTGAGAAAAGGAGAGCCACGCTTAATCGTGGTTGGCTGACGCCGAGTGTGTTTTTTAAACACAAGTAGTCAAACAGTTCCCGGTGGGCATCCTTCTGCCTTGATATTAAATAAGGTTGCCACCTCCGGGTTGGGAAACTCCTGGAGAATTTGGGGGTGGGGCCAGGGGAGGGTGGGGTTTGGGGAGGCAAGGGGCTTCACCAGGGGATAACACCTTTCCTTTCCTTTAATGGCCAACTCGTTTGACCTAAGGTCTCAAGTCAGGCCACCCTAAATTAATTTTATTTCCCCCCCATCATCGTTATTAATAATGGTATTATTAACTGAGTGTCACAGTCAGATATTTTACTGCTTGATGGTGTTCTGCAGTTCAAGATCTAGCCAAGTTCTTGGGAATTGCAGAGGTATCTTTGCAGGGTTTCTGCTGTTCCAAGCAACCCTGTCTTCTGGAGCTGAGCTGGTGTTATTTGCTCAATGCCCGGGATGACCAAGTGTTTCTTGAGACTTCTAGGCACAGCTCCAAAGGCTCCAGTGTCAACTGGATTATAATTATTATTATTGTTGTTGTGTGTATATGGGTATAACACCATAGAGTCCACCCTCCAAAGGAGCCATTTTCTCTAGAGGAACTGATCTCTGTCATTTGGAAATCAGTCACAATTCTGGGACGTCTCCAGGATTCCTCCTGGAGCTTGGCAACCCTAACTCCTAGAGCCAGTTTGGTGTGGTGGCTGAGAGCACGGACTCTAATCTGGGAGAACCAGGTTTGATTTCCCCACTCCTCCACATGCAGCTGCTGGTGTGACCTAGGGTCAGTCACAAGTTCTCTCAGAGCTGTTCTCTCAAAAGCAGTTCTCAAGAGAGCTCTCTCAGCCCCACTACCTCACAGGGTGTCTGTTGTAGGAAGGGGAAGGGAAAAGAGGTTATAAGCTGCTCTGAGACTCCGAGCAAAGGGTGAGGTATAAATCCAGACCGATTTCTCACAAGCAGCTGTGCCGCCATCACTCTTCCATTTCCCCCAGTTGCATTAGTCAATTTCATACTCTTTGCTGCGCTTTGACCCGCATCGCCCTCCGATTTCCCCCACGTCTTCTCGATCTCAAAAAACAAGAATCGAGAAGATGCAGGGGAAATCGGAGGGTGATGTGGGTCAAAGTGTAGCTGCGCAGTGTGAAATTGACGAATGCAACTGGGGGAAATGGAAGAGCAACGGGGTCACAGCTACTTGTGGGAAATCAGTCCCAGTCTCTTCTTTTTCTCCGTTCAAACTTCTTGATTTCTCTGCGACAAATTGGTCTGTCATGTTGCTTTACTACAGTTTTCCCCGGGCCAGTTTGGCCAGGGATCCTGGAGGAGGGTTTTTTAAATTTTTTGGCCCTCTTCTGGATGACCTTGGGCAAGTCATAGTTCTGGCACAGCTGTTCTTGAAAAAGAGCCGTTTCTGTCAGAGCTCTCTCAGCCCCACCTATCTCACAGGGTGTCTGTTGTGGGGAGGGGAAGGGAAAGGAGAGGGTTAGCCACTCTGAGACTCCGAGTGAAGGGCAGGGTATAAATCCAATCTCCTCCTCCTCCTCCAAATGATGGGGTATTTTAGGGTTGCCAACCTCCAGGTAGCACCTGGAGTTTTCCTACTATTACAGTTGTTCTCCAGACAACCTAGATCAGTATCCCTGGAGAAAATGGCTGCTTTGGAGGGCGGGCTCTGTGGCATTGTACCCTGCCTCCCTTTCCGTGGGCCATAGGCAGTGCCTACTGTGTGGTGGCGCGGTTCAGTGGCTTGGATCCTGTCCATGTTTTCTGCTTATGCTCTTCTTCCCGGGTAGCAGAGTCCATTCCTATCACTCCCAGCACTTCTTGTCTCTTTGAAAGCCATTACTGTTGTGTGAGTGGGAGTGCCAAAGACCTTTCCGGGTGCCAACCAAGTGTTTTTAGAGAGCAAGTGGAGCCATGTGGGGTTCTTGCCCAGCAAGGCTTCTGATTGGCCTCTGAAGGTCTGGTTGGCTGTGCAGAATAAAACAACGTTATTTCAGTCGCCGCTAACACCACAGTAATCTTTAAAATTTTCTCTCCTTTCTCTGAAAGCCAGTTTGGTGTAGTGGTTAAGAGCGTGGTCTCTAATTTGGGAGAATGATTCCCCATTCCTCCACATGCAGCCAGTAGGTGACCTTGAGTCAGTCACAAGTTCTCTCAGAGCTGTTCTCTCAAGGACAGCTCTCTTGAGAGCTCTCTCAGCCCCGCCTACCTCATGGGGCGTCTGTTGTGGGGAGGGGAAGGGAAGGGGATTGTAAGCCACTCTGAGACTCCTTCAGGTAGGGAAGGGTGGGGTATAAATCCAATCTCCTCCTCCTCCTCGTGTGTTTTTAAAATTATCTATCCTTTCCCCTGCACTTGGGCTTTCTCTCTGTGTGTGGCTGCACCACCACCACCAGCCGTTTTGAAACTGGCTCCGCCTCCTGCGGCAGCCATTTTGTAGTTGCGCCCACCACTGTTCTCAGACTTCCAGAGGTGCCCACAGACTTTAAAAGGGTGGGAACTCTGGCCTAGGGCCAAGGAGCAGGCATCCCACAGTCGGAGAACCACTTCCCCAAAGGGCAAAGAGATGCTTAAGCGGAAGGAAGGTATTGGATCAAGGCCCCCGCTTGGCATTACTCGAATGAGCTGGTAGGATCCTCGGGCTTGAAGGCTTCCTCCCTCTCCGCTCGCATGTTAGAAGATAGTTGCTTCTTTGTTTTCAGCAAACTGCAGTCTGTCATAAAGTAGGAAGTAGTTCTCAGTGCAGGAAGAGGGACCTGGTAGGGAAGCCAGCCTCCAGGTGAGTTTTTTGGAGAGCCTCCGGAATTACAGCTCATCTCCAGACTGCAGGGGTCAGTTCCCCTGGAGGAGATGGATGCTTTGGAGGGTGGACTCTGTGGCACTGTACCCCGCTGAGGTCCCTGTCCTCCCCAGGCTCCATCCTCAAATCTCCAGGAGTTTCCCAACCCATAGCTGTCAACCCTACCCCTCCATACCTCACTGGTGGCCAAGGGGGACCAGGCAACCCTCTATCACAAGCTCAGAGCTCCTTGCGGGCTTATTCCCATTTGCCACCGGGTCTGAAATACGCTGGTTTGTTCCTCTGTAACCCGTGTGGCCAACCTGCAGGTGGGGAACGGAGATCTTCCACTTTTACAGTTGGAACTCCAAACCGTGGAGATCGGTGCCCCTAGAGAAAATGGCTGCTTCGGAGGTGGGCTGTACCGCATTCTCCCCCACTGAGTCCCTCCCCTCCCCTCCCCAAACCCTGCCCTTCCCCAGCTCAACCCTCCAAATCTCCAGGTATTTCCCAGTCCAGAACTGGCAACCCTATCTGTTGCTAAGACTTCCTCTTAGATGTGAAGGCCGGGGTGGGGGTGGGGACACCAGGAAAATTTGGGTCAGCTGCAGGAGTTTCCCCCCAATTATTTAGTGGGAAATTTGGGATAGCATGCTGGGGGTGGGGGTGGAGAGCTCGTATAAAATATTTTATCTCTCAAAATGAATTAAAAGCTTTTTAAAGACAGGTTTGCTAGGAAAGTAAGCGGGGACCCAGGTAGGTAGAACAGCAGCCCCCATTCCGGTGTCCTGCAGGGAAAGGAGGGAACTGGGGCAGGCAGGCAGGATACCCCAGTCAGCTTTTAAGTGGGGGGCATGGTTTTATCCCCTTCACAGCATTGTGTGTGTGTGTTTCCCATTTCCCACCCTGTTGACTGGATTGTGTTGTGTTCCTATCTGTGTTCTCACAGTCACTGCCCACCTATGAATTTCCAGATATTTAGGAAACAGGATATTCATCAGACTTTATTTTGTACCCTGGGAGCAGAGCTGGTACCGGGCATTTTCATACCCGACCTGTGTGATCGCATCATTCCAGTATCCCAGTCCCAGCTGATTTAATTGAAGGAAATGGGCTTTGGTTACTAGTGCCTGATAGTGGTATGTGCCATATGAATAGTTTTTTGGCAAATGGAGCCCCATTGGGAGACCAGCAGGTGAAAGCATTTCTTTCTCATTCATTTACTATAAATGTTCTATACGGCTTTTTATTAGGCTCACATAGGGTTTTATGCCAACGTGAACTGCGCTCCTGCAGCCGAAAATGTGGCTGGTAGGTTCATCAACATGTGAAATTACGGGTTTCCTTCTCAGCCTCCCCCCAAATCTGAAGCTCTGAGGTCCCGTATCGGGTTTCAATTCCTGCCAAACAGCTTTGCCTTTTTTCACAGAAGTTGGCGTACAGACCGTTTTTTGATTGTTTTGTTTGTTCTCAGCGTGTTTGTGGACGTTCCGTGCTGTCTACCCAATTCAGTCCAGTCAGCTCCGAGGCCTTCACTTCCACAAGCACGATACAATGTCAGTTTTGTTGGCTTCTGTCTGCAGTGTACATTTTCTCTCTTTTTCTCTCTCTCTCTGGGAATCGTGGGCACTGGTAAAAATATGAAAGGATCAAAACAAGAGCAGCACAGTTACAAAGGAGCTGGTGTGCCCCTGGTTTATTCCTGGCTTCTCTATGAGACCGCAAATGTAATTTTAGAAACGCAGTCATATGTTTGCTATATCAAGCATGTGGCTGTACTTTTTCTCCCCATCGACTCAGGAGGGTTGTGGTCCTCCTTACTAGACTGTCATTCTTAGGGAGCATTTGCTCACATGTATTTTAAAACAGCATCAGCTCCTTAAAGGAGTATGAGACCATGGTCCCTTTAGCTTCCTCAAGAAATAACAAACCAACTAAAGGAGCGGTTCGATTACCCTGCCACTGTACTGTCTTTATATATTTTCCCCCAAAATAAAGAGGAGGCTTAGGCCACATTTTTAAAAAAAGTTTTAATGTAAAATAAAAACTTGTCAATCCTTAAGGGGCCCAGAATCCTCTCTGCTTTTGGTGCAGCAGATTCACATGGCTATACAATACTGTCAGCTCTGAATGCCCGGGTCTCCAGGGTATCACCTCGGGTCTTTCACATCCCCTATTCTTATTATTACGAGTAGGGAACCTGCGGGGACTCACGGGACTCATTTTCTCAGTCCCTCTTGCTTTTCCTCTTTGCCACCCCCTGGCAGTGCCTACAGCCTCTCCCCTTCTCTCCTACCCACATTGTCTGTTTCCCTCCCTCATCTTCAGCTTCCCCATTTTAAGCTCTCCATCTCCTCCCTACTCCTGCCCCTGGCCTGGTACTAACTGAGTCTTCGAATCCTCAGCAATTATGATTGCCCGTTGCTTAGCAACCCCCAAAATGGCCACTGAGATCTCACAGGGTAGGCTTTTGGTATCTCGATGACACAGTTTTTTTTTAAAAAAAGAAGCAGGTATTGCTTCTGTTATCTGGGGAGTTTTCTAGCTCCCATTTAAGGGTTTGGGTCTTTTTATGTTTCATATTTTTATGCAAACCAAGGACTTTCCCCATGGGCTCACTAGACTGTCCAGCCCCTTCTCCACTGTGTCACTCACTCACGTTCTGGCACCTGCTGGCTCCTCCATTCACCAGTGTCTTTATGGCTGCATGGCTGCTTCATCTGTTATTTCATCAGTTGGTCAGTTGCCTGCCTGTGCCATCGCTAGCAAGCTCAGACATGGTTTCTACAGTTCATGGCCTTTTTAAAAAAAAATCCCTCTTTATTTTAATGTGTGTTTTTTAATGTTTCTGTAAGTCTGGGGATATAATGATAGCCATAGCTATAGGCTATAGGTGACTTTAAAAGGGGTTTAGGCAGATTCATGGAGGAGAGATCTATCAGTGACTAGTAGCCCTGGTGACTGAAGGGACTCTCCATGTTCAGAGGCAGTCAGCCTCTGAATCTCAGTGTCAGGGGAAGGCCTTGGCCTCTATGCCCTGTTGTTGGCCTTCCATAGAAAGTAGTTGGCAACTGTGTGAGATATGGTGTTGGACTGGATAGACCACTGGTCTGATCCAGCAGGACTCTTCTGACGTTCTAATGAAGGCCTCAGCCTTTCTGCCCTGTTGTTGGCCCTCCAGAGGAAATGGTTGGCCATTGTGTAGGGTTGCCAGGTCTGGGTTGGAAAATACCTGGAGATTTGGGGGTGGAGCTGGGAGAGGGCAGGGTTTGGGGAGGGGAGGGGCCTCAGCATGGTACAATGCCATAGAGTCCACCCTTTAAAGCAGCCATTTTCTCCAGGGGAACTGATCTCTGTCAGCTGGAGATCAGTTGTAAAAGCGGAAGATCCCCAGGCCCCACCAGGAGGTTGGCAACCCTACCACTGTGTGAGACAGGATGCTGGACTAGATGAACCACTGGTCTGATCCAGCAGGGCTCTCCTGATGTTCTTATGAAGGCCTCAGCCTCTCTGCCCTGTTGTTGAACCTCCAGGGAAACCGGTTGGGCATTGTGTGAGACAGGATGCTGGACTGGTCTCATCCAGCAGGGCTCTTCTTACATTTTTATGAATGTGTCAGACTCTTATGTCCTGTTATTGAACCTCGAGGGGAGCTGGTTGGCCACTGTGTGAGACAGGATGCTAGACTACGTGGACTTCTGGTCTGATCCAGCAGGGTTCTTTTGTTGTTCTAATGAAGGTCTCGGCCTCTCTGCCCTGTTGTTGGCCATCCAGAGGAACAGATTGACCACTGTGTGATATGGGATGCTGGACTAGATGGACCACTGGCCTAAACCATCTGGGCTCTCCTTATGGTTCTTAAATGTTTTAACTTTTTTTGGGGTTAAAAAAAAATCTACATGTACACAAACACTAAGTAAAAAGCCTCTGCCAGAAACGGGTGATAACAGTTTTTAACCTGGAGGCTGCTGAATTCTCTTCAGGGATAGACATTTATGCAGAAGGGGGGGGGGGGGAACCAGCGCTCACAGGCAGAATACGTCGATAAGAGTAGCTATAAAACAGATTGTATCTGCACACTCGCTGATGGAAAATCGTTCATTAATCACCTAGGAATAACTCATATTCCAAAAACAGCCTGCCTGTAGACGGAACTCTCTGGACGCTGCAGGCAAAGCGACGGTGTCGTAACATTGGTTCAAGAACAAGGAGCAAAATAAAATCAAACTCTTGCTCCGCGCTCTTAATAGCAGTGTTTCTAAATTACATTTCTATTGACTGCTCTTAGAATAAGATGCAGAGGGGAGGACATCTGTATCTTGGGAATGATTTGTACTGATGTTGAGGCAGCAAAGAGGCCGCTTCATTTATCACCCCTGTCAACTTGGAAGGCTGCCCGCTGAGTCCAGTATTTGTCCACGCGAGGACACACTTGAAAGCTGCCTGCTGCTGAATCTGACCATTGGTCTGTCGAGGTCAGTATTATCTACTCAGACTGGCAGTGGATCTCCAAGGTCTCAGGCTGAGGTCTTTCCCATCACGTGCTGCCTGGTCCTTTTAACTGGAGATGCCAGGGATTGAACCTGGAGCCTTCTGTACACCAAGCAGATGCTCTGCCTCTGAGCCACAGCCTCTCCAGCAAGCCACAGTCCAGGGACATCATGAAGATGGAAGTTCAAGATCAGACATTCAGGGAAAGGGTTGTGGCTTTGTTTGGTGAAGTGGTTTGGTGTCATTTAGTGCAGTGGTTAGGAGTGCCGACTCTAATCTGGAGAACCAAGTTTGATTCCCCACTCCTCCTCCACATGACGCCTGCTGGGTGACCTTGGGCCAGTTCCGGTTCTCTCAGAACTCTCTCAGCCCCACCTGCCTCACAAGGTATCTGTTGTTGGGAGAGCCAGCGTGGTGTAGTGGTTAAGAGTGGCGGACTTTAATCTGGAGAACCGGGTTTGATTCCCCGCTCTTCTCCGTCTTCTGTGCTCCCAATATTCCCTGCAGGGTTCATTGGTACTGTGATAGAAGTGTCAACTCCATGTGATAATATTTCCATGGCAACATGGGGGAAGACAAAGAGTATTGGCCCAGGCCAGGAAAACAACACAAGGCATATTTGGGTGGCCAAGTCATCCTGTTTTCTGTAGTGTTCTTTTAGGATTACCATATTTTGAAAAGCAAAAAAGAGGACATATTTCCCAAGTGACTCCTTCAAACAAGTGATCACAATGACAAATCGCATTTGAAAGACCCCTCCTGTGTTTAAGCTGTGATAATTCCTACTAACTCAGAATATTCCTAACCTTCCAACCCCAAAAGAATACATTTTCATCAGTTTGGTGTAATTTGGTGTGGTTGGGAGCGCGTGGTTAGTGGTTGGTGGTTAGTGGTTGGTGTAGTGGTTAGGAGCACAGACTCTAATCTGGGAGAACCGGGTTTGATTCCCCACTTTTCCACATGCAGCTGCTGGTGTGACCTTGGGTCAGTCACAAGTTCTCTCAGAGCTGTTCTCTCAAGGGCAGTTCTCAAAAGAGTTCTCTCAGCCCCACCTACCTCATAGGGTGTCTGTTGTAGGGAGGGGAAGGGAAAGGAGCTTATAAGATGCTCTGTGTCAGGTGCCCTGACAAATGTTTCATTTTAATCTGCTTTCGTTTTTTCTGATCAAGTGAATTGCTTGTTTGCCTCCTTGTCTGTCTACACCCCTCCTCCTCCCCTCTTCACCTTGAAGTATATTGCTGTTAAGAGATCTGGACAATGTTACAGGTTTTAGGCGGGAGAGTGGCGACCCTGCATTCCTGCACGTCACCAAGAACAAATGGCCTTCCCTCCCGTGCATCCCTCCTCCCTCTTTCCGGGCCAGGGAATGTCTTATCTTATTGTGGAACCTTGAAGCTCTTTTTTTGTCACCCAAGCAGCTTTGTTGTGTATAGCTTCACACATGTGGGTCACCCAGATCAAGAAGGGAATTTTTACAACTTTCTCACCTCCCTGTGGGAACCCAAACGGCCCGCTCTTATGTTCCCGCGTTTTGCACTCTAATTCTGATTGGTTTAATGTTGGGGTTCAAACGAACGGGAGGGTATATTAACACTGACTGTTTTCTATCTGACATCTCTAACAAACATTCGAGAACCTGTTTGCAGTATTGAAAATAAAGAGCTTTGATTTATCAACAAAGGTCTGATTCCTTGCTGCCTATACAGAAGCCTCACACTCTGAGCCTCCGAGCAAAGGGTGAGGTATAAATCCAGACCAATTTCTCACAAGCAGCTGTGCCGCCGTCACTCTTCCGTTTCCCCCAATTGTATTAGTCAATTTCACACTCTTCACTGCACGGCCACACTTTGACCCGCATCTCCCTCTGATTTCCCTCACGTCTTCTCGATCTCAAAAAACAAGAATCGAGAAGACACAGGGGAAATCGGAGAGAGATTGATTGATTGAGATTTTTATCCCGCCCTCCCAGCCAAGGGCAGCTCAGGGTGGCTTACAACTGATAAAAGTCAGCAACATATAACTTAACAACAATCAATATAAATACAATGTTAAAATTCAATATTAAAGCCACAAGTAAAATAGTAAGGTTCTAGTCATTATAACATCAACTCCATACAGCTTCAGTGCTAATCATTGTAACGTCAGCTCAGTTTCGCTTCAGATATCATAGGGAGCTAGTGTTGTAGATCCATTCAGCTTCAGATGTCATAAGAAGGTTCATCAGATGTCGTAAAGGGGGGATTGGCTCGGGTGGTAGTTAAGGGTCCAGCGGATCAGGGTTCTTGTCATGAGATGGTAGTCATGATGGTAGTGACTCCAAAGGCCTGGCGGAAGAGCTCCATTTTACAGGCCCTGCGGAACTGTAAGAGATCCCGCAGGGCCCTGGTCTCCTCTGGGAGCTCGTTCCACGAGAGTGGAGCCGCCACAGAAAAAGCCCTGGCCCTCATCGTTGCCAGTCTGGCCTCCTTAATACTCGGGAGGGCCAGCCGGCTCTGGGTCCCTGATCGCAGTGCTCTCCGAGTGAAGGGCAGGATATAAATCCTGTTTCCTCCTCTTCCTCTTCTTCTTCCATCAAGTCCAGCATCCTGCCTCACACCCTGGCCAACCAGTTCCTCTGGATGGCCAACAACAAGGCATGGAGGCCAAGGCCTTCCTAAGAACATCAGAAGAGAAGTAATAATGACCACTCTGCCCCTGTGACATTGCACTCACTTAGAAAGAATAGGCAAGTCACCCATTTAAGAACATAAGAACATGAGAGAAGCCAATGCTGGATCAGGCCAGGGCCCATCCAGTCCAACACTCTGTCACACGATGGCCAGAAACACCAGGTGCCCTCAGGGGGTCCAGCAGTGCGGCCAGGACACAAGAAGCCCTCCCACTGTCCCCCCCAAGCACCAAGAATACAGAGCATCACTTGCCCCAGACCAAGAGATCCTATCTATACCTTGTGGCCAATAGCCACTGATGGACCTCTGCTCCATATGTTTATCCAATTCCCTCTTGAAGCCATCCATGCTTGTAGCTGCCACCACTTCCTGTGGCAGTGAATTCCATGTGCTAATCATTCTTTGGGTGAAGAAGTACTTCCTTTTATCTGTTCTAACCCGACTGCTCAGCAATTTCATGGAGTGCTCACGAGTTCTTGTGTTGACAGAAAGGGAGAAAAGTACTTCTTTCTCCACCTGCTCTATCCAACGCATAATCTTATAAACCTCGATCATGTCACCCCCCCCCCCCCCAGCCATCATTTCTCCAAGCAAAGAGCCCCAAGCGCTTTAACCTTTCCTCATAGGGAAAGTATTCCAACCCTTTTATCCTTCTAGTTGCCCTTTTCTGCCCTTTTTCCAATGCTGTAATATCTTTTTGCTGCCGACTTGATGGCTGCCTCCTACAGGGTTGTTGTGGCAATAAAACGGAATAGCCCCATCTACATTGTTCTGCGGAGGAAGGGAAAGACCCAACAAGGATAAAGCTGTAGCAGATTTCCCCCAATTCTTCTCTTCCTGTGCACATTCTTTTTCGCAGGGTGGGAGACAACTGAATGAAGACATGTGCAAAGGGAAGAGCGGAAGGAAAATAGATAAGAGTTTTGTACCGTGCAGCTTGCGGAGGGGCCTTCATGCTTCCACGATGCGATACAGGGCTTCGAAATGGCTGCATGTGGGTATTGCGTGGCTATTTTTATGTCCAGCTCTTTAACACCTGAGGTTCAAAGAGTCAGCTCTGGGTTCCCTCTCTCTGCTATGCGGTTTTAGATGTCTTGCCTGATCACTTTGCCATGTAATGAGAAGCAATCAGTCAGCGGTAAAGACTGTGCCAAGCCTCTCTTTCCCTACCTTTTGAAATAGCCAGCGTTTCATGTTATTTGCCATCACAAACATGGCCTAGTGCTGAAAAAACATTCATGCTACCTTCATGCGGCATGGTAGGTAAACTGTTACATACACATCGGCATGCAGTCCTGGGGATTCTTCCGATGCTCCCTCTAAGCTGTGGAGTCTCGTGAGCAAAAATTCTACTTTGTGAGCTACTGGCATTAAAGTTGTGGGCGAGCCATTTGGCTACTGCATAAATTAGTTTGCTCTGGAGCAATGCTCCCTCTAAGCTGTGGAGTCTCGTGAGCAAAAATTCTACTTTGTGAGCTACTGGCATTAAAGTTGTGGGCGAGCCATTTGGCTACTGCATAAATCAGTTTTCTTTGGAGCTATCCTTCCTGAGCTAAGACAAAAATCTGTGAGCCAGAGGCTAAAAAACTGTGAGCTAGCTCACACTAACTCAGCTTAGGGGGAACAGTGCTCTGGAGCCATCCTTCCTGAGCTGAGACAAAAAAAATGTGTGAGCTGGAGGTTAAAAAGCCGTGAGCTAGCTCACACTAACTCAGTTTAGAGGGCACACAGGCTGGGACCGGGGGGGGGGGGGGGAACTGTTGCAGAATTTGGGGTTACCTGAGCCTGGGCCCTTCTGTTCTTCTATGCTATGTAGGCTTTGCTACAACTGACTTTGGTTTCTCGGTTCAGAAGTCCCGTAAGCCTTTGCTCTTTGGCTGGCAGCCTAGGCATAAAAGCTAAAGCCTTGCCCTGTAGATGTACCTTTGACGCTTCAAAGCCTAAACGTATCTGTCTAAAATATATCTAGGTGAAAGTTCACGCTAGCAAAAGTTCATCTTAACTTGATTTGATTTATTAAATTTCTACCCTGCCCTCCCGGCCGATGGTCTGGTATTTGGCAAGTCTGGTATATTTTAATTAACTCCTCCCTTGATTCCTATTGGCTGAAAGGAGTTCAAAAAGGATGCTTTGTGCTTTGTTCGGGGCTGTTTTGGCCAACAACCCTCCTAGGCGTGAGTGAGGTCTTGGTCCACAGTCCAGGAATTCCTTGTTCTTTCTGAAGTGTACAGTATATCAGGTATTGGGATTTTTCTATACGCTGTTGGGTATTGATATTGAATATATGCTACTGAGTTTTATTTGTGTGTGGTTTCAGAGTTAATAAATACTTTCAGTTTAAGGCAACTGTTCTCTCGGTGTCTCTGTCCCTCCAGAAACCTGAGTTCCCCAGCCAGACTCTACCCACCCATAGAATAGGAACCTAATGGGGTTGGGGATCTCTGGAAGAGGCCTGGATCCCTAAAATTCCCTACAAAAAGATCTTGGGCCCATAGTATACTGGTCAGTGAAAGTGTCGATCCAGTGTGCTGCAGCACTGAAAAAGGCAAACTCTGTGTTGGGGATTATTAGGAAAGGGACTGAAAATAAAATAGCTGGTATTATGATAACCCCTATCTAGATCTGTGGGGTGACCTCATTTGGACTACTGTGCGCAGTTCTGATCACCGTATCTCTGAAAGGGCATTGCAGAGCTGGAAAACGTACAGAAGAGGGCAATCAAGATGATTTGGAGCACCAGAAAGGCTGAAGAGTCCAGGACTTTACAGTTTAGAGAAGAGATCGCTAAGGGGGGGATGTTATGTATTAGGTCTGGAACATTCCAGGACTATCTACCAGAGACTGGCTGAGCTTGGAGCTCTAGAACAATAGCCCACCAGGACTCTGGAAATGACCAATGAGAAACTAATATAAATAGCCTGTCGGGAGTTGGGTGTGGTTGGGTGTGGTTTTTGCATGCTATTTAAACAGGGCAGTTGCCCTGGTGTTTCAGTCTTGTTCCTGAAATCACTTAATAAAGTAGAGCTGTTCACTGCAATGCATCTTGAACCCAGTATTTAACAGGGGACATGACAGAGGTTTATAAAATTTTGCACGGGGTGGCCGAAGGGCTGTCAAGGTGTCTGTGGTCTCACCTGACTGACTGATGAAAAAGCGTACATCATTCTTTAAAGACTCGAGTGTTTCTGTCCAAGAAGTCATTGGCTGGTTCCACCTTGACTGGCAGTTCAGTCAGTTCTTCCAGTGCTTGACGTGTTGCAGCTCCAGCATAGTAACTTGTTCCACAAGCAATAAGGATCAAACATCAACACCCCTGGATCTCCTTAATGTGATCTTTCAAGCCCCCAAGATTTACAGCGTAGGCATCAAAGCTGACTCTTCCTCCCATGGTGTTAACAACAGACTCTGGCTGCTCAAAAATTTCCTTCTGCATTACTTTACACAGCAAGATCCTGAAATGTGGAATTCTCTGCCAGAGGATGTAGTGATGGCTTTAAAAGGGGATTAGACAGATTCGTTGAGGAGAGGTCTATCTGTGGCTACCTGCCATGGTGACTAAAGGGAACCTCCACATTCAGGGGCAGTAAATCTCTTGAATTCCAATGCCGGGAGGCAGCATCAGAGGAAGGCCTTGACCTCTGTGCCATGACCTCCAGAGGAACTGGTGGATTGCTTTGTGAGAGATGATGCTGGACTAGATGGACCACTGGTCTGATCCAGCAGGGCTCTTCTGATGTTCTTATGAAGGCCTCGGCCTCTGTGCCCTGTTGTTGGGCCCCCAGAGGAACTGGTTGGCCACAGTGTGAGACAGGATGTTGGACTAGATCAGGGGTGGCCAAACTTGTTTAACGTAAGAGCCACATAGACTACACGTCAGATAGTTGAGACACAAGACATAAACAAATATAACCCACATTTTTATTGAAAATATGCAAATTTGCTTTTTATCACCATTCAATGAGTGCCAAAAATAAAAACAAAAGGGGTAATAACAGATATTGACAATGATATTTCACTTTAGATGGGAGGAGAGAGGAGGGAAGGAAGGAAGGAAGGAAGAAGATGGGGGAGGGAGGTGGAAAGAAAGCAAGGAGAAGGGAAGACCAACCAGGGAGGCATGCCGCCCTTTCACTTCCCCAGCCGCCCTGCCAGGAGCTGCACAATATGTGTGAAAGAGCCGCATGTGGCTCCTGAGCCGCAGTTTGGCCACCCCTAGCCTCGGCCTCTGTGCCCTGTTGTTGGCCCTCCAGAGGGACTGGTTGGCCCCTGTGTGAGACAGGATGCTGGACTAGATGGACCACTGGTCTGATCCAGCAGGGCTCTTCTGATGTTCTAATGAAGGCCTCGGCCTCTCTGCCCTGTTGTTGACCCTCCAGAGGAACTGGCTGGCCACTGTGTGAGACAGGAGGCTGGACTATATGGACCACTGGTCTGATCCAGCAGGGCTCTTCTGATGTTCTTATGAAGGCCTCGGCCTCTCTGCCCTGCTGTTGGCCATCCAGAGGAACTGGTTGAGGCCACTGTGTGAGACAGCATGCCGGACTGGATGGACCCCTGGTCTGATCCAGCAGGGCTCTTCTGATGTTCTAATGAAGGCCTCAGCCTCTCTGCCCTGTTGTTGACCCTCCAGAGGAACTGGTTGTCCTCTGTGTGAGACAGGAGGCTGGACTAGCTGGACTGCTGGTCTGATCCAGCAGGTCTAGTCTGATGTTCTAATAACTCTCCATAAATAAGTGGTAGAACACACAGTTTGCAGTCAGGTTTTCTCAACAAAACGTACGCTGGTAGCAGATGCTGGAGAACACCTCAGCCTGGGATCCTGGAAGGCCACAGCTCAGTCAGTGTAGAGAGTGCTTGGTGGGTCAGTGGGGGAGAAATAATTAAGCAAAAATCACCATCTTGTCAACAGCATGATGTCATTTCCAGGGCAAACCCAGAAGTGACATCACACCACTCTAGGATCCAGCGGAAACTCTATGGTTAAAGCCATAGAGTTCCCCCTGAATCTTAGAGTGGTATGCTGTCACTTCTGCCATCGCTCTGGACATGATGCCTTTCTGTCAATGAAAATCATCAATTCCAAAAAAGAAAGATAGTTTCTGTTTCTTTTTGCCCAACCCCAAGGTAATTATTGTAACCCTTCAAAATTAGGATGAAGTGCTTCTTAAAAATCAGGCCATTGTCTAGTTTTGATTTGATTTGATTTATATGATAGTTAGGCCCCAACTTTACTGTTCAGTTTGTGAACATGAAGCAGCTTGGGCAAAGCCCCAGTCCTCAATTGATTCTGAAAGAAAATAATTTCTCAGTTTTAAAACCTACCACTTACAGTTACAGAGATTGGCCAGTTTGGTGTAGTGGTCAAGTATGTGGACTCTAATCTGGGAGAACTGGGTTTGATTTCCGACTCCTCCATTTACAGCTGCTGGATGACCTTGGGCAAGCCATAGTTCTTTCAGAGCGGTTCTCTCAAGAGCAGTCCTCAAAAGAGCTCTCTCAGCCCCACCTACCTCACAGGGTGTCTGTTGTGGGGAGGGGAAGGGAAAGGAGATTGTAAGCCGCTCTGAGACTCCGAGTGAAGGGCAGGGTATAAATCTAATGTCTTCTTCTTCTTAAGTTCCTATCTTCAGAACTAAAATAGTTTCCAGAAAAAATAAGCCGAGCCGCCTCACCAATTAACAGCTGGCCTCTCTAATTAAGATTGGGCCTCCTGTGATTAATCCAATCAAGTTTTAATTGATTGATTTTGCCAGTCTATCCTATTAAAGCTGGCAGCATTGCCATGGATAGGTCAAACCCCGAACTTTATTAGAAGACACTAGACAATAAAAGGCTCATTAGAGACAAGCAGGCTTTCCTGATCTTCCATTGTCATTTGCAATGCTGATTGGTGGAGGAAAAGAAAACTTTTCTGCCCTTTTTCCCACCTAGAGCTGAGCTGCTCCTACCCCAGGGCAGGGGAGGGCTGTGCCAGTAGGGCTGCCAACTCCAGGCTGGGAAATTCCTGGAGCTTTGGGGGTGGAGCTAGGGTTGCCAGGTCCTTCCTCATCACCAGCAGGGGACTTTGGGGGGCGTTCCTGTAGGGGGAGGGGACGTCCCCAACATGATGACATTATACAAAAGTGATGTCATCACGTTGGGGACTGACGCCCCTGCACACCTGAACTCCAAGTGGTGAATTTGCCGCTGGAGTTCAGCCCCCCCCCCCTCCGCAAACAGCATTTGAAGGGGCCCTTTGAATGCTTTTTGCAAGAAGTAGGGGCTGCGTGCGCCTGAACTCCAAGCGGTGAATTTGAAGGGCAGGATTTAAAGGGCCCTCCAGCTGATCAGCGGGCCACGTGCTCCTGCCAATGAACTGGAGGGCCCTTTACATCTTGCAGAAGGGGAGGTAGACGGAGGGACCTCAGTGGGATGGGATGCAGTAGAACAGGGGTCCCCAACACTTTTGAGCCTGCTGATACCTTTTGAATTCTGATGCTGTGGTGGGCGCAGCCGCAAAATGGCTGCCACAGGAGGCAGAGCCAGTCACAAAATGGCCGCCGCAGCTGCCCTTCAGTCACACAGTGAAGATCCTTGTGTTGTGGTGGCGGCGGCTGCCAAAGCAATGTTCTAAAAAATCTACACAGCCAGTCAGAAGCCTTAACGGGCAAACACCCCACCTGGCCCTGCCCGCTTTCTAAAAACACTTGGCCGGCGCCAGAAAAGCTGTCAGTGGGCACCGTTGTGCACTCCGACACCATGTCAGGGACCCCTGCTGTAGAGTTTATCCTCTGAAGCTGCCATTTTCCCCAGGGGACCTGATCTCTGTAGCCTGGAGATAAATTGTAATTCCACTCCGACACCATGTCAGGGACCCCTGCTGTAGAGTTTACCCTCTGAAGCTGCCATTTTCCCCAGGGGACCTGATCTCTGTAGCCTGGAGATAAATTGTAATTCCAGAATAACTCCAGGCCCCGCCTGGAGGCTGGCAACCCTGTTTGCTGGTAACAGGTATTGTGCAGTTTCTTTGGCTCACACGAGGCTTCTGTCAGCTGTTAGTCCAAGAGCAGAGCTCTTTAAAAAAAAAAAATCTCTTCCAGGTCTCCAGGCTGGTGGAGCTAAATTCAGATCAGATGCCAACCTTAAATAACTTTCCCTGCATGTAAACAGTAGCAGCCGCTACGAGGCCTGGAATCTAAACTCGGCGTCAGGCTGGTGACTTTACCCGCTTGCGATGCTGATTTGACTTTATTCTTTAAAAAGTAACCCAGGACGCTTTTTGTTTCTTTCTCTTTTTTGGGGTGTGTGTGTGTGTGAAAAAGATCCAGCACCTTGAAAAAGATATAGCATTGAAAAAGGTTCAAAAAAGGGCTACTAAAATGATTAAGGGGATGAAACACTTTCTCTATGAAGAAAGATTAGGGCTCTTTAGCTTGCCTTGGAGAATCGACGGCTGAGTGGTGATATGATAGAGGTTTACATAATAATGCATGGGGTAGAGTAGGTAGAAAAAGAAGTACTTTTCTCCTTTTCCTCACAAGATAAGAACTTGTGGGCAATCAATGAAATTGATGAGCAGAAGGCTGAGAACAGATAAAAGGATGTCCTTCTTCACCCAAACATGTGGAATTCAGTGCCACAGGAAGTGGCGGCAGCTATAAGCATAGACAGTTTCAAGAGAGGATTGGATGAACATCTGGAGGCTATTAGCTATAAAGTATAAATAGTATACTCTCTATGGGGCAGTGATGCTCTGTCTTCTTGGCGCTTGGGGAGCCACAGTGGGAGGACTTCTGGAGTTCTGGCCCCACTGGTGGACCTCCTGATGGCACCTGGGTTTTGACTACTGTGTGACACAGAGTGTTGGACTGGATGGGCGATTAGCCTGATCCAACATGGCTTCTGTTATGCTCTTCTGTTCTTATGATGTAGAAGCCAGTTATTTGTCTTTTTGGAGGTCTACATTTCAGAGAAATCCACTTTCTTCCTGTCTGATTGTCCGCATAGTTATCCTTGCCTTGACCTGAATGGCCCAGGCTAACCTTGGAAGCTTGGAAGCTAAGAGGGGTCAGGTCTTGGTTAATCCTTGGAGTGGAGACCACCGAGGAAATCCAGGATTGCTACACAAAAGCAGGCAATGGCAAATCACCTTTGGAATGTCTCTTACCTTCAAAACCCTACAAGGTCACCCTAAGTTGGCTATGACTCGATAGCGCTGTCCACCACCATGCTTATTTGGGGGGGGGGGGGGGGGGTCCAGATACAGTGACAGTCTTCCATGGTTTTCCTGTTAAAACAACAGCTGCCAAATAAAAATATTGGCAATGGGGCTTCCGCAGGGTGGGTTTTTCCACACATACCCCCATGCCACTGGAGATGGTTTTTCGAGGGCTTTTTAAAAAATCAGTAACTGCCATATTGTCACTGGCATGTTTGGGGGGGGGGTGCTGTGAGGGACTCTGGGGGAGAAAATAGTGTTGGTGGCTATCTGAAGAAGTGTGCAGTGACTCACAAAATCCTGCCACAAATTTTGTTAGTTAAGGTGTTCTTTTCTGTTGCTACAGACAGACTAATATGGCTACCCATCTTGTTCTGACTGCTGGGTTTGGTAGTGGCAAGATCCGGACTTTTCCGTCCACATGGCTGCTGCCCTGACTTTACTGTTATCTTTATTTTATTTATTTATTTATTTTATATCCCGCCCTCCCTGCCATTACAAAGCTGGTTTGAGAAAGAACATGGAAAAACTGGGGGAAACTTGGGTGGTACAAGGAACGTCCATGATTCTGTGGAGAAGCAGGTATAGGGGAACCCCCCCTTCCATACAGCTTCCAAGCTAGGGCAAATAACCCTCATGTAAGACCTCCCCCTTTATTAATCAACAACATATGCAAACAGCTTTGGCTGCTAGCTTTCTGTCTTAATTCTTCATCCCTCAACAGAAAAGAGTAGATTTGGATTGAATGTGGTAAGGGCCTTTCCGAATTGCCAACCTTCCTCCACAACCGTCATGTCTGTCTTTGCCTCATGAGATTATTTCTCGATGGTAAAGTTTCTGAAACAAAATCACGTTTCGCACTCATGGAGAATGCGGCTGTTGTCATTCGAGGGATTCTTGCGGCCTGCCCACATGAATTGGAAACCATCTGGCGCTGGAGTTTTCCTGCCGGATTGTGTTCTGCTCTGCTTTTGATTTTTTTTTTTTTTAAAGGAGCCCCAAATGTGTGTAGATATATATATATATATACACACATACATACATGTATTTATTACAAAATAGTTTCAAAACAATTACAGGCCCATAAGGTTTATGTTTGAGACTACTATGTGATTTTCATCTGAATTGAGGATATATATGGGCCTGTAATTTTTAAAACTATCTCTCCTTATATGTAATTCTGTTTTCGGGTGGCAACATTCCATGCACTCCCAAATCAGTTGGCTGCCTGATCTGTCACTCAAAAGGTCTGTCAGTCCCCTGCCTGCGTTGGCTGGCTGCGTTGACTGAGTCTAACCTACAGAAGCAGCAGCCAGCATCTCAGGGTCAGTCTGGAGGGAGCCGATGGACAGGATGAATGCTGCCTGCGGCCCAGCAACAGGTTCTGTCTTCCCAGCCTCCAGCCATGATTTGCTTCCTCAGCAGCCGACTTACTTTGGGGACATGGTGCCACCCCCGCCTGCCAGTTCCCTCAGCTCTTCTTCAGCACTCCCTATCAGCTCCTGTTTCCTGAGTGGAGACCCAGCAGGACAGGTTGCCTGCCCTGGAGCAATGGAACCCCACCTGTCCCGCTTTTCCCCCTCAGGCCAAGTGTGGTGTCTCAATCCCCACCGGCCAGGCAGAGGAGGTGGCAGGGTCAGTAGGTAGGTGGTCGCCGCTCTTCTCCTGCTTCCCTTGGTCCCAGGCCAGCTCTGTGCAGCTGAGGGGAGGCGGTGCCTCCTTGGCAGCTCCTTGCCAACTGAATGCCCGGCCTCAGGTGCCCTCGCTGCTCCTTCTGCCGGTTGCCACGGAAGGAGGCCTCAGAGAGAGGAGCCACCAAGGGGGGCTCATGGGGCCGAGTGTGGGGCAGCCTTTGGAGAACCATCCCCTCCTACTGGCCACACTAGGTCCAAAAACCCTCCACTCCAAGAAGGCCACCTACTCCTGCCCGTTGCTGGCCTTGCCCGGCAGCCGTTGTTGTTGCAGTCGCCCCGAGGGGCCTCCTGGTCTGGACAGCCCCTGCGCGCCGTTCCAGAGGCCATCCTTCCATCTCCTTCCTCATGCTGTGGCACACATTTTAAAAGCATATTATTCTTATTGTTTCTTTTTCTCCCTCTCTGCTGCTGCTGTATGTGTAATTGTTATGTTAAAATGTGGACTAAGGGAGTTGGAAAATGAAGTCTCTTATGGGCCCCATAGAGGATGGGGCAGCCAAGGGGGGGGGGGGTGAGGACGAGATCTTTTATTTTTCAACGGGCTTTACTACTAGTTTCCTAATAAATACATGTATTTTTGTATATTGATATATATATACAAGTGTGATTATCTCACTTCCTGGGAAACCTGGAAGTGACAGTGGTAGCTGTTTGGACCACACCACCATGTCCCCGCCCCCAGACCTTTTCCCAGTTGCCTGGCAACCCATACGCTGTGGCCTGCAGAGTATTTGACAACCCTGAAAGATTCACAGCACCTCTAGTGGTCTGCCTTTGGCATCACAGGTTTCATTACACTGACTTCCCTTGCCAGCAATGGGGTGGAGCCTGAAAAGGGGGCTTGAAAGAGGTGGGACCATGAGTCTGGATGTGGGTCTTTGGTGGGGCGAAGTCAGCTCCGCCACCTTGCGTGTGGAGTGTGTTACTAGCTCCCTGGTCTGGTGTTGCCTTTGCATCATAATTTCTGAGTCCCCTTCTCTGCTTGGTACGGGCAAGAGACTCAGAGGGGAAACAGCAGGAGAATAGGGTTGCCAACTCTGGGTTAGGAATTTCCTGGAGATTTTGGGGGTAGAGGTTGAGGGGGATAGGGTTTGGGGAGGGCAGGGACCTCAGTGGGGTATCTATATACTAATAGCCAAGTGGCCCCCCCCGTGTGGATACTTAAATCCACGCGGGGGGGCACTTGGGGGGAGGGAGGTTTTCCTACACATGGGGGGGCACTCCCCCTGTGTGCAGAAAAATCCAAAAAGTTTACAAAAATATTCGGGGAATATTTAAATCCCCCCAAAACTAAAAGCGTTCCCAGTGCATGCGCAGGGAACACTGAGGGAACTGGGACAGCCCGGCGGTTGAGAGGCATCTAAGCCTCGCCGCCGGAGGGGGAGGAAAGCAGCAAGGCCTAGCGGCTGTGTGCCGCGTGGGCCTCACTGGGTCAACGTGGGGGTGCGAGGGGGAAGAGCGGCGAGGCCTGGCATCTCCGGGCCTCGCTGGGGTGATCCGGGGGCAAATGGGGGGGTGGAGAGGCGAGGCTGGCAGCTCCAGGCCTCACTGGGGCGATCTGAGGACTGGAGGGGGGTGGAGAGGCGAGGCCCGGAGCTGCCGGGCCTTGCCGGGGCAATCTGGGGGCAGGAGGGGGGGAGAGGCAAGGCCTCTCCGGTTCTGAGCCTCGCCGGGCCACCGTGGGGGTGGGAGGTGAGCAAGAGTGGCCGGGGGGGAGGGGAACACTGGGCGCAAGTGGTGTTAAGCCACTCGGGCCCGAGCAAGAGCGGTTGGGGGGGAGGAAGCGAGCGAGAGCGGGGGGGGGGGGCAGGAGGCGAACGAGAGCGGCCAGGGGGGCTGGGAGGGAGGGAGAAGCGCCAGCCCAGAGTGGCTGTCAGTTTCTCCCCCCCCCCCCCCCGCGAGTATCGCGGGTCCCCCTTTCTTGTCTATATACTAATAGCAAAGGCGCCCCCCCCGTGTGTGGATAGGTAAATCCATGGGGGGGAACCTGAGGGGCAGGGAGGTTTTCCTACACACGGGTGTCACTCCCCAGTGTGCAGAAAAATCCAAAAACTTAAATTTGGGGGGGGGATATTTAAATTCCCCAAAAAGTAAAAGAGCGTCCTCTGTGCATATGCAGGGAATGCTCTCGGAACTGCGGCAGCCCCAGTGAGAGCCACCGAGGCCTGCCGGGAGCCCGTGGGGGGGGGGGAAGGGCGAGCAGCGGGCCCGGCGAGAGCTGCTGAGGCCCGCCAGGAGCCCATGGGGGGGAGGGGGCAAGCGGTGGGCCCAGCAAGATGGGGGAAATGCCCCCTCCCCGCAAGTTTCTTGCGGGTCTCCCCTTGTAATATCATAGAGTCCACCTTCCAGAGAGGCTGTTTTCTCCAGGGGAACTGATCTCTGTAACATGGAGACCAGTTTTAATTCCAGGAGATCTCCAGCCACCACTTTGGGAATGGCAGCATTAGGGGAGGACAGGAAATGAATGTGTATGCTGATCCCACACTTGCTTTGTGATTCATGGCTGGCCCATTGCACTATTGATGATGTCTTGAGGAGGGGATCCGTTCCCACCTGCCACTTGCAGAGACGAGTGTGTGCAAACAGAGATGACACTCCGAAACAAAAGCTATCGAAGTCGGCCTGCAGCCTCTTCTTTGCCAGTAAACATTTAGTCAACATCCATTCTATGCCAGGAGGCCCATCTCTGGCAACCACCCTGCCAGAAACCACAAATGCCGTTCCCAGTCCCTCTTTTTACAGCCGCTGTGAAATATTTTCCCGTTTCTCTCCAGGGAGGCAAATTATCCTGAAATATTTTTGTCCAGGTCAGCCATGCAAGTCTTTTTTTGGTGTGTTTTTTTTTAACCGAAATGTTTCTTCCTTTAACCCACAGAGGTTAGGAAGAGATCTTTCAGCCCAACCACTATACCTCAAAATGGGTGATAGGGTTTCCTTGGCTGAAGAAGAAGAAGAAGAAGCTATCGAGCCACAACTGACTCATGGTGACCCAATCCGTGGGGTGTTCCAGACAAGAGATGAGCAGAGGTGGTTTGGATATTGCCTGCCTCTGCGTAACAATCCTGGGCTTCCTTGGTGGTCTGGCCAGATTGGGCTGGGCTGGGCTGTCCTGGTCAGGGCCATATAATAACCATGTCATGTCACATCACAGATCCCTTTTGGTGACCCTGTGCTGTTTTCAAGGCAAGGGATGCTCAGAAGTGGTTTGCCATGGCCAGCCTCTACACAGCAACCCTGGACTTCCTTGGTGGTCTCCCATCCAAGTACATCCAAGTGCTTAGCTCCCATACTCTGACCAGCTCAGGCTAAGTTGGGCTATCCCAGCTGCTTAGCCGGGGTTAAACCATCATAAAAAGAGCCCTGCTGGATCAGGCCAAAAGCCCATCTAGTCCAGCATGCAGCATCCCCCTGTCCATCCCTCCCAGCAACTGATCTAAATAGGCATGCTGCCTCTGGGACTGGCGGAAGTAGATGTCTATCATGTGTATGTGTAAAGTGCCATAGAATGCATAATTGGCTTACGGAACTCACGGCTACAAGATGCAGTGATGGTCACTACCTTAGATGGTTTTAAAAGGGGGTGTGACAAATTCAGGGAGGATAGGTCCATCAGTGGTTTTTAGCAGTGATGGTTAAATGGAACCTCCACGGTATTTAGAGGCAGTGTACCTCTAAATACCAGTTGTGGAGGGCAAGGGGCAGCTCAGGGAGGTTCAGGCTTCTGTGCTCTGCTTTTAGGCCTCCCAGGGGTATCTTTTTCCCCAGTGGGGGAAGTTGGTCTGGGTGAAAGGTATTCTTATCCAGCAAAGGTGTTCTAATGTCGGGGACTTTCCTGTTCAGAAAAGAGACAAGTTGGGGGAGGGGACATAATAGAGGTTTATAAACTTATGCACAGGGTGGAGAGAGCTGCCAAAAAGAACTTTTCCTCCCTCTCCCAAAATACTAGAACTTAAGGGCGTCCAGTGAAGATGATGGGTGGTAGGTTCAGGACGGACAAAAGGAAATGCCTCTTTACACAGCAAGTGATTAAAATGTGGGATTCACTCCCAGAGGGTGTAGTGATGGCCCACAGGCACAGATGGCTTTAAAAGGGGATTAGACAGATTCATGGAGGAGAGGGCTACCAGTGGCTACTAGCCATGGTGACTGTGGGGGAGCCTCCATGTTCAGAGGCAGTCAGTCTTTGAATCCCAGAGCCAGGAGGCAACCACGGGGGAAGGTCTCGGCAACTGTGTCCTGTTGTGGCTATTGTGTGGCTCAGGATGCTGGACTAGATGGACCATTGTTCTCATCCACCTGTTATTTACTCTAATGAAGGCCTCGGCCTCTGTGCCCTGTTGTTGGCTCTCTGGAGTAACTGGTTGGCCACTGTGTGAGACAGGATGCTGGACTAGATGGACCACTGGTCTGATCCAGCAGGACACTTCTGATGTTCCTACGTTCCATCTCCCATACATGGATACAGACCAAGAGGGAATGGGAAATCGTAGCAAAAAAGCAACTGGAGAATAGAGTTACTTCTGTACAAATAGGCTAACCCTGTGCACCATTTCTGTGCTCCAGAACACTCCTTCCTGATGTTTTTGTTTTCCCTGAGAGAGAGAGAGAGTCGTTGGCCTCAGACGCTTGGGGGTCCAGTGCATAGAGGAGCCCCGGAGTCAGAGTCCTCCCTATGGGAGTTCTCTGCCTGAAAAAGGAGCAAACTTAGAAAACCCCATCCGGCCTTAGGGATGCAAAAGGAGGTCTTCATTTCTGTGTTCAGTGAGGCTTTTTGGCACTTTAGAGGAAGTTCATAGCCGGGGAGGGGAGAGATTCTGCTTGGGAGGAATGGCCCTTGGGGGGGGGGGGGGCTTTTCCCAGTTTCCAGTTGGCCGGGAAGAGTCTGGCCCAGTACGCCCCCTTTGGCAGCCCTCCCTTCCCAAACTGGCTCCGGGAGCCGATGACTTCACCCTGCCCTTCTTTTTAACCTGGAAGCCGTCCTGTTCTTGTGTCATACGGCAGCGGATCCAAGCAAATTTTTATTTCCATGTGAGTCATCCCGCTTGTCCAGCTTTTAATGTCACACACTTGGAATTTTTGCTTAATCGTTTCCTCATTGCTGTGCTTGTGAGGGCGTGGGCTTTCATTGATGCCTTTGTTTGGGGGAGGGGGGAGTCTTTTATGGTGTGACCTGATCCGGAGTTATCCTAAGTTCAACCCACTGGAATCCATGGACTTGAAGGGTGTGTCATAGAATCGTAGTGTTGAAAGGGACCTACCGGGTCATCTAGTCCAACCCCTTGCACAATGCAGGAAATTCACAAATACCTCCACTGCACACCCCCAGTGGCTGCTGTTCCGTGCCCCAAAGCCTCCAGGATCTCCAGCTAAACTGGCCAGGAGAAAAATTGCTTCCTGACCCCAAAGTGGCGATCATCATTTCCCTGGGCATGTAAGAAAGAGCCACAAGAACTAAGCACTGAAGGAACCCTTCCTGCCCTCCGTTCTCATGATCTGCCTCAGTTCACAGAATCAGCATGGCTGTCAGAGGGCCATCTAGCCTGTTGGACACCTCCCAAGAAGGAGAGCCCACCACCTCCCGAGGAAGCCTGTTCCTCTGAGGAACTGCTCTAACTGTCAAGAAGTTCTTGGGTTGCATTGTTTAGCCCAGGGGTTCCCAGACTATTTGAGCCTGAGGGTGCCATTGGAATTCTAGCATAGTGTGGTGGGCGCAGCCACAAAATGGCTGCCGACGCTTCCCTTCATTCACACAGTGAAGAGCCTTGCGCTGTGTTGGCAGCTGCTGCCAAAGCAGCAGTTTTAAAACAATCTGTGCAGCCAGTCAGATCTCCAGCGGCCACTCAGAAGCTTTGCTGGGGGAAAGCCTCACTTGGCCCCACCCACTTTCTAAAAACACTTGGTGGTGTCGTTGGGTTCCATGGCGCACACGGGCACTGCGTTGGGGATGCTTGGTTTAGTCTTTAGTGCTGCTACCCAGCCTCAGAAAGGAGTCAGACTGGAGGCAAACCCAGGCAAGGGTTACTACTCCCCCTTCGTACTCCCGAGGCCTGCTCCTGTGTTTTTAATAGCAGCCGATAATGAAGGAAATAAAACTTTGGGGTGTTGGCCCTCCTGTTACCTTTGCTCCAGGAATGGGGTTGCCAGTTCCTACCTGCAGTCTGGGGGGACTTTAGGGTTGCCAGCCTCCAGGTGGGGCCTGGGGATCTCCCGCTTTTATAACTGATCCCCAGCTGACAGAGGTCAGCTCCCCTGGAGAAAATGGCTGCTTTGAAGGGTGGACTCTGTGGCATTGGACCATGCTGAGGCCCCTCCCCTCCCCAAATCCCGCCCTCTCCTGGCTCCACCCCCAAAGTCTCCAGGTATTTCCCAACCCAGACTTGGCAACCCTAGGGGACTTTCCGCTGCATGTGCAAAGCAAATGCAGTGCAGTGATGTCACCCAGAAGTGACGCCATCACGTGGCCAATGTCAGGGGAGTGACGCTCTAGTTTTTGGGCAAACTCTGTGGTTTGTTGCCTTCAAAACCATAGAGTTTGCCCCCAAACCAGAGAACCAAGCCAAGAGACATTCAGAGGTGGTGGCGTTATCAGGTCCTTTTCTTCTGTTGGTGGGGGGGTGGGGCAGAGCTTCCTGGGAATGGGGGGTGGGGCAGTGTCACAGCACACGACATCCCCGGCATGATGACATCACTTTTGTGTGACATCATCACTCCAGGGACGTCATACCTGGCCATGGCTGTTGGGGGTGGGACTTCTCCCCATCAGCCAGCTGGCCAGTGGCAGGCTGGAGCCCGTGAAACCGGGGGATCCCCTGCTCCAGCCTGGGGACTGACAGCCCTAAGAGGTGGTATGCCATTGCCTGCCTCTGTGTAGCAACCCTGGATTTCCTTGGTGGTCTCCCATCCAAGTCCTAACCCGGGCCGACCCTGCTTAGCTTCTGAGATCTGACAAGATCTAGCTAGCCTGGTCTATCCAGTTCAGGGCAGGACAGTTATACCCATTCTTATTATTGTTCAAGGGCTGTACAAGTATATATGATTAAATATTAGGGCGGTTTTTAAAAAAACCCATTCTGATAAACTTTAATAAGAGAGGGGTAGGAGACTCAGCCATGTGATGTCACAAGCAGCCAGCCAATCAGCTCTGCACACAGCCATCTTCTGCAGGAAACTGTCCCAATCAGGTCAACTCAGCCCTGAGGAAAGGAGATATTCGTGAACTAGCCAGGGTGAATGTTGCAGGCCTATAGTGCTTGGCTGTTCTGATGAGAACTGTTTGTGTGCACACCAAGTGTGCCATCCTAGAACCAGATCACCAGAATTCTCTACAGAGGACTGGCATCCCTCAGAATCTAAATACGCATGAAAAAGCTTCTCAGAGTTTGGAAAGTACTGGCCTAGCTCAAACCTTGCGCGAAGGGCTGGGCCCGGGACCGTGAAAGAAGAGCATTGTGCGCATGAAAAGCGAGAGAGAAAACCCTCGGCGTTTGTATTTTGCTTTGTGGGGTGGAGAGAGGCCAAGAGAAACTGTGTGTTCTAATTTTGGAGCAGAGTTATTACAGGTCACAGGGACTCGGGCAGAAGCTCCAACGGAGCGAGCATTCCAACGCGGAAGTGGCAGAAGCCTGTCAGATGCTGGGCCGCGTCGCACACAGAGGAGGCTTGTGAAAGGAACGGGTTTTTTATTTGGCCGAGAACACAAAAATAGTCCGTGTACTTTACTTTGGAAGGGGGGGGGAGAGAGATTTGGCTGCGGTGGCGTTTTCTTTCCTGCAGCACAATCCCCCACCCTGTGGCATTTGCCAGCCCTCCGGACAGATGCGTTTATATATAGGGCCAGCGACGCCGGCCTTTGTCACTTCACTCGCATTATTTTTGTACCTCAGGAATCTCGCCCAGTGAATGGCTGGCTAAGTCACAAGCTGTCTACCCCACATACACTTTGTATCTTATTTTTGACACAGTTTCTTCCCCCAACTGCCTTGTGCGCATTAATCCAGTCAGTGCTGCCCAGTGGGTTCTAGGGTTACCCACCAGTGACTGGGAGGGACAAGGACATGGGGACTGATGTCACGTCGACAGTGTGACGTCATTTCTGGTCTGAACCCGGAAGTGTTGCCATGCCTCTCTAGGATTCCTGTGGGGCGGTGGACTCTATGGCTTTACAATATGGTTTCCACTGAACTTTACCATGAGGAGAAGAAGAAGAGATTGGATTTATACCCTGCCTTTCACTAGCCGAAGGAGTCTCAGGATGGCTTACA
The DNA here is from genome assembly GCA_029233225.1 of Lepidodactylus listeri. NCBI lineage: Eukaryota > Metazoa > Chordata > Lepidosauria > Squamata > Gekkonidae > Lepidodactylus > Lepidodactylus listeri. The sequence continues at coordinate 96,263,745 of JARCFY010000011.1, read as the reverse complement.
AACTCTTTTCCCTTCCCTTCCCCACAACAGACACCTGTGAGGTAGATGGGGCTGAGAGAGCTCTGAGAGAACTTGTAACTGACCCAAGGTCACACCAGCAGCTGCATGTGGAGAAGTGGGGAATCAAACCCGGTTCTCCCAGATTAGAGTCCGCGCTCCTAACCACTACACCAAACTGGCTCTCAGGATTCAGGGAGGGGAAATCCCATTCCATCCCAACCCTCACTGCCCTTCACTGTGCTTGTGGCGGTTCCAATTTCTCTCAGCCGCCCACCTAACTGCCCATTTCACCCTCCCCCCCCCTAATTTCCCATTTTATTTCTTTCTCCCACCGGTTCCATCACCTGTTCCTCCCCCCACACAAACCACCTACCTGGTGTTCTCTCCCCCCAACGGACTTTTTACCTCCCATTGAACCTTTTTGCATGTCATTTTGGGTTGCTAAGCAACCCCTTGCCTTTTCCTGCCCAGTTCACAATGGTGGGTCCCCGAATTTTTTTTAAAAAACCTTTTCATATTTTCTGCCAACTCAGGGCTTATTCCAGATTTGCAGAAAGATATGCCTTAGGCAAGGTTCCCCCCCCATCCACATAGCGGGCCCATCCACTTCCATTAGATACATGATGCCCTGACCCAATGTGTACTATCTTACATTCTAATAGTCAAGAATGACTTAATCTGCGGATACTTAAATCCGGGGATTGGGGCCACGCTGACAAAAATCAGATAGTTCTGCAATCTTTGGAGACTCCCCTGGTTTGCAGAAAAATCTGAAAATCTAAAAATATTACAATGGGGGGCTTAAATCCCCCTGAAATAAAGAGCACCATTTGTGCACACATGGGCAATGGGTGTAACCTGTGTCTTAGAGAGGTAGAAGCAGGGTTGCCAAGTTACTTACCAGTTTGAGCGGGAGAGTCCTGCTCCTGGTCCGGGACCCTCACACGCACACGGCACGATGACGTTGCCCGGAAGTGACGTCATCGCGCCAGGCGTGTCACTGGGTGACGCTCTGGTAATCGCCCTAAAAACTCTACAATACCATAGAGTTTTGGGGGCGATTACTAGAGCTTTGCCCTGCGACATGCTCAGCATGTTGGCCTGATGTGCCCATTTCAGGGTGGGGTTCCCCCTGCTGGCCGAATCCTGACCAACGGATTGGGGACCTATTTAGCGGGGGAATCCCCGCCCCCCCCCGGGGGACTTGTCAGCCCTAGGTAGCAGCGGTGGTGTTTGAGAGCCCCTCAAGGCCCAGCTGCAGCAGCGGAGTCCAGGAACCTCCCTGGGCTTGGCCGCAACAGCAGAGTCCGGGAGTAACTCTGGGCCCAGCTGTGGCTATGGAGCCACAGCTGGGCTCAGCAGTGGTGGGGCTGGAAGGGAGCCAGTGCTGGGCGAAAAAGGGCAAGGGGCAAGAACGGGATCCCCCCGCAACTTGGGGGGCCCCCACTTGTTCACACATAATGCTTTTGTACTGCTTTCATTTCTCCTCCTTATTGATTCCTTCATACCACAAGCGTCTTCTATAACAACAAAGATCTTTCTGTGGGAACCTTTGTTGCAGAGCGCATCTGCCATGTACCAAGAGATGTTTCTGCCCCATAGACTGGTGCCTGGGGATGCAAATGGCCCCCTGGGAATACAGAGGCCGGCCGCCTCTGCTTCGGGACCTGAAAACCAAACAGGCCTTCTGAAGGAAGATCAGAGGGGCCTGCCGACAGATGCTGGCTATCGATGTGGCCCATTCAACTGTTTGTTGACCACTCTACTGGTCCAAGCTGTGTGGCTTTTGTGAGCCTCAAGCTGCTTGAACCGGGAGGATAACTTCTGTCAGACGGGGCCCGCCCGATTCAGCTGTTCTGCAACAGGTGGTTCACAGCCTTGCTGGGCAGTGTGTCAGGGGATGTTGGTGCTCAGGATGCGTGCACCTGTTTTGGCTTTTGCCACATGTCTGGAGAACAAAAAAGAATCTCCCATTCGGAGCCAGCATGGTGCTGCGGCTAAGAACAGTAGACTCTGATCTGGAGAACCAGGTTCGATTCGCCACTCCTCCTCCACATGAAGCCTGCTGGGTGACCATGGGCCAGTCACAGTTCTCTCATAGCTCTCTCAGCCCCACCTACCTCACAAGGTGCCTGTTGTGGGGAGAGCCAGTGTGGTGTAGCAATTCCCTCAGAACTCTCTCAGCCCCATGTACCTCACAAGGTGACTGTTGTGGGAAGAGGAAAGGAAGGTAATTGTGAGCTGCTTTGAGACTCCTTAACATGTCGAGAAAAGTGGGGTATAAAAACCAACTCTCCTTTTTTTTTTCTAACCTGGAGAACTGGGTTTGATTCCCCACTCCTCCCCCACATGAAGCCAGCTGGGTGACCTTGGGCCAGTCACGGTTCCCTCAGAACTCTCTCAGCCCCACTTACCTCACAAGGTGATGTGGTGTAGCAATTCCTCACCTCACAGTTGTTCCTGTTGTGGGGAGAGGCAGGGAAGGCGCTTTGAGACTCCTTAGCGTAGAGAGAAGCAGTATAAAAACCAATTCTTCCTTTTCTGCCTGTTGTGTGAACACAACTTCCTCAATGTGTAAGACCTCCATACCAGCCAAAATGAATATTGAATCAGCAGATTGTTTCCCATGCCTACCTTCGGTCTTGCTCCATCTTCTATGTTTTCAGTTATCTTTTTTTAAAATAAATAAATAAATAGTGGTCTGCATATATTCATTGGCATACTTCATCTTGACCTTCCCTCCATGAAAAACAAAGGTTTTCTTTTGTATAAAAAGTCACATAACTGCTCCAAAGACTGAAGGAAGAGAAAGTGGATTGGTGTTGCTTCTAACTTACAGTGACCTGAAAATCTTGTTGGTCTTTAAGGAGCCTGGAATCTAGCTGTTGTACAGCAGACCAACACGTCTACCCTCCAAGACTTATCTTCTGCATCGGTGATGTTACAGATGCTAGCCAGTAGATACCCTCCACAGCCAGCTTTCACCTAGTTTCAACTTCACAAAGGGCAGAACCATTTTTTCCTTAAACCACAGGACAGAAAAAAACATATTTGTGTTTGGGAGGCAGTGATGGTGCTATCAAGCCAGCTTCCCTGCTCTTGAAATCTTACACCACTCTTCACTCCCAAATAGCAAGGTTTTGGGAAACATCTGCTAAAAGATTGTACAGATGTGCCAAGGATGGATGGCTGCAGGCATGTAATGTGGACCTTTGCCCTGCCTGTGTTCTCTCGCTATTTTTATCGATTTCCCTTATGGGTCTTGAAGAGAACCAACCGACATGTGTTTAGTTGATTGGGATTGATTTCCCTTTAGGAGGGGGCGAGGGTAACCGAATTTCTAATTTTCTTCTCAAAACTCTGTCCCCACTGAAACACAGCTGTGCTCTGAAGCTATTAATTTTGTTTTTTATGGCATACCTTTTTAGACACACACGTCTAATTCTCAGCTGTTCCTCTCACCTGAGGAAATTATCTGAATGCTCTTTGGAGGGGGGAAAAAAAGGAACAGTTCACGGAGTATGTTGTTAAACTGAAAACAAGGGTGTAATAAAACAGCAATTTGAGGGTAATTTACTAACAACCGGAGCCCTCAAATGCTCCGCTGGGGCATTATGCAGGAATAATACCCAGTTTGATGCCGTGTCACTCTTTGATTTCCAAGGGCAGCGTATCTTTCCCCCTTCTGTATGGCCCTTTAATTATAGCTTTCATTGATTGTTATAAATTGCTGTCTTGTTTTTAAATTGGCGGGAGATCCCTGGGGGATTTTTTGTGTGTCTTTGGCTGAAACTTGCAGCTGAAATGTCGGTATTAGTTACTCATGCAGGGTTCTGGCGGAAGTGTGCGATAGTCTGTCTTCCCCTGAGTGCAATTTGTGTATTTTTTTAAATTTTTCCTCCCTCCCAAAAATACAGGTACTCCAACTGGCTCCATAAGAATAGCTGTCGAGTATGTTGATCTCTTTAGAACAGCTTGCCAACTCTGGATCTGTGTGGTGCTTATTCTTCCGAATTTTCGCTCTATAATCAGAGATTTTCTTGATCACTTTCTGTAATGGCACTCAGTTAGGGACAGCAGCCTCCAGGTGGGCGACTAATACAAACAACCATGCTATAGTTACTAAGAACTTATTTTATGTAAATTTCTATGCAGATCTACATTGAATAAAGTATTTGCTCTAAGCCCTTTATTCAATATAGAAGAAGAGAAGAAGAAGAAGAGAAGAGATTGGATTTATACCTCGCCCTTCACTTGTAGTCTCAGAGCGGCTTACAAACTCCTTTCCCCTCCCCTCCCCACAACAGACACCCTGTGAGGTAGGTGGGGCTGAGAGAGCTCTTTCCCAAGCTGTCCTTGAGGGAACAGCTGGTACAGAGCTATGGCTTGCCCAAGGTCATCCAGCCAGGTGCAAGTGGAAGAGTGGGGAATCAAACCCGGTTCTCCCAGATTAGAGTCCGCGCACTTAACCACTACACCAAACTGGCTCTCTATACTATATATACTATACTTTAAAATTACTGGCTTTCAGAATTACATGTACTATAAAATCCTTCGGTTTCTATTATTGTTAAAGATCTTTATTAGGTCTAAGTACTATAAGAGATTTGCATAGAAATTTACATAAAATAAGTTCTTAGTAACTATAGCATGGTTGTTTGTATTGGTTTACCAGCTTCTCCCATGAGCTGTCCTAATTTGTAGCCTCCAGGTGAGGCCTGGGAACCTCTTGGAGCTCATCTCCAGACTACAGAGATCAGTTCCCCTGGAGAAAATAGCCACTTTGGAGGGTGGACTCTATGGCATTAAACCCTACCATGGTCCCTGTCCTCCCCCAGGGTCCACCCCCAAATCTCCAGCAGTTTCCCAACCTGAAGCTGGCAACTCTGCCCCACCCCTGCCATCTGCTGGTGGCCAGGAGAATTTGGCAACTGTATCAGGTATCCTGCTGGTATCCATAGGAGGGCCCAGTCAATGTTGCCTCCTTCGCCCAGTGCATGCTGGGTACTGATTTTGTGATTCTCCCACACTTATCAGTAGTAACGGGTGCTGCTTCATACCCGCTACCTCCTGTGCAGCTCCAAAGACCAAGCTGAGCACCCTCAGGTGCATCCATGTGCCCTCTTCATTGAGTTGCCCCAAGCAGTCGCCTGTGTGATTTGTGGGGAGAACCAGCCCCAGGCGGCTGCCCTTTTGTTAGGAGCTGAGTGAGACAACTTAACAATGTATTGAGTATCTGGAATGAAGCGTGTCTCTTCTTTTCATTCAGAGATAAACATACATAAAGCTGCCTTATACTGAATCAGGCCATCGGTCAATGTGAGTCAGTATTGTCTACTCCGACTGGCAGTGGCTTTCCAGCATCCCAGGCTGAGGCCTTTCACATTATCTACTGCCAGGTCCTCCTAACTGGAGATTCCGGGGATTGAACCTGGGACCTTCTATACGCCAAGTAGATGCTCTGCCACTGTTCCCTGGCAGTCATGAGTGCGAGAAGCTGCCTTCTACTGAATCAGTCCCTTAGCCTATCAAGGACAGTATTGTCTACTCAGGCTGGCAGTGGCTCTCCAGGGTCTCAGGCTGAGGTCTTTCCCATCATCTGCCGCCTGGTCCTCTTAACTGGAGATGCCGGGGATTGAACCTGAGACCTTCTGAAAATCAAAAAGCTGCTGTGCCACTTAGCCCCACTGCCCCCAGATAGTCTGTGTTGTGTCCCGTCTGACCCCGAAATAGCCAAATGAATTTCGAGCTTATTGTTTTGATGCGGGTGTGAGACTTGAGGGCAGGGGTGGTCGTGGGCTCGGCATGTGTGTGTCTGATCCTGAAATAGCCAAATGAATTTTAAGCTCGGTGTTTTGCGGTGGGTGTAACTTGATGGGGGCAGTTGTGAGCTTGGTGCATGTATTGCGCAGGAGCCGTCGGAGAGTGCAGGGCCGGGCCACACAGGTGTTCCAGTGGAACAGGCCGCTCAGGTTTCTTGTCTCCCACGCAGGCCTCCCAGTTTCCTTTCCTTCTGCTGCCATCCCCCCAAGACACGGAACTGGGGAGGGGCCCTGGCTGAACAGCTGAGCACAAACTCTGCCTGAAGAAGGTCCCAGAATCAAAGTGCCAGTAAGGCACTGCAGTGGCCAAGCACCGCTAAATGTGCCAGTGTGTGCCACCATTCACTGCCGGCCACGCCAACTGATGTCGCTTTTCAGTCTTGGCTCCTGGGTGTTGGGCAGGCTCTCTGCAGAAGCATCGGGTCAGACAGAAGCGGAAGGATTTCCCAAATTAAGCTGGAGACCAGTTGCTCTAGTATTTCTGCCTCTGAGCGGTTCCCACGCTCTTTGTCCAGACTCTGCCCCGAAGCTTAGGGCCGTTTCTGGTTGCTGGTGCCCAAGTTAGTAGGCACAGAAAATGGTTGCCTCCTCTAGGGTTTTCAGCCTCCAGGTGGGGCCTGAAGATCGCCCAAAATTATAGCCAATCGCCAGATAACAGAGTTCAGTTCCCAGAGGGGAAAATGGCTGCTTTGCAGGGGGGGACTCTATGGCACTGAACCCTGCATTCCCAAATCGCCAGGTATTTCTCAACCCAGAGCTGGTTCTCCTAGCCTCTCCTCCCCCCCCCCCCCCCCCCAATTTTTTCTTTTTTGCTTTTGAGCCACACTGCAACTAAAAGCAAGTTATTGGCAGAAACCGTTCAGGAGAGAAAACCTGGAGTCATGGTAGATAACTGACTGGAGATGTCAACTCAGTGTGCGACTGCAATGAAACAGGCCAACGCTATGCTGGGGGTTATTAGGAGGGGAATTGAAAACGAATCAGCCAGTATCATCATGCCCCTGTATAAATCTATGGCGAGCCCTCATTTGGAATCCTGTGTACAGTTCTGGTCACCGCACCTCAGAAAAGATATGATAGCGTTGGGGAAGGTGCAGAAAAAGGCAACTTAAATGCTGAAGGGAATGGAACACTTTCCCTATGAAGAAAGGTTGAAGCCCTTGGGGCTCTTTAGCTTGGAGAAACAACGGCTGAGGGGGTGACACGACAGAGGTTTACAAAATTATGCATGGGACAGAGCAGGTAGAGAATGAAGTCCGCATGACAGAGTGAGCTCCCGTCTCTGGCTCCCAGCTCCTGCCAACCTAGCAGTTCAAAAGCAAGAAACTGCAAGTAGATGAATAGGTGCCACTTTGGTGGGAAGGTGACAGCGCTCTGTGTGCCTCAGCGTCTAGTCACGCCAGCCACATGACCACGGAAACATCTTCGGACAGCGCTGGCTCTTCAGCTTGGAAACGGTGATGAGCACTGCATCCCTAGAGTCGTATTCGACTGGCTTTCAAGCAAGGGAAACCTTTACCTTTACCTGTCTAATATGGTGGAATCCACCACCCATGTACTTTTGTATTGTAAAGTTTATCAAGAAGAACGGGCCTCTCTTATATTGCCACTTTTGCCTAAATTTAACCCCCTGCAATCTTATCTGAAATTTAGGCCAGAAATACCGCATCACTTTCTCCTAGAAGACTCTCAAAGCCTCATATCTTATGCTGTTGCCAGATTTTATTACCTGGTGATCAGAAAACAAAAATCCCTTGTAATGGAAGATATACTGTAACGTTTTTATTTATCTTGGATTTTATTGTCTTTATACCTTAGATTTTATTTTTGTATTATCACTAAATCACTGGCTATTATTGTGATCTGACTGGCTATTATTGTTGCTGGCTCTTGCTGTAATAAATGAATATTAACTTTGATTTTTAAAAAAGCAAATTTATTTTTTTATTTCTTTATTGAATACTTTATTCTGCAGCACTTACTTGCCCTATAGTTGGGTACTATATGATTTTGGTTTTTTTTTTAATGGTATCCATTCATTGTATCTTTGGTGGTTAAGTGGCATTTTACGTATTTATGCAGGGGTCCCTTCGTAGAAAAAGAGGTGCAGGAGCTCATTAGCATAACTCATTAGCATAACTCATTAGCATATGCCACGTCCCCTGACATCACCAGAAGTGTGTCAGAAAGGGAATGTCAGTTTCAGCCCCATTATATCCTATGGGCCATTGAAATCAATGGCCTCATAGGGTATATGAGGGGCTGGAGGAAAGGGGGTTTGAGGGAGAGGCTCCAAACTAGCAGGGTAGCTGCTGGGGCCTCTCCTCGAAATACCCACTAAGTTTCAAGAAGATTGGACCACGGGGTCCAATTCTATGGGTCCCCAAACAGATTGTCCCATCCCCTCCATTGTTCTCTATGGAGGGAAAAAACAATGGAGGGAATGGGGGCAACCTGTTTGGGGGCCTGTAGACTTGGACCCCCTGGTCAAGTCTTCTTGAAACTTAGTGGGTATTTCGAGGAGAGGCCCCAGCAGCTACCCTGCAAGTTTGGAGCCTCTCCCTCAAACCCCTCCCCTCCAGTGGCTTTTAAAGTTGCTGCTGAAATTTGGCGGCGAGCTGAATCAGATTAGAGAATCTGATTCAGCCCGTGGCTGCCCTATTGGTCAGTCCTGAGCTGGCGGAGCTTTGCTCTGCCTCGCTCCGGCCCCAATGGACCCCTGTATTTATGTATTGCAAACTTTCTTCTACGAAGCCAGTCCGGCTTTACACTTGAGAATTTTTCTCTCTTCTCCCCACCCCAATAGGAAGCTAATGTATTTCGTAAGAATATAAATGAGGTAGTCTGAACACAGAGGCAGATTTTGTTTTCCCCAGTGAGGCAATTGGTGTTGATGTGGGGGGACCATGGCTTAGTGGTAGAGCCTCTGCTTGGCATGCAGAAGGTCCCAGGTTCAATCCCCGGCATCTCCAGTTAAAGAGACCAGGCAGTAGGTGACATGAAGGACCTCCGCCTGAGTCCCTGGAGAGCCACAGCCAGTCTGACCAGACGATACTGACCTTTGGACCAATGATCTGTTTCAGTATAAGGCAGCTTTATGTGTTCCTGTGTTCACGAGCTGGGCGTGTTTTCTGTGCACAGATTCTGTGTGTCTCGAAAGCTTATGCACGCCAGTGGAAATTAGGGGCAGAGCTATTTTAACCTTTCTCCTTTGACTCCCCTTTTACCTGGAGCTGCCTCCCAGAATCACTGCATGAGGGTATCTTTCTCATTCCCTTCCAACCTCACGTTTTCCGTACTGATCTTCGGTACAGTGCCATATTCCCCACCCATTACTTGACATTAAGCGACTTTGATGTGTAACTTTGACTGAATCTTCTTCCCCCCTTTATCCCCAGCACTTTAGTTTGTAGTCTTCTTTTAGATCAGAGGTGTCAAACTCATTTGTTACAAGGGCCAGATCTGACATAAATGTCACTTTGTCGGGCCAGGCCATGTGTACCATAAAATATAATACGAGGTACTGGAGATATAAATTTTATAAAGATGATTTCAGATGCCGAATAGCAATAGCTGGCATGACTGGATTAGGTGTGATATGCAGAGAGGTAGTATGTGTGGAGGTATCATCATTGGTAATGAGACATGAAACCTAGGTCTCAGTTTGGTCCAGGAGGATTCAGTCCAGGAGGATGCAAAGAATAAATGGAAATAAGTCTGAAGAAGTGAGCAGTGACTCACGAAAGCACATACCCTACCAAAAATTTTGTTAAGTCTTTAAGGTGCTACTGGACTCACCCTCTTTTTACTGCTGTTAGAAACCTCAACATTCAAAAGCATTCAGTGGGGGAACACTTTAACCTTCCAGGACATTCAGTTGCTGACCTAAGGGTAGCAGTTCTCTTACAAAGGAATTTCAAAGGGAGATTAGAAAGAGAGAATGTTGAATTGCAACTGATAATGAAGCTCTTGATAATTTGCCCTGAGTCTCAGTGAGGAAAGGCATGAGGAAATGACATAAATAAAGGAAGTTTCAGCCATGTTGGTCTGCTGCAGAATAGTTAAATGTAATAAATAAATAAATTTAATAAGTAATGATAATAATAAATAAAATAATATATTTTTAAATTTATTCACTTTATTCTTATCTCACCTTTCTTCCCAATGGGGATCCAAAGGAGCTTATTTAGTTACCTCGTGCTCTGTTTTGTCCTCACAACAACCCTGTGAGGTAGGTAATGAATACAGAAATTAGAATGGTGACATGGGAAAGTCCTGCTGTACGAAGTTCCCAGATGATTGGCCAGCACGACCTATTTTTTAACCTTTTCCCCTCTTTCCCATGCGAGGGCTGTCTTGTCCTGTGGGGGAACAGTGTCACGAAACTACCAAAAATTTACCAATTTTTAATCTCTGTGTATTTTCTCCCCCCCCCCCCCCGGCCCAACAGGAATCATTAACCAGTGGCAGAAAGAATCAAAGGACAAAGCGATTTCTCTCCTGCTCACTCACCTCCCCTTGCTGAAGCCGGGCAACATTGAAGCGAAAGTGGAGTACATGAAGCTGCTTCCGAAGATCCTGGCCCACTCGATCGAACACAACCAACACATCGAGGAGAGCCGGCAGCTCCTCTCCTACGCTTTGATACACCCCGCTACGTCCCTGGAGGACCGCAGCGCTCTGGCCATGTGGCTCAACCACTTGGAGGACCGCACGTCGGGGACCTTCGGCAGCCAGAACCGGGGCCGGTCCGACTCGGTGGATTACGGGCAGTCGCACTACTATCACCAAAGACAGAACTCGGATGATAAGCTGAACGGGTGGCAGAGCTCGCGGGACTCCGGCATATGCGTGAACGCCTCCAGCTGGCAGGACAAAAACCTGGGCTGCGAGAACGGCCACCTGCCCCTCTACTCCTCCTCCTCCGTCCCCGCAACCATCAACACGATCGGAACCAGCACAGGGACGAGTAAGTGGGCGCCATCGTGGCGGGTGGTGGCTTCCGTCGAGGGCACGTTTGAAGAGGGGCGAGGGGCACCTCTGCTGGTTGCCTACCCCCTAGACAGATTCCCAGGGAGGGAATCATGTGTTACACTGGGAGGTTGGGGGGCCGTAATTCTGCTTTGTTAGTCTACCAAAAGTCAAAGGCCACGTTCGAAGTCCTTTCGCATAAGCCTTTTTTTTAGGGAATGCACTCCCCTTTGAGGCTTACTTTGCGCCTGCTTTGTTTTCTTTCAGGCACCTGGCCAAAACACTTTTTTTTAAACCCACAAATGTAGTTTCAGGTGGGTAACCAGCTTGGTCTGCTATAAAATCAAGATTCAAGTCCAGTAGCAGCTTAGAGACCACGAAGATTTCCAGGATACAGGCTTTCAAGAGTCGAAGATCCCTTTGTCAGCTATCTGATAAAGGGAGCTTTGGCTCTCAACAGCTTATAACCTGGGAATTTTGTTGGTCTTTAAGGTGCTACTGGACTCGAATCTTGATCTTTTTACCAAGGCTTCTAATTAGGGGTTTTATCTTGTTGGATGTGTGTAAAGTCCCCTCAAGTTGCAGCCGACTTATGGCGACCCCAGCGAGGGGCTTTCAAGGCAAGGGAGAAGCAGAGGTGGTTGGCCATTGCCTTCCTCTGCAGAGTCTTCCTTGGTGGTGCCCCGTCGAAGTCTTATGGCGACCCCAGCAAGGGGCTTTCAAGGCCAGTGAGAAGCAGAGGTGGTTTGGCCATTGCCTTTCTCTGTAGAGTCTTCCTTGGTGGTTGTTCATCCAAGACTTATGGCGACCCCAGTGAGGGCCTTTCAAGGCAAATAAACAGAGGTGGTTTAACGATTGGCTTCCTCTGCAGAGCCTTTCTTTAGTGGTCTCCCATCCAAGACTTATGGCAACTCCAGCCAAGGGGCTTTCAAGGTGTCTTGTAATTGCTTTCCTCTGAAGAGCCTTCCTCAGTGGTTTCCCTTTCAAGTACTGAACCTGGTTAGCTTCCAAGATCTGACAAGATCCGGCTATACTGGTCTGCCTTCCTTCCAGGAGTTTTATCTTAACAGCTTTTTAATAGTCTGCTTCTGATTTATGGGGAGTTTTTATGCTGTTTATGTCCCATGACCTGTTTCTATAAGCGTGACACAATTTTAATTGTAAGCCGCCTGGAGCAGGGGCCCTGGAGAGGTGGCATAGTGATACCCCGAATAAAGGAAGGAATGAACATGGGCTGCTGTTCGATTAATGGGGCTTACGCAGGAAGGCTTCGTAGTGGATTGTGGTCCAAGAAACTTAGGAGCAGCAGAGTCATTCGGCAGGCGGTGGGTCTCTTTATCAATTTCATGCACCCAGTGCATATAAGCTGCAATTATTTTGTGCATTAAGAGACGTCCAAACCAATGCTCCCTCTAAGTTGTGGAGTCTTGTGAGCAAAATTTCTACTTTGTGAGCTCCTGGCATTAAAGTTGTGAGTGAGCGATTTGGCTACTGCATGAATTAATTTGCTCTGGAGCCATCCTTCCTGAGCTGAGACAAAAATCTGTGAGCTGGAGGCTAAAAAACTGTGAGCTAGCTCACACTAACTCAGCTTAGAGGGAACTCTGGTCCAAACCAGCTCTTGTGTTGCATTACTTTTGACTTCCATCTAGCATGTTTCCCATGCATCCCTTCTCTCAGAATTGGGGAAAAGGGGGGGGAATAGAAAAGTGTTTGTTCCAGATGTTGTATCTAAGTTCCCTTTGTTTATTTGCCTTTAAGTTCTAGCCAACTTACAGCAACCCCACAGGGTTTTCAAGGCAAGAGATTAACGGAGGTAGTTTGCCATTGCCTGCCTCTGTGTAGCTACCCTGGGCTTCCTTGGTGATCTCCCATCCAAATACCAAGCAGGGCTGACTCTGCTTAGCTTCTGAGACCAGGCTAGCCTGGGCCATCCAGTTCAGGGCAAAGCACCCTTATGCAGCCTAATAATTTAATGCAGGGGTGGGCAATTGTTTTGGCTTGGGGGCCACTTTGTGGGAGCGGAGGTTAGTGGAGGGCCACACCTTTTAAAATGATTGCATTCATTAGTTAACTTTGCATTTCAGAAAGGTATAAATTGTATCATAAAAATCAGTAAATATAAATTAAATAAAATAGTGGTAGTTTTATTCAATTTATTTATTGTGCTGATTTCATACCATCTATAGCTGCAAGCACATTTAATTTTAGAATCCGTTTAATGAGACAAATGTACTCTATCACACTTTTCTACAAATTTTGTTGAAATCAGGAGTGAGATTGCTTATTGAGATTCTCATCACAGCCTGCAAGTTAATGTCTGTCAAAGAGCATCTATATTTACTCTTGTTGATCTTCATGCAAGAAAAACTTTGCTCACAAATATATGTAGACCCAAATATAGAGAACATTTTCCCGTGACCGACTGTCTTGGCGGGCCGCAAAAAACTCTGTGGCGGGCCGCATGTGGCCCCTGGGCCGCAATTTGCCCACCCCTGAAAAGTAGGTGAGGGGTTTTGCCAGGGGTTGTGAAGCGGCTGGGATCTGAGGCAGTGTGTCATAGAACGCAGGTTTAGGGCCCAGGCTTGCTTGATCTTGTCAGTCATCGGAAGCTAAGCAGGTTAGTAACTGGATAAGAGACCACCGAGGAAGTCCAGGGTTGCTGCACAGAGGCAGGGAATGGCAAGCCACCCCTGAACGTCTCTTGCTTTGAAATCTCAGTTGCTAAGCAGGGTCGACCCTGATTAGTACTTGGATGGGAGGCCACCAGGCTTGCTGTGCAGAGGAAAGCGATGACAAACCACCTCTGAACGTCTCTCGCCTTGAAAACCCTCTGAGGCTTCACAAAACATTATACCTAAATACAAAGAATGATTGAGCTTCCTGCCAAATGTCTTAATGTAGCAATGTGCTTAATGTACTTTTCAATATTTTTATAAATGGTTGAGGGTGTAGAGGGGCATTAAAACTGCAGGTGACACCAAATTGGGAAGAGCAGCGAACACACCAGAAGATAGAGATAGAATTCAGAGATAGAATTCAATGGGATCTGAGCACAATGGAAAAGTGGGCAGATGTGAACAAGATGCAGTTTAACAAGGATAAGTGCTGAGTTCTACATCTGGGTGACAAAAATGAGGAAAACGCATACTGGATGGGGGATCCACCTCTGAGTAGCAGTGTATGTGAACAAGATCTTGAGGTATGGGTGGGGACCGTACGTTAAATATGAGCAGCAAGTGTGATGCAGCGACAGAAAAGGCTAATGTGATTTTGGAGTGTATCAACAGAGGCATAACATCCAAATCTCAAGATGTCATAGTCCTACTGTACACTGCACTAGTCAGGCCGCACCTGGAGTCTTGTGTGCAGTTCTGGAGGCCTCAGTTCAAAAGGGATGTGGGTAGAATGAAGCGGGTGCGGAGGAGAGTGACAAGGATGATTAACTAGACCTGGAGACCAAGCCCTATGAGGAAAGGCTGAGGGACTTGGGAATATTCAGTCTGGAGAAGAGGAGGCTGAGAGCAAGAGGATTGCTCTCTCGAAGTATGTGAAGTATGTCACTCTCTTGAAGTATGTCACTTAGAGGAGGGCAGGGAGCTGTTCCGGATGGCCACAGAGGATAGGACTCGCAAGAGTAGGTTTAAATTAAGGGTGAAAAGGTACCAGCTGGATCTTAGGAAAACCTTTTTCACAGTAAGAGTTGTTCAGCAGTGGGATCAGCTGCCTGGGGAGGTGGTGAGCTCCCCCTCCCTGGCAGTCTTTAAGCAGTGGCTGGACAAACCCTTGTCAGGGATGCTCTAGGCTCTAGGACTAGATGACCTGTAGGGCCCCTTCCAACTCTGTAATTCTATGATTCTAAGAGCAAGGCACTTTTAAAATGTATCATTTTACAAGTGCGTTGTACAATAATTATGTCAAAAAAGACACTGAATTGTTTGTTACAAGCAACACAAAAATTTAAAACTCTAATGTCAAGGAAGGAAGAGAGGGAAGGAGAGAGAGAGAGAGAAAGAAAGAGAGAGAGAGAGAGAAAGAAAGAAAGACCAAAAGAAAGAAAGAGAGAAAGAAAGAAAGAGAGAGAGAGAGAGAAAGAAAGACCGAAAGAAAGACCGAAAGAAAGAAAGAGAGAGAGAGAGAAAGACCGAAAGAAAGAAAGAGAGAAAGAAAAAAGAGAGAGAAAGAAAGAAAGACCGAAAGAAAGAGAGAGAGAGAGAGAAAGAAAGACCGAAAGAAAGAAAGAGAGAGAAAGAAAGACCGAAAGAAAGAAAGAGAGAAAGAAAGAAAGACCGAAAGAAAGAGAGAAAGAAAAAAGAGAGAGAGAGAAAGAAAGACCGAAAGAAAGAGAGAGAGAGAGAGAAAGAAAGACCGAAAGAAAGAAAGAGAGAGAGAGAGAGAGAAAGACCGAAAGAAAGAAAGAGAAAGAAAGAAAGAGAGAGAGAGAGAAAGAAAGCCCTATGAGGTTGCCATAAATTGGCTGGGATTTGAGGGGATTTTACACCCACGTGCACACATGTACACAGAGAGAGAGAGAGAGAGAGAGGAATTATGTTAGGAAGCCGAGAGATGCCTTTGGACAGCTGAATGCATAGGCAGATAGGAAAATCACATGCAAAGGGGGAAACTAGACAGAAAGATAGCACAAATGACTGTCCAAACAGGAAGACCGTGTGTTGCCAGCTCTGTAAATTCTTTATTTAGAAAATCTATATGCTGCTTCTCCAGAGACCTGTAAAAGCAATACGATAAAATCATAAAAAACCAAGACCCATAATATTATCATTATTAAAACAAGCCATGAAAACTGGAGCAAGAACCTATCAGGGGGCACAGCATAGAAATGGCACTGAGCAGCCTGAAGCCGATCAAACAGCCACCAGTCCAGAAGCAGACTGTAAATTAGCAAAAAAAAGATGGAACTTTTCAGTTACGAGTCCTGGTAAAGAGAATCGTTTCGGGTTGGCACCTAAAAGACAGTAAAGTAGGTGCCAGGCCAAAAGGAGGAGGTCATTCTAAAGGTAAGGTGCCACTACCAAAAAGCCCCATGTCTGATTGCCATCTGCCTCACCTCTGCTGATGGGAGGGGCAGTGGCTCAGTGGAAGAGCCTGTGCTTGGCATGTAGAAGGTCCCAGGTTCAATCCCTGGCATCCCCAGTTGAAAGGATGAGGGAGTAGGTGATGTGAAATATCTCTCTCACAGACCTGCTGCCAGTCTGAGTAGGCAATACTGACCTTGATGGATCAAGGGTCTGATTTAGTAGAAGTCAGCTATGTTCACAACACAGCTGTAAGGTAGGTTAGGCTGTGTCCCGACCCTGGGCCTAAAGGCTGAGGAAACCAGTTCCCTGTAGGCCTCAAGGAAGCTCCTGTTCCATGAAGGCCTGAGGCCTGCTGTAAATTTGGAGAGGGGCCATGGCTCAGTGGTAGAACATCAGCTTGGCCTGCAGAAGAAGAAGAAGAAGAAGAGGAGATTGGATTTATATCCCGCCCTTCACTCACTTGGAGTCTCAAAGCGGTTTACAAACACCTTTCCCTTCCCCTCCCCACAACAGACACCCTGTGAGGTAGGTGGGGCTGAGAGAGCTCTGAGAGAACTGTCCTTGAGAGAACAGCTGGTACAGAGCTGTGACTTGCCCAAGGTCATCCAGCCAGGTGCAAGGGAAGGAGTGGGGAATCAAACCCGGTTCTCCCAGATTAGAGTCCATGCACCAAACTGGCTCTCAAGGTCCCAGGTTCAATCTCTAGTTAAAAGGACCAGGGTGGTAGGTGATGGGAATGTCCTTTCTCTGCCTGAGATCCCGAGGAGGTGCTGCCAGTCTGAGTAGGCAATACTGCTCTCGACAGCCTGGTGGCTTCATGTGTCCATGTGGCAGGGAAGGTTAGAGCAGGCCTCAAGAAGCAGATATTAACTGGTGGGCTGTTCCTATCTATACTTTGTGGCTAATAGCCACTGATGGACTTCTTCTCCATATGTTTATCTATTTCCCTCTTGAAGCCGTCCATGCTTGTAGCCGCCACCACCTCCTGTGGCAGTGAATTCCATGTGTTAATCACTCTTTGGATGAAGAAATACTTCCTTTTATCTGTTCTAACCTGACTGCTCAGCAATTTCATGGAGTGCCCACGAGTTCTTGTGCTGAGGGACTTGGGAATGTTCAGTCTGGGGAAGAAGAGAAGAGATTGGATTTATTTTATACCCCGCCCTTCACTACCCAAGGGAGTCTCAGAGTGGCTTACTAACTCCTTTCCCTTCCCTCCCCACAACAGACACCCCTGTGAGGGAGGTGGGGCTGAGAGAGCTCTTTCGAGAACTGCCCTAGGGAAAGTGTTCCAACCCTTTTATCATTCTAGTTGCCCTTTTCTGCACTTTTCCCAATGCTATAATCTCCTTTCTGAGGTGCAGTGACCAGAATCATGCACAGTATTCCAAATGAAGTCGCACCGTCGATTTATACAGATGCAAGTAGGAATGGAGACTGTATCCATCGAAGGGTGCCCTGGCTCTCGAAAGCCCGTACCCTGGAAATCTTGTTGGTCTTTCAGGTACTTTCTGGACTCGAATCTTGCTCTCTTCTCAGAGAGTTTTCTATCTGGCTGCGCTCTCTGGCTTGCTGCCGCCTTTCCCACCAAGGTCTCTTTCTTCTGCTGCTGCTTCCCCCGCCCTCTCTTGCCTCAATGTTCCCTCCGGGCCATTCCTACATAATCAGTCCTTCTCCCAGGTCCAGGTACTTCCTGGCTGGCTACAACGAGGGTGTTCTGCTCCCCACCCCAACACGTAGCTCTCGCTCTGCCCAGAGGTTTATAGAATCTCTGCCTCACTGGAATCTTTCAAGCAGTTTTTCCAACACAGGATGTGTGCGAAGAATCGACAGGCATTTCCCCTCAGCTCCAAGGACAGGCCTAGGAAGAGCTCTTTCCGTGGTCCTAAATCCTATAGGTACAGGAATGGTGCACACACCAGGGTCTTCCCTTGAGCGGTACAGATCCGCTTGGTTTTGTTTGTTCAGAGAGTTACACTTTGGAGAAAGACCACCCCCACTTTCTCACGTTTTTGGCACAAGCTTGTATCTTGCTTTTGTATTATGTGTCAGCCTTCAGGTTGCATATGCAAGTTGAATACAAGAACTTGCAGGAGTAAGGGATGTGCTTTCGGCTTATCCGAGCCAAAAAAAACCCTGAAAAATACTGTACCAGTGTTTTTCAGGTATTTTTTTCCAGCCGGATATCAGCTGAGGTATTTATCCAGCTGTCTGATACAAAAATCCCGAAAATATTAGGAATTTTGGGGGGACCACTGGGTAGCTAGCGTTAAAGCGTGTTTAAAGGGATTGCAGTCCCCTTTAAACACCTTCTGGGTGAAGCTGCAGCTTGGAGAAGGCATTTAAAGGAACTGTGAGCCCTTCAAATGCCTTTGGAGTTGAGCCGCAGCTTGCAAAAGGCATTTAAAGGGGCCCCGTTCCCTTTAAATGCCTTTCCCCCTCTCCATTGGAAACAATGAAGGAGGGGGGCATCTTCTTCCGGGCCCATAGAATTGGACCCTGTGGTCCAATCTTTTTGAAACTTGAGGAAGTGGCAACTTTTTGCAACGGGCAGCATGTTCTGGGTGCCAGCCGTCACGTCTGTCCACCTGGACTTCACCCACTAAGCTCCTACTCATCCTTAGCACAATATTTACCTGGGTGTGAGCAATGAAAGGCCAGATTCAGAGGCTACAAAACAAACACCGGGAGTCAGTTGTAGTCCTGGCCCAGGCTCCGATCAATATGTCTGCCAATCTACCTTTCCAAAGTAAATCTCTCGGGTCTTTAATGTTTGCCCTGCTGAGATTTCTGATTCTCCCCTTTTCCGTAGCCATCTCTGCTTCTCTGACCATGTCCCCCCCCCCCCCCCCCCATTAAGGCAGCCAGAATGTTACTAGGATTTAGAGCTGGGCCCTGACCCGGATCTCCCAGACTAGCCTGATCTTGTCAGAGCTCAGAAGCTAAGCAGGGTCACCCCTGGCTAGTATTTGGATAATGACCTCCAAGGAAGACCAGGGTTGTGACGCCAAATCTGGCAATGGCAAACCACCTCTGAATGTCTCTTGCCTTGGAAACTCTGCAGGGTCAGCATTGGTATCCTATGACTTGATGGCCAACAACAGAAACAAAATCCGGAACGCTTCCTCTAAGCTGTGGAGTCTTGTGAGCAAAAATTTTACTTCGTGAGCTTGCTGGCATTAAAGTTGGGAGCGAGCGATTTGGCTGCTGCATAAATTAGTTGGCTCTGGAGCCGCCCTTCCTGAGCCAAGACAAAAATGTGTGAGCCGGAGGCTAAAAAACTGTGAGCTAGCTCACACTAACTCAGCTTAGAGGGGACACTGGACATGATGTGCATACTGGGGGAGGAATGGAGAACCTGTTTTATCTGAATACTAGTATCGAGGCCCATTGTAAAATCAATGCAACGGACTCTAGCAAGATGTGACATGTCAGCGTGCACACAGTCCCAACCCCTTGCCACTCCTGTTTCTCCTGCCGTCCCCAGACCCCGGGGTCAAGGGCCAAGGGAAGGCCCGCCAGTGTTTCCCTGGCCGGCTACCTCTATCGCCCTCTTCCCCGGCAGCTCATGCAGGGGAGGTCGGTGACTCACTGCTCGGGGCCGTGCAGGTCCTGGATGCCAGCCTCACTGTTCTCATTGGCTGCCTTCTCTCCCATGTCAGTGGCGCCCGTCCAGTTGATGGCCACCCAGCTACCTGCAGCCCGCTGCAGCTGACGACAATAGCTGCAGTGCCGCCATGATCAGGCTCGGCCTCATGACCCTCCACCTGCCAGAATGTCCACCCCATCCAGCACCTCCCAGCATACTGAGGCCAAGAGGCTGGGTGCCAGTTCTGTGGGCGGGACTAAGGCAACACAGCCACCAGTAGATGGAGACACCTTGTGAGTGACACATCAGGGAGCCAACTGATTTGGGAGTGTGTGGAATGTTTAGGAGAGTCCATGACCAAAACACAATTATATATAAGAAGAGATAGTTTCAGAGGGTACACCCTGACCTGGATGGCCCAGGCTAACTTGATCTCATCCGATCTTAGCATCCAAGCAGGCTCGGCCCAGGTTAGCACTTGGATGGGAAACCACCAAGGAAGTCCAGAGTCACTACACAGAGGCAAGCAATGGCAAACCACCTCTGCTTATCTCTTGCCTTGAAAACCCGGGTTGCCATAAGTCAGCCGTGACTTGACTTCGATGAGAGACCAAGGAAATCCAGGGCTTCTACACAGAGGCAGACAAAGGGAATACACCTCTGAATGCCTCTTGTCTTGAAAACTCAAGCGGTCTTCATAAGTTGGCTGCAACTTGAAAGTGCTTTCCGCCACTGCTCTACTTTCTAAGGGAAACCATTGTTAGTCTCTAGTCTAGCAGAAGAGCTCAATTCAAGTCCGTTAGCACCTTAGAGACTAACTAGATTTTCAGCGTATGAACTTTGGAGAATCAAAGGGACTCTTGAAAGGAGATTTGACTCTTGAAAGTTTATTCCCCAAAGAATCCCATTGGT
Organism: Lepidodactylus listeri; assembly: GCA_029233225.1. Lineage (NCBI taxonomy): Eukaryota > Metazoa > Chordata > Lepidosauria > Squamata > Gekkonidae > Lepidodactylus > Lepidodactylus listeri. Next base: position 96,243,412 of record JARCFY010000011.1, on the reverse strand, counting down.
CTCTGGCTACTGAATATAGCTAACCTATTTTCTCTGAGCACGTAGTTGGAGTGCCGCTTCAAAATGTTGTGTAGAATGATACGTATAATGTCATCTAGCACATTCCTAGCATTTTTTAACAATCACCCTTCATTAGCAGAAATACAAACCCATTCATTTTGAATTATATTAACGCGAAATCAACAAAACACACAAGCCGAGGAGGGCAAGCGATTGTTTCCTTAAACAGATTACCAAAGGGGGTGGGGTGGGATGCATGCTTCTGAAGAGGAATAATCACCGTGATTGCCAATTATTGTTCCGCAGCAGGATTAAAAGGGGACGCACTTAGTCAGTCAGAGCTTCCCCGCCCGTTGTATTCAAGCAGTCATTTTTATTTCATTGCAGCCGTCTTCATAGAATCAGAGTTGGAAGGAACCTCCAGGGTTTTTGAAGCCCGCCAGAGGGTACCTTTAGAGAGAGAGAGAGAGTGTGTGTGTGTGTGTGTGTGTGTGTGTGAAGAGCCATCAAGTAGCTTCTGACTTACCCGACCCTATGGATTAATGTCCTCCAAAACGTCCTATCCTTGATAGCCTTGCTCACGTCTTGCAAACTGAAGGCTGTGGCTTCTGTTATTGAGTCACTCCATCTCAGGTTGGGTCCTCTTCTTTTCCTTCTGCCTGCCAGTTTGGTGTCATGGTTAGGAATGCAGATTCTAATTTAGGAGAACCGGGTTTGATTCCCCATTCCTCCACATGCAGCTGCTGGGGTGACCTTGGGTCAGTCACAAATTCTCTCAGAACTGTTCTCTCAGGAGCAGTCCTCAGAAGAGTTCTCTCAGCCCCACCTAGGGTGTCTGTTGTGGCGATAGGAAGGAGAAGGGATTGCAAGCCACTCTGAGACTCCGAGTGAAGGGCGGGGTATAAATCCAACTCTTCTTCATCATCTTCTTCTTCTCGAGCATGATTGTCTTTTCCAGTGACTCTTGTCTGCTCATGCTGTGACCTAAGAACGATGGCCTCATTTTAGTCATTTTCTCTTCTAGGGAGAGCTCAGGCTTTGCTTTCTAGCATTTAGCCATTTATCATTTTAGCAGCTAACTGGGGAACGTTCAGTAATTGTCTTTGGCCATATCTGGACCCTTTAAATGATTTGAATGTGTGTGAAATCGGAGCACTGGCAGCAGTGTTAGACATGGGAGTCTCAGGTTCGAATCCTGGCCCAAGTACCACCTTGGGTGAGTCATCCTTTCTCGGCCCAGCCTACGGCACAGCACGGTTATGAGAATAAAGCAACCCGGGGGGGGGGTGACTGAGGCAGAGGGCATGTGTGTTGCTTGCAAGTGCCTTGGAGGAAGGCCATAATTTTACAAAAGGTGGGATGAAAGTCAAAATAATTTAGCAGCACCACAAAAAGTTCAGTTTTCAGATTTCACAAACCTGTAATGCATTAGCTAGATTCTAGTCGAGTAGCACCGTCAGTGCTCCCTCTAAGCTGTGGAGTCTTGTGAGCAAAAATTCTGCTTGGTGAGCTACTGGCATTAAAGTTGCGAGTGAGTGATTTGGCTGCTGCATAAGTTAGTTTGCTCTGGAGCCCTCCTTCCTGAGCCAAAACAAAAATGTGTGAGCCAGAGGCTAAAAAACTGAGCTAGCTCACACTACCTCGGCTTAGAGGGAACATTGGGAGACCAACAATATTTTTGAAGTATCAGCTTTCGAGAGTCAAAGTCCCCTTCATCAGAGGTATTCATCTGTCTTGTTTGTTTGTTTGTTTGTTTATTTATTTCGACTTATATCCTGCCTAGCCAGCAGGATTGTTGTCTTCCTGCCCTTCCTCTGGGGAGCTCAGCATGGCATACATAATTTCCTTCTCCCGTGTTTTATTCTCACAACAATCCTGTGAGGTAGGTTGGGCAGTCCCTGGCCCCGGATCACGGCATAAGCTTCTGATCCGGGGCTTCCCATTCCTAGTCTGACACACTGTGATGGAACCGGTGGAGACTGACCAAGACCTAGATCTTGGAGTCGTAGTAGATAACTCAATGAAAATGTCGAGACAGTGTGCGACTGCAATGAAAAAGGCCAACACTATGCTGGGGGTTATTAGGAAGGGAACTGAAAACAAATCAGCCAGTATCATAATGCCCCTGTATAAATCGACGGTGCGACCTCATTTGGAGTACTGTGTACAGTTCTGGTCGCCGCACCTCAAAAAGGATATTATAGCATTGGGAAAAGTGCAGAAAAGAGCAACTAGAATGATAAAAGGATTGGAATACTTTCCCTATGAAGAAAGGCTGAAGTCCTTGGGGCTCTTTAGCTTGGAGAAACGACAGCTGAGGGGTGACATGATTGAGGTTTATAAGATTATGCATGGGATAGAGCAGGTAGAGAAAGAAGACCTTTTCTTCCTTTCTCACAAGACAAGAATTTGTGGGCACTCCATGAAATCGCTGAGCAGTCGGGTTAGAACAGATAAAAGGAAGTGCTTCTTCACCCAAAGAGTGATTAACACGTGGAATTCACTGCCACAGGAGGTGGCGGCGGCTACAAGCATGGATGGCTTCAAGAGGGGATTGGATAAACATCTGGAGCAGAGGTCCATCAGTGGCTATTAGCCACAAGGTATAGATAGGAACTCTAAGTCTGGGGCAAGTGATGCTCTGTATTCTTGGTGCTTGGGGGGGGGGGCAACAGTGGGAAGGCTTCTAGTGTCCTGGCCCCAGTGGTGGACCCCCTGATGGCACCTGGTATTTTTGGCCACTGTGTGACAGAGTGTTGGACTGGATGGCCTATTGGCCTCATCCAACACTGGCTTCTCTTATGTTCTTATGAGGCGGAGCTGATAACAAAATAGCTGCTGCAGGAGGCGCAGTCACACGCGCAGAGGAAGCCCAAGTGTGAGGGAGAAGAGGAATAATTTTAAAAACACACTAGAAAGAGGAGTGAGAGAAAATAAGACTAACGCTGTGGTGTTAGCTGCAACTGAAACAACTTCGTTTTATTCTGCACAGCCAATCCTGTCTCCAGTGGCCAGTCAGAAGGTCTGCTGGGCAAGAACCCCACATGTCTCCGCCCATTTTCTGAAAACACTTGGTGGGCATCAGGGAAGTCGTCATCGGGCACCCAGGGACACCACGTTGGGGATGCCTGTCATAGAGTTTTTGGTGATTCCTAGAAGCTCCCCCATGTCCCTTCTGGGTTTTTACCAAAAGTGATGCAAGTAGCTGCAGTAGGCAATACTAGACTAAACACCCTTATAGTAAGGTTGGCCTACGGCTGCTTCCCATGTCTGTAACCAATACTTCTTTGGTTCTTGGAACTCTCTGCAGTTTTTGGGTCACCATTTGCAGTCTTCGCCAGCCCCGCTCAGCACTTGCGAAACATCAGAGTTAATCAATCGGCGTTAACAGCAGCGCACTAAAGAAACCGTTCAGTCCAGAAACGTCCCAGTCTAGGGGCAGACGTATGTTTTGACCGCCTTCACAAAGGCTTAACTGTGTTTCCCGCCGCCGGCAAAAACCCGGCTTCCTTCGAAGCTATTAATACCCCCTTTCAGTCCTTTCCCATGTGCGAAGCAATAGAACGAGCAAGAGTCCTTTCGAAAACTTGGATTTTATATAACCCGGGGGACGGGGTGCACAGCAGAGAGGAGACGGGATGGAACTAATGTTCCTGATGGGTCTGTAAGAGCCAGCTCCTCTTGGGGCGACTCTTTGAAAAGGACACGGATGCAGGGTAGGTGCTTGGATGACTTCCAGCCACCGGTGGCAATGTAGACCCCTGGCATCCAATGTTCCATCTAAGACGTGGAGTCTTGTGAGCAAAAATTCTACTTTGTGAGCTACTGGCATTAAAGTTGTGAGCGAGCAATTTGGCTACTGCATAAATCAGTTGGCTCTGGAGCCCTCCTTCATGAACTAAATGTGCACAAAAATGTGCAAGCCGGAGGCTAAAAAACTGCGAGCTAGCTCACACTAACTCAGCTTAGAGGGAACACTGCTGGCATCCCCTCTTGAGCCCATACTGCTGCCCATAGGCTGGTGACGCGGCACGAAGACACCCTGAATGTGTCTTGTTTGGTGGTGGAGACTGCTGAAGTCACAGCCGACTGACAGCAACCCCGTAGAGGTTTCAAGGCAAGAGATAAGCAGAGGTGGTGCTCTGCCATGGTGGCCTCCCATCCAAGTACTAACGAGCCAACCCTGCTTGGCTTCAGAGATGTGTCAAGACTGGGCTAGCTTGGGCCATCCAAGTAAAAGTATAATAATTGTGTGCCATCAAGTCACAGCTGACTCCCGGTGACCCCAAGACCACAGGGGTTTTTTTTTTCCAAGGCAAGAGACATTCAGAGGTCGTTTGCCACTGCCTGCCTCTGCATAGTGACTTTAGACTTCTTTGGTCTCTCCCATCCAAGTACCAACCTGGGCCAACACTGCGTTGCTTCTGAGATCCAACGAGATGGGGCTAGCCTGAGCCATCTACGTCAGGGCAAAAGACATTCGGAGGTGGTTTGCCATTGGCGGCCTCTGTGTAGCAACCCTGGGACTTCCTTGGTGGTCTCCCAATCAAGTAGTAAGCAGGGCTGACCCTGCTTAGCGTCTGAGATCTGACCAGGTTGGGCTAACCTGGGCCATCCACACCAGGGCAAAAGACATTCAGAGGTCGTTTGCCATTGCCTGCCTCTGCATAGAAACCCTGGACTTCCTTGGAGGTCTCCTGCCCAAGTACTAACCAGGTCTGGCCCTGTTCAGTTTCTGAGATCCGACGAGATCGGGCTAATCTGGGCCATCCAGGCATACTTGGGGCAACAAAATACTTAGTTCCAAAAACGCCACGCCCATTCCCCACTGCACTTGCCACAGGTTATATCCGGAAAAAGTTTTGTTGCTCCTTAGGCCTTGTTTGACCAACAGAGACTTGGTTCATCATTAGCTTTGGGGTATGCGGGGTGGTTCTCTGGACGTCTGCAAGGACCACTCTCAAATGCTGGACTCTTCAAGCGTCTCCTTTCCGCTTCCTCTCCACCCATCCCTCCTCCTTTCTTCTGCTCTGGAAACGCATTAACTTGCTTTACTAAAAATAAATTAAGGACGGGGAGGATTCTATTTCCCCCATTACTGCAAATCGAATCAGGTTCAGTTTAGCTTTCGGCCAAAAGACAGATTTGATTATGGAAGCCCTGTTTCTTAAAAAAATTAACGACGCAGCGATGTAATTTTTCCGTGGCGCTGAAACACAAGCACTGTGTGTAACTTCTGGGTGTCTTTTGATTTGCTAGATGGCGGACGGTGCCGTCGAGTCGCAGCTGACTTGTAGTGATCCTGTTGAGATTTTCAAGGCAGGAGAGGAACAGAGGTGGTTTGCCATCTCCTGCCTCTGCGTAGCAACCCTAGCCTTCCTTAGTGATCTCCCATCCAAATACTAACCAGGGCTGACCCTGCTTAGCTTCCAAGACCTGACAAGACTGGGCTAGCCTTAACCACCCAGGTCAGGGGAAAAGACATACAGAGGTAGTTTGCCATTGCCTTCCTCTGCGTAGCAACCGTAGCCTTCTTGGTGGTCTCCCATCCAAGTACTATCCAAGACCAACCCTGTTTAGCTTCCAAGATCTAATGAGATTGGGCCATCCAGGTCAGGTCAGATGTTCAAAGGTGGTTTGCCATTGCCTGCCCCTGCATAGCAACCTTGGATTAAGCTGGTGGTCTCCCATCCAAATACACAAGACAGGGCCTTCTGTGTGGTAGCCCCACAATTGTGGACCGACCTCTGCAGGGAGGCGCGCCAGGCCCTTTCATTTCCAGCCTTCAGGAGGCAGTTGAAGACAGCTTTATTTAGGACCATGATTCAGCTTTTATTGCAGACAGTCCTAACTGGAGTTTTTTAAATGGTGACTTTTTATGGGGTTTGTAATGGTTTGTTTTTACTGTGTTTTTAATCATGTTTTATATTGTAAGCCACCTTGACCTTGATATTCCAGGTGAGCCTGATCTTGTCAGATCTCAGAAGCTAAGCAGGGTTGGACTTGGTTAGTTCTTGGGTGGGAGACCCCCCAAGGAAACCCCGAAGATACTACGTAGAGGCAGGCAAGCCACTTCTGAATGTCTCTTGCTTCTACAGAGTCACCACAGACCCCCCCCCCCCCAAAAAAAAAGTCAGCCGCCTTGAGGTCCACATGGGAGAAAGGCAGCCAATAAATGTTTCAAATAAATCAATCTACACTACACCAGTTCCTCAGTCCTCAGTCCACAGATTCCACCAAGGTCTACCAGGATATGCCCTCCAATGCTCCCTCTTATGAGCAAAAATTCTACTTTGTGAGCTACTGGTATTAAAGTTGTGAGCAAGCAATTTGGCCGCTGCATAAATTAGCTTGCTCTGGAGCAGTGTTCCCTCTAAGCTGAGTTAGTGTGAGCTAACTCACAGTTTTATAGCCTCCGGCTCATGTGTTTTTGTCTTAGCTCAGGAAGGATGACTACAGAGCAAACTAATTTATGCAGTAGCCAAATCGCTGGCTCACAGCTTTAATGCCAGTAGCTCACAAAGTAGAATTTTTGCTCACAAGACTCCACAGCTTAGAGGGAGCATTGCTCTGGAGGTATCTTTCCTGAGCTAAGTAAAAAATGTGTGAGCTGGAGGCTTAAAAACTGTGGGCTAGCTCACACTAGCTCAGCTTAGAGGGAACGCTGGTGCCCTCCCTGCTAACTAACGGACCCTCCACATTCTCGTGCACCTCCCACCTTCCCTTTTCCTCCCTCAGTGACGTATGACCACTTTTCCTTACAATATTGCAACATGCCCCCGTTGCTATAGTCACGCTTGTTTCCCCAGCCAGTAGTGGTAAGTGACTTCTCATGCATGGGCCAGTCGCCCCCTTTGTAAAAAAAAGAAGAAGAGAAGAGATTGGATTTATACCCTGCCCTTCACTACCCAAGGGAGTCTCAGAGCGGCTTACAAACTCCTTTCCCTTCCCTCCCCACAACAGACACCCCTGTGAGGTAGGCAGGGCTGAGAGAGCTCTTTCAAGAACTGCTCTTTTTCACATGGGTCATTGTCGGGAGGAACACAGGGAAGGTGGGAATGTTTGGTTATTTTATTCACACACACATGCACTCACATACCCCTCTTATGGGGTATGTGGTGGTCAGGGGAGCATCGTCTCTCCAGATGTGCGCAGGCAGGAGCTCCGCAGCATTGGATTAAACGACAGTTTATGGATTTTTGGGAGCCGCGCTGAGAAGCGTTGGCCTCATTTCATCCATTTCAAAAGCTCTTTTGACAGTTCGTCGTCACAGGGATTATTTATAGCGTGGTTTCCTTTTGGCGGAGATGGGGAGGGGGAGGTTGGCAAACACGACCTTCCGTACATCGTTTTGAAGTAGCACACTTTTCAGATTCTTGCACGATTCGGGCGCCCGAGTGCTTTTCGGATGGAATGATAACCCCCTCCTCCAGTACTTTGGGAAGATGGTGTTATTTGGAGGGGGAAGAAGTTGAAGGATGAACAGAGTTTTCATACATTCGGGTTTAAGAGGACACAGTGAAGGATGGATTCAGGCAAATTTACTAATCTTGAAAAGTGGCTGGGGGGGAAGGTGGGAATTGCCCCCAGGGTACAACACTGAGAGATTCTCTCCCTTCTGCCCCCAAAAGTCCAGGGCTCTTTTAATCCATCCCCAGAACGGTTTAATTATCACTTTCCAATGCCTGTCTGTCTACAAGAAGAAGAAGAGATTAGATCTACACCCCGCCCTTCACTACCCGAAGGAGTCTCAGAGCGGCTTACGATCTCCTTTCTCTTCACCTCCCCACAACAGACACCTGGTGAGGTAGGTGGGGCTGAGAGAGCTCTGACAGAGACTGCGCTTTTTCAAGGACAGCTGTGACAGAACTACGGCTTGCCCAAGGTCATCCAGCAGGTGCAAGTGGAGGAGTGGGGAATCAAACCCGGCTCTTCCAGATTAGAGTCCGCGCACTTAACCCCTACACCAAACTGGCTCCTACAAACTAGTACAGAGCCGCTAAGGTGTTTCTCCCTTCCTGGTTTTATCCTCACAGCAATCCTGCGAGATAGGTCAGGTCAAGAAAATGACTGGTGTTTGTCGTCCAAAGACCTACTCGGCAGTGTGAGGATTAGAATTTGGGTCTTTCAGACCCCAGTCCAACCCTTTAATCCCTGCGCTGTGCTGGATCTGCTGGTAGGCTAAAGGCAGTTTTTCATGGTGCTCTTTGACAGTATCAAACAAGCCTCTTTTTCTGACATTGGTTGGCTCGGTCCTTGCCAAAAAATATGTTAGTTTATATTTCTCTCTCAGGCTTCCTTTTTCGAGAGCCAGTTTGGTGTCGTGGTTAGGAGCACAGACTCTAATCTGGGAGGACGGGGTTTCATTCCCTGCTCCTCCACATGCAGTTGCTGGTGTGACCTTTGGTCAGTCACAAGTTCTCTCAGAGCTGTTCTCTCAAGAGCAGTCTTCGAAAGAGCTCTCTCAGCCCCACCTACCTCACAGGGTGTCTGTTGTGGGGAGGGGAAGGGAAATCTCAAGCCATCCTGAGACTCCTTTGGGTATTGAAAGGTGGGGTATAAATCCAATCTCCTCCTCCTCCTCCTCCTCCTCTTCTTCTTCGGATGTTATTTTCCCACAGGGCTGCTTTCACATAACCAAATCTGATTGGCTGTGAAGCATTTGTGACATCACCCTGGCTACTGGTTGGTCTCTAATAACCTGGCCTCACCTGTAGGACCAGTCCAAATGTTATTACCCTCACCAACATGTTTGCTTTATTATTTTATTTAATATTCTCCTAGCTAGCCATTCCTATCCTGTCCTGACCCAACTCGGTAAGAGGCCCAACCAATAAGGTTGGTAACCAAGCGGGAATTTGAACTCACATCTTTCCAGTCAGTGCCCAATATTGTATTTATTAGTTGTCTAATTCATTTATATGCCACCTTTCTCCCCAGTGGGGGCCCAAAGCAGATTACTTCCTTCTCTCCTCCATTTTATCCTCACAGCAACCCTGCGATGTAGGTAAGGCTGGGAGACTGTGACCGGCTCAAGGTCACCCAGCAAGCTTCCATAGCACGAGTGTGGATACAAACCCGGGTCTCCTAGATATTAGTCTGACACTGTTAACCACTACACCACACTGGCACAATGGCTGAATCTACAGTTGCCCTCACTTGCCTCCAGTTGCCTTCAGTGGCATCATCAGTAGCCTTGTGATGTAATCCAGTTCATCGGATGATCCCTCACTGAGAACTTGGGGGGGGGGGGGGAGACTTGTGTCATAGCAATAGAAAAGCCCCAGAGTCCAGTAGCACCTTAAAGACTAACAAAATTCGTGGTAGGGGAATGAGCTTTCGTGAGTCACTGCTCACTTCTTCAATGTGTATTTGACTCACGAAAGCTCATTCCCCTAGTGAAGTGAAGAAGTGAACAGCAATTCACTAAAGCTAAAACCCTACCATGAATTTTGTTAGTCTTTAAGATGCTACTGGACTCTTTTCTACTGTTATGGACAGACTAATAAGGCTACCCATCTTGATCTGTGTCAAAGCAGTAGCATTATTTGAAGGAAAAAATAACGCTGAGATCACAGGTTTGTTTGGTTTTTGCAGAACATTTCGACTGTACCCAAATTGTCATTTTGAGCGCCGGAAGTTTGCACTGGAGTATATTCTATACAGTCCTGCAGAAATCCCTTGAAGTGGGCGATGTAGATTCATAGTTTTATTTGAGCAGCTAAATAAAGTTTGGAATATTTGCAGGCTCGGCAAGGTTAACGTCACATTCCTTTATGGCAGGGAAAGTCAAGGAAAAGCTGTTACTGTGTGCAGAGTCAGAAATCTTGTGTCGATTGCTGGCATATGCGTTGTTTGAATAATGCAGCTACTTAGCATTTCCACAGAGCTGTCAAGAGTTTGAAGTCAGTAATAGTCTCTCCACATGTTACAGTTGGGAGATCTGAGGATGAGAATGATTTGCCTAAAGCTACCTAGGAAACCTCTGGATATTCCAGGTACCCCGGCATGGTGTAGTGGTTAGAGTGTCAGTCTAGGATCTTGGAGACCCAAGTTCAAATCCCGGCTCTGCCTTGGAAGCTTTTCTGGGAGATCTTGGCGCTCTTTCTCTCTGTCTAAACTAGAGAGCTAGTTTGGTGTAGTGGTTAAGTGCGTGGACTCTAATCTGGGAGAACCGGGTTTGATTCCCCACTCCTCCACTTGCAGCTGCTGGATGACCTTGGGCAAGCCATAGCTCTGTACCAGCTGTTCTCTCAAGGACAGCTCTGGAAAGAGCTCTCTCAGCCCCACCTACCTCACAGGGTGTCTGTTGTGGGGAGGGGAAGGGAGAGGAGTTTGTAAGCCCCTTTGAGACTCCAAGTGAAGGGCGGGATATAAATCCAATCTCCTCCTCCTCCTCCTCTTCTTCTTCTTTTAATCTACCTCACAGGGCTGTTGCAATGATAAAATGGAGGAAAGGCAAACAACGTAAGCTGTTCAGGGTGTGTTCCCCATCAGAGATAAATGTCAAAAATAAAATAAGTAACTAAATGTGGGCTCAAAGAAAATTCCACTGAACAGAAGCCTAATGACTGCTTTTATGAAGACAAAACGAAAATGGCGGGAAAGATCATGCACAATTTCAGGGTCTCCAGAACTCTTTATCATGCTGGAGGTTAGAATGCTGGGGGAGGAGGAAAATAGAGCCACAGTCTTCTTTAGGGTTGCCAACCTCCAGGTGGCACCTGGTGATCTCCCAGTATTATTGATTGACTTCCAGACGACAGAGATTAGTTCCTCTAGAGAAAATGGCTGCTTTGGAGGGTGGGCCCTAAGGCACTGTACCCAGTCGAGGTCCCTCCCTTCCCCAAACCCCACCTTCCCTGGGCTCCACTCCCCAAATCTCCAGGTATTTCACAACCTAGACCTGGCAACCCTAAATCCTTCAGGCCAGTTTTCTGTATCCTGAACGCTGTGTGAATGTGAATGGGGACAAGGTGGAAAAGGTATCAAGTCTGCGCCTTCTGGGGAGAAGATGAGGCTTCAGCAGTTCCCACTTAACAACTGAAAAACAAGCAGTTGATGAACTGTATCTCTAGTCCCTCAAATGGCTGAGAACAGTGGGAAAACATGATTTTATGAGCTCAGGGTGGCTCACGACAAAAACAAAACAATAAATATATGATTAAAAACCAGTTAAATAAAACAGGATAGCGGCAAAGAAACATAACATCAGTGCAGGGCATCCCAGTACGCTTCCCATGAAATGTTAGTAGGGTAATGGGCATCTTTGAGCAGAGGAGGCCAAAATGGAGGAAAAAACATCCATCACCTCAGCCAAAGGCCTGGCGGAGCAACTCCGCTTTACAGGGCCTGCAGAACTGTAGCAAGTCCCGCAGGGCCCTGATCTCATTTGGAAGTGTGTTCCACTGGGCAGGGGCCAGGGCAGAGAAGTCCGTGGCCCTGGTTGAGGCTAAGCAGATGTCCTTGAGGCCAGGAGTGCAAGGCTCTCAGGGGCATATCTGGGGAAAGACGGTCCTGAAGGTATACCCAACAAGTGTATGTACAAATGTGTGTGAATATGTGTGTGTGGGTATACAGTCTGTCTGTCTGTCTGTATACAAATGTGTATACAGTCTGTCTGTCTGTCTGTCTATTGCACGCTTTGGTTTTCTCCCCAATAGGGATCCACAGCACCTTGCAGTATCATTTTCCCATCTTCCATTTTATCCTCACAACAACCACAGCCCTGTGAGGTAGATTAGGCTGGCAGAAAGCGACTGGCCTACGATCACTTATCAAGCTTCCATGGCAGAGTGGGACCCATACTTAGGACTCCTAGTCCTTGTCGGAGATTTATGTTAGGGAATTCGGTAGCTAAAGAGTGAATGGAAGCCAAATACCTAGCTTTTCTGGTGGTGGTGGAAATAAATGGGGGAGGTGGCATTCGAACCAGGGGCATCGTAGGTTCCGGCTCACTCTTAAGCACTGTGCTACACCAGCTGTCCATCATGTAGTAATAGACAATTTCTCTCTGACGAGGGAGACTACACCTTTGATGTTTCCATTCTGTCCTTAAGAAGTTCCAAATCCCAGGGGAAATCTCCATTACAGCCCTGTTTCGGCACCCCCCCCCCCCCGGCATTCTCAGAAGAACAGTTGGAAACCTCCGAGCAGTAACTGAGCAGTTGGGGAACCGTCAGCCAAGACATCAAACTGTTTGCAAGGTTCCCCCCCACTTTTCTTGTTCTTCTTGCCTAATTCTGTCAGACACTTTTCGCTGCAATCCTGTTCCTTGTGTATAAACAGCTAACCACTTGCCAGCTCTTGGAACGGGCTCAGGGGAAGTTGGTTTTTTGCCATTAGTACGGAGGGGGCACAGAGGCGTGTTTCGCACAGCAGCTGGAGCCGCCCCGCCCCCCCCAGCACAGTCTGTGGGTATCCATTTTTCTACAGCGAAGGACGACTTTTTGAATGCTTCCACAACCGTCTCTGGTGTACATCCCCCAGGGCGATGGAGTAGAAGAGGGCCGCACGGGAAATTCAGTGGTTTATCGAGGAGGTGAATCTCCTGTTAAGTTACTCCAATTCCCCGCTTCGTTTTTTAATGAAATACGTCCCGGCATTATTATTTCGCCTTGTTGAGGGGGTGGAGGGAAATCACATAATATAAAAATGCCAGCTAACTATGTCCTCTGACCTGGATGGCACCGGCTAGCTTAATCTTATCAAATCTGGGAAGCTAAGTGTGGTTGGCTCTGGTCAGTACCTGGACGGGAGACAGCCGAGGAAGCCCAGGGTTGTTATACAGAGGCAGTCAATGGTAAACCACCTCTATGCGTCTCCTGCCTTGAAAACCCTACGGATCTCGGAAGCTAAGCGCGGTCAGCCTTGGTTAGTCCTTGGACGGGAGACCTCGGAGGAAATCTCAAGGTTGCTACGCAGAGGCAGGCGATAGCAAACCACCTCTGTCCATCTCTGCCCTGACCTGGATGGCCCAGGCAAGCCCGATCTCGTCAGATCTCAGAAGCTAAGCAGGGCCAGCCCTGGTTAGTACTTGGATGGGAGGGACCACCAGAGAAATTCAGGGTTGCTGCACAGAGGACCACAAAAGCAAACCACCTCTGAACATCTTACCTGGCCTGGATGGCCCAGGCTATCCTGAGCTCATCAGAGCTCAGAGACTAAACAGGGTCAGCCCTGATCAGTATTTGGATGGGCCACCAAGGACGTCCAGGGCGGCTGTTCTTTCCTTGCCTTGAAAACCCTGTGGGGGTTCCCCATAAGTCAGCTTTGAGCTGACAGCATTTTCCTCCACTAGCTAAGCCTGCAACGTACCCTGGGCCAAATTCAGTGGGATGCTAGAAGATCCCTGGACGGATCTTTAAAAGAGATCGAACACACACGGAGCTGCCTTATGCTGAATCAGACCACTAGTCTGTCAAGACCCTTGGTCCATCAAGGTCAGTATTGCCCACTCGGACTGGCAGCAGCTCTCCAGGGTCTCAGGCCGTGGTCTTCCCCATCACCCACTGCCTGGTCCTTTTAAATGGAGATGCCGGGAATTGAACCTGGCATCTTCTGTATGCGAAGCAGATGCTCTGCCACTGATCCACGGCCCCACTCCGTGACTCTCCAGGACCTCAGGCAGAGGTCTTTCACCTCACCTACATCAGGTCTTTTTAACTGGAGGTGCTGTGGATTGAACCTGGGACCTTCTTCTTTGAAAGCAGAGATTCTTCTACTGAGCCACAGCCTTTCCACTTCCCAGACCTTCCCATCTTCAAATCCCCATTCGTGCCCTGGACCTCAGTGACCTTGGGCCAGTCATGCACTCTCAGCCTAGCCCACCTCACAGGGTTGTTGTGAGGACAAGGTGGAGGAGAGGAGAAGAAGGTAAGCCACTTTGAGTCCCTGCTGGGAAGAAAGGCAAAGTATAAAATAAATACATGTAACTCTGCCTGGGAATAGTTCCCAGAGGGTCTTAAGTCAGTGTGGTGCAGTGGTTAAGAGCGGCAGACTATAATCTGGAGAACCGGGTTTGATTCCCCACTCCTCCTCCACGTGAAGCCTGCTGGGTGAGCTCGGGTCAGTCCCAAGTTCTTTCAGAACTCTCTCAGCCCCACCTGCCTCACAAGGTGCCTGTTGTGGGGAGAGGAAGGGAAAGTGATTGTAAGCTGGTTGGAAATTCCGCCTGTTCGCGGGGAGGGCGGGGTAAAAATCTGAAATAATAACAATAATAGAGTAGAGAAAATGGGGGTATAAAAACCTTCTTCTTCTAGCCACAAAGGCCTATTCTGCCCAGGGACAACCTGTCCTTTGAACATTTGACTACTCAACCCCCCCCCCCCCCAACAACTCTTGATGAGTTTTCAGTCAAATAATATTCAGGTGTTTTGTGTAAAGGGTTAACTTTCTTTAGGGGAAAAATGCTTGAGTTATCAATAAGTTTGATGCTGGTCCTAATTATTTTTGTTTTGTGTAAAAAGTTAACTTACTTTAGGGGAGAAATGCTCGAATTATCAGTAAGTTTGATACTGGCCCTAGTTGTTGTTATTTTTTAAAATGCCAAATTCAGTACTGGATGTTGTGTAACAACGGAAGTTGTAATGAATTATCAGAGCAATATTAAGTAACGTTTCCATAAATATGAAGCGTCACTCCCATTTGGCTTTTATCCCCACAAGGGTCAGTCAAGGCCATGTTTTTTTCAGAAAATGAAGCTAAATCAGAAATAACTCTGCTGCGTTCGCAGTGGGACGCTTTGGCCTCATCGACCGTTTGATAATATTTCGCCATGCTGGCCCACTGACTTGTGTGGTAAACTTAATTTAGCTAGAGATTAGACTTGGTGTTTGTTCACCCCAGGGAGGTAAGCCCCCACCCTCAAGAAACGAAGGAGCAGGGAAGAGTAGAGGTCTCCGTAGCAACGCTTGAGGAATGGCCAATATTGTCATGACCAGTGTTCCCTCTCAGCTGAGTTAGTGTGAGCTGGCTCACAGTTTTTTAGCCTCCGGCTCACACATTTTTGTCTTAGCTCAGGAAGGAGGGCTCCCGAGCAGACTGATTTATGCAGCAGCCAAATCGCTCGCTCACATCTTGAATGCCAGTAGCTCACAAAGTAGAATTTTTGCTCACAGGACTCCATAGCTCAGATGGAGCATTGCTCCTGACACAACAAACCTAATTCTTCTTCCAGCTGTATTGCTGTAAATGACCTGCATGGTTACCCACTGAGAATGTATCCATCGATAGCAAGCAGACAAACTAGTTTATTCTACATAAAAGTCAATTTCCCTTTTTCTAATGGATTTCATTGGTGTTAATTACAGGAGTGGATTATTTTTCCTCCCAAGATAGTTATGTGGTGGATTATTGTCCGCGGTAAGGGTGGTAGTATGCTGTAAGTCCCTTTCCCCTAGACCAGGGGTGGGCAAACTGTGGCTCGGGAGCCGCATGCGGCTCTTTCACATATATTATGTGGCTCCCGGCAGGGCGGCTGGGGAAGCTAAATATCATGAGCAAACAAATATCATTGGACAAATTAATATAATTATCAATATCTGCCTTTACCCCTTTTGTTATTATTTTTGGCAGTCTCATTTAATGTTAATAAAAAGCAAATTTGCTTATTCTCCAATAAAAGCAGGTAATATTTGTTCATGTCTTGTGGCTCTCAAACATCTGATGTTTATTCTATGCGGCTGTTACGTTA
Organism: Lepidodactylus listeri; assembly: GCA_029233225.1. Taxonomy (NCBI): domain Eukaryota; kingdom Metazoa; phylum Chordata; class Lepidosauria; order Squamata; family Gekkonidae; genus Lepidodactylus; species Lepidodactylus listeri. Next base: position 96,227,718 of record JARCFY010000011.1, on the reverse strand, counting down.
AGCAAGTTTGGCCACCCCTGTTCTAGGTGGCTCTTACGCTGAGCAAGTTTGCCCACCCCTACCCTAGTGGGGCGGGGGATACTCCGCCCCCCCACCCCCGTTTCCATTGGCCGCTGCCACTCTGAGCAGAGAAAATCACATGCAGTATCACATCACTTCCTGTGAACAAATCTGGAAGTGACAGAGGGTGGCTCTAGGAATCACCAGAAACTCCATGGTTTTCCCGTAGAGTCTTAGGCGATTCCTAGAGCTACCCATGTCACTTCCAGTTTTTTTCACCTCCTGCCCACAGGCCTCCCACCAGTTGCCCTCGACACTAAGGTCTTGAACAGATGCTGACATGTATATCTTCTAACATCATAGGACTGATGACTAGAAACTCACCCTGGCCACAGACACCCAGGAACCCGCATTCAGTACCACATCGTGGATTCTTTGTAGGTAAAACTGCAATGTGGTCCCTGCATTTAACTGAAGCGAGGGGCAACAGCAGACCCTTGAAGTGCAGAAAAGAGTTTTGTGTGAACAAAACATTTGCAAATCAATCCTCTTTCTCCACTGTAACTGAGAAAGATTTTTGCTATTCTCCGTCTTCTCTGCTTGAACTCCGGGACTTTAAAAATACCAATTTCAAAATTGGTCTGCCAGGCTCTCCCTGCAATTAGCATTTCCTTCCTGATTGTTTGGATCAAAGGCAGTGTTGCCCTTGCGGAATTATTTACTTTCCCTTTTTAGAGTCCCTCCCAGGGGAATGATAATTTCAGCTGGTAAGTCTTTCTTCCCTCCCCCGCCCCAGCTTCCTAGTTTTCATGCATGTAATTTCAAGAGGCAAATATTTACTTGTTTGATCGGACACGAATAATTCAGTAGCCAAAACAAGATATTTTGGAGGGGGGGGGACATGGGAAAGAGTTGTAGGAGAACATTTGTCAGCTTGGTTTCAAGGTGATTGACCAGGAAGTATAATGAAACCTGTTGTGTAGAGAGGTGGTACAATGTTTCGATAGGGATACCAACCTCCAGGCAGGACCTGGAGAGCTCCTGGAATTGCAACTGATCTTCCGACTAGAGATCAATTCCCCTGAGGAAAATGGCTGCTTTGGAGGGTGGACTGTGTGGTAATATACCCCACGGAAGTAACTCCCCTCCCCAAAACATAGCCTTCCCAAAGCTCCACCCCCAAAGCTCCACGAATTTCCTAACCTGGAGTTGGCAACGCTAGGGCTACCACTGAGGCAGTGAGAGTCCATCTCTGATTCTTCTGCTGCCAGTTAGGCACTAGAAGGTGAGTTCAGAAAATGGCTTACAGTTAAAGAACACTTTTAGACTGTTTATGATAAGGTCCTCTTTCAACCGTGCATTTTCTGTGGTGGCCCCCTCACCCGTGGAACTTCCTTCCTCAGTGGCCTGCTGGGCACCTAAGACTTTTTTGGTCCCCCCAAATTTCCAGCTGGCTTTGGCTGTATATACTTGTTTTTCCTCTTTCCCCACTCCTTTTTCCTTTTCCTTTTTTCTTTTTTTTTGCTACATGTCCGTTTTGGTAATTTGATGTGTTTTCTGCCACTTGTTATTGATTCTTCATGGAGGTGTCTGAACAGTTGATCAGACGAGAGGTGGGGAATAACTGTGATGGGCTCTATCTGTCTGGTCTGGCGATCTCCCAGAATCACAAGTGGTCTTCAGATGACAGAAATCAGTTCCCCTGGAGGAAATGTCTGCTTTGGAGGGTGGACTCTGTGGCTTTATACCCTGAGGAACCGGCTGGCCACTCTGTGTGAAACAGGATGCCGGACTAGATGGACTATTGGTCTGATCCAGCAGGGCTCTTCTTATGTTCTTATGAAGGCCTTGGTCTCTATGCCCTGTTGTTGGCCCTCCAGAGGAACTGGTTGGCCACTGTGTGAGACAAGATGCTGGACTAGGTGGACTGGTCTGATCCAGCAGGGTTCTTCTGATGTTCATACGAAGGCCTTGGCCTCTCTGCCCTGTCGCTGGCCCTCCAGAGGAACTGGTTGGCCACTGGGTGAGAGAGGATGTTGGACTGGATGGACCACTGGTCTGATCCAGCAGGGCCTTTCTGATGTTCTAATGAAGGCCTCGGCCTCTATGCCCTGTTGTTGGCCCTCCAGAGGAACTGGATGGCCACTGTGTGAAACAGGATGCTGGACAAGATAGACCCTCACTGGTCTGATTCAGCAGGGCTCTTCTTACGTTATGTCCACAGCTTAAGGGAAATGGCAGTGCCTTTGAGACAGCAGCAGTCCTCAAACCAATCCCGCCCCTCAAACGTATTTGCATGCCTAGCAACTGACATATTTGAGAATAAGGAAAAGAGGGGTAGGCTGTTAATTGTCCTGGAAAAGAAAGGTCCAGGAATGAACGTGGGTGCACAGGACTAGCCAGCTAGAAGCTCAGCTCCTGGTCTGGAAGTGCAGCCAAATGACTCTGAAAGGTTTGGGGAAGGAGAGATTTTTCCAAGACAAGGAGAAATTATTTTCTCCAAGATGGACTAGGCATGGATTCAAATCAGGCAGCAGGCAGATAGGTCTCAAGGGACCCAGAGAAAGAGTTCAACGGCTTGGCCTTTTCAGCGACGATTCCATCTAGAAGGCTGGTGTTATATGTAATAATAAAACTGCAACCTAGCAAGCTTTTGAGCTTCACAGAAATCCTTGGCTGGTGGAAAAAAAACCCACACTTGTGGATGTGGAATGAGTATGATTGCCAACTCTGGTTTGGGAGATTCCTGGAGATTGGGGGGCAAAACCAGAGGAGGATGGAGTTTGGGGAGAGAGCTCAGCGGGGAAGTAACTGCATAGAGCCTGCCTTCTGAGAATATCATTTCCTCCAGGGGAACTGATCTCTGCCATCTGGAGATCAGGTGTAATTCCGGGGAGACCCCACCTGGAGGTTGGCCGAAGAACAATAACCTGTGCTCAACAAAAAACCAATCAATCATAGACAGATGTATCAAAATATAATATAGAGGGCACAGTCTGATACAATTCAAATACTGTGATGAAATTAGATATAGAAAGCCATGTTGTGCATCCAGAAGACACTGATATTTTAAGAAATCCGGGACCACGGCCGATTTCTCACCAACTCATACACCAGAACACTTAACAACATGGAATACAATCTTCAGAATTTAAATAGTCCCAAAACAGGGTTTGAGAATTTAAGGAGGGTTTAAAAATTCTCTCTTGCGAATTCTTAAACCCTCCTTTGGGACTATTTAAATTTTGAAGATTGTGTTCTTTCTTATTAGAGTTCTGGTGTATTGGTGTATGAGTTGATAAGAAATCGGCCGTGGTCCCGGATTTCTTAGAATATCAGTGTCCCTTGATGCTTAGTGTGTTCACGTTGTTAAAACATCATGTCGTTTGGATGTTCGTTGTTTGTTTATTTTGAAAATAATGAAATATTTAAAAAAAATTAAAATATCAGTGTCTTTTGGACGTACAACATGGCTTTCTGTATCTGATTTCATCACAGTATTTGAGTTGTATTGGACTGTATATTTTGATGCATTTGTCTATGATTGATTTGGTGTTTTTTTAAATTGTTGAGCACCGTTTATTGTTCTTTGGCATATGTCACCTGTGCTGCTCTTTTGTTTTGTCTTTTTATTTCCCACCTGGAGGTTGGCAACCCTAGGAACGAGCCATTTTCCATCCCCGTTCTTGGAGTTTTAATCTAGAGACGAGCACAGAACACGCCACCTTTAAACTACTGAGCTGGTCCTTCTCGCCGGCTCTCTCCGTGGGGGTTAGAGAGCCACCGAAGTTTTGATCTGCTGAGAAACTGGAGGGTTGGCGAAATATCTTGTTTTAATTTTTTTTACCTTTTGTTTGTTTGTTTGTTTCAGTTCTCCCGAGCCAGACCCACCACAGCCCTCTGAAGCGGTCTGTGTCCCTTACCCCACCCATGACCGTGCCCAGCCAGCCTCTCGGGCACGGATGGATGTCTCACGAGGACTTGCGTGCCAGAGGATCCCAGGGTCTCCCTTCCGATCATGCGCCCCTGTCTCCTCAAAGCAGTGTAGCCTCTTCGGGAAGTGGTGGGAGTGAACACTTAGAAGATCAGACTTCTGCTCGTAACACATTCCAGGAAGAAGGGAGTGGTATGAAAGGTGAGTGGAACCCTCCCCCACCAAAAAACCCTAGATTTCCCTTTCTCGCTTGTTTAAACTGCACATGCTCACGTGCGGGGACCCCGAAATCACTTGCCAGGGCACCATTCAAAAACAGGAGGGTGTGGTTATGTATTCTGAGTAAACTTGGTCGGGGGTTCCCAGCAGGGTGCCTGTGAGTACCGTGGGGCCGACAGACACCTTTCTTATATAATCTTTTTCATATTTTTTATTTTGTGTGTGTGCTTGCATGCCTGGAAGTCATGGCGACTTCTGGCGACCCCTTGTGGGGAATGGACATTTCAGAGAGGTGGCTTGCTATTGTCTGCCTCTGCATCCCGGCTCCAGTATTCCTTGGAGGTCTCCCTTCCAAGTACTTAACAGGGTCAGCCCTGCTTAGGTTCTGAGATCTGATGAGATCGTGCTCAGGATAGGATAGGATAGGATAGGATAGGATAGGATAGGATAGGATAGGATAGGATAGGTAGATAGATGGATAGATAGATATTATAAAGAAAATACAGAAAGGAAAAAAGGGTTATCTAACTTAATTGAATATATCATAAATGATTAGGTACAGGTTTCCCTTGCTCGGAAGCTAGTCGAATCCGACTCTAGGGATGCGGTGCTCATCTCCGTTTCCAAGCCGAAGAGCCAGCCCTGTCCAAAGACTTTTCCCGTGGTCGCATGGCTGGCCTGACTAAATGCCGAGGCGCACGGAACGCTGTTCCCTTCCCACCAAAGCGGTACCTATTTATCTACTTGCAATTTCTTGTTTTTGAACTAAGTTGGCAGGAGCTGGGGCTAAAGATGGGAGCTCACTCCGTCACACAGCACTCGGGTCTCGAACTGCCAAACTACAGACCTTCCGGTCTGCAGTTCAGCGTCGTAACCACTGAGCCACCGCAGCCTTTTCATAAATGATTATATATAACCAAATGTCTGACTGACACTTTTCTTGATGCCCACCAAGAGTTTTGGGAAAGTGATCAGGGCAAGGTGGGACTTCGACCCTGCAGGGCTTCTGCTTAAGTGTTGGGAGATTTGATTGGCTGTGCAGATTTTTAAAGCACAAGAGTCTTCATTGTGTGGCTGAAGGTAAGCAGTGGCAGCCATTGTATACTTGGCTCTGCCTCCTGTAGCGGCCATTTTGTGGCTGTGCCCGCCATGCTATGTCAGAATTCCAAAAGTACCTGCAGGCTCAGAAAGGTTGGGGACCCCTGGACTAGATGTGCCCTCCACTCTGAGAGCCAGTTTGGTGTAGTGCTTAGGAGCGCGAACTGTAATATGGGAGGACCGGTTTCGATTCCCCAACACATGCAGCTGCTGGTGTGACCTTGGGTCAGTCACAAGTTCTTTCAGAGCTGTTCTCAAAAGAGCTCTCTCAGCCCCACCTACCTCACAGGGTGTCTGTTGTGGGGAGGGGAAGGGAAAGGAGATTGGAAGCCGCTCTGAGACTCCTTTGGGTAGTGATGGATGGGCTATAAATACGTTCTCTTCTTCTTCTTGTCTCAGAGCCTCCTGCTGTGGCGACGGAGCATTTTGATTGGTGCTTCTTGGTGTGTCGTCATTTAAAATGGTCTCCGGTAACAGTTAGGAAGCCCTGACCTTGGATGGCCGAGGCTGGCCCAGTCTTGGCAGCTTTCAGAAGCTAAGAAGGGTCAGTCCTGGTTATAGATCAAGATGGGTAGCTCTGTTAGTCCATCTGTAGCAATAGAAGAGAGTCCAGTAGCACCCTCAAGACTAACAAAGTTTGTGACAGGGGATTAGATGTCGTGAGTCACTTCTGACTTATTCAGATGCATTCCTGGTTAGTACTTGGATGGGAGACTGCCAAGGAAGTCCAGGGTTGCTACGCAGAGGCAGGTAGCGGCCAACCACATCCGTTAGCTTGTCATTTTGAAAACCCTACAGGGTGGCAGTTAGTCAGTTGTGCCTTGCCAGCACTTTCCACCAACAAAAGCATTCAGGACACTGCATTTAGGGTGCAAGATCTGAGTCCAGCAGTGCCCCCAAACCTTACTTTTCTACTGCAAACCAGCCTCCCTGAAACTTCTCCTCATGCAAGTTGGGGTGGTCTTTAAAAATGTTTTTGATAGGTTCAAGGGCGTGAGCGTGCATCAGAATAATTTGGGGAGGGGTGTGATAAATGAACATTCAGTGTATGGTAGGTACCCTGCGGCTCACACATCTGTGGACGACTGCCAATTTAAAAAAGAGGAGGAGATTGGATTTATACCCCATCCTTCATTCAGAGTGAATAAACATCTGGAGCAGAGGTCCATCCGTGGCTATTAGCCACAAGGTATGGATAGGAACTCTCGGTCTGGGGCAAGTGATGCTCTGTATTCTTGGTGCTTGGGGGGGGGGGCAACAGTGGGAGGGCTGCTAGTGTCCTGGTCCCACTGGTGGACCTTCTGAGGGCACCTGGTGTTTTTGGCCACTGTGTGACACAGAGTGTTGGACTGGATGGGCCACTGGCTTCGCTTATCTTCTTATGAGTCTCAGAGTGGCTTACAATCTCATTTCCCTTCCTCTCCCCACAACAGATGCCCCATGAGGTAGGTGGGACTGAGAGAGCTCTGACTGAGAACTGCTCTTGAGGGAACAGCTCTGCAAGAACTTATGATAGACCCAAGGTCACCCAGCTGGTTGCATGTGGAGGAATGGGGGAATCAAACTCGGTTCTCCCAGATTAGAGTCTGCGTGCTTAACCACTACACCAAACTGGCTGTCTTGCGTGTTATACTTAGGCAGGTTAATGCCTCGGAATAACGGCCAGCAGGCCAGGAGAATTCCTCACTCTCCTTTAGCAGTGAGGCTTGCTGGGCGTGATCTCAGGCCAGTCTTTCTCCCTGCCTCACCTACCTCACGGGGTTGTCGGGAGGGGATAAAATACAGGAGATGAGAGCCACACTCTCCTCTCTGAGCTGTTTGGAGTTAGATGTATCATTCATTTGATGGCCCTCACGGCTGTGGCAATAAAACATGAAAAGCTTTTAGGGAACACGGCCCAGCTGTGAATTCTTCCTCTTATTTATTGATGTATTTATTACATTGCTCCCTCGGGAGCTCAGACCAGCTTCAGTGGTTTGTCTCTCTCTCACACACACACCCCTCCCATTTAGCCCCGTAACAAGGGTGACCTCAGATCACCCTTTAAGCTGAGCGGAGGTTTGACTCTGGGTTCCCTCAGTCCAAGTCTAATGCCCTAGCCGCTGATATAATCCTGAATTACTGTCGTGTGGAGAATAATTCTCCTGCCCTAACCTGGATAGCCCAGGCGAGCCTGATTCGGTAGCACCTAAAAGACCCAACAAGATTTCCAGGAGATAGATCAAGATGGGTAGCCAATGTTAGTCTCTCTGTAGCTGTAGAAAAGAGCAAGAGCACCTTAAAGATTAACAACATTTGTGGCAGGGGAGGGGATTTTGTGAGTCACTGCTCACTTCTTCAGATACAGCTAGTGAGTCCAAGCTCTCCTTGTCGGATACAGATCGCCATTCCTCCTTGTATCTGACAATGGGCGCTTCAACTCTCAAAGGGTTGTACCCTTGAAGTCTTGTTGGTCTTTAAGGTGCTATTGAACTCCAACCTGACTGGTCTGAGCTTGCATCTTGTGTAGCAAAAGTGGGCATTGCAACTAGTTATGGAGACACTCCGCCGTGGGGGAGGATCATTCCGCTGCTGCAGCCACAATGGGGTGCCAGTTGCCCCAAACAGAAAGAAACCCGGCTCAGATCAGTGGACAAGACTTGGAGGTTGGGTGAGAAGAGGAGAGGAGCAGCGTCAGAGGCAATAAAGGAAGAAGCCGGGGAGGTAGTTGGCCTCTCCACAGCGGTCTGAAAGGTTAATAAGATCTGGCCAAGTGTCAAAAGGCTGAGAAAAGGAATATTTAGTCTGGAGAAGGGGAGGTTGAGGGGGACACGATTGCTTTCTTGAAGTATATGAAGGGCTGCCGCTTAGAGGAGGTCAGGGACTCGCAATAGTGGGTTTAAAATTAAGGGTGGGAAGGTACTGGCTGGATATTAGAAAGAACTTTATAACAGTCAGAGTTGTGTAACAGTGGAATGGGCTGCCTAGGGAGGTGGTGATCTCCCCCTCACCGGCAGTCTTTAAGCTGTGGCTGGACAAACACTCATGAGGGATGCTCTAGGCATCCCTGAGCAGGGGGTTGGACTAGATGGCCGCTTCCAACTCTGCGATTATATGATTCTATATATCAGGCTCGATGGACCAATGGTCTGGCTTGGTTCCATATAGGAAAGTCCCCAGTGGAAAAGGGTAGCCTGATCTTGTCAGGTCTCAGAAGCTAAGCCGGGTCATTTGGATGGGAGACCTGCTGTTTGGTATTTGGATGGGAGACCTGCAAGGAAGTCCAGGGTTGCTACGCAGAGGCAGGCAAAAGCGAACTGCTGCTGTTCGTCTCTTGCCTTGGAGACTTTCCAGGGTGGCCGTTAAAAGCACTTTCCACCACCACCAAATGGGCAGAGAAAGGTTCTGGCAGTCCCCACAGCCTGCTCAGGGATACAAGGGCACAGCTATCCCTTGCCAGGACAACTCCTGCTGGCTCCCGGTGCTGTCCCTGGTCCTGAAATGCACCCATCTAACTAGACAAAGGTCATGGGCAATTTAGTCACTGATGTTGCTTTCGGCTGCCAGTTATCTTTGGCTACACTACAGCTTCCTTCAAGGCTTCTGCAGGTTTTTAGCCTGATGGGCAGAAGACATTGGCCTTCAGCTCCTCATCTACACATCCATGCTTTTCAAGGAGCCGTACTGAGCCACTCCTCTTTGCCTGGGGTTCCTGTGCTCCCTCACTCGGTTCAGAATGTGGTTCATATTCTAGGGAGAGGCAGTAAGTTTCCCTTGCAGCTACCTGATCTCCATGAATCACTTCATGAAGAAAGCCAGTTTGGTGTAGTGGTGAGGAGCGTCGGCTCTAATCTGGGAGAACCAGGTTTGATTCCCCACTCCTATGCGTGCAGCTGCTGGTGTGACTTTGGGTCAGTCATAAGCTCTTTCAGAGCTCTCTCATGAGCAGTTCTGGAAAGAGCTCTCTCAGCCCCACCTACCTCACAGGGTGTCTGTTGTGGGGAGGGGAAGGGAAAGGACATTGCAAACCGCTCTGAGACTCTGAATGAAGGGCAGGGTATAAATCCAATCTCCTCTTCCTCTTCTTCTCTTCTCCTGGGGGAATAGGGGACTCTGAGAACATAGGAAGAGCCCTGCTGGATCAGACCAGTGGTCCATCTAGCTCAGCATCCCATCTCACGCAGTGGCCAACCAGTTCCTCAGGAGATCCAACAACAAGGCATAGAGGCTGAGGCCTTCTCCTGATGTTGCCTCCTGGCACTGGGACTCAGAGGTCTGCTGCCTTTGAACACAAAGTTTCCCTTTGGTCACCATCGCTAGTAGCCACCGATAGACTTCTCCCCCATGTATGCTCTCCAGTTACCAGCATGCCTATAAGTGGGATGCCACAATTTGGACCCGCTGCGGTTTCTGAATATTCTTCAAAAGTGGTTCCACATAGAGCACACTGCAGTAATCCAGCCTTGAGGTTACCATAGCAGGTATCTCAGTTCGTTTGTTGCTTGTTCGGGGGCCTTTTCTTGCTGTCAATTCACAGCCGACTTATGGCGACCTGATAGGGTTTTCCAGGAAAGAGACCAACAGAGATGCCTACCTCTGCGTAGCGACCCTGGACTTCGTTAGTGGTCTCCCATCCAAATACTGACTGGGGCTGACCCTGCTTGGTGTCTCTTTGTCTAATTTTCTTGCATCATTGGGGCCCAGAGTCACTATCTCTCGGACTATTTTATTTATTTTGGTTCTTGGTCTTCTGATTATTTTTTAAAATGACATCTTTATGCTGTTGTACGTCACCCCGGGAGCCAATTGCCGCGTAAATTCTTTCAATAAATACAACATCAGCTTTGCTAAAGATAGTTTCAGAGGATCTGCAGTAGAACAGCTGGATTTTCAGGGTATTGTCTTTCAGGAGTCAAACGTCCCTCCGTCTGATACAGAGATCTCCATTCCAACTTGTACCTGATGAAGGGAGCATCAACTCTCAATTTTTATTTATTTATCTATCTATTCATTTTTGAGACTTCTGTCCCGCCCTACCCTGCAAGCAGGCTCAGGGCTGCTTACAAAAGCTTTCACCACCACCCCAATCTTTTTTATTATTATTTATTATTATTAAATTAAATTTCTTTATCGCCTAATTCCTGTAAGACAACAAGGCTCTCAGCGACGTACATCATTTAAAAAGCAATCAGAAGCATTTTAAAAACAATTAAGAATCAATAGATAAATCTCAGATGGCGCTAATATATACATTTTTCTCCAACCCACTCCAGACTGTGCTTTCTTCTCACGGGCGGCTGGGGGGGGGGGGGGGGGGGAAGAAGGCCAAAAAAGCAGGAGTGGAGAAAAAGAAGAGGGTGCCGGATATGATGGAAACCATTGCTGCCCTCAACCAAAGGCCTGGTGGAACATCTCTGCCTTGCAGGCCCTGTGGAACTGCATTAAATTCCACAGGGTCCTGGTGGAATTCAGCAGAGAGTCAGGTCCAAAAAAGCCCAGGCCCTGATTGAGGACAGCTGGAAATCCTTTGGGCCGGGGATCACCAGCAAGTTGTTCTCCGCAGAGCATAAAGCTCTCCTGGGGACGTACCAGAGGAGGCGGCGACAAAGGTATGCTAGTTGGTCTCTAAGGGGCTATGGTGCTTGAGTCTGGCTTTCCTAGCAAACACATCCTGGCCCTCCCTCTTGTGGAAGATCCTCTTGCTTTGGAGGAAATCTCCCTGAGCCGAAGGAAGGCGCTGCCCTTAGGTGGGCAGGGCATTAGGGTACTGGCTGCTACGTGAGCCAGTTTGGTATAGTAGTTAAGTGCGCGGACTCTAATCTGGGAGAACCGGGTTTAATTCCCCACTCCTCCACTTGCACCTGCTGGATGACCTTGGGCAAGCCATAGCTCTGTACCAGCCGTTCTCTCAAGGACAGTGGTCTCAGAGCTCTCTCAGCCCCACCTACCTCCCAGGGTGTTTGTTGTGGGGAGGGGAAGGGAAAGGAGTGTGTAAGCCGCTCTGAGACTCCAAGTGAGTAAAGGGCGGGATATAAATCCAATCTCCTCCGCCTCTTCTCTGTCTTCTTTTATAAATAATAAATAAATAATTTTTTCTACGTTGGCCATCAGGCCGTACCCATGAGTCATCGAGGGTCTGCATGCTTGGCCACTCAACTGTGCCGTCCAAAACCTAACGATTTCAACTGGCCTCTTTGCTTGCAGATGTTCCCGCCTGGCTGAAGAGTCTTCGCCTCCACAAGTACGCTGCCCTTTTCTCCCAGATGACATATGACGAAATGATGGCCCTGACCGAGTGTCAGCTCGAGGCACAAGTAGGTCTCAGATGAGCTAAGGAGAAATTCCTGCTGGCTCACACCAGCCATGTGGCTCAGCGGTAGAGCCTCTGCTTGGCATGCAGGAGGTCCCAGGTTCAATCCCCGGCATCTCCAGTTAACAGAACCAGGTCATTTCAGAGGTTAGCCATTTTGGTCTGCAGTAGAACAGCTATATTGGAGTCCAAAAGGGCCTTAGATAGCAATAAGATTTGGGGAGTATGAGCTTTTGAGTCAAAACTTTCTTCATCCCATACTTGACAAAGGGCGCTTTGGCTCTCCAGAGCTTACACCCCAAAATTCTTGTTGGTTTCTGAGGTGCTTCTGGACTCCAGTGTGAGATTGTGCCAATAGATGTAGTCCACAACAGGTCTCCTTAAACAGAAAGTCCTTTATTTGCAGAAAAGATCTTGTTGGTCAAATACACTTCTTCTGTTAGTAATGCCCAAGCATAGGAATACAACTACAGTCATACCTGATACGAAATAAGCCCACCTCAACTTCCACCAATCAGTTGGGAGAATTATTGGCACCCAAATATACTGGCCCACCGTTCCCAAGGAAAGCGCGGTAAATTAGGTTCCCAAGCAAAGACATTGCCAGGATCTGTGGGGCGGATGTTCCCAAGGGTAAAATCAAGCAAAGGAGCAATTTCCACCTGTGAATAAAATAACATGTAGCAGGAGGATTCCAGCTCAAGGCCGTGAGCTAACGAGACGCGAAAGAGAGATAAGAGTAAGGAAAAGCTAATAAGCAGCGAGCATGCGCAGAGCGAGCAAGAAGCGCATTCCTGCGGTGGGAGTCACTCTACCGATGCTATCTCCCGTCCGGGACCTAGAAGAGCAGGTATGGAACCCAAAACAAAGGCAATGTTAAATGACCATCAGGAAAGGCTATAGAAACCATTGGCAGTACTAACTGACATGCTTGCAACAGATTCATTGGCAGTGCTAACTGACATCCAGCCTAGATCCAGGCAGGAGGTGATTTGAAAGACCTCTGCCTGAGACCCTGGAGAGCTGTTGCCGGCCTGAGTAGGAAATGCTGACCTTGATGGACTCATGATCGGGGTTCAGGATAAGGCAGCTTCAAGTGTCTCTCTGTGTGAAAACAGGTTGTATCCTGGTGAAGGAAGCCTTAGCCGATTGATCATACGGGTTTTAACTAAGGCATGAAATCTGATTACCTTTGCATGTGGATTAGACAGTTCTCTGAAAGCAAAGTTTGCGCTTGTTGGTTCAGTAGACGGTCATGCAGATTTAGGCAAGGAACAGGTGCCTCTTCCAAGACAGCAAGGCCAAAGCGGAGGACACTGTAGAATCCAAGAAAGCACCAGAGACTCAAAAAATTTTTCTAGTCCATGGGAAAAAGACAAAAAGTTTAACAAACGTTTACGAGCACTGAATATGTTTATTAAAATGATAGAACTAGGAAAAGTGTCAGGGCCTTACTAAATTTGTCACTGAGAAACCTGCGAGTGGCCCTCAGGTGAATTACACCGCCTCACCTGCTAGGTCTCAAGCTCCTACAGAAGAGCTACATTTGAATTCAGTACCGCCTTAGAGACCAACAAGATTTTTGGGGTATAAGCTTTTGAGAATCAATGCTCTCTGTATCTGACGAAGGGAGCTCTGACTCTTGAAAGGTCATACCCCGTGTTATGTATTGGGACTGAATCACCCTAGAGACTGGCTGAGCTTGCAGCACAAGAACAATAGCCAACCAGGACTCTGGAGTAAACCAATCAAGTAATAATGTTTTGTAAATAGCCTGTCATGGGAAGTGAGTGTGTGTGGGGTGGAGTGTTTTGCATACATATAAGCAGGGCTTTGGCCCTGCTAGGGTTGTCTTTTTCTCGCTTAACTCACTTAATAAACTATGAGCCGATCACTCTATGCGTCTGAACCTAGTATATTTCACCCCAGAAATCCTGTTGGTCTCTAAGGTGGTACTGGCTACCCTCCTGAAAGAAGCTTCTATAGAACCACCATCTTGGGGGTCTGGGGCTGCTTTCTGAGAAGGACTTGCCACTGGCGCGCATGCGCAGAGAAGAGAGGGTGTCATGCCTCTTGCCTCATTTCTCACACACACCGAAAGGAACAGCAAGAGAGCCAGGGGCGGTCTCTCAGCAGTGGGGAAGAACTCTTGGTAGCACAGGCGGGTTGAGAAGCTCAGATTCCTCCTCTTCCTGTCACATGACAAGTGACTTCCTGCCAAATGCTTGCAGCTCAATGGATCCCATGGTGCTGCCTGTGGTTTAAGATAGTCTGGGTTAAATTAATGGGGTTAGCTAAACGGCTTAATGGGTTTAGATTAATTAGCACAGGCGGATTGAGAAGTTCAGACTCCTCCTCTTCCTGTCATGTGACAAGTGACCTCCTGATAGTTGCTTGCGGCTCAGTGAATCCTGTTCTGCTGCCGGTGGTTAAAGATCATCTGGGAAGGCTGAAGACCACCAGGTTTAGATGAATTGGTTAAGTTTTTGATTCGTTAACTAAGTGTTGCTGCCCTGCTGGACGTTCCTTGTTTTCTTTGGCACTGCCTTGAAAACGGTGTCGCAGTATCTCTGTGGTTGAAGCTCTCTCTCTCTCTGTGTTTGTGTGTGTGTGTGCTAAAGTTGTATTTTTGTGTTGCCGTTACAGAATGTTACCAAAGGCGCAAGGCACAAAATTGTGATAAGCATCCAGAAGCTAAAAGAGAGGCAAAACCTTCTCAAGTCCTTGGAAAGGGTAAGACAACTCAGCTTGTCCCTGAAAATATACACAATGTTTGCTATTTCGGTTGTGTGTATTGGCAGTTAAAGCACTTTTTTGTCTCCGGGTCCCCTGTATGCAAAGGGCTGACTTAGAAGTCATTACTTTGCTTCTGTCTTCCATGCCCGCACAGCCATTGGCTGAGGTGCTCTGATGTCATGGCATGTTCTGTGTCTGTAGGGAAGAAGAAACAGAGATAGGCCAGAAAAAAAGGTGGAAAATGAGGAGGGCAGAGGAGGGAGAGGGGAAGAGGAAGCAGGAGGGAGTCTAAAAAGAGAGACAGCAGCAGTAACCCTTGTTAGGGCAGAAAGGTGGGATATAAATTTTATTTAAAAAATGCATCAAAACAGCTGATTGATTGAAGAAGTGTGGTATAAATGAAGTAAATAAATAAAAAGGGATTGGAATGCTGCAGATTTTCTCACTAAGGTGTTTGACAGTCAAACTTACAATAGTTGACCGTGACAATCAGATGTAAGCCAGTCACCCAGTTTGTTTGGTTTGCCCCAAACAACTCAAATGGCCGCCAAACAGATTTGTTTCAGTTTTGTTTCTTCTTTTCCCAGAAGTGTGCATGAGTGAAAATACTGACAGTCCAAACAGGTTAGGCTGGTGGACTGGATGGGCCATTGGCCTGATCCAACATGGCTTCTCTTACGCTCTTAGGGGCCATTATTGTTGCTAAGGACTTACTTAGGTGAAAACAGAATGGTGGTTTTTTTTCATAAACACAGCATTCATTTATGGCTGTTTTATGAGATTTGGGCTGCCTGAACTTTCTGTTTAAAGAATTTCCTGTTAAGCAGAACAGCAGTGCAGCAAGGAAGAAAGAATAGAACCTGTTCAGGCTGTGTGGGGACAGACACTTGCAAAAAGCCAGTTGTGTGTACTGTCCTCTTAGGAAGGAATAGCTGAAATAACCTGCCGAACAGCCACCAACAGGTTGGCGAACAGACGAACAGTCCGTTGAAAATTGGCTCCCCATTCGCAGCTTGGTGAGCAGGAGGTGAGCCAAACCAGCGGGTGTTTGAATGTCTTTAGCATGGACACTAGAAAAGGAGGAGTGGAGGAAGAAGTGGTCCACAAGCACAGGGGGGAAGAGGAAATTACTCAAAGGAGGTGTCTGGCAGAGGGAATTTACTTACTTTATTTACACCCCACCTTCACACCCCAGTGGGGACCAAGATGGCTTACATAATTCTCCTCTCCTCCATTTTACCCTCACAACAACCCAGCGAGGTAGGTGAGGCCGAGAGTGTGTGACTGGCCCAAGGTCACCCTGCAAGTTTCCAAAGCAGAGGTTCAGACCTGCCTCTCCCAGATCCTAGTCCAACATTCTAACCACTACACCATGCTGGGTCTCCAATCATGAATCAGCCATGCAACCTTCAGTCTCCACCAGGGATTGTCAAGCATTTTCTAATCTAAATACTGCATGGATGAACATAATTATGTTGTTAGTTCCCTGCCCTCCTCGTCTCTCTCGCGTTGGCTGCAGAGTGGTTGGTTCAGTCTGTTTTGCACTCGTTAACGGCGCCAGGTGGCACTTTGGGAACCCACTGGAGGTAATAAAGCTTCAATGGACCCCTCTCGGAGTTAATATCTGCTCCTGAAGGCCAAGGCACGACTTGTTTGCTCTGTGGATGTCATTCCTGGGCAACAGCCGAGTCTCCGTTTATCCTCGCTCCGCTTCTCTTCCCCGGTAGCGTTTGAGAATCGAGATACAGTATTGATTTGGCTGTCAGGAATATGCAAAAGGAGCGCGAATTTGGCTGTTTCGTGCCCTGTGAAATAGAAAGTGATGGCTTCAGGGTTCACCGTCGATAACTGGCCTCTGCACAAGTCTCGCTGTGATTGCAAGAACATCATGAAGTCAGCTTGGGTGGTGTGGGGCACGACTGCAGAAGCAGGTATTCTGCATCTATCTGCAGAGCAAGAGCCGGCTTTTGATAACCCTCGAGGTCACATTCCCTGGCTCTAGAGAGGCCAACAAACTGTAAAATTAAATGTATATTGATTTGCCGAGAAAAATACTATTTTGTCTTTTACCCAGAAATCTAATAAAGTTGACAAGACGGGAACAAAAACTTAGGTGTAATCGCAGCCCGCAGTCTCAGAATGTTCTGTAGCGATCGATTACGAAAGCTTTGGTTTTTGTTTAACCTCGTTTGCCATTTGCCGTTGGTTTGGCGACGAAGCTGTTACGGAATGCTCACAAACACTCCCAACTGGCTCGGAAGTGTAAGAACATAAACTCTTGTCGGTGCACAAGGCCTAGGTACTGATGGAGTTTTGTGCAGGGAAGGAAACAGGTAGCATCGCCAACACACGGGTCAGTTGTTAGGCCGAGTGTGGCGTGTGGAGGTGGGTGCGCATATAAGAATGATTGTAAATTGCATGGAAGGGGATATCTCGTCTGCATTGTGCTGGAAGAGTTGACGACCAGGTTGGAGGCCTCCAATGCAGGTGGGGGTGATCTGGCCATCTCGCCTGTTCTCAGTGCCTGTTGGCTCGTAAACTGTTCAACTGTTTTTCAAGAGCGTGAACTTGCCAGCTGACACTGCAGTCTAGCAAGAGGATATTCCTGTCTTGCTATTGTTTTATTTATTAGGAATATTTCGGTCCTGCAAAAGTCTTGCCCTGCAGTCTAGCAGGAGGATGTTCCTGTCATTTTCCTGTTTTATTTATTCTATTGTTTTATTCATTAGGAATATTTCTATTCTGCCTCTCCAAAAATCTTGCCCGAGGCTTCTGTTATCATTATTGGAAAAGAGTAAGAGTCCATTTAGCACCTGAAAGACTAATAAAATTTGTGGCAGGGTATGAGCTTTCGTGAGTCGCTGCTCACGCCTTCATATTTATGTAGAATGTGAATCCATATTTCCTTCTATCTTGGAGAGTGGGGTGATTTCAGATGCTGAATGACAATAGCAGGTGCGACTGGATTGGTGGTGATATGCGGAGGGGTAGTAGGCATGGAGAAAACAGCCTTGTTAATGATACGGGAAGCCGGAGTCTCGATTCAGTCCAGGAGGATGCATTGTCTTGAGCTTCATGATCAGTTGCAATTCAGCAGTCTCTCTTTCTAATCTCCCTTTGAAATCCCTTTGTAAGAGAACTGCTACACTTAGGTCAGCAACTGAATGTCCTGGAAGGTTAAAATGTTCCCCCACTGGTTTTTGAATGTTGTGGTTTCTATTATTATCATTATCACCCTAACCCTTTAACCCACTGTACACAGCTCCTCCCCTCCAAATATAAGCATATTTCAATAGTGTCTTTTTATCAAGACGTAGCAATCTGATTATTTGGTAATAGTTCACTGTACCCCAAGGCAGGACTCCCCAACCTGGTGCCAGCGGGCACCATGACACCCACGAACACCTTTTCTGGCACTTGCCAAGTGTTTTTAGGAAGTGGGTGGGGCCAGGTAGGGCTTTTGCCCAGCAAGGCTTCTGACTGGCCACGGGAGATTTGATTGGCAGTGCAGGTTTTTTTTAAATGTTGCTTTGGCAGCAGCTACCACCGCAACAGAAGGCTCTGCACTGGGTAACTGAAGTTCAGCTATGGCAGCCATTTTGTGACTGGCTCTGCCTCCTGCGGCAGCCATTTTTGTGGCAGCCATTTTGTTGCTGGGCCCACCATGCCATGTCAGAATTCCAAAGGTGCCCGCAGGCTCAAAAAGGGTGGGGACCCCTCCCCCAAGGTATATAGACCTCAACTGGGATACTGTCTCCAGTTCTTGACGCCACCCTTTAAGAAAGATACAGACCAATTGAAATGGGTTTGGGGGGCGACGAAGTTACTTGGGGGGCTAAGAAACCATTTTTCTGATACCTGAAGGGCCACGGTCCTCGAATTCTCAAGAAGGCAAGACTAGGTCTCAGCGGTCTTAAGTTACAGGTGGGGAGATTTCGGTTGAATATTAGGAGACCTTTTCTAATGGCAGGAGAATCTCAGTTAATGAAACCAAGTACTTGAGAGTGGGATGGGCTCTCTCACACTGGAGCAGCTGGGTAGGGGCTGTGGCTCAGGGGAAGAGCTTCTGCTTGGCATGCGGAAGGTCCCAGGTTCAATCCCCGACATCTCCAGTTTACACCTCAGGCAGGAGGTGATGTGAAAGATCTCTGCCTGAGACCCTGGAGAGCTGCTCCAAGTCTGAGTAGACATTCCTGACCTTGATTGATTGATTGATTGATTGATTGATTTGATTTCTATCCCGCCCTCCCCGCCTTACAGCAGGCTCAGGGCAGCTACCAACAGGTTCATATACAATAAAATTCCATAAAAACAACCATCCTATAAAAACATACAATACACAATTTAAAATCACAATACGTCAGCAGGCACTTTAAACTTCCAGTTGGTGCAGAGTGGTCTAATTGGCGGTTTCCAATGGTTGGGCCAGGGCTATAAAATCAATGCGCCCCCTACTTGAAAGCCTGGTGGAAGAGCTCCTTGATGGACCAAGGGTCTCTGATTCCGTAGAAGACAGCTCCATGTGAGTTTAGGGAGGTGCTGTGGCTCAGTGGTGAAGCATCTACATGGCAGGCAGAAGGTCCCAGGTTCGATCCCCAGCATCTCCAGTTAAAAAGCAGCAGGCAGTAGGTGAAGGGAAAGACCTCAGTTTAAAGTGCTAGGTAGGAGGTGATGTGAAAGACCTTTGCCTGGGATCCTGGATAGCGGCTGCCAGTCTGAGTAGACAATACTGACCTGGATGGACAAATGGTCTAATCCAATAGAAGGCAGCTCCATGTATGAGGTCTTCAAGGAGAGGCTTGGTAGCCATTTGTTGTCAGTAGTCTAGCTTGGAATTCCCAATATTGAGCCAGAGATTAAATGGCCTCTAAGACCGCTCTCCAAGTCTAGGACTCCTTGGCTGGCACAAACAATTTCAGGAATAGGATGAAGAGTGTTGTGGGATTTGAGGTACTATATTAAACAGAAAAACATACCCTGTGATAAAATGACAATAACATTTAATAAATCTTATGAACATCAAATATTTTCTAAGAAAAGTCCAACATCCTTAATGAGCGCCCGGTTATACACTCATTTCACCAATCTTCCTCAGGAGCAATCTTATTTGATTAAAAGGGTTCAGCCTCTAGATACAGCTTAGCTTCTATTTTACTTTCTTCAAATTTTTACAGCTTAAGTTCTTTCTAGCTTTCTTCGTATCTTCTGGATCCATTTTCAAATTAGTTTCTTTTCAGCTTTCATCAAATTATCTTTTAGTTCCATTGGAAGTATTTAAATTAGGAGCAAACCAGTTGATTTATTTCTGAAAGTAGCAACCGGTCCTTTGTTTAATATCCGGCTAAAAGCCTTCTTTTTTTATATAGGCTGGCAATTGTTCTCTATCACAGGTTGCTGGCTCAACTGCTCTCTAATTGTACATGGTAGAAGCATACTTCAAATGGAACTAAACACTTCAAATGGAAGTAAAAGATTAGTTGATGAAAGCTGAAAAGAAGCTAATTTGAAAATGGATCCAGAAGATACGGAGGAAGCTCGAAAGAACTTAAGCTGTGAACATTTGAAGAAAGTAAAATAGAGGCTAAGCTGTATCTAGAGGCTGACACCTTTTACTCAAATAAGATTACTCCTGAGCAGTGTTTCCTCTAAGCTGAGTTAGTGTGAGCTAGCTCACAGGTTTTTTAGCCTACGGCTCACACATTTTTGTCTTAGCTCAAGAAGGATGGCTCCAGAGCAAGCTAACTCATGCAATAAGTGTGCGGACTCTAATCTGGGAGAACCGGGTTTGATTCCCCACTCCTCCACTTGCACCTGGCTGGATGACCTTGGGCAAGCCATAGCTCTGTACCAGCTGTTCTCTCAAGGACAGCTTGGGAAAAAGCTCTCTCAGGCCCACCTACCTCACAGGGTGTCTGTTGTGGGGAGGGGAAGGGAAAGGAGTTTGTAAGCCACTCTGAGACTCTTAAGTGAGTGAAGGGCGGGATATAAATCCAATCTCCTCTTCTTCTTCTTCAGTAGCCAAATCGCTTGCTCGCATTTTTAGTGTCGGTAGCTCACAAAGTAGAATTTTTGCTCACAAGACTCCACAGCTTAGAGGGAGTACTGCTCCTGAGGAAGATTGGTGAAATGAGTGTATAACCGGGTGCTCATTGAGGATGTTGGACTTCCCTCAGAAAATATTTGATGTTCGTAAGATTCATTAAATGTTATTGTCATTTTATCACAGGGTTTGTTTGTCTGTTTAATATATTTCCTGTAACTGTGATCCCTTCTTTGGTTTACTCGGATTTGAGGCACTAACATCCCAGTGTTCGCATGACCTCCAGGACATCCTAGAAGGAGGCAACCTGCGCGTCCCTCTACAGGAGCTTCACCAGATGATCCTCACCCCAATCAAAGCATACTCTTCGTGCAACTCGATGGCGGATGAGCATGGCCGGGCTTCCGAGCCCCGTCACCCGGCCTCCCTGATCAGCTCGGAGGGCCAAGGGTCGGACTGCAAGGACTCCGCCTCGGGAGGGATGCAGCATCACCACTTGCCAGGCTGTGAGGGAGAATCCGGAGGGGCCCCTTTGCCAGAAGGCGACATCCCGGGGCAGTTTACAAAGGTGATGGGGAAAGGTGGGTAGCCATTCATTCTTCATACTGCCGCTCTTATCATCTGTCTACCATATTGAATTGGAGGGAGAAGGTTGATTAGCATTGATTCGGGCACGGGAATCGAACTGAGTTGATGTTATCAGTTGAGATGACGTTGTCAGCCAGTTTGGTGTAGTGGTTAGGAGCGCGGACTCTAATCTGGGAGAACCAGGTTTGATCCCCCACTCCTCCACATGAAACTGATGGTGTGACCTTGGGTCATTCACAAGTTCTGTCAGAGCTGCTCCCTCAAGGGCAGTTCTCAGAAGAGCGGTCTCAGCCCCGCCTACCTCACAGGGTGTCCGTTGTGGGGAGATGAAGGGAAAGGAGATCGTAAGCCCATCTGAGACTCTTTTGGGTGGTGAAGGGCGGGGTATAAATCCAGTCTCTTCTTCTTCTTTAACCCCAGTCATCAATATAGGAGCCTCTTTGAATCGTGGGGTCTTGTTTATAGTGTCTTTGCCTTTATTCTGTATCTCCAAGTACAGGGGCCTTGGCTCAGTGGTAGAGCATCTGCTCAATATGCAGAAGGTCCCAGGTTCAATCCCCAGCATCTCCAGTTTAAAAAAGACCAGGCAGTAGGTGATGGGAAAGACCTCAGCCTGAGACCCTGGAGAACAGTTGCCAGTTTGGGTAGGCAATATTGACCTTGATGGACCAAGAGTCTGATTCAGTATTAGCCAGCGTCAGGTGTTCATGTGGTGGAGCAGCTTCATGCATTCAGTCGTTCAGGTGGCTTGGCCAAAGAGCTGTCCCCAAGGTTCGGCCTGCTGTGCCCTTACTGTCCCCCATGGTTCGGGGAAAGTAGACTTAGCAGCAGCAGTGAATCACAGAAGGTGATTAAAATGTGGAATTGGCTGCCAGAGGATGCAGTGATGGCCACAGGCATAGATGGCTGTAAAAGGGGATTGGACAGATTCTTGGATGGCTACTAGGTTAATGGCTACTAGGTTACCCATGGGGACTGAGGGAAACCTCCACATTCAGAGGCACTAAGCTTCTGAATCCCAGAGCCAGGAGGCAACATCAGGGGAAGGCCTCGGCCTCCATGCCTTGTTCTTGGCTGACCAGAGAAACTGGTTGGCCATTGTGTGAGGAAGGACGCTGGAGTAGATTGACCACTGGGATGGTTCCCATAGGCTATAATGAAGCCGAATAAATTCAAGTTTCCCGAATATTTACAAGAATACCAATATAATACCAATACTGGTATTTGGGAATGTTTGAGAACATAGATACATTCCGGCTTCAATAGACCTAAATCGGGGGGGGGGGGATTATTATATTTTTGCAGACCCCTACACCTGACCCATTCCAGTAGCTTTTCCATACTAGACAGAAGAAGGCGAGAAGTGTCTCTCTCGGCTGCTTCTGTTTTTATAAATAGACTTAAATGGAGTTATTCCAGATTGTCGCAGCAGTGAGAGAGAGCAAAATATGGAGCTAAAGGCAGAAAGGCATGAATGGAATGCAGGCTCAGTGTGTCTATGCTCTCTGGAGGGTTGCTCCATTCATAGTCATACCCTTTCTTCATGTCACACAGCGGGGGGGGGGGACGTTTTGAGGAGTTGTTGTTTGAGCCCATTCTTAAAATTAAAGGGTCAAGCTGATGCTGACTTCCCCAGTGAATAAACTGCTCCTTCCATTTCTCTCTCTCTCCTCCCCATCCTCCTCTTTTAAAAAACTGTTTTTTTGCAGTGTGTACCCAGCTCCTTGTCTCCAGACCGGATGAGGAGAACATAAGCTCCTATTTACAGCTCATAGACAAATGCCTAATTCATGAGGTGAGTAACTTAAGGGCAGATCTTTGCAAAACCTGTCTTCTTCTCATCTCCCTCCATACTGCTTAAAAACCAGAGGCACAGTATTAGTGTGGATAAAAGGTTCCAGGAGGGTTTTGGGGGGGGGGGGTTTACACAAATAATTGCAAGACAGTATTTCAGACGAAAATACAACTTCACGCAGAGAGTAGTTAAAGTGTGGAATTCACTGCCAGAGGATGTCGTGATGGCCACAGGAATGAACAGTTTTGAAAGAGGATTAGATAGATTCATGGAGAATAAGTCTGTCAGTGGTTACTAGCCCTGGTGGCTGAGGGGAGCCTCCCCATTTAGGGGCACTAAACTTCTGAATCCCAGAGCCAGGAGGCAGCATTAGGGAAACGCCTTGGCCTCTATACCCTGTTGTGGGCACTGTGTGAGACAGGTTGTGGGAAACAGTACTCCAAATGAGGCCGCACGATATATCTATACAGAGGCGTTACAATATCAGCCGTTTTATCTATCCCTTTCCTAATAACCCCTAACATAGAGCTTGCCTTTTCACCACTGCAGCACACTGGGATGACACTTTCATTGCGCTTTCCACTACAACCCCAAGATCTTTTCCCCTTCAGTCTCAGCAAGTTCAGTCCCACTAGCCTATCCTGGAAGTTGGGATTTTTAGTGCTAATATAAAAAGGTAAAGATAAAGGTTTCCCTTGCTCGAAAGCCAGTTGAATACGACTCTAGGGATGCCATGCTCATCTCCGTTTCCAAGCTGAAGAGCCAGCGCTGTCTGAAGACTTTTCCGTGGTCATGTGGCCAGCGTGACTGAATGCCGAGGCACACGGAACGCTGTTCCCTTCCCACCAAAGTGGCACCCATTTATCTACTTGCAGTTTCTTGCTTCCGAACTGCTAGGTTGGCAGGAGCTGGGGCCAGAGATGGGAGCTCACTCCGTCACGCAGCACTCGGGTCTCGAACTGCTGAACTACCGATCTTCCGGTCTGCAGCTCAGCCTCTTAACTGCATAAAAAGACAATAATACTAGGAAAAGATAAAGGCAGCGGGAAACAGGAAGACCCAACCCGAGGTGGATAGACTCCATCAAGGAAGCCCCGGCCCTCCGTGTGTAAGACCCGAGCCAGGCTGTTAATGATAGGACGTTCTGGAGAATGTTAATTCATAGGGTCGCCATAAGTTGACAGTGACTTGAGGGAATTTGACTCACACAAATAAATAAGCTAACAAGACTCACTCATTTGTCATAATTCATCACACGTCCAGATCCCATTTTCCTAGCAAATCCTCGGCAATCACACCCTGCCTCCCTCCTTTCCTCCCCTTCCCCAATAGCTAGTGATCTTGTCTGAATAAAGTGCATTGCCATTTTTTTTTTTAAGAGGATGCGATCAGCAGGCGCCTTGCCCGGGTGCTGCTTTCCCCCTCCCACGCACCCGCTTGGACAGCAGCCTCAACCCTGCGTGCGGCTTCCAGTCTCCCAGCCCGCCGGCCTCTTTGATGGCTCCTATGAGCCTCGTGTGGTTGCTTGGCAACAGCAGGACACACTCTCTGATCGCTCCCAGGCTGCCCCCAAAACTTCCCCAAGGTTTTTTGTTCCGCTTCACAGCATGCGCCTTTGTATCTTTGGCATATTGTGGTCCTGTAGCCAAGATCAGAGGCTCCAGTGCTGCCCTATAGCCAAGATCAGAGGACGTGGTGGTGTCCTGTAGCCAGGATCAGAGGATCTGGTCCTGTCATATAGCCAATATCAGAGGATTTGACACTGTCCTATAGCCAATATGAGAGATTCTGCGCTGTCCTATAGCCAATATGAGAGAATCCAGCACTGTCCTATAGCCAAGATCAGAGAATCTGGTGCTGTCCTATCGCAAAGATCAAAGTATCTGGTTCGGTCCTATAGCCAAGATCAGAGACTCTAGCACTGTTCTATAGCTAAGATCAGAGTATCTGGCTCTGTCATATTGCCAAGATCAGAGAATCTGACACGGTCCTATAGCCAATATGAGAGAATCCAGCAATGTCCTATAGCCAAGATCAGAGTATCTGGCACTGTCCTGTAGCCAGGAACAGAAAATCTGGTGCTGTCCTATTTCCAATATCAGAGAATCCAGCACTGTTATATAGCCAAGATCAGAGAATTTGACACTGTCCTGTAGCCAAGATCAGAGAATCTGGTTCTGTCCTATAGCCAAGATCAGAGAATCCAGAACTGTCATATAGTCAAGATCTAATACTCCAGTGTGGTCAGATAGCAATGATCAGAGAACCTAGCACTGTCCTACTGCCAAGATCAGAGGATTTGGCGCTGTCATATAGCCAAGATCAGAGAATCCAGAACAGTCATATAATCAAGATCTGATACTCCAGTGCGGTTATATAGCAATAATCAGAGAACCTGGCACTGTCCTATAGCCAAGATCAGAGAATCCTGTGCTAGTATGTTTCCTGCAAGTATGAGGACTAGCAACAGGGGCAAGGGTATTTTTTTTTATGGCTTTCAAGGGAAGCTAAGAATCTGGGGTGTCATCTCCAGTTTTCCAGAGTTTGCTTTAGAGATCAGGCTCCGAATTTTGCCACCTTCTTGACTGTGAATTACCGACAGCCCTTCTGGGAAGCCCAAGGCAAATTTCCTCTCTTTGAAGTGAACGAGTGGCGTTTGCTATTTCATTTCTTTGCTAGGCACGTAGCTGAAATGCAGATGGTGCTTAAAATGTTTGGGTATTGAGAGAAATCTTGCACTTCAACCCAAAGTCTCGTGAAAGGCCATTTCCATGCTCTTCCCTTGTTTGCTTCCGAACAAGGTGAGGGAGGGGAAAATCCCTATGAATTTCATTGCCCTGACCCAGATGGCCCAGGCTAGTCCGATCTCATCAGATCTCGGAAGCTAAGCAGGGTCAGCCCTGGTTAGTACTTGGATGGGAGACCACCAAGGAAGTCTGAGGCTGCTATTCAGAGGCAGGCAATAGCAAACCACCTCCGTTCATTTCTTGCCTTGCAAACCCTGTGGGGTCTCCATTAGTCCCTTTCCACCAGCAGGAGTTACATTACTGTATCAAAGTCTGTTCTCTCACTGCCAGTCTGATTTTACCCAGGCTTTTACAGTATGTGAAAGGTATGCAACCCTTTGACTAGTTTGCTCCCAGAGATCCTCGGAATGAACGCGCCCAGGCTGGGGAGAAAATGGGGCTTGGTGTAACATAGGTGATTACACGCGCACTAAAAGCAGAACAGAAACAAAGAACATGGTATTGACTGCAGGGCTCAGCTTGCTACTAGCCATGGTGACTGAGGGGAACCTCCACATGCAGAGGCAGTCAACCTCTGAATCCCAGAGCCAGGAGGCAACATCAGGGGAAGGCCTTGGCCTCCATGCCCTGTTGTTGGCTGTCCAGAGGAACTGGTTGGCCACTGTCTAAGACAGGATGCTGGACTTGATAGATTCTCACTGGCCTGATCCAGCAGGGCTCTTCTGATGTTCTTATGAAGGCCTCGGCCTCTCTGCCCTGTTGTTGGCCCTCCAGAGGAAATTGCTGGCCTCTCCATATAAGACAGGATGCTGGAGTAGAGGGACCACTGGTCTGATCCAGCAGGGCTCTTCTGATGTTCTAACGAAGGCCTCGGCCTCTCTGCCCTGTTGTTGGACCTCCAGAGGAACTGGTTTGGTCACTGTGTGAGACAGGATGCTGGACTAGGTGGACGACTGGTCTGATCCAGCAGGGCATTGCTTATGTTCTTATGTAACACCAGAAAGCCATTGCTCACTGAGTAGACACATCGGTCCACCCTGCCTCAGAATTACCTCCTCTAAGTAGTGTCATCTCTCCAAGGCCCCCACCCAGAGATCTTTCCCCAGCCTAGAAAAATAAGAACATCCCCAGCAGGCTCCCATAAGCTTTCTGGAAGTAGCTTTGTGAATCACAGCCAACATTTGAAACCATCAGAATTGTCATTCGCTGTTCTGCTCTTCTTGTCCGTCCATCCGTTTTAAACCCGTGGAATACAGATTCACCGTACTGGGGGAACCAGCGGGGAAAAGCTTTCTGCTTGCCTGCCAAAACGGAGATAATTGGGGTCACGGGTTCCAGAGAGGCTGCCCTCCCCCCCCTTGCTGGGACTGTCAAGAACAAGTCATTAGGTCTGCAGCATCTATGCAGGTCGAGATCTTGGTCTTAGGGTCTCCTCTGCATGCCCTACATGCAAGAAACTGCCCAAGACTCAATTTATTCTCCTCCAAGGGGTAATTGGTCGGGTCAGCCCTACTGGAAATATATTTATGTCTATTTCCACCCCTCCCCGTTCCTGATTTCTCAGCCTTGTCTTAAAAGCTTGGCTTCTTCCAGCTGTTGTAGTCAGCACTTTTTGAGCGGTGAGAAAATGGGTTCGGAGGGCAGGTTGGAGTATAAAGAATAGCTCAGATATAATCTGCAGAGGCCAGCGGGCTTGGACCCAGCTTGGGGGGGTGGCTCAGGAGAAAGCGGCCAGTGATCCCACGCCCACCAGCTGTGCCTGTGGTTGCCAACATCCAGGTGGGGCCTGGAATTCTGGATTCGCAGCATCTCCACACTACAGAGATTAGTTCCGCTGGAGAACTTGGCTGCTTTGGAGGGTGGATTCTGTGGGATCGCACCCCCTTGCCCAGACTCCACCCCCAAATTTCCAGAAATTTCCCAACCTAGAGTTGGCAACCTTTGGCCATGTGTCTGAGCCATGTTCAGAGGCAGTCGACCTCTGAACCCCAGTGCTAGGAGGCAATATCAGGAAGGCTCTGCTGGTGGACCTCCTGATGGCAACTGGGTATTGCCCACTGTGTGACACAGAGTGTTGGGCTGGATGGGCCACTGGCCTGATCCAGTATGACTTCTCTTATGTTCTAATGTTTGCCTTGGCCATTATGCCCTGTTGTTGGATCTCCAGAGGAACTGGCTGGCCACTGTGTAAGACAGGATGCTGAACTAGAGGGACCACTGGTGTGATCCAGCAGGGCTCTTCTTCTGTTCTTATGAAGGCCTCGGCCTCTCTGCCCTGTTGTTGGCCCTCCAGAGGAACTGGTTGGCCACTGTGAGACAGGATGCTGGACTAGATGAGCCGCTGGTCTGATCCAGCAGGATGCTTCTTATGTTCTTTAGTGGTCTCTGTCCGCACTGTTGGGCCTCATCTCCCAGTGGTTCTTCTAGGGCAACAGCTCCCTTAGAACTTTCCGGTAAGTTCACACTCAGCCCCTGCCCACCGCCATTTAATTTACGGATTTAGGCAACTTGTTTCCTATCCCCCCCGGTATATCATTCATAACTCATGATATCTTTTTTTAAAAAAAGAAAAAAGAAAACCTCACTGTATCTCTTCTCTCTTTTGGGGGCAGGCCTTTACAGAGACACAGAAGAAACGGCTGTTGTCATGGAAACAGCAGGTGCAAAAACTCTTCCGGTCCTTCCCTCGGAAATCCATCCTAGACCTGTCGGGATATCGGCAGCAAAGAGCGTAGGTTTGGGGCTTCATCGCTGAGATTTGGAAATGGAAGGGTGATGGGAAGAAGTGGTGCGGCCACGACATGCCCGGTGCTACCGGTGCTCGGGCGAAGGACCAGGGGTGGGGGATAAGAAGTGAGAGGCAGAAGACCTGATAACTTGGGCAGTCCCTCTCCCAAAATACTAGATTTCCAACGGAAACTGAAGATCCGCAGGATCAATCAGAGACCTCCCTCGAGCACCTGATAAAGGCTCTGAACTCCATGACAAATAAGTGGTCTGGCCCAAACCAGATTGCCCTTCGTAGGAAAGGGATTATGTCCCGCAAGATGTACCAATGTGGAATGGAAATGAACGGGTCATTCTAATGTAAATCCCAAGGAGTCCCCAGTATAATATAAATTCCCAATCCAAGACACTCCAGGTGGCGCTGTTCTACCAAACCCTCCTTGGAAGAGAAATTCCCCTCTACCTTGCATGCCACTTTCACTTTCTTTGATTGTCGGATTTTATGGTAGCCTTCACATTGCATGCCAGCTTCACTTCCTTTGATCTCTTGATTTTGTGGTACCATGTGCATGGATTTATGTAAGTTTTATGGCTGTTCAGGGGTGACTCTGCAGTCAGTACGGCATTGGCCTAGGGCAGGGGTGGGCAA
Source organism: Lepidodactylus listeri (assembly GCA_029233225.1). Classification (NCBI taxonomy): domain Eukaryota; kingdom Metazoa; phylum Chordata; class Lepidosauria; order Squamata; family Gekkonidae; genus Lepidodactylus; species Lepidodactylus listeri. Next base: position 96,198,896 of record JARCFY010000011.1, on the reverse strand, counting down.
ACTTGCTCAGTGTAAGAGCCACCTAGAACAGGGGTGGCCAAACTTGCTTAATGTAAGAGCCGCATAGAATAAACACCAGATGTTTGAGAGCCACAAGACATGAACAAATATTACCTGCTTTTATTGGAAAATAAGCAAATTTGCTTTTTATTAACATTAAATGAGACTGCCAAAAATAACAACAAAAGGGGTAAAAGCAGATATTGATAATGATATTAATTTGTCCCATGATATTTGTTTGCTAATGATATTTAGCTTCCCCAGCCGCCCTGCCGGGAGCCACATAATATATGTGAAAGAGCCGCATGCGGCTCCCGAGCCACAGTTTGCCCACCCCTGGCCTAGGGTATCTGAATGTGGTTTTGAGCCGCATCTTTTTCTGTTCCAGTGTGGGTTTGGTGGAACAACGGAGCAAATGCTAGATGTAGAATGGGCCATGGTAAAATCCAGTTGGGAAGTACATTGAAAGTGGATTATTTAGTGTGTGTGATCACAGTAAGTTTTTAGGGTTTCTGTCATACTTCCCACTTCCCCTTAACGGACTCCCAGCCGCTCTCAATATTCCCTCTCCTCTGGAGCCCGCTTTCTCCTCATCAGACCTCAGACCACAAAACAGCGTGCAGGTTTTCAGGTTCTCTAGAACTCGCCATCAAGCTAGATGTTCGGTGCAAATCAAAAACAAAAATAGTTGAGGAGGGGGAAAGAAATCAGCTGTTTGAAAGCACAATGGCAAAGCCCAAAGTCTTCTATAAACATAAAACAGGAAAAAACGACAATAGTGCAGGCTACATTGGACCTGCTTAAATGGTGCTAGGTACCAAACAGGCATTCAGGTTGGAGCAAGGTGAGAGGGAAGGAAAACAGCATTCTTCCCTTGCAAATATGAAAGTCAGAGGTTTTTTTCATCTCCCTCCAGCACTCAATGAAACACACACTTCCGTTGGAAGGCAGAGGGCAAGAGGAAAATGCTCCTTACATTAGCAGAGTTGGAGATAAATATATTGTGCTAAATAGAGCCAGTTATTATTATTCTTTTACATTAATTTAATGAACCTTCTAAATATTTATTTCCAGGTCTCTTGCTGTTGAAATGTGGTTCCCAGCAAAGACAGATTTTGAATTTATGAAATGGTTGTCACTGGTCAATTCCTTCTCTCTGAAAATGGGACTCACTAGTCAATTTCATCTCTCTCTTTTTTTCTCTGTCTTTCTCCTTCCCTTTAGCCGAGGATTTGGCCAGTCAAGCTCCTTACCAACAGCTGGATCTGTCGGTGCAGGAATGGGCAGGCGGAACCCCCGCCAGTTCCAAATCCCCTCCCGGAATGTTCCTACCACGAGGCTGGGCTTGCTAGGCCCCAGTGGGCTTCTGGGAGCTGCCCAGCGCAACGCAGCCACCAACCCCACCATCCTGAAACAAGGAAGGCAGGTTTGTATCTGGCTGGGGGGCATGGGGTTCCATAGAGGGCTCCATAGGTTTGCTCCCAGGCATCAGCGGTCCAGGAAATGGCCAACATCCCCTCCTGGGCTTATGCTACTCCCACCGATGACCCAGGAGCTCAGCTGGTTCGCAGGTGATCCAGGAGGGAGTCGGCGTGCCTTGCCTGGAGTAGCAAAAGAGGCGACTGATGGTGTTCGCCAGAGGCTGAAGTAGGGTTCCCATTTGCTCAGCTGATCAGCAAGTGGAAACTGGGGCTGGGCCAGGCCGGGCCCGAGTCTCCTGGGGAGAACAGAATTAGAAAGAGAAACCAAGGCCTCATTGACTTACAGGAAGCTCTGACCACAGAGTTCCTGGCGATTCCTAGAACTTCCCAAAAGTGACCAAGGAGTCTCTAGCAGTCACCAGAAACTCTATAGTAATCTTACTATAGGGTTTCCTGGGATGCCGTCCCATCCCCCACAACCCTCCCACTGGTTGTCAGGCCCTGCCTGGCAACCCTAGGCCGAAGCCTCCGAACAAATCACTCCAGCGTTGTCAACCATAGAGTTTTGCCCAAAATACCATTGTCGCTGTGCGATGTCCCCAGCACGATGACGTCACTTCTGTGTGACATCATTGTGCTGGGGACATCGCGCCGGGTCATGGCAGTTGGGGGCGGGGCTTCCCCCGGCTGTAGGGCTGCCAAGTCAGCCCGGGGGCGGGGGATCCCCCGCTACAGGGGTCCCCAATCCGCCGGCCCGGATTCAGCCGGTGGGGGGAACCCCACCCCCAAAGTCGTCCTGTTAGGACAACTGCCCCAGTGTGATGATGTCACCAGAAGTGACATCATCATGCTGGGGACGTTGCCGGGGCGACACTCTAGAAATTGCCCCAAAAACTCTATGGTACCATAGAGTTCTTGGGTGATTGCCAGAGCGTCACCCTGGCAACGTCCCCAGCATGATGATGTCACTTCCATGATGATGTGGCGCGTGCACTTTTCGCACATGCTGGGAAGATCCCGGAAAGAAGAGGACTCCTCCCCACCCCCCGCTGGCACCCCCAAAAGCAGTTTGCTCCAACCTCTCAGCTGCTTTTTGTGGCTTTGCTGCTGCTTTTTTCCCTTGTTTTTTTCCTTCTCATTGAAACCCAAGAAATTTGGGTCTATTGAAACCCAAAAAATTTGGGATTTCTGAAAAATCCCAGATCTGGATACTTCACCTGTATTGGGATCTGGGTTTTTTTGGAGATCCCAAACTTTTTTAGGGGATCCAATAGACCCAAATTGAAAAATACCAAGGAAAAAAGTTGTATACCCCTTCTTATCACCAGGTGATGGATTTCCAGGGTTGTCTGTGTTTTTGAACCAATTTTCTTGGTCCTTATAGTTCCAGGGTTCTGGAACAGACAAAGCCCAGTCATCTTGACTTTTTCTTTCCCTTTACACATCTTTCCCCCCCCCCCCCCCCCCGCAGAACCTTTGGTTTGCAAATCCCGGAGGAAGCAACAGCATGCCCAGCAGAACCCACAGTTCGGTCCAGAGAACGCGCTCACTGCCGGTCCACACCTCTCCGCAGACGATGCTCATGTTTCAGCAGCCAGGTAGGCCAGCCCCATCCCTTCCCTTTGCTGGCAGTAACCTTCTCCACTGACACACAATTGGTAACCAAATGGAAGGCCTGTTAACATTTTGTTTTTCAGATGTGCTGTAAGGTTTGCATTAGGCTTACTCTTAAAACCACCAAATTGGAGATTCATGATGAAGTCCATCCCCGGAATGGTTGGGATCTGTATGCTTTTTTTACGGCACCCTTTGATCTCTACATACACCGTGCCAGAAGGCAGCAGTGTACATGCTGGCGTTTCTAGCTTTGGCTTGGAGAAACGACGACTGAGGGGTGACATGATCGAGGTTTATAAGATTATGCATGGGATAGAGCAGGTAGAAAAGGAGGTATTTTTCTCCCTTTCTCACCATACAAGAGCTCGTGGGCACTCCATGAAATTGCTGAGCAGTCAGGTTAGAACAGATAAAAGGAAGTACTGCTTCACCCAAAGAGTGATTAACATGTGGAATTCACTGCCACGAGTGGTGGCAGCGGCTACAAGCATGAACGGCTTCAAGAGGGAGTTGGATAAACATCTGGAGCAGTGGTCCATCAGTGGCTGTTAGCCACAAGGTCTAGATAGGACCACTCGGTCTGGGGCAAGTGATGCTCTGTATTCCTGGTGCTTGGGAGGGGGGGGGGGCAAGCGGCAGACCGAGTGGCAGACCGGTCAAGGGCCCCTCCTCCCCAGCAGGCGCCGTCTCAGCCGGGCACTCCAGCCACAGGAAACGCCTCCTGTCACACAGGCCTGTAACTATGGTGGGGCATTTTGGGCCCCCGCCCTCTTTAATTAAAAGCCCCGCCCCACAAATAGCCATGCCAGAAACCTTATTTTAGAGAAGAGACAACCCCCCCACCCCGGCTGCCTGCTGCTGGCAGAAGCCAGGGTAAAAGCTTGCTCTCGGGCCTCCCACTGAGGGGAATTTTGGGGGAGGCATCATGGGACCCCAGAAAAGACCACTCAGAGAGGGCATTTAAATGCCTTTCGAGTTCCCTTCTGCAGGAGAAGAAAGCTTAGAAGGGCACTCGGGAGGGGCACCTTCAATCCAGTCCCCTTTTCTGCTAGCCCAGCCCTGCCGTAGACCACCTGAGGCATGGTGAGTCTTTCAAAAGCATTCCCATGAGCCTTTGGGAAACAAGCAGATCGGTTTATTCATGGGAATGCTTTTGAAAGACTCACCACAAGCTGTTTTTCCCCCTAAAAAATTGACATGTTCCCTCTCCTGCCCCTTGAAAGGAAGGGCCGGAAACAGGCTCGGAGCCTCCCCCTTTGAAGACAGGCATTCAGATTAATTTAATTAACTGTAACTTAACTGCCCCCTTAAAAGTTTAAATGGCCCCCCCCCCCGAACAAAAAAAATCCTGGCTACCGGCCTGCTGCCACATCCGTGTCATTCGGCTGGCCTTAAGGGTTCCTCCTCGCTGTCTCCGCAGAGTTCCAGATACCGGTGGCAGAACCCGACATTAATAACAGGCTGGAGTCCTTGTGCCTCAGTATGACCGAACACGCCCTGGGTGGTAAGTGGCAGTCTTTACCTTCCCCCTTGGCCCGCCTGCAGCCCGTCATGACCCTGACCTACTTCCCCGTGGACCTTTGCCTAGCCTGCCTCACAAGGTTGTTGGGAGAAGGCTGGTAAGCCACCTGGGGGTTCCTGTTGAGGGGGAAAGCAGGGTGGGTGTATATGGATCTAGGTAGGTGGGTGGATGGATGGATGGATGGATGGATGGATGGATGGATGGATGGATGGATTAATGGATTGATGGATAGCTAGATGAGATAGATGACAGACAGACAGACAGACAGACAGACAGACAGACAGATAGATTGATTGATGATGGATGACGGATGACAGACAGGTAGATAGATAGATAGATGATAGATTGATTGATGGATGACAGACAGACAGACAGACAGATAGATGACTGAAAGATGATAGATATATGATGGATGGATAGACAGACAGATGATGGATGGATGGATGGATGGACAGATGGACAATAGCACACAATTATAATGCCCTGGCTTCAAGGCCCCAGGAAAGCCTGGTCTTGTCAGATCTCGGAAGTTAAGCAGGGTCAGCCCTGGTTAATACTTGGAAGGGAGACCACCAAGGAAGTCCAGGGTTGCTATTCAGAGGCAGGCAAGGGCAAACCACCTCTGAAAGTCTCTTGCCTTGAAAATCCTACGGGGACACCAAAAGTCAGTTGTGATTCCATTGGGAAAAAAGAAATGTTTTGAAGAGGCAGAACTGTGAATAGAGAGACGCCAGTTGCTACGCTATATACTACCTTAGCACATATATCTCAATTTCTACCATCAAAGAAGAAGAAGAGACTGGATTGATATCCCACCCTTCACTACCCGAAGGAGTCTCAGAGTGGCCTGTAATCCCTTTCCCTTCCCCTCCCCACAACAGACACCCTGTGTGAGGTAGGTGGGGCTGAGAGAGGTCTCTTGAGGACTGCCCCTGAGAGAACAACTCTGGAAGAACTTGTGACTGACCCAAGGTCACACCAGCAGCTGCATGTGAAGGACTGGGGGATCAGACCCGGTTCTCCCAGATTAGAGTCTGTTCTCCTAACCACTACACCAAACTAAGCTAAAATTTGTTATCTCCATGTCTGCAGTAATGCTGTAGATGGTCTTAGTTAAATATCTGCATGCCACATATCCAAGGGGGCAAAACCTTGTCCTCAGAAGTACTTCACGGTCCAAAAGAGATACCTACCTGGCACAAGGAGACCCCATGGTCATATTCCAAAAGAGAAAATAGTCCATAGGAGCTTGCTTGTTTTTCAGCGCTCCCCAAAACGTCCACTGTTTCTGTTGGAAATAACCCTTGGAATGAAAAATGGTGAGCCAGCCTGGATTTCCCACTATTTTTCCTGGGCCTTCACACCTCTGATCCGAACCAGGGGAGCGGGAAAATAATGGCTTCAAAATTAAGAAGACTAGGTAAAGGTAAAGGTTTCCCTTGCTCAAAAGCCAGTCGAATATGACTCTAGGGATGCGGTGCTCATCTCCGTTTCCAAGCCAAAGAGCCAGCGCTGTCCAAAGACATTTCCGTGGTCCTGTGGCCAGCATGACTAGATGCCAAGGCGCATGGAACGCTGTTCCCTTCCCACCAAAGTGGTACTTATTTATCTACTTGCAATTTCTTGCTTTCGAACCGCTAGGTTGGCAGGAGCTGGGACCAGAGTCGGGAGCTCACTCCATCACGCGGCACTGGGGTCTCGAACTGCTGAACTACCGACCTTCTGGTCTGCAGCTCAGCGTCTTAACCACTTGAGCCACTGCAGCCCCTATGAAGACTAAACCCTGCTTTATATTTAAAGGTGCATCCACACAGAGGATGCGGTAGGGATACAGACTGTATTTTCGGGAGGGGGGGGGCTTGCTGTCATACATTGCCACCTGCTGGTGTGGATCAGTATTACCTCTATAATGTTCTTGTATTCATAGAGTCACCATAAGTCGAAAGCAGCTTGACCACACTTAACACGCAGAAATAGTTAGATTCAAGTCCAGCAGCACCTTAGGGACCAACACGGTTTTCGGTGTATGAACTTTCAAGAGTCAAACCACGTTTGTGGGTCTCTTAAGACGCTACTGGACTTGAATCTAAGGCTGCGGTCACACTGGTTCCTCAAAACGCCCTACGCTCCGCTCTGGGCCCCGCTGGCTGCTGCCTGGCACCCCCCCCCCCCCCCCGGCATGCTTCTCTCTCCTTTCCCTCAGGTGGCGGCCGGCAGGGCCTGGAGCAGAGTGTGGAGCGAGTGAGCCAGCCAGCCGGTTCCTCCATGCGACATTTGGAGGTAGGCAGACCTGCGCGGGCGGGCGGGCGGCCCTCGCCTTGCCTCTCCCAGCTGCTGCTGCTGCTGCTGGGTTGGGATGTGTTGTGATCATCCCAACCCGAAAGAAAAAATCCCGCATTTAAAGTCCAGCGGGAGAAAATCGCAATTAGGATGCCGTGTGACCACAGCCTGAGTGTTCTACTGCAGACCAAACCGGCTACCCTCTCAAACTTGTATAAATATAATTTGGAATTCCGTGTCCCATTCAGGTCACCGTATCTCGAAAAGGACCCTGCAGAGCTGGGAAAAGTACAGAAGACGCTTAAGGGGTTGGAGCACTTTTCCTATGAGAGAAGGCTAAAGTAGCTGGGTCTTTTCAGTTTTAGGGGGGAAAGATGGCTGATGGGAACATGATGGAAGTCCCTAGAGTTACACACGGGGTAGAAATAAAGTGGGTATGTATAAAACAGAATAATACAGCTCAGGGGCACCCAGTGAAATTGATGGGAAATAAGTTCAGGAAAGACTAAAGGGGGTACCTGGGTAAAGGAGGGAGCCAGGTGTAGCAGTTAGGAGCGGGGACTCTAATCTGGGAGGACCGGGCTCGATTCCCCACTCCTCCACAAGCAGCTGCTGGTGTGACCTTGGGTCAGTCACAGGTTCTCTCAGAGCTATCCTCTCAAGAGCAGTCCTAAAAAGAGCTCTCTCAGCCCCTCCTACTTCACAGGGTGTCTGTTGTGGGGAGAGGGGGAAGGAGATTGTAAGCCGCTCTGAGACTCCTTCGGGTAGTGAAGGCCAGGGAATAAATCCAATCTCTCCTTCTGTTAGTAGCACAGATAGCTTTAAAGGGGGTCAGACAGATTTATGGACAATAGGTCCATCAGTGGCTGACCAAAGGGAAACTCCGTGTTCAGAGGCATTAGGCCTCTGAATACTAGTTTTAGGGAAAGGTCATGACCTCTAGGGCCTGTTTGTCAGCGCTGCTGGTTGGCCACTATGTGAGACAGGATGCTGGACTAGATGGACCCCTAGTCTGATCCAGCAGGGATGTTATGAAGGGCTCAGCCTCTATGACCTGTTGTGGGCCCTGCAGAGGAACTGGTTGGCCACTCTGTGAAACAGGATGCTGGACTAGATGGACCCTCACTGGTCTGACCCAGCAGGGCTTTTCTGATGTTCTTATGAAGGTCTCAGCCTCTGTGCCCTATTGTTGTCCCTCCAGAGGAACTGGTTGCCACTCTGAGAGACAGGATGCTGGGCTAGATGGGCCAGTGGTCTGATCCAGGAGGGCTCTTCTTAGGTTCTAATGAAGGCCTTGGCTTCTGTGCCTTGTGGTCAGCCCTCCAGAGGAACTGGTTGGCCACTCTGTGAGACAGGATGCTAGGCTAGATGGGCCAGTGGTCTGATCCAGCAGGGCTCTTCTTAGGTTCTAATGAAGGCCTTGGCTTCTGTGCCTTGTGGTCAGCCCTCCAGAGAAACTGGTTGGCCACTGTGTGAGACAGGATGCTGGACAAGAGGGACCCTCACTGGTCTGATCCAGCAGGGCTCTTCTGATGTTCTAATGAAGGCCTCGGCCTCTGTGCCCTGTTGTTGGCCCTCCAGAGGGACTGGCTGGCCACTGTGTGGACAAGATGAAGCACTGGTCTTATCCCGCAGGGCTCTTCTGATGTTCTTAATGTTCCTATCTACTTTGCCGGGTTTATTGTGGGGGGGGGGGGGGGGAGGCTCCTGGATGGATGACTTCTCTCACAGCCTTCACCCCACCCCAGCCAGCCTGCGGCGCGCCCGGGAACATGATTCTTTTCTGACCACCTTCAAAATCTTGCAGATGGTGTCGACAGAACCTCGACCATCTAGATGACGGAGGGGTCTGCAGCGAGACCGCTGGCCGTGACAGAGCGACTGCTGCTGGACCAGTGGCAAACTGGGCAATGACTCCCCCGCTCCTTGCGCCGAGGGCCCCTGGAGATGTTTTGTAACCGTTTCATTTCCACTTTCTTCCCTTCCCCCCATCCTTCCCCTTTGTCTCCCTGCCTCATCACTCATCTCCATTTTTACGTCTGTAAAGGGTTGCTTATCTTACAGTTAATGTCAGCAATGGAATCGAAGAATTAACTGGGTTTCTTGCACATGAGGAGGAGAGAATATATTTGGGGTGATGACAGAAACGGGAGAGTTCCCCTACATCCCAGCAGTGTCTTACAGCATCTAAGGGCAGGTATCTTAGGGGCTAGTGAATAGGCAAGAAGAAATCTCCAGAGGGAATAGGCAGGGCCCAGGAAGGGGGGGTGGGGAACCAGCAAATGAAATCCCGGTTTATGAAGAAGCGGACTTTTTTGAGTACATCACAGAAGCGCAATCCAAAAGGAAAGGGAGTTCTGCACGTGACTATTTGTAAATACGTCCTGCATTTCATCGATGTTCACAAAAACTAGAACTGGAGCTGCTGTGATTTAAGGGGATGTGTGTGTCAAGAACAGGAAACGAAGGAGGCCGAACCAGCTTCCCTTCAGTGAAGTTAAAGAGCGGCTTTGGATTCTGTGCATTGTTTACACGAAGGCGGGTTGATGAGAGTTCGCCTGGTGTTCGTGGCGCAACTCAGTCGAACTACCAGGGTGGGCCAGCCCCCGCCCCTCCGGACCTGCCACCCCCACAGGAGTTGTCAAACCCATCCCGCCGACCTCCCGCTCCTGGTACTTGGTGGTACCCTACCCTCGGTGGCTGGGTCCCCTTACAATAACGTACGTGTGCGTGTGGATGGCACATCTGATGGAAACTCGATGGCCGGGATGAACCGGGACAAAGACACTGCCGGAAGAAGCGGGAAAACTGCAGGGGCAGCTGTTACGAGAGGGGAGCGGCTCGCGGCTCTGCAGTCCGGTCCGAGGACACTTTCCCGGCGCCTGTTTTTAGGAAGCAGGGCCTTAACAGTTTCCGTCTCCTCTTCCTGCCGCAAAGGATCACTTGCATGGTATCTGTGTGTGTGTGCGTGTGTGTTTTTTGTGTGTCTTAATAAGCAGCAGGGTTTGCATTTTCTCAAATAACTGCCAAGCTATCGCTTCTAGAGGGCCCTGGGGCGCTTGTGACTTTTTTTTCTTTCTTTTTTTTCGACTTTCCAAGCTGGGGCGGAACGGGGTGTCAACGAAGAGCACAAGAAAGTCGTGGAGTGGACAGAGCCACGTCGGAAGGACTGTGCCGAGAAAGTCCTGTTCTTTTTATTTTGCGTGTGTTTGTGAGAGCAGGGGGATGTAAAAGGTGTCATATCTGGGCTTTACGCGTCTTGCCCCGCATCCTAGGAGGAAGGGGACATCTTACCCGAGTGTCAAGGAGAGCTGAGGCATGCCCACTTGGGGGGCAGGGGAGTGGATTTCCATGCTCTTGGTTGGGTGTTGTTACACAAAACCAGAAATAGGGGGGGCAGCCATGTGCAAAACAAACAAACCGCGGAGCACAAAGCTTTGCACAGATTTTCCCTGTGCACATCGCATGTGGAGCTAAAGAACAGTTCTGTGGTGGGAGATCCTCTTGAATCAAGGAAGGCTCCTTGCATTGGGTGGAAAATAACAACATTAGCAGAAGGGATTCGTGAAGTTCCAGTCCCAGAGGTACAGGGAGCCTTGAACTTCTGGTGCTGAGTTAAAAGCTTCTGTTTTGGTGGCAGAACGGGGTTATAGACCGGGGAGTGGAGATCGTGGTACGACTCCGTACATGCACGTCTCTTGGGGCACGAGCTCTGTTTGTTTGGTGCGGGCCTCCACGGAAGTAGCTGTCTTAAAATGGAAGGACTGTCTTAATCTCCTGGGGGAGAGGAACACCGTGGCTTCGAATGAGTTGGGCTAGCAGCATGATAAGGCCTTGTGACTTCTCTCGAGCAGGCTGCTGGGAATTCCTCAGAGGCCGCAGGTGATCTTCATGCGTTCTGAAGAGATAGGATGTAAGAGATGAACTCCTAAGAGCCTTCCCAAAGACACCCCCCCACACACACGCAGAGCCTACTGATTTCAGGGTTCCTTGAGGGCTGATTCCCTACATTACCTCACAAATGTGGAAGCCGCTGTGGCGCATGCGGGTGGTAGCCACGTCAAAGACGCCTGCGACATGATCTCGGTGTTAGTTACCAGAGCGGCGTGAGAAGGAGCCATCTTGCCGTGACTCCCATACCGCTGTGGTAATCTTGGAGGGGGGGGAGGCCCTTACTTCCAAGTAGGAGCTGAGTGATAGCGGGTACCTTGATAGGGAAGTTCCTTTGGAATCGGTGACGCCTGCTTCCGGTAAGCGTGTTTAGGATTTGGGGTGTTTGGTCCTTCAAGCCAGTCAAAGTACACGCGAGGAAAAGATGCCTGGGTGTTTTTCGGCCTGGTGAGGTAACCAGAGGAGGCCCGGGTGTGAGGAGGAGAGGATGGGCCCTTCCTCGTGCCAAAGAGCCAGGCAGGAATGGAGGCCAAGCAAAGCATCTTGAGGCAGTCTAACTAGGGATCCTGTTCTGGGTAGTGTTTGTGTTGGAGGAGAGACACTGCTACCTTTCTCCAGGCCTTGGCAGACGAAGGGTCGTGCTTGAGGCCGGGAAGGGAAGTGAACAGCTAGCCTGGCCACTTCCCCCCCAAGCACAGGAGAGGTCATGCCTGTGGGGAGTTGTCACTGGAAAGGTTTCAGAGGGAACAGCCTGGGTCCCACGTCCTTGGAGGCCAGCTTGCTTTCCGCCGAGACTCCACACAGGGCCAAGCGAAATACACACGTCTGCCATGCCTTTGAAGGCACCGTTGTATAAACCTGAAAGTGCAGTGAGGTCACTTGGGAGACTTGGAGGCTCAGGCGTGGGACCGGTGGGATTTGCGTGGTCTGAACGGGAGCTGCAAACTCTAGTGACCTGGGACTCTCTAGGAGTTCTCTAGGGAAGGCCGAGAGAGATAAAAAGGTTATAAGCCTCACAGTCTTCTCAGCCATCTGCCAACACGTCTCCGCGGCTTTGGAAATATGAAGTGCAGTCCCCAATAGGAAGACACGCGGTGGGGGGGTTATGTAGTCCGAGTGCACCGCGTTAATGGTGGATGATAAATACCCAGCTCATCTAGACAGCTTTTGTTTCAGAAGTCTGAGCACCATTTTAAGGGTCCTGGTTGTAGCAGTTCAGGAAGGCACCGTACACCAGCCATGCTGGAATCCACCAGTCCAGGACAACCAGCTGTGATGTCACAAACATGGAGGTGTTGTGTTGTGGTTTGTGTGGTCTGCCCTTCTAGTTTCCCACCTTCTCCCTGGAAAGAGCACCCCACCACCTCAAGGACAGTCCTTGACCACGTGCTACAACACCAAACACTGGGTGTCACCACACTTACAGATATTACGCTCATTTGAAATCAGTTGTAATCGTCAAAACTTAACACCCTTTCTCCAAAGAACTGGGAGGACTGTAGTTTAGTAAAAGCGCTGCGTAATCCTCGTGAAGTTTGTACTACAGATTTAAATTGGTTTGAGCCCAGTTCTAAATGGACACGATTCACCTACCCGAATAATTCCCAGAGACTATTCCAGGGGCAGGTTATCTGGGGGGCAGTGTCTCAGGAAGAAAACTGAAAAGAAAAATAAGACCTCTCCACTTAATGGAAGTTCTCGCCATAGAGTTTCTGGAGATTCCCAGAGCTACCCAGAAGTGAAAAGGGTAGCTCTAGCAATTGCCCGAAACTCTGTGGTAAGGATTGGAACTTTCTGTAAGTAGACACAGGCTTATATTTCTTTTTAATTTTTCTCCCCAGGACAATCATGTCCCTTCCCCATGGCCCCAGTTTCCTCCCGCCAATCGGCTGCGCATTGTCTGACAAGAGCTGCGATCGGCGGGACTCGGGAGGTCTCCCGCCATAAGCGAGCAGATGGGAACCCTACTGGAGACAACAGTTTCGAACTTTCACTGTTGTGTATTCTCCCTCAGCTTCGTCACAAAACTACAGTTCCCAGAGTTCCCCGGTTGGCAGCCATGACAGTTCATCCAACATGGCAGCTGGTTTAAATGTGTGCCACGGATGTACCTGAAGAATGATAAAGAAAGCGTTCCCTCCCACCCCTGATCCAGACAAGTCTGCAGAGTTAGGTGCAATAAAAGATTCTCCCCTGACCCCAGCAATGCATTCGTTAATGTTTTTCATCAGGGAGAAGAATTCAAGTTCTCTGCGTCTGATCAAAGAAGGTAACTTAGTGCCAAATGTCTCCTATTAATTTTTCCCCCCGTAGGTAGCATGGAAGGTGGAGAGGAAGAAAGGGAACTGGCTGTCCCTTCACACCACACCTGTAGACCGAGATGATATATGTAAGATGCATTTGAGATGCTGCATTTTAAAGTCGTTTTTTTTTTTTAAGAAATAAAAGTGCCAAAATACAATTTTTGATTCTAGGTTTCACGTTTACCAGAATGCAGGGCGAGGATGAAAAGAGAAGCACGTTTCCGAGAGGCGTTAAGGAAGGAATCCGGCAGAGGAGGGGAAGGTTTTTTGGGAAGTGATTTGGAAAGGACTTGACAGGAGGGGTGCGATCTGCCGAGCCGGCTGCGCAAGCTGTTTTGAAACAAATGGGGTTTGCCCGTGCATGCGCAAACCCCATTTGTTGCAAAGCAGCTAGCGCGTAGGACCGGCTCGACAGATCGTCGCCACCGTTTGCATTGAGGAAGGCAGTGAAGGAATTGGACAGAGACGTTGAGAAAAGGGTATCTTTGGTGTTTCGGAGTCCACAAAACTGTGTGGCGTTGCTTGTGTGGGAGACTTTTCTGGGGAGGGGAAGGAAGACGTTCCTCAAAGTATTTACAAAATCAGAAACTTTTATTTATTCCTTCGCTAAATATAGAAAACAGAGGTGATCTGATTATTAAAATATATTATTTTGGATATATATATATGATATATAACTTGCTATGGCTGGTAACCATGATAAAAAAAAATCCCAATATTAACACCCATATAATTCTTTTTTTCCCCCCTCCCTCCTTTGTAATAAGAACGCTTTCCCCCTACTGGGTGCATGATCTTCTTGTGTGTGTATTGCTGTTTCTTGTAGAATCGAAAGGGGGCTCCAGATTTTAAGAAGCCAGATTCCCTTTTGAGTCCTGTATCGACTGCAGGAAGAAAAGACAGGTTTAAAAGGAAACAAAAACAGATCTAAGATAAAGTTAAATCTATTTATATGGGGGGAGCTGTTGAAGTCGAATGTGTCGTACGACAATACAGTGGCAGTGCCTTCCTTTTTTTAAATCTACCCATTTCCCCCTGTTGTTTTTTTTTCATAAGCTGTTATACGATAGCGTGGGGTGCCGCGGGTTATCTAGAAATGTGTGTTCTGCTTTCTTTCTTTCTTTCCCCTTCCCCTATTTCTCGCTCTCATTGCAAGAGTGTTCTTGACCTTGCGGTTTCGGCCTACTCTGTCAGAGGGGGAGTTTTTACTATGCGATTATCATGTACAAAATTTTTATACTGGTGCTTGTTTGTTTTTTTTTAAGTCGTTTATAACAGTCGTCAGACGGGAAAACACGAGCAAAGATGTACTCCATGCTGGTGCGGGGGGGAAAGGAAAAAAAGCGTCGCTGCTGGTTTTCTGTCTGGGAACTTCTGAGGGGGCAGCAGTTGACAAGGGAACAGAAAGGGGTTTGGGGAGCTCGATAGCCGTCCACACCACGCTACAAGAACCGATCCAGAACGTCCAAGGGCCCTTTGCTTTCTCTTTCCACTGCAGGGGCCTCGTGTGAGGCTGCAGATCCGAGCACAACCCCCTTTGGCCATCTGTAGGAATAAAAAATAATTGGCGCACTGAAACCAAGGCAACCATGAAGTAACGTGCGGCAGCCCCCTCAGGCAAAAGATCTTGTGGCTGCCCTTTTGATGCCTTCTCAAAGCTTCTTTGAAAGAACTGGCCAATGGATGCTGGCCTCCTCAGGACACCATTTGGATTCTCCAAAGCACCAACAACGTTTCAGGCAAACCCGGATAGCATAAGTGCACACCGACACCTGCGAGCTTTATTCTAGAAATCTGGTCCTCTTGGGATGACTGTTCCAGTGTCATGACCATCTCCTTTACCTCGAGTCCCTTTTTGTAAAGTGAGACTAAGCCCATTGCTCCAGAGAGAATGCTGGGAACAGAAGGGCTTCTGTGCTCTCGGTAGAGCTCCACATAGGTTTAAGGGCCTACCCCTGCTCACACAGAGCGTCTTGTCTATGACTGAGTCCTGCTGGCTCTAACTGAACGGAAGGACCAAGAGGAGGCTACATGCTTGGCAAACAAGGCCTGGAGTAATTCGCTCAGGCAGATTTTTGGTATTGAGGTCAGAGCCTCACAAGTGTCTGAAAAGTAGATTCGAGTCCAGCAATGCCTTGTAGATCAACAGGACCTTCACGGTATAAGCTTCCGAGAGTCCAAGTTCCTTTTGTCAGACAACTGAAGTCTTACAAAGGGAGCTTTGACTCTCCAAAGCTTATAGCCCCAAAATGTCGGTCTCTTAAGTTGCTCCTGGAACTCTGATTTAGTAGTTCTACTGCAGTCCAATACAGCTACCCTTGGAAACTAAGCGTCCGAAACCTGACCTGTTGGTGGTCATGATGCAAGAAGGATCCCCAGGGGTGAAAGTAACTTAGATTTCTCTCTCGTGTGCATTCTCCCGTCTTGGAAGGAGGGGTTGAAGCAGAATTAGGGAGAGGCTACTTCAACCGCTTTCTTACTGGCACTAAGTGCCGGCTCAGACTGGCTTCCTTTTACCCCCGAGTATACCTGGCACCAGGCAATTTGCTTTGGTAGCAGCGATGCACATAGCAACCTCTCCAGATCTCGGGAGCATTTTCTGTCCTGGCCAAGAAAGAAAGAAGGAGGGAAAAGATACAGAGGAAAACAAGGTTTTCTGTCGAGGTGTCATCTGCTACCACTTTCGTGCGAATGAAACCTGTTGTCCTAAGAGCACAAAGGAAGCCCCTCCTCCCCCTCCAACATGGGGTTGCCAACCTCCAGGGTGTGGCTGGAGATATCCAAAAATTACAACATTCCCAGGCTACCGGGATCGGTTCCCCTGGAGAAAATGCCCCCCTTTGGAGGATGGACTCTGTGGCATTATAATCCACTGAAGTCCCAGGCTCCAATCCCCCAAACGATCCAAGGATTTCCCAGTCGAGAGCTGGCACCCCTAGTCCTGCAGTTCTCACCACTGACGAGGGATGTACAGATCTACGGCAGTTCCAAATGAGTTGGGCTGGCGAAACATATTTTGCCTCTAGCACCCTGCCCTAGGGCACCAGAGCCTGATTTTTCAGCCAGTGGTGAACGCTTCTCTTGTCAACTTCCTCTCCCCATGGTTCTCGGGGGGGGGGGGGGGGGCTCGATGTTGCGAGAGACACAGAGCTGCTTCCCCCCCTCCGCGTTTCTTTCCCCCCCCTTCATCATCACATCCAGATGAATGCAATATGTGATAATGGCATCTTTGTACATCGCTCCACAACAGCCCAACCACATTGTGTTCGTTTGCATGTTACTTGTGTGTGTGTCCATGTGTGCGGGAGGGGAAACAGTGTGGAACAACAACCCCTCTGTATCTCTCGTGACATCCAGGGAAACCCACAGATGCAGCCGCTTTCCCCCACCCCCAGTCTTCCAGATTCCCTGGATGTGCCTCATTTCATGACGGGGAAGGGAAGGATCTTATAGGTGGGGGAGTATAATTTGCACACAGCTACGATCACACTAAAGTTGGTTTTATATACAAGTCATTGGAATTTGCAAAAAAAACCCCACACCCGAGTTTTGTTTTTTTTATGTATTCCTTTAATCTTTACTTAAAAGGTGAATGTGTATTCCTCTGGGAGGAATTGCAAGAAAAAAACCGAACAAACGGGAATGTTAATAAATGTTAAAAACAGAATCCTTCCTCCCTTATTAATATATAACCTTTGTGTATTTATGCCTATTTTAAGCAATTGAGAGGTAGGGAAAGCTTGGGTTCCATTCTGTTGCATGCCAGCTACCGGCGAGAGAGAAAAAAAGAAACTAAAAATCCCTCTATTGTACATGCATGCATATAGCCTTGACCTCTTAGGGTGGGCGGGTTGTTTTTTTAATTTTTCTTCCAAGGGGGGGTGTATTTCCCCAGTATAAAATTAGTGCACAAAAGAAATATTTTTGCCTAGTTAAATGTTGCCGAGCAATGCATATTTTTTAAAAGGAAGAATTTTTTTTTTGTTATATATGGAAATAGCATGTTTGTTTACATGTATCAGCTTCCTGGTTACGCAGAAGAAAAAGAAGACGAAAGAAGTGGGGGGGGGGGGAGAGACACTTAAATGTTTGGAGACGCTGTTCTTTGCAACTGTACAGTTTTCAATTTTGTTGTTATTACCGGTGAAACACCCTTGTGATTTCAACTTGCTACAGTATATATATAATATATATATATATTATATATATTTATTATTTGTTTTTTTTCCCTCCCATGTAACTAGGAATCATGCCTACGTTTCATATCGCCGTTATATTGAAAGTGAAGGGAGACGATTAATACAAAATTTTGTAACACTGGGGTATGTCGGCTCTTGATTTGGTTTTCGG
Organism: Lepidodactylus listeri; assembly: GCA_029233225.1. Taxonomy (NCBI): domain Eukaryota; kingdom Metazoa; phylum Chordata; class Lepidosauria; order Squamata; family Gekkonidae; genus Lepidodactylus; species Lepidodactylus listeri. The sequence goes on along the minus strand of JARCFY010000011.1, from coordinate 96,181,512 downwards.
AAGGGGGGGGAGGACGGATCTTTCCAGGGCTTTTTTTGGAGAAAAAGCCCAGCAGGAACTTATTAGCATAATAGGCCACACCCAACAGCAGAAATACATTAACATATTAGGCCACACCCCTAAAAGCGTAGCTCCCTCCCAGGATCAGCTTCCCCAGGTGCCGTGCGGCTTGCGGGGTGCAGGAGGAACCCAAGGGAAGGAAGGCAGTTTAAACTGCCTTCCCTCCCTGGATCAGCTTGGCTTCCCCAGGCACCCCTGTGGCTTGCAAGGCGCCTGGGGAACCTGAGGCGGGGGGAGGCTATAGGCATGGCCAACTCAGAAGCCAGCCAGAACTCCGTTCCTGTGCGTTCCTGCGCAAAAATAGCCCTGGATCTTTCCTACCACTTCTCAGAATGAGGCTGTGGGCTTAGCTAGCAGAGAACTTCTCCAGCTAGAGTTGCCAGCTCTGAGTTGGGAAATTTGGGGGGGCGGAGCCTGAGGAGGGCAGGGTTTGGGGAGGGGAGGGACTTCAGTGGGGTATAATGCCATAGAGTCCAAAGCGGCCATTTTCTCTGGGTGAACTGATAACTGTTGCCTGGAGGTTAGCTGTAATAGTGGGATATCTCCAGCCGTCACCTGGAGGCTAGCAACCCTGTCTCCAACATAACCCCACTGAAAGGCACCAAGACGAAGGCTCATAATTTTTAGTTCTAGTCCTGCTAGAGGCAGCGGACGCGTTGTGCGGACAGCGTGAATGTATGTCTTTGTTTACAATATTTCTAGATGGCCTTCCTCACTGGGATTCGACGGACGGCACCATTTAAAAAGAACTGAAGCAAAGCAAATGGTTAATGTGACACGTTAAATCAAGCAAAACTGCATAGTGAGAATTCAGTTTACAGAAAGCTATACACAGGAGTATAGACCAGTCCCTAACAATTTATCCAAGCGACTCTGAATCATTTTGAACAGAAGAAGAAGAGCAGGTTTTTATACTCTGCTTCTCTCTAACCTAAGGAGCCTCACAGCGGCTTACAATCACCTTTCCCTTTCCCTCCCCACAACAGTCACCTTGTGAGACAGGTGAGGCTGAGAGAGTTCTGAGAGAACTGGGAGTGGCCCAAGGTCACCCAGCAGGCTTCACATGGAGGCAGAGTGAGGAATCAAACCCAGCTCTCCAGATTAGAAGAAAAAGAGTTGGTCTTTATATCCCAGGGTCACTCGGCAGGTTTCAGGTGGAGAAGTGGGGAATCGAACCGGGTTCTTCAGATTAGAGTCCACCAGTCTCAACCACTGCACAACTCTATTATGCTGAATTCCACTGGTTCAGTGAGGTCAGAACTGTCCGTTCTGAATGGTGGTTGCTCTCCACACTTTTCTTCAGTTGATATCCCTGAACGGTCAGGGGTAAAACTCTGGGACCGCCATGTGATCTGCCACCCCTTGGTGTAGGGCACAGAAACCAGGAGGGAGGTTGTTACTGTAGCCTTTCAAGGCACCTTCACACATCTTATGTCCAAACCCTGCACCTCTATCACATGAACACATGAAGCTGCCTTCTACTGAATCAGAGAGTTGGTCCAGCACAGTCAGTATTGTCAGCTCAGGCTGGCAGCCGCTCTCCAGGGTCTCAGGCTGAGGTCTTTCACATCTCCTACTACCAGGATCCTTTCAAGTGGAGATGCCGGGGATTGAACCTGGGATCTTCTGCATGTCAAGCAGATGCTCTGCCACTGAGCCATGGACCCTCCCCCAAGCTTTCTGTCTCAAGGGCAAGTCAAGTCAATAGGCATGGACGCTGGCATCTCCTCTTTAGGAACTATGAGTTTGTCCATCCCCCCTTTTGGAAGAGGGGCCACAAATACAAAATGTTTTCTGGTCACCCCCATGCCACCAAATTATGGACCCCGCCCCAAACATTGGAAGCGGCTTTCCTCAAACGAGGCCAAGCCATCCATTTTCGTCCTGACATTCCTCCAAGGAGCTCAGAACGGGGTACACGGCTTTCCCTTCCCAACTGAGGCCGTGCAAGTAACCCTGTGAAGTAGACATACACCGCCCTGAGCTCTTCAGGGGAGGGCGGTTTATAAATTCTTCCCCCCCCCCCAACTTTTTAAATTATTTTCTCTAAAAAAAAAGGTGGGATACAGAAGGGAAGAAGGGGTAGGGGAGAAATAGAGATCCATCAGGTTTCTCAAATGCTTTATATGTTCAAAATAATAATAATGATGTTGACAAGGATGGATTTGTATTCCTCCCAGCATAGTGCTCTCAGGGCAAGTTCCATCAAATATAATATTTTTTGTTCAGTCACACAGTCGAGTTCTACTCTTCGTGACCCCATGGACCACATCACGCCAGGCCCTCCTGTCTCCCATCATGCTCTGGAGTTTGCTTACTTTCATGTTCGTTGCATCGATGACAAAGCTGAAGTATAATATAGGAATAATTAAAAACAGTTAAAATACATCAGATAAAATACAGTGCAATTCCTATATATCCAGTCAGAGCCTCAACTGATGTAACCTGTTACAGTTGGGTTCCAGATATTACAAAGATCTGATCCACTGAAGGGAAGGCCCAAAAGATAAGATTAAAAAAAAGGATGCCCATCACCTCAACTAAAAGCCTGGCGGAAGAGCTCCGTCTCGCAGGCCCTGTGGAACTGTACAAGGTCCTTCCCGCAGGGCACTGATCTCATACAGGAGCTCATTTCACTGGATAGGGGCCAGGGCCTATTTGAGGCAAGACCAGCGTCCCTGGGGCTGGGGACTACCAGTAGATGTTGATTAACAGATCATAACACTCTTCGGGGCTCATAAGCGGAGAGGCGGTCTCACAGGTATGCGAGATTAAAATAAACGGAAAAGCAGGGTGGCGATTCAAACCCAGGTCTTTCAGATTCAAGGTCGGCATGAACCACTACACCAGGCTGGGTCTCAATTAGTCCGGTGTGATTTCCAGGTATTAACTGCCATTGGGATAGACGTTGTTAGTTTACCTCAGAGTTGCTCTGCAACCGGCCAGCTAAACTCAAGAGAAAGTCCTTTTTGCCTTATATAAACACTGAGGGTTTTCCACGGATGTGTCTCGGCTTTGGATTCCAGCATGTTCGCTATGTTGAGTCAGTATTTTATTTTTAAATCACCCGGGTGGAAAACTGGTATATTCTAAACAGCGAAACCGGAGCTTGTGCCAAGAAAGCCACGAGGTCCAGAAACCGTCTGAGCGGACTTCACCCTTTCATGTTTGCAAATCAGTTTCCACGTTACCGGCCACAAGGTGGAGGCCCACCATAACGAATCAGTAACTTTTCAAGGTGAGGGCATTTCCACATCTTCCGATGCTGCTTTATTTGCGTTGTGTGTTTGAGGGAATGCACCTCCTGCTGTCCGTCCAGTGCAAACCTTCGCTTGTTTACATGGAGGTAACTTCTATGAACCTAAGAAGAGGGCTACTGGATCCAACCAGCCTGGAAAGTCCACAGCAGGGGCACAGAGTCCAAGAACCCCCCACAATCATGATTCAAAGGTACACTGCCTCTGAGCATGGAGGTTCTATTTTGTTACGGCAAATAGCCATTAATTGGCTGCATCCGCTGTGGATTTCTCTCATCCCCTTTTAAAGCCATCTGAGGTGGTGGCCATCACTACTAGCTGTGGTGGTGCGTTCTACAAGTTTATTATGGGCTGCGTGAATTATTTTCTTTTATCTCTCCCATATGGAAGGCCCATCAATTTAATTGATGCTTGCAAGTTCTAGTATTACTGGGAGAGAATAAAACATCTATCCACTTTTTACACTGCACAGTAAATCTTTCATATAACATCCTGCTTATTCCACTGCCATTAAACGTTTTTAAACACTTCTGTCTTGGTTGCCAACCTTCAGGTGGGGGCTGGATATCTCCTGCTTTTCCAACTGATCTCCAGATAGCAGAGATCAGTTCCCCTGGAGAAAATGGCTGCCTTGAAGGGTGGACTCTATGGCATTGTACCATGCTGAGGCCCCTCCCCTCCCCAAACCTCCTCTCCAGTCCCCACCCCCGGAAACTTCCAGGTGTTTCCCAACCCAAAGATGGCAACCCTACCTCTGTCTGCATACACATTATTCCCTGCATATTGGCTGGGACTGCCTGGGACCCAGGCTGGATAAAGCAAGACTTTAAAATGCAACAAATGGCAACTATCAGAATGTCCAGCAAAGACGTTTCTTCTCTTGCTCTGAAGGATCTGATATAGCTCAGAGAAATCTCTTTCCACATTACCAAGCTGCAACGAAGAGAGCATACGCAAGGAATAGATCGACTAGGGATGTCCCATTGCTTGCTTTTAATTTTTTTTAAAAAAGTGATTTAGGATCTTCATATACATTATTAAAACATTGGGTCTGGATCCTGTGAACAAGTTCTGTGCATGCCAGATAGTCTCCGCCATGGAATATGTGTCTTCCAGCAGGGCCATTTGTGCAAGGGCTGGGGTAGCCAACCTCCAGGTGGGAACTGGAGACCTCCCAGAATGACATCTCTAGAGGACACAGGGATTGGCTCCTGTGGAGAACGTTGCTGCTTTGGAGGGTGGACTCTGTGACACTGTACTCTGCTGGGGTCTCTCCATTTCCCAAACCTTGCCCTACCCAGGTTCCCCCTTTCAAATGCCAGGGATTTTCCAACCTGGAGTTGGCAACCATAACAAAGGCCTATTGAGAAAACCACTCAGTTTGGGCAAATGGATGTTTGAGCAGAAGAGGAAGCGCACACTCCATGGCAGAGACGAGCACACGTGGAAGTGGTTCACAGGATCCAAGCCGCCAGTTTTAGTCACTCAATTTGCTTTTAAATTACCACAGGTTTTGAGTCCCGACTCTGCCAGGAAGATGAACAAGTAACCTGGCCGGCCTTGGCGTCGCTCAGTCTCTCCATGGTGAAATCCTCTGCACTGGAAAATGACCAGTTCAATTCTATGCCCGAAATAATTATGATGACTTTATTAGGACTGTTACTTCTCCAGTGCCGCATAACTAATCCCTAGTTCCCCTGACTGAGGTTGAGGTGATTTTTTTCCCCTGAGGTGATCTTGAGGCTGTGCGAGCGATTCCATCAGTTCTCCTGAGGTAGAGACTCCCTGCTGGGATTCCTAGGAAATGGAGGCCCTGACTGTACAATTCATGTACAAGCCACCCCAAGTCAGAAACATAGATCTGGAAAGGATCCCAAGGGTCATATATTACAAATAAATAAATGTTGGGGTCGTGGAGCGGCATGCAGTTGGAGTCCTCCCAGCACAGGGCCCAAGGCAGCTGACCCTGTTGCCCATAAGCTAAGACCGGCCCTGCCTGTGCCAACTCAGAACACAGAGGCTGGTTATAATAAGAACATAAGAAAAGCCATGTTGGATCAAGCCAGTGGCCCATCCAGTCCAACAGTCTGTGTCACACAATGGTCAAAAATACCAGGTGCCATCAGGAGGTCCACTAGTGGGGCCAGAACTCCAGAAGCCCTCCCACTGTTGCCCCCTCCAAGCGCCAAGAATACAGATCATCACTGCCCCAGACATCAGAACATGAGAGATGCCATGTTCAATCAGGCCAATGGCCCGCCCAGTCGAACACTCTGTGTCACGCAGTGGCCAAAACCCAGGTGCCATCAGGAGGTCTACCAGCAGGGCCAGAACTCCAGTAGCCCTCCCACCACTGCCCCAGTTGGGAGCAGATAGAACATAAGAGAAGCCATGTTGGATCATGCAAATGACCCATCCAGTCCAGTGCTCTGTGTCACACAGTGGCCAAAACCCAGGTACCATCAGGAGACCACCAGCGGGGCCAGAACTCCAGAAGCCCCCCCACTGTGGCCCCCCAAGCAGCAAGAATATAGAGCATCACTGCCCCTCAAATAGTGTTCCATCTATATCTTGTGGCTAATAGTCACTGATGGACCTCTCTTCCATATGTTTCTCCAATCCCCACTGGAAGCTGTCTATGCTTGTAGCCGCCACCGCTTCCAGTGATGGAAATCTACATGCCTTTCAAGGCATCTGCAAGGAACGGAGCGTGGGTGAGATACGCACAGCTGCCCCTGCCGCATCCCAGGAGGCACGGTCCCTTGCTAAACGTCCATCAGATCTCATTGTCCTATCACAACACAACACAGGTAATGGCTGAGTTTCCCCTGGAGTGAGCGAAATCTTTATTAAAATCTTTCTCGCGCATGCAGTCGCCTTGTCTTGCTAACAACCCCCACGTCACAGTGGGATTATCAAAGATATTAAGGTCAAGCAGGCGTGATTGGCAGAAAGCTCATGGGGGAGAATAAGCACTGGGGTTTTGCAGGCTGGTTTCTGTCGTGATAGCAAATTTTGCTAAAGATAACGGTTCCCTGAAGCTAAGCCAGATACCGGGTCTCTTCCCCCCAAACACACTTCCCCAGTTCCCTATTTCCCCAAGTCTGATCAACATAGGAGGAGAGGAAGTGCTTTATGAAATTCTTTGGAAGGATGTTTTAATCTTCTTACATATGTAAGTGCCATTGAGTCAAAGCCAATTTTTGGCAACCCCACCGAGGGAACTTTCCAGGCAAGTGAGAAGCAGAGGTGGTTTGGCCATCACCTTCCTCTGCAGAGCCTTCCTCGGTGGTCTCCCTTCCAAATACTGACCCTGCTTAGCTTACAGTTTATGGTGACCCCAGCAAGGGGCTTTCAAGGCAAGGGAGAAGCAGAGGTGGCTTGTGTTAGGACTTTTGTCCAATATTCAAGAAAATTCAGAGTAATGAATCTTGCTTTTCTGGAAAGAAGAGATTGCTTCTTTCAGTTTAAAAGAAACTTTATTACTAAAGGAAAAGGAAACGGGATTAGCTACAAATAAACAAAACATGCTTACTAAGCAGCATTGTGCTGCGTCTGCACACTAAGACATCCTACTACAGAGAGAGAAAGATTACAAATGGAGGATCTCTCCTTCTTCTTGACCCCTGAAAGGAAACACCTGATATCATTGACCAATTAGCAAAACAGTACACCTTTAGGTTTCCCGGGCTTAGAGTTAATGGACCAGCTGCCAGGCACTTCCAGGTTAAACTAAGAAACACAAGTTACATAGGTTAACCCTATAATGACTGAAATCCCAGGTCTTGTATTTCATACTCATTTCCCCAACAGCTTGGCCATCGCCTTTCCCTGCAGAGCCTTCTCCTTGGTAGCCTCCCTTCCAAGTACCGACCCTGCTTAGCTCAGGCAATACCATGCCACATTCCCTCCCGATTTTTGTCATCTTCCGAGAGAAAATATTTAAAAAGAGGTAGCTTAATTTTTTTTTTGGTTTTCTCTTTCATTTGTTTTGCATATTAACACCGTTTGCTTTCCACCTTTCGAAAGCAGTGGGGCCTGAGGAACACGAATTTTCATATACCTCTGAGAAATTTCTCTGTCAGGGATACCAACTCTGGATTAGGGGGGATTTTTTGGAGCTTCTGGGGTGGGGTTGCCAAGCTGGTGACTGGATCTCCAGGCTACATAGACTGGAGAAAATTGGCTGCTTTGGAAGATAAACTCTATAGCATTATACCCTGCTGAGATCCTTCCCCTCCCCAAACTAGGCTTCACCCCAAAAAATCACCAGGAATTTTCCAACCCAGAGCTGGCAACCCCAGGGTGGAGCTTAGGGAAGGAGGGGTTTGGGGAGGGGAGGGTCTTCAGTGGAGTAACATGCCCCATTTTCTCCAAGGGAACCATCTCTGTTGTCTGGAGAGCAGATAGAATCCCAAGAGTTCTCCGGGCGTTACCTGGAGATTGGCAACCCAGTCCAATTTTACACACTAATTTGATAAGTCTTCCTCTCCCCCTGCACCATCAGCTGGAGTTCCAGTTGTTTTTCCAAAGGACTGCAAGTTGCAAAACATTCTGGACAGTGGTGGGAACATGAGTTTTTCCTGCTGTGGCTCCCCCAGAAAAGGTGGGACTGGTGCAAAGGAGAATTTGCATGTTTGTGTTTCCCGTCTGCCATCAGCAGCAGCACCTCTGTAGCAATTGCTGCAGGGCTGGAAGAGAGTACAATTCCTTCTCTTACGGTTTATCTAAAATAGCAGGCTGCTTTTAAGAACATGAGAGGAGCTCTGCAGGATCAGACCAGTGGTCCATCTAGCCCAGCATCCTATCTTACACAGTGACCAACCAGTTCCTCTGGAGGGCCAACAACAGGGCAGAGAGGCCGAGGCCTTCATTAGAACATCAGAAAGAGCCCTGCTGGATCAGACCAGTGGTCCATCTAGTCCAACATCCTGCCTCACACAGTGGCCAGCCAGTTCCTCTGTAGGGTCAACAACAGGGCAGAGAGGCCGAGGCCTTAGTAAGAATATAAGAACAGGCCTGCTGGATCAGACCAGTGGTCCATCTAGTCCAGCATCCTGTCTCACACAGAGGAGCCAACAAGTTCCTCTGGAGGGGCAACAACAGGGCAGAGGCCGAGACCTTCATAAGAACGTAAGAGCCCTGCTGGAACAGATCAGTGGTCCACCTAGTCCAGCATCCTGTCTCACACAGTGGCCAACCAGTTCCTCTGGAGGGCTGACAACAAGCCACAGAGGCCGAGGCCTTCCACTGATGTTGCCTCCTGGCTGTGGGATTCAGAGGTTGACTGCCTTGGAACATGGAGGTTTTTCTCTAGAAGCATGGCTGGAAAAGTTAAGTCTGACATGGGGGGCTTTGATGCTTGAAAGCTTCTACCCTAAAAACCTTGTTGGTCTTTAAGGTTCTATTGGATTCTAATCTTGCACTTCTACCATAGTCCAACATGGCTGCCCACCAGTACTAGAAGAGGGCAGATTCCTTTTTTGAAAGAAAGAAAACAACAGAGAAGGGTGAAAGGCTCTGTATCGCACCATTTGCCCAATTCCATAAAAAATTTTAAAACACATCAAAAATTGTAGGTATCACCTGCCATCTGAAAATATCTGCTTGTGGTTGAAAAGTGATTAAGCGCATGTTGCTCTGAGTTTTTTAACCCGTAGTCACAAAAGTGCAGAATTTAAATATATATATATATATATATGTAGTCAGTATATCAGAATCCTGTGGTAACTGCACACAAAAGACTGTATTTCAAAACTGAGCTTTAAAAGCATACTTCTTTTATCCCCAGCCACTTCCACTATGTAATCCACCTTGACTGCCAAGAGAGAAAAGCAGACTCTACGTAACATATAGAAATAAATAAAGGTTGTTAAGTTACAGGAATCTAGGCATCAAAATCTGTTTTTGTAAGCTGGGTCAGCCATGGTAAGTATTTGGATGAGAGACCACCAAGGAAACCTAGGGTTGCTCTGCAGAGTCAGGCAATGGCAAACCACACCAGCTCTGTTCCTCTCTTGCCTTGAAAGCCCTTACAGGGTTGCCATGTCAGCTGTGACTTGATAACATTTACACTTACACACACCGTTCGAGTCCAGTGGTGGCTTTAAGACCAACAAAGCTTTATTCTGGGTATAAGCTTTTGTGTGCACGCACACTTCTGTTTAAACTCAGAATAAAATTTTGTTGGCCTTAAAAGTCGCCACTGGACTCAAATTTGTTCTGCTGCTTCAGACCAACACGGTCACCCACTGGAATCTACACACACCCTTGCTAACATTAGTATTTGGGGCCAGTAGGTGGCAGTATAAATTCATTTTTGCCAGCTCGCAGGGACAACTGCTCAGCAGATGAAGATGCAATAATATCCCAGGATTTCCCAGAATTACCATTACCAAAAACACTGGACACACCCATCCATGGCTGCTTGCCCTAAACAGACAGCATAGACTGACACAGCTTCACTTGTTGCTGCCCCGCTTTGTCCTCCAAGCTACTTACTCCATGCCTGGAGGTGAAGGAGAGAGACTGGAGATGGAAAGAGGGCATTTGGACCTGGTTCTGGAGTTGCCATCCTCCAGGTGCAGCCTGGAGCACTCCTGGAATTGCAGCTAAGATCCAGACTACAGAGAGCCAGTTTGGTGTAGTGGTTAGGAGTGCAGGGTATAATCTGAGAGGACCGGGTTTAAGCTTGAGTTACTTTTAATCACATGACTCAGGTTATATTAGCTGTAATAAGAGAGCTCTGTCTTAGGTCAGCATGCCATGATTAAACAAGCGCAGAGAATGAAACCAGGAAAAACATAAGATGATTTTATTAGTAGTAGTAGTAGTAGTAGTAGTAGTATTAATGGTCACAGTCAGATATTTGACTGGTAGGTAGCGTTCTGCAGTTTGAGATTTAGCCAAGTTCTTGGGAACTGCAGAGATATCTTTGCAGGATTCTTGTTGTTCCAAGCAACCCTGTCTTCTAGAGCTGAGCTGGTGTTATTTTCTCAGTGGCCAGAGTGGCCAGGTGTTTCTTGAGACTTCTAGGTACTGCTCCAAGGGCTCCAGTGACAACTAGCACGATGAGGGTCCAGTAGCACCTTCATTACTAGCCAAATTTGTGGTAGGGTACGAGCTTTCATGAGTCACTGCTCAGTCCTCCAGACTGAAGAAGTGAGCAGTGACTCATGAAAGCTCTTAACCTTGCCACAAATTTTGTTAGTCTTTAAAGTGCTACTGGACTCTCTTCTGCTGCTACAGACAGACAAACTCAGCTACCCGTCTTCATCTAACTGGCACGATGGTCACCTTCTTCTCCCAAGAGGCTCTCCAACTCTATTCGTAGGTCTTGGTATTGTGTGGTCTTCTCCTGTTCTTTCTGTTCTGTTGTCTCCTTAGATTGCAGTGTCAATTATCCGAGCCCCATTTCTAATTTTTTTTTCTACAATTGCAGTATCAGGGGGTGTTCGGCTCCAGGTCTTTATCTGTTTTGCTGTCACTGTTGTTATTTATAGCAATTCTCTAGTCTTTAAGGATGATGCTTAAGAGATAGGTAAAGGTTAAAGGTTTCCCTTGCTCGAAAGCTAGTCAAATCTGACTCTAGGGGGGCGGTGCTCATCTGTTTCCAAGCCGAAGAGCCAGCGCTGTCCGAAGACGTTTCCGTGGTCATGTGGCTGGCATGACTAAATGCCAAGGCACACGGAACGCTGTTATCTTCCCACCAAAGCAATACCTATGTATCTACTTGCAATTTCTTGCTTTCGAATTGCTAGATTAGCAGGAGCTGGGACCGGAGACGTTGAGTATATGATCCCAGGGGGGAGATCTTTCCTTTTGGGTCATATGATGAAACCGATCTCTTGCTGTGACACCCATCCACACCACCCCATGGATGCAATCCAATCCAGTCATTGCCCCAGGGAGAGGGCAGGTAAATCATGGCTGGAACAGTGCTCAACACATCCAAATGAGTGGTTTCGGCTGGCCAGGGCGAAACATTTCCCAAGTTTGACTCTGGGACCAAGGCTTTTCAAATAGCAACCTGCTGTGTATTTAAAAGACGTCAGTGCTTTTGTATAATACTGAGGGGGGGAGGGGCACCCTAGAGGGAAGCGGTGAGGCCCGTTCAACGAATGAGAAAAGCTACATCAAGTGTACCACGCTGCCTCTTTCACTGCTAAGGTCAGGCACATCTTTCCAGATGACAAGATCAAAGTAGCATTGAAGCCGGAGGCTTTTTAAAAGAACAAAGGAGAAACACAAGCAGATGCACTTCCCAAGTAAAGAAAAATGATAGAATACCCACACTGCTTGCCCAGTGGTTCACAGGACGAGCTGTGAGCCATCCCCCAGTTCAAATCTTCCATCTCCCTATTTGGCTTAAGCCACCCACGGCTCCAGCCTATGCCTCACCCCCACACATACATGAAGGGATTACAGTGGCCTACCTGACAGAGCCGGTGTGTGGCTTTTCAAGCCAAAAACACTGCATAAATATGAGAAAGCAGAAAACACTATATAAATATGAAATATTCAAAGTTGGCTTGCTGCAAAGGAGACTCCCAAGACCCTCCTGCTGTTTCTACTGTCATGTTTGATACCAGTTTTGCTCTGTTCAACAGCAAATGATGGTTTTATGCACATAGTAAGGAGATGATCTTCCAAGCCCCCTTTCTGTTTCGTTGTCAGTGTAGTGGTTTGGAGCATGCATTCTAATCTGGTAGAACTAGGTGAGATTCCCCACTCTTTCACATGCAGCTGCTGGTGTGACCTTGGGTCAGTCACAAGTTCTCTCAGAGCTGTTCTCTCAGGAGCAGTTCTCAAAAGAGCTCTCTCAGCCCCACCTGCCTCACAGGGTGTCTGTTGTGAGGAGGGGGAGGGAAAGGGTTTTGTAAGCTGCTCTGAGATTCCTTCGGGTAGACAGTGATCCCTCTAAGCTGAGTTAGTGTGAGCTAGCTCACAGTTTTCTAGCCTCTGGCTCACACAGCTCAGGAAGGATTGCTCCAGAGCAAACTAATCTATGCAGTGGCCAAATCACTCACTCACAAATTTATTGCCAGGCTCACAAAGTAGAATTTTTGCTCACAAGATTCCATAGCTTAGAGGGAGCTTTGGTAGTGAAGAGTGGGGCATAAATCCAATCGCCTCCTCCTCTTCTTCCCCCTCTTCTTCTTCTGTTCACACAGGATCTTGGATGTTTTGTGGCTGTTGTAGGTCTTCGCCTGGTGAAGACCCTCTCCTTACTCCTGTGTAACCTGCTTCTCTCTAGGTAACTTTCCACCACCGCCACCTAACCTGAAAAGGCATCTGCCTCTAATCTTTGCCATTTAAAAGGCTCTGCCTCAGTTTCCCATCTCCTGCTCCACTCACACGAGTGAGCATGAAAAACACACTTGAAGACTCTGAGGATTAAGGGATCACCAGTTACTTTTCTTTGCATTTTGAGAAAAAAATAATATCAGTAGGGTTTGCCTGTGTCCTTTATAAAGTTTATATCTCCAGTACCTGACATTACATTCTATGGTATCTATGGCCCGGCCCAACAAACTGACATTTATGTCAGATCTGGCCCTTATAACAAATGAGTTCGACCCCTCCGGTTTAGAGTGTATAGAGTGTTTAGATGCATTACCATCTTTTCTTTTGATCCTTGCTCTGTCCGATGCATTCGCAGATCTGTGTATACTTTATATCTTCTCATCAAACATCTTTATATTTTGAATGCTGTAAATCTGATCTCTGTACCCACATTAAGCCCAGTTCAGTCACACTTATCAAAGAGAAATACAGAGGGGGCAAATGGTGACCCCTTAATCCTCTGTTTCCCACAGAAGCAGTGGGGCTGAGGGGAAAGTCTGATTGAGAGGCTGTTTCCAAAACCTCCAGGGAGTGTTTTTTGTCCTCCTGTGACGCTCCCTCTAAGCTGTGGAGTCTTGTAAGCAAAAATTCTACTTTGTGAGCTACCAGCATTGAAGTTGTGAGCGAACGATTTGGCTACTGCAAAAATTAATTTGCTCTGGAGCCATCCTTCCTGAGCTAAGACAACAATGTGTGAGCTGGAGGCTAAAAAACGGTGAGCCAGCTCACACTAACTCAGCTTAGAGGGAGCACTGTGCTCTCACAGGCTATGAACAGCACCAGTCGCTCATGGGCCGTATAAGAGCCTTGGCTAGCCGGCTCCAGACCACAGGCCATATTTTTGATGCCCCTGCTCTAAATTGATGTTTAATTAGGATCAGCTATCTATGTAAAAGTTGCAAGCAATCATCGGCTAACTGGATTCTAATTTTGAGGGGGGGGCTTCTCCCATTTGTTCAGCAATGTGGAGTCTGGAGTAGCATGGAGCCCGAATAGAATATTTTGTGGTAAAATGGAGAATGGTCTTCTGAAAAAGAGCTGCTACCTCACACCCAGAAGTTAGATCACCTCCCCTTCGCCCACCTCTGGTGGGTCACACTGTATCTTTTCCAGTCCCCAAAGGGAAGACTGGAACTCTGTCCTTTTAGAACTCTTAAGCTTTGTGGCTTGGCTATGGCCCTGTTGTTTTCTCCTGGGTAGCGTCTCTCCAGATATATGTGGCTGGGTGGCTGTGGCCCCAGGGAGTGGTTCATCTGTATCTGTCTTTATTTGTTTACTAGGAATAAGGCCCATTGTGGGAATAAATACAACTGGCTCTAGAAAGAGGCTCTTGGAGAGTGTCAAGGCCTTGGGCACTCAGCGTTAATTTGCTGTGGCCACCTCAGCAGGATATGACGACACAGAGTCCACCATTTTCTCCAGGGGAACTGATCTCTGCTACCTGAAGAGCAGTTGTAATTCTGAGTGATCTCCTGCCCTCACCTGGAGATTGGCAGCAGTGGTTCCCCAAGAGGGAATAGGTAGTTTGGAGGGCAGAGTCTATGGCATTGTACCTGTCTGAGGCCCCGCCCCTCCTCAAACCTCACCCTCGCCAGGCTCCACCCCTCAAATCTCCAGGAATTCCCCACCTGGAGTTGGCAACCCCATCTCCTTCCCAGCCAAGCATCAACCTACCTTGCTCTGAAGTCCCTCTTATAAACACAAGTAACTGCCATTTCATTTCACCTACTAACAGCCACTGAGGTAACAGTTGAATCTTATTGGGGAACAATTTAAACAAACCACAGGCAGCAGCCATCTTATAAACACAGGTAACTGTCATTTCGTTTCACCTACCAACAGCCGCGGAGGTAACAGTTAATCCCCCCACAGGAAGGAAACTGGAGAAGTGTCTTTGTCAAGAGCAAAAAACCGTCTGCCATGAATTCTGACAGGGCACAGAGGCTGAAGAAATGGGCGGGGAAGAGGAGCAGACCCAGCCAATGGCATGTGAGTATTCACAGCCAGTGGATAGGGACAACTTCTGATTGACAGGCCAGGGGACCAAAGGCTGGGGTGGCGTGTGGAATGTTCTAGAGAGTGCCACCACCATCAGAGAATTATTATATAGAGAGATTATTAAATTTCAATCCTGTCCTCCCTGCCTCTTGGTGCCTCTTTCCCCTTGCATGCTTGTTAGGCTGCAAATAGGCTCCTTGTGTAACCTCTGAGCTGGTACAGAGTGCAGACACAGTTACTGCAAACTCTGATGAGTTCTGGGTATAAGGCATTTCGCCATACGAGTTACCAAAGGTTTAATCCTAGGGCTGTACTTATCTAACAAGGCCAGTATCCAAAATCACAAACCACACAGAGGAGAACCTCCAAAAAAAATGACCGATACTGCATATTAATATTTTAAATAGAACCAACTTTTACAGGGAGAAGAACACATTGAAAAGACTGCATACATTGTATGTACACACACATCATACACAAAGGTGCACAGTAAAAGGTCCTTAATGATCAAGTAAGAATGTCCGCAACAGCAAAGTTATAATATTCACCAAACCGTACAAAGCGTCCGAAACAAGTTCTAAGGCCACAGAGAACGCAGCCCTCCTGGAACTTCTTCTGCACCATGCTGTCCTTGGAAGAAAAAGGGCACTTTGCAAGATCCCCAGGCGTGTGTGTCCTTGCATGGTACCCATCCCTTCCACAGAGCCTAGGTGCGAGAAGCTGCTAAGAGGTTGCATCAAAGTACCAGTTAAGAGGTATGTCTAAAAGACCGTCAATCACGGCAAGACAAAGAGCAGAGGAAGGCGGGCAGATATCCCTACAGATCCCAACCCCAAAAAGAAGTGCGACAGCTCAGCTACCACCTCGACGCTTGAGAAAAGCAGTTGTCACATACCTTCCCCCTTTCAAGGAAATACACAATATAAGAACAACTGAGTAAAACTCAAAAGTCTTCCTGGCTTCACACTCTCCGACTCTCTCCCCGTCAATAAGAGCACATCGATTTCAGTTGACGCGCTGTTTAAGGCTTCAAAACATCTGTAACAAGGGCTAGAGTGAGAAAGGTAAGGGTATGACGTGAACTAGTGTGACCTGGGTTCGAATTCCCACTGGAACCATGTAGCATTGGGGGGATTTGGGCAAGTTAAGTTGTTTCCATGCTAGGACTCCTTCTCTGCAATCAGCTGCCAGTGGAACTTTAACCTCTGGGGACAACTGCCAGATTTTAAGGGGATATAGAGCCACGCGTGAACTGGAAGCTTGAGAAGTGGTAGTAAGTCACATTCGGCAAAGGTTCCGCTTCTCCCAGCGACTGTCCCTTTAAGGTTCGCTCCTTTTCCGGATGCTTTTGTTGTGCTTAAAACATTATTTCCTGCTCACTCACAGTAGACACAGCGTTAGCAAACCTACCCTGAACTATCAAGTCCTGTTTGCGTGTGTGTATGTGTGTGGGGAGGTAGTTACAGCTTTTCGCTTTGCAGCCAAAGCAGTTACTCATTATGTGTGTGTGTGTTCAAATATACATAATTTTTAAATAATATAAATACAATACATAACTATTGTTAATAATGAAAAATAAGGAGTAATAGATCTGGCTGCAAAGAGAAAAGCAGAAAGCTTCTCCCCCGCTGAAGAGCTGATGTTTAAAGAATACCACGACCATTAGTTAACAGAAGAAACTAAGCAGAACCTTTTTTTACTTTTGTCTTTGAAAAGAAAGGAGGAAGAAATTTAAACGGAGGTCGGTCTTTAGAAACTTTGCCAGTCCAGACTGAATACTCTGGGGCAACATTTGCTTTTTACTTTGAAAGAAATATAGTTAGAAAGATTGGGGAGGGGGAGAGACGAGGGGAACAAGAGGAAAAGCAGTAGAATGCCATGGGCTGAGAACAATGCTATCTGGATTCCCTGGAAGAGCCTTGGCAAACTTTTTGAGTTAATTCCAAACTAAATGGGATGGGGAAGCAACCAAAGGGTACAGAACGGAGCAGGTGCAGGGGAGAGCGATGAGGGTGATCGGGGACCTGGAGACCATGAAGCCCTGTGAGGAAAGGCTGAGGGACTTGGGAAAGTTCAGTCTGGAGAAGAGGAAGTTGAGGGGGGAAGACAGGATTGCTCTCTTGACATATTTGGAGGGCTGCCACTTAGAGGAGGCCAGAAAGCTGTTCCTGTGGGCAGCAGAGGAGAGGACTCGCAAGAATGGGTTCAAATGAAGGGCGGGTCTTAGGAAAAACTTTTTTACAGTAAGAGTCATTCAGCAGCGGAGTTGGATGCCTAGGGAGGTGGTGAGCTCCCCCTCCCCGGCAGTCTTTAAGCAGCAGCTGGACAAACACTTGTCAGGGATGCTCTAGGCTGATTCTGCGCTGAGCAGGGGGTCGGACTAGAGGGCCTGTATGGCCCCTTCCAACTCTGTGATTCTATGATTCTAACCCCATTTTGTGGGGAAACCCCCCCCCCCAAGCTCCTTGGAGAAAGGGAGAGACCCAGACATGATAAATAAATAAAGCTTGTCAACATCGGGTTGCTAACAACTTGGAGGGGAAAGATGCTCCGCCCCTTTAACAGAGGCTTCGTGGGATGTGATTGACCGAATGATGTCAGGTGCCAATTAAAGGGGTAGGACCTCTTCCCCCCCCCCCCCCAGTTGCTGGCAACCAGATTGCTGACAACAGGAAATGGACCGCTGATGTTTTCCCACACCTGAAACCTCTGTTAGATTTTCTTCCAGGGTTGTTGGCAACCCCAGCCAACAATTCCACAGATTTGCACGCCACTTTCTCCATGCACGATCCCAGCGCCTGAAAACGCTTGACCAACAAAGGCTTGGAGCAAGGAATCCATCTCAAAGGTGGTTCTAAATAATGTGCAGTTTCTCTCGTTGAAGAGGCTATTAACGCTTCCCCACAATAAGTTTGCTTCCAAAAGTGCAATTCTTTGGCTAAATCGGAGCACAAACATTCCAGTTAGTTAAAAAGAAGGGGCGAACCACAGCCCAGCTGGATGTGCACAGGAAGAGTACTTGCTCACGAAAGGAGCATTCCCGAACTGATTCCCACAAGCTTGAGTATCGTACAGTATTGCAAAAAGCTGTGGCTGGGGGTGGGGGGATTGGCAATACTAAGCACTGCAAGAATCTAGTCAAGGTGTGTCTGTTGGCTTATACGATGCTCTGTTTTTGTATTATTCAATAAAGCAACCCCTGAACTGGGTGGCCCAGGGCAGCCCTATCTTGTCAGATCTTGGAAGCTAAGCAGGGTTGGCCCTGTTTAAGACTTGAATGAGAGACCACCAAGGAAGCCCGGAGCTGCTACGCAGAGGCAGGCAACGGCAAACCACCTGTTTGTTTACCATGGCTAGGGGTGTGCAAAAAAAAAAAAATCAGCACTTTTTGGGTTCGGGTAAATAGAGCCCCCCAAATATCGGTGTTTCAGTGCCATATCAGTATGATATTGGGATGTGGAAAATAATCGGGTTTGTCAAATTTATTTGGCTCCGTTATACCCTATGGGGACCTCCCCATGGGGTATAATGGAGAAAGGGATGGGTGAACTCGTGCCGCTTCCGGGTTCACTCATACACGGCACGGCTTGCAAAAGCCATTTAAAGGAAAAGTTTCCCTTTCCCTGTCCCGTAAGGTTCCTGATTGGCTGTGCAGTTTTTAGAAACTTTTATTTGGCGGCAGCTGCTGTCACCGCACAAGGATCTTCACTGTGTGACTGAAGGGAAGCTGCATTCTGTGACGATAGGTAAGCTCCATTTTGTGGCTGGCTCTGCCTTCTGCGGCAGCCATGTTATGACTGCACCCATCACGCTGAGTCAGAATTCTAAAGGTGCCCACAGGCTCAAAAAGATTGGGGACCCCCTGTTCTAGGGCTAGGAAGTGCTGACTTTCCCTTTGCTAAGCCCCCTCTTCACCGCAGGCCTGTAGCCACAGCGGGGCATCTTGGGGCTAGGCCCCCCAATTTACTGGCAAAGCCCCCCGACTTCCCAGGGCCCCCGAGTGACGGAGGGTGTGGGGAAGGAGCCAGGTATTCCTGCGCAGATGTCTGGTGTGAAGGGCTGGCCATGAAGGCCACACAGAGCGAGACAGCACCCCTCTATTTCCACCAGAAAGTCTATTTCCCTGTGCAGATGTCTGGCGTGAGGGGACAGCTGTGGTGGTGCGAGAGGCCGTTGCAAGGAGGAGGCAGCTTGGTAAAGGCCCGAGTGGCAGAAACTGCAGAGCAGCTCAGGATGGGAGTAGGGTGCCCCCTAAGAAGTTTAAATGCCCCCCGACTAAGAAAATCCTGGCTACCGGCCTGTTTCACCCCAACCTGGGAATGTGTCAGTTATTGCTGCCATTCCCCAGGCGGGAGGTGGCTCCTCGCCCTGGTGGGCCTCATGTCTGTGGAATTTCCCCCCCCCCCCCCCCCCATTCTCATGGCATGCTTATCGCCTAGCCACTCCTCTGACTTTGAGTGTCTGTATACCAGCTGCTGTTTCTTTTCAGGTCTATTCACATATCTTTCCCGCTTTTACTATGGGAACTGAAAGCCAGTATTTTTAGCGCCTTTCCACCCCTACTTTGATTGGATGTATTATCATGAATGAACCCTTTTGAATTCTGTATAATATCCCTGGCCTCCTGATACCTTGCCATTACTAACACAGAAAGTGCAGATGACCAGTAAGATCTCTCTTCAATAAAGTTCACCTGTTTTATGGACACTGTGGGCTCTCACAGACTGCCTTGTGGGAGATGATTTCCCTTTTCACCAAAGCCAACTGGAACATTCCCTTAAAGCATTTTAAATCACTATAACAGCGCTACTTATTATTAAGAGACCAACCGAGCCAGCACAGAACACAAAACGTGCCCAACTGGGTGTGGCGAATCTGCCCCAAAACACTAGTTTTAAGTCCCGTAACAAAAAGATTAACAGGAAACATTTCGAAGACTATTAAAACCTTCAGCACGATGGACGGTGGGAGCAATTAAGGACTCTGGGATTTGCCATTTCAAAACAAAGACGGAAGAGGCTGTTACAAAACGCCATGAACAGAAAATCAAAGTGACGGTTAAGTCTAAAAAAAAGAGAAAGGTGAAACAAAGAGCAGAGACCCGACAGCGACACTAGACAAGACAATCCAGAGGACGGGCGTCCTTCTAGCTGCGGATGAGGGTTAAGAACTCTTCCCGTGTCTTTGGGTCTTCACGGAAGACTCCGAGCATCGTGCTGGTTACAGTCTTGCTGTTCATTTTCTGGACACCTCGCATCACCATGCACATGTGCCTAAGGAGGGAAAGGGAGGAGAGAAACGCACGGCGTCAGCCACAGATTGCTAAGCGAGGCAGTACAGTTTCCTTGAAATTCTAACACCGCAATCAGAGGTGTGCATTTGGTAAAGTCGAACAACAACAACAGCAACAACAACCCCCCCCCCCCCCCCCGGGAAAAAACCTTTTTGGTATTTTTCAGGTTTTTGAAACCTGAACATTCGAACATTTCGAAACGAAACCCGAACATTTTTGGGATTTTTTCCAGCTTTTTGGGGGGAATGCCAAATTTGGGCTCTGGGAGGCTTAAAGGGCTCCACTCACCTTGTTTGTCCTGCCATTTTTGCCACTTTCTCACCTTTTTGCTCCGCTTCCCAGGAGGGAGGGGGAAGAGGGAGCAGAGGTTCTCTGATTTGACCTGAGTCTTGTTGGGTTTGGGCACTGAGTGCCACAGTGGCACTGGTTCTGGGGGGCACACTGCACTGGTTCTGCTGCTGGCCTGGCAAACATGCCCCCTCACACCAGCGCACCTCACTTACTTTCTTGCAGAGAGCTTCTCGGGGAGACACCGCTGCCTGCCTTTTTCCGATCCCCATAGGAAACAATGCAGAATTGGGGGCACCCTCTTTGGGTGCCCCTAGAATTGGACCCCCTGGTCCATTTCCTTTTCTCCATCTCAGGTGGAGGTCTTTCCTATCACCTACTGTCTAGTCCTTTTTAACTGGAGAATCCAAGGATCGAACCTGGGACCTTCTGCATGCCAAGCAGATGCCCCGCCACTGTGGCATGTTCCCTCTCCCTAAAATAATCTTCCTTTCAGTGAGTTAAATCCTTGGTCTACCTCATCCTTTCCACTGGAGACTGAACATGGGACCTTCTGCACGCCAGGCAAGTGCTCCGCCCCTGAGCCACAGCCCAAACAGAAGAAGAAGAGATTGGATTTATACCCCACCCTTCACTACCCAAAGGAGTTCTAGAACAGCTTACAGTCCCTTTCCCTCCCCATAACAGACACCCTGTGAGACAGGTGGGGCTAAGAGAGCTCTTTCGAGGACTGCTCCTGAGAGAACAGTTCTCAGAGGACTTGGGACTGACCCAAGGTCACACCAGCAGCTGTATATGGAAGAGTGGGAAATCAAACCCAGTTCTCCCAGATTAGAGTCCACGCTCCTAGACACTACACCAAACTTGAGGCCTTGGCTGTGCCCACAGACCAACTTCCCAGGGACATCCAGCCACCGGGACTAGCAACTCTCATGGGGCCGACCCCCCCCCTCCAGGGTTTTCACATTTGAGGCTGTTTCATAACTGTGTACACGGCAGGATGTGTCTCGTGCTGTTGGCCCCCTCAATTGCCACGGAAAGGTTATGCCTTTGCTGACCTCCAGAGGGCAGCAGGCATCTGAGGTGGCTGTCCCTGAGCAGAGGGATCCCCCCCCCCCCCCCCGGCAAACTTGGCAGAGACTAGGCAGACTTACGTTGCTTCGACCACCACCCCGACTCCAGCAGGCTGCAAGGCTTCTGTGATGGCGACAGCTATCTGTTTCGTAAGGCGCTCCTGAACTGCGGCAAGACACAAAGTCCAGAAAGAAAAGTTACTGACAATCCAGGAATCACGGACCTCCTCTGTTGGTGATGGGTTCAGGAGGTAGCCTTGTTAAGATACAGTAGAACAGCCAGATTCAAGTCCAGCATCACCTTGGAGGCCAACAAGATTTCGGGGGTATAAGCATTCGGGAGTCAAAGCTCACTTCGTCAGGTAAGAGGTGGAATAACGCTCGCTGAGACCTGAGAGCCAGTTTGGTGTAGTGGTTAGGAGTGCAGGCTCTGATCTGGGAGAACCGGGTTTGATTCCCCACCGCTCCACATGCAGCTGCTGGTGTGACCTTGGGCCAGTCACAAGTTCTCTCAGAGCTGTTCTCTCAAAGGCAGTTCTCAAGAGAGCTCTCTCAGCCCCACCTACCCTCACAGGCAGTGTTCCCTCTAAGCTGAGTTAATTAAGCTGTGAGCTAGCTCAGTTTTTTAGCCTCTGGCTTACACATTTTTGTCTCCGCTTCAGAAGGATGGCTCCAGAGCAGACTGATTTATGCAGTAGTCAAATCGCTCGCTCACAACTTGAATGCCAGTTGCTCACAAAGTAGAATTTTTGCTCACAAGACTCCACAGCTGAGAGGGAGAGTTGCTCACAAGGTGTCTGTTGTGTGGAGGGGAAGGGAAATGAGATTGTAAGTTGCTTTGAGACTCCGAGTGAAGGGCAGTGTAGAAATCCAGCACTACTACTACTTCTTCTTCTGACTGGGATATAAGGACTCAGAGAGCTCCATTCCAACTCAGACCTGACGAAGTGAGCTTTGACTCTCAAAAGCTTATACTCCCAACTTCTTGTTAGTCTCTAAGGTGAGTTCAGTCTAGCTGTTCCGTTGGTGAGAAATTGATTTGCATGAAGCTGATACAAAACAACAATTCTCAACACAGGAGGAGGAGATGTATTTTTTTCATCTTCTGCTTTATTCATCTAGCACAGGGGTCCCCAACCTTTTTGAGCCGGTTGGCACTATTGGAATTCTGACACAGTTTGAGGTGTACAACCACAAAATGGCTTCCACAGGTGGCAAAGCCAACCACAAAATATCAGGGAGCGAGGTTAGGTATACACCCAATAGTAACTCTTCAACATTTTGGGCAGAAGCCCTGTTTAACAGGATACCTTTTAACCTGCACAGCCAGTCAGATCTCCAGTGGCCAATCAGAGGAGAGAGGGGAGAGGGAGAGAAAGAGGGAAAGAGAGGTGATGGGGAAGGGGAGAGAAAGAGGGAAAGTGAGAGGGGGAGGAGGAGGAGGAGGAGAAGAGAGACAGAGGGAAAGTGAGAGGGGAAAAGAGAGGGGAAGGGGAGAGGAAGAGGGAAAGTGAGAGGGGGAGAGGGGGGAGAGGGAGAGAAAGAGGGAAAGTGAGAGGGGGAGAGGGAGGGGAGGGGGAGAGGAAGAGGGAAAGTGAGAGGGGGAGAGAGGGGGGGAGGGGGAGAGGGAGAGAAAGAGGGAAAGTGAGAGGGGGAGAGGGAGGGAAAGTGAGAGGGGGAGAGGGAGGGGAAGGGGGAGGGAGGGGAAGGGGGAGAGAAAATGACTGTCCCAAAAGTCACCCGGTAGACTTCATGGCCAAGGGCTCAGCTCCACACTACATATCCTTCCATGTTGATACCAATTCATTAATTGGCTTTTAATCAGATTAGTGACCTGTCTGGTGCAGCTGCGGCTAGTTTGTTTACAAGCCATGCAATATCCTACACCAAATCCTGCCTTCATGGCTAAAGATGCATTTTCTCTAAGTAGGGCAGAAAAGGCGATTACTCACCCTGTAACCTTCTGCTGTATATTTCCACAATCCTGGGCGGGGGGGGGGAGAAAGAGAGGGAGAGAGAGAGAAAAGGCGTCCTCTGTTAAACAGTACTGTCTTCTGGGTGTAGATGCGATTTAAAATAAATAAATAAATAGTCTGCCTTTCTCACAAGGCCTCAAGGTGGGATTACACCGAGGGAGTCAGCACAATCGACCACATGGGACATTCAATAACCAGGGCTTGAGGATTTTAAAGGTCTGGAACCCCCTGGAGCAACTGAAGGAGGTAAGTCCTCACGTGACCCATAAAGTGGTACGGAAGTTACACAAATGGGACCCGACTTCCAGTAAGTGAAACACAGCCATACAGACCAGGCCCTAATCATGTATCCAAGCAAATCTGCAAAGCCATTCTATACAGTGTAATTCTATTAGTTGTGCAGAAACTAGCGGCACCAGTTTGGTGTAGGGTTTAGGAGCGCGGACTCTAATCTGGGAGAACTGGGTTTGATTCACCACTCCCCCACAATGGCTTCCCTACACGGTAATGGGATGTGTTGCCCAGCACTTCAGTGTCTTGGAATAAGATTCTGTGTCCTGTTTGAGTTAGGCTGTGTTCAGCCACTGCTGAGTTTTCAGGTTGGCCAAGTCTGCGGTGTCTTTCACGTTCTTTTATTCTTGTCTGGATGCCACATTGTGTGGTCTCGATGTAAACCTGTCCACAACCGCTGGGTAGCTTTTGTGTTGAAATCAGTTGAAATCAGAGGGGGAGGGAGGGAGGGAGGGAGAGAGAGCGCTCACCCTATCGCCAAAAGGACATGGCAGAGCTGGAAAAAGTAGAGGAGGTGTTATGTTCTGAGTTAATTCTATGGTGTATGGTTTTGGCTCTGGTATCGTAATTCCCTCGTTCAGATTGGCCACACAATAAAGACCAATCATTGGTCCTGAAGCCACCCTAGGGAACCAATCATGGAGCCCTGCTTAAGTCCAATAAGACCTCTTGTATATCGTTGTATATTGTATATTGTTGTATATTGTATATTGTATATCGTTGTATATCATTGTATATCGTTCACTGCTGAAATCGTATAGGTTTAAGGGCCGCTCTTGCTAGAGCTGTCCTGAGCTGAGTGATGTTTAGTATAAAAGCCTTGTTACGATTCATCATCTGACTCTCAATACTTAAAAGGAGGGCAACCAAGATGGTTAGGGGGTTGGAGCACCTTCCCCAGGAGGAAAGGCTGGAGAGTCTGGAACTTTTCAGCTTAGAAAAGAGACACGATAAGGGGGGATGTGATAGAGGCTTATAAAATTATGCATGGGATGGAGGGAGTGGAGAAATTTTCCCCTCTCTCCCAAACTACGAGAAGGTATCCGATGAAGCTGATGGGCTATAGGTTCAGGATGGACAAAAGGAAATACTTCTCTACACAGAGTACTTAAAATGTGGAATTTGCTGCCAGAGGGTGTAGTGATGGACACAGGAATAGACAGCTTTAAAAAGGGATTAGATGGATTCTTGGAGGATTAGCTAGTAAACTATGAATTCCACATTCTGGGTTTTTTAAAACTGTATTTTACGTATTCTGTTCTTATGCATTTTATCTACGTTGTAAGCCGCCTTGAGCTCCACGAAGAAGAAAGTTGGCTATTAAATGTTTTGAATGAAGAGCGGGAATTGGTCCTTCCTGGTTGTATTCTGGCAATCTACCCATTCCCACCACACCGACATGGGAAGGGCTTCCAGCCAAAGCCCCGCACTGAGTCGCAGCCATCTCAGCTCAGCACCTGCTCGTATGGCTCAGCCCCACGGCATCATCAGCCACTTAACTTAAGTGACGTATTGATCAGTGAGAGCTGGAAAGAAAATTGCTGGTTTCCAGAGCCATCATTAGCTGCTAAAACAGAGTCATTGGATGCAAGTGACAATTCCAGTTTCAAGCCCTTTCCGCAATTGAGAAATAATTGTGGCCAAGGCAGTCAACGCGATCCCATCAATTGACCCTCTGATTGATGACCAGCAGGGGTGAATGGAGCCCGCCTGAAGCCCTTCAGGAATGAAAAACTCAAAGGACCGCTGCTAGGGCAGGCAAGACGCTGGAGAATCTATGCAGCGACGTTTGCTCGCGCGCGTACGGACGGACACAAATGCCAGCGATAAACCCAGCTGCCCTCAAATTCCTGACATCTGGAAAGTCAATATGTTGCACACAAAGCAAGTGAATCATCAAATGCCAAAAAGCCAGAAGGTCCTTGTTAATGCAAGGGGGCAACAGGGAGGCCAGAACAACAAGACCGATCAGAGAAGGCAACTGGTGATTTCACACAGTAACAACGGCCCTGCTGGATCAGGCCAAGGGTACGTATAGACCTGCCCTTAGCTCTCACACGAAGCTGCCTACTACTGAATCAGACCATCGGCCCATCAAGGTCAGACCAGTGAGAGTCCATCTAGTCCAGCATCCTGTCTCACACAGTGGCCAACCAGTCACTCTGGAGGTCCAACAACAGGGCAGAGAGGCTGAGGCCTTCATAAGGACATCAGAAGAGCCCTGCTGGATCAGACCAGTGGTCCATCTAGTCCAGCATCCTGTCTCACACAGTGGCCAATCAGTCCCTCTGGAGGGCCAACAATAGGGCAGAGAGGCTGAGGCCTTCATAAGGACTTCAGAAGAGCCCTGCTGGATCAGACCAGTGGTCCATCTAGTCCAGCATCTTGTCTCACACAGTGGCCAGCCAGTTCCTCTGGAGGACCAACAACAGGGCAGAGAGGCCAAGGCCTTCATTAGAACATCAGAAGAGCCCTGCTGGATCAGACCGGTGGTCCCTCTAGTCCAGCATCCTGTCTCACACAGTGGCCAACCAGTTCCTCTAGAGGTCCAACAACAGGGCAGAGAGGCTGAGGCCTTCATAAGGACATCAGAAGAGCCCTGTTGGATCAGACCAGAGGCCCACCTAGGCCAGCATCCTGTCTCTCACAGTGGACAACCAGTTTACCTGGAGGTTCAACAACCGGCCATGGAGGGTGAGGCCTGTCATTGTCTCCTGGCTCTGGGATCCAACAGGGCTCTTCTGATGCTCTTCTGAAGGCCTCAGCCTCTCTGCCCTGTTGTTGTTCCTCCAGAGGAACTGTCTGGCTGCTGTGTGAGACAGGATGCTGGACTAGATGGACCACTGGTCTGATCCAGCAGGGCTCTTCTAGTGTTCCTTTCTAAATATAGAAAGGACTAAACTCTTTAGCCTTTCCTTTTCAAGGAAGGTCCTTTGGCCCTTGAGAATTCTCACTGCTTTCCTAGAGATGGGGCAACTGGTACCACATCTAAAGGCAGCTTGTAGGACAGCATTACGATTACAGGCTGATTTTCAGACCCTTTCCTAATCATTTCCTGCAAGCATCATACCCTTTAGCATTAAAGTCTTCTCCCATCGCCATCTAATCTAAATCCACGTGAGGACAGCAGTTCTTTTTTATAACCATCGCCATCTAATCTCTGCAAAATGCCAGTTTTCTAGCGGCACGTCCAGCGCTCCGGTTACAATATCCCTCCAGGCCTAATGGCCTTTGAGAGACAGGCTAAAGTTTCTGAAGTGATTCAGAATTGCTTTGAATTCACTTCATCTGAAATGGACGCGCAGAGTTCGATTCCTGCCAGTGATGACGAGACATTAAAAAGTCAGATTTAATTGAGCCATTCACAATAGCAGAAGGTTCCTTGTTAAACAAGACAGGCGGAACGGAGACCGCAGGAATCCAAGTTGCAAATGGCAAGTTTGCCGCTTAAGAAGTAGAAGAGGGGAGGGTTTTTCAAATCAATTCTCCAAGACAACCGTTTTAGCAATTTACTTTGAGAGCTCCTCTTCCCCCCTCCACCTCCAAAGACACAGACGCACCCTTGCAAGAGTGCAAAAATTAAAAAAGGAGTAATCTGGTTAATGCTAACGACACGGCACCCAGAACTACAAGAGTACACGAAGTCGCCTTCTACTGAACCAGACCCCCTTGGGTTCACCAAGGCCAGTATTGTCTACTCAGACCGGCAGCGGTTCTCCAGGGTCTCAGGCAGAGGTCTTTCCCATCACTTCATACCTGATCCTTCTAACTGGAGAGGACGAGGATTGAACCTGGGAACTTCTACATGCCAAGCAGAGGCTCTGCCTCCAAGCCGTGGCCCCTTCCCCAACAGTCTTGGGGATCTGCCTTATACTGAATCAGACCATCAGTCCATCAAGGTCAGTCTAGTCCAGGGGTGGGCAAACTGTGGCTCGGGAGCTGCATGCGGCTCTTTCACATATATTATGTGGCTCCCGGCAGGGTGGCTGGGGAAGCTAAATATCATTAGCAAACAAATATCATTGGGCAAATAAATATCCATATGTGCTTTTATCCCTTTTGTTATTATTTCCGGCAGTCTCATTTAATGTTAATAAAAAGCAAATCTGCATATTTCCCAATAAAGACATGTAATATTTGTTCATGTCTTGCGGCTCTCAAATATCTGATGTTTATTCTGTGTGGCTCTTACGTTAAGCAAGTTTGGCCACCCCTGGTCCAGTCTACTCAGACTGGCAGCAGCGCTCCAGGGTCTCAGGTAGAAGTCTTTCACATTACCAACTACCTCGTCCTTTCAACTGGAGATGCCGGGGATTGAACCTGGGACCTTCTGCATGCCAAGCAGAGGCTCTGCCACAGCGCTACAGCTGCTCCCTGCCGTGTCCCCTCTTCCCACACTCCTTTTAAGCACCAAATCCGCTAACCCCGCAGCCAATTCCCAGGAAGCAACAGGTGCAAATCCCGCCCCCAATTCTGCCCACAAGTTTCAGTTTACTCCAGTTAGGGACACCAAACTCTCCCATTCTTTCCCCAGCTTTCTCCGGCAGCTGATTTATTATTTCGGAGCAGCAGTGCAATTTCCGCGGTGTGGCCGCTGTCTCTGCTTTTGTTCAGCTCGATGTTTCGTGTTTTTGTTTCTTTTGCGGCTTCCGAGCTAGTTTCTGCCAAGCCACAGTCGCCTTTTAAAAGGTAGATCCGGATGGTCAGCCGTATTGGTCTGAAGCAGGAGAACAAATTTAGAGTCCAGTGGCACCTTTAAGACCAACAAAGGTTTATTCAAGGTATGAGCTTTCGTGTGCAAGGCACACTTTTTCAAACACGTTGGAATGGTAGATGAGGTTCTAAACTTATAGACAGGGACTTAACAGCAAATCAACATGTAACATGACGGTATTTCAGTTACAGAAAGTGAAGAACTAAATAAGTTAAGGTTATTTGGTCAACAATTGTCAAGCAATAAATCTGTCAAAATAACAGATAAATGTCTAAAGGTGATTTTTCTAATTGTGGGAAGTAACCGAATCTTAATTATCTCCTTAAGTGCCCTCGGGGCCTGAGAGGAGATAATTAAGATTCTGTTACTTCCCACAATTAGAAAAAACACCTTTGGACATTTATCTGCTACTTTGATATATTTATTGCTTTACAGCTGTTGACCTTATAACCTCAACTTGCTATTTAGTTTTTCACTTTGCATTACTTAAACATCATCATGTTACATGTTAATTTGCTGTTAAGTCCCTGTCTATAAGTTTTAAACCTCATTTAACATTCCAACGTGTTTGAAAAAGTGTGCCTTGCTGTGAGAATGTCCCAAAAGAGATAGTCCACAACAGGTCTCTGTAAGCAGTAAGTCCTTTATTTGTAGAGAAGATCATTGGAGTCAAACACTTTTCACTGTTAGTAATACTGGGGTTAGGGATTACTGATATACTGGATATGAAATATGGCTTAAGGATATTCTACCAATCACTATGCAGGATTTTAGGCGCTCAAATATACTGGCTAGGAGTTCCCATAGAAAACGTGGGAAAATGGGTTCCCAGAGAATAATGATGTTGAACATCTCTAAAGTTCAGTTCTCAAGACATGGATAAGAAAAATACAAAATACCGGGGTGTTTGGCTCACACATAACTGCTAGCACTCCTGTTCAAGGACAGGGCACAGAGATAACAGGGAAGAAGCAAAGTACTGAGGCGGGAATGCGCAAACGAAGCAGCTAAGCAAGCAAGCGAAGCAGAGCACACATTCCAGAGGAGGGAGTCATGGCTCCGTTGAGAACTCCCGGGAGGGACCTGTCACCAATCAGGAGGGAAAACCACATGAAAGCCAATAACCTTTTCAGGGGTCATGTAAATACACTCAGTAGCAGTCATACAGGTATTGAGAAGAATTTATGGCAGTTAACTGACACTTGCTCATACCTTGAATAAACCTTTGTTGGTCTTAAAGGTGCCGCTAAACTCTACATTTAAATCCTTTTAGAAAGGATTATTGATGCCATAACACAACGTTTCCCAACCTGGGTGGCTCAACATACAAAGTAAATTTCTGCTTCTGGGTCCCCATACCAAAAAGCTGGGAAACACCATGATGACATCATTCAGGAACAGTGCCCGTTTCTCAGCACGTGGCTTCTGGGCGGAACACCTGCCCCTGAGAAGGAGAACTGCAGATGACCACGGACATTGTTACATGCGCACTAGCGCCACCAATGCTCCCTCTAAGCTGTGGAGTCTGGTGAGCAAAAATTCTACTTTGGGGGCTACTGGCGTTAAAGCTGTGAGCGAGCGATTTGGCTGCTGCATAAATTAGTTTGCTCTGGAGCCCTCCTACCCGAGCTGAGACAGAAACGTGTGAGCCGGAGGCTAAAAAGCTGTGAGCTAGCTCACACTCACTCAGCTTACAGGGAACATTGAACACCACTACTCTGGGGTGGCGTCAGCCCCGGATTAACATTGACCCAGAGATGCTCGGCTCAGCGGTATGTGCAGTACAGGTGTACCGGCTGCCGACTGCTTTATCCCTAGAAGCAGCGTCAGCCGAGCCACATCTGATTGACAGGTGACCGTACCACTTGCTGGAATTCAGCCAAGGAGGTCAGACGATTCGAGCTCAACATGCTTAACCGCCTGGGATTAAGAGTTGGTAATCAGCATGCCTTTAATTACCTGCAGCTCTTACCTTGCCAGCTTGCTGAGGCCAAGGACCTGTTTGTTAGGGAGGTAGCCAATGTGGACCTAGAACGGGAGGAGGAAAGAGCCATGAGAAAGGGGTCAATGCATTTCATACATGGAAGCTGCCTTATGCTGAATCGGATCTTTCAGCCTGGGGCCCTCTGCCTGCCAACTGGATGCTTTACCTCTGAGCTACAGCCTCTTACACAAAGCTGCCTTGTACTGGATCAGACCATCGATCCGTCAAAGTCAGTCTTGTCTACTCAGACTGGCAGCGGCTCTCCAGGGTCTCAGGCGGAGGTCTTTCCCGTCACCTCCTGCCTGGTCCCTTTTTTAACTGGAGATGCTGGGGACTGAACCTGGGACCTTCTGCATGCCAAGCAGAGGCTCTTCCCTTGAGCCACGGCCCCTCCCCTTAAGCCTGAGGAAAGACTGGTATACATGGGTCTGTACGATGTTGACCCCAACAAAGAAGTAAGGCGGGGCCTGGAGATCTCCCAGAAACGAAGGAGCAAAGCCGGCATCTTCATCTGAAGATTACGTGTCTGTGTTTGAAGATATTCTGGTATAAGAGAGACCTGTATGTTTTGCTTGTAGACCCTTTTGGGTTGTTCATTACACATACAGACCCTTTTGGGCTATTGTATTACATTTATCTTTATATGTGATTTATTATCTGCGTTAAGCAGTGACTTTCCCTTTCCTCCAACAATACCTATCGTTTGCCAACCTCGTTCAGGCCTTGCAAACTAAGAGCCCTGGCTTCCCTGATGGAGTCCATCCGTCTCCTGTTGGGTCTCCCTCTTTCCCTGCTGCCGTCCACTTTTCCTTGCATTATTGTCTTTTCCAGTGACTCTTGTCTTCTCAGAATGTGGCCAAAGTATGACAGCCTCAGCTTAGTCATTTTAGTTTCTAGGGAGAGTTCAGGCTTGATTTGATCTAGAATCCACTGACTGGTCTTTTGGGGGGGGGGTGTTCTATTTTTTTCGTGTTTGTGTGAGTGTGTGTGCACCTGGAGGTCATGGCAACCTCTGGTGGCTGACCCCTACTGGGGGCCTGGAGGATATTCAGAGAGGTGGCTGAATAAAGCCTGCCCCCGTCTTCCTGACTGCTGGTATTCCAAGGAGGTCTCCCATCCAAGTACTTGCCAGAGTCGACCCTGCTTAGCTTCCGAGATTTGATTTGATTCCCCACTCTTCCACATGCAGCTGCTGGTGTGACCTTGGGTCAGTCATAAGTTCTTTCAGAGCTGTTCTCTCAAGAGCAGTTTCTGTCAGAGCTCTCTCAGCCTCACCTACCTCACAGGGTGTCTGTTGTGGGGAGGGGACGGGAAAATGGTAAGCTGCTCTGAGGCTCCGTGAACGGCGGGGTATAAATCTAATCTTTTTCTTCTGATAGCATTCTAGACTAGGTCTTGGGAGGACCCAATTCAAAGCTCCATTCTGCCATGAAGCTCTCAAGGCGACCCATGCCAGGCATGCATCCTCAGTCTAACCCACCTCGCAGGGTTGTTTGTAAGACAAAGGGCATCTTTAAGACTAACAAAGTTTTATTCAAAGTGTAAGCTTTCGTGTGCAAGCATGGAAACTGATGAGACACTAGCACGCTGATCAATTTTATTTGCAAGTACAGCCAGCAAAACTTCTTCTCATAAAATGGGCTCAAGAATTAATGTGAGTACAACAAAGTTGTCCCTTTTCCAAGAAGCTGGAACTGCTTAACAATTTTAAAAAGTTCCCCAATACTTGGAAAAACCACAGAATGTGCTTTCCAGAGAAAAAAGAGTCTTGTGGGCACAGAGATGAGAAGGCATTAAAAAACCTCTCAATTCTTTCTACACACACACACACACACACACACACACACACACACACACACACACAGAGCGCTTTTAATTTTTCTCACGGAAAATTACCCTATACATATATCTTCGCAATGAAAAGGGCTAGAGACATTTTTTTAAAATGAGAGCTGGGAACTCATAGAAACTGAATTAACTATCTGACAAACATTATAACGATATTCAGACAACTTTGCCAGGCTAGCTCCATAGAGAAGCAGGAGCACTTGCGCGGCAGGCAAAACAATGTTGCACAACATCACAACATTGCTTCCAGCTGGACACCTAGAAGTGATGCCAACTTGCTGTGCAGTACTGCAAGAGCCAGCATGGTGTAGTGGTTAAGGGCAAAAGACTCTAATCTGGAGAAATGGGTTTGATTCCCCACTCCTCCACATGCACCTGCTGGATGACCTTGGGTCAGTCACTGTTCTCTCAGAGCTGTTCTCTCAAGAGCAGTTGTCTCAGAGCTCTCTCAGCCCTACCTGCCTCGCAGGGTGTCTGTTGTGGGGAGAGGAAGGGTAAGCCGCTCTGAGAGTCCTTTCGGCAGTGAAGAACGGGGTATAAAACC
Organism: Lepidodactylus listeri; assembly: GCA_029233225.1. Taxonomy (NCBI): domain Eukaryota; kingdom Metazoa; phylum Chordata; class Lepidosauria; order Squamata; family Gekkonidae; genus Lepidodactylus; species Lepidodactylus listeri. The sequence goes on along the minus strand of JARCFY010000011.1, from coordinate 96,148,841 downwards.
AACTCTTTTTCTTCTTCTAGGATTACCCTCGATCTCTGTGGTTAAAACCATAGAGATCAGGGGGATTCCTAGAGCATCTCACAATGAGATGAGGTCGCTTCCAGGTTCCCAGCTGGAAGTGATGTTGCAGTGTCGTGCAATGCTGTCCCCCCCCACTTTTTGCTCCTGCCACATTATGGGGCAGTAGTGGGGGCCAGAGCTCAAGGGAGGGAACACGCAGGAATGCATGAAGCTGCCTTATACAGAATCAGACTGTTGGCCCAGTACTGGCCCAATCAAATTCAGTATTGTCTACTCTGACTGGTAGGTGCTGTCCAGGGTCTCAGGCAGAGGTCTTTCACATCACCTGCTGCCTGGTCCTTTTTAACTAGGGATGCCAGGGATTGAACCTGGGAACTTCTGCATGCAAAGCAGATGCTCTACCACTGAGCCTCAGCCTCTCCCCAATGCACAAAAAAAACCCTGGTGGCGGAGAGAGGAAATGGCTGCCATGGGGCAGGACTGAAGGAAATCTCAACCTTCCCACTGACAAGGCAGCCATCCAGGCTTTGCAGCAAAGTAGGTTTAGGAAAGACTGAAGAAAAGCTGGGAGACCCCCTAGAAGGTGCACGAATTGTTGGAAGTGAAGGCTCTGTCCCCTGTCTCAGACTTCCAGAAGCAAGTGGCGAGAGACTAGATAGCTAGATAGGCACACTAAACTTTCCTTCCTGTGTTTGTTCTTCTACCACTGTCCCCTCTGAAATGTAGACTGTGTTCTCAGGGACGATTCCCCTTCCTTCCATTCGCTCTCTCAGACGAAGCTCCCCCTTTCTCCCTGCAAAAACCAAGAGGGACGACATGCTGTCTTCTCTTGGAATCATGGGGCAGATGGCCCTCTCGCCGTCTGCTTCCATCCTTAACTAGTAAGTTGGTACTCTATCCTATCCAAAAGTGTACTTCCCAAATGAAGAGCGAAATATTTCTGTTAAACTTGCAACGTAGCTCTGTATAGCTCTGTAAACTGGGTAACCTGGTGAAGAGACGCTGCTGCATTTGAAGCTTTATTTAAGCACTCCACTAAACTAGTGGGAACCGGACGAACCACATCAGTTAACCACCCACACAAATGCCTCATGCAGGGAAGCAGGAATTAGAACCCACTTTCCAACAGTACCAAACCCAGGGCAAATATCCGACGTGGCGATGGATTAATTACAAACGATACTTTTTTTATATCAGAGCAGGAATTCAAGCTTGGGCTTGATAAAGCAGAGGACACCTTTCAAATTTTCATCTTCTCCTACAGCCCCCTTTTTCTTTCTCTCTTCCAAAGCTTATTATTAGGAGGCCCAGGAGGAATGCAAGTGACAGATTATGAGGCCGGAAGGACAGCATCCATGAAACTTCCAGCATTTTGGCAGTTACAGCACGTGCTTTTGAAAAGGGTCTCATCTAAAAGAGGCAAGGGGAAGTCCACGGCAAGGAATCAAAGACAGAAATCAGCATGCGGCAGCAACAGTGTTACACATGCGCCGGTGGTCTTTTCAGATGGTTCACGTGACCTGGAAGAGAGCAAAGCTTACGTCCAGGGTGATCTGGTTTAATGCTCTCAAGGCATGCTGCCGGCACTGCTACAGAAGAGCTTTGAAAGGAAATGTCAGAACCGATTACGACGGAGACCCAGCCAATCGGGGGGGGAAGTTTGGTGGGGAAAGGTCTCTGGAAATTGTGCTTTGAAGAGCCGCTAGCGAACGCCAGAGTCTCTGCTCCCTCTAATTCCCGACTCAGTCTTTACCTTTCCTTATCCAAATTTTTATTTATTTAATTTATATCCTGTCCTCCCCACCGAGGCAGGCTCAGGGCGGCTTGCGTAAAAATATAAAACAATTGAAACAAAATTAGGTAAAAATCAGAACAATACAATTATTAATATTATAAGGCGCTAGTTTCAGATGGCAGGCATAAATTACCTTTCCAACGAACGGAACCAGGTGATGCTCACACATGGAGAACATGTCTATATCCTTCACGATCACCATCTCATCGTGGTCTTCGTCAAATATGGCATCGTTTAGTACATCTGAAATTAGCAGGAATGAACACCTGACGTTAGCAGGAATGAACACGTGAATGTATGAAACTGACTTATATAATGAATCAGACCCATGGTCCAGCAAAGTCAGCATTGTCTAATCAGACTGGCAGCAGCTCACCAAGGTCTCAGGCTGAGGTCTTTCACATCTCCTCCTAACCTGGTCCTTTCCACTGGAGATGCCAGGGATTGAACCTGGGACCTTCTGCGTGCCGAGCAGAGGCTCTGCCACTGAGCCACAGCCCCTCTTTACAGCTCTCCAGGGTCTCAGGCTGAGGTCTTTCCCATTACCCACTGCCTGGTCCTTTCCACTGGAGATGCCAGGGATTGAACCTGGGACCTTCTGCATGCCAAGCAGAGGCTCTGCCACAGAGCCACAGCCCCTCTTTACAGCTCTCCAGGGTCTCAGGTGGAGGTCTTTCAGACCACCTACTGCCTGGTCCTTTCAACTGGAGATGCCAGGGATTGAACCAGGGACCTTCGGTATGCCAAGCAGGTTCTCTACCACTGAGCCCTCAAACTCTTCTTTGGTTTCTTGAAGCCTGGGTTTTTTCTGCCTCTTTCTGCCTAGAGTTGCCAGCTTTGGGAGGTAAATACCTGGAGGCTGTGGAGGTGGAGCCTGGGGAAAGAGGGGGTTTGGGCTGGAGAAAGATCCGAGTAGGGTACAATTGCCATAGAGTCCATCCTCCAAACTGGCTGTTTTCTCCAGGGAAACTGATCTCTGTCATCTGAAGAGCAGTTATAATAGCGGGAGATTGTGATTTTGGTCACCGAGTATGATTAAAATGTGGAACTCGCTGCCAGAAGATGAAGTGATAGCCACAGGAATAAACAGCTTTAAAGGGCGATTAGACAGATTCATGGAGGAGAAGTCTATCAGTGGCTACTAGCCCTGGTGACTGAGGGTAACCTCCACATTCAGAGGCACTAAGCCTCTGAATCCCAGAGCCAGGAGGCAACCTCAGGGGAAGACCTCAGCCTCTATGCCCTGTTGCTGGAGCTCTAGAGGAACCGGTTGGCCACTGTGTGAGACAGGATGCTGGAGTAGATGGATCACTGGGCTGACCCAGCAGGGCTCTTCTGATGTTCTTATGAAGGCCTCAGCCTCTCTGCCCTGTTTGTTGGCCCTCCAGAGGAACTGGTTGGCTGCTGTGTGAGACAGGATGCTGGATTAGATGGACCCTCACTGGTCTGATCCAGCAGGGCTCTTCTGATGTTTTAATGAAGGCCCCAGCCTCTCTGCCCTGTTGTTGGACCTCCAGAGGAACTGGTGTGAGATGGGATGCTAGACTAGACGGACTATTGGTCTGATCCAGCAGGGCTCTTCTGGTATTCTTATGAGATCTCCAGGCCCCACATGGAGGTTGGCAACCCCACCCCCAAGGCATCCAGATGAGGAGGGAATTAACTATAGAGATGGACTTTTGTCCTCATTTTTCTCATTTCCTGGATCCCTTCAAAACCCTAATCGGAGTAAGAACAAAGGGCTGGGAGAGGGACCACAGTGCCCACCCTTCGTGAAAAGCTTTCCTTCTCATCTCCCGATGACTAAAAAGCCAACATAAAAATTCACGGGCTGTGTGGCCGCCTCTTCTTTTATGGCTTCCTCTGACACATACACGGATGCCGCCCGCGTAAACACCCAGTGCATGGGTTTATGAACTGCCATTTGCAGCCGATAGTGTCTCGCTATTGCAGAGGGTTTTTAATTTCCTGTGCTCCACAAGACAGACGCAAGTAACCCTGGCGACCGGGGGATGGAGACGCAATGTCGGCTTTGTTGTTCCATCACCAGTAAAGGGGGTGGGGGGGGGGGAGAAGAAAGGAAGGGAAGAGAGACTCAAAATGGCAGCCGCAACCAAACTCCACATTTCCCAGAAGCCACCGGTGCTCCTAGCAACCGAAGTAGCAAATGCACTGGCAGATCCTTCTCTGATCTCTTTTGTGCACGCTGGAGCAAAATCAGAGAGGTGGTTGCTTTGATTTGCCAACCTCCAGGTGGCCCCTGGAGATCACCCACCCTTATAACTGATCTCCAGACTACAGATCTCAGTTTTCTTGGATAAAATGGTTGCTTTGGAGGGTGGACTCTATGGCACTGTACCCAGTTGAGGTCCCTCTCCTTCCCAAACCCCACATAAGAACATAAGAGAAGCCATGCTGGATCAGGCCAAAGGCCCATCCAGTCCAACACTCTGTGTCACACAGTGGCCAAAACCCAGGTGTCATCAGGAGGTCCACCAGTGGGGCCAGAACTCCAGAAGCCCTCCCATTGTGCCCCCCCCAAGCACCAAGAATTCAGAGCATCACTTGCCCCAGACAGAGTGTTCCATCTAGACCTTGTGGCTAATTGCCACTGACGGACCGTTGCTCCATATGTTTATTTAAGCCCCTCACAGGAACATAAAGAAAGCCATGCTGGATCAGGTCATCCAGTCCAACACTCTGTGTCACAGTGGTCAGAAGTCGGGTCCCATCGAGAGGTCCACCAGTTCAACACTCTATCACACACTAGCCAAAACCCAGATGCCATCAGGAGGTCCACCAGTGGGACCAGAACTCCAGAAGCCCCCCCACTGTTCCCCTCCCCAAGCACCAAGAATACAGAGCATCACTTGCCCCAGACAACAGTGTTCCATCTAAACCTTGGGGCTAATAGCCACTGATGGACCTCTGCTCCAGATGTTGATCCAGGCCCCACTTGAAGCTATCTCTGCTTGTTGCCACCACCATTTCCTGTGGCAGTGAATTCCACGTGTTCATTACTATTAAGTATTGAGGTGGAGGCAATGAATCCAACAAGCAGGCTTTTATTCATAACATCGTTCAGCTCTAAGACAGCTCTATGAGAGCGGCACTCTATTTTATACGGTTCCAACAAATAACTTTCAACAATGTAACTATATACCAGCGATGGTATTGGACCCAAGCAGGGCTCAGCGACTGGGTACCTAGATTGGCTTCAGGACCAATGGGAGTCTTTATTAGTCAGCCAATGAGAATTGGAGCATTAGGATACCAGAGCCCTTTCAAACCATAGTTGTTAATGCAGCATAATCAGGAACACAAACACCACAATTACCCTTTGGGTGAAGAAGGACTTCCTTTGATCTGTTCTAAGCCTGAGTGCCCCCTTCCCAGGCTCCACCCCCCCCCAAAAAAACCCCTCCAGGTATCTTCCAACCCAGTGTGACAACCTGAACCTCAGCAGGTTACAGAGGTTCTCTGGGTTAGTAGAAAGGCAGACCAGAGACTTGAGATCTCTCTTATCTTGGATGGGGTTATACTTCCCTTGAAAATCTGGGTTCACAACTTGGCAATAATGCTTGACATAGTGGTCACCTTAGATATAGCCTTGCCAGCTTCCAGGCAGGGCCTGGAGATCTCCTGGAACTACAATAGATCTCCAGGTGACCAGAGAACAGCTCCCCTGGAGGAAATGGCTGCTTTGGAGGGTGGACTCTATGGCAGTTCTGTTGAGGTCCCTCCCCTCTCTAGGCTCCACCCCCCAAAATCTTCAGGTATTTCCCAACCCAGAGCTGCCATCTCTACCTAAGATCCCAGGATGTGCCAGCCGTGTACATTAATAAGAGTCACTTGGGTTTCTATGCCCACTAATGTCAAGTCGCAGAAACTAGTGGAAACCACCTGAACGTTTTATCCTGCCCTCCCACCAACATTTTATCCTCAACCACTGCCCTGTTAGGTAGGCAAAGCCAAGGGGAAACAGCTGGCCTAAGACTATCTAGTGAGCTTCAAGGCAAAGGCAACATTCGAACCCAGGTTCCCCTGCCACAGCCTGACATCCTTCCTCTCCCCATGGGCCTATGCTCATTTGCAACGATCAAAAGATGGGGAGCCAGCATAGCGGCTGCCTTTGCTCTCTCTCTCCACAACCTGGCTTTCCTGCATCGGTTACCACCCACTCACCTCTATATCACCCCAGTTTCCTCCTCCATTTAGTGTGTCTCTGTACTGCATATACTGCAAGCAGTGTTCCCTCTCAGCTGAGTTAGTGTGAGCTAGCTCACAGTTTTTTAGCCTCCGGCTCACACCTTTTTGTCTTAGCTCCGGAAGGAGGGCTCCAGAGCAAACTAACTTATGCAGTAGGCCAAATCGCTCGCTCACAACTTTAATGCCAGCAGCTCACAAAGTAGAATTTTTGCTCACAAGACTCCACAGCTGAGAGGGAGCGTTGCCTGCAAGCTCCCTGATCAAGGTTGACTATTAGGGCTTCTGGATGGTGTAGCACACCGAGAAATGTTAGTGCTGGAGCCCATTTCAGTCCACTGGACAACAGGACAATTTGAACACAGAACTTGGGTTCAAACAGGAGCTCCCTGGCTATAGCCTTGGAAAACATGGCCTTTAGTCCCCATTTTGTAACATGCAGCTACAAATGGCTCTTGTTAGAAACAGAAATAACACTGTGGATATCAGAAGAGCCCCAGTGGATCAGAACATCTCATGGTCCATCTCGTCCAGCATCCCGTCTCACGCAGTGGCCAGCCAGCTCCTCTGGAGGGCCAACAACAGGGCACAGAGGCCAAGGCCTTCATAAGAACACAGTAAGACCCCTGCTGGATCAGACCAGTGGTCCATATAGTCCAGCATCCTGTCTCACACAGTGGCCAACCTGTTCCTCTGGAGGGCCAACAACTGGGCAGAGAGGCCGAGGCCTTCATAAGAACATCAGAAGAGCCCTGCTGGATCAGACCAGTGGTCCATCTTGTCCAGCATCCTGTCTCACACAGTGGCCAACCAGTTCCTCTGGAGGGCCAACAACAGGGCAGAGAGGCAGTTGTGCAACTGTGGCTTGCCCAAGGTCATCCAGCAGCTGCATTTGGAGGAGTAGAGAATCAAACCTGGTTCTCCCTGATGAGAGTCCATGCTCTTAACCACTACACCAAACTGGCTCTTTGCCTTATATTGAATCAGGCCTTTTGGTCCATCTAGGTCCGTCTTGTCTACTCAGACTGACAGCGGCTCTTCAGGATCTCAGCTAGAGGTCTTTTAACATGCACTTTGAAGGAGTTCTTGGAGAGCAGGGGAAGGAGGGATAGTAAAAAAATAATAATGCAAAAGCACAATCCAGCCAGCCAAAGATCCAAGTCCTCTAAACCCCACTGTTGATGGAGATATCTTTGACTCCTGAAAGCTCATACTCCAAAAATCTTCTCTGTCTCTAAGGTGCGACTGGACTCGAATCGAACTTTTCCATGGCAGACCAATTTGGCTACAACCTCTGAAACAAGTTTACGTGGGAGAAATTTAAGCACCTCCCGTTCGAGTTAACAGAACTCTGAAGCACTGACTTTAGGCTAAATCACCCCCTAATCTTTTCTCATCTTCCAGGTCCAATGTCCCTTTCGCCCCATAAATAAGGTCCTGTGGGGCTTTCCTACTCTGTCGATGACGTCACGGCCGCTGGCCTTTACGACGAAGCCTCCGGAAAACGCTCGGGATGAAGCGGGCGAAAAGAATCACGACCAACGGAAATGACACTGTGCAAAAGCAAAGAGCATGACAGCAAGGGAAAAGGAAGAAGAGGGACAGAGATAAGACCTGGATGAGACGAGACAGGCAGTCGAGGGGGCTGGAGGTTTTTGCGTCAGAGGCAAAGAGGGCCGGTTACTATAGAGACTATTTGCATGGCTTTAATGTCACTCCGATGAACCCGGCAGCCTGAAGGGGGTGAACAGGCTATCCTGACAGCTCAGAAGTTCACGTGAGATGAGAAAGGAAGCTCGAAGCGCCTGGAGTAAAGTTGCCAATCTCCAGGTGGGGCCTAGAGATCCCCAAATCTCTACCTCCAAATCTCCAGGAATTTCCCAACCTGGACTTGGTAACTTTACCTGAAGAATACAGTGATTTATACCCACCACACCTTTTTCCTCCACAGAACTAAGGTGGTTTATCCATGTAGGGTTGTCAATTCCAGGTAGAAAAATTCTTAGAGATTTGGAGGTGGAGCCGTTGGGAGGAAGGTTTTGGGGGAAATGACATCAGCAGGCTATAATGCCATAGAATCCATCTTCCAGAGCTGCCATTTTCTCCAGGGGGAGTGATCTGGAGATGGGTGGTGATTCCTGGGTCTCTCCAGGCCCCACCTGGAGGTTAACATAAGAGCATAAGAGAAGCCAGTGTTGGATCAGGCCAGTGGCCCATCCAGTCCAACACTCTGTGTCACACAGTGGCTAAAAGCACCAGGTGCCCTCAAGAGGTCCAGCAGTGGGGCCAGAACTCCAGAAGCCCTCCCATTGTTGCATCCCCCTCAAGCACCAAGAATACAGTGCATCACTTGCCCCAAAGGTTGGCAACCCCAAGTGCATGGTTCTCCGCACACATCCTTTTTTGTCCTCCAAATCACCCTGTGAGGTCGGATAGGCCACGAGTTAAGTGCCTGGGTCATGGTCACCCACAGAATTTTACCGCAGAGCAGAGGATCTGAACCCAGGACTCATTATGTCCTAGCTGGGCCCTCTAACCACATGTGCCGTGAAAAAAGTTTACACAGGTTGGAAGGGGAAGAAAAGGAGTCTTTGAAATATTCCAAAGGAAGCATTTGTAGACAAAAGACCCCTTCGGCCAGTGCTCCAGGTTGTTAAAATTTATTTAAGTTAGATTTCCTGGCACAATAAACTTCCTTGTTTTTGCTGAAATATTCCCCCCTCCCATCTGAAGGTTAGCAAGGTGCTTCAACAACAATTATTGATATACTTGCTGACATCAGCCAAGATTTTACTGGCTAAAGAATGGAAATCGGAAAAACTACCCATAAGACAAGAATTAATTAATTTACAAGCTCTTAGATCTGGCCGAAATGGACAAACTTAGTATTTTGTTACAAGGGAAAGATGAAGCTCTGTTTGATAAGAGATAGTCAAAAGTATATAAATGGTTAAACAAAAATAACCACGACTAGACTCAAAACTATTCTTTTTGTATGTCATAAAACGTTGTTTGTAAAATGTAAAAAACCTAAATAAACATTTTAAAAAACAACAACAATTACTGTCAAAGAGGCTGACCATCTTGGCCTTAACGATAAGAAATTGTCTGGACCGGCCCTGTTTTCAAACACCCGGAAATGCTGGTTGCCAGCCTCCAGGTGGTACCTGGAGATCACCCACTTTTACAATTGATTTCCAGACGATAGAGATCAGTTCCCCTGAAGAAAACTGGCTGCTTTGGAGGCTGGACTCTATGGCACTATACCCTGCTGAGGTCCCTCCCCTTCTGAAACCCTTTCTCCAGGTTCCACCCCCCCCAAATATCCAGGTATTTCCCAGCCCAGAGTTGGCAACACTAAGGATGAAGAAGAGATTGGATTTATACCCTGCCCTTCACTACCTGAAGGGGTCTCAGAGCGGCTTACAAACTCAGTTCCCTTCCCCTCCCCACAACAGACCTACCCTGTGCGGTAGGTGGGAGAGCTCTCTGGAGAACTGCCCTTGAGAGAACAGCTCTGAGAGAACTGTGACTGACCCAAGGTCACACCAGCAGCTGCACATGAAGGCGTGGGGAGTCAAACCCAGTTCTCCCAGATTAGAGTCCGCGCTCCTAACCATGACACCGCACTGGCTCTCAAGGTCAGGTCTGTTCCACGATCGGCCAGCACAGGATCCTGCCCTCTCGGAGACAGCAAACCCTGCAGCTCACACAAACAGCTTCAGGCTCCTTAAGAACAACTGCAGCTCAGCAGAAACCAATCCCCTGCAGCTGCGGGGACTTCCGCAAAGCCCCATAGCCTAGATCAGCCTGGATCAGGAGCCCCCAGACTTTTTGAACCTGGGGGCACCTTGGGCATTCTGACAAAAGGGCTGCTGCAGGGGGCAGAGACATACACACACAGGAAGCCTCAACCTAGGACACAAAGGGGGTAATCTCAAAAAAAAATAATGCATTGCAAAAGAGGAGGGAGGAGGAGGAGGAGGAAAATAAGGAGGAGGAGGAGATTGGATTTATACCCCGCCGTTCACTTGGAGTCTCAGAGTGGCTTACGAACTCCTTCCCCTTCCCCACAACAGACACCCTGTGGAGGTAGGTGGGGCTGAGAGAGCTCTCTTGAGAACTTGTGACTGGCCCAAGGTCACACCAGCAGCTGCAAGTGGAGGAGTGGGGAATCAAACCCGGTTCTCCCGGATTAGAGTCCGTCAGCCACCTTGAGTTCCTATCAGGTAGAAAGGCAGCGAACACATGGTTTTTAATTAAATAAAACAACACCTCTCTCTGTACGTGAGGAACCAGAGCAAAGAGAGAACAAACAGAAACACGGCGATGCTCGACTGTTACATTCCTTTTTACTTATATACTGCAGCACAGCTTACACCAGTCTCCTCTCCTCTGTTTTATCCTCACAACAACCCTGAGAGGTAGGACAGGCAGAGAGTGTGCGCCTTGTCCAAGGTCACCCAACAAGCTTCTACGGCACAGCAGGGATTCAAACCTGGATTCGAACCCTCTATGTCTAGATACGAGTTGTTCCCTTTTAGTGTTTTATTCTCAGAGCTTCTCGGAGCTTCTACTAATCCACCCGTGACGTGGTGGCATCCTGCGCTATTGCAATCGTTTGCTGCCTGGATTCTCTGGGATGGTTTAGGAAGCCCAGGGGCTGAAAGGGAAGCGAATCTGCTCTAGCCCCTTCAAGATCAAACCACAACTTTGCCATCTAGCGCAGGGCCCCCCAAAAATTGCTTAACGTAAGAGCCACATAGAATAAAGGTCAGCTGTTTGAAAGCCGCAAGACAGGAACAAATATTACAAACATGTTTTTACTGGAAAATATGCAAGTGTGCTTTTTATTAAAATTAAATGAGACCGCCAAAAAAACAAAAACCAAAGGGGTTAAAAGCAGATATTGATCATGATATTTAACTTTAGATGGAGAGGGAGGGGAGAGAGAGCAAGAGAGAAAGGAAGGGGGGAGGAAGGAAAGAAAGAGGGAGACATAGAAAGAAAGGTAGAAAGGAGAAAAGAAACATAGAAAGGTGGAAAGAAAGGAGGGAGGGAGGGAGGGAGGGAGGGAGGGAGGGAGGGAGGGAGGGAAGGACGAAAGAACGAAAGAAAGAAAGAAAGAAAGAAAGAAAGAAAGAAAGAAAGAAAGAAAGAAAGAAAGAAAGAAAGAAAGAAAGGGGAAGCATGCCTCCCTTTCACTCCCCTAGCCACCCCTGATCTAGCATTTCAAGAACAGAGTGAACACTTATCCCTAAGCAAACTGGCTCGGCTTCAGGCTTTACAAGTTCTCCTCCATGGGATTAGGAGAGGCTACGCCGATATGCCGAAGGAACGGAGCAGCCAGGTGGAAGAGCCAATATTTATCCAGCGCTCGCTTCTGAGTCTCCTGCACAAAAACAGTCTCTGAAGTTGCGGGCAAATGGAGCGTTTCAGAGCCCAAAGCAAATCCTCGAGGTTTTCCTACACATCGCCTTGCTGAAATCTGTCAACAGGCTTGTAAAATAATAAGGAAAAAAGGAGGGGCATTCTCAAACTCTAATGTAGAAAGTTGGTGTGCGATTAGAGTGTTGGACTGGAAACTGGGAGACTTAGGTTCGAAACCCCCATCTATCACAAAAGCTTGTGGCGTGACTTTGAGCCCGTCGCCTTGGGCATCTGAAGGACGGAGGAGGAGGAGGAGGAGGAGAGAAGAAATTGTACTTATACCCCGCCCCACTTCACTTTTGCTCAGCACTAAGCTGGGGTGCTGTTAGATGCTTATAACACTTATACATTGGCCAGAGATCGGTTCTGTTCAGCGCATTCTAGTCTGGGGGGGGGTGGGGAGACAGATATTTAAACAGTCCTGTAATGGATACAAAGGGGAGGCCAACCAGGCGATTCCTGGAGATTTCCCACTGTGACAGATTAATTTCCAGACAGTTCCTTTTGGGCTTTCTGTACTCTGTACTCTTAACACTGGATTTCCGATCACTTCTTGGAGAGCCAGTTGGTGGAGTGGTGGACTCTAACCTGGAGAACCGGGTTCGGTCCCCCACTCCTCCACTTGGAGGCAGCTGGGTGATCTTGGATCAGTCAAAAGTTCTCTCAGAGCTGTCCTTGAAAGGGCAGTTCTGGAAAGAGCTTTCTCAGCCCCACCTCCCTCACAGGGTGTGTTGTGGGGTGGGGAAGGGAAAGGAGATTGTAAGCCGCTCTCAGACTCCGAGTGAAGGGCGGGGTATAAATCCAATCTCCTCTTCTTCTTTTCTAATGCCCCTGACAATGGAGGTTCAACATATCTATCATTACTAACAGCCATTGATAGTCTACTCATGGCCTAATTCTAATCTCCCTTTAAGGCTAAACCCGTAGCATTTGTTTAGGGCATAAAGTTGTATTCATTCTGCATACCCTGAAAGAAGCGCCATCTTGCCCTCGTGCTGACCCTATGAACGGAGAGTGACTGTCCCAAGGTCACCCAGTGAGGGCTGCAAATGAACAAATATTTGATTCTGGGTCCCAGGCCAATACTTCAGCTGCTGTACCATACTAGCGGTACTCCAAGGTATCTCCAGTTCAAAATTTCTGTACTTATTTAGTTCACTGATACCCTTTCTGTCCCCCAGTGGGGAGCTGAAGCCGCTTACGTCATTTCCCTCTCCATTTTATCCACACAAAAATCTTGTGAGGTAGATTGCGTTGAGGGAGTGACTGGCCCAAGAGCAAGATTCGAGTCCAGCAGGACCTTAAGGATCAACCAGATTTCCAGGGGGTAAGCTTTCAAGACCCAGTTTGGCATAGTGCTTAAGAGCGTGGACTCTAATCTGGGAGAACCGGGTTTGATTCCCCACTCCTCCACATGCGGTAGCTGGTGTGACTTTGGGTCAGTCACAAGTTCTCTCAGAGCTGTTCTCTCAAGAGCAGTTCTCGAGAGAGCTCTCTCAGCCCCACCTTCCTCACAGGGTGTCTGTTGTGGGGAGGGGAAGGAGATTGTAAGCCACTCTGAGACTCCTTCGGGTAGTGAAGGGGGGGTGGTATAAATCCAATCTTTTCTTCTTCTTCTTCTGTCCTGACCTGGATGGCCCAGGATGGTTCCATCTTGTCACATCTCGGCTGCTAAGTGAGGTCAGCCCTGGATAGCACTTGGACGGGAGACCACCAAGGAAGTCCAGGGTTGCACCGCAGAGGCAGGCAAGGGCAAAACCACCTCTGAACATTTCTTGCCTTGAAAACCCTACAGGGTCATCATAAATTGGATGTGATTTGATGGCCCTTTCCAACACCACCAGGATACCAAATGCTTATAATAATAAGAGATTGGATTTATACCCCACCCTTCACTTGGAGTCTCAGAGCAGCTTACAAACTCCTTTCCCTTCCCCTCCCACAACAGACACCCTGTGGGGTAAGTAGGGCTGAGAAAGCTTTTTCAAGAACTGCCCTTTCAAGGACAGCTCTTGTCACCTCAGGGATTTGGCACTTCCATGGGCAGGAAGGATGAAGCTGGTTTTCTCCTTATGGAACCAGTGGGGAAGCAGGTGCCTGCAGTTAAGGCACATAAGAAGCGCAAACTGAGGAAAGTTCTACATCGCACTGTGGGGGCATTCTATGTGTGTGCAGCCTTCCCACCAAAATCAACTGAGACAGCCATCGGTTCATCTAGCTTCATGCTTCCAATTCCGCTATGGTTTTCTAAGGAAGAGCCTCAACACTCCCATCCAAGAAGCGCACAGGGAAGGCCTGAGGCTCAGCAGAAGAGCATCTGCTTGGCATGCAGGAGGTTCCAGGTTCAATCCCCAGCCGCTTCAGTTAAAAACATCAGAACAATTCCTTCTCTTACTGTTTATCTAAAATAGCAGGCTGCTTTTAAGAACATGAGAGGAGCTCTGCAGGATCAGACCAGTGGTCCATCTAGCCCAGCATCCTATCTTACACAGTGACCAACCAGTTCCTCTGGAGGGCCAACGACAGGGCAGAGAGGCCGAGGCCTTCATTAGAACATCAGAAAGAGCCCTGCTGGATCAGACCAGGAATCCATCCAGTCCAGCATCCGGTCTCACACAGTGGCCGACCGGTTCCTCCGGAAGGCCAACAACAGGGCAGAGAGGCCGAGGCCTTCCCCTGATGTTGTCTGCTGGCACTGGGATCCAGAGGACTAGTGTCGCTGTTAAATGATCCAGTAGCAGGTGACGTGAAAGACTTCTGCCTGTGATTCAGTCCGAGTAGACAGTACTGACCGCAATGGACCAATTGCCTGATTCAATACAGGGCACCTTCATGTGTCCATGGTTCGCCCCGCCTACATTTGGCCCACGACACCCTGTGAGGTTAGACTGAAAGACTGACTGGACCAGTCTGATGAGCTTCAGAGCAGACCAGGAATTCGAACCCAGGTCTTCCAAATCCTACTCTGGCACTCTTGACCGCTACACCACACTGAATCTATATCAGTCTTATACTGTAGCTCTGGGAGAAGCTCTGACCTGGATAGCCCAGCTCTCGTCATATCTTGGAAGCTAAGGAAGGTTAGCCCTGGCTAGAATTTGGAAGGGTGACCCTCCAAAGAATACCAGGGTAGAGACGCAGAGACAGGCAATGGCAAAAAACCACCTCTGAAACATCTCTTGCCTTAAAAAACAAGTCTAGCTCACCCCCTGTTGGTACAGAACACTAAAGAGCCAGAACTCCCGGCTGTCAGACAATCTTAGGATCTCCTGGCTGTACCACACACCAGGCTGTACGATAACTAATTCATTAAGCTCTGGGGGAGGAAGAGACTGTCGGACCGTGTGGTGGAGAAGAGAGGCAGCCCAGTATAGAGTAAGGAATCCAGATGTCCCCCATCCCATCCTTTGGACTCCTGGTAGCCCATATTCTCTCTCCCACAACCGGGAGGGGGGGCAAAGCACCACCAGAATATTCTGGAAATTCCCCAAGACTGTCTGAGTGAAGCGCTTTGTGCCACTCAAGGAGGCGACAGCAATGGTTAGGATTTGAACTGGGGTCTGCCCAGCTGCCAGCTGTAGCTCGAACTTATTTATATAACTCACTTTTAGCCCTTCTTTCTCCTCCCTGGGGACCCAAAGTGGCTTACCCCAGTCTCTGCTCCTCGACTTTACCTGCCCAACAACCCTGCAAGGCAGTCTAGGCTGAGGCGGACCAAGATGGGCAGCCGTGTTAGTCTGTCTGTGGCAGCAAAAAAGAGCAGAAGTCCAGGAGCACCTGAAAGACTCACATAATTTGTGACAGGGGAGGAGTTTTCCTGAGTTACCGCTCACTCCTTCAGAGTCCCGTAGCACCTTAGAGAAATTTGTGGCAGGATTATCAGCTTTTGTGAGTCACTGCTCACTTCTTCGGTTCCATGTAGGGACGCCTGCCTTCAGGTGGGATCTGGGGCTCCCGTGGAATTACAGCTAGTCTCCAGATGACAGTCCTCCCAAAAGCTCATCCCCCACCACAAATTTTGTTACGTCTTCAAGATACTACGGGACTCTGAAGAAGTGAGCAGTGAGTCAGGAAAACTCCTCTCCCGCCACAATTCTTGTTTGTCTTTCAGATGCTGCTGGACTCTGAAGAAGTGAGCAGTGACTCCTGAAAGCTCCTACCCTGCCACAGATTTCGTTAACGCTTTCAGTTGGTACTGGACTCTGATGAAGTCAGCAGTTGCTCACTAGGGTTCCCAGCCTCCAGGCGGATCCTGGAGATCTCCCGCTTTTGCAACCGATCTCCAGCTGACAGAGATCAGCTCCTCTGGAGAAAATGACTGATTCGAAGGGTGGACTCTATGGCGTTGTCCTATGCTGTGGCCCCTCTCCTCCCCAAACCCCACCCTCTCCTGGCTCCACCCCCAAAGTCTCCAGGTATTTCCCAACTCAGACCTGGCATCCCTATCACGAAAGCTCCTCCCCTGCCACCAATTCTGCTAATCTTTCAGGTGTTAGTAGACTCTTGCTCTTTTCTTAGTCCTGCGACTGGCTCAGGATCACCCCACCATGCTGCCATGCTAAACTGGGTCTCCAAATCCGAGTCTCCAACTGGAATCCACGAGCACCGCCGCGGTCTGAACCTGGGTCCAGTGTTCCCTCTGAGCTGAGTGAGCGTGAGCTAGCTCACAGGTTTTTTTTTTTAGCCTCCAGCTCACACATTTTTGTCTTAGCCCATGACGGAGGGCTCCAGAGGAAAGTAATTCATGCCGGGGCCAAGTCGCTGGCTCACAGCTTTAACGCCAGGAGCTCACAAAGCGGAATTTTTGCTCACGAGAGACTCCACGGCTTAGAGGGAGCGTTGGACTCCGGGCCTCAGCGGTCGGCCTGGGAAATGGGCGCGGCGCCCGCCCACCTGTGATGGTCTCCTGGTAGCCCTTGGTGAAGAACTGCATGGCGGTGGCCGCCCTCCAGGGGGTCTTGAGGAGCCCCTGCCGCTGGGGGTCCTCGCCCAGGGCGCGCAGGATGGTGGCGTAGGCGGCCGTCAGGCTGGGCAGGTGCAGCTCGTTGTCCTCCTCGCTCCGCGTCCGCTCCTCCTTCCAGCTCTCCGGCGCCTTCGGCCCGCGGGCGGACGCCTCTCCGGGGCGGCTGGGCAGCGGGGGCTTCTCCGCCGGCCCGTAGCAGTAGCAGTTGGCGGAAGCGCGCAGCGGCTGCTCCCGCAGCTTGAGCTTCTCCATCGGCCCGCCGGGAGCCTCCCGGGCGGAATCCCCGTCGCCGGGGGAGCTCGGAGCCGGGAGCCCCAACCGGGCGAGCGCGCAAAAGCCTTTGGAGAGCCCGCCTCCTCCTGCTGCTGCTGCTGCGCCCTCTCCTGGGAACGCGCGCCGGGGAAGGAAGGAAGGAAGGAAGGAGACCCGCCCCAGGAAGGCCGCGCCGCGCCACTGCCCTCCTCTCGTCCGGGGTCCCTCTTGCTGCTGCTCCTTCGGGGATCCCCTCCGCCAGACTCCGTTTTCCTCCCCGCTGCGCTCGCTCTACTTTATAGCTTGCCCGGGCTTCTCCCACCACCCGGCACCTTCCCCATTGGGCGCCCCGGGCCGTGCGTCACCAGGCCCGCCAGCCTGTCAGGCTCCAGAGGCGGAAGCAGCGGCGGCGGCGGCTGGCAGGAGGGAAAAAGGGAGGAGGCACCAGGCGGATCCCAACTCTGGGTTGGGAAATTCCTGGTAAGGAGAGGGTGGGGTTTGGGGAGGGGAGGGGAGGGGAGGGAGTTCAGTCCCCTAGAATACACCCCCCCAAGCAGCCAGTCTGTCCAGGGGAACTGACTTCTGTCGCCTGGAGGTCAGGTTGCCAGGTCCCTCCTGGCCACCAATAGAGGATGGGGGTAGGTAGGATTTCCAGATCCAGCTAAGGAAGGCCCAGCGCCGAAGAAAACAAGGTTGCACTTACCTGTAACTGTTGTTCATCGAGTGGTCCTCTGTGCAGGCACGCATGGGCCTGCAACTGCGCAGTCCCACGTGGGACTGCACAGGAGCCACGATGATGAATAGACGCTTTGCAATCATGGTGCTGGAGAAGACTCTTGAGTCCCGTGGACTGCGAGGAGATCAAAGCAGCCAGTCCTAAAGGAAATCAACCCTGACTGTTCCCTGAAAGGCCAGATCCTGAAGCTGAAGCTCCAATACTTTGGCCACCAAATGAGAAGGGAGCACTCACTGGAGAAGACCCTGATGCTGGGAAAGACTGAAGGTCAAAGAAGAAAGGGATGGCAAAGGATGAGATGCTGGACAGTGTATTCAATGTAGCGAGCGTGAAATTGGGCACACTCCAGGGGACAGCGGAGGACAGGAAGGCCTGGCGTGATGTGGTCTATCAGGCTGCAAAGAGTCAACATTGACTGTGTAATTGAACAACATCTATCTATCATCTGTCTGCCTGTCTATCATATTTATAGCCCACCCTTCCTGCAAGCGGGCGCAGGACAAGTAACAACATCCAGTAGTAAGATAAAGAGAGTTAAAATTTAAACACAGTAATGGAATTGGCTGGTTGTGAGAGACTCCTCATTTGGGGATGGCGCCTGAGTGGGGCAGGGAGCTTAGTGGGGTGCAATGCCCGGCCCTAGAGTCCTCCCTCCAAAGCATCCGTTCTCTCCCGAGGAAGTGATCTGTGCTGTATGGAGATGAGCTGCAATTCCAGGAGATCCCCAGTCCCACCTGGAGACTGGCCTCCCTATCAGATGCCAGCCTTTAGCTCATCTCCACAATGCAGAGACCAGTTCCCCTGGAGAAAATGGATGCTTCTGGTGGGCAGTCTCTATGGCATTGTACCCCACTGAGGTCCCCCATCCTCCTCACACTCCATCTCCAAATCTCTAGGAGTCTGGCAATCCAGCGGCCCCCATCTCCACTGGTAGCTAAGGGGACCTGGGGAGCCTAATTCCAGGAGATCTCCAGGCCCCACCTGGAGGCTGGCAACCATAATAACTCAGCCGGAAGGACAAGGCCTTGCCAGACTTGAGCTTTGGCTGCTCTTCTCCTCTGGGGAAGGGGGCATAGATTTGGGTAGCTGGCAAACTGGCTTGGTTTTAGCCTGACTTCCAAAGTGACTATCGTAGTGTGGAGACAATCGTAGTCGTGATTCTGGGAGATCTCCAGGCCCCACCTGGAGGCTGAACAAATGTGAAAAAACCGTGTTTGAACAAAACACCCTCTACTAATATGAAGAAGAAGAGAAGAGATTGGATTTATACCCCGCCCTTCACTACCCAAGGGAGTCTCAGAGCGGTTTACAGTCTCCTGTCCCTTCCCCTCCCCACAACAGACATCCTGTGAGGTAGGCGGGGCTGAGAGAGCTCTGACAGAAACTGCCCTTTTCAAGAACAGCTGTGCCAGAACTATGGCTTGCCCAAGGTCATCCAGCAGGTGCAAGTGGAGGAGTGGGGAATCAAACCCGGCTCTCCCAGATTAGAGTCCGCGCACTTAACCACCACACCAGACTGCACTTGTGTACTTCATATATAGATTTAAATACAATAGAGACCTTAGTGTATCTTATACATATTCATTCTAATACAAAAACCTATAGAACATTATATATCTATTAAAAGTCCACGGCTACAGAGACCTATTCCAGTGCCGTAGACAATCTTGCTCCTGATAAGAGACTGATGAAGGCTGCAGCAGTTGTAAATGATGAAAGATGTAGCTGGCTGTTACATTCTCCACAAAACGTGAGTCAGCCAGCTTTCAAAACAAACGAGAGAAATGCAACAGGCTGTTATATTTTCCACAAAAGTGATTCTGCAAGCATCAAAGCAAGCAGCAACACGCCTCCCAGGCAAAAATTGCGTGTTTCATCAGAATCTTCTTCAGGCAGAAATATTTTTCCTGGAACCAAAGCTCACAATGCTACAGTGCATTAGTCAACAATTCTATAGAAGGGTTCTCCCGGCACTTTTACCTGACCAGCACTATTCTGTGCTTAAGGACAATTCTACTGAGGACACTTTGGCTTTACAGTCATTGGAAGGCACTTTCTGGACCAGAAGGAGCAACATAATTTTATTTATTAATTATTTTCTGACTTAAGTTTTAATATTGTGGAATGCATTGGTTTACATATTCTTTTGTTTCTAGATGATCAGTGAAATATTGCTTGGCATGTGATTGTATCTTTGGAGGCCTCATTTATAGTTTTATTCTGTGCCTAGTTTGACTTTGGAAGTGAGTCAATATGTTTTTTAGTAGAATATAGTTATAATTTAGTTATTCATTTTATTATATGTATTTCATTTTCTATTTTTTACAGCAATTCTTTTCTGGTCCATCTTGTATATTTCTTTTCTTTCAAAGACATCAGGGAAAAAAGAACAGGAAAGGGGGAAAATTCAGAATCCAGGAAGTTATTTTTTAAAGTATATATAAAATTGGGTGGGGTGGAATGTAACAATGGTGGCAGATAAACACAAAAGTTTCTGTAAAAGAGTTCTAGTTATCAGTTCTCTAGATAGGGCAAACAGGTCAAACCCTACGCCAAAGAATAAAATGGATACAAATCTGACATCAAGAATCACAAAACTGAGAAACTTGTAGAACACTTAATGTTCCAGGACACTCAGTGGGGGATCTCAAAGTAGCTGATTTATTGCAAAGGAACTTCAGAAACAGACTAGAATGGGAGATTGCTGAGTTACAAGTTATTACGGCACTCAGGACAATGGAACCCCCGGGGCTTAACAGGGACATCAGTTTCTTATCTCACCACATATGCTAACATCGTTCAGTTCTTGCATCAGTTTGTAACTCTTTTGTTATGCCATATGCTATTCACAGGACTTATCAATCACCTTAATCCAATCCTAGCTACATTTATTGCTCAGTTACTTATGCATCTTGACTCTAATTAGCACTTTCTGGCAATTAACCCCTCTATGTAATGCTTGAGGAATTCTGTTACAGGCTGCAGTCACACACACTAAATAATCCACTTTCAATGTACTTTCCAACTGGATTTTGCCAGTTCACACAAAATAAAATCCAGTTGGAAAGTGCATTGAAAGTGGATTATTTAGTATGTGAGACTACAGCCTCAGTGTATCTGAAGAAGTGGGCATGCACACAAAAGCTTATACCCTGAATAAACTTTATCGGTCTTCAGGGTTCCACTGAACTTAAACTTCATTCTTCCGCTTCAGCCAACACGGCTGCCCACCTGAATCCATGCGCAATTGTTGTTTCTGTGCCACTGGTCAGATATTGAGAAAGCTGTAAGGTCCTTGATTGATTTACCGGAGGTGGGCTTTTATCTCTCCAGTGTTGTAATACGAGTCTTTTAGCTGTAGTAAGAGCACCAGAGGTCCATCTGCATTGACCATCGGTTAGCCTCCAAGAGATCATGGACACTCGATGAAATTGCTGAGCAGTCGGGTTAGAGCGGGTAAAAGGAAGTCCTTCTTCACCCAAAGACTGATGAACACATGGAATTCACTGCCACAGGAGGTGGTGGCGGCTACAAGCATGGACAGCTTCAAGAGGGAATTAAATAAAACATCTGGAGCAGAGGTCCATCAGTGGCTGTTAGCCGCAAGGTATAGATAGGAACTCTCAGTCTGGGGCAAGTGATGCTCTGTATTCTTGGTGCTTGGGGGGGGCAACAGTGGGAGGGCTTCTGGAGTTTTGGCCCCACTGCTGGACCTCCTGAGGGCACCTGGTATTTTTGGCCACTGTGTGACACAGACTGTTGAACTGGATGGGCCATTGGCCTGATCCAGCATTGGCTT
This sequence comes from Lepidodactylus listeri, assembly GCA_029233225.1. Lineage (NCBI taxonomy): Eukaryota > Metazoa > Chordata > Lepidosauria > Squamata > Gekkonidae > Lepidodactylus > Lepidodactylus listeri. Next base: position 96,127,639 of record JARCFY010000011.1, on the reverse strand, counting down.
CTCTTCTGTTCTTATGTATCTGAAGAAGTGTGCATGCACATGAAAGCTTATACCCAGATTTCAGCTTTGTTGGTCTTTAAGGTGTCACTGGACTCAAGCTTTGTTCTACTGCTTCAGACCAACATGACTACCCGCTTGGTTTGTTGTGGGGAAGGGAAGGGAAAGGAGTTTGTAAGCCGCTTTGAGACTCCGAGTGAAGGGCGGGGTATAAATCCAGGCTCCTCCTCTTTTTCTTGGAAGAACAGAATTCCAAAGGAGGATTGTTCAGAAAAAATTGTGGAGTGTGTTTGCTTATGTTAACCAGGGGTCATTTCGTAGAAAAAGAGGTGCAGGAGCTCATTAGCATAACTCATTTGCATATGCCACACCCCCTAACATACCGGAAGTGTGTCAGAAGGCAACGCCCACCCCTCAGGCTCCACTCCACAGGTGAGTGAAACTGACCTGCTCTTCCTCCATTCCCTTCCCCATCCAATACTTTGTGCAATAAAAATAAGCGTAAAGAACACACCCTCATTCTCTTCCTGCTCCCTTGAAACCACCAGGTTTCAAGTAGACTTGAGATACCCAGGACATGTGCACCACCCATCCCTTCCCTTCCCCTCCCCACAACCAGACACCCTGTGAGGTAGGTGGGGCTGAGAGAGGTCTTCTGAGAACTGCTCATGAGAGAACAGCTCTGAGAGAACTTGTGACTGGCCCAAGGTCACACCAGCAGCTGCATGTGGAGGCGTGGGGAATCAAACCCGGTTCTCCCAGATTAGAGTCCAACTCCTGACCACTACACCAAACTGATGGGGTGGAAACTGGTGAAGGGTTGGTGAAATTTCTCCAGTACTTATGTGCCATGTGCCCAGATAAAAAATGGTATACTTAGAAAATTTATATGCCACCTTGAGCAAGTCTCTGGAAAAGCAGCACACAGTCATAAAAGGAACAATGATAAAATTATCAATATTAAAACAAAACATTAAAAACAATAAAGCCCCTAGCAGGGCTTTCCCCGGGGCGCTGCGCCTCTGCACTGCTCGGGGAAGCCAAGGAGGGGGTGGGGCTTGGTCATGTGCCCGCCCACTGGGCTCCTCACTCCCGGAGCTGCGCTACTGTGCGCTCCCGCTCCAACGGACCCCTGATGTTAACTAAAATATTTATTACATGGCCAAGTGTCTGATAATTTTTGAAAATGCAATGTTTTTTCATTATGATGAGAAGATGATTTTGAGTTTGTATAACTGATGTTTATAACAGCTCTGAAGTATGTATCCTGTATTTTAGTTCTTTGTATTGTATTTATATGAGAGAGCCAGTTTGATAGTGCTTAGGAGCGCAGACTCTAATCTAGGAGAACCAGGTTTAATTCCCCACTCCTCCACATGGAGCTGCTGGTGTGACCTTGGGTCAGTCACAGTTCTCTCAGAGCGGTTCTCTCAAGAGCAGAGCTCTCTGAGCGACACCTCCCTCCCTGGGTGTCTGTTGTGGGGAGGGGAAGGGAAAGGAGATTGCCAGCCGCTCTGAGACTCCTTTGGGTAATGAAGGGTAGAGTATAAATCCAATAATCTCCTCCTCCTCCTCTTTTTTTAATCGAATAAAGCTTTTTTAAAAAAGAAAACTGACTGACACTCTTATCTGCCTGAGGTCTTTCATACTTTGTAATTTTTAGACCGTGGGTCATTCCCCCTTTTTTTAACCTTGCTAATGATAAAATTAAAATAATGTTAATACTATTTATTAAAAGTCAAAAACAGAAACATTCCCCAAAAGACCAGCTTTTGTGAATGCTTCTCTCAGACGCTTTAACTGCCCAGCATTACCGTTTGCCACATGGAGCTGGGGAAATTATGGGCTGTCAAGCAGATAAAAGCAGGGGAAAGGAAATGGGTCACAAATACCCTTTGGTGACTCATTTCCTCAAGGCCCCTTTGGGCACTAGGAGTGAAAAAGGAGCCAGGCCTCATTCAATACCCAGTCTACAGCACGGTAATCTCGAAGAATCTCAGCAGAGGCAAATTCAGTTGGAAGAACACCAGGACGTCTAATGTTTTGGCTATCAGCTTCATGCAAATCAATTTCTCACCAATGGAACAGCTAGACTGAACTCCAGTATCACCTTAGAGACTAACAAGAAGTTGGGAGTATAAGCTTTTGAGAGTCAAAGCTCACTTTGTGAGGTCTGAGTTGGAATGGAGCTCTCTGAGTCCTTATATCCCAGTCAGAAGTAGTAGTAGTAGTAGTGCTGGATTTCTACACTGCCCTTCACTCAGAGTCTCAGAGCAACTTACAATCTCCTTTCCTTTCCCCTCCACACAACAGATACCTTGTGAGCAACGCTCCCTCTCAGCTGTGGAGTCTTGTGAGCAAAAATTCTACTTTGTGAGCGACTGGCATTCAAGTTGTGAGTGAGCGATTTGACTACTGCATAAATCAGTCTGCTCTGGAGCCATCCTTCCTGAGCTGAGACAAAAATGTGTGAGCCGCAGGCTAAAAAACTGTGAGCTAGCTCACACTAACTCAGCTTAGAGGGAACGCTAATGCTTTGTGTCAAAAAGAACATTTTTCTTCATGGGGGAGAATATAAACAGGCAACCCCCCCCCCAAAAAAAAATCCAGTGAGGGAGAAACCACTGATGGGATAAGCCAGTCTCTCCCACTTGAAGTCCTGAAGGCCAGCCATTCAATATACAAACTCCTGTCAGCCAAAACAAAAAAGGGATACTGCAATATTGGAATCACTGTGACCTGGATAGTCCAGACTAGCCTGATCTCAGAAGATAAGCAGGGTCGGCCCCGGTTGGTACTTGGATGGGAGACCACCAAGGAAGTCCAGGGTTGCTATGCAGAGGCAGACAATGACAAACCAACTCTGTTTGTTTGACTTGACCTGGATGGCCCAGGCTAGGCAAATCTTGTCAGCTCTTGGAAGTTAAGCAGAGTCAGCCCTGGTGTTAATATTTGGATGGGAGACAACCGAGGAAGTCCAGGGTTGCTATGCAGAGGCAGGCAATGGCAAACCACCTGTGTTTGCGTGCCCTGACCTAGATGGCCCAGGCTAGGCCAAGCTTGTCAGATCTTGGAAGTTAAGTAGGGTTGGCCCTGGTTAATATTTGGATGGGAGACCACCAAGGAAGTCCAGGGTTGCTACACAGAGGCAGGCAAGGGCAAAACCACCTCTGTTTGTCTCTTGCCTTGAAAACCCTATGGAGTTGCCATAAATCAGCTGTAACTTGACCACAAAAGATAGAACATAAAAATGGGATTGCTTTATCAAGGTGGAACGGGGGAGTTAACTCTTTACTCCCCTACCACCTTCACACATGGAAAAACCAATCCCCCCCCCAGCTGCTTTTACTTCTGCTGAGGAGAACTTGAAGGTAACTATAATCTGGTACCCCTTTGGGGGGGGGGGGGAGAGCAGCTCTGGAAGTGGCTTTTTCCAGCAAGAAATCATCAGGGAAAGAAATGATTTAAGTTTCTCTGTTTCCCCATATTGTTGTTCTCACCCGAAAAAGCAATCCTGGAGGCTGCGGAGGATCTAGTCCATCATCCTGTCTCACTCAGCAGTGAACCAGTTCCTCTGGAGGGCCAACAACATGGTAGAGAGGCCGAAGCCTTCCCCTGATAGGAACATCAGAAGAGCCCTGCTGGATCAGACCAATGATCCATCTAGTCCAGCATCCTGTCACACACAGTGGCCAACCAGTTCCTCTGGAGGTCTAACAACTGGGCATAGAGGCTGAGGCCTTCATTAGAACTTAAGAAGAGCCCTCCTGGATCAGACCAGTGGTCCATCCAGTCCAGCATCCTGTCTCACACAGTGGCCAACCAGTTCCTCTGGAGGTCCAACAACAGAGCAGAGAGGATGAGGCCTTCATAAGAACATCAGAAGAGCCCTGCTGGATCAGACCAGTGGTCCATCCAGTCCAGCATCCTGTCTCACATAGTGGCCAACCAGTTCTTCTGGACATCCAGCAACAGGGCAGAGAGGCTGGGACTTTCTCCTGATGTTGCCTTCTGGCTCTGGGATTCAGAGGATTAGTGCCTCTGAATGTGGAGGTTCCCTTCAGTCGCCATGGCTAGTAGCCACTGATAAGACTTACCCTCCATGAATCTATCTACTCTCCTTTTAACGTGGTTTATTCCTGTGGCCATCACTATATCCTCTGGCAGCAAATTCCACATTTCAATCACTCTCTGTCCAGCATCCCATCTCACACAATGGCCAACCAGTTCCTCTGGAGGTCTAACAACTGGGTGTAGAGGGTGAGGAATTCCCTGACGTTGCCTCCTGGCACTGGGATTCAGAGGTTGACTGCCTCTGGAAGTGGAGGTTCTCCCCAGTCACCAGAGCTAGTAGCCACAGACAGGCCTGTCCTCCATGAATCTGTCTAATCCCCTTTTTAAAGCTGTCTGTGCCTGTGGCCATCATGACATCCGCTGGCAGCAAATTCCACATTTTAATCACTCATGGTGTAAAGAAGTATTTCCTTTTGTCCATCCTAAATCTAAACAGATTCAAGGTGTAAAGAGAAGAAAAGGCAGGCAGGCAGAAGATGGAGTTTCAAAATGACACCGTGGAGCAGAAGAACCCAAGCTCTGAGCCTGCGGGCACCTTTGGGATTCTGACACGGCATGGCGGGTGCAGCCACAAAATGGCTGCTGCAGGAGGCAGAGCCAGTCACAAAATGGCTGCCGCAGCTTACCTTCAGCCACCCAGTGAAGAGCCCTGTGCTGTGGTGGCAACTGCTGTCCAAGCAACATTTAAAAAAATCTGCACAGCCAATCAAATCTCCAGTAGCCAAACAGAAGATTTTAATATATTGTCGAAGGCTTTCACGGCTGGAGTTCATTAGTTGTAGATTTCCCGGGCTGTATGGCCGTGGTCTTGGCATTGTAGTACTTGACGTTTCGCCAGCAGCTGTGACTGGCATCCTCAGAGGTCTAACACAGAAAGATGGAGTACTCTCTGTGTCAGTGTGAGAAGAAAGATGGTAGGCAGGTAATTTATATCTACTCAGGAAGGTGGGGTAGGGCTGAGCATTATCATGTAGGAGTTTCCCAGGCTGTGAATATGCTAATAGAGGAGGTTCTTTTGCATATGGATTGGCTGTTGAAATTTTAATCTTATCTCTAGTGCTGTTGTAAGATGTGGAGCATTTTGTGTTTTTCAGGACAGGAGACCATGCCCCTATTTATTTCTTAACTCTCTTCTTTCCTGTTGAAATTGTGCTTGTGTTTATGAATTTCAATGGCTTCCCTGTGTAATCTGACATGGTAATTGGATGTGTTGTCCAGCACTTCAGTGTCTTGGAATAATACTGTGTCCTGTTTGAGTTAGGCTATGTTCAGCCACTGCTGATTTTTCAGGGTGGCCAAGTCTGCAGTGTCTTTCACATTCTTTTATTCTTGTCTGAATGCTACGTTGTGTGTTCTCGATGTAAACCTGTCCACAGTCAGAAGTCTTGCTGGGCAAAAGCCCTACATGAGCCAACCAATTCCTGAAAACACTTCGTGGGTGTCAGAAAAGAGGTTGGTGGGCACCATTGCGTCCCCTGGGCGCCGTGTGGGGGACCCTTGCCGTAGAATAATCAGAAGCACCGGTGGTTAAGCAAATATAGGAAAAGAAGGTTATGTTGAGAGACTTAAGCGGCTTCAGAGTTGCCATTCACGGTCTGGGACCAACGTATCTGAAGGACCGCCTCTCCCCATATGTGCCTCGCAGAGCCTTGAGCTCACTGGATCAACATCTGCTGGTCATTCCCAGCCCCAAAGACAGCTGCCTAGCCTGGACCAGGCCGGGTGGGAACTTTTATGATTCCACAGGGCCTGCAAAATGGAGCTGTTCCACCAGGCAGGCCTGTAGCCACAGTGGGGCATTTCAGGGCCCTGCCCCCTTAATTAAAAGCCCTGCCCCACAAATAGCCATGTTGGAAACCTTGAGGGGAAGAAAACACGCCCCCCCCCCCAGCAGCCTTAGGCTCCCCTCTCCCTCCCACTGTGGAATTTGGAGAGGGCATCATGGGATCCAGGAAAAGCCAGCTCAGAGGGCATTTACTTGCCTTCAGGAGGCATCTAAATGTCTTTTGCGTTCTCTTCCACAGGGCAAGAAAGCTTAGAAGGGCACTCAAGACTGGCTCCTTCAACACATCTCCAACAAATCCCCCTTTCTGCTAGCCCAGTCCTGCTGTAGACCACACACGTCGCGGTGAATCTTTCAAAAGCATTCCCATGAGCCTTTGGGAAACATACAAAATTAATTCAATTTTCTGGCACCTCACCTGTTCTCCAAGGATTCTCAAAAATAATATGTTCTTGTGCTGAGCAATCAGGTTAGAACAGATAAAAGGAAGTCCTTCTTCACCCAAAGAGTGATTAACACGTGGAATTCACTGCCACAGGAGGTGGTGGGGGCTACAAGCACGGCCGGCTTCAAGAGGGAATTGGATAAACATCTGGAGCAGAGGTCCATCAGTGGCTGTTAGCCACAAGGTCTAGATAGGAACTCTCAGTCTGGGGCAAGTGATGCTCTGTATTCTTAGTGCTTGGGGGGGGGCAACAGTGGGAGGGCTTCTAGTGTCCTGGCCCCACTGGTGGACCTCCTGAGGGCACCTGGTGTTCTTGGCCACTTTGTGACAGAGTGTTGGACGGGATGGGCCATTGGCCTGATCCAGCATTGGCTTCTCTTATGTTCTTATGGCTCAGAAATTACATCTGTGAGTCCTTTTAGTACCCTTGGATGCAGTTCATCTAGCCCTGAGGATCCCTGTTCTGAGCTAGTTTTGCACTGAAAACTCTCATCCGGCCCCGAGCCATCTGATACTTTCTGTGTGGCATTCAAGAGAAGATGAAGCACGGCCGTCTTTGCTGCCCTTTTAGTAAGAACATTAAAGGAGTTCTAGGCTGAGAGAATGTTTGCGAAGAGCATCTTCAAAAGCCGCGTCCAGAGGCTTTAGGAGCCTGAGGAAAAAGCCCGCTTTAGGAGGATTGCAATGTTTTGACCCATTTCAAAGGGATTATTAGCAAATTTCACTTTACTGGAAACAGAGGGCTGCAGGGAATGTAACATGGTGCTAAGGGCAAACAGGTGACGTCAGGAAAGAATTAAAGCAGCTGTGATCCTGTGTGCGCTTGTCTGTGATCCAGTCCCAACAGGGTTTTCTTCAGAGCGAAGATACACAGCATTGGTCTCATTGCAGACTCTGCCACGAGTCCACTCCCAGCGTGTTGTTCAGGTGGACGGGAGAAGGATGGAATTCGGCACGAAGTCCAATTCCCCTCTTGCCCAGACAGAGAGCCAGTATGGTGTATTTTATTTATTCATTATTGATCTTTTTAAATTTGTTATTCCACCCTACCGGCCAAGGGCAGCTTACAGCTGTAGGGGTTAGGACTCTGATCTCGGGGAACCAAACCTGGTCCCTCCTCCACATGCAGCCAGCTGGGTGACCTTGGGTCAGTCACAATTTTGCTCAGAGCTATTCTCAAAAGAGCTCTCTCAGCCCCACCGACCTCACAGGGTGTCTGTTGTGGGGAGGGGGAGGGAGAGTTTGTAAGCCTCTCTGAGGCTCCGAGTGAAGAGCAGGGTTATAAATCCAATCTCTTCTCTCCTTCTGTTAAGGGCCAAAGTAGATGTGATGGTGTCTGCGGGTCTGACTCGTCACTGCCCTCATTTTGAAGCAATTAAAAAATGTTCGGAGGGCCCAATCCTGATGGGGCTGACATCACAGTGGGCTGAGGGGTCTTGTCCCCCTCACGCCTTTTCAAGTGCCAGACAGCTGTGGGAACGATGGCTGTATCAGCACTTGAAAAGATGGGGGACATAGGGTTGCCAACTCTGCCTTGGGAAATTCCTGGAGATTGGGGAGGGGGAGCCTGGGAAAGGCAGGACTTGGGGAGGACAGGGACCTCAGAGTGGTATAATGTCATAGAGTCCACCTCTCTGTAACATGGAAACCAGCAGTGATTCCACAAGATCTCCAGCCACCACCTGGAGATTGGCGTCTCAGCCTACCTCACTGCAAGCCTGATCAGGATCAGGCCTTTGTGATACTTTAAAATCCCAGGGGCTGCACTTGCAAGAGGAAAAACAAAACATGATGGTTCTTCCTTGTAACTCTCACTAGCTATAAAAATGTTTGCTGGACTTTTAACTGCAGGCGGAGAAGAAGCGGTTTCTCTTTCTATGGCAGCGACGGTATGTCACAATAAGCTAACTTTCAAAGCCCTTTTCAGGGTGAAGTCTTATCTAAGGTCATGTTACTTCCCCTTGTTTAATTAGCAAACAGAAGGCATCGTGCTGAAAATCGCAAACTTCTGCAAACACCGAAGCTCAAAATAAAGCAAAAAGTTTTCCCCACACAAAGCTCCAGTGAGCAATAACAGAAAATGCAGTAGAAATGGAAAAATCCGTTCATTTACAATGAGGGATAACGAACGCTGAATTTCCATGTGTGCCTTAGCTGAATGGAGGAACAGGTCCATCCATAAACTCAAGTTAAATGGAACCTCCATGTCCAGAAGCACTGTATCTTCCATTACCAGATGCTGGTGGCTTGTAACCAAGAATAACCGTCTTCCATGCTCTATACATGTCTGGCAGTTGTTGGACTAGACGCATCTTAATGTCATCCTGGAATACAGTTCTTGTATTTTGAGGGAAACAAGAAAAGTCATGGAAACAAGGACACCCATGGATGTGACTGATTGCTAAGGGTTCTATTCAAATGAAATTCAACCTGCAGAAGTTACAAATAGAGTGTGCATAGCGTGAGTTGGAAATGTGTGTAAAGCACCATCAGGTCACAGCTAACTTAATGGTGACCCCTCATGGAGTTTTCACGGCAAGAGAGGTTCAGAGATGGTTTGCCATTGTCTGCCTCCGCATTGCAACCCTGGACTTCTTCAGTGATCTCCCACCCAAGTACTAACCAGAGTTGAACCTGATCAGCTGCCAAGATCTGCCAAGACTGGGCTAGCCTAAGCCTTCCAGGTCAGAACATAAATTGGGAATAGTTATAGTTGGGAACAGTTATACACAGAACCATCAATTTAAATATAGGGTAGGAAGGAGGGATCACTGGGGAAAGATCAGATGGTCTGCTCATAACTGGTGGCCACCTGGGTTTTGGCCGCTGTGTGGAAAAGAGAGTTGGATGGGCCATTGGCCTGATCCAACACGACTTCTCTCATGTTCTTATATTATGAGTTAGGAATGATGACTTCGGGGATATACATACGTGTAAATATATGTAAATAAAATAAAGTAAATAAAATAACAATATATTGCAAGACAAGTTGGAGGGCCACGAAGAAATGGTAAAGCGAGTTGCAGGGGACAATTCAGAAATCCCTCCACCATGTCCCCCCAAGCATTTTGTCCTCATTAGACCACACGTGAAGCTCCCCCCCCCCCTTTTTTGGTTAATTTACACATTCTTCTGCATCAGAGTTCCTGTTAGGTATAGAAAGGTGGGAATTGGCTGCCTGACCCTAAGAGATAACAGCATGTGTTCCTTCCGTTCGGCAAAGTCTGAAGCCTTCCGCTAAGGGAAGTGGTTCTTCCGACGGCGGAACAATCAGATACGAGACAGAGACTGGCCAATGGCCACCCAGTGAATTCACAGATGCAGGCTTCAAGCTGGAAAATTCCTGTCTCCCAGCTCATTTTTGTAGCCATGACACCACGCCGCAAACCATTCCCCTTTTAACACCGGGAGAGGAAAAAAAACAACAACCCAAAGTTTTGATCTGCGGTTCCAAACAGACATGCTTTTGCATCTCGTTGCTCACTTAGCTTCTGTCTGGATCGATGGTGCAATTTGTACCTGGATGCTGCGTCCTGGCAACAGACATCTTGAACGTCCACAGCCCTACGGAATCCGGTGGCTGTTGTTAACAGCCTTGGGGGGAAATTAGCTAAATTACAGGGGAGTAAATGGTCTATGCGCACAGGACGCATAGAGCTGCCAACGCAAGGAACGGAGCGAACGTGCACAAAAAAAGACGGGTTGCAGTGTTGTTATGAAGTTGAAGGGATGAAAAGAGGCCCTTCCTAGCTCAATCTTCCCCCTCAAAGGAGGCCGCCTGGAAATATCAACTAGTCTGAAAAGCTTCATAATAAACACGGGCGTCCTCTGTGCAGTGTTCACACAGCAGAGGAAGAATTTGAACCAGGGGAATTACAGTTCACACTCCTACCCCTTATGTTACGCCAGTTCTTTTGAGAGCAGGCAATACCTGATACCGGCTCCCTGACCCATGCCAAGTGCAATTCATATGGCTAGCGAGAACTAATACAGGAGGTCCATCAGTGGCTATTAGCCTCAAGGTCTAGGTGGAACACTCTGTCTGGGAGAGGGATGCTCTGTGTTCTTGGGGGGGCCACAGCAAGAAAGATTCTGGAGTTCTAGCCCTGCTGGTGGACCTCCTGATGGTCCCTGGGTTTCAGCCACTGTGTGACACAGAGTGTTGGACTGGAGAGACCATTGGCCTGATCCAACATGGCTTCTTTGTATTCTTGGTGCCTGAGGGGAGGTCAACGGTGGGGGGGTGCTTCTGGAGTTCTGGCCCCGCTGGTGGACCTCCTGATGGCGCCTGGGTTTGTGTGACACAGAGAGCTTGGACTGGATGGGCCATTGACCTGATCCAGCGTGGCTTCTATGCTCTTACAGCCCTGTGCCAGTGATCGCCAGTGGCCCTCGTGTGCTGTGGCACCCACAGCTGCATTTCTGTGGATTTGCTTGCTTCTTGAGACTTGGGGATAAAATCCAAGGAGTCCTACTGGGAAAAGGTAGTTTGTCACTCGGCAACCAACTGACTGCAGGACCGTCTTCTCGCACAGATACCAGCCTAGAAATTAGGATCAAAGGGAGATGCCCTCCTGACTGTCCCATTGACTAAAGAAGCTCGGCTGGTGGGCACACAACAGAGAGCCTTTTTGGTGGCAGCCCCACAATTATGGAACAGCCTCCCCAGGGAGGTGTGCCCGGCCCCTTCACTCTCCGTCTTCGGAGGCAGTTGCAGATGGTTTTCTTCAGGACTGCATTTGAGTAAAGCTGTCCAAAACAAAATTTAAATTTTGGGTTTATGTATTTTTATGAACTCTTATCTATATCGTAAGCCATGTTGAGCTCCGTAACTAAGAAAGGCAACTAATAAATGTTTTAACGTTCACCTTTGGCAAGTAGCCACAAGCACACAGCTTTATGTCTCTGGACTTGGAAACCAGGAGGCTCTGTGGGAAGCACCCCACCCCATCTTTAGAAACTGACCACAAGGCAGCATCTCTTCTCCAGTGCAAAGAGCCACGCCCAGCTTTCCTCCACCCACTCTCTTTGCACCTGCACCCAATTCAGAGCAGCTGCCTTTATCCCAGGAGAGATCTTGGCATCTCCCAGCATTTTGTGGAACCTCCCAGTGCTGTGATTGGCCCTGCCCCTGTGGCAGCCACAGCCTGGTAGTGCCCATGACCCTTTCTCAAAATTCCTGGTGAGCGCAAAGGTTCAACAAGTGTGGAGGCTCCCGCCCTAAACAGATTGGATTCAGAGCGCACTCTTAATTCACCCGTCCCCAAAACAGGGACAAGGAGTGTATGTGTTCTAAGTGCTGTCAACTCGCTTCTGACTTATGAACGAAGGACCTCCAAACTGTCCTACTGTTAACAGCCTTGCTTGGATCTTGCAAACTGAGGGCCATGACTTCTTTGACTGAGTCAATCCTTCTCACGTTAGGTCGTCCTCTTTTCCTGGCCGCCTTTGGCTTTCCTCAGCATTACTGCAGCCGAAGAGTCGGCCACTTGGGGAGGTGGTGAGCTCCCCCTCACTGGCAAGTCTTCAAGCAGCGGCTGGATGGACACTTGTCGGGGATGCTCTAGGATGATCCTGCATTGAGCAGAGGGGTTGGAATAGATGGCCTCTCTGGCCCCTTCCAACTCTATGATCTTGTTGTCTTTTCCAGTGACTGTCTTCTTGTAATGTGACCAAACTATGATAGTTTGGCCGACAGGGAGAGATTGCTCTGAAATGCTGCGGGTTCTGAAAATGAGAACACAGCTGGCCAAGAAACAAAAAGTGTTGTTTATTTAGTTACACGGCAAATGTAAAAATACAAACATTCTAAGGAGGGAAAGCCGCTCAATCAGCTGAGCCCAGGAGAGTCCGCTAGCTATACAGCATGCAGGAATGTTTCGGTGATACCTCCCTATTCTGTAGGAGATGGCTCTTTCCCATGTTTTATCTCCTGGACAGGGTTGGGATTAGGCTACGCAGACCAGGTGCAGAGCTGAACGGATCTTACACGATCACTCCCTCAGCTCACTGATCAGCACACGCAGAGGCAAGTGGCGGAAAAACTGCACAAGCCCCAACAAACAAGAGCAACAACGTGCAACAGGCAACAAGCACCTCTGGAATGGGACTGCCTCGGTTCCCACGGTGTAAAGTGCAGCTCTGGTGGCAGAACCGCGTTTCTATGTCCACCTGGCACACGGGCCACTTGCCAAAGCCACGCTCCCCTTTCCTCTTTAATCCGCCAGCTTCGCGTCACTGTGATGTACCGTCCAAAAGAAAAAGTGTTGAGCTATTGGGAAACTCTCAGCGGGGTAACGTTTGGGTCTTGGCTCACTGATGCAGACCTGTTGAGACTGAATTCCCCGGGTGGCACAGCATAAAGTGGTAACCCCTCCAAAATCCCCAACAGCAAACTGAACACACAACTAATGCAAGACAGGTCTAGAGTCATCGACACCCATCTAAATATGCAGTGCTGTTTCCAGAAAGAGCTTCTTTGCAGGAACGCTTGGCACAAAACCACCCCTCCCCTTGTGGGTTACCTGCTAGCTGGCCTGTTCGCACAACATTAGCCCTCTGAGATGACAACAGGCAGGTTAGGTCTGCTTGAATGCAAATGCCGACAGCTTCTGGATCCCCATCTGGTCAGAGGGTTTGGGTTTTTTGGCCGAGCTGTTGTTCTCTTCGGATTTTTGTTCTGGGCTTTCTTGAACATCGCTGTCAGCACCTTCTGAGTGCTTCCTCTTTTTCCTTTCACCTGAATCGCCAGCTTCTCTCCCTTTGGCTCTCTCAGTCCAAGCCTGGAGGGAACAGGAGGGAAAAAAAAAACACAACCAGGGGTCATTTCGTAGAAAAAGAGGTGCAGGAGCTCATTAGCATACCTATTAGCATAACTGGCCGAATGTCAGTTTCAGCCCTATTATACCCTATGGGCCATTGAAGTCAATGGCAAAAACTCATGAGGGGCTGTTGGAGAGGGGGTTTGAGGGAGAGGCTCCAAACTTGCAGGGTACCTTCTGGGACCTCTCCCTGAAATACCCACCAAGTTTCAAGAAGATTGGACCACGGGGTCCAATTCTACAGGGCCTCAAACAGGTTGCCCCATCCCCTCCATTGTTCTCTATGGTGGGGGAAAAGTTACTTTTTTCCCACCATAGAGAACAATGGAGGGAATGGGGGCAACCTGTTTGGAGGCCCGTAGAATTGGACCCCATGGTCCAATTTCTTGAAACTTGGTGGGTATTTGGGGAAGAGGTCCCAGAAGCTACCCTGCAAGTTTGGAGCCTCTCCCTCAAACCCCCTCCCCTACAGCCGCTTTTAAAGTTGCCGCCGAATTTCAGCGGCAATTCGGTGGCAGGCCGAATCAGATCAGAGAATCTGATTTGGTCCCTGGCTGCCCTAGGGCCCACTCCTGAGCTGGCGGAGCAGCGCTCCGCCTCGCTCCGGCCCCAAAGGACCCCTGCCCACAACTAACAGTGAACTCTTATTGTTATGGTAGAGGGAGAGGCTGTACATTGCAGAAGCTGGAAAAGAATCCACACAGGGACCATCAGTTTCTTGGCTTTCTGTGTTTCTTGTCAGTCAAAGTGGAAGGAGTAAAGTAACACCACTGAGCTATGAGAGCAGCAGGGCTGGATCAGACCAATAGTTCATCTAGTCCAGCATCCTGTCTCACACAGCAGCCAATTAGTTCCTCTTGATGGCCAGCAACAGGGCAGAGAGTCCAAGACATTTCCCTGATGCTGCCTCCTGGCAATGGGATTCAGAGGATTAGTGCCTCTGAATGTGGAGGTTCCCCTCAGTCACCATGACTAGTAGCCACTGACAGAGCTCTCCTCCATGAATCTGTCTATTCCCCCTTAAAAGCTGGTTATTCCTGTGGCCATGACTACATCCGCTGGTAGCAAATTCTACATTTTAGTAACTCTCTGTCTAAAGTAGTATTTCCTTTTCTCTGTCCTGAACCTCCTGCCCATCAGAACCTACTCACCATCCTTTCTTCAGGAGACAGCACTCTGAATCGAGCCATGCCTTCTCGTATGATCTCAGTTTCTTCAAAATCAGGATTGTCCGCCAAAATGAAGCTTCTCTTCTCTTCCAGCCACATCTGGAACCCGGTCTTCGGCCTAAGAAGAAGGCAAAGGTTTTCTGATACAGGAAAACAATTTTGAAGTGAAGCACTTAACGTTTCTTCTAAAAAGCTTCTCGGCTCACCTCTTGATTCATCAGGGGAAAATCCTAAAAATGATATTTCAGAAGTCTCATTTCATACGATGGAGCTTACTTCTAGGCAGGGCTCATTTCGTAGCAGGAGCTCCTCTGCATATTAGGCCACACACCCCTGATGTAGCCAATCCTCCAAGGGCTTAAAGTAGCCCCTGTAAGAAGAGCTCTGTAAGCTCTTGGAGCGTTGGTTACATCAGGGGTGTGTGGCCTAATATGCAAAGGAGCTCCTGCTACGAAATGAGCCCTGCTTCTGGGAAAGCTTCAGGCGGGCGGCTGTGTTAGTCTGCCAAACGAGAGCAAGATTTGAGCCCAGCAGTACCCTTAGAGACCAGCAAGATCTTCAGGGTATGTTTTATACCCTGGAAGCTTATACCCTGGAAACCTTGTTGGACTTTAAGATGCTGCTGGGCTCAGATCTTGTTGTTCTATTACAGGAAACTAGTCTTAGGACTGTAGCCTAAGTTGCTAAACCAGAAGCAACAGGAGAAGAGGGTACCTTTTATTTTCATCGTTCTCAGTCGAAGTTTGGGTTTCAGGTGGTGCAGCTTCGGTTTTTTCTCCTTTCTCTTCCATGGTTTTCTTCTCAGAGCTGGGTGTTCGGGGTTGGAAAAATGCAGCTGCTGCAGCCTATACAGATATTTCGAGGAGAAGAAGAGAAGAGATTGGATTTATACCCCACCCTTCACTACCCGAAGGAGTCTCAGAACGGCTTACAATCCCTTTCCCTTCCCCTCCCCACAAAAGGCACCCTGTGAGGGAGGTGGGGCTGAGAGAGCTCTTTCGAGGACTGCCCTTGAGAGAACAGCTCTGAAAGAACTTAGGACTGACCCATGGTCATGCCAGCAGCTGCATGTGGAGAAGTGAGGAATCAAACCCAGTTCTCCCAGATAAGAGTCCGCACTCTTAACCACTACAACACAGTCAATGTGTAATACACACACTAAAACACTGTGTTAGCTCTTTGGGGAGAAGACCCATCACCCCACAACATTAAACTCATCTCTACAATGGCAAAGTGTCTCTGTGAATATTTTTCTAGCAATACTCCCTCTAAGCTGTGGAGGCTTGTGAGCAAAAGTTCTACTTTGTGAGCTACTGGCATTCAAGTTATGAGCGAGTGATTTGGCTGCTGCATACATCAGTTTGCTCTGGAGCCATCCTTCCTGAGCTGAGACAAAAATGTGTGAGCGGGAGGCTAAAAAACTAACTAACTCAGCTTAGAGGGAACACTGGCTGGGAGGTTCAAATGCACTATCAACTGCTTGCATACATTCAAGCATCAGCTCAGTGTGCAATTGCAATAAAAAGGGCAATGCTGGGGATTATTAGGAAGAAGATTGAAAATAAATCAGCCAGTATCATAATGCCCCTGTATAAATTTATGGTGTGACCTCATTTGAAATACAGTGTACAGTTCTGGTTTCCACACCTCAAAAAAGATGTTATAGCGCTAGAAAAGGTGCAGAAAAGGGCAACTAAAATGATTAAAGGGATGAAACACCTTCCCTATGAAGAAAGTTAGAGGTCACGGCTCTTTAGCTTGGAGAAACGACGACTGAGGGGTGATGATTGAGGTTTATGAAATTATACATGAGATAGAGAAGGTAGAGAAAGGAGTACTTTTCTCCCGTTACAAGAAATACAAGAACTCGTGGGCACTCAATGAAAGGAATGAGCAGTAGGCTTAGAACAGATAAAAGGAAGAACAACTCCACCCAAAGAGTCATGAGTCTATGGAATTCACTGCCCCAGGAAATGGTGGTGGCTACAAACAAAGACACTTTTGAGAAGGGATTAGATAACCATATCTAGCAAAGATCCACCAGTGGAGGAGGAGGAGGAGTTGGTTTTTATATCCTGCTTTTCACTATCTGAAGGAGTCTTAGAGCAGCTTACAATCTCCTTCCCTTCCCCACAACAGACACCCTGTGAGGTAGGTGGGGCTGAGAGAACTCTGACTGACCCAAGGTCACCCAGCAGGTTTCATGTGGAGGAGTGGGGAATCAAACTCAGTTCTTCAGATTAGTGTCTGCCTCTCTTAACCACTACACCAAACTGGCTATCTATAGATGGAACACTCTGTCTGGGGCAAGGATGGTCTGTATTCTTGGTGTTTGGGGGGCCACAGTGGGAGGGCTTCTGGAGTCCTGGCCCCGCTGGTGGACCTCCTGATGGCCCCTGGGTTTTGGCCACTCTGTGACACAGAGTGTTGGACTGGAGGGGCCATTGGCCTGATCCAACATGGCTTCTCTTATGTTCTTAAGTGGCATTTGCATGGACACTGTTCCTTTATCTTGAAAGACTGTGGATGTGGCAGAGTGAAGATTGTTCAGCCGTATGCTGTTTTCCCCCATTGAGATACAAAAAAACCCCAAATCCTCCAAATATACCTGAGGAAGAGAGAAGACCTAGCTTCCAGCATATGAAATGTGTATGTGTAAAATGCCGACAAGTCACAACCAACTTATGGAGACCCCAGCAAGAGACTTTCAAGGCAAGTCAGAAGAAGCAGAGCTGGTTTGCCGTTGCCTTTGTCAGCAGAGTCTGCATTGGTGGTCTCCCATCCAAGACTTATGGCGACCCCAGCGAGGGGCTTTCAAGGCAAGTCAGAAGAAGCAGAGTTGGTTTGATTGCCTTCCACTGCAGAGTCTTCCTTCGTGGTCTCCCATCCAAATCTTATGATGACCTCGGTGAGGGGCTTTCAAGGCAAGTGAGAAGCAGAGGGGGGTTGACCATTGCCTTCCCCTGCACAGACTTCCTTGGTGGTCTCCCATCCAAGTACCAACCCTGCTTAGCTTCCAACTTATGGCGACTCCAGCAAGGGGCTTCCAAGGCAATGGAGAAACAGAGGTGGTTGGCCATTGCCTTCCTCTGCAGAGCCTTCCTTGGTGGTCTCCCATCCAAGACTTATGGCGACCTCATCTGGAGGCAATGCTTACAATCCATTTAAGAATTATTACTTCCCCAGTCTATTTTCAGAGGTTAGCAGTGTTGGTCCGCAGTAGAACAGCTAGATTTAAATCCAGTAGCAACATAGAGACCGGTAAAATTTTCGAGGTATAACCTTTTGACAGACACCAGCTGTTCCCAAGTCTAAAAGTACAGGAAGTGACATGTCCGTGGCCCTCAGCTATTTCCTCTCTCTGCTACCCCCCAAAAAAATATTTCATGAAGTTTGTAACAACTTCTGCACATGGTACAGACTAGCAACAGTAAGCCGGTGTGGTACAGAGCTTAGAGTGTAAGACTGGGACTTGGGATAACCAGGTTCGAATCCCCGTTCTACCGGCTGACGCTGTCACAACCTCTAAAAGAGTTGTTGTTGTGAGAATGGGGGGGGGGGAGAACAATGGGGTAGGCCACTTGGGTCCCTGCCGGGGAGAAAACCAGAATAGAAATAAGTCATAACAATGGAGCTAATCACCTGTTTGGACTTGGGCTTGGGAACCAGCGGTTTTATCACTGGGCCTTTCTCCTTGCTCGCTGCGGTCCGTCTGGTCGGTGCAGGATTTTTCTTAGGCAGTCTGGTCATGTTGTCTAAGATGTTCGTCGAGTGAGCTACGGGATCCTTTTGGCTACTGGACACCTAGAGCAGCAAATGTTTGGGAGAGTTCTGAGAACTTGCTTCCACTGCGTTTGCTTTATTTATTTATTTATTTCAATTTATATCCCGCCTAGCCAGGGAACCGGCTCTAGGCGGCTAACAACATACGATCAACATACAGGGTTAAAATGTGCACATATAAAATCACATTAAAATACATACACTTAAGCAGTAAAATCAAACAGATGGCAGCAAATACAAACCAACACCAAAATCAGCAACCTACTTATTTCCGGCCAGGAGGCTTCCACCAAAGATGTTCTAGGGGTGACTCACCCTCCGGTGGCGGCCCCAAAAGCCTGGTGGAAGAGCTCCGCTTTGCAGGCCCTGTGGAACTGCAATAGGTCCCGCAGGGCCCTGATGTTCTCTGGGAGCTCATTCCACCAGTGGGGAGCCGCCACCGAGAAGGCCCTATTCCTGGTGGTTGCCAACCTGGCCTCCCTCAGGCCCGGAAGGGTCAGGCGATGTTGAGTGCCTGACCACAGTGCTCTCTGGGGTGTATACAGGAAAAGGCGGTCCCTTAGGTAGGCAGGCCCCAGACCATATAGGGCTTTAAAGGTTAAAACTTTAAAAATCAGATCAAGATGGGTAGCCATGTTAGTCTGCCTGTAGCAGTAGAAAAGAGCAAGAGCCCAGCAGCACCTGAAAGACTAACACAATTTGTGGCAGTATGTGAGCTTTCATGAGTCACTGCTTGCTTCCTCAGATAGTGAGCAGTGACTCACGAAAGCTCACATACTGCCACAAATTGTGTTAGTCTTTAAGATGTTCCTGGACTCTTGCTCTTTTCTACTGCTACAAGTAGACAAATACATCTTGATCTATCTCCATGGAAGGCACCACATTTACGCCAAAGGGACTGAGAATAAAAACCAGAGTTTAATTAAATCATAAAAATCGTCACCTTGAACGGATTGACTCGTCCTTGGCTGCTGGATACGATGACAGCTTTTGCTACCCAAACAAAACCAAAAAGGGGAGGGGAGAGGGGAAAACACTTTTAGAAAACCATTTAGAAAACACATGAGTACATTTTGGAATAAAGGTACCAAGAGGATGAGCAATAGAAAACTAGGCACAGGACTGTGTTCATCCTCACTTCCTTCTATGGCTGCAGTGCTTGGACTAAGAATGACATGGCAGTGACCATTTTGACAATCCCAGCTTTATTCTTTTTAAAAAGGTTTCTAGCTCTCAAGGCTGCTGAGAAAATCCAAGAGCTCAATCTTCTGCCTGCCTGTGAAGACTTGATGCTGTTTCGGCATTGGAACAAACGCAAGCCTGACTGGCAGAAGGCTCTGGGGACAGGCTTTCTTTGCGGCAGTTCCCACTCACTGCCTCTATTCTTGGGAGCCAGCATGTCATCATCAGACATTCCTTTGCGGAGGCTATGGATTTCGGAACTTACAGCTTTTGAAGTCTACACCAGTGGTTATCAAGGAGGTACACGGTAGGGACCCTGGTCGGATCGATGTGACCAGACATTTAGTTATTTTTGAGATTTTTATTCCGCCTTCCCCAAAGTGGGCTCAGGGAGGGATCACAAGAAACATAAAAATCACATAAAAATCATTAGAACAAGCAATACAAATCACGCAGGCAGTGACAACTCTAAATCTGATAGAGCCACAAAATGAAATCAAATGGGCTCTGTCAACAGATTGGGAGATAGATCTGACGGGGAATGCCTGCTTGTGTCATGGCTGCAGCAAAATGACCCCCTCCCCTGGAAAGGTCCTTGTTCCTCCGAACAGCCTTCTGAAGGCTTCAGCCACCACTGAAGCTCTCCTCCCAGAATAGTGGTATTTCTGAGGCTTGGATTGGTAGCTGTCTCCTCTCTGCCAGCTCTTTCTTTCTTTCTCTCTCTCTCTCTCTCTCTCTCCTTTCTGTCTTGCCCTCTGACATACTTCCGGTGATGTCAGGTGGTGTAGCATATGCAAATAAGTTATGCTAATGAGCTCCTGCACCTCTTTTTCTACAAAATGACCCCTGGTTTGGGGTAAAACTCTACAGTGTCCAGATTAAAGAGGGCTTTTAGTTTCATATCAAAAAACAACAACTTTTGTTTGGGTAGGAAGGATCCTTGATTAGTATTATTAAGGTTACGTTAAGTAAACGTTAAAGATATTATGTAGTCACACCTTTTTCTGTAACTAACCAATGAATGTCTGGTTGCTCAGATGATGCTCTATACCTTTGTGACCAATTATGATCTCTGCACCTTATCTCTCTTTGTCATGTTGGGTATAAAACTTCATATGCTCCCTGATATTATGGAGAAAGCAGTCAATTTTTGGAAGGCTAATTTAGCCTTATTCTTTTCCTGGTATTCCTTGCAATAAATACCAGAAAGAACTTTCCTCCTCATTGTGACTTCAATTTAATTTTGGCTTGGAAATTTATTTATGTAACACTTCCAGATCCTCTTACATGCAGAGTTACAGGCTGAGGACAGACCTATCTGTTAGATCTGATGTGGTGCAGCTGAACCACAGCATGGGTAAAACGTCTCTGAATCAGAGGTACAGCTAGACGCCAGATGCTGCAGTGGAACGTTGCAGTTCTTTCCTAACCACTTCTTGCCTTTCCCCAACACACTATACAACTTGGGTAACATCGGCAAAAAGTTTAAGAACCCACCCATCGTGCAAAGAAAGTTGTGCACTGATTACATATTAAAATTTTAAAAGGCAACATTGCACAAATGACATATCAAAATTTTAAAGAAAGGCAACATGGTACAAATTTTTTCAGGGTCAGGAATTTGTACTTCCACAGCACAGAAGTGGGAAGTCTGAGGCAGCAGGAACAAGTTCATAATATAGGGATCCCCAATGGGGTACCCGCCACCATCTTCCCTGACACCCGCCAAGTGCTTTTAGAATGGGGGCAGGGCCAGGTGGGACTTTTGCCACACAAAATCAATGGTGCGACCTCATTTGGAATGCTATGTACAATTCTGGTCGCCACACCTCAAAAAGGATATTATAGCATTGGGAAAAGTGCAGAAAAGGGCAACTAGAATGATAAAAGGGTTGAAACACTTTCCCTATGAAGAAAGATTAAAGCGCTTGGGGCTCTTTAGCTTGGAGAAATGACGGCTGAGGGGTGACATGATCGAGGTTTATAAGATTATGCATGGGATGGAGCAGGTAGAGAAAGAAGTCCTTTTCTCCCTTTCTCACAAGACAAGAACTCGTGGGCACTCCATGGAATTGCTGAGCAGTCGGGTTAGAACGGAAAAAAGGAAGTACTTCTTCACCCAAAGAGCGATTAACACGTGGAATTCACTGCCACAGGAGGTGGTGGCGGCTACAAGCATGGACAGCTTCAAGAGGGAATTGGATAAACATCTGGAGCAGAGGTGCATCAGTGGCGCTTAGCGACAAGGTACAGATAAGAACTCTCAGTCTGGGGCAAGTGATGCTCTGTATTCTTGGTGCTTGGGGGGGGGCACAATGGGAGGGCTTCTAGTGTCCTGCCCCCACTGGTGGACCTCCTGAGGGCACCTGGTATTTTTGGCCACTGTGTGACAGAGTGCTGGACTGGATGGGCCATTGGCCTGATCCAACATTGGTTTCTCTTATGTTCTCTTAAGACTTCTGATTGGCTGTGCAGATGTTAAAGGCATCCTGGGAAACAGAGCTTCTGACTAAAATGTTAAAGGGTTACTACTGGAGTTATCCATAATAACCTCGCTCCATTTTGTGGTTGGCTCCGCCTCCTGTGGCAGCCATATTGTGGTTAGCTCCACCTCCTGTGGCAGCCATTGTGCAGTTGCACCCACCACACTGTCTCAGAATTCCAAAGGTGCCTGCAGGCTCAGAAAGGCTGGGGACCCCATCACAATAGATGTGTCTATTAAATCAGCCCATTTAACACAGCAGGTTGCTGGCTCCAAAATAAAAAGAGAACGATCCGTTATGGAATTCTTCCTTGCCTGGAATAAATGTAATCCAACTTACCAGACTTGGAAATGCCTGCATTTCTGCACTGTGGGGGGGAACCTACAGAAGGGTGGGAAATGAATAGTAAACAATAAAGATCAATGAGATTCAAGTATCTACCAGTATACCCATTGATGTTGCCTATTTATGTTAGTGATGGACAGTGTCGCCAAGTCGCGGCAGCCAGTTTACAGTGACCCCCTAGGGTTTTCAGGGCAAGAGCTAAACAGAGGTGGATTGCCATTGCCTGCCTCTGCACAGCAGCCCCAGACTTCTTTGGACCCTGCTTAGCTGATGGGATCACTTCAGCCTGGACTACCAGGTCAGGAGAAACCAAACAAGAGTCCGGTAGCACCTTGAAGACTAACAAAATTCGTGGTGGGGGATGAGCTTTCGTGAGCCACTGCTCGTGTCTTCAGATCTTGATCTGTCAGGTCAGGGGTTTATGTTGGGCCTATTTAATGGTCCCAAGTGTAATACAGGTAACCCAATACTTAGGCGGAATGGGCAGGCATGGGACTTAGGAATGTACCAAAAGATCACACTGGAAACACACAGAAAAGCAAAGTCCTCACTCGCTACTCTTCCTTCCCTGGGAAGGAAAACCGGAGAGAGAAAAAGAGCAGGAAATGCTTTCCCCTCAACTGGTTCTGTCCACCCTCTCTTGCCTACCCCCAAGGGCTAAAGCAGACATGACAGTGTCCATGGGTCAGACCCACGGACGATGACATTCTGAGAGCCAACGCAGTGTCGTGGTTGAGAGCAGCGGACTCTCATCTGGAGAAGTGGGTTTGATTCCCCACTCCTCCTCCACATGAAGCCTGATGGGTGACCTTGGGCCAGTCACAGTTCTCTCAGAACTCTCTCAGCCCCACCCCCCCTCACAAGGTGCTTGCTGTGGGGAGAGGAAGGGAAAGGTGATGTAAGTGGCTTGTAAGATTCCTTAGGATGGAGAAAAGCAGGGTGTAAAAACCAACTCTTCCTCTTCCCGTTTTAAAAAAAGATTTTAAAATGTCACGAGAGCCTGAAGCACTGTGGGCTGGAGGTTCTCTTGCTCTCTCCACCCTACACTTTCCCAAGTGTCGAAACAGCCGCCCACCTCCCCATGGCTGTTTCAGCACCGTTTTGAAAATCTGCTTTAAATGGTGGGGGTGTCCTCAGGTCGGACCCACGGATGCCATCACAGCTAGCCTGACCCTGAGCAGAGAAGCCTCCCCACCCTTCAGGATCTGAGAAATAAGTGTCTGTGCAAACTTCTGCCCTCGATATCTCATTTATTTACTTCATTTATACCTCAGTTTTCTCCCCAATGGGGACCCAGGGTGGCTTACGTCATTCTCTTTCTCTCCTCCATTTTATCTTCACAACAGCCCTATGAGATAGGCTAGGCTTAGAGTGCATGACTGGTCGCTCCGCAAGCTTCAACACATGAACACAAATCTATACACATGAACACGTATGAACACCCAAAGCTGCCTTCTACTGAATCAGACCCTTGGACAATCAAAGTCAGTATTGTCTACTCAGACTGGCAGCGACTCTCCAGGGTCTCAGGTAGAGAGGTCTGTCCCATCACCTGGTGCCTGGTCAACTGGAGATGCGAGGGATTGAACCTGGGACCTTCTACCTCTGCCACTGAGCCACGGTCCCTCCCTGTAGCCATGGGTCCCTCCGTGGCACAGTGGGGATTCAAACCAGGTGCTAGCCCAACATTCGAACCGCTACACCACGCTGGCTGTCTAGCCTGTGTATAATCTGTGTGTGCGTGTGCAGGTCTCACTTGGCTTTGCCTCTTCAGAGGCTTCTTCTTCGTCCTCCTCCGCTTCCGGAGTGGCTTCCGTGCTTTGCTGGCGCTGGAGGCTCCTGGCTTTGCTCTGACTCCATTCCGTGGGAGTTTTGCTGTACCTGGAGGGAAAAGACGGACTAAGCACACAGCCTGAAGACTGACGGTAAAGAAACTGCAGTTGTTCATGACTTCCTATTCCTCGGCTCCATCACCAACCCAAAGGGAGACTGCAACCAAGAAATTATGCATGGGGTAGAGAAGGGAGAGAAAGAAGTACTTTTCTCCCTTTCTTGAGAGACACGAACTCGTGGGCAGTGCTACTTCTAAGCTTTGGAGTCTTGTGCGCAAAAATTCTACTTTGTGAGCTGCTGGCATTAAAGTTGTGAGCGAGCGATTTGGCTACTGCGTACATTAGTTTGCTCTGGAGCCGGCCTTCCTGAGCTGAGACAAAAATGTGTGAGCCAGAGGCTAAAAAAGTGTGAGCCAGCTCACACTAACTGTTGAGAGCCAGTTTGGTGTAGTGGTTAAGTGCGCAGACTCTAATCTGGGAGAACCGGGTTTGATTCCCCACTCCTCCACTTGCACCTGGCTGGATGACCTTGGGCAAGCCATAGCTCTGTACCAGCTGTTCTCTCAAGGACAGCTTGGGAAAGAGCTCTCTCAGCCCCACCTACCTCACAGGGTGTCTGTTGTGGGGAGGGGAAGGGAAAGGAGTTTGTAAGGCACTCTGAGACTACAAGTGAAGGGCGGGGTATAAATCCAGTCTCTTTTCTTCTTCTAACACAGCTTAGAGGGAACACTACTTATGGACGCCCAATGAAATTAACGAGCAGTAGGCTTAGAACAGATAAAAGGAAACACTTCTTCACCCAAGAGTGATTAACACATGGAATTCACTGCCTCAGGAAGTGGTGGCAGCCACAAGCATAAACAACTTCAAGAGGAGATTGAATAAACTTATGGAGCAGATGTCCATCAATTGCTATTCACCACAAGGTAGAGATGGAACACTCTGTCTGGGGCAGAGATGCTCTGTCTTCTTGGTGCTTGGGGGGGCCACAGTGGGAGGGCTTCTGGTGTTCTGGCCTCGCTCATGGACCTCCTGATGGCACCCGGATTTAGGCCACTGTGTGACAGAGTTGACTGGATGGGCCACTGGTCTGATCCAACATGGCTTCTCTGATGTTCTTAAATCACAAGGAGACTGGGAAGGGCAGCCACAAAGGAGCTATCCTTAAGTGTCACTGGCGACCGAGATCAAGATAACTCATGCCATAGTATTCTCCATTACTATGTATGGGTGTGAAAGCTGGACACTGAAGAAAGCCGACAGGTATTTGACATTTGAAGAAAGCCGACAGGTATTTTCATTTGAAAAGCAGGGTCAAAGGAGGGTTTTACAGATACCACGGACTGCCAAAAAGACAAATCAGTGGGTTCTAGACCCAATCAACCCCGAACTCTCCCTAGAAGCTAAAATGACTCAACTGAGGCTATCAGACTTGGGTCACATTATGAGAAGACAAGAGTCACTGGAAAAGACAATAACGCTACAAAAAGTTGAAGGCAGCAGGAAGAGAGGGAGGAACCAACATGAGATGGATTGACTCCATAAAGGAAGCCACGGCCCCCAGTTTGCCAGACGTGAGCAAGGCTGTTAGCAACAGGACATTTTGTAGGTCATTCATTCACAGGGTTGCCGTAAGTCAGAAGTGGCTTCATAGCACTTAACATACACACAGGAAGGAAACAGAATAGAGAAAGAGGACAGAGAACTGTTCTCTCCAGACAGAAGGGGGGAAAACAAGAGAGCTGACCAGAAGAAACAGCCACCACTGTAGGAAGGAGACAAATGCCAAGGTGCATTTGATGGGCGAGGGCCACTGGAGACTGGATGTTCCCCACGACATTTTGTCACTTTTACCCAGCATCCAGGTGGCTTCTGAAATCCTCCTCCTCCTCTTCCTTGCCAAGTTCTTCGACAGCTGCCAGCTCGGCCGATTTCTCTGCTGCCAGCTCACTCAGCCTCTGGGCGAGGTTAAGTTTCCGAGAGCGCGAGGCGTACTTGATGGCCAAACTCATGGCGTTCTGCGTCATCAGCTCCGCCAGCTCCATGCAGCGGAATTCACGTTCCAGTGTGCAGGAAAGCTACGTTTGAAAATAAAACAAATCCCCTTTAATACTCATCAAGAGCAGATCCGTAAAGATGGTAACAAAAAGTATCAGTGTTGTTGTCTCAATGGGAAGGCCCACTCCCTTGGGCCACATTTATGCTTTGAAAGATAAAAACTGAGGATGGGGGACTCAATTTTCATTACTGTGATTTTATTTACAGAGTCTGTATCCCGCCCTCCCAGAGGCCACCAGGGCACCTCGCTAGCCATTTAAAACATACATGGGAAAACCAGGTTTCAAAACCATTAGCATCAAACCATCCACACTCAAACACACACAATTAGACGCTTAAAAAAAACAGTCAAAATACATACAAAACATAAAACCGGCAAGTAAAACATTGGTTAGGAAGGTGGGATCATTGAGGGAATTTTGCCACGTCAGCTGTGACTTGACGGCAAAAACAAAACCAAGGAAAAACCCAAATCACCGGTTCAAATCTTGTTTGCATCATCACTTGCTCAGTGGTCTTAGGCAACCCGTTATTATTAAAGCTCCACACTCCCTCCACATCTGCAATAGGGAGATGCTGAAGGGCTACCTTGCAAGACGGCACACACAAAAGCTCTTTGAACACTCAGAAATTATTTAATTCATTTATAGTCCACCTTCCTCGTATAAGGGATGAAGTTCCCCTCGGTTTTCAACAGGGCACATAGCTCCTCTGCTCACCGTCTACACAGGCCCCTTGGCTTCCATCTCCCTTATCACGACCTGTTTCTTTCATGCACTTCCAGCATTAATAATTACATTATTACTAGGTGGTTTCACAGGAGAATTTATCATTCAGCAGCTTTGGCCTGAGCTTGTGGCATTAATTGTTTCCCTGGCACATCCGTGGCGAAGCTCTCTGCAGTTCTCATGCCCCAAAGCTGGTACGTTACCCCCACCACTTCCATGTTTGGCTGAGCACTCTGAAACGCATCCCATGAATAGCTGCTTATGCCAGGCTGACACCCTCACATTTGGTTCACTGCAGAAGCAGGACAAACAAGCAAAACCTACAGATGTCGCTGGCGTTCACAGGTCTGTCCAGAAGCCACTTGCTATTCATACAGGAGGGTTGTTTCACTTCCATCTCACAACAACCCTGTGAGGTGGTCAGGCTGAAAGGAAGCCACATGCTCACGGCTACCCAATGAGCTCTGCAAGCGAGTACAGATTTGAACCTATCCGTGCAGTCCCAAGAGAGCCAGTGTGGCGTAGTGGTTAAAGAGTCGGACTAGGACCCGGGAGAGCCAGGTTCGAATCCCCATTGTGCCATGGAAGCTCGCTGGGTGACCTTGGGCCAGTCTCACTCTCTCAGCCTAACCTACCTTACAGGGTTGTTGTGAGGATACGACAGAGGAGAATTTTGTAAGCCACTTTGGGTCCCCACCGGGGAGAAAGGCTGGTCATAAATGAATAAAATAAATAAATAAGAACACTTTCCTGGGGGAAAGACCCAGGGATTTCTCCATGTCTTCTTCATCCGAGTCTAATATTGTAGCAGCACTACCAACACTCGGCACTCCGGCAACTGCATGCCTTCTTTACACGTTTTCAGGAATCTGTGACTTTGGGGAGCTTCCCTGTACCTGAAACGCATCATGTCAGAAACAGATCTCAAATTTTAAAACTGTTCAGGCTCACAGAGAGGGATCAGGAAAAGAAGGGTTTAAAAACCATCTCTCCCAGCACCGCGGCCCAAACCCAAAGCCCTACACTGTGTTACTTTCAGCCATTTAAAAAGTGGGCGATCCTAATCAAAGATCATCTGCGGTCACAGCTAGGTTCCCCCACGACCCATGTTAAATCTGAAGATCCCTCCCCTGTTTCAAGGGTTAAAAAACACAAAGAAAGGTTTCAAGGGGATAACTGTATGGAGGAAACCAATTCCCCAAGTAAAAAGGAAAAATTACAACGTAGAGTTTTACATTTTAAATGAAACATAAATCGGCCATCCCTGTCATCGCAGCCAAACTTTGGAATGCCCTCTCCAGGGAGGTTCGTCTGTCCCCGTCATTGCCTTCCACCAGTTGGTGAAGAATTTTTTGTCTTGTTTCGCATTCCCATACTAACTTTTATCGGCCTTCGGCCCTTGTTGTGTTATTATGCTTATTTGTATATCTACATTTCCATTGAATTGTTTAAATATTTTACATACACTTTGTTTTAAATGCCACTTTCAATGTTTTTAAATGTTTTTGATGCTCACTGCCTTGGAGATGGACCCTGTTTGGGTGGAAAGGAGGCATGCGAATGTTTTAAATAAAAAGACACGCAAAGCTTCAGTCGCTTCTGAATTCAAACAACAGCCCACTTACCGCAAACATTTTCATCAAGAGGTTCTGTTGCTCCTGAGTGGCCCGGCCTTTCACACTTTCATCATATTCGTATCCATTTCGGGATAAATACTCCAGGTAATTGTGGAACAGGACAGAACGCCAGAATTGCTCCTGAAGTATGCAGGCAAAGGAAGAAAAGGTAGCACAATAACTCTGCCATTTACTTTAATCAGGATTGTCTTTATGTTCAGAACGGCAGAGGAGCACAGAAATGGTGCCGAACATGGCAATAAAGCACAGAATTGGGCTTCCCGAGAGGCTCAACTTTCATTTTTAAAAAATCTTCTGGTCCCTATGACCAACGAATTATTTAATTATGCATTACTTGGACAACTTCTATCCTGCCCTCCTACTAAAAATAGCATTTAAGGCATTTAACAAAATAATTATTCTTAAAAGTCTACAAACAGCAAAGACAAGTAGCAGCGGCAATACAGGCATAATGTTTAATTGTTTTATTGTTTAATTTTGTTGTTAACTGTTATTAAAATATGTATTTTTAAAGGTAAAGGCTTTCCTTTGCTCGAAAGCCAGTTGAATCCGACTCTAGGGGGCCGGTGCTCATCTCCGTTTCCAAGCCAAAGAGCCAGCGCTGTCCAAAGACTTCCCCATGGTCACGTAGCTGGCATGAGTAAACGCCGAGACGCACAGAACACCATTACCTTCCTACTGAAGTGGCACCTATTTATCTACTTGCAATTTCTTGCTTTCAAACTGCTAGGTTGGCAGGAGCTGGGGCCAGGGACGGGAGCTCACTCCGTCATGCGGCACTCGGGTCTCAAACTGCCGAGCTACCGCAGCTCAGCATCTTAACCTCTGAGCCACTGGGGCCCCTTTATTTTTAAAAGCTTTGTTTTAATGATTTTCATTGTTCACTGCCCTGGGGACCCGAAGTTGAGTGGGAAAGTAGCATAACAACGATTTAAAGGAAATAAATAAATGTATGGGTGTTAAGTGCCATCAAGTTGCTTCTGACTAATGGTGAACCTATGAATGGCCTCCAAAACGTCCTCTTGTTAAAGAGCCTTGCTCAGGTCTGGCAAACTGGGGGCCATGGCTTCCTTTACGGGGTCTATCCATCTCATGTTGGTTCCTCCCTCTTTCCCTGCTGCCTTCAACTTTTCCTAGCGTTATTGTCTTTTCCGGTGACTCTTGTCTTCTCATCATGCGAGCAAAGGACAATAGCCTCAGTTGGGTCACTTTAGCTTCTAGAGAGAGTTGAGGTTTGATTTGGTCTAGAACCCACTTATTGATCCTTTTAGCAGTGCACGGTAAACTCCCCACTCCCCCAACACCGCTTTTCAAAGGAATCAACTTTAAGTAAAAAGCAGCAATAAAACTGCCATAGGTCCAAAGCAAAAGTGAATAAAACAGTAGTAGTCAACACCACATCAGGAGATCAGTTCAATACATTATTAATTGCCATTTTACAAATCTCTGGAACAATGTTCCCTCTAAGCTGAGTGGTTAGTATGAGCTAGCTCACAGTTTTTTAGCCTCTGGCTCACACATTTTTGTCTTAGCTCAGGAAGGAGGGCTCCAAACTAACTTATGCAGCAGCCAAACTGCTTGCTCACAACTTTAATGCCAGTAGCTCGCAAAGTAGAATTTTTGCTCACCAGACTTTGCAGCTTAGAGGGAACATTGCTCTGGAAGTGAAGGATCAGATTCCTGGGCAGGGAATTCCAAAGCCTGAGTGGGTAGGGGGACACTATGGTTCAAAAAGCCCACCTTGGGCACCCAAATAATTTCACTAGTTAACATGGGTAATGGGTATAGAGAGGAGGCTGATTTTAGACTGGCTCAAACGAGGGCAACACCTATGGAAATTCCCTAAACAGAAGGGATTTCCAAGGGCAGGAAGCAAGGCTTTAGGACGGACATCTAGCTGCCTATTGCTGGGGAAATCTACAGGTCTCCATTATTCCCTCTCCTAAAATCCTTTGTGCCTAAACTCAAAAGTTCACCCACGTTTGAAATTTTAATTTACGTTTGGGCTTCTTTTCATTCATTTCCATATGACCAGTCCTCGAATATTGTCATCGCTACACTCTCAAATACGTCTCTATAGACGTGAGAGGTGGGAACTTAATTCAATAGCCGGCTGAGAGCGAGATTAGAGGAAGAAATGAGAGGAAGAAATGAAAGCAAACACGTTACGACGTTCTAGAGACTGCTTCGGGGACCAAGCGGTGTTCGGCATGTCCGATTGAGTCTCTGCGTGCCACAGATAAGGGACGGCTAACCGACAGAGCCGGAGTCGGGTCGACGTACCTCCATCTGCCCCTTGTCGGTCGCCATCTGGCAAAAAGGAAGCTTAAAGGGCAACACAGCCACGGCAGGGCGGGGAAGCGTGGGTGGGAAGCGTGCTCCTTTGCAAGGGATGCATCTGTGGAAGGGAAAGAGCTTGAGCTCAGTGCAGGTGGAAGGCGGAGTCTTTGCATGTCCCCTTTGCATGTTTTAGAAAACCAACACTTCTTGATAGGTAGAAAAACAGATCCCCTTGCTTGCATTTATTTTTTATCCTGCCCTTCCGCCAAGGGGCTCGGGGCAGCATACCTGAGTCTCCCCTACTCCACCCCTCCGACAACTCACTCAGGGAATATTTCATTTTCGGGTGTCCCCAACAGAGTGCCCATGGGCACCAGGGGGCCTGCTGACACCGTTCCCGGCGCCTGCCAAGTATTTTTTAAAAGTGGGTGGGGCCTGGTGGGGCTTTTGCCCAGCAAGGCTTCTGATTGGCCACCGGAGATTAGACTCGCTGTGCAGATTTTTAGAGAAAAGAGCAAGAGTCCAGGAGCACCTTAAAGACTAACAAAATCTGTGGCGGGGGATGAGCTTTCGTGAGTTGCTCTTCACTTCTTCAGATATAAACGTCGCTTGGACAGCAGCTGCCACCACGGCACAAGGGTCTTTATTGTGTGACTGAAGGTAAGCTGCAGCAGCCATTTTTGTGAGTGGCTCCACCTTACGTGGCAGTCATTTCGTGGCAGCATCCGCCACGCTGCATCAGAATTCCAAAGGTGCCCGCAGGCTCAAAACGGCTGAGGACCCCCACTTCATTTGGTGTAGTGGTTCAGGGCGTGAACTCTACTGGGAGAACCAGGTTTGATTCCCCACTCCTCCACTTACAGCTGCTGGATGACCTTGGGCAAGCCATAGTTCTGTCAGAGCTGTTCTCTCGAAGGCAGCTCTGGAAAAAGCTCTCTCAGCCCCACCCATCTCACAGGGTGCCTGTTGTGGGGGGGGAAAGGGGTTTGTAAGCCGCTCTGAGACTCCAAGTGAAGGGTGGGGTATAAATTCAATCTCCTCCTCCTTTCCTACTGTCATTATCCTGCTGTTGTTCTGCAAAAGCTCTTCCCTCTATGAAACCATTCCCAGATCAGTTTGGTTCCCACTAGAAAAGTCTCCCACACTTCCTGCGTTCAAAGCGTTTCATTCATTTAAGGACTCGTGCTCCGCTATTCTCCTCAATGGAAACCAAAAGCAGCCTGCAACTTCATGCTCCCATTCTCCATTTTTATCCTCATTGCAGCATCCACCCTGGTAAGGTATCTTAGGCTAAGAGACAATGACCAGTGGGGGGAAAAACCGAACAAAAAGCTAATTTTTTTTTAGGAAGCATAAAGATCTAACCTCACTGACATTTTTTAAAAAACAACAACAACCAAACTCTACAATGGAGTGGTGTTTTCTTACCGGCAGAAGTTTTTTTTAACTGTATTCAAATAAAAGATATCTCATGCCTTAAAAGTTATTTCGGAAGAGGTGGGGGGAAAACCCACAATGACTTTCATTCATTTTTATCCTGCCAGTCTGATGTGCTCTGTGGTTTTTACCAGGGTTTCCTGGAAATGAATGAGTTGGAAGAGAAAGCGGAGGAAGACATCATTTTGGGTGTGGCTGGTAAAATCCACAGTTGCGGGACTGCAGCAAAACAGGGCTTCCTCTGGCAGCATGAGGTAGCAGTTTAGAGTACCAGACCAGGATGTGAGGAACCTGTGATCAGATCTTCATTCTGCCATGAAGTTTAGAGGGTGACCTTGGGCCACGTTCTCTCTCGGCATACCTCGCAGGGTTGTTGTGTGGTTTAAACAGGGGAAGGGAGAACCATAAACACTTCCCTGAGCTCTCTGGTGGGAAGGGGAGGGCGGGGGGGAGGAGATCGGATTTATACCCACCCTTCAGTACCCAAAGGAGTCTCAGAGTGGCTTACAATCTTCTTTCCCTTCCCCTCCTCACAACAGACACCCTGTGAGGTGGGTGGGGCTGAGAGAGTTCTTTCAAGCACTGTGCGTGAGAGAACAGCTCTGAGAGACCTTGTGACTGACCCAAGGTCACACCAGCAGCTGCATGTGGAGGAGTGAGGAATCAAACCCAGTTCTCCCAGTTTAGAGTCCGCGCTCCTAATCAAACTGACCCTGGATAAAATATAAATCGGGCCTCCCAACCTTTTTTAGTATATGTGCTGACGAAGCGAGCACTGGCCTTCCCAACCTTTTAGAGTCTGTGGTCCCCTTTGTAACTCTGACGCAGTGCAGTGGGTGCAGTCACAAAATGGCTGCTGCAGGAAGCGGAGCCCACCACAAAATGTCAGGGAGTGAGGTTATGTATAACTCTTCAGCGCTTCAGGTGGAAACTCCGCTTAATAGGATGCCTTTTAATCTGCAAAGCTGGGCTGAAGCCCTACTGGGCAAGAGCCCCACCACCTAGCCCTGCCCACTTTCTAAAAGCACTTGGCAGGCAGGCACTGGGAAAGGCAATGCCAGGTGCCATGGTGCCCACGGGCACCACGTTGGGGAACCTTGATACAGATCCTGAAAACGATCAAGATCAGACACAGCAACTCCTACAAACAGAAGGGCTGAATAAGTTGTCAGTCATGAGAAAAACAGAAGCTCTGCAAGAAGCAGTGAAGGATGTGGGAGCTGGTGGTCTCTTTGTCTCACTTCTAAAGACCCAGGGGCCAACAAAGGCTGTTCTTTTCTACTCCTACTGTGGTACAGAATTGAATACAGCACTGTCGGCTGGAATCGAAGACCCTGCAGGTTCAGTTCCCTACCTCAGCTGCTGTGGGCTTTCATGGATGCCAACAATCCAGCAGTGGTCTGACTTCCCTTTAGAGTGCTCCCTCGTGTCGCAGACCGGAGTCCAAGTATTGCCGAGCCCTCTGTTCAGCATGCGCACGACGCCTTCGGAATCCACATAAGATGGGGTACCTATTCAACATGCGTGCACAAAAAGCACAGGGTTGGCCAACCAGGAGTTTGGGGGGGGGGGTTGTATACAGCAGTTGTGTTGATTCACAACTTGTCATGTCACTAAGTGCAATATCACTCGATATCTTGCAGATTTTTTTTTAAAAAAAACACTACCAAAAAATTCTGAAGAGTGTGGCTTGCTAACTCAGGAAAGGACACCACCTTCTGGTAGTCAGCAGCAAACGAACAGATAGAGTCAAGTCCAGCAGCTCCTAAGAAACTAACAAGATTTTGGGGGTATGAGCTTTGAAGAGTCAAAGATCCCTTTGTCAGATACAAGTAGGAATGGGGATCCCTGAGCCCTTATATCCGAGTCAGAACGTGGGAAGAAGGGAATCGGGATGCAGAGGTAAATGCAAAATGCAACTTGAGTTACTTCACAAATTCAGTTCAATGGACGCCTCCCCCCTCCCCCAAGTGACACAGGATTTTTATCTCACTACAGACACTAACTTTCTGCCCCCAAGCGTTTCTCCCCTGCCCTAATAAGCTGATTACATTTTGCATTGTCCCTCTACATTTTGACCCTTCGCACCTGCTGACTGGGGTATTAAAGACTCGGGGATCTCCGTTCCTGCTTGTATCTGACAAGGGGGAATTTTGACTCTCAAAAGCTCACGCTCGGTCTAAGGAGCTCCTGGACTCAGATCCAGCTGTTCCACTGCAGACCAACATGGCTGCCCTCTGAAGCAAATGAATTTCTGAACTTCAGTTCTGATAGCGAATGGGGTTGCCAGGGTGATGTGGAAGAGTTATGAAGCTTTCTACAAGCAGGGGAAGGAAGGAAATAAAACTGACTTCTACCCCTACCATACCAGGAACAAACAGAATGTTAGATTACGATCTAAGAGCTGTACTACTGTTAATTTTTTTTTTAAAATCACACACTTCCTACAAGGAGTTCAGGGTGGCTCACACAGTTCCCCCCCACCTGTCCTCTCAAGAACCCTGCAAGGTAAGCTGGGCTGTTAAGAGAGTGACTGACCCAAGGACACCCAATATGGTTCATAGCTGAGAGGGGACTTAAGAACATAAGAGAAGCCATGTTGGATCAGGCCAGCTATCTTCA
Source organism: Lepidodactylus listeri (assembly GCA_029233225.1). Classification (NCBI taxonomy): domain Eukaryota; kingdom Metazoa; phylum Chordata; class Lepidosauria; order Squamata; family Gekkonidae; genus Lepidodactylus; species Lepidodactylus listeri. The sequence goes on along the minus strand of JARCFY010000011.1, from coordinate 96,092,963 downwards.
CCATCTGTTAAAACACGAACATAGGAGAACGGTTACCCTTATGTGCTGGGACGTTCTTCCTCTAGCGATTACAGAGGGAAAGTTTAAGAAAATCCCATATGAAGAACTTTTTGCCCCTGCTGTAACAAAGGCATTGAAAATTTAGAACATATTATTTTTTATTGCAAGGCCTATAATAATCTCCGTAAACCACTTCCGCTCCCCAAGTCCTTACCTCTTACTATCAGTCAAAGAGTTTGTATTATGAAAAATCTCCTTGCGGACAGGCACTCAAGAGGTGGCCAGGTATGGATGGCTAGCTTTAAGAATTAGAAAATCTATAATGATGCAGCGAGTTAAATATCAATGACCTTACTGTTAACTGTCTGTATTTTAAGAATTTTAAAATGCATTTTATTGCTGTTTTAAACTTCTTTTACCTTTATTTACAAGGATTCTTACTACCTACAATTTTGTTGTGTTTTATATGTTAATTGCTGGCTTTGGCGGTAAATACAACTTTACTTACTGGATCAGGCCAGTGGCCCATCCAGCCCAACAGTCTTCTGGGTCACACAAAGGTCAAAACCCAGGGGCCATTAGAAGGTCCACCAGCGGGGCCTGAACTCCAGGAGCCCTCCTACTGTGGCCCCCCAAGCACCAAGAAGACAGAGCATCACTGCTCCAGACTTGAACTTGGGCACCCCAGTAGTGCAAATCAGTATGCCTATACGACATTGACTGTTCATTACCATGTTCTAATTCCCGTTTCGCAATGGACAACCCCCCCCCCCCACACTTGTAACATCTGTAAAAATCTGTAAATCTGAGCTCGGGGGAAAGGGGAAGAGCAGCACATGGTTTCACAGAGTTGTGGTAAGGCTTCAGATAACTGCTGCACAGCTTTTAAAAACCATACTATAAAAATAAATTGTCATTCAGTGACAAGCACCCCCTGAACGGGGCATGACTTTCCCCGATGGTGAGCCTGGAGCATTTTCCAGCTCACACACACAAAAAAAGAATAATCTGCTCCTTTCCCTGCACACAAAGCTCTGTTTGCACAAACGCAGCTTTGGATTATACTCAGAGATGCACACACCCACAAGAGCAGGCCTCAGTCCCAGGTCAGGCTAGCCCCCAAGCTCTCCTGCAGTGCGTGTAAGACTCTGCATAAGCAGAGCTGTTTCCCGGGATGCAGACATTTACCTCTCCCCCTCTCAACAGCCTGGAGATATTTCCGTTACTCGCTGGTGTGGGTTTGTGAACCACTCTGTAGAGTCGGCCTCTTCTTCAGTACAAATCAAATCAATCTGTGCATCTTGGAAGAAAGAGAGCGAGAGCGAGAACTCATCTTACCTTCTGCTGAAAATCCTACCCATGTTAGATGCGACTTCCAGGAAAGGGGAAGTGGGTCACCGTGCAAAAGCCGTCTCTTTCTTCTTCCAAGCTCTACCAGCTGAACTCCAAGACACTGATCCCCATCAAAGCCAGTGCCTATTTTTTCAAAAAAAGGGTGGAAATGATCAACTCCTATAAAATACAAATTGCAAAAAGGAGCTCAAGCCCTAGCGTGTGTAAAGCTTTCTCTATATACCCATAGGAATTTGCTGTATTGTCAGTCCCTCGTTGACTTTTGATTTCTGCGACTGAATTAAGAATTGTTTCAGACTGCAATGGACAAAGCTACTAGCAGTCCTAAATTGTGATTTTAAACTTTGGTTTTTCTTATGCATTCTATTTTACATATTTTATCCATATTGTAAGCCCCCTTGAGTTCTGTAAGGAAAAAAGGTGGCTAACGAACATTTGAAGTAAATAAATAACGAATAAGTAAATAAACAGCAGGGTTCAAAATCCAGTTATTTTGAGGCTCCGGCCTCCAAGGCAGCTAACAAATTAAAACAGACATCGCAAAGGCACATTTTAAAATCATTAAACCAACCCCCAGAGCCATTAAAACAACCAAAACCAGAGCTAAAATGCATACAAAACATGGACACAATTAAATTGGATGGAAAGGAGGAGATCACCGAGGGGATGCCAAACGAAACCAAAAAGTCTTCTCCCGCTATTTTAACACGCAGCAGCCAACAGGAAAAGACTGCACCTCTCTGTGTGACGCGTATTTATGGAAACCAGGAGAGGGACAGGGCAGGGGAAAGCACCTCTGTGGAAGATCACCAGCAGCTGTTCTCCGTGTCCGGCCATCGACACCACCGGCCCGGGGAGGCTGAAGATCTCTTTCTGAACTCCCCCCACTGTAAACACGCGGACGAGGAGCGCACTGGTGGCGCACGCGGCCCAGCCCTGGCCCAAACAGATCGCTTCGATGTCTTCGTCCTGCAGCATGTCGACAGTCCATTCCTTGTTGGAATCCCAGGAGTTGAAGTGGATGCAGTGCAGTTTGCTTTTTTTTAAAAAAAAAATCGAAGACAATAATGGTGATGTCAGGTTGACTCCTTGCTAGGGTTGCCATCCCCCAGGTCCCGGCGGGGGTTCCCCCAGTTTTGGGGACTCCAATCCACCACTGGCCAACTGGCCGGCTTGGGGGAAGCCCCACCCCCAAGCCTGACCGCTGACAGCCACCCCTCTCCCACCCGCCCTGCAAAACCTAAAGGGCCCTTCGGCTAGGGTTCCCAAGTCCCCCTGGGGGGTGGAGAAAACCCCGCTACAGCAGCCCGCTCCCCGCCGGCTGGGATTGGGCCACCGGGGGGAACCCCGCCCCCAAATTGCCGGGCTGCAAAGACGTGCCCGGCACAATGACATCACCCGGAGGTGACGTCATCGCATCAGGCACATTTCAGGGGGGGATGCTCTATAATTCGAGGGAAAACTCTATGGTTTTCTCGAATTAGAGAGGTCCCGCCCCAACGTGCTCATTTTTGTTGTTTTACTTCTTTATTAAAATATTCATATCCTGCCTTTCTTCACGCTGTTCCTGTTCGACACATCACAGCTGCATAAATGTCACCCAAGTTTAGGTGACGACTCTGCCTGAGACGGAGTTGTACCAAAACACTGGTTTGTGCTGCTCTTCGACAGATTTAGTGGGTAGTAGCACCTCAGCATCTAGTCATGCCGGCCACATGACCACGGAGACATCCTCGGACACTGCTGGCTCTTCGGCTTGGAAACAGAAATGAGCGCCACCCCCCTAGAGTCGGTTTCAACTGGCTTTCAAGCAAGGGAAACCTTTACCTTTTTACCTTCACCTAGTCTCCCCTTGAACAGCACTGATGTTTGAAACAACAGTAAGAAATCTGATGGCCAGCCGCTTCCCCCCCCCCCATTATTTTTCTGTCTGCTTGCAGTTTAGCAAGGAACAACATCTCCAGTGTGAACAGTCTAGAAGGCCGCTTTTGTACGGAGTGGGGTGGGGGTGCTGCATTACCTGTACCTTTGTAACCCCACGCTCTGCATTGACCGTATTTGTAGTCCTATTGAATTGTTCAGCTGCAGGGTTTACTCCAGGGCTCCTCAACCGTTTTGAGTCTGCGGTCACCTTTGGAATTCTGACCCAAAGCGGTGGGCACAATCACAAAACGGCTGCCAGAGGAGGTGGAGTGAGACTGCGCACAACTCTAATAGTAACTCTTCAACATTTCAGGCAGAAGTTCTGTTTGACAGGAAAAGCTTTTACTCTGCACAGCCAGTCAGAAGCCCTGCGGGGCAAAAGCCCCACCTAGTCCTACCCACTTTCTAAAAGCACTTGGCGGGCATCAGGAAAAGTGTTGGTGGGTTGCCATGGTGCCCATGTGGGGACCCTTGGTTTACTCTGTATCTTATACTGCACGGTCACACTGTGGCTCACTTTGACCTATTTTGTACTCGGTCTTATTGCATTATGCCTTCAATGTCCTCAAGAGAGCCAGTTAGGTGCAGTGGTTAGGAGTGCAGACTCAAGTCTGGGAGAGCCTGGTTTGATTCCCCACTCCTCCACATGCAGCTGCTGGTGTGACCTTGGGTCAGTCACAAGTTCTCTCAGAGCCGTTCTCTCAAGGGCGGTTCTCGAGAGAGCTCTCTCAGCCTCACCTCCCCCACAGGGTGTCTGTTGTGGGGAGGGGAAGGGAAAGGAGATGGTAAGCCGCTCTGAGACTCCTTTGGGTAGTGAAGGGCGAAGAATAAATCCAATCTCTTCTTCTTCTCTTCTCTCTCTTTGTACTCCATCATCTGCCTTGAATCGCAGTGAAAAAGGCAGGCTACAAACAAGCTAAGCTCCATCCTAAACCCCCACCTTGCAGGTAGGCTAATTCTGACCGGGGGGTGGGGGGTGCGGTGCAGGCAGGCAGGCGGGCAGGCAAAGAACCAGAGCATGAGGGGCATGCAGAAGATCCCAGGTTCAATTTCTGGCATCTCTACCACTCAATAGACAGGCAGGTCTACTGATGGACCAAGCATCTGATCCAGTATAAGGTGGCTTCATGTGTTCAAGACTGTCAGGGGAGGGGCTGTGGCTCAGCGACAGAGCATCAGCTTGGCATGCAGAAGGTCCCAGGTTCAATCCCAGGCATCTCCAGCTGAAAGGACCAGGCAGGAGGTGATGGGAAAGACCTCTGCCTGACACCCTGGACCACCACTGCCCATGTGAGTACACAATACTGTCCCTGATGGAACAAGGGTCTGATTAAGTACAACATTCCTGCTTGAGTGACCCATGACCAAGCTGAGCTTGCCTGACTAGCTGTGCTCCTCAAGAAAGCTTTGCATGTTCTTACCTTACAAGCTCTTCTGTACTCTCACAGGCTAATAAGACAGCTTCACTGGAAAGGTCTGCCACTGTGTGATTCAAAGAATTGGGCAAGTGCATCGCATGGTGTATGGCAGTGTCATGGAATTCCACCTCTATAGCGTTGTCTTGCTCGTCATTGTAACAGCGGATGATCCCAATAGAGTTCCACACCTATAACAGGGGTGAGAACAATAACCACTTTCAGTAGCAGAAAAGAGCAAGAGTCCAGCAGCACCCTAAAGACTAACAAAATTTGTGGCAGGGTAGGAGCGTTTGTGAGTCCACATCTTCAGAGTTCAGTAGCACCTTAAAGACTAAAAAAATCTGTGGCAGGATAGGAGCTTTCATGAGTCGCCGCTGACTTCTTCAGATAATGGATTTTGTTAGTCTTTAAGGTTTAAATTTTGTTAGTCTTTAAGGGGCTCCTGAACTCTTGCTCTCTGCTATAGACAGACTAACAAAGCCACCCATCTCAATCTACCACTTTTAGCAAGGCTCTGTACCACTTTCAGATACTTGTTGGCAGGGACAAGGAGCATGGTCTTTTGAACACCTCCCTCCCTCAGCCTCCCTGGGTACACCAGGAGCCAAAGGCTATAAACAAAAGGGCTTGTGATTTGCTGGACAACTATTTACATATGGAAAAGTAGTTGCCACTTGCAATACTTCAGACTCTTCCAAGTGTGATCGATACTAATATCAATATGATCAATAATGAGGGCTCTGGCCGCTTGAGAGCCAGTTTGGTGTAGTGGTTAAGTGCGCGGACTCTAATCTGGGAGAACCGGGTTTGATTCCCCACTCCTCCACTTGCACCTGGCTGGATGACCTTGGGCAAGCCATAGCTCTGTACCAGCTGTTCCCTCAAGGACAGCTTGAGAAAGAGCTCTCTCAGCCCCACCTACCTCACAGGGTGTCTGTTGTGGGGAGGGAAGGGAAAAGGAGTTTGTAAGCCACTCTGAGACTCCCTTGGGGAGTGGAGGGCGGGGTATAAATCCAATCTCTTCTTCTTCTCAGAGTCACACGCCTACCTGCATTGATGAGAGATTCACAACACTACCACAAGAAAAATAAACTACTCTCTAACACTCAAACTATCCGCTCTCTTTTTCTCCAAGAATCCAAAAGGTTGTGACGTCTGATGGCAGAGAAACAAGAAAACATAATTACACATTTTTTTAAAAAAAATTAAGTCAGCCAATGAAGCAAAGAAACCACAGAACTCACCATGAAACGATGCGTGAGATGTACCGGGGTGGAGCCTGACTGGAACGGTTTTTGCCGAGGAGTTGGCACCGGCCCCTCGTAGAGAGGTCTCTGGGTAGAGGGCTGTGGCGGGACCGGAGGAAGGCTCTCCTGATCATCCTCTTCATTCCGCTTATCTGGAGCGGAAGTGGCCTTCAGCAAGCCAAGATCTGTGGGAGACAGATCAGCTGACTATCAGAGGATTATAAACAGCAGCCCTTCTTGCAGCTCCCCCGGGATACTAGGGTCCAAACTGATGGCACGAAAACAAGATGATGAGTTGGCAGTTGCTCCGTGTGCAGCCCCTCCCTCAATAATTCTCCCCCACCTCAATCTGAGATTAGGCAGGTGGCAATCTGAGCCTGCGTGCAGGGAGAGCGGCCTATAAATTTGATAAATTAATTAATTAATTAATAAAACCCAGGACGGGGCCTTCTCAGTTGTAGCACCAAAACTCTGGAACTCTCTCCCCAGGGAGATCAGTCTGCATCCCCTTTGGTTGCCATCTTCTGCCAGCCAATGAAGACTTCTTTGGTTTCGTTTGGCATTCCCCTCAACAATTTCTGCTTCCTGACCAATGTTTTAATTGCCATTGTTATGTCTTTGCATGTACTTAAGCACCCGGACCTGGATGGCCCTAGATAGCCTGATCTCATCAGATCTTGGAAGCCAAGCAGGGTTGGCTCCGGTTAGTATTTGGATGGGAGACCACCAAGGAACACTACAGTCGCTACGTAGCGTTAGGCAATGGAAAACCATCTCTGAAGGTCTCCTTCCTGGATAGCCCAGACTTTCCTGGCCTTGTCAGGTCTCAGAAGCTAAGCAGGGTTGGCCCTGGTTAGTATTTGGATGGGAGACCACCAAGGAAGTCCAGGGTTGCTATGCAGAGGCAGGCAACGGCAAACCACCTCTGTTAATCTCTTGCCTTGAAAACCCTCCGGGGTCGCCGTGAGTCGGCTGCTGCTTGATGGCACTTTTACACACACAGGTATTTCAGCTTTTTAAAAGTGATGTGTGTTCTGCCCGTCGGCGCGGGGTATATGGTGGCTTGTGGACGCAGCGACAGCCGCTCCACAGCCTCGTCCCGCCATTTCGGGGGTTACTTCCTTCGCGGGCTGATTTAAAATGGCACCCGCAGCTCCCTCTGCGGCTTTGTGCTGCCGCTTCTTCGTGCCGGTTCGGGGGGAGGGAGGGGGGAGGAGAGTGACGAAGAGACAGTGAGATGGAGGAGAAAGGAAGAGTAGAAGTCAGGCAGAGGTAAAGACAAAGGGAATAGTAGAAAGAGAGGAGACTGCGAAGAGAAAGAATCCTGAGAAATAAAACCTAAGGCATGAGTGGCCACAAAGTGCTGCTCTCCCTACTGAGGCAGGAACAGAACTGGCCTGAAGGGGCGCATCCCATCTAGAGGACAGGAAGGAAAGAATGTTTAGTTCCTGCCTCCCTACAAGAAGGATGGGAAACACCATCAAGATGTCCTCCTCTCAGAGAGAGAAGGGGCCGATTTTAGTGCTTTTAAAGTATGATTTTATCACGTATGTGTCAATGCGCTAGCTGCCTTGGTGGCCCTTTTAAGAAAGGTAGAAAAGGTGGGATGTAGATTTTGTACGATACGATACAAATCCCATTTTGGGGCATGCGAACCGATAGAGTTCTCGTCATCCTCGATTATTGCTCCTCGGTTCCTGGGCCTTCCCGATGCCACCGTCAGGTCGTCGTCCTCATCTTCGTAATTTGTTACCCCCTTTGGGGATGACGGGGGTTCAACAAAGTCTCTGTTCAGAAAGTCCTCACTGTCATCCTCGTCAAAAAGATCATCGTAGTCTTTGGAAGCAGGAGCAGATACCTGAGGACAGGGTAAACGAGTATCAAGAAAACGCGGAGCTCTCCAAAAGAACCCAGTGTTGTGCAACCGGATGACCAACACTGCCCAAGGATGAAAAGGATAAAGGAAAAAAGCCCCTAAAGCTTCTGATTTGTATTACCTTGGTGTCTGATTGCTCTCCACCTGCACCAAAGATGTTCTCCAGCAGGCCCAGATTGCCTTCCGTGTCTGTGTAAGCTACCTGACTGCCTTCTGGGTGCCAGCCCAGCCCACAGATGGTGTAACCTTTCTCGTGCTTCACCCTGAGCAACCAAACACAAAAAAGCGCAAATGCATGTTTTCCTTAAGGTGTATGTATGAATCTGTATGTGTGTATGTATGTATGTATAGTTCTTAAGGTGTACTTTAACACACCCCCCCCCAAATGCTGTCAGATTCTGGTTTCAAGAAGATAAAATGCTGAGATCTAACACACAAGGGAATAGTAGAAAGAGAGGAGACTGCGAAGAGAAAGAATCCTGAGAAATAAAACCTGATGCGTTTCGGCCTGTATAGGCCTTCTTCAGTGGTCAAATACTAGGGCTGCCAAGTCAGCCCGGGAGGCGGGGGATCCCCCGCTACAGGGGTTCCCGATCCGCCGGCCAGCATTCGGCCGGCGGGGGGAACCCCGCCCCCGAAGTCGTCCAGCCAGGATGACTTCTCAAACGTAATGACGTCACCCGGAAGTGACGTCATCACGTTGGGGGTGTTGCCAGGGCGACGCTCTGGCAATCGCCCCAAAACTCTATGATACCATAGAGTTTTGGGGCAATTGCCAAAGCGTCGCCCTGGCAATGCCCCCAACGTGCTGACGTCACTTCTAATGACGTCGCCGGGCGCGTGCGCAAAGCGCGCATGAAGCTCCCGGCGGACTCCCCCCCGCCGGTGAGTATTACACACTTGGCAACCCTATCAAACACAGTGAGGAACATATTGGCTTAAATAATATTACAGTACAATCATACAATTATACAATATAGATACAAGATAGACCAGGAAAGAACTGTTCCAAAGGGAAACCACTAGGCACAGAATTAAAGTATAAATGAGGCCTCCAAAGATGCAATCACATGCCAAGTGAGATTTCAATGATAATTTCTGGTCCAGAAAGTGCCTTCCAACGATTGTTAAGCCAAAGTGTCCTCAGTAGAACTGTCCTTAAACAAAGAGCGGTGAGGACACTTTGGCTGATTGTGCTGTAATATTATTTAAGCCAGTATGTTCCTCACTGTGTTTGACTTCTGAAGAAGGCCTATACAGGCCGAAACACATCAGGTCAAGTCTATTAGCCCTTATGTGTTAGAATCAGTTATTTTTACATGAGGTGTGATTGGGCCCCTATATATTTTTAAATTCTTTGTTAATAAATATATGTACCTTTTTACACACTATATATTAAGCTTTTGTTGTTGGCCCTCTGTTCTACTTGACTAACCTTTTCAGGTCCTGGATCCTAGTTTTAGGTTCAGTTCCCCCCCACCCCTTTTTGTCCCTGGTTCACACAGTGGCCAACCAGTTCCTCTGGAGGGCCAACAGGGCATAGAGATCGAATCCTTCCCCTGATGTTGCCTCCTGGCACTGGAATTTAGAAGTTTAGTGCCACTGAACATGGAGGTTCCCCTCAATCATCATGGCTAGTAGCCACTGATAGATTCATGGAGGAGAGGTCTATCTAATTCCCCTTTAAAGCTGTCTATGCCTGTGGCCATCGCTACATCCCCAGGCAGCAAATTCCACATTTTAGTCACTCTCTGTGTAAAGAAGTTATTATAAAAGGAGCTAGGATCACTGAAGTCAACTCGACTATTCTATCTGGGGGCAATTATAAAGAAAACCACTGGGGGCAACTACATATAAAGCACTGAAGCAGCCAAGTGTTCATTTCAAAGACCCGTGGCTTCCGTGCATTTTCTGCTCTGTGGTCACTGTCTTTATACAAGACACCATAAAAACAACCGGCACCTCTCCAGACACTCCTGCGTGTCCACGTTCCAAATGACTATACAGCCGCTGACACTTCCTGCTGCCACGAACCGTCCACAGGGAGACCAGGCTACAACATTAAGAGGCTGTGAGGGAGAAACAGGGAGACACTGTGAGCTATGGGACACTTTGAACCAGGGGCAACCAACTTTCCCGAGCCTGTGGGCACCTTTGGAATTTTGACTCTGGATGGTGAGCGCAACCACAAAACAGTGGCCACAAGAGGTGGAGCGAACCATAAAATCTCAGGGAGTCAGATCATGCATAAAACGAAGAGTAACTCTTCAGCACTTCAGGAAGAATCTCTGTCTAACAGGATGCCTTTTCAAATGAACATGCCGTTCAGAAATATTTTCTTGCATACACATAGATTTTCTTCAGTCATACAAGACCCCCCTGCTGTGGCAGCAGCTGCTGCTGAAGCAACTTTTTAAAAATCTGCCCAGCCAATCAAGCCTCCAATGTCCAATCAGAAGCCTTGCTGGGCAAAAGCCCCACCTGGCCCAGCCTCCTTTCTAAAAACATTTGGTGAGTGCCGGGAAAGTTGTCCCTGGGCGCCATGTTGGGGAACCCTGCTTCGAACCATCTCACTTTCAATTTCACCATCGCACTGCTGTGCCAGTGGCATTTCTTTTGCACAAATGGAGAGCTCTTGCACTGAGTTCTTCTGGGACATTCAAAAGATGGGACAGGCATGGGACGTCAATCTTATGCTTTTATTCTTCATTCTTGTGAGCATTAAGGAGACTACGTGCAGTTCAGAGTGGAGAACGAAACTGCATTGCCCACTTCGGTAGGGACCAAAAGTCTGGCGGCCCCTGAAAGTCTAACAACACTTCGTGAAGTTTGTCTGTAAGATGTAGCCGGACTTTTGTTTTAATTTTACTGCGACAAACTAACTCAACCGTCTCTTTGCAAAAACATCAGACTTCTCACCAAATTCCAGTGCACACCTCAAATATTAAAAAGAATATTTAATTTATTATTTAAATATTGGTGAAGGGGAGTGCCGTCAAGTCACGGCTGAGTTACAGCAACCCCGTAGGGTTTTCAAGGCGAGAGACGTTCAGAAGCAGTTTGCCATTGTCTGCCTCCATGTCATGATCCCAGTATTTCTTGGAGGCCTCCCATCGAAATACTAACCAGGGCGAACCCTGCTTAGTTTCCCAGATCTGATGAGATTCAGCTAGCCTGTGCTATTAAGTAATAGTCCATTAAAAGCCTATTTGGTTTTATTGTTATGAGCTCCCTACCTGTCCCAAGCAAAAAGGAGTCTCCTGACACAGCTGCAAAATTTGTCTTCATCTGGCTGACTGAATATTTGAAATAAATATTTACATGAGGGGCCGTGGCTCAGCGGTAGGGCATCTGCTTGGCACGCAGAAGGTCCCAGGTTCTATCCCCGGCATCTCTAGTTTAAACAATCAGGTAGGAGATGATGGGAAAGACCTCTGCCTGAGACCCTGGAGAGCTGCTGAGGGTCTGAGTAGACAATACTGACCTTGACGGACCAAGGGGTTCTGATTCAGCCTGAGACAGCCTAATGTGTGTTCATGTCTTCACAGAACATACTAGGAGCTACATCAGGCAGTAAAACTGCTGCTCCAGCAACAGATCCACAAAGCGCACCTGTACACCAAGGATGTTTCATCTCTAAACAACTGCTACCAAAAATCACAGCTCTCTCTGCTCCCAGTGTGCTAACATCCCTCACACTCATACACCCCACAGCACTACAAAGGACAGTTCATACCAGCACAAGACTCTCTTAAAGACTGAACTGTAACAACCATCTGAAGGACGCCTACCTGCGAGATGAAGTTATCCGACAGATCAAACTGATGGTCCCACGTTTCCCTCCTGTACAGCTTAACAACTTTCTCCACTGGGATGGCCAGAAACTGTTCAGAAGAGAAATCACATTTTTTTAAAGATCCCCAACAGGTCATGGAGTAGACATTAAATTATTATTTAGATACTTATACCCCACTTTTCCTCCCAACAGGGCTGCACTGCGACTTTTGTGGGCTTGAGGCACGTTTGCCTTCGTGGGCCCCTCCCACCGGAAGAATATCAATATTAAAAATTATTTTTAGATAACTTTAAATATGTCAACATTTGCTTTCTGTTTTAGGCAAACTATAATAGATTTTCATGGGTGCTAAACACTTCACTTTTTCCTGACGTGAGAAAAAAAAATTAAAACATTTTCTTTGCTCCTACCAGTTCATTTTTTTCTTCTGATGTTGAAAGAAATGAAGGAGGAGGAAATTGAATTTATACCCCACCTTCAGTCGGAGTCTCAGAGCAGCTTACAGTCTCCTTTCCCTTCCCCTCCCCACAACAGACACCTTGTGAGGTAGGTGGGGCTGAGAGAGCTCTCTTGAGAACTGCCCTTGAGAGAACAGCTCTGAGAGAACTTGTGACTGACCCAAAGTCACACCAGCAGCCCCAAGGTCACACCAGTGGGGAATCAAACCCAGTTCTCCCAGATTAGAGTCTGCGCTCCTAACTACTACACCAAACTGCTGTGAGGATAAAATGGAGGAGAGGAGAACAGTGTAAGCTGCTCTGGGCCACTATTGGGGAGACAGATAGTGAAAGATAATAGGGACTTTGTATGCTGCCCTGAACTCTTTGGAAGAAATCTGCAATAAAAAGTGTGATTGACAGCAAGATAAAAACCAGATAACTTGTTACTGGTTACATGCCTTTCCTTTTTTGGGCTGCCAGGCGAGTCTACATATTGATTTTGCATCGACCACATCATTACACTTCTGCAGCAGGGGCCAACTTTTCTCACAGATCTGGAAGCAAAAACATGTTAACTGCAGTGTTCTGGTATGATAAAGTCCCCTGAGAAGGCAAAAAAAAAAAGGTTCTACAAGATGTGGGAGGCAGGCACAATATAAACCCCTTGATAACTGCCCCAATGGACCTAACCATCGCTGAACAGCAGTGATTTGGACACGGAAGACCCATGCTCATTCATTCATTCATTCACCTTTACTGGCATATCGTCAGTCGTAAGGTGTATAAAACACTGTACCATAAAATTAAAGTCTAAGATTCCGTATGACTTAAGTACAATCAAAATAGTACTATCTAAAATTTTGTACCTTAAGAACTTCTGTAAGAAATCTGGCAACATCATTAGAGATCTCAGGGACTGAATCATTCAAGAAAAGTTGACATTTTGACTTATTACTCAAATAACTTTTAGGATGAAGCCAAGTTAGAAGGAATTTTCAGTGAGGTGGCTCATACAGGGGGCATTCGACAATTATGTGCTCAATTGTGTCTTGGGAGTTAAGACCACAGGGGCACAAGCCGTTCTTGTCTTGGAATTTGATTGTGTCTGCCATAGAGTATTCTAGAGGGAAATGCGTCATTAACCCTGGCCAGAAGAAAAGCTCTACGACGAAGAGGGATATTGAGATTATAAAAATATTGGGGCATCTTGCCTAAATGGTTGGAGAGGCCGAGCATGGCAGGTGAACAGAAATGAGGTTGAGCAGGGTGTAGCTTTTGCAGATCAATGTCTAAGAGTCGTCGTTCGATTAGTTTAAAAATATGAAGTTCATTGGTTAGGGCTAGGTCCCATGCTCAGATCACCTTCAGCCATTTGTTTTTAAACTTGCTTCGTTAGAACAAACAAATTTAGAGTCCAGTGGCACCTTTAAGGCCCACAAAGTAACACCTTGAATAAAACTTTGTCGGTCTTAAAGGTGCCACTGGACTCTTAACTTTGTTCTGCTGCTTCAGACCATCATGGCTGCCCGCCTGAATCTTGCTTTGTTAGACTCCACCTTTCTCCCAGAGGCTTAAGGTGGTTCACATAATTAACAGTGCCGCAAGAGCTGTACATACACAATGAACAGCCCCATAAAACGGGATTACAGAATCAGAGCAATAACACTAAACAGTACAGCAGCTACAAATAAAACTGTATGTCCCTGGGTGCCAACTACGGTTGTCAGGCAGCCATATATTGGCTATCCCGCCATTCAGACTGGCCCGTCTGGCATCGATCAGGCCTGGGCCTTTTCCGTTGTGACTTCAGCTCTGTGGAATGGGCTCCCTGAAGAGGGGAGCCCCCCCCCCTTCTTGGAGATCTTCAGAAGGCCCTCCAAGGCCTGCCTGTTTGCCAGGGCTTCTACCACGATCCTCTGGGGTTAAGACAATTTATTCACAAGGGCAGGATTCAACCTAACGTCAACAGATTTCCGCACGGAAATAAATCTGCACAGGAATTCAAGCTCCTTATTGGACTAATCCTACCCTCAGGAACTCACTAGCTTTGAGGGGTCGTTAAACTATACTTTCTAAAGGGTGGGATAAATGGTCAGGAGGGACCATATGCTGAGGTACGGCTCATCAGGACATTCAAATCCTTACCCAAGAAGAAGAAGAAGAAGAGAAGAAGAAGAGATTGGATTTATACCCCGCCCTTCACTCACTTAAGAGTCTCAGAGCGGTTTACAAACTCCTTTCCCTTCCCCTCCTCACAACAGACACCCTGTGAGGTAGGTGGGGCTGAGAGAGCTCTTTCCCAAGCTGTCCTTGAGGGAACAGCTGGTACAGAGCTATGGCTTGCCCAAGGTCATCCAGCCAGGTGCAAGTGGAGGCGTGGGGAATCAAACCCGGTTCCCCCAGACTAGAGTCCGCGCACTTAACCACTACACCAAACTGGCTCTCTCCTCACCTATAGCACCCACCCAAAATCTAATCACCTGCCCTGACCTAGATAACCCAGGCAAGCCCAATCTCGTCAGATCTCGGAAGCTAAGCAGGGTCGACTCTGGCAAGCACTTGGATGGGAGACCTCCTTGGAATACCAGTAGCCGGGAGGACACGGGCAGGCTTTATTCAGCCACCTCTCTGAATATCCTCCAGGCCCCCAGTAAAAGTCAGTCCCCAGAAGTTGCCATGACTTCTCAGTGCAAACACAGTCAGTCACCAGAGGTCCATGACTTCCAGGTGCACACACACTCACACACATATGAAAACAAAAACAAAAATCTAATCACCTTACTCCATTTTAGGGCCACCAAAGAGAAAAAATCAGTGGGTTCTAGATCAAATCAAGCCTGAATTCTCCCCTAGAAGCTAAAATGACTCAACTATCATGATTTGGTCACATGATGAGATGACAAGAGTCACTGGGAAGGACACTCACGCTTAGAAAATTCGGAGGCAACAGGAAAAGAGGAACACCCAACTTGAGAGGGGGCTGTAGCTCAGTGGCAGAGCATCTGCTCGGCATGCAGAAGGCCCCAGGTTCAATCCCCGGCATCTCCAGTTCAAAGGATCAGGAAGCAGGTGAAGTGAAAGACCTCTGTGAGAGATCCTGGAGAGCGGATGCCAGTCTGAGTAGGCAATACTGACTTTATTCATCTGACTCAGTACAAGGCAGCTTCATTGACTCGGTGAAGGAAGCCACGGTCCTCCGTTTGCAAGACCTGAACAAGGCTGTTAACAAGAGGATGTTTTGGAGGTCTCTGATCCATAGGCTAGCCATTAAGTCAGAAGTGACTTGACAGTGCTTAACACGCATTATTTTTGGGGAGGAACAGGGCTTATTTCGTAGCAGGAGCTCCTCTGCATATTAGGCCACACACCCTTGATGTAGCCAATCCTCCAAGAGCTTACAGTAGCCCCTGTAAAAAGAGCTCTGTAAGCTCTTGGAGGATTGACTACATCAGGGGTGTGTGGCCTAATGTGCAGAGGAGCTCCTGCTACGAAATGAGCCCTAGGGAGGAATAACCAGCCTGCAATTTCCCATTGCTTATATTATAAAATGCATCCTAATGGTCCTTACATAAGCGTTCCCAGATCCATGCAAACACAAAAATCCTTGACCAGAGGAAACACTGATTTAAGAGTCAGCCTTGCCAGCTATTCCACCCACACCTGTACAGTAGGTCTCCTTCACCTAAAGATGCAGTGCAGTTACCAACCTTTTATATTTACTGGCCAGATATTAGACAGGCACATCAAGGAGGAAAACATCAGGTATTTTATGAGGTAGCACAAAAGAACATACTTTCCTCATCTCAATTGTTTCTCAAAAAGTTATGGACGTGCAAGCTGTTGAAAACAACAAGGGACAGCTGTTTTTATTTCAAACGGTAATTCTTAGAAATGGGACTGTTTAATCCGAACCATCTGGTCGAGGCGCGCACGTACGTAAGTGCACTATTCGAGATGCCCATTACTGGATCCCTGTCATCGTTCTGCCACAAAAGAAACTCTCTGCTGCCAGCAGCAAAGTTCCTGTTGCGCTATAAAAGAGCAGGGGGGTGATATTTCCAAGCGCGCAAAAGACGTTTGGCAAATTGGTATGAGTTCACTGCTGAGTTACAAGGAATAGCTACTGAGGCATCTCTCAATGCGAAATTTCGAGGTTTGATTCCAAGAAGATGGCACTTTACCTGCTCTGCAATTTTCCACACTCTGACAGATCCATCACAGCTTGCCGAGGCCTGCGGAAGGGGGCACATTTTTGAAGAGTCAGTTAATTACAATGGCATTGCTTGTTTAAAAGAGCACAGCGGTTGGTTATCTTCTGACATTTGCTAAATACTCTAAACGTTGGCAGATGTTTGCCTCAAAACATGCCTCACTGGTCAAGAGAAAATCTAATAAACACACCAGGATTTTGCTTATAAAATCGTCGGGGTGAATCCTGAAACAGACCTGGAGGAGTCTATGACACTTTTAAACATCAGAGCTCATAAACGTATGTGCATCTTTAAATTACTGTTTGGGTCAATAAATGTGCCTTTCCAGAAGTTATCCTTTCTGCAAGGGGATTACGGGGAAAAAAGAATTCTCCTCCATTAACAAACTGATGGAACTGGAGAAGAACGGTTGATGGAAATGGCCTTAACTCTCCCATGACAGGTCGCCTTTGTGCACGACCAAAATCTGGGAAAATCGTAATAAGTATTTCAGAGCAGTCATTTTACAGGACAGCTGAAGTTTTGTAGATATAAATACTACACTACACTTGATCTTAGCCAAAAGGCCAAGATAGGTAAAGGTTTCCCTTGCTTGAAAGCCAGTTGAATCCGACTCTAGGCTTGCGGTGCTCATCTCCATTTCCAAGCTGAAGAGCCAGCGCTGTCCGAAGATGTCT
Organism: Lepidodactylus listeri; assembly: GCA_029233225.1. Taxonomy (NCBI): domain Eukaryota; kingdom Metazoa; phylum Chordata; class Lepidosauria; order Squamata; family Gekkonidae; genus Lepidodactylus; species Lepidodactylus listeri. The sequence continues at coordinate 96,076,022 of JARCFY010000011.1, read as the reverse complement.
CCGTGGTCAGGTGGCCAGCATGACTAGACACCAAACTGCACAGAACGCTGTTCCCTTCCCACCGAAGCAGTACCTATTTATCTACTTGCAATTTCTTGCTTTCGAACTGCTAGGTTGGCAGGAGCTGGGACCAGAGCCGGGAGCTCACTCCGTCACGCGGCACCCGGGTCTCGAATTGCTGACCTTCCAGTCTGCAGCTCAGTGTCTTAACCACTGAGCCACCGCTGCCCCCCAAAGGCCAAGATACACATAAATAAATGAATGGACGAACAGGGCACCCACTTTCTCTGCTCAAAGCAGGCTCAGTCTACAAAACCTAAAAGTACTTGACAACAAATTCACCTGCCATCAGCAGACAAATCAGTTTAGAAAAGAAATGACTATGGAGGGAGGACATGATAGAGGTTTATAAAATTATGCATAGGGTGGAGAGAGTCGACAAAGAGAACTTCTCCTCCCTCTCCCAAAAGACTAGAACTCGAGGGCATCCAGTGAAGCTGAGGGGGAGTAGGTTTAGGACAGACAAAAGGAAATACTTCTTTATACAGAAAGTGAGTCAAATGTGGAATTTGCTGCCAGAGGATGTCATAATGGCTATAGGAGTAGACAGCTTGAAAAGGGGATTAAAGAGATTCGTGGAGGATAAGTCAACCAACGGGCATCACTCATGGTGACTGAAGGGAACCTCCACATTCATAGGCACTAACCTTCTGAATCCCAGAGCCAGGAGGCAACATCAGGGGATACCCTCTATACCCTGTTGCTGGACCTCCAGATGAACTGGCTGGCCACTGTGTGAGACAGGATGCTGGACTAGGTGGACCACTGGTCTGATCCAGCAGGGCTCTTCTGATGTTCTTATGTCCTTAAATCCCTCCACAGCCTGGAACTAGCATACCTCAAGGACTGTCTTCTTGAATACAAACCAATCTGTACACTCTGGTCATCCTTAGAGGCCAGCATACCCCCCAAAACTATTCCATTTGATGTTACATGCAAGCAGAAAATTTTAAAACTGCAGCTTTTGAATGCACAGATTACTTGGGAGCACAGGGATCTATCTGCCTTAAACTGAATCAGACCCTTGGTCTATCAAGGTTCATACTGTCTTACTCTGACTGGCAGCAGCTCTCCAGGGTCACAGACAAGAGGTCTTTCACGTCATCTGCTACCTGGCCCTTTTCCCTGGAGATGCTGGGGATTGAACCTGGGACCTTCAGCGTGCAATGCAGAGGCTCTACCACTGAGCCGCAGCCCCTAGCATTGGAAACACCGAAGAGAAATCATTGCAGGAAAGCATCTTACCAGAAAGGCATCCTGTGGATCAAATGAGACACTTAAAACAGGCGCGTCGTGTCCTCGAAATGTCTTTTGCTGGCTGCTGTCGGCCACCTCTACGATCTTCACCAAAAAGTCACTAGAAAGAAACACGGCAACATCAGCGACTGTACTACATAGTGGGGAAATCTCCTTTTAATGAGACTGCATTCCCTCTATATAAAATACTGAATGACAAAAGGCACCCAAGGAAGTGTGATGCTTTTTAAAACTTACCTGTAGTTAGATAGACCCCTAGGCAATCAACACATTATTCCTACAAAGACAAATCACAGAGGGAGAGGACTTGGCTCAGTGGTAGAGCGTCTGCTTTGCATGCAGAAGGTCCCAGGTTCAATCCCCAGCGTCTCCAGTTAAAAGATCTGGCAGTAAGCGATGTGAAAGGCCACTGGCCTGAGGCCCCAGAGAGCCGCTGCCAGCCTGAGTAGACAATACTGACTCTGATGGACAAAGGTCTGATTCAGTTTAAGGTAGTTTCATGTGTTCAAAGCTTAAAAGGCACACAAGTTCCCCTGTCAAACCTCTGCCCTTCAAAGATTAATTATTGTTATTTATGATTGGGCTGAAACATTTAATGTTGATTGAAATGAACTAGCTTGATAAGCTTCTCCCAATATAGCTATTAAAAAACAGGAACGTCACAGTCATTGCATCGAACTGGGATACCAGCTCACAGTCGCAATAGAAATAGCAAATTTAATTCTGGATGGAAAAACACGATCTAAGGACACATCAAAAACATAAAACAAGATGAGGAGCAAGCCAAAGAGCACAACAGATTACACCCAATAGCAAGGCAGGATGTTTAGGGAAGAATTTACCAAATTTTTGTGATTAACAGTGCTGACGTAATTAGTCGAAGGTTAAAAACACACAGTCCTGTTCCTAAATGGAGAGTTACTTTTCAACCAGTGAAGAAATTTAACCTTAGGGGTGCAGCGGGGGGACGGGGGACATAAAACTAAGGAGGCACAGAACACAGGCTGGTGCAGGCTTGCAGAAAGACAGACGGCACAACCAGTCCTGTTCTTAACATCAATTACACTTGTTACATCACAAAAGTAGAAGAAGAGAACTAGAGATTGGATTTATACCCTGCCCTTCACTTGGGAGTCTCAGAGCTTACAATCTCCTTCCCTTCCTCCCCCTACAACAGACACCTTGTGAGGTAGGTGGGGCTGACAGAGCTCTTTCGAGAACTGCTCTGAACTGTTCATGAGAGAACAGCTCTGAAAGAACTTGTGACTGAGCCAAGGTCACGCCACCAGCTGTATGTGGAGGAATGGGGAATTGGTAGAATGGTGCAATATTTCAACTCCTGCACATGATTAGCAATAAAAAGTTATCGAAGGTAACACACACACACACTCTATATTTTTATTTTTAACATTTTGCAAATGGAAGGCACAGGTGTTACAGTGCTGGACTAGGTCATGGCATGATCGTGTTCAAATCTCTCATTCAGCCACAGAAGCCTGCCAGTTCACCCTTGGCCTGTCACAACCTCTCAGCCTAACCGACCCTCACAAGGCTGTTGTGATATTAAGTGTTGGGCTACTGGATGCAGACATGTTCAACAGGAGATTTATATAAAGTTCAAGTCCAGTGGCATCTTTGAGATCAACAAAGTTTCATTCAAGGTATAAGCTTTGGTGTGCACGCACATTTCTTCAGATATATTGCAATGGAATTTACAAGTCACCAGCTCATACAGGTAGAGGGTGAGCAGCAAATTAGTGTACAGCATAATAAAGATGCAAAGACCAAACGGGAATAACAAGCTTAATTTATATGGTCACCATTTATTTGGGCTTAATTCTGAAAGGAAAACATAATAAGTAAGAAAGATGGGGGAATGATGTGAAAAGCCGATCTGGCTCCCTGAATAGGGAGAAAAGTGGGATATAAATTTTTAAATTTTGCTTTCCCAGCAACATGGAGTGTTCAGAGCAGCATATAACAAAGTGATGCTATTTAAGAGAGCCAGTTTGGTGTAGCAGTTAAGTGCGCGGACTATAATCCGGGAGAACCGGGTTTGATTCCCCACTCCTCCACTTGCACCTGGCTGGATGACCTTGCGCAAGCCATAGCTCTGTACCAGCTGTTCCCTCAAGGACAGCTTGGGAAAGCGCTCTCTCAGCCCCACCTACCTCACAGGGTGTCTGTTGTGGGGAGGGGAAGGGAAAGGGATTGTAAGCCGCTCTGAGACTCCTTTGGGTAGTGAAGGGTGGCGTAGAAATCCAATCTCTTCTCTTCTCTAGTAAGAGCCAGTTTGGTGTAGTGGTTAAGTGCGGTGACTCTAATCTGGGAGAACCGGGTTTGATTCCCCACTCCTCCACTTGCACCTGGCTGGATGACCTTGCGCAAGCCATAGCTCTGTACCAGCTGTTCCCTCAAGGACAGCTTGGGAAAGCGCTCTCTCAGCCCCACCTACCTCACAGGGTGTCTGTTGTGGGGAGGGGAAGGGAAAAGGAGTTTGTAAGCCACTCTGAGACTCCCTTGGGGAGTGGAGGGTGGGGTATAAATCCAATCTCTTCTCTCCTTCTTCTTCTTCTTCTTAAATTACATTAAGAACTCCACCAGTTGTAACTAAGCAATAACAAGAGAAGTGGCTGAAAGATTAACAGTGAAGACCGCTGTAGGAAGCCAGCCAGTTTCGAGCTTGCCTTCTGACACCCAGTAAGGTGCTAAAGAAGAGTGAGTAAACTGCCCAGCTGGATCTGCTTCAACACATCCGGAGACTGGCAAATAAGTGCAAGAGCGAAGAAAAAGCTCTGGATGGGCAAGACAATTCCGCACACCCTACTATTAGGAGGGATTATTAGGAAAGGGATTGAGAATAAAACAGCCAATACTGTAATGCCCCTGTGTAGACCCACAGAGCAGCCTCATTTGGAACACTGTGTACAGTTCTGGCCACTGTATCTCAAAAAGGACATTGCAGAGCTGAAACCAAGATGATTACAGAGCTGGAGCACCTTCCCTATGAAGAAAGGCTGAAGAGTCTGGGACTTGTCAGTTTAGAAAAGAAACGACTTAAGGGGGACATGACACAGGTTTATAAAATGATGCAGGGGGTGGGGAGAGTTGACAAAAAGAATTTTTTCTCCCTCTTCCAAAATACTAGAACTCAAGGGCATCCAATGAAGCTGATAGGCAGTAGGTTCAAAATGGACAAAAGGAAATACTAGTTTACACAGAGAGTGATTAAAATGTGGAATTCGCTGCCAGAGGATGTCATTCTTAAAGCCCCACAGGAACAAAGAGCTTTAAAAGGGGATTAGTGAGATTCAAGGAGGATAAGTATATCAATAGCTATTAGCCATGGTGACGGAGGGGAACCTCCACATCCAGAGGCACTAATCCTCTGAATCCCAGAGACAGGAGTCAACATTAGGGGAAGGCCTCAGCCTCTATGCCCTGTTGTTGGCCGTCCAGAGGAACTGGTTGGCCACTGTATTAGACAGGATGCTGGACTAGATAGGCCATTGGTCTGATCCAGCAGGGTTCTTCTTATGTTCACCCCACCTATACATTTCTCAAGGGAATCACTGATGACCTGTAGAGACAGCTCATTCGCTGTATGCCCATATTGCCTCCAAAGTTTAGCACTATCGCTCAAAAGGGCATGCAAGCCTTTTCTGATTTATGTAAACAGAAGGTTTGCCCCATATTTAAAGGAAACTCAGACCTTCCGTCCAGCAATGTGGGTTGCCCAGGAAACTTAAAAAATCTCCCAACTCAAATTTAAATACTTAAGTAATGTTGGCAAAATCCAAACGACGTTCGCAAGAGAAGGCAAATATACCATGTACAAGGATGGCTCATGAGGAAATACTCAGGTCTGTCCATGCTTCGTATCCCACATTTGGCTCATCTAAAATGATTTCTATTTATTTACTTCATTATTATTTCAACCTTCTCCCCAGTGGGGGTTCAAAGCGGCTTACATAATTTTCCTGACATCCGTTTTATCCTCACAACAACCCTGTGAGGTAGGTTAGGCTAAGAATGTTTCACCAGCCCAAGGTCACCAAGCAAGCTTCCATGGCAGAGCAGGGATTTTGAACCCGGATCTCCCAAACCCCAGGCCCAACATTCCAGCCACATCACCACACTGATCGAACTGCAGTACAGCAGCTCTGGCGACTATATATAAACAGACTGCATTTACATCGCGCCAGAAGAAGTTCTGAAAAACTTCCCACCCCGTATCAGTGCTTCCATCCAAAGAGGATGCCTGCAGTCAAAGTTCATGATACAAAATGTTTGTATACTTCCCCTTCCCACCTCTGGGTCAGACTACCTGGCTCCAGCAGCAACTTTGCTCCCATCGGCGTTGAAAGCCACATGGTTTGCATTCATAGTGAAGCGAGTCAGGATGCCATCCGGAACGCCGTCTGGGAACGTGTGGATCTGGACAGCATTGTTAGATACCGCAGTGATCAACCTTCCATCCTGCAAACAAAACAACACTTATTCGGATCCAGTTGTGGAACTCGGTACCACAGAACGTGGCGATGGTCACTTGCTCAGATGGCTTTAAAAGTGGCCTAGAAGGAGGAGAGTTGGTTTCGATACCCCACTTCTCCCTACTCTAAGGGTGCGTTCAGATGGCATGCTGATGGTGGTTTAAATGGCCCTCGTCCCGATGCGATTATCTCTGATCTGGATAACTGCGATCAGACTTACCTCCCTTATCCTGCCTCACCGCGCAGTCACATCACTCCCCGCTGTCTACACTACCGATGCGCGAGAGCATGTGCCGGGGTTTTTGTGTTTTTTTAATTCTGTTTGCAGATGCGCATAAACCAGGGGTGGCCAAACTTGCTTGACATAAGAGCCACACAGAATAAACGTCAGATGTTTGAGAGCCACAAGACGTGAACAAATATAACCCACATGTTTTTATTGAAAAATATGCCGACTTGCTTTTTATTAACATTAAACAAGACTACCCAAAATAAAAACAAAAGGGGGTAAAAACAGATATTGATAATGATATTTAACTTTAAATGGGAAGGAAGAGGGGGAGAGGGTGGGAGGGAGACGTGGAAAGAAAGCAACTTTAATTGCATCTTCCAAGACCCCCACACCGGCTGGCAAGGCTTGGAGAAAGGATTTAAAGAGACAAATGCCTTCTCTAAGCCAGCGGGCGGAGGGGCAGCTTTAAGAATGCATTTAAAGTTAAAGTTGCTTTCTTTCTCTGCTCCCCCCATCTCAAGCCTATCCAAGGAGGGGAACACTGGCTGGGGATGAGAAGAAAACTGATAGGGGGGGCATGCCTTCCTTTCGCTTCTCCAGCCCCCCTGCTTTATTTCTTCTGCTTGTCCAGAAAGCAGTCTAAATAGGCTTGTCTTAACTTGCCATAGTCACAAGAGGGCAGACTCAGTCCAAGTTTCACAGACAGATTTCCTTTAGGGAAAAACTCCATAATTTTAAACTTAGAAAACGGTAGTTTGCAGACAAGAGAATTGTGTTAAGGTCTGAAGAAAGCATGGCTTAATTCAGCTGACAACGTTTTAACAAGGTGCGACTATTTTTGCGGAAAAGAGCTGCTAATGCCTAACATGTGAAATCTGTAATGCTGATATCTTATCAGTGATTGCTGCAATTCTGCTTTTCCATCCAGCCCAGAAGCAAAGGATGGATAAAAAGTTAGGGATAAGATGAATAAAAAGATGCTGAAATAAACAGTCCACTCAGGTTTAAAGATTTCATGAAATAAAACTAAAGATGGCATGATATAACTTAAACAGAGAGCTTTTCTACACAGGGAACAGAGTAAATGATTCACGAAGTTCCTTGGATAAATTATTAGGGCTTGTGATCTGTAGCACTTTGTTTAGCTTGCTGAAACTAGGGTCCCACTATGTAATTTCTGCATCATTTTATGTATCATGTTAAGATACATTCTGTTAAAATATAGTTGTCTTTAGATTTCTGATTGGTTCTATAACCCTAACTCTATTGCCTTGTTCATTGAGAGAGCCAGTCTGGTGTAGTCGTTAGGAGCGTGGACTCCAATCTGGGAGAACTGGGTTTGCTTCTCCGCTCCTTCACGGTCAGCTGCTGGTGTGACCTTGGGCCAGTCACAAGTTCTCTCAGAGCTGTTCTCTCAAGAGCCGTTCTCTCAGAGCTTTCTCAGCTCCAGCTACCTCACAGGGTGTCTGCTATGGGGAGGGGGAGTGAAAGGAGATTGCAAGTCACTCAGAGACTCCGAGTGAAGGGCAGGGTATAAATCCGATCTCTTCTTCTTGATTACCCTATCTTCTAGATTGTATTGACTCACTCTGTGTAACCCGCCTTGCGTCCAAGCGAGAAAGGTGGATGATAAATGACATAAATAAATAACCAAGACATGAGATTCCTTTCAACTTAGATTCCTTCTGTGTTTGCCTATGGAGCCTTTCAAGTAAGCCAGAAAAAGTTACTACCCAGTGAATTCTTTTTATTCCACTTGCCTGCATAGTGGCACACTGACAACCTAAAACTGGGGGGGCGGGGGGGGGGCCTTCAATTTAGAAAAGCTTTTACTTCTGGTCACTCAGTGAGCGGTGACCTGGCACGTGATTATTTGCAAGTCTGAGATAATGGTTTGTACAGCCAGAACATTAGAGTTTTCAAAACTGCTGAAGAGCTATAACAATAAATGTCCGCTGTCTAGTCACAACCGGCCTATTGCTACCCCAGGACCACGAGGTGTTCGAGGCAAGAGACAAGCAGAGATTGATTTGCCGCAGCCTTCCTCTTCACAGGAATGAATCCTGGTCTTCCTTGGTGGTCTCTCACCTAACCACTAGAGACCATGGCCTCCCGTACTAACCCCGGCCAACCCCACTTAGCTTCCGACCTCTGTCAAGATCAGGCAAGTCAGGGTAGAACCACTACCGCATTTAATAACAGTGATTTTATTTATAGACCACCTTTCTTACAGGACCTGAAGGCAGATTACAAACATGATGAAAAAAAAACTTCCCAGGGCAATCAGTAAACGGCTTACAAAAGATGGGTAGCATTAGTTCATCAGCAAACAGACTGCCCTGGAAAAGTGCTTGCCTCAGACACAAACCTATTCAGTGTGTATCTGTTTTGACAAACGAGTACTGCAATCTTATCGGCAGAGCCAGGGTACGTCTGTAGTCCCCCTGACATCATTCGTAGGAGTGCTTTGACTACAGTTACCTTCAGAGCGAATGAATAGGCCTTTTCTCCCACATTAATGGACTTGGGGTCGTCATCATCCAGACCTTCCCAAATCCTGACATCTCCGTCACTACCGCCAGTTACGATGCAGCTGTCAAAACCAAACAAAATCATCGTTACACGTACATGCCTACAAAACTAGACCCAAACTATTGAGCATCATATATATCAAGTTTGCATTATGGGTAAATAACAGTTCCATTCCAACGCAACAGCAACCAGTGATCCTTCTAAGATGAGTTAGCGTGAGCTAGCTCACAGTTTTTTAGCCTCCAGCTGACACATTTTTGTCTCAGCTAAGGAAGGGTGGCTCAGAGCAAGCTAATTTATGCAGGAGCCAAATCGCTCGCTCCCAACTTTAAAGCCAGCAGCTCAGAAAGTAGAATTTTTGCTCACAAGACTCCATAGCTTAGAGGGAGCATTGCCAGCAACCCACAAATGAGCTGGCAGAATCAGTGCTCCATCCCTCCTGCCCCCAGCACAAAAGTAGCTAAGGAGGTTTTTAATTTATTAAATAATGTTTAGACTGCCAACCAGAGAGATTGGGAGCGCACATCGACGTTGAAAGTTTAATTGCTTAGATAAGAAACAATACTTGATCTTTACTGTTGGTCCGATACTCTGCCAGTTTCCTTTACTGAAGAAGGGACCTGACCACCAAAACGTGGGAGTCAACTGGAAGCCACATCTCATTTGTACTTTGGACACTGTGCAGATTAATTTGACCCCGAAATACTGTGCTTGGACCTTTTCCCTTTTAAGGGTTTTTGTATATCTCACTGACACTGGACTAAACTACTATATATTTTTGTATTGACCACTATATTTAGAATATTAGAAATAATTATTACAATATTTCAATTATAATATTATGTTGTCTTTACTTTAGTAGCACTGTATTTCACAGTGGATGTTCTTGCTTATTTGGTTTGATTCCTCTGGGTTCAATACCTGCTATCATCAGTTAAAAGGATCAGGTAATAGAGGATGTGAAAGATCTGAGACTCTGGAGAGCCAATGCCAGTCTGGATAGACAATACAGACCTTGATGGACCAAGGGTCTGATACAGTGTAAGGCAGTTTTATGTGAGGTCTAAAATTAACAGGATAAAACCACCTTATGAGCTCTCCCAAAGGCAAGCAAAGAGTAAACAGTCCTTACTTCCACCTGGATCCCATTCAACAGTTTCAGGGCAAATAATCAAAGAGTCCTGGAATGGACAGCCATTAGCCAAACTTCCTTATTGGAAGAGATGGTAAATGACTCCTGAGAGGTTTTTGGCAAACCATAATTGGCCTTTACGTCTCAAGTCACACGCTATGGCTGTACTTTGCCTGAAAGCCATGATTCCAAAAAACCAGTTTTCCTTTGGTTTGGAAATCTCATTTGCAGAGAAAGCACAAACCACAGCTTGCCAGTTTGGAAGCAGAAATCATTCTAATAGCCAAGTTGCCCCCTCCGTGCGGATATCTAAATATGCACGGGGGGAGCGTCTGGGAGGCAGAGAGATTTTCCTGCACACTTGGGGGACTCCCCACATGTGCAGAAAAATCTTAGAAGTAAAATATATATATATATATTCGGGGGATAAATAAATCCCCCCAAAAGTAAAAAGCATTCCCTGTGCATGTGTAGGGAATGCATTTACCTTGGATCTGTGGCTGTCGGTGGCGGCAGCAGCGGGTGGAGAAGAGCTTGGCGGGCCCAGTGGCTCGAAGCCACACGGGCCTCGCTGTCATTGATTGGGGGGGGGGGAGATCTTGGAAGGCCTGGCAGCTGGGAGCCACGTGGGCCTCGTCATCACGGGTGAGGGGAAGAACTGGACAGGGGAGAAGGTCCACCTGCGGTGGCTTCCTCCTCTGCATGGAGCTGCCCCCCCCCCCGCGAGTATCATGGGTCCCCCCTTGTAGATCTCTAAATTGCAAGCTGTCAACCACTTTAGATGACAGCTGCTGCAAGTTAATCACTTCTGCCAGCCGAAGAAACCATTCTGAGAACAATCCGGCAAATGGGGGTGATGACTTCTATAGTCAAGAAAGCTAACACTTATCCAGGAAAACTCTCTTAAAGGAGATCAGTTTCTTGACACAGAGTTAGAAGGGATCCCAGAGGTCACCTACTCCAACCCCATTGCTCAGTGCAGGAATTATTCAACTACAGCACCCCACTCTGCTTAAAGGAGCACACATTTTTAAAAAAGTTTTAAAAAATGACTGAAAAAAGCATTTACAGGAGAAAATCTTGTGGGGCTGTGCCTTTAAGAAAGGGGATGGTGCCCCCAAAAGCCCCACTGTAGCTAGGGGCCATGATCTGTTTAAGTTATGTTTTAGTTAATCGATTTAAATATTTTATTTGTATTTTAAATGCTTTTTTTAATGTATGAAGTGTTTTAATGTTGGGTTTCATGTTCATCAAGGGTCGAAATGTGGCATAGAAATGTTTTTAAAAAATAAAGGTGAAATATACTGGCCACCAGCCCCTGGGAGTATAACGCCCACCCCAGATTACTCTTTCCATAGCTTAGCAGTCCCCAAATGGCATACAGCTGGTTACCTCAAACTCCCGACTTGTAGATCAAGGAGATCATAACATCCCATAAAGAGGCAATTCTGCTGAGCAGGTTGAAAACAGTTCAAGCTTCTGAGAATTTTAGAGATCAATAGCAGAATCTTGAACTGTATCCAATGGACAACAGGAAGCCAGTGTTTATACCACAGCTGTTTCAGGCTACGCCAGCAACTGGGGGAGTCACTTTGGCAGTACTGAAATCTATTTTTGCAGGACTCAGCTGCACTGCTTTGAAAAAGGCCGGACATCTTAGCAGTTGGCTCCTTGTTTGGCTCCCTCGGCCCCATATGTGGGCCAAACTTGTTTGTCTGTGTGCCATCTGAAGTTCCTCATTGTTCCACCTGGCACAGAAGGAGTTCCATTTGGCTCAGACACAACTGTGCAAATCAGTCAAGACAAGTCTTTTCCGGCTAGGGGCTAAATAAACCTCCTCCTCAGAGCTGCTTCCTAACAGGTGTAATCATAAATCAGCCAAAAATTCCTTACAACAGACCTGTAAGGAAGGCAAATATTACTTTCATTACTATCGATGAGGAGGACTGAAGACTCTGAAGAACAGTGGCTTGCCTAAATTTGTGGCTGAGACACAAACTAGTAACTTAAGTGGAATCTCATTCTGTTACAGTGCAGCCCCAAGAACACTTTCTTGGGAGTAAGCCCCATAGAACAGACCTAAGTAGGATTCTAAGTGGACTTGCTTCCAATTTACTCTCTTAGGCACGATGCAACGGCACCTCTCAAAGTCATTTCACAACAGATGAAATTCCTGACACAGAAATGATTTTCCACATAGGAAACTGTGTGAATTCCTCTCCTGGACCTTCGCATCACAAGTGTGGATGGTAGCCAGCATCAACAGTGCCTTTCTATCATGTACGCATCTTCTCTTTCAAGGATTTGTGCTGAGCAATGCAGTCCCCTCAGTCACTTACCTTCCAGCGTCATTAAAGCAGACATCTGTGTGGCCTTCTGTGTGGCCATACCTCATTGGCTTTTGGGACAAAGGCATTTTTCTCTAGCTGTGTTTAAAAACAAAAAGTTGAAATTACCAAAGAAGTACAAGCAGTTTGACAGAAAGCAAGTCAAACCTTGAACGTAAAACAAGCGCAAGGTGCATATCTCTAGCAGGAAAGGTGGCACAATCACACCACAAAAGATTTGCAATAGTGTCGTTGTTTATTGGACACAGTGTTGTGTCACAAAACATTTTACTTTTTTATTTATTTTACTTCATTTATACCCTGCCTTTCTCCCTAATGTGGACCCAAAGAGGCTCACATCGTCCTCCGCTCCTCCATTTTATCCTCACAACAATCCTGTGAAGTAGGTTAGGCTAAGAGTGTGTGACTGGCTCAAGGTCACCCAGCAAGCCTCCTTGGCATTGTGGGGATTGGAATCTGGGTTTCCTAGCCTAACATTCTAACTACTACACTGCTTAGGACCAATTCACACATTACATTTTGTTTCAGGCACACAGCCAGTGTGGCGTAGTGATTAAAAATACGCTCTGGTATTTGGGCAAACTCTATAGTTTATTTGGCCTCAAAACCATAGAGTTTGCTCAAATATCACAGCACCCCCATGCAATGATGTTACTTCCAGGTGACGTCATCATGTCCGGGACATCACATGGTGATGTCTCTGCTTGGGGTGGGGCTTCCCCTGCCTGCCAGCTGGCCAGCAGCAGGCTGAAGCCCTGAAAATCGGGGGTCTCCCCAGCACCATTGGGGGAACGGCAACCCTATTCCTGGTTCAAAGCCCACTTTTTTATGTCAGTTGCTCCAAAGTGGGGTACCCCCAGGACAATTGCACAGGCATACACTGGAGCCAGGCTGCACCCCAAAACAATTTTTGGACCATGACACTCCCCCCACACTCTTGGAGACTGCCCCCTGCAAGAAGACAGAACTGAGATCCAACTGCAGCTTGGTACATTTCCACCAGTTTTTCAAAAAGAGCCTAAAAGAGGAGGGACACCAAAAAAAAGAGGACATCTGATAACCCTACCCAATCCTCAAACAGAGATTATTAAAACAATTTTTAAAAAAGAGAATAATTAACGAAACAAGAGTTAAAATACTCCGAGTCAGGGCCAATTTCTCCAAGAAGCACAGTGCCTAGGTAGAGCCCACGATACTTTTAAGGGCCCATGAAAATGTTTTAATTTCTTTTAAAATCAGAAGGGGGGGGGAATGAACTCTTAGGGTCCAGGAAAATGTTCGAATCTTTTTCTCAGATCAGAAAAACCCAACACGTTTCGGGCCCACGAAACCATCTTGGGACCCTGAGGTAAACCCGCACTCCCCCAGGGTTGCCAGCCTCCAGGTGGGGCCTGGGGATCTCCTGCTGACAGAGATCAGCTCCCCTGGAGGAAACGGCCGCTTTGGAGGGTGGAGTCTATGGCACTGGACCATGCCGAGGCCCCTCCCCTCCCCTCCCCAAACCCCGCCCTCTCCTGGCTCCGCCCCCCCCAAAGTCTCCAGGGATTCCCCAACCCAGACTTGGCAACCCTATGCTGCCCCCCCCCTTACAAAAGTCCCGTTTCCTCCCCCCACGGGATTCAAATTTATGGGGGGGGGGGGTGATTGAGATTGCTAAGGACGCACAGACACACACACACACACTCCCCCCACCTCCACCCCCCGCAGACAGAACTTCCCCCCCCCCCGTCAGTGAGGAAAGCTGAGGTGAGGGCGGGGGGGCTCATCACGCCCCCCCCAAAAAAAGTAACACTCCATTTCCCCTCACCACCGGCGGCGCCGCGGCCTCCTCTTCCTCCTCCCCGTCTTCGAGTTTTCCCGCGCGCTGGGCCTGAGGCGGAGCCGGGCGGAGGGCGGTGGCGGTGTCTGAGGCTGGGCCGGGCCTGTTGGGTCGCCGCCGCCTCCCCTCTCCTTCTCCGCCTCCTCCTCCCCGCCGGATCCTGTCACCGCCAGCCGTGCGGGGTGGGGGGGGGGCGGGCGGCTGGGCGGGCGAGGCGATGCCGGCGTCGGGGGAGAAGAAGAAGCGCCTCAGCCCGGGCGGCTGACGGCGGAGAGGCCCAGGAGCGGGACGAGGACGAGGCGCCGCCATCCCCGGGTCTCCCTCGGCCTTCTCCTCGCCTCCGTCCCGGCCCCTTTCCCTGCTCTTCGCCGGAGCCGGCTAGCCCCACTTTCCTCCCTCGAACCCTCCCCCCCCCCTTAAAAATCATCCCTGCTTCTCATCCCCACAACTCAGAATCGTCCTGGGGGGAGAGAGAAGAAGTCGCCTCTCCGGCCCCCGGGTTCCCCTTCGGGGTTTTCCTTGCTCTGTTCCCCTTCCCCTCTCCTCGCCATTGCATCGCAACCCCCTATCCAGAATTTCCTTGCAGTTTTCTGTTCTGCCTTCCCCCCCCCCCCGCCCCCCAAATCCTATTGCATCTCCTGTTCAGAATTTCCTTGCTTCCGTTCTGTGTTCCCTTCCCCTCTCTTCACCATTGCATCGCATCCCCCTATTCAGAATTTTCTGTTCCATCATCTCTCCCCCCCCCCCCCCCATCACATCTCATCTCCTATTTGGAATTTCTTAGCACACTTCTCTATCCTCTTCCCCCTCTTTAACATTGCATTGCATCTCCTATTCAGAATTTCTCGACAGTTTTCTGTTCTGTCCTCTTCCCCCTATCCCATCCCATCTCATATTCGGAATTTCCTTGCACAGTTCTCTAGTCTCTTCCCCCTCTTCACGGTTGCATCGCATCCCCTATTCAGAATTTCTTGGCAGTTTCTGTCTCTCTCTTCCCCCCCTCCCCACATTGCATCTCCTGTTCAGAATTTCCTTGCACAATTTTCTATTCACTCCTCCCATTCCATCGATTTTTTTATCTTCTATTCAGAATTTCCTTGAACGGTTTTCTGTTCTCTTCCTCCATCACATTGCATCTCCTGTTTGGAATTTCCTTGCATAATTTAATATTCTGCCCCCTCATCCCATCTCCTGTTCAGAATTTCCTTGCATCATTCTCTGCTCTCCATCCCGATCCCATTGCATTGTATCCTATCCCATCCCTTATTCCGTTAATCCTGACAGCTGCACAACACTTTAATACCCCCCCCCCCTTCTTGCCTGTCCCACTCGTTTTCTCTCTCTCCCCACCCTCCCATCTTGCAGCTGGATCCTAATCCTGTTTAGTCAGAAGTAAAATTGCATGCATTGCAATGGGGCTTCCTTCCAAGCAAGTCGACTTAGCCTCCCTCTCTTCAAATCCTCTCCCCACCCTGCTCTGATTCAGACAAATCCTTCTTTTCCTATTTTCGTTCTTCCTCCTCCTTAGTTCATCCCCCCCTTTTTAATTCCCCCTTTTAAATAAAGGATCTCCACCAGCTCCTTCTGTTCCCCTTATCAGGCCTTAACCCCCCCCCCTTTGAAAAATTCTCCTCCTTCCCTATTATGACATCTTCCTTTCTCCACTTCCCCTTCTCCCCCCCCAGCCTCTTGCTTCCTCAACCCAGCCCACTGCTGTCCATCTCCTTCCTCCTCCAGCTGTGTACTACATCCAGTCTGCCTTTGTGTCTGATGGGGAACATACTGCTCCAGCTGCTGCATGGGATGACACCTCTTTTGGGTACCCTGTTTGGGGAGGATGCCCTCAAAATGTCTCTTCTGGTGAGCAGCAGGTAAGCATTCACCTTTGGGGAGCTCCTGGCAGCCTTTATTGTGATGCCTGTGCCTTTTTTTTTTTTTTTTACCATGAAAAGGAATTTAGTTTTAACACATTTGGGGGCAGATTTCTTAAAAGTTGGGGGTGAGAACAACTGGAGCTGGGGATGCGAGGTTGTTTTTGTTCTGTTGCTTTTGGGGGGTGGGGAAAGTATCTTGCTTTGTTGTTAGTTTCTTAGACTTCAGAGTCCATTAAGCTTTTTTTGGGGGGGGGGGAAATAGCTGAAAGGAAAACTTTTTGGTAAGTCTGTTTCTGGAACGTTGGAACTAGCACTCTAGGTTCATTCAGGATGTTCTTGCTCCCCTAGGAAGTTCTGTAGGTTGATTATAAAGTGTGTGGATTCTGGGGCTCATTAAACATTTGAGATCTTTGACTGTGTTGTGAGGTCAGGGTTTGCTGGACAGCATCCACTTAAAACGCACAACTGTTGACCGGATGTAGTTAGGGGGACAGTACAAGTTATGAGGCTGTTTTGCTAGTCACGTAAATGTCTTGTGTTCAACAGAAAAAATCCGACTTTTAAGTGCACTTTGTCTTTTTGAAATGTTTAAACACGATTCCATTTACATCCAAACAAGCTTTCCAAATGTGGCCTGCTTCAAGCTCTCATTCTACTGTACACTGTGTCTGATGAAGAGAGCTTTGACTGTCAAAAGCTTATACCTTGAGACGCTTGTTGGTTTCTAAGGTGCTACCGGAAGCAATTCTAACTGATTTTTATAATTACACTTTTAATAGCTGCAATCCAAAGGACACTTTCCTAGGAGAAAGCCCCACTGAATAACATGAGACGTACTTCTGGGTAGACTTATTTAGAATGGCTCCCTGTGTGTCATGTCATAAAAGATATGTTCAGAGAATGATAAAAACCTATTTTGACGGAATACTGAGTGTTTAAAATTATTCCAGACGCCATCGATTCAAGAACCAATCTTGAGATGTATGACTATAAAGAAAACTAATTTTGGAGAAACTTCAGCGTTTTTCTTTTTGTCCTGCCCAATTTCAGTCTTGTTTTTGTTGCTGTTGAGGAGGCCTATGAAAACATAAAATAACTCCAGATGACCTGTTGGCGGTGTTTACAGTACACCAGAAAATATTTCAGGTCTCATGTTGACTTTCCTGGGTTTTTTTTTTCCTTTTTACTATGGTGTTATGTTTCAGGATAGACCAAAATACCCTTTTCTAAAAAATAAACCCAAATTATTCTTGTTTCTAGGAAGGCGCCAGCTTTTCTTGATCCTTGTACTTCATATTTTTTATACCTACATGTTAGACACAGCCGTTCCCATAGGACAGACGCTGACAGTCTTTTGGCAAAAATAATGGTGACAAAACACATGTGGATTATGTGATTTCCCACCACCACCACCACCCCATTGAGGTTTATCCTTCATTGGTTTCCATAGGTGAATATGCTTGCAAATGTCATGACTCAGATATGATTAACTGCTGTTTGATGATTCCTTAGAACTCAGTTTGTTGCATTTGAACCATTCATACAGCGTGAATAATCCCCAACAAATATGTTCCGTAAATGATCCATAAGGCCCCTTTACTGTGGTGGTGGTAAGTGCTGAAGTCACAGTTGATTTATGGCTACCCCATAGGGTTTTCAAGGCAAGAGACGTTCAGAGGTAATTTGCCGTTGCCTGTCTCCGTGTCACGACTCTGGTATTCCTTGGAGTTCTCCCATCCAAGTACTGACCACAGCCGATCCTGCTTCGCTTCTGAAATCTGGCAAGATCCTTTACTGTAGCCTTTACATAATCTGCAATAATCAAAGGACACTATACATTCCTACGTTGGACAGTTGCTTACTGGTTAATTGTTCTCTCCTCTTGTGTAATTCCCTTTGCAAGAGATTATTTAGCTGCACACAGTTCTTTACCGAATTGTGATCGCTGAAGGAGGGTTTTCATTTCAGTTTGTTTCAAAATATAAAATTAAAAAGTGTCTTTTGTATTGCTCTTATAAGGAGCGGGAACTCTGGCACAAAGATACAAAATAGCTTAACAGAGAAGAATTTTATATTAACCTTTCTGCTATTGAGGCTAATTTTTAATCAGTTTTTTAAAAATGAAACTTGCAGCCAGTTTTCACAATTATTTAATATGGTATATGCACAGTACCATTAATAGAATTTTCATAAGATTCTTTGTAGAGTGGAAGGCTTTGTGACAGATAATCTCCTGGTAACTGATTTGGTCTTTGTGAGGCAATCTGAGAAAGGGCTCTCACCTGGACTGTAGAGGGAGAAATTGCTGACAGATGCCTCAGAAGAACAGTGGTACCCCAGTTTGTGATGGTTTGGTCTGTGAAGTGTTACTAGGACAATCTGGGGTGATGGATATCAACTGTAGTGTTCATGAATCCAGAGGAACTGGCTGGCCACTGTGTGAGACAGGATGCAGGACTAGGTGGACCACTGCTCTGATCCAGCAGGGCTCTTCTGATGTTCTTATGAAGGCCTTGCCCTCTCTACCCTCTTGTTGGCCCTCCAGAGGAACTGGTTGGCCCCTGTGTGAGACAGGATGCTGGACTAGGTGGACCACTGCTCTGATCCAGCAGGGCTCTTCTGATGTTCTTATGAAGGCCTCGGCCTCTACCCTCTTGTTGGCCCTCCAGAGGAACTGGTTGGCCACTGTGTGAGACAGGATGCTGGACTAGGTGGACCACTGGTCTGATCCAGCAGGGCTCTTCTGATGTCCTTATGAAGGCCTCACCCTCTACCCTCTTGTTGGCCCTCCAGAGGAACTGGTTGGCCACTGTGTGAGACAGGATGCTGGACTAGGTGGACCACTGCTCTAATCCAGCAGGGCTCTTCTGATGTTCTTATGAAGGCCTCGGCCTCTCTGCCCTGTTGTTGGCCCTCCAGAGGAACTGGTTGGGCATTGTGTGAGACAGGATGCTGGACTAGGTGGACCACTGCTCTGATCCAGCAGGGCTCTTCTTATGTCTGTGGGAAACAAGAAATTGTTTTCATCGCTGTCATGGACATATAACTGGGAAGGGGAGTTCTCCCTTCAGGAAACTGGATTATTAAAGATTCCATAGTCTCTCACTATCATATAATTTAGCCCAGAAGAACACCTTACACTTTAAGTTCAGGTGAAACACATGAAACTGCCTTCTACTTAATCAGACTCTTGGTCGATCAATTTCAGTATTGTCTCATCGGACTGGCATTGGTTCTTTGGGGTCTCAGGCAGAGAGGTCTTTCACATCACATCTTGGTTCTTTTTAACTGGAAATGCCAGGGATTGAACCTGGGGCAATTTGCATGCCAAGCAGAGGCTCTTTCACTAAGTTGTGGCCCCAGATATTTTACATAGGCCAGAGTCTGGATTTCAGTCTTCACTGATCTCCTGCTCCTTCAGGGTTTGGTGTGATGTAGGATCAGCTGTATGTAAAATTAGCGAGTCCATACCTTCTGTCATCCCCATAAAAGGAAGAATGGTGGGCGGAAAGTGCTGTCAAGTTGCAGCTGATTCGCAGTGACCCTGTAGGGTTTTCAAGGCAAGAGACTTTTCAGAGATGGTTTGCCATTGCCTGCCTCTACGTCATAACCCTGGTATACCTTGGTGGCCTCTCATCCAAATACTGACCAGGGCTGATCCTGCTTAGCTTCTGAGATGTGATGAGATCAGGCTAGCCTGGGCTGTCCAGGTCAGGGTTTGGAAAAAGTACAGAGTCAGTAATTTTTCAGTGCAATGAAAGGGACCAATGTTGTGCACACTCCCTAAGAGGAGAGCTTGGTGACATTTATTAAAGGTGTAGGAAGCGGAAGAGATGATCCTGTATGTTAAGCAACAATGGATGACTGTGCCATCAGACTCCTCCAGAGAGGCTTTCGTGCTGCCGATGACTTGTGGCAGAATTATAGGGCTCAAAAGGAACCCTGCGTTTTATTGTCAGTGCGTGGAAGCTGGCTGCATGTTTTAAGTGTTTTTGTCAAATGCAAAATGCTTTTAAAATGCCTTCGGCTTACTTTGCTGTTGCTAATGTGTAAGTGGTACGTGAAGCGCTGAGTATCCTTTTCTGCTCAAGCTCTCTGCCTGTGCCACATCTGCTCCATTTCTGTGAAAATAAAGCTCACGTAGCTGATTCATGCAGCTGACTTACCAAACCGCTCTCTCCATTAACATTTCCCTCTGGGTAAAAATATACTTAATATCTATGCCGCCTTTCATTTTTTATCTGGATGGTTGGCATTAGTGGACATAAGGCTACGTGTGTTTGTGTGTGTGCAGATAAAAATGAAAGCTGGCATAAATACACACGCACACACACACAGAAAAAGGGGAACAAACTAAGGCATAGTATTAAACAAGTCTGTAGGGCTGGCGTGAATCCAGTTTGTGTGCATGTTCCTCTAAACCGAACTTGACTGGGAATTATCTGTCTTCCAGCTGTGTTCTTAAAACATAAATGGGCTTGCTTTAAGTTGCTAAGGTAATATCGGCAATCATGTTTATAGGTGTTATATTTTCATATTCTGTACCATGGACTTTTTAAAATTTTAATTTATTCTTTCTCCTCAGTAGCTCTCAAAATGGGGCATGTTAGACCACACTTTGCATATATAGCCCCTTTCTTCACTGATTGAAAAGGAAGTGAGAATGTCTGAGAAATCAGTATTATATGCCCTCGGGGAAATGGGGCAGAGAGAGAGACTGGGTGTCGTGCTGTAGCAATATTATGGTGGTGACTATAATAATGAGAATGGATTAATTAAATGAGAGAAGGACCAAGAACCTAATTCTTTTATCTCCAGTGTTGGTTTAATAAAAAAAGGAAAAGGTTGCTAAGAGATGAGACATTGGACACTTTTGGTGAAGATCTTTCAAAAAGTCAGTCGGAAAGCACTAGTGTTTTTGGTCATCTCTGAGGATCTAAAACATAGACAAGGTCCTTCCTATTTACTGGTGGGGGCGGGCGGAATTAAAATTTGAGATTTAAATGTGGGAAAGAATTTGGTTTCTAATTTCTCCAAAAATCTGCAAAAAGGGGAGTTTATTTACTTATTTAGAATATTTCTGTGCCAGCTCTTCAGAGTCCAGACTTTTCAGAGTTAAATAACACCTATTCATTGAACAACCTTTATGGGGCATAAGATGTTTTGAAATTAGTTTTCATTTATGGTCCACTTCACTCAGAGGCTTTCAATGGAAAACTGGGTGTTTATATTTAATAAACTTGGCTATCTTGGCTGTCACTGAGTAGTATTACGAGTGTGAGGGCGATCTGGCTGCGACATCTGTCACCCCACTGATCGCCAGGATTGATTCGGCTGATCTAACTGGCTAGGCAGGTGTCCCCTACCTCCCTCACAGCTCCACATGCATCCCTCCCGAAGCTGCGCGCTCGGTCAAAAAGGACAACCATCCCAGATAGGAGTGTATCGTTCTTTGGTCAAGGGTACTATGAATCCTATTTTGGAGATGTCTTGGACCTCAGTAGTATTTAACATTGTGGATCGGTGTCCCCAATCTTTTTGGTCCTGTGGGCGCCATTAGAATTTTTTCAGGCTGGTGACCGCCACCGCAAAGAAGGCTGGCACTGGAGGTGGAGCCAGTCTCAAAATGGCTGACACAGGGGGCAAGGCGAAATGGAATACCACCCTCTTCCTGGGAAAAAGGAAAACCTGGAGGTGGAATAGAACCACACATTGACCGAGACAAGGCCAGGGGCTTACCCTTTTGCTTGAAAGAGGGCAGACAGTAAAATCATAGAATCACAGCATTGGAAGAGGCCATACAGGCCATCTAGTCCAACCCCCTGCTCAGTGCAGGATCAGCCTAGAGTATCCCTGACAAGTGTTTGTCCAGCCGCTGCTTAAAGACTGCCAGTGAGGGGGA
Organism: Lepidodactylus listeri; assembly: GCA_029233225.1. Taxonomy (NCBI): domain Eukaryota; kingdom Metazoa; phylum Chordata; class Lepidosauria; order Squamata; family Gekkonidae; genus Lepidodactylus; species Lepidodactylus listeri. The sequence goes on along the minus strand of JARCFY010000011.1, from coordinate 96,054,373 downwards.
GCTCACCACCTCCCAAGGCAGCTGATTGCTGCCTTAATAAGTCCTGCCTTACAGTGGCTCCTCCCTTTTTCTGAAAAGCCCAGTGGGCGCCAAGGGAAGTGCTGATACGCACCATGGCATCCTCAGACACCACTTGGGGAGACCCTGTGGTAGATCATTACACCTTTCAGACTTCCTGTGGGAATCAGCGTGAACAGGTCATTTTAAAGTAATACTTCAGTGTTCCATCAATTGATGACCCAGTTTCAAAGCCTTGTTTTGCTTCTGGATCTGGGCATATTGTCAGAAGTCCTGTTGGCAATACTGTCCAAGAGCAAATTCCATCCATCCTGCAGGGAGGATTTGGCAGCATTCCTAGACATTTGTAGCTTGACTCTCTACACTCAAACTCATTTGTTATGAGGGCCAGATCTGATATAATTGTCACTTTGTCGGGCCGGGCTATGCATGCCATAAAACGGGACGCCAGGTACTAGAGATATAAGCTTTATAAAGGACACAGGCAAACGCAACTAGCAATATTATTTTTTTACTCAGAATTCAAACATGCTTAAAACATTAATGCTCTTACAGTATTTCCTTGAAGTATCTCCCTGATGCCCACCCTCGCACTTCCACCACCCGTTACGCACTAGGACTGGAACAGGATACAGGGACATAAGGCACAGCCTCTGTCAGCTGCCAATAAAAATAATGACCAGTTGCTCACTGGCTGGCTAAGAGCCCTGGATGGGCTGCTTCTGGCCCACGGGCTGTATGTTTGACACCCCTGAACATGAGAACATCAGAAGAGCCCTGCTAGATCAAACCAATAGTCCATCTAGTCCAGTGTTCTGTCTCACACAGTGGCCAACCAGTTCCTCTGGGCAGCCAACGACAAGGCATAGAGGCCGAGGCTTTCCCCTGATGTTGCCTCCTAGCTCTGGGATTCCGAGGTTGACTGCCTCTGATTGTGGAAGTTCCCCTCAGCCACCATGGCTAGTAGCTATTGATAGACTTATCCTCCATGAATCTGTCTAATCTCCCTTTTAAAGCTGTTTATTCCTGTGGCCATCATGACATCCTCTGGCAGCAAAGTCCACACATTAATTGCTCTCTGTGTAAAGTAGTATTTCTGCCAATCAGCCTTATTGGATGCCCTGGAGTTCTAGTATGGGGCCACTCTACAAGGAGTGCTGGCATGGAATGAACTGGTCTTGTCCTGTTCTGCTCATAGGACACTCATTTTCCCCTAAACTGTGCTGCCTGCCAGATGGCTTCCAGACTGAAGTCAGATTTTGACTGCTAAAGTCCTGGACGGCCAAGTTCAGTTTACAGAGTTCCAGCATCTCTTGAGAACCATGCAAGAAGCCCAGCCTTTTCCATTGCAGCCTTCCCAGTAAAGCTTGGCTAATAAGTCTGTTGTCTTTTAAAAGACAATTAAAATGAAGACTTTCTTGTTTTGGGTTGTTTTTTTTAAGTGCACGGACTTTAATCGGGGAGAACCAGGTTTGATTCCCCACTCTTCCACTTGCACCTGCTGGATGACCTTGGGCAAGCCATTCTTGAAAAAGAGCAGTTTCTGTCAGAGCTCTCTCAGCCCCACCTGCCTCACAAGGGTGTCTGTTGTGCGGAGGGGAAGGGAAAGACATTTGTAAGCCGCTCTGAGACTCCAAGTGATGGGCGGGGTATAAATCCAATCTCCTCTTCTTCTTAAAAATATATATTGCAGGGGGTCCCCAACCTTTTAGAGCCTGTGGGAACATTTGGAATTCTGACACGACGTGGTGGTCACAGCAACAGAATGGCTGCCACAAAATGGCTGCTGCAGGAGGCAGAACCATCAAGAAAGTGACTGCGACAGCTTAACTTCAGTAACACGGTGCAGATCCTTGTGCTGTGGTGGCAACTGCTGCTAAAGCAACATTTAAAAAAAAATCTGCACAGCCAATCAAATCTCCAGTAATCGATCAGAAGCCTTCCTGGACAAAGGCCCCACCTGACCATCACACACTTCCCATAAACCCTTGGCAGGTGCTAGAAAAGCTGTTGGCGGGTGCCCATCTCATTGGGAACCCCTGATTGTATACTGTTTGGACCAGTGGTCCCCAGTGTGGAGCCTCTGGAAACCGTGGTGCCCGCCAATACCTTTCCTGGTGCCTGCCAATTGATTTTAGAAAGTTGGTGGGGTTAGCAGTGGTTCTAATTGGCCATTGGAGATCTTCCAGGTTACTGTTTCTTGGTAGTGGAAAGTGCCATCAAGTCACAGCTGACTCATGGGGACCCTGTAGGGTTTTCATGGCAAAGAGACATTCAGAGGTGGTTTGCCATTGCCTGCCTCTGCATAGCGACTCTGGAAGTTCCTAGTGGTCTCCCATCCAAATACTAACCAGGGCTGGCCCTGCTTAACTTCCGAGAACTGATGAGACTGGGCTAACCTGGGCCATCCAGGCCGTGGGGGGAGGGGGGGTGTTTCTTAGCTAGTTCAATATGAATACTTACATGTATGTAAGAAAATATTTTTAAGCAACATGTTCTTTTTTAAAAGCATCCTGCGAAGAAGAAGAAGAAGAGATTGGATTTATATCCCACCCTTCACTCACTTGGAGTCTCAGAGCGGCTTACAAACTCCTTTCCCTTCCCCTCCCTACAACAGACACCCTGTGAGGTAGGTGGGGCTGAGAGAGCTCTGAGACCACTGTCCTTGAGAGAACAGCTGGTACAGAGCTATGGCTTGCCCAAGGTCATCCAGCAGGTGCAAGTGGAGGAGCAGGGAATCAAACCCGGTTCTCCCAGATTAGAAGAAGAAGAAGAAGAGATTGGATTTATACCCCGCCCTCCACTCCCCAAGGGAGTCTCAGAGCAGCTTACAAACTCCTTTCCCTTCCCCTCCCCACAACAGACACCCTGTGAGGTAGGTGGGGCTGAGAGAGCTCTCTCCCAAGCTGTCCTTGAGGGAACAGCTGGTACAGAGCTATGGCTTGCCCAAGGTCATCCAGCCCAGGTGCAAGTGGAGGAGTGGGGAATCAAACCCGGTTCTCCCAGATTAGAGTCCGCGCACTTAACCACTACACCAAACTGGCTCTCAAAACAGAGCTTCTGCCTAAAATGCGGAAGAGCTACAGTACAGTACATAGCATTACATAGATAGCTTCACCTTGTGTGACACTCATTTTGTAGTTGAGCACCCACCACCCTGTGTCCGATATCCAAAGGTGCCGCTAGCTCAAAACATCTGGCACCAGTGTTCCCTCTAAGCTGAGTTAGTGTGAGCTAGCTCACAGTTTTTTAGCCTCCAGCTGACATCTTTTTGTCTTAGCTCAGGTAGGATGGCTCCAGAGCAAACTAATTTTTGCAGTAGCCAAATTGCTTGCTCACAGGAATGCAAGTAGCTCACAAAATAGAATTTTTGCTCACAAGAGTCCACAGCTTAGAGGGAGCATTGGCTGGCACCCCTGCACTGGGCTGTTAATAGTTTTTTTCTTTTATAATCTACCATGCACTGTCTTTCCTTAAAGGCAGTGCAGAAGTGTCTAAATAGTAAATAGTAGAAATATTTGTTCAAAAATGGATCAAAGGTTCAGATATTTAACACACAATAAAAACAGTACTTTACCAATTGAGTCTTCTAAATATAATTCCCTGCAACCAGTAAGTCGGCAGTTCTGAGAGTCACGGCTATGTAAAGCAAACCGTGGCATCCGCCAAGCATGTGTTAAATCTTGGGGAAAGGCTTAATTTCTTTTTAATTCTCTTTTCCCCTCTGCAGGAGATAAAAAAGCACTTCCATTCATCACGGTCTTTTAAAATTGCCCTTAGTAAAGGAACTGGCTTTTATATAATCCTCTTCAGGACGTGAAGTCCTAGATCGCTCATACGCCTTTGGGGAGGTTTTTGCTCCCCCAACTGCATTTATGATAAGCCAGTGACAACAGTGTGAAGAGATTCCCAGTCTGTGACTTATGTATTTTTAATTAATTCCCATCTTAAAAGTGACCTGAAAGTGTCAGTGCAGTGCAGCATCTCTGAACGTCATGCTTAAACGAACTAATATTGAACAAGAATAACATGAATCTTTAAGCGTGTGATGTTTCTTGACCTACTTTTGATCACTTCTGGGGCTTTTGCTCTTGAGTGCCTTGCTGGCATGAATATACAGCATTTGTTCCAGGGAGAAGCAAAGCAAAATCTCTTCTAGTGCACAGCCAGAAAAATACTATGTTTATTAGGAGCAGCCAGTATTCACTAGGTGGGGAGTGAGCTTGCAAGTAGTATACAAATTTAAGGGTGTTTTTTTTTAATTGAAGAAGAGTTGGTTTTTATACCCAGCTTTTCTCTACCTTAAGGAGTCTCAAGGTGGTTTACAATCACCTGCCCTTCCTCTCCTTACAACAGGCACCTTGTGAGGTAGGTGGGGCTGAGAGAGTTCTGAGAGAATGGTGATTGGCCCAAGGTCACCCAGCAGGCTTCATATGGAGGAGGAGTGGGGAATCAAACCCGGCTGTCCAGATTAGAATTTGCAGCTCTTAACCACTACACCATGCTGACGCTCAACTGAAGAGGGAAAGATGTTTCTGGGAGGAGGCAGTTTGTTTCAAATGATTGTGGAAGGAGCTCTTTTTAAGCTAAGTAGGTTATTTTGTTTATCTGTTTACATAATTTGTACTCCGGATTGTGAAGACTGTGCCTTTTGTGATACAGAACACCAGTGACCCCAAAATCTAGCAGAGTCGGCCCTGGTTAGTACTTGGATGGGAAACCACAAAGGAAGTACAGGGTTGCTACGTGGGGGCAGGCGAGGGCAAGCCAGTGGGCAGTAGATTCAGGGTGGACAAAAGGGAATATTTCTTTAGACAGCAAGTGAGTAAAATGTGGAATTTGCTGCCGAAGGATGTAGTGATGGCCATAGGCTTAGACAGTTGTAAAAGGGGATTAGATAGATTCATGAAAGATAGGTCTATCAGTGGCTGCTAGCCATGGTGACTAAAGAAAACCTCCACAGGCAGTCATCCTCTGAATCTCAGTGCCAGGTAGCAACATCAGGAGAAGGACACAGCCTGTCTGCTCTGTTGTTGGACCTCCAGAGGAACTGGTTGGCCACTGTGTGAGATGGGATGCTTTACTAGATGGACTACTGGTCTGATCGAGCAAGGCTCTTCTTACGTTCTAATGAAGGCCTCAGCCTCTATGCCCTGTTGGCCCTCCAGAGGAACTGGTTGGCCACAGCATGATACAGGATGCTGGAGTAGATGGACCACTGGTCTGACCCAGCAGGGCTCTTCTTATGTTCACCTCTGTTCATCTCTTGCCTTGAAAACCCTATGGGGTCTCTATGATTCCACTGCGACTTGATGGCACTCCCCACTACCAGAGAGAAATGATATGGCCAGTTACTGCCCAGTCTACAGAGAGTAAGCGACAGAGCTAAAAACCCTGAGCAAGCCCTCTGCCTTTGGGACCGTAACAGACTCCCTGATTAGAGCCAGGGTTTGGAGTTGGCAATAGGGAGAATGTGCTGGAGTGTTAAGAGGATTTCACCCTGGGGAAAAAAGAGATAGTGAAATTAAGAAAAGGTGAGAAGTGTTCTGAGGAGTCCTTCAATAGTTATTTGTTTCTTTTAAAATGTGGGAAATAAATGGCAGTAAGTGTTTTGTGACAGCATTTATAGCTCCAAAAGACACTCAGGCATTTCATGAATGCCCTGTCAATGTGAGCTAGTTATAATTTACATTGGGGTTCCTTTAGTGAACAGTAGTGTGATCAGAGCCCTGACCTCCAGGGGCCATTTCAAGCAGGAACACGCAGGAACACCGTTCCGGGAGTCACAAGCCCAGGAGCGGGCACATATGGTGATGCGCTGTGGAAAAAAGCAAAAGCAAACTAACTTGATGTGTATTTTCATGCTTGTTGTAGGGTAGCTTCCCTGCAAGAGCAAAGGAAACCTAAAGTGTCTTCAGTCAAAGTGTAAAGCTGGCTCGCCAGCTCTGAGTTGGGAAAGACCTGGAGATTTTTGGGGTGGAACCTAAGCGGTGGGTGTTGCCTTCTGACACACTTCCGATGCTGTCAGGGGGTGTGGCATATGCAAATAAATTATGCTAATGAGCACCTCCTTTTCTACGAAATGACCCCTGCTGACCTCTATGGCCCAATCTTGTCAGAGCTCAGAAGCCAAGCAGAGTCAGCCCTGGTTAGAACTTAGATGGGAGACCACCAAGGAAGTCCAGGGTCACTATGCAGAGGCAGGCAATGGCAGACTACCTCTGTATGTCTTTGACCTGGATGGCCCAGGCCAGCCCGATCTCATCAGATCTCGGAAGCTAAGCAGGGTCAGCCCTGGTTAGTAATTGGATGGGAGACCACCAAGGAAGTCCAGGCTCATGATGCAGAGGCAGGCAATGGCAAACCACCTCTCAGTGTCTCCTGCCTAGAAAACCCTGCGGGCTTGCCATAAGTCAGCCGTGACTTGAGGGCACTTTGCACATGCACAGAGGGTGATCGGATGGCTAAATCTAGAAAGTTGACCCCGTCATGTATTAGTCAACGTACTGACTTCTTTATTGGGTCAAGGGGATGCTGTGCTTGATCTGAGACTTGAGCTAATTACAAAAAAACAAACTACAGTCTTTTAACTGTCCTTACAAAGTGCTAACATTAACTTCTTTTTAAAAATGTAAGATTTATCTAATTGAATGATTCAACTTGAAGAACTCTTCGCTGCAGTTTCCAACCAGACTCAGCTTGCAGTTGCGAAGTTTGCTTTAAAAAACAGAAATAAAAGCAAAGCCCCCAGCAACTACTCACAACCAGCATTGGTTTACAAAGGCAGTTGTGCAAGGTAAGGCCGCAGGCCATTTGGTCCTATTTTCAGAGGCCTTTATAGGGATCTTTTTGGTTGAAAGATGCAATTTTGGCAGGGTGACCACTGGGGGAAAGCTCTGCCATGAAGCTAGCTCTCCTCCCCATTTGCTGCAGGGCTGAGGGGTAAGCAACCCGCCGACATGCTGACACCTTTCCCGGCACCGGCCGTGTGTTCTTATAAAGTAGGTTTGGCCCAGTGGGGTTTGTGCCCAGCGAGGCTTCTGACTGGCCACTGGAGGTGTGACTGGCCATGCAGATTTTTAAAAACATTGGTTTGGCAGTAGCTGCCAAAGGATCTTCGCTGTGAGACTGACGGGAAGCTGCAGCAGCCATTTTGTGACTGGCTCCACCTCCTGTGGCAGCCATTTTGTGGCCACACCCAGCATACTGTGTCAGAATTCCTAAGGTGCCCGCGGGGTCACAAAGACTGGGGACCCCTGTCTTAACTCATTCAAAAAAGGGAAGGCCCCGCCTTACATCAGTGGCATTCTAGGCTCTTCATAGGATTTGACGCAACGAAATAGTAGATTGTCGATTGACAAGTGAACAGTCCTTGGGCCTCCCCAGTTCTATAAGTAGTGCCAAAATACAGCACAAGAAGGTGTTTGGCTTCCAAAGCTTTGCATGGGAACGGTTGTTTGGCAGAGATATTTATAAAGTGATGTGTTCAACAAGATCTCCAACATATTCTGATATTCCACATCTCATTTCGCCGCCAGTAGTTCCCCGTGAGTGCTGTTAATTATCACAAAAGACAAAAGGTCATACTTCATTACCCAATGAGTAATTAAATTGTGGGATTCATTGGCAGTGCAGTGATGGCCATGAGCATAGGTAGCTTAGAGAGCCAGTTTGGTTGTAATGGTTAGGTGCACAGGCACTAATCTGGGAGAACAGATTCCCCACTCCTCCATATGCAGCTGCTGGTGTGGCCTTGGGTCAGTCACAGTTCTCTCAAGAGCTTTCTCAGCCCAACCTACCTCACAGGGTGTCTGTTGTGGGGAGAGGGAGGGAAGGAGATTGTAAGCCACTCTGAGACTCCAAGTGAAGGGTGGGGTATAAATCCAATCTCCTCCTCCTCTTCTTTTTCTTCTTCTTCTTGGATTAGGCAGGTTTATGGAGGAGAGGGCCATCAATGACTTCTAACCACAAGTAAGTAAAGGGAACATCCACACTCAGAGGCAGTAAACCTCTGAATCCCAGTGCTAGGAGGTTGCAGAACCAAGGGCCTCTGTGCCTTGTTAGTTAGGTTTGTCTGTTTATAGTATAATTTTTATAGTTGACCTTTCTCACGGAGACTTAAGGTGGATTACACAGTGTTTCATTCAACACAGTCAACAGGATGGGACATCCAGTAAGCAGTGCAATAGGATTTGGATAGGAGAGGCCAGTCAGTCTGACGTCAATACCAGGTAAGTTGGTGGAAACTGCTATTAAGGAAAGAATTAGCTGGCACATTGATGAACAAAATCTACTGAGGAAGACTCAGCATGGGTTCTGTAAGGGAAGACCTTGTCTCACTAACCTGTTAGTGTTCTTTGAGGGAGTGAACAAACATGTGGACGGGGGGGGGGGGGCACTCAATGAAATTGCTGAGCAGTCGGGTTAGAACGGATAAAAGGAAGTCCTTCTTCACCCAAAGAGTGATTAACACGTGGAATTCACTGCCACAGGAGGTGGTGGCGGCTACAAGCATGGACGGCTTCAAGAGGGAATTGGATAAACATCTGGAGCAGAGGTCCATCAGTGGCTATTAGCCACAAGGTCTAGATAGGAACTCTCAGTCTGGGGCAAGTGATGCTCTGTATGCTTGGTGCTGGGGGGGGGAGTGGGAGGGCTTCTGGAGTCCTGGCCCCGCTGGTGGACCTTCTCATGGCCCCTGGGTTTTGGCCACTGTGACACAGAGTGTTGGACTGGATGGGCCACTGGCCTGATCCAACATGGCTTCTCTTATGTTCATATTCTGGGGCCTTATCCTCCTTACTACTAGCCAGTCTTTTGTATTACCTATTTGAGCAATTTAGTCTGACTGTCCTGGGAATGTTTTTTGCCAGTCCTCTATGAACAGCTCTGCTCTCAAGAAGTGAGCCGTGACTCACGAAATCTCCTATCCAGCCACATATTTTGTTAGTCTTTAAGGTGCTACTGGGCTCTGGTTCTTTTCTTCTGCTACAGACAGATTAACACAGGTACCCATCTTGATCTAGCTCTGCTCCTGTTCTTTGTGAGAGCAGTTTGCATGCAGGAGGCCCTCAGAAGAATGAGCTGATAGATGTTCCATAAGCAGACTATAAAGAATGTGATAAATAAAAGACAACCAGCATTACCCCTATAGTTATTTAAGTACTACATTATATTTGCCATAGTTTTAATAAAATACTAGTGATCCCTGGTCCCAAGGACATCCAGCTGTCCTCAACCAGAGCCAGGGCTTTCTCGGCCCTGGCTCCGACCTGGTGGAACTCTCTGCCGACTTCCATCAGGGCCCTGTGGGACTTAATGCAATTCCGCAGGGCCTGCAAGGCAGAGATGTTCCGCCAGGCCTTTGGTTGAGGGCAGCAACAGTTTTCCATCACAGCTGGCACACTCTTTTCGTCTATGCTGCCCTCTTTGGCCTCCTCCTTAACCTACCTATGAGATAGAAGAACAGAACAGAGTAGGTTTTGAATCAAATTATGGATGCCATCTAGAGATTTATTAAATAAGAATAGTTGATTGTTGATTTTAATCTGTAATTTTATATTGTTTTAATCTGTTGTAAATTGCCCAAAGCCTTCTGTACTCAGGGATTGGGTGATCCAGAAATTGAATGAATGAAATTAGAAGAAACTGTGGAGAGGTTGGGATTAGGTAGCAAAAATTAGAACATCTAGTCATTAAAATACAAAGCCTTTGGGATTCTGGTTCCTCAGGTTTGGGGCTAGCTCCTAGAGCTAAAGAAAAATTTTCAAGGCCAGGACTCCACACACAAGGCAAATTGAAATGTCCTCTTGATTTGTTAAATACATTCTTCTTCCTAACTAAAGTTGAGTCCTGCCCATTTCTGTTTCTCACAGATCCATCACCGAAGTGCCTAACAGAAGCTTTCTTTGGTGAGGACCAAGACATCTGCCGTCAATAGTCCTGGGACTTTTTCAGAAGCCACCCACGTCAAAAATGGCAGAAAACAAAGAAAGGAATACTAAGAATACAGACGTGAGACCAAAAACCAGCCGGAGTAGAAGTGCGGATAGGAAGGACGGCTACGTATGGAGCAGGAAAAAGCTTTCCTGGTCCAAAAAGAGTGACAGCGGTTCTGATGCTGAAACAGCAAGTACTTCAGGGAAATCTAACTTTAGTTTGAGGAACCAGGAGCGGAAACACAGCTGTTCCTCGACGGAGCTGGACCTGGAACGGTCGTGTGGTCACAGATTCTTAGGCCGGTCTCTGAAACAGAAGCTGCAGGACGCCGTGGGCCAGTGTTTCCCTATCAAGAACTGTAGCAGCCGGCATTCTTCGGTGCTTCCGTCCAAGAGAAAAATCCATATCAGCGAGCTGATGCTGGACAAGTGTCCCTTCCCACCACGATCCGAGCTAGCTTTCCGTTGGCATTTGATCAAGCGGCACACTGCCCCCATAAAACAGAAATCAGAGAGCTGGCTCAGCGTGGCATCTTCCCACAGTGAAGGGAAGGACAGGGAAGCTGAGAGTGCGGACGGAGGAGGGTCAGCAGTTCTGCAGGCGTGCGATTTTGGCGACGGCGCTTCCTGCAGTTGCAGCCCCCAGGGCGAACCCGCCGCAGGTAGGCCAGCGAAGAACAGAGAAGAGAGCGACATGGACTCTGATGACGAAGCTGTAACGCTTTGCACCAGCTCCAGGAAGAGAAACAAGCCACGGTGGGACCCCGATGATGAGCTGCTGCAACTGGAATCGCCTCCTAAATATCACACCCAGATTGACTATGTCCACTGTCTCGTCCCTGATCTCCTCCGGATCAATAACAACCCGTGCTACTGGGGAGTGATGGATAAGTACGCCGCAGAAGCACTTCTGGACGGAAAGCCGGAAGGGACATTTTTGCTGCGAGACTCTGCCCAGGAAGATTACTTGTTCTCCGTGAGCTTCAGGCGTTACAGTCGCTCCCTGCACGCCAGGATCGAGCAGTGGAATCACAACTTCAGCTTCGATGCCCACGACCCCTGCGTCTTCCATTCCCCTGACATCACTGGGCTCTTGGAACATTACAAAGACCCCAGCTCCTGTATGTTTTTTGAACCGCTGCTCTCAACCCCCTTAAACAGGACTTTCCCCTTTTCTCTTCAACATATATGCAGGACTGTGATTTGTAACAATACGACGTATGACGGCATAGATGCCCTTCCAGTTCCTCCATCTGTGAAGTTGTATCTGAAGGAATATCACTATAAGTCAAAAGTTAGAGTCCTCAGGATCGATGTACCAGAGCAACAAACCTAAAAATTAGTTCGTTTTGCTTTTTTCTTGTTTTGTTTCTGTTCATTAGAGCATTGGAAAGTTAGAGGGTCTGTTTTTCTCGCAACCATTTTTTATTCTGGAAAAAATGTTTATATTCCATACAGATCTCCACCCCGGTCTTATGATCAAAATGGGTTTTTATTCCCCTGCCCCACCAGGCAGATTAGTGAAGACACAAAGAAATCTGCGGATTCCTTGATAATAATACCTAGTTAGGGGGGTTATGGAATTTCAAGTAGGTTTTTTTAAACTTTTCACTCAAGGCTGATCTTTTAGATTTTAAGCTAAAATCCAAAACGGAATTTGTCTTTTATATACTGTGATTTATAATACGGTACAGGCATTTTTGAAACACTGTATGCAACGACTACACAAGAGCGACCAATTTGTATTTTATACCTTTCTTTGGAAAATGAGTACTTTGTCCTCTCTATAAGAAGTAAAATTAATGTCTATTTATAATTTTGGCTGCTATTGTGTGAATTCTTAATCCCTCTCATACTTCGTAAATATCTTTATCATTTTATTATGACTGGGGCCTGCCAATCTGGTGTAGTGGTTAAGTGTGCGGACTCTAATCTGGGAGAACCGGGTTTGATTCCCAACTCTTCCACTCGCAGTTGCTGGATGACCTTGGGCAAGCCATAGTTCTGTCAGAGGTGTTCTTGAAAAGAGCAGTTTCTGTCAGAGCTCTCTCAGCCCCATCTACCTCACAGGGTGCCTGTTGTGTGGAGGGGAAGGGAAAGGCGTTTGTAAGCCGCTCTGAGACTTCGAGTGAAGGGCAGGGTATAAATCCAATCTCCTCTTCTTCTTCTGCCTGTCCTTTGAGGTTCCATGTGACCACGACCTGGTATTTCACACTGAGATTACTTGCATTTTGGATCATTTTTTCCCCTTTTAAACGTGTGCACGTGCTTACATTTTGGGATAGCTACTGAGAATCCCAAAATGATCATTTAACTGTATTAAATGCCATCACAGTGAAGTTTTTGCTTTTTGCTGTCAAGTCGTTGCTGACTTATGATGACCCCATGGAGTTTTCAAGGCGAGAGAGATTCAGAAGTGGTTTGCCATTGTCTTCCTCTGTGCAGCAACCCTGGACTTCCTTGGTGGTCGCCCATCCAATTACTAACCGGGTCTGACCCTGCTTAGCTTCTGAGATCTGATGAGAATTGGGCTAGCCTGGGCCATCCAGTCAGGTTACTAAGGCTGTGGTCACACACACTAAATAATCCACTTTCAGTGCGCTTTCCCACTGGATTTTGCCAGTTCACACAGTAAATGAATTAATTATGGCATTGTGCGTAGAATAGCCAGGAGAGCCTAAGATTGGCAGCCGGAAGTTCTAGCTCTTTAGCATTATGCACCACTAGGTGGCATGCTAGACTTGTTTATTTAAGGCAAGCGATGTTTCAGAGATGGTTTGCCGCGGCCTGCCTCTGCATCACGATCCTGTGTCATGAGCTTCCGAGATCTGACGGGATCGGGCTAGCCTGGGCTATCCAGGTCAGGGGCACCGTAAAGTTAGTACCTGTTTTGCCCGGAACTAACAGTGCAATCCTGAGGAGAGTTATAGCCATTGAAGTCAGTAGGCTTGGAAGGCTGTAATTCCGTTTTGGATTGTGCCACAAGACCTGGAGCTTTCGACCAGATAGGCACTGAGGTTGTACACGCAAACTGCATGTTCTAATTCCACGTGTTCTAGTGCAACAAAGGTTCAAATCAGCTGGGGGAGCCCTAAGTTAATCAATTTATTTATTTATTTATTTCTTGAATTTATATCCTGCTCTCCCCACCAAAGGTAGGCTCAGAGCGGCTCACAACACAGGTTAAAATTACAATCCATTTAAAATAAACATTCATTAAGCATTAAAATACTATCCATACATCCTACACAAGATTGGCGGCATTTCAGTTCTACCCACAGGTGGATCCGAGCAGCATTCCTATAAGGTCCCTGTGTGACCACACACCGGTTGGCAGATGGAATTGCCGACAGATGGGACTGGCAGATGGAGCTGGGGCCAGGGCTGAGATGTTTACCCTGGGCGGCCCCTACCTAAAGGCCTGGTGGAAGAGCTCCGTTTTACAGGCCCTGCGGAACTGCATCAAATCCCACAGGGCCCTGATGTTCTCCGGGAGCTCATTCCACCAGTGCGGGGCCACCACTGAAAAAGCCCTGGCCCGTGTTGTTGCCAGCCGCGCCTCCTTCAGTCCAGGCAGGACCAGTCGGTTTTGGGACCCAGACCGTACTGCTCGCTGGGGAACATGTGGAGAGAGACGCAACACAAGTCATCACTTCCATAGATCCTGGGCTGTCACACACACCCCGCGCGCAAACACTTTTTTCCTACCCAAGTAAGGCGAGTCTTTCCCCAGATGTAACCTTTCTCTCCTAAATCATGCCCGTTTTGTTCCTCACACCCCAAATTAAACCTTGCTGCCCGCCTCTTGCGGTTTGTTGAAACTTGGTTCTTCTTAGTCAGAAAATTTCTCTCATGGCTCAACGGCTGTTCAAAATCCCTAACAACAATACTGACTCAAAGGCACGGATGGGGCCTGCCATGACTATTTCATCAAGTCCCGATTTGTTTATTTAAATTAGGCGATGAAACAACCCGGATCAGAAGCTGCAGCCAGTAAAGAACAGTTTTAAAACCATTAACGGCAGCAGTTCAGTCAAGACAATCTTGGGCTGCCGAAGGAATACGAGCAACAAACTGAAGGAGGACACACTCCAATTAAGCCCAGTGGATTAAATAAACTTCAACAAGCCACGGAGGCCTAGGCAAAACAAAGAAGTTTTAACCTGGTGCCTAAAGGATTTGCTGTCAGTCAGGGAAGGGTGGTCCACAGATGAGGTGCTACAACAAAATAGTAGTTCCTGGGCGTAGTTCCTAGATGAAAATTGTAGTTCCTGCGCTGACTTAATATGGGGGAGAGAGTCTTATAGAGCCCTAAGTGGACTGGGACCAACTCTTTGAATTGAATCTAAAAGCTGATTGGTAGTCTATGAAAGTTCATATAGTACCATCAATTTACATTACCTGGTTGCCTCATTTTGAACTATTAGAACTAACCCAAATTGTCTTCCCTCCGGATGGCCTAGGCCAGGGGTGGGCAAACTGTGGCTCGGGAGCCGCATGCGGCTCTTTCACATATATTATGTGGCTCCTCGCAGGGCGGCTGGGGAAGCTAAATATCATTAGCAAACAAATATCATTGGACAAATTAATATCATTATCAATATCTGCTTTTACCCCTTTTGTTATTATTTTTGGCAGTATCATTTAATGTTAATAAAAAGCAAATTTGCTTATTTTTCAATAAAAGCAGGTAGTATTTGTTCATGTCTTGTGGCTCTCAAACATCTGATGTTCATTCTATGCGGCTCTTACGTTTAGCAAGTTTGGCCATCCCTGTTCTAGGTGGCTCTTACGCTGAGCAAGTTTGCCCACCCCTGGCCTAGGCTAACCTGATTACCTCAGTTCTCGGAAGCTGAGCAGGGTCAGACCTGGTTAGAATTTGAAGGGGAGACGCGCCAAGGAAGTCTGGGGTTGCTATACAGAGGCAGACAATTGCAAGGCACCTCTGAACATCTCTTGCCTTGAAAACCTTACACGGTTGTCATAAATCAGCTGCAAACCTGACAGCACTTTTCAGTACCACCGAGTGTCTTCAAAGGCAGCCCCAGGTAGAATGCATGGCAGTACTCCAGCCTGGAGGTGCTTGGAGCATGGGGAGCCACAGCCCAACCCCTGCTTTCCAAGAAATGGCTACAGCTGTGTGCAACAGGTGACATGTCAGTATCCACCTGAAGGCAAGGTTCCCCCAAGCTGTGTTTTCTATGGTGGGGTGTGGCTTCCTCACCCAGAATAGGCTGAATCCCTGCTCCTCACCTGTCCCCACTACCCTGGATCTGGATAGCCCAGGCTAGGCCAATCCCGTCAGATCTCGGAAGCTAAGCAGGGCCAACCCTGGCAAGCACCTGGAAGGGCAACCTCCAAGGAATACCAGGGCTGTTACGCCGAGGCATGGCCATGGCAAACCACCTCTGAAACATCTCTTGCCTTAAAAAAAAAAAAACCCAGTCTAGGGCCGAGGACAGACTGGCAATCTGAAGCGGGGCAGGCACGCTTCGCAAACGGAGGAAAGGAGCACGTTCAGACATGCGCATCTGCCCGTCGGCTCCGTTGCGTACTTACCCGTCTCCCAGCCGCTTTCCTTCCGCTTTACCCGGACACCGGTTTTTCCCGGTGTTCAGGGGCCTTCCTCCGCATGCCTCCCGCTTCCAAACAGTGTGAACTGGAAGAAGCGGGAGGCATCCGGAGGAAGTGTGAACGCACCGGCAAAAAGTTTTGCGCATATGCGCGTATGCGCATATGCGAAAAACATCAAAGGAAAACAAAAAAAAGTGCAGTGGCACGCGTGAGCCGCGCGCGCTGGCTATGCGGCAGTCTGAACTCTCCGTGGCAGTCTGAACGCTCCGTATCGCCGCTGATCCGCATTGCTCTGGCCAGTGTGAACGGCCAGCTCCGTGAGTTTTTTCCCCCGCTCCAGTTCCCTCCGCTTTGCCTCCGCTTCAGATTGCCAGTCTGTCCTCGGCCTAGGTCACCACCTGGTGAGGCATGCTAAAAGAACTAGAATTTCTGGCTGCCGGATAATTGTAGGATCTCCTGGCTATTCTATGTACAATGCCATACGATAATTATTGATTACTTGCCCCCACTGATGTGTTCCTTTGGCAGGGGCTGTGGCTCTGTGGAGGAGCCTCTACTTGGCATGCAGAAGGTCCCAGGTTCAATCCTCAGCCTCCGGTTAAGAGGACAAGGCAGGAGGCGACGGGAAAGACCTTTCTCTGACAGGCCCTGGAGAGCCACTTCCAGTCTAAGAAGACCAACCTGAACCTTGACGGAGTGATGGTCTGATTCAGTATAGAGAGCCAGCATGGTGTCGTGGTTAAGAGCAGCGGAGTCTGTGATCTGGAGAACCGGGTTTGATTCCCCACTCCTCCTCCACGTGACACCTGCCGGGTGACCTCGGGCCAGTCACAGTTCTCTCAGAATTCTCTCGGCCCCACCTGCCTTACAAGGTGCCTGTTGTGGGGAGAGGAAGGGAAAGACAATTGTAAGCCACTTTGAGGCTCCTTAGGGTAGAGAAAAATGGGGTATAAAAACCTACAATAAATTTTTCTATACGGAAGCTTCATGTGTGTGTTCCAGTTTGGGGGGGGGGGGGTTCCTATCCTTTCTCAGGCATGAATCTGAACATAAAGCCCACATTGAGCTCCATCTGCACACAGGTAGAAATGCTGTCCTTGTGATAGAGGACAAGTCCCCTCAGGTCTGAAATGTAGGCTTTTCTTCTCATTTGCTATTTTAAAATTGCTTTAGAATTGCTCGGAAAGTCTCCCTGGGACAGGCTGGTAGGACATTGCCTCTGCCGCTTACATTAGCCCCTGCGTTCCATATGTGGGAATTTATGAATAGCTTCTTGGGGAATCGCCTGTTGTTCATGCATACTTTTCAGCACCGCTGCCCCATCAATCACTTTTTTTCAATTGCAGTCACCGCGTTTTATTCACAAAAAGCCTGATCTCTCTAGTTTAACAGTGACGGAGCAAAGTTTGACAGGACGGTGTTGTTGTTGTTTTTAATCCAGCTCTTTTAACAGATCCCAGGATTTCATTTTAGCCCTCACGTTTGCTTCTCTAGCCTCGAAAAAATAGATCAGGATCTACCCCCGTGGTAACTAATGCTTTTCTTCCCTTTGTATGCTGTCGTTATTTCTGACCTCATAACTGCTTTCTCTTTACATTGGCCTCTCTTTGGCGGCAATTTGTGCAGGGGATATGGAGAGAAGGTGACCCCACTTATTCCCTTGCCAGGAGAACTGCGTTTGAGGAGGACTCTGTAGTCCTCTTTCTGTTCGAAACATCGTTTTAATTAAACTGCATCCCAAGGGGCTTAATTTTTTTTTTTAATAATAAGGGACTGTTCTTGAAAATCGGCTTCCTGCTTGCAGCTCATATTTTCTGGTCTCCCAAGAGGATGAAAAAAACACTTGGACACACATGAAGCTGTTCATGCTGAATCAGACCCATGGTCCATCAAGGTAAGTATTGTCTACTCAGACTGGCAGCGGCTTTCCAAGTTCTCAGGCAGAGGTCTTTCCCATCACCTGCTGCCTGGTCCTTTCAACTGGAGATGCCGGGATTGAACCTGGGTCCTTCTGCATGCAAGGCAGACGCTCTGCCACTGAGCCACATCCCCTCCGAGAGAAATGCATAAATCGCACACGAAGCCGCCTGATAGTGAATGTGACCCTTGGTTCCTCAACCTCAGTATCATCAACTCAGACTGAGAGCGGCCCTCCAGGGTCTCGGGCAGTGGTCTTTTCCATCACCTCCTGTCTGGTCCTTTCAACTGGAGATGCTGGGGATTGAACCTGGGACCTTCTGCATGCCAAGCAGAGGCTCTTCCACTGAGCCACAGCCCCTCCCCTAAAAGCCAACCGGTGGCAAGGGCAGAAGTGACTGATAAATGTATTAATGTACTTGAAACTCCCTGATACTGAATCAGTCCATTGTTCCATCAGTGTCAGTACTGTCTATTCAGCACCTGGCCCTCCCTCCCTCCCGGGTCCTGCCCCCAGCGGACCCTCGTGCTGGGCTGCAGGCCCAGCGTGGCAGCCTCCCTTGTTGGCGGCATGATTCCAGCTGGGTGACTGTGGGCCAATCATACACCCTCAGCCTGAACTACCTCACAGAGTTGTTAGGAGGAGAGGAGAATGACCGGGGAGAAAGGAGGGGTATTAATGAACAGGGGGCAGCTCCTGCCTTCCCTTCCCCTCCTCCCCAGTGCCCCCTTTCTGGGGTCTTCCCCCCTGGATAAAACAGGGGAGAGAATGATGTAAACCACTTTGGGTCCCCATTGGGGAGAAAGGTGGTGTATAAATGAAGAAAATATAAAAAATAATAAATTTGATTTAGAATCAGAGTTGGAAGGGGCCTCCAGGGTCATCTAGTCCAACCCCCTGCACAATGCAGGAAATTCACAAATACCCCCCACCAGGAGTCATTTCGTAGAAAAAGAGGTGCAGGAGCTAATTAGCATAACTCATTAGCATAACTTATTTGCATATGCTACACCACCTGACATCACCAGAAGTATGTCAGAAGGCAAGAAAGAAAGAAGAGAGAGAGAGAGAGAGAGAGAGAAGGGAGGGAGAGAGAGAGGAAAGGAAGAAAGGAAGAAGGAAAGAAACAGAGAGAGAGAGAGCTGGCAGAGAGGGGACAGCTACTAATCCAAGCCTCAGAAATACCACTCTTCTGGGAGGATAGCTTCAGTGGTGGCTGAAGCCTTCAGAAGGCTGGTTGGACCTTTCCATTTTGCTGCAGCCATGACACGATTAGGCATTCCCCTGCGGTGAGGGGGGGGGGGGCTGGCACCAACTCCCGGAGCTGCGCTCCCCCGAGCTCCTGCTTGAAATGACCCCTGCCCCCCACACCTGCAGTGCAGTGTTCCCTCTAAGCTGAGTTAGAATGAGCTAGCTCACAGTTTTTTAGCCTCTGGCTCACACATTTTTGTCTTAGCTCAGGAAGGGTGGCTCCAGAGCAAACTGATTTATGCAGTAGCCAAATCACTTGCTCACAACTTTCATGCCAGCAGCTCACAAAGTAGAATTTTTGCTCACAGGACTCCACAGCTTAGAGGGAGCATTGCCGCAGTGACTGCTGTTCCACGCCCAGAAGATGACAAAAACCTCCAGGATCTCCAGTCAAACTGGCCTGGAGAACAATTGCTTCCTGACCCCATAGTGGGGATCAGCATTAAACCCTGGGCATGTGAGAAAGGGCCACGAGAACTAAGCACTGATGCAACCCTTCCTGCCCTCCCTTCTCACGATCTGCCTAAGTTCACAGAATCCGCATTGCTGTCAGATGGCCATCTAGCCTCTGCTTGAGAACCTCCAAAGAAGGAGAGCCCACCACCTCCCGAGGAAGCCTCTTCCACCGAGGAACCGGTCTGTCAGGAAGTTCTTCGTAATGTTTAGCTGAAAACTCTTCTGATTTAATTTCAACCCGTCGGTTCTGGCCCAACCTTTTGGGGCAACAGAAAACAACTCCGCACCATCCCCTATATGACAGCCCTTCGAGTACTTGAAGATGGTGATCCTATCACCTCTCCGTCGCCTCCTCTCCAGGTTAAACATAGCCAGCTCCTTCAGCCTTTCCTCATAGGACTTGGTCTCCAGACCCCTCCCCATCTCCGTCGCTCTCCTCTGGACACGTTCCAGCTTGTCAATATCCTTCTTAAATTGTGGTGCCCCAAACTGAACACTGTACTCTAGGTGAGTGAGGTCTAACCAGAGCAAAGTAAAGCGACACCACCACGCCGCATGATCCGGACACCACTGTCAATACAGCCCAAAACGGTATTTGCCTTTTATGTCGAAACAACCGTTTGTGACCAAACAGCTCTCCTTCCAGCTGTGGAGTATAGGAGACACTCCTGAGAGAACTAGGCCTTTTGACAAGACCTCCAGGACGAAAAGCCCTGCTGTGGAAATTCCCCCTTGATTCTCCCGAGGCCCTGCGTCTTCCCATGATTAATGCTTGGCCGGCCGCCAAGCATGCTGGCTGCTGTTTTCCACAGCAAGGGTGGGGGGAGAGCGTGGCTTTTCTTCAAAGTGGAAGGCCAAGGGATAAACTTCCCACTTGCTGCAATATTTATATATTTTCATGTAGCATTCCTGGCCGGAGCATCTGTTTCCACAACAGTGGCTGACAGCAGACAGCCTCCCTGTCACACTGTGCCCATCTCAGCAGACAAAACGAGTCCCCAGCAAGCATGTTGGCGAAAATCGTGAATCTCCTAACTGCCCCACCTTGCCCTGCGGCCCACAGCGGCCTTCTCTCCCGGCCAGCTGCAATTAGAAACCACCCACAGGGTGTTTTCCTCCGCAACGCAAGTACAGAAGTGCTTCAAAGTGTTGGCTGCCAGGTACGAAGGAGTGATTAGAGGTTTGGAGCACCTTCCCTATGAGAGGCTGAGGAATCTGGGAGTTCTCAGATTAGAAAAAAAGATGACTAAAGGAGGACATAATAGAAGTTTCAGTTCTTTATTGCTACGATCATTTGACCAGAAAATACATAAAACAATTCCATAGTTTACATAATACGGAGAACTTATAAAATAAAACTTGGCCAATAAAACATAGACCTAGTAAATGTTAAAACTAGATACATGTTATGACTATGGACATGAACTATTATGCTGGTTAAAATTGATAAAATTCACCCTACTCTTCTGTCTAATGCTTACCCAGTCCTTAGAACAGTCGTACAGTATTTCCAAACTTTAAACATATCAGTAAAGCATTAAAGAGAAATTAGAATTTATTCCAGTATCGAGCTACTATTACTAAACTAGCTACCTTGGAGTTTACATGATCTCATTATCTCCATACAGAAACTAGCTACTTGATGGGTAATCTTAGAGTTTCTATCAGATAGAAGACACTCAAGTCTAGCTTTTTTGGAAAGACCCGGCAATTGATCAGTCAGCAGAGTGATTTTATTACGCGCTGTTTTATAACATGGACATCTAAAGAACATGTGCTCTGTTGTCTCAACCTCCCTTAATGGACAAGTAGAGGTTTATAAAATTATGAATGGGAGTAGAGAGAGTTGACGAGGAGAAATTTTTTCTCGCTTTCCCAAAAGAATAGAACTCCAGGGCACCCGGTGAAGCTAACGGGCAGTAGGTTCAGGATGGACAAAAGGAAAGACTACTTTATACGGAGAGTGATTAAAATGGGGCATTCGCAGCCAGAAGATGTAGTGATGGCCACATACATAGTCAGCTTTAAAGGGGGATACAACTTAACGACCTCTCCCCGGCCATTGGGGTGATCGAGCTATGGCGTTCCTGCCTATTTTCTATATTTGTACTGGATTCAGTTTATTTCACCTTTTTATCATTCTAGTATGTGGCCCATTATCCCTGACAAGGCAATTTTACTTGCACTCTTAGGACCTAAATTGGAAGGTACATATGGGTACTGATATTATTTCCAGTATATACATGCATTGCTTTGGTGAAACCTATGTCTGATAATACTTGACTGTATGTAAAAAATGTAAAAATGTAAACAAAAGGAAAAGCACAACATGGATCTACCTTAAGCATACATCTATTATGCACAGTGTCATATATTTTTTCCATCTCTCCCTAACGCTGTGACCCTCAGTTTCTGAATTATTCCCAGATGGAGGTTGGCAAAACTCGCTGACAGCTGTCCAGTCCTGTTTGGCCCTCTGGATCCAGTTCCCCTAGGCTTGTCGTTTATCAACCTGCCAATTTGTGGTCAGCCCAGCCTGTTGGCAGGGCAAAGCAAGGCGGGCACAGAGAGCGGGGCGATTGCATCGGAGTGTCTAATAATAGACATCCAGTAACATCCTTTGGTTTTAATTAGGAAACGCAGAGCTAGAAATTAGGTCACTGGTGCCTAATGGTCATTGAGGCTTCTGATCATCCCACACAAAGTGATTTCGGTTTTCTGCTGGGGAAGGCCAGCGAAATGCCAGTGCACGGTATACTTTCTGTTAAATAGTGGCTTCCATGGAGCAGCAGACTCACTACTAGTGATCATATAAAGTACTCAGTCCAGAGACGCGTTCCAGTGAAATCAGCTCATGGTTTATTGAAGGGTCAGGAACACAGGTCTGAGCTGGGCTCAGGGGTCTGCTCATATGTGCATCTAAACCGCGCCCCCCCGGCCTCGCCCAAACAAGCTAATAGGATTACAATTAAGTCTCTCCAAATCATTGGTCCCTATTCTCATCCTGGCTGACCGATAGGTCTAAATCACAATCCGGCCAGTCTATTGTGTTCTGGAGTGAAGCTCTGTCTGTGCCTGGCCATGTGCTTGCCCCGGACGGCATGGCCCGACCACATGGCAGTCGCCATTAGAACACAACAGATCAGCTCTACTTTACTGGTGATTTCAGTAAGCACCAGGCTCAACTCCAGGGCCCCCAGCCCAGTTTAAATAGCATGCAGTTGCCACACCCAAACACACCCCACTCCCAATGATTGGCTATTTACATAAAATTACTTCTTGACTGGTTACTTCCAGAGTCCTGGTGGGCTACTGTTCTTGGGCTCCAAGCTCAGCCAGTATCTGGTGGAACAGTCCTGGAATGTTTCAGTCTCAATACATAGCAGCTTCACAGCACAATTTGGCAAGTAAAGCATACATTCTCCTGCTAGGGTTCTCCTACTAGGTTTTCCCAAGCAGCCTTGCGACTGGAGAGAGATGGGGAGGCAATAGGGTTGCCCACGTCCATGTACCACCTGGAGATCTCCCACTATTACAATTGATCGCCAGACGACCAAGCTCAGTTCCCCTGGAGGAAATGGCTGCTTTGGAGGGTGGGCAGTATGGCATTATACCCTGCTGAGGTCCTTCCCCTCCCCAAGCCCCGCCCTCCCCAGGCTCCACCCACAACATCTTCAATCTGACAAAATCTTCAGTGTGACAGAGTGTTGGGCCAGACGGGCCATTGGCCTGATCCAACACTGGCTTCTCTAATGTTCTTATGCTCTTCCAGTACTGACTGTGATGGGCCAAGGGTCTGATTCGGGCCCATAGCTCTGCCCCCTTCCTCAAAGGGCCCCCATGCTTCTTAAAAGTCAACCCTGCTTCTTCCCAAAAGCATTTAAAGGGATCCTTTAGATGCTTTTGAGAAGAAGTGGGTGTGGCGTGCCCCCCTCTCCCTCCCCTCCTGCAGGTTTCAAAGTGCCCTCCAGCTGATTGGTGGGCCACTTGCTCCCTGCTGATCAGCTGGAGGGCCCTTGAAATCTTGTAGGAGGGGAGGCAGAGGGGCATGCGCCACCCCCCCTTCTTATGGCAAATAATGGCAGCCCCACCAGAAAAAAAATGTGCCCCACAAGCCACAAAATCCTGGCTACAGCCTGGTCCGATTTAGTAGAAAGCAGATTCGTGTATTCATCAGAGGACCCCTAAATTCTTTCAGTTTGTTTCCACAACAGGACACGTCCGCCAGATGTGGGAAAGACAGCAAAGGGCATATTGCATTTCCAGCGTTTGTGAATGGTTAGTATCTCTTACAATTTGCACGGAGTCAGATACCAATTATGTATTATTTAATAGAGTCTCCCTTTCAGATTTACGTAATCTTTTCCTGTCCCTCTATAAACTTCTGCCTGACAGCAGGCTTTGTCGGTACAACCAAACACCCACCGCCTGCAGTTTGCAGACTCGCAGCTCTGGCCTTCCCAGGGTTTTTTTCTCTGGTTCTTTGGCTTCCGCAGTCCCAAAGCCTCTTCCCTCCACTCCAGTCTAGACGCTCCTTGGGAACTGGCCCAAGCATCTCTGACCCCACTAGGCCAGTTTGGTGTCGTGGTTAGGAGTGTGGACTCTAATCTGGGATAGCTGGGTTTGCTTCCCCACTCCTCCACATGCAGCTGCTGGTGTTACCTTGGGTCAGTCACAAGTTATCTCAGAGCGGTTCTCTCAAGAGTAATTTTCAAAAGAGCTCTCTCAGCCCCACCTACCTCACTGGGTGTCTGTTGTGGGGAGGGGAAGGGAAAGGAGATGGTAAGCTGCTCTGAGATTCCTTCAGGTAGTGAAGAGCGGGGTATAAATCCAATCTCCTCCTCCTCCTCTTCTTCATCTCTCTGGAACTCCACAGTGCTACACAGTTTCTAATGCATGTAAAGGTAAAGGTTTCCCTTGCTTGATTATGGGGCGGTGCTCATCTCTATTTCCAAGCCGAAGAGCCAGTGTTGTCCAATGAGTGTGTCTCCTGCCAACTTAGCAGTTCAAAAGCAAGGAATTGCAAGTAGATAAATAGGTACCATTTCAGTGGGAAGGTAACAGTGTTCTATGTGCCTTGGCATTTAGACATGCCGGCCACATGACCATGAAAACATCTTCAGACAGCGCTGGGTCTTCGGCTTGGAAACGGAGATGAGCACCGCCCCCTAGAGTCGGATTCAACTGGCTTTTGAGCAAGGGAAACTTTTGCCTTTACTTTAGATGTTCTTTATGCATGGCGGCAAAACCATTTGTTATGTGTATTGTTTAGAGTTTAAGTAGAACGGTATAAGAAGACAGAAGTCTCGAGTGTGATTTGTACTGCGTGACAGAGTATTCAGCAGCAAGCTGGGATTCTATACAACGAATAACAATGGAATATTAAACATGGAGAAATCATTCTGCCTTGATGAAACACCGAAACACCGAAACAGGGTCTGAGCCATCCCGCTGTGGAAATCACAGGAGATGCTGTGTAAAACCATAACACGGAAAAGAAGAAGAAAAATGGACCACCAAATAGGACTGTTTGCATTCATGTAGCGTGCATTCATCCTTAGAAGTTTGGGGGGATGTTTGTAAACAGAAACTTTTGCTGCTTGTGAAAAGGTGAAGGAGTCACACTAAGCTTTGATAATGCAAAGATATAGTTCTCCAAGGGAACTGACCTTGGTCATCTGGAGATCAGTTATAACAACAGGGTTCTCCAGGTGCTGCCTGGAGGTTGGCAACCCTACCTTTGGCCACCAGCCCGGGGCGCCCCCATGTAATTAAACAGGGGAATTGCAAAGCATTCATTCATGCTTGTGGAGAACTCCCATTCACTTTTGTAGCGGCGTGTGCAGGAAATGTTCCAGGCGAATTAATTCTGCCCATCTGCAAAGGAGCCAGCCCTCATCTGTCCAGCAACAGACTGAAAAGGCATTTCCCTCTGTGGCTTCAATTTGTTGTCTGCCTCCTTTCCTGGAAAACAAGGACGCTCCCGCCATCACCCGTGCATTTGTAACCCCAGTGATTGATCACCGTAATGCGCTCGATGGGGGGATTGCCCTTGAAAACAGCTCCGGCAGAATCTAACGGCACTATTTTCTGGCACTTATAGAGACGAGGGAAATTATTTTGACTCACAGTTCGGAAATTGTGCTAATTGTCTGCTTCTTTCTCAACCAAGTGGGGCCCTGCCTGTCAGAGAAATCACATACACACAGTGCATAGAGACAGGGGCCGTAGAGGGGCCGTGGCTCAGTGGTAGAGCCTCTGCTTGGCATGCAGAAGGTCCCAGGTTCAATCCCCGGCATCTCCAGCTAAGGGACTAGGCAGTAGAAGAGAAGAAGAGAGATTGGATTTATACCCCGCCCTTCACTACCCGAAGGAGTCTCAGAGCGGCTTACGATCTCCTTTCCCTTCCCCTCCCCACAACAGACACCCTGCGAGACAGGTGGGGCTGAGAGAGCTCTTTCGAGGACTGCTCCTGAGAGAAGAGCTTCAAGAGAACTTGCGACAGACCCAAGGTCACCCCAGCAGCTGCATGTGGAGGAATGGGGAATCAAACCCGGTTCTCCCAGATTAGAGTCCCTGCTCCTAACCACTACACCAAACTGGCTCTCCATACCAAAGGAAGGAAGCAAAGGCGGGGGGGGGAATGGAATATCTGCTCCCGTAAGTTCCTTGCGGATCCCCACTTGTATACCACGTCTCAGGGACCACACACTTGAGAAATACACACACACACACATATACGACTGCTATAAATAAATATGTGTGTGTGTGTGTATTTATATAATGACTACAGCACAATCTCAAACGAAATCTGTGGTTTGCCTCTTTAAATAAATCGATCCTGTTTCCAGCTCAAAGGCATAATCCTTATATGATGCATTCATACATGACCTTACTGTAAAGCTGACATGCTTTTAAATAATTTATAGGGGGGTGGCAGGGAGGGAGGGAGGGAGGGAGGGAGGGAAGGTGCCCCGGGGGTAGAGGGGAAGGAAGACGTGGGGGGGGGGGCAAAAGGAAGCTTTTAGTCCCTTCTTTGGGCAGGTTTATTGATGACCTCCTGATCAATCCCATGTTCTTTCCTGGATGTAAAGCTAATGGGGAGATGCGTGGCTTTTAGTTAAGCTTTCTGGACTCTCAGAAAAGAAAGCCGAGGGATGATCTACTATATAAGGAGAAAACAGGTTAGGACCCCCCCCTCCCCCTTTAACCTTTCTCAACAGAATAAAATGTGGGAATCCAAGACCCCGAGTGTCACCTTCTTTGCCATCTATAAGAGAACTGACTTCCACCCCCCATCCCCCCGCACTTCGCTCTCCTTCCCCCACCCTCCTCTTATGTTGCAAGGGATAACATAACCCGTCCGATTATTTATTCATGAATCGCAGCCATTAAGATGATAAATCAAATTATCAGTTTCCTGTCTCGCTCCTGTTTTAATCATTTTTTATCGCTTGCGTAATATGGAGACAGCTTCCTTCCTATGAAACGGGAGACCCTCGATGACCTATTTATTATGAACCTGCATTTCCTTCCCGTTTTTTAAGTCTCTCCGACTCGTTCTCTCCGTCCACCCGAGCTGTAATAAAAATCCAATAAGGAACTTGAACATTGATTCGGTGGAGCCAAATTACCCATGAAATCTGGGGGCTTTTTAACCTTTCAAATATATAATAGTAATAAGGGACTTCTGCTGTTTTCCCCCCAAGGTTTTCTCTAAATGAGTAAGTAAAGGGAAGACAGGGTATATTTCTCCAGGGGAAATCCAGCAGGTAGGCTGTAACGTCCAGCAGTATCAGATGCGTGCTTAGCTGGCAGACATTAGTCTCCTAGTGTTGATTTTTAAAATTTATTTTGCTAGAATTCCGATCTAGCAATGCATGCTACATTTTTTAAAAAGGAAGAGTGCAAACCTGTGGCTCTTTTCATAGACTTTCTTTGGGTTTAATGTTGGTTGGATTTTAAGAGGATGATATCAAATGCTGTTTTAACATCGCACATTTTGGGAAGAAAAAAATCTAACTTGGGGAAACCAAACAAATACAAGACAATATTTTTATATTGATGTTATTAAAATATTTGTGGGCTGCAGTGGCTCAAGTGGTGGGCTGCAGTGGCTCAAGTGGAAGGCCGGCAGTTCAGCAGTTCGAGACCTGAGTGCCGCATGACTGAGTGAGCTCCCGTCTCTGGCCCCAGCTCCTGCCAACCTAGCAGTTCGAAAGCAAGAAATTGCAAGTAGATAAACAGGTACCGCTTTGGTGGGAAGGAAAAAGCATTCCGTGCATCTCGGCGTCTAGTCATGCTGGCCACATGACCATAGAGAAGTCTTTGGACAGCGCTGGCTCCTCGGCTTGGAAACTGAGATGAGCACCGCATCCCTAGAGTCGTATTCGACTGGCTTTCAAGCAAGGGAAACCTTTACCTTTACCTAAAATATTCGTAGTAGCTGTAAAATGAAAAACAAAAAGTAAAACAAAACAAAACATTGCAAACCAAAGAATGCTTTACGAAATACCTGGAGATTTTGGGGGTGGAGCCTGGGGTGGGTGGGATTTGGGGAGTGGTGGGCCTTCAGCAGGGTACAATACCATCGGGTCCACCCTCCAAAGCAGTTTCTCCAGGGAAAATGATCTCTAGCGTCTGGAGATCAACTGTAATAGTGGAAGATCTTCAGGCCCCACCTATAACTGAATTAGGCTTAGAGGAAGGGGGTTTCATCTCAGGCCTGTGGTTGCCACCCTCCAGGAGAGGCCCAGAGATCTCCCAGATAAAAATGTGCGAGATGGGCAAAATGTGCCGTGTCCATGTCACAAGTCCCGTTTTGCACCGTGGTGATGCTCAGAGAGCCGATGTCCTGATGAATGAATGAATTTGTTTCTCTCTCTCTCTCTCTCATGGCAACCAAACTGAAAGTAGGTTTTTTTGTATGTGTGATAAATACCACGGCAACCCACGGCGCCCGATTGATTTTTTTTTCAACCCGCTGCAGCTTGCTGCCTCGATTTGTCAGGGTTTAAATATCAATTAAAAGAGCCGCTCTCCCTTCTCTGCCATCCCTCCCTCTGTTCCTCCCCACCACTGTCCCGCATCCCCCCCCCCCAAATAATGAACTGTTTAATGCCCAAGAGGCAATTTCAAATTATCTGGCCTAACAAGGGGGTTGCAGCCAGAGATTTATTACCCCTGTTTGATCTCCAGCTAATGTATTATTTTGATCAACCCAGCAGGCCTGGTTTCGCCGCTGGTTCTTTCATGCCGTTCAGGTTTTGAGGGGGTGGTTGGTGACGGACCAAAAAGGAAAAAAAAATACACAAAAGATCTCTGCCCACAAGCTAATGCAATTTTGGTTTGTAATTGGGAACGCAATTCGATTAGGCTGCTTCCTGGTGGTACGGTAACTCGCTCAGATGTAACAATAGGTAACCCACAGCCACATGCTCACACGCACATGCAGTGCCACCTGGAGGCTGGCAAGCTTAAGGTGAGGGCAGGTGACTGGCTGTGGATTTGGAGAAGAAGAGAAGAGATTGGATTTATACCCCACCCTTCACTACCCAAAGGAGTCTCAGAGTGGCTTACAATCTCCTTTCCTTTCCCCTCCCCACAATGGACATCCTGTGAGGTAGGTGGGGCTGAGAGAGCTTTTGAGGACTGCTCTTGAGAGAACAGCTCTGAGAGAACTTGTGACTGACCCAAGGTCACACCAGCAGCTGCATGTGGAGGAGAAAGAAGGAGAATCAAGCCCAGTTCTCCCAGATTATAGTCCGCACTCCTAACCACTACACCAAACTGGGAGGGCAGATTTGTGGAGTGGAGGGACCCATGAAAAGCTGCCAGATTTTTCACACACACCCTTTTGTGCTGGATTGCCAAGTCTCTCTTGGCAACCAGCAGGGGTGGGTGGGGGACTTACCAGGAGAAAGACAAAAGCCCAGGCTTCACTGCTGGCGCCCCATAGGAAGTGATGTCATCATGCCGTGATGTCTAGGTGACACTCTGGTCTGTCAAAAACTCTGGTAAACCAGTTTCTACCACAGAGTTTTGCCCAAGTACCAGAGCGTTACCTGGACATCACTGGCGTAATGATGTCACTTCCTCTGCGACACTGGCAAAGAGGCCTGAGCCTTTCTCTTTTTCCTGTTAAGTCCCCCGCTGGCCAGCTGATCAGCAGCTGAGGGGCAGGCCCAGACAGCGGGGTACCCCCGCCTCCACCAGGGGCCTGGCAACCCCAGTTGTAGGGCTGCCAGCTCTGGGTTGGGAAATACCAGATTCTGGAGGTGGAGCCTGAGGTGGGCAGGGCTTGGGGAGGGGAAGGGCTTCACTGGGGTATAATGCCATAGAGTCCGCCTTCCAAAGTGAGCATTTTCTCCAGCCAAGCTGATCTTGGTTGCCTGGAGATCAGTTGTAATACTGGGATCTCCCCAGCCACCACCTAGTTGCCAACTCCTGGATATTTGAGGGTGGAACCTGGGGACGGCGGGGCTTGGGGAGGGGAGGAGCCGAGGTGGGTGGTGGAAAGTGATTTCAAGTCACAGCTGACTTATGGCAACCTCAGCAACCCTGGACTTCCTTGGTGGTCTCCCATCTGAGCACGAACCAGGGCCAATCCTGCTTTAGCTCCCAAGATCAAACAAGATTGGGCTAGCCTGGGCCATCCAGGTAAAATGCCCTAGGATCCGCGAGGCCCACATTCAAATCCTGGCTCTTGCTGTGGCACCTTGGGTCAGCCGCACACGCTCTTGGCCTAACTTACCTCACGGGTATCTGACAGACAAAGGGAACGTTGACTCTGGAAAGCGTTCGCCCTGGAAATCTTGTTGGTCTCGAAGGTGCTGCTGGACTCCAATCTAGCTCTGACCTTGCAGGGTTGCTGTGAGGATAAAAGGTAGGAGAGAATTATGTAAGCCACTTTGAGTCCCCACTGGGGAGAAAAGCAGAGAATGAATGATGAATGAATGAATGAATGATTTGGAAACAACATTATAATTCAGTGACCAGAAACCTGGAACGAGTTTGAGTCCAGTGGCACCTTTAAGACCAAGAAAATTTAATTCTGGGTATAAGCTTCCCTGTGCAGAACTATGCATGCGCAGAAAAGCTTATACCCAGAATTAAACTTTCTTGGTCTTAAAGGTACCACTGGACTCCAGCTGTGTTCTGTTGCTTCAGACCAACGAGGCTACCCACCTGAATCTACAGAAATTTGGAATGCACCGAACTAGCCTATGCAAACATGTTCTGGTTAGATTCGCACTTTGTCCCCACTCCCCAGTGTGGGTCTGACCTTCACAGGGACTTCAAAAGTGTTGGGAAGAAGAGAAGAAGAAGAGATTGGATTTATACCCCGCCCTTCACTACCCAAAGGAGTCTCAGAGCGGCTTACAAACTCCTTTCCCTTCCCCTCCCCACAACAGACACCCCGTGAGGTAGGTGGGTCTGAGAGAGCTCTGACAGAAACGGCTCTTTTTTGAGAACAGCTGTGCCAGAACTATGGCTTGCCCAAGGTCATCCAGCAGCTGCAAGTGGAGGAGTGGGGAATCAAACCCGGTTCTCCCAGATTAGAGTCCGCGCACTTAACCACTACACCAAACTGGTGGGAAGTTGTCCCAAGCAGTCAGAACAGTGCATTCAGATGCTTCCGGATCAACATTTTTAGAAAACAAAACGAAGCAGGAAACTTCCATTTATGCCAAAAAGAGAGAGAAAGAGAGAGAGAGAGAGAGAGAGAGAGAGAGAGAAAACCCTTGTGTCCGGGGAAGAAAGTCATCCACATCTATCATCAAGCGGGGTGGGGGAAGCGCGCCAGAGAAGAATAATGATGGAAATGGGCTTGGCGAGCGGTGATGGAAATGAACTTAGCGGCCCCCTCTGCCAGAGCTGAAGGAGAGATTGATTGCTTCAATTATACAATCTGACTTCCTCAAACGTCGCCCACGGACGGCAGAGCGTTTCCGCAGCTCCCCCACTTCTGGGCTGGCAGACCTTCCGTTATGGGCATGGTCCAAGGCAGGGGTAGGCGAAATGGAGGGCAGACCAGGACAGTACGGACAAGCACTCAAGAAGTGGCAGGGACAGACCCTCCGGCCACAGCCAGTGGCAGCAATTTCCATGGGCCCATTCAGACCTCAACAGCCTGATCTTTAAAGTGCCTTTTTGGGCTCTTGCGTGGAACAGGGGCTCATGTGCGGAGAGCGAGAGAGACTCATCTTTTCATTTATCACTGAAATGTCTATAAAGCTCCCTAAGGGAGATTGGCTGTGATCGTACAAAAAGCTCCTCTCCGGTATAATCTCTTCCTCTTTTGGTAAATGGGGGCCGGCAGGGTATTACCTTCATAGCGCTGTGGCTCGGAAGAATTAGGCAATTTCCCTGGAATTCAGTGGATTTGTAACTGTCGTCATAAATATCCCTAAAAGACCGAAAGGGGAAAGAAGAAGAAAAGACTGCGGTTATTTATCCCGCTGTTAGCAAAAGTATATTTGGGGAGCATGCCACGGAGAGTCAAGTCAGTTCAGAGTCAGTTATCTGAAAGTCAGGTTACCGACCTCCAGGCAAGGCCTGGAGAGGTCCACGAATTATGACTCCTCTCCAAACGACAGAGAACAGTGCCCCTGGAAGAAACGGCAGCTTTGGAAGGGTGGACTTTGGGGCTGTGTACCCCACTGAGGCCCCTGTCCTCCCCACACCCTGCCTTCCCCAGGCTCCACCCCTAAAGCTCCAGGAATTTCCCAACCCGGACCTGGCAACCTGACCTAAAAACTGGGATTCTGCTGGTAAAGGAGTAAAGAACCGAGTTCGATTCCCTACTCCTCCACATGGAGCTGCTGGTGTGACCTTGGGTCAGTTACAAGTTCTCTCAGAGCTGTTCTCTCAAGAGCAGTCCTCGAAAGAGCTCTCTCAGCCCCACCGACCTCACCGGGTGTCTGTTGTGGGGAGGGGGAGGGAAAGGAGATTGTAAGACACTCTGAGACTCTGAGTGAAGGGCAGGGTATAAATCCAATCCCCGCCCCCCCCCCCACTTCTTCTTCTAAAAAAGCCCTGACCTGGATGCCCAAATTAGCCTGATGTCATCAGATCTCAGAAGCTGAACAGGGATTCTCTTCTTTTTTTGGGGGGGGGGGGGGGGGAGACCTGGTTTCGAATCCCTACCCTGCCATGGAGCTCACTGAGTGCCCTTGAGCCAATCTTGCCCTCTCAGCCTAACCTAGAATAAAAAATGTTGTTTTGAGGATAAAAACAAGAGATGGAAAGATTATCATAAGCCACTTTCGGTCCTCACTGGAGGGGGGGGGGGGCAATGAAGTACATAAAGAAATAAGCAAGCCCGGTTGGAATACTGAGGTAAAATTGAAAGGCAAGGATGTTTTTTTGTGTTTTTTTTAAAGTGAACTGTTTTATTTATTATTTATTTTTCTTTGAGATAAACTAGAACAGATCTTATTTCAGGGGAAAAAAACCCTGCACAACTGAGGTAAATATATTCACACTTAACCAGGAGTTGTGGGATGTTAGTTTTTTTACACAATAAATGTCTCAGGAAAATACAGGTCTGTAACATGTTCACACGGCACTCTGCCGCCACTGAGTCACGTGCTAGACCCAGAAGCGCCCTGCAGGCCTACTCTGACACCTCCTTGCTTTAATCCATACTTTGGTTAACCATTAGGCTAACCTTTCTCTCTCAGGCCTCAAAACCTAGTTTCTGACTCTTCATTCTTCAAAACTGGAGCCGACTTATACAGAATCAGAACCTTGGTCCATCATTGGCAGTGTTGTCTACTCAGACTGGCAGCTGCATTCCAGGGTCTCAGGCTGAGGTCTTTCACATCACCTCCTGCCTGATCCTTTTAGCTGGAGATGCCGGAGATTGAACTTGGGACCTTCTGCCTGCCAGGGAGATGTACTACCACTGGTCCACAGCCCCCTTCCCCTTTGTGCATCTCAGCAAGGTCGTCTGTGGGTGGTACCATCCTACAAATGGGCAAAACCAATAAGGAGAAGAAGAGACTGGATTTACACCCTTCATTCAAGAGTCCCAGAGCAGCTTACAAACTCCTTTCCCTCCTCCTCCCCACAACAGGCACCCTGTGAAGTAGGGGGGGCTGAGAGAGCTCCTTCGAGAACTGCTCTTTCAAGGATAGCTCTGAGAGAACTGTGGCTTGCCCAAGGTCATCCAGCAGCTGCATGTGGAGATGTAGGGAATCAAACCCGGCTCTCCCAAATTAGGGCCTGCACACTTAACCACTACACCAAACTAGCCATACTCGTTGTGCCTTCTCTGCTGTGGCCCCCACCTTTTCAGATTTCTGCAATCCAAACCTTATTGCACTGTTTATTGGATGTCCCACACTGTTGATCGTACTGGATGTATACTGTGTAATCTGCCTTGCGCCTGTTACCAAATCAGTATACACATAGCAGGGCTGTAACATGAAAAGGCACCCCCTGGGGTACAGTCAGTACCTTGGTAATAGATGGGTCGGCACATGGAATGGGCAACCCTGCTCCAGTTCCATACATTTTGTGTTGGAATGAGCAACTCAGTATGCCTGCACATGTGTGTGGGGGGGTGTTACATTACTCTATGCAGAGGTCCTTTCGAGCAGGAGCTCGGGGGAGCGCAGCTTCGGGAGTTGGTGCCAGCCCCCTCCCCACAGGGAAATGCCTGCTTGTGTCATGGCTGCAGCAAAATGACCCCGTCCCCTGGAAAGGTCCTTGTTCCTCCGACCAACCTTTTGAAGGCTTCAGCCACCACTGAAGCTCTCCTCCCGGAACAGTGGCATTTCTGAGGCTTATATTGGGAGCTGTTCCCTCTCTGCCAGCTCTTCCTTCCTTCCTTCTCTCTTCTTTCTTTCTTGCCTTCTGACATACTTCAGGTGATGTCAGGTGGTGTAGCATATGCAAATAAGTTATGCTAATGAGTTATGCTAATGAGCTCCTGCACCTCTTTTTCTACAAAATGACCCCTGACTCTATGTGTGTACAGGTGTTATCTCCTTGAATGACATGCCTGTCTTTACCTGAGAGCTGCCCTCTGACCTTTCCTCTCTCTTTGTCCTCTCACTGTCATCACATGGCCTTCCATGGAGACACACATCTCTGCAGATCTCTCCAGTAGAGACCATGCCCTCATGCTCCCACACACATGATGCCGGGCAAGCTGGCCATCTGTGACAGGGAAAGAACTCTTTAGTTTAGGCTTCTCTCTCTTCGACTCCAACCTGAATGTGAACTGGATCTACTGGAATAAATTAAATTCACCTTTTTTGCAATATACTTCTTGGGACATTTATTTACTGCAGTCAGTATCTGATTTCTAATGTCTGGGCAAACTCTGCTGTAATATTAGCCAAACATCCTCAGAATTCCCTCTGATCTTTTCTATTGGGAAGCAACTTGCGCGACATTTTTATTACAGTTCTGAGCCCAGGATCTGTCTTCAAAAGCCAGTCACACTGCCCCCTAGTGCCGAAGCCGACCACTACAGGGACACAGGGTTGGCAGGGAATTCTTTCCTACAAGAGTTTAAGCCTTGCAGAAGGTCAGTTTTGGCATTCCGGCTATAGGAAACAGGACTGGGTTCTAGGGCTGGCCAGCCAGGGCAGTTTTCGAAAGAGCTCTCTCAGCCCCACCTACCTTGCAGGCAATGCTCCCTCTGAGCTATGGAGTCTTGTGAGCCAAAATTCTACTTTGCGAGCCACTGGCATTAAAGTTGTGAGCGAGCGATTTGCTCTGGAGCCCTCCTTCCTGAGCTGAGGCAAAAATGGGGAAGCCGGAGGCTAAAAAAACTGTGAGCTAGCTCACACTCACTCAGCTGAGAGGGAACACTTCTTGCAGGGTGTCTGTTGCGGGGAGGGAAAGGAGAGTGTAAGCCACTCCGAGACTCCTTTCGGTAGTGAAGGGTGGGGTATAAATCCAATCTCTCTCTCTCTCCTATTTACATCATGGGTGCCAGGTACGGTTGCCATCCTCCAGGTGGGGCCTGGGGATCTCCTGCTTTTACAAGTGATCCCCAGCTGACAAAGATCAGCTCCCCTGGAGAAAATGGCTGCTTTGAACAGTGGACTCTCTGGCATTGTACCATGCTGAGGCCCCTCCCCTCCCCAAACCCCACCTTCTCCTGGTTCCACCCCCAAAGTCCCCAGGTATTTTCCAACCTGGACTTGGCATGTAATTAGGGCTGCTGCTGCTGTTGCTGCTTCTTCTTCTTCTTCTGGGTATCTGAAAAAGTGTGCATGATGCACACGAAAGCGTACACCTTGAATTAAACTTTGTTTAACTCCGTTCTCCAGGGCTTGTGGGGCAGAATGCCAGTTTGCAGGGGTCGCCGGCTCCAGGTTGGGCTACAATCCCGCATCATGCCTGCACCACATCCGCGCAGTTCCCTCCTCCGACCAACAGGGGCCGCTGTGGAGGCGCCGCCTCCGAAAGGACGGAAAGGCGCGCGCGCCCCCCCCTTTCCCGGCTGCCGTCACGTGACGGAGGCCAAGGTCGCGCTGCCCTCGCGCGGGTGGGCGGGGCCAAGAGAGCAAAGAGGCGGTGGCGGGGAGGGGGCGTTTTCTCTTGCGTCACGTGATCCCCGCGCTGCGCTCCGGCGATTGGCGGGGCGGGGGCGGCGTCACGTGACCCGAGTCCTTTCGGGAGGGCGGGGCCGGCTTCCGCTTCCGCCCGGGCTGAGAGGGGGAGAGGTGCGGCTGGTTGGAGGGGAACGTCGGACTCCTCGGCCAGGTAAGGCCCGCAATGGGCGGGGGGGAGAAGCCTCGGCAGCCGCCCAGCCCCGCTCCGTTCCCTCCGGGGTTCTGCTTCCGAGGGGAAGGGAGTCCTGGAGCAGAAGGGCTGGCCGGAATTCGTGGCTGGAATGGGGCTCGGATGTGGGGCTGGCCAACTCCAGGCTGGGGGATTCCTGGAGATCTGGGGGGGAGTTGTATCTGTGGAGGGGGGGGGGGGTTGGGGGGGATCCATGGCATGCCCTGGAATTCGCTCTCTGGCACTGCCAGGAAAGCTGGTCTCTGACGTTTAGAGGAGGGTAGTGATTCTGAGACAACTCCAGGCCCCACCTGGAAGCTGGCAACCGTAGCTGGATCAGACCGGTGAGGGTCCAGCTAGTCCAGCATCTTGTCTCACACAGCGGCCAGCCAGTTCCTCTGGAGGGCCCACAACAGGGCAGAGGGGCTGAGGCCTTCCCCTGATAAGAACTCCAGAAGAGCCCTGCTGGATCAGGCCAGTGAGGGTCCATCTAGTCCAGCATCCTGTCTCACACAGTGGCCAGCCAGTTCCTCCGGAGGGCCAACAACAGGGCAGAGAGGCCGAGGGCTTCATAAGAACATCAGAAAAGCCTTGCTGGATCAGACTTGTGGTCCATCTAGTCCAGCATCCTGTCTCACACAGGGGCCTCAGCCAGTTCCTCTGGAGGGACAACAACAGGGCAAAGAGGTTGAGGCCTTCATGAGAATATCAGAAGATCCCTGCTGGATCTGACCAGTGGTCCATCTAGTCCAGCATCCTGTCTCTCACAGTGGCCAGCCAGTTCCTCTGGGGGGACAACAACAGGGTACAGAGGCTGAGGCCTTCCCCTGATGCTGCCTCCTGGCTCTCGGATTCCGAGGCTGACTGCCTCTGAACACGGAGGTTCCCTTTAGTGGTGTAGTGGTTAAGTGCGCGGACTCTAATCTGGGAGAAGCGGGTTTGATTCCCCACTCCTCCACTTTCACCTGCTGAATGATCTTGGGCAAGCCATAGCTCTGTACCAGCTGTTCTCTCAAGGACAGTTGTCTCAGAGCTCTCTCAGCCCCACCTTCCTCACAGGGTGTCTTTTGTGGGGAGGGAAAGGAGATTGTAAGCCGCTCTGAGACTCCCAAGTGAGCGAAGGGCGGGATATAAATCCAATCTCCTTCTCTTTAGTCACCATGAGTAGTAGCCACTGATAGTCCTTAGTTGCCATGCTGACTGCTAACCAGGTGGGTCCTGAAATGCTTTCAGCGTTGTATTCCAGGCTCTCAAGCTTTGTGCCTTAAAAGTCAAGCCCTGTCAGTTGCACGTGCATCCCCAATTTACATAAGTAGCTTGAGAGGGGAAAGAGATGCCTTGGGATTCCCCAAATGCAGTTCATACCACAGTTAGGGCAGGAGTGTCTTCTTGGAACATCCTCCTTCCTTGAAAATAAAGTCTCCTTTCCGAGCTCCAATGACCGGCAGCATGTCAGAGGAAAAACAAGGAAGCTCAGAGACAATATTTGCTGTATTACCCTGCAGTTGTAAGGAGGATGCCTGAGTACTGTTCTAACAGTATACTGAGGAATACGTATCTCTTTTCAGAGTTTAGGTGAAGTATCTGGTTTTAATCCACAGGAAAACCAAAAATGCCTCTCTGATTAAGGTTTCAAATGTCTGGGAATTGCTGTCCTATAGAAATATTGAAGTCACATTTGCGTGCGGATGGATCCACTTTGGAGGGGGTGGCATGAGCAAGAATTTGACTCCGATGTCCTGACTGTAACTGTGTTTGCTGGAAAGCATGTCTCCCATTTGTTTCTGTTAGATGTATGAATAGAAATGCCTGGGACTGAAGCCTCTGAACGCCAGAATGTGAATTGATCAGCTCTTTAGGAAAAATTGTGCTTCCCTCAGTCGAATGTGGATGGCCTTTGTTCTATGCAGCCGTTGGGAAAGGGGGCAAAAAAAGTCATATGGTGTTCTGGAAAATAGCCTGTAAAACTCAGGGATACCCTTTCTCTTCCCCCACATCCAACCTGTGGCACACCTGTTTGCTTGACAGAATAGTGGAGACTTTCCAATCAGTTATGTGCTGCCACATGGCGCTCTAGAAGGCAGGGCAACACAGTACCTGCATTCAGCGCTGTCACTCTCCAGTAGCTCTTTAGCATGCACAAAAGAACCATCACAGATGAAGAAAGGGGGCAGAAGAGGGAATACTTCTGTTTTCCGAGGGGCGTTTACAGGTATGCTTCTGGGATCCAAAGTGCAAGGGAGTGGACCTGTAGAAAACGCCTAAGTTGCATGCTTTGTATATATGTCAGCACAGCCATAATCACTCTGACGCAATCAGCGGGCGCGTACTAGCGCGATAGAGTGAATAGCAGTCTCTTTCGTCACACAGCGAAAGACAAATGCTCAGTGCACCCTGCATATGTAGGCAAAAGTTAGAAATGAAGGAATAGAATGTCAGGGGACCATTTGTGACTTCTGAACTAACCTGACTGGTAGAATTCTGTTCCTGGAGTTCCGTAAGTAAACTGTGCTTTCTCTAAAGTTTTGAGCTCACTGCTATGCCCCAAAATCGAATTCTGACCTTCCAACTATATGATAGGAGCCAGTTTGGTGTAGTGGTTAGGTGCGCAGACTGTAATCTGAGAGAACCAGCTGCTGGCCTGACCTTGGGTCAGTCACAAGTTCTTTCAGAGTTGTGCTCCCAAGAGCAGTCTTTGAAAGAGCTCTCTCAGCCCCATCTACCTCACAAAGTGCCTGTTGTGGAGAGGGGAAAGGAGATTGTAAGCCACTCTGAGACTCCTTTGGGTAGTAAAGGGCCGGGGTATAAATCTAATATCATCTTCTCTGCTTTTTTTTTTTTAATTCTCTGTGAAGTTATGGGTGTTAAGCAGCATAGCCAGTCTCCCGTTAGCATCTTTTCCCTGCATGTAGACATCTTTTTTTATCAGCTGAGTATTGCCTGATCGTATAGTACCTCGTTTGGAAATGTGACTTTATCATTACTCTACAAATAACTGCCCACGTTACCCCATTCTCACAGGGTGTTTTCTTCTACCTCAGAAGACTTTGTAAGGTGCAATTTAGCAAGGTGCTTAAAGCTGTGATTTCCATGACGGTTGATTAGAAGCACTGTTTAGCAAAACAGTGCTAAATGACTGCCTAGACTGGAACAATTTATGCCACAGAGGAATTGGAGCCATTGAGCTGTATGATGTCGCAAATCTAGTGGGAGTTTGACAGCCAGCCAATTAGCTAATGAGAGGAGTAATATAGGAATTAAAAAAAACACTTCTCAAAGGCTCGTAAGTTGGTAGGTGTTTCTAGCTGTTGTGAGGCTGGAAATTGCATGGATTCCCGGCCGTGGCTGTTCAAAGAAAGGTATATTCCAGTCCCCGCGGTGCTGCGGTTGCTGTGTACAGCATTCAGGAGACCAT
Organism: Lepidodactylus listeri; assembly: GCA_029233225.1. Classification (NCBI taxonomy): domain Eukaryota; kingdom Metazoa; phylum Chordata; class Lepidosauria; order Squamata; family Gekkonidae; genus Lepidodactylus; species Lepidodactylus listeri. The sequence goes on along the minus strand of JARCFY010000011.1, from coordinate 96,015,057 downwards.
CAATTAATCCCCAGTTGGTTAGCACTTTGGGTGCATTCCAGGATATTAATCACAACCGATGCACATAAGCATCCTAATAAAATGCTTTCATAAATATTGAGACAGGTTTTTCCCTGGATGGGACCCCACGTTGAGGGAAGCAGGGACACAATCCTCAGACTTCGTTCTTCTCTCTTCTGGTGGTGCCCCCACACGACCTAGCGACGTCCCTCTGATGCATAGTTGAGGCAGTGCATCCTTCCCTAGCACCAAGCTTCACCGGTGTGGTGTAGCGGTTAGGAGCGCGGACTCTAATCTGGGAGTACCGGGTTTGATTCCCCACTCCTCCACATGCAGCTGCTGGTGTGACCTTGGGCCAGTCACAAGTTCTCTCAGTGTAGTTCTCTCGAGGGCAGTCCTGGAAAGAGCTCTCTCAGCCCCACCTGCCTCACAGGGTGTCTGTTGTGAGGAGGGGGAAGGGAAAGGAGATTGTAAGCCACGTTTATCCTCCTTCAGGGAGTGAAGGGCGGGGTATAAATCCAATCCCCTCTGCTTTGTTTATTTTATTTTATTTATTTATTGCACTTTTACCCCGCCCTCCCTGCAAATGGGCTCTTCTACACTGTGGACTGTGCTTGCGTCCTGCCATGGAGTGAGCGGGGCTACAGCCATGCTGGCATGGAGCTGTGCAGGAAAACTGGGTGTGCCAACTCTTAAGAAGCCCACGTATCCCACTTCTCTGTTGTAGGGCAGGGCTATAATTTTTAAATAGAAAAACTGGTTTTCTTGGAGCTCTGTATCCCAGCATTGGGTTGGGTAAGACATTCTCTAGGGACTAGCAGAAATTTTGCTCCAGGCCCTTCTTTTCTCCGATCACTGCCTCTTCCTCTCACCCTTCCCTCTCAAGTTTCTGCTCTTTCCAGCCCAGAACTTAATGGATTCTACTTTCTGCGGCCACTTTCCTTCCTGGCTGCTTTCCTCACTTCCCTTTCCAGCTCTGTCGTCCCCGTGCCGGCAATTTTTCTTTCCCCTTCCGTATACCTCCTAGAAGCTAAAGTGACTCAACTGAGGCTGTTGTACTTTGGTCAAAATTACGAGAAGATGAAGCTCACTGGAAGAAGAAGAAGAAGACGAGATTGGATTTATACCCTGCCCTTTCTTCGGAGTCCCAGAGCGGCTTACAATCTCCTTTCCCTTCCCCTCCCTACAACAGGCAGCTCTGAGAGAACGTGTGACTGACCCAAGGTCACGCCAGCAGCGGTTCCCATTGTAACCAGTGCTCCCTCTAAGCTGTGGAGTCTTGTGAGCAGAAATCCTGCTTTGTGAGCTACTGGCATTAAAGTTGTGAGCGAGCGATTTGGCTGCTGCCTAAATCAGATTGCTCTGGAGCCCTCCTTCCTGAGCTAAGACAAAAACATGTGAGCCGGAGACTAAAAAACTGTGAGCTAGCTCACACTAAGCTTAGAGCACTGGTTCCCAAAGTGGGCAATACGCCTCCTGGGGGGCGCCGGCACGATCCAGATGGGCGGTAGGAGCCTTGGGGGGCACTGAATAAAAATAAGGGGGGGGTGGAAGCATAAAGGAAGAAGAGTCCAGAACCCGTCTAAAGCAGCTTTTCCCTGCCTTCTCCTGGTCCTCCCTGGGATCAGGGAGGGAGGTGGAGAGGGGTCCCCACAGCCAATCACAGCCATGTGTTTGCAAATGGCAAATGTATGTGGACCCTTGGAAGGCTGGTGTTGCTGCCGGGCTCTTGTGTGGTGGCTGCTGCTGGCCTCTGGCTTCAGGCCTTCAGCTGCGGCTGCTGCCCTGTGCCTGCCTTGGCCTGCCTGGCTGTGTGGATCGTGGTGGACTCTCTGCCTGCATCTTTTTGTCCACTTCTTGAAGGTAGATTTCCATGGGGCCGCTGAGTAATTTTTTTTTCTGAAAAGGGGGCGGTAGGCCAAATAAGTTTGGGAATCCCTGGCTTAGAGGGAACACAGGTTGTAACTTTCCTATCTATCTCTCCCCCCCCCCCCCCCCCCAAAATGTGTAGCCGTCAGACCTCGGTGTCTCTTGAACTGCGGTTTGTCCCGTCCTCTGTTTAGCCAACAGGTGGTTCCAAGGTCCGCCCCTGCTGAAGAAGTGGGTGTAGCAGCTCTGTTACGGAGAGCCAGTTTGGTGTGGTGGTTAAGTGCACGGACTCTAATCTGGGAGAACCGGGTTTGATTCCCCACTCCTCCACTTGCACCTGGCTGGATGATCTTGGGCAAACCATAGCTCTGTACCAGCTGTTCTTGAAAAAGAGCAGTTTCTGTCAGAGCTCTCTCAGCCCCGCCTACCTCACAGGGTGTCTGTTGTGGGGAGGGGAAGGGAAAGGAGTTTGTAAGCCGCTCTGAGACTCCCTTGGGTAGTGAAGGGCGGGGTATAAATCCAATCTCTTCTTCTTCGTCTTCTTATCTGAATGGCAATTACTGTTCTATTTTTAGGCATGCAGCGTTGTTCAGGGTGAGCCAGTGGCGTGGCTGTGGATAGTCAGCATTCTTCTGGACTGACGAGTTCAGCACGTTCTTTCCTGGAAACAAAACTGATAAAAATCGCTTCATGCATCCCTGCAAACATGCAGTAGTGGGACGGCCCCTAAATGCTCTGCCGTGAAGAATCTTTTGTCTATCCAAGAGGCAGTTCAAAAAGTGCTAAGCCATTTTTTACTCCTTGCCTCTCTGTTAGTGCTGGCAGTTCAATGTGGTGGTTAGGAGCGCGGACTCTTAATCTGTGAGAACCGGGTTTGATTCCCCACTCCTCCACTTGCAGCTGCTGGTGCGACCTTGGGCAAGTCACAAGTTCTCTCAGTGCTGTTCTCTCAACGGCAGTTCTCAAGAGAGCTCTCTCAGACCCACCTACCTCACAGGCATTGCTCCCTGTAAGCCGTGGAGTCGTGTGAGCAAAAATTCTGCGTTGTGATCTGCTGGCATTAAAGTTGTGAGCGAGCGATTTGGCTGCTGCATAAGTTAGTCTGCTCTGGAGCCAGCCTTCCTGAGCTAAGGGAAAAATGTGTGAGCCAGAGGCTAAAAAACTGTGAGCTAGCTCACACTCACTCAGCTTAGAGGGAACACTGCTCACAGGGTGTCTGTTGTGGGGAGGGGAAGGGAAAGGAGATTGTAAGCCGATCTGAGACTCCTTTAGGTAGTGACGGGTGGGGTATAAATCCAATCTCTTCTCTTGTTCTTCAATATTAATCGATGCTCGGAGGGCAGGGAGATGTTCATATGGACAGCAGAGGATAGGACTTGCAATCAGTGCCGGTCACTACTTGATGAGATCGGGCTAGCCTGGACTATCCAGGTCAGGGCTTTGAAGGAAGAACAGAAGAAAGATGTTCTTGATAGACTGAAGTATTCTGGTTAATGCATTTCATCAGACTCCCATGAATGCTGCCTTTTGAAGTTTAGAATTAAACACGCTTCTTTTCCCCCCTCTTTTGCAGGAAAATGTCAGCTGCCGACGAGTTTTCGGTAAGTCGTCTGATCCGATTGCCAAGAAATGTAGCTTCCCAAAACTATGGTCGAGCTGGGACTATAAAGTAAAGCGATCCAGATGTTGTATCCAGTGATCTGGGCATGAGCCCGATCCTGCTCAAAGCTAAACGTTGAGGAGGGGCTGTGGCTCAGTGGTAGATCATTGGCTTGGCATGCAGAAGACCCCAGGTTCAGTCCCAGGCATCTGGTGGTGGGAAAGACCTCGGTGTGAAACCCTGGAGGGCCCTTCTCTCAGAGCCTGTCTCTCCACTCTGAGGCACAGCAGTGGCGAAGAATCCAGTAACCATAATCTAGGGAAACACAGCTGACATACAGATCTGAGTCTTAAGATGGCCCGGTTGTGGTAGGAAAGTATTACTGATGCCCCGTTTGGGATAAAAATTTCTTTGGAGGCTCGCTCTGTTTGGCCTATGACTGGCTTATGATCAATTTGTAACCTTGTTTCTGGTCATTAATGTTCCGGTTTCGGATGAAGATCTTTGGGAATCGAAACAAGACGACATTCCAGAGATTCTCGTCACCAGCATATTAGTAGCAGTGAACCTATGTATAGTGTTTAGGATCGTTCGTTAGTAACCTTAAGTTTTCTTTATGTTTTGCATAAAACTCTTTAGCGGTGTATACACAGCTTCCATTGTCATTTATTTATCCGAAGAATCCAGGAAGCCATGATGCCGGGCTTTAGGGGTCTGCGTTTGGCTTGATAGAGTGCAAGTTTTTGTTGCATTTCCGCCAAGTTGGCTTGCAGAAGAAGACCTAGATCGGACCCCAGTAGCACCAGTTCAGTTTTATCGCAAAGGGCCAATGGCTATTACAAGAGGTTAACACCATTGAGACCTTGGGGTATAAACACCTGAGAGTCCAAACCCACTTCATGGGTCCACAACGTCATATACGTACTCGTGGCCATAGAGAGCTGGGTGTGTTCTGGTTTTGAGGTTGCTTTGCGCCCCCTTTGATTCAGACCCTGTGTTTTTCTGCTGCTCACAGGGCAGCGTCCTCCATTGCAGGGTGTCTCCATCTGATGGTAGGCGCTTTCCACCACAGCAAGACTCACGCCTTGCGTGAGCAGAAAGCCCCTGATGCCTGAAGGATCGGATGGGCCAAGAGTAAATTGAACTGTCTAAGCAGCAAATTGAACTGTCTAAGCAGCAAGAAAAATACAGGCTCTAATCTCTCGGGTGGGCTACTGGCATTAAAGCTCTGAGCGGGCGATTTGGCTGCTGCATAAATTAGTTTGCTCTGGAACCATCCTTCCTGAGCTAAGACAAAAATGTGTGAGCCGGAGGCTAAAAAACTGTGAGCTAGCTTGCACTAACGCAGCTTAGAGGGAACGCTGGCTGTGAGCTGGAAAGTTATCCGGTGACCTCTGTAATCGTGGTGGCCAGCAGAAAAGCACTGCCTTAATAGCAGAAAATTAGTAAAAAGCCCAGTAGCACCTTTTCAGACTAACAAACTTCATTGTCGCATCAGCTTTCGAGAAACACAGCTCTCTTCGTCAGATGGTCTAGAGAACCTCCATCAGCAGAGGAAATAAATACATGTGAATTGATAATAATGCTTCAGGGTGATGGGCGTCTCATTGGCGTTTGTCTTTTTTGTTTGGTTTTCCAGCTGGCGGATGCTCTACCCGATCCCTCCCCTGCGAAGAACGCCTCCTTGGGCACCACGAAACCCACTCAGCAGCCCGGCCAGCCTCCCCAAGCCTGGCCGGCTCCCAACCCCTGGAGCAGCCCCCCCAACGCTCCCCCCGCAGCCCCCTCCGGATTGCCCCCAAGCACATCTGCCTCCACTGTGCCGTTCGGGCCACCCCCAACGGGAATGTATCCTTCCCTGCCCCCCGGGGCCCCTGCTCCTTTCCCTCCCCCCGGATCCGCCTGCCCTCCCCCCGGAGGTCCGTATCCACCCCCGGGGCCCGTCCCACCAGGGCAGTACCCTCCACCCAATATGCCCTTCCCGGAGCTCCCAAGGCCATACGGCGGTCCGGCAGAGCCGGCGGCTCCCCCTACTGGCGTCGGACCGTGGGGGTCCATGCCCACTGGGGGGTGGGGCCCTACAGTGGGGGGCCAATATCCTGCTCCTACCATGCCATACCCACCCCCAGCGCCATATTCCACTCCTACCCAGACACCAGGGGCTGCACCTACAGTGCCGTGGGGCGCTGTCCCACCTGGACCTTGGGGACCTTCACCCCCCGCCCCGTTTCCGCCACCCACCGGCTCCTACCCGGCTCCTGGAGTCTACCCAACACCCCCCAATCCTTACCAAGTGCCACCCGGACCCGCCGGGGCACCATCCATGCCTGGCGGACCTCACGTGAGTACTTCCGACTCCTCCGTGTTGCGAACGGAAGCGCTGTTAGAATGTATCCGCAGCCGAAAGCCGCTAATGCGGTGTGGTCTTGCTGTTTCTTCATCCAGATGGGGGAATCAGAGGATTTGGAGTCTGCCTTTCTCGCGGATGCTCAGCTGAAATTGTTGTGCCCCTGTATTGATCTGTGGTGCGGCCTCATTTGGAGTGCTGCGTGGAGTTCTTGGTCACCGTATCTCAAGAAGGGCATTGCTGGGATAAGGACAGATGAGGGCAACCAAGATGAGGAGGAGGAGGGGGTTGGAGCACCTTCCCTAGGAGGACACGGTGAAAAGGAGCAGCGTTCCCTCTGAGCTTGAGTGGTTGTGAGCCAGCTCACAGCTTTTTAACCTCCGGCTCACACATCTTTGTCTCGGCTCAGGAAGGACGGCTCCAGAGCAAGCTAATTTCTGCAGCAGCCAAATCGCTCGCTCACCACTTTAATGCCGGTAGCTCACAAAGTAGAAGTTTTTGCTCACAGGGCTCCACAGCTTGCAGGGAACGTTGGCGAAGAGCCTGGGATTTTTTCAGTCTAGAAACGAGATGACTAAGGGGGGGACACGATAGAGGTTGATGAAATTATGCATGGGGTGGAGAGAATTGCCAAAGAGACATTTTTCTTCCTCTCCCGAAATACCAGAACTCGAGGGCATCCAGTGAAGCTGATGGGCAGGGTTCAGGACAGGCAGAAGGAAATCCTCTACACCGAGGGTGATTAAAATGTGGAATTCATGGCCAGCAAATGTAGCGATGGCCACAGGAATAGACAGCTTTAAAAGGGAAATAGATTCATGGAGGGTACGTCTATCAATGGCTCCTAGCTCTGGTGACTGAGGGGCACCTCCACATTTAGAGGCACCGATCCTCTGAATCCCAGAGCCCAGGAGGCAACCTCAGGGGAAGGCCTCGGCCTCTCTGTCCTGTTGTCGGCCCTCCAGAGGAACTGGTCGGCCCCTGTGTGAGACAGGAAGCTGGACTAGATGGCCCACTGGTCTGATCCAGCAAGGCCTTATGGGAGAAATCAAACAGAGAGGCCTCAGCCAATCCAGGCTGTTATACAGAAGGGCCCCAGGCTCACTTATTTTTCTGCCGCAAGTACGTAAGACTGCTGGGCACACGTTTTTAAAGTCTTCTCCCCTCTTTTTGGAGTAGCTCTCGATTTTTAGGGTATGTATGGTCTGTAATGATTATATAGTTCCGTGTGTGTGTTACGTTCCATAAAGTCACCTCAGACTTAAGGTGACCCTGTGAATTAATGATTTCTGAAACATCCTATCAATCAACAGTCTTGCTCAGGGCTTGCAAACTGAGAGACACACGGGGGTCATTTGGGGCCGGAGCGAGGTGGAGCAGTGCCCCGCCAGCCCGGGAGCGGGCGCAAATGGCGGTGGCAGCAAGCCCCGCCCCCGGCTGACCTGCGGAGGAAGCGAAGCGAGAAGGGGTTTTAAGTTTAAACCCTTTCTCTCAAGAGTTGCACCGGCAGTGGTGGCTTCACTTCCCCCGCAGGCCCGCTCCCGGGCTGGTGAGGCGCAAGCCTCCCTTTCCCTTCCCTTTCCTAGCTGGCCTGCCAAGGCAGGCGGGTGGGGGGGGAAGCGAAGCGAGAGTCTAGAGTCGTGCTGGCAGCGGCTATCTTTCCATTGTATTCTATGAGGCCATAGAATACAATGGAAAGGTCGTGCCACCACTGCCGCAAAATTCTCGAGACTTTAAACCCCTTCTCTATTTGCTTCCCCCCCTCCCCCCCTTGGCAGGCCAGCTGGGGAAGGAAAGGGGAGGCTTTTGAAGATGTCCCCCCCCTTGCTTCCCCTTCTGACACACTTCTGGTGATGTCGGGGTGTGGCTTACGCTAATTAATAAGTATGCTAATGAGCTCCTGGCACCTCTTTTTCTACGAAATGACCCCTGGTTACACATAATGATTGATTTTTAAAAAAAATAAGTAAATAAGCATGCAGTTCTTTGGGGGTTGGAGGAGGTCAGATCTGTGAGGGTCAGAACCTGCTTGCCCCTCCCACTAAGCACGTCTTTGCCTTGGCGCAGTGGAAACCAACATTTTCAATTTCTGTCTCCCGCAGCCCTACCGTTGAACCGGAGGCGGGCTAACAAAGCCTTCGTCTCTGCCCGCGCCCACTATTTACGGACATTTTAAAAGAAACTTTTGTTTGGTGACCTTTTTTCGGAGTCTTGGAAGGACATGCCCGCCTCCTCCCACGTGCCGTCCGAGGTGTGAAGGGAGCACTCTGCGTCAGCCGAACTTCCTTCCGCTGGGGGAAGTGACCTTCTCATCATCGGTCAAGGTGAATGGGGAACAGCACTCCAGCTCCGCTCTCCTCGCTCAGCTAAGGAAGCCCGTCTTTAGAGATCTCTGGAAGCTGCTCGGTGAATCAGGAGCTCTGTGGAATCGAGCCCCGGGGAGGGGGTGGTCATCCTTGCTTTCGCCCCTGCCTGTTGCTGCGACCGCTCTATACGCCGAACTTTATGGCAGTCGCCGGACCTGGCACTCTCTCCTGAGCCGTGTTTTGCTTATTCATTGCCATAAATCCAACAACTTTGAGAGGAGTTCTTGGAGAGATGCGCTCGACACACACCACAGTAATTCAACCAGTGAAAGAGAAGCAAAGTAGATGAAATTTGAAGCTGGGGTTTTTTTTTTCACATAATGGGGCTCAGCTTTTCCTGGTTGGGGCAGGAAGGGAATTGCTGCGGAGGGGGGGTTGGGTGCTCGATGTTCGGTTCAGACACGCAAGGCAGATCGGGGTCGGGGGGGTATTGAGGTGATCGGAGTGTATATCAGAGAGGGACGTCTCTCGACGGATACTATGGTTTCCATAAAGAGAAACGGGTTTTGCTTCTTCCGAGATGGTGTTTTTTTCAATCTGGATTTAAAGCTATTTGTGCTCTGGGTGTGACTAACTTCCTGTAATCTGGATCCAGCTAGGGAGGGGGTGAGAGGACCAGAAGCATCCTTCCTTGCCCGGAACCTAACTTTACTGCAGCCCTGCTTAGGAAGCGAGCGGTCGTCCTGTCGGAGTTCCTCAAAACGTGGGTTCTGGCTTGCTCTCAACCTTGGTGTGTTCTCAACTTTGCCAAAGGTCTTATCCGGCACGGATGGAGGGAGTCCAGATCTCTCTAGGTCTGCTCGTAGGATGGCTTTCTCATGTTGTAGGATTCCCGGTTTGTTTTCAGGTGGCTTTGAAGTAACCGAATCTGCCATGCATGGCGAACCTTTGGATGCTGTTGCAGCCGCACGATCTGCTTTGGGGAGGGGCTTGTTTTAGACTTCGTCGGGAGGCTCAGTTTCTGATTTAAGTGTATCCTTCACGGCACCTCCTGGAATGAAATGTGGTCAGGATTGGCAGTCTGGTTTTCTCAGCCTTGCAAATAAGTCCCCAAGTTAGTAGCTGGCAGGGTTTTTTGTCCCCAGTTGGGCAGGTGTTGAGTGAGCAGCCCATAAAGTAAAAAGCGGGGGGGGGGAGAGAACGAAATTATGTATACTGTAAAGAAACTTCACCTGGAGATCATTTTTAGCCACCTGTGCAAGGGGCTCTCCAGAAGCCAGTTTTAGGAAATCTCTTTTGCAGGAGGGAATTGCTGAAAATATATATTTCTGTTCTTGGGGAATTAGTGGAGCGGCGGAACCCGAATGCCACGGAAGTACCTTCCTTAGGGGTCGCGGAAGTTTGGGTTTATATAAAGCTTTATAAGGGCTTCGGGAAATGGAAGTGAATGCTGCTGTTGCCGGCAGGGCGGGGGGTTCGGAGAGAGCATACAGTGAGCAAAAGGACCTTCCTGCTGTGTTAGTTTTTTGTGCTGGTTTCGCACACGCTTTCCCGCATCAGTTGCACACCGTCTGCATGTCTCCTGTTGTGGCTGCCACCTAGCTTGTGGGGCGATTGCATTCCCCCAGCGTTTTGAAAACACACTTGGGTATGTAGGGAAATGCAGCTCTTCCTCGGAGCGGCCAATGCAGCCGCAACGAATGTGTCGTAGAAATGTGGTTGTGTAGTGGCCACGGGCAGCCCCTGGATATTGTTTGTCGTGTGGTCAGTGCCAGATAACACCGTTCTTCCCCTTTTCTCCCCGCCCCCCCGTCCCCCGTCCCCAATGCAAGAAGAGGAGCAAGACCGATATCCGAGTCCTGATCAGTGTTCCCTCTAAGCCGAGTTAGCGTACACTAGCTCACCGTTTTTTAGCCTCCTGCTCACGCATTTTCGTCTTCGCTCCGGCAGGATGGCTCCAGAGCAGACTAATCTATGCAGCAGCCAAATCTTCAAATGATGTGAAACGAAATGCCGCAGCTCACAACTTTAATGCCGGTAGGTCACAAAGTAGATTTTTTTGCTCACAACACACACACACACACACACCCCGCAGCTTAGAGGGAGCATTGCCTGTGAGGTGGGTGGGGTTTAGGGAGTTCAGAGGGAACTGTGACAGACCAAGCTTCATCCTCTTAAACGGCGGTCCTAGAGATTCCGGAAGTGCCCCGGGCAGTGGGTGGGCATAAAACATTGCTGCCCAATAGGCAAGGAGCAAAACCACTGTGAGCCAGAGGTGCCTGCGCAGATTCTGTAGCGCGCACCAGGTGGCATGCTTTGGACTTGAGGAACAGCAGGCCAGGAAGCCTCTGTTTTGTGTCTTCCAAATAAGAGAATCATAGAGTTGGAAGGGACCTCCAGGGTCATCTAGTCCAACCCCCTGTACAATGCAGGAAATTCACAAATACCCACCATGCCCCCAGTGACCCCTGCTCTATGCCCAGAAGAGGGAGGGAGGGACTGCTCCAAGATCCCCGGCCAAACTGGTCTGGAGAAAAATTCCTTCCTGACCCCAAAGTAGCGATCAGCATTTCCCTGCGTGTGTAAGAAAGGGCCCCGAGAAATAAGCACCGAGGCAACCCTTCCTGCCCTCCCTCTCACGATCTGCCCAAGTTCACAGGATCTGCGTTGCTGTCAGATGGCCCTCCAGCCTCTGTTGGGAAACCTCCAAAGGAGGGAGAGCCCACCACCTCCCGAGGAAGCCTGTCCCGCCGAGGAACTGTTCTGTCAGGAAGTTCTTCCTAATGTTGAGCTGAAAACTCTTCTGATTTAGTTTCAACCCATTGGTTTCTGGGGCGACCTTCTGGGGCAACAGAACAACTCCGCCCCATCCTCTATAGGACAGCCCTTCAAGTTCTTGAAGATGGTTATCCTATCACCTCTTAGACGTCTCCACTCCAGGCTAAACATGTCCATCTCCTTCAGCCTTCCCTCACAGGACTTCGTCTCCAGAGTCCCTCACCATCTTCGTTGCCCTCCTCTGGACACGTTCCAGCTTGACTATACCCTTCCTAAATTGTGGTGCCCCAAACTGAAGACAATACTCTAGGTGAGGCCTAACCAGAGCAGAGTAAAGCAATACCATCCCTTCACCGAGTAAAATGATGCCATCACTGAGAGAATATTTCCCCAAGAGCTGCACGGACTCCACTGTGCCCACAAAAGCTAGTTTCTTTGACCTGCATAAGTCATACAAATTGAACACAGCCACAACCCCCCCCCCCCAAATTTGGCATTAACCTGGAGCCGTTTGCCCTGAGTAGAGGCGAGAAGCTCTGTGAAGCCAATGCGTCCCTCCCCACTGCGAATCTCGTTCCCCTCGCCTCTGGCTCCTGAAAGTCCCTGCTGTCCCACCTGTATGCTCTTTCTTGAAACCGACAGGCGAGACTCTCAAGCTGAACCTCGCACTCAGTACTCCACTCCCGAGCCTTTTCTCCTCTCCCGTGGAATCGCTGCACATCTATCATTTCGTTTGCATAGGATTATGGCTGCCAAGTAACTTTTAGGATACTGGGAAGCCCTTAGCAGTTTAACTTGGAGAAGATGCATTTCAGTTTCCGGTCTGGTTGTCCGTTAAAGATGGCATGGGAGAACTGCGGCGAGTCGAAATATATTTAATGGACTTGGCTCTTCTTGGAAACCCTGTCCCAAAACATAAAAACATGAAGCAGATTTATTGTTGGAAAATGAGGTGGGGGGGGGGGGGGCTAAAAGGGTAATTTTCATAGCAGGGTGTCTCCTTCAGGTATCGCAGTGTTATCATCCCCGTGACGTCAGGCTAACCCGCTTAAATTCCCTTCCCCTTCTGATCTTGTGAGAGACCCCGGCCCGGTAAAGGCAAAACCCCCTCCTCCCTTTAAAAAAAAAAAGCAAGTTGTTGTTTAAATGCTGTGTAGTGAAACTCTTTGAACCTTCCGTCTTGCGGTGTGAGCGACTTTGGGTCCCGATCCTTGTTATGCGGCGGAATGTGTGTTGTTCCTATGGTGTTCTTCGTGAGTTTTTAAAAAAACAAAACGCTGAGAAGTTTGGGGTTATTTTTTTTCGGCTTGTGCTTCTAAGATGGACGTTCGCTGCCTTTGTTTACAATATGGAGAAATTAAGCAATCACACTTCCGAAGTATCCACCGTGGGTGTCATCCTGCTGCTCTACTGAATGGCGCTGGCCTTCCACCCATTGCACGCAAGAGCCTCGTGCGTTGGTGGAAGGCTGCGCTGTCGACCGGCGGAGACAGGTCAGATGCGACTCTATATCACCTGCTGCTGTATTTTGTATTGTTTCTTTTTAGATGACGAAAAAATATTTGCCGTATGATGGTAGTGAAGAGGCTTTAAATACAGGATTTGATATTTTTTTGAAAAATGCTGTCACTTTTTGTATACAATTAGACATTAAACGTATTTTCAGGATGATTGTTCATGGCTGGCTTTTGTTTTCTTTCCCACTTAATTTCTTTGCATCCGTTGTCCACGCTTCAAAGGGGCCGTTGGTTTCAGATCCTGGGGAAACTCCGTGGAAAGAACCCTGGGAATTGCACCTTTGGGGCGAATTCTGTTAAAAGAAGTAGGTTTTCGTCCCCCGCTCCTAACTTGGTGTAGTGGTTAGGAGCGTGAGTTCTAATCTAGGAGAACCAGGTTTGATTCCCCACTTCTCCACATGCAGCAGCTGGTGTGAACTTGGGTCAGTCACAGTTCTCTCAGAGCTGTCCTCTCGGGCAGTTCTCGAGAGAGCTCTCTCAGCCCCACCTACCTCACAGGGTCTTTGTTGTGGGGAGGGGAAGGGAAGGAAATTGTAAGCCACTCTGAGGCTTCAAGTGAAGGGTGGGGTGTAAATCCAATCTCCTCCTTCTCTGCCTTCTTTCCTAAGGGGTCTCAAAGTAGTTTATAATCGACTTCCCTTCTCCCCACAACAGGCACCTTGTGAGGTAGGTGGGGCTGAGAGAGTTTGGAGAGCACTGTGACTGGCCCAAGGTCACCCAGCTGGCTTCCTGTGGAGGAGGAGTGGGGAATCGAATCCGGGCAGTCCTGGCAAGAGCTCTCTCAGCCCCACCTGCCTCACAGGGTGTCTGTTGTGGGGAGGGGAAGGGACAGGAGACTAAGCCACTCTAAAGGCAACCCCTCTCCACACTGCCAGCCGCCCATCCCCTCCACCCCGGGTCATCTCTCACTTTCTCAAGTCACTGCTGTGGTGTTGACAAAGTGGACAGCCAGGAGCCTAGTGCGGCTGCTCCCGTTGGCCCACCGCTAAGGCCACGTGTGCCTTTTGAGTACCTGGGAGGGGTAAAAACTGGGGAAAGGGGCTCTTGCCCTTCGATCTTGCTGTAAACATCTGGCTGGCTGCAGTTGGAAATGGAATTGGCCTTGGTGGACCCTCAGTCTGATTCAGCAAGGCTGCTCCTGGGAAGTTTTTATCGGGTTTAAATTTTTTAAAAGAACAATTTGCCTCGGAAGCACAGAAGCTTTTTCACGATATCCCCGATCCTCCACATTTCACCGGTTAAGAGGGAGAAGCTGTTCAAACAAATGACAAAGGTGATCTGACTCCAATGGGAACAAGAGAAAGAAATTTTACTTACAAAAACATGCACGCCTCACGTGACATATTGGTGTAGGGAGATTTAACTTCTTGTGAACAGATTGACTTCGGAAAGGTTCCCTTGCTACAGCTCCAAGCCCAGGTAAGAGGGAGAAGGCAAACCAGGGCCAAAGAGGCTCAACACCTAACCGAGGAGAGGGTGGGGCCAACTGCCCCCCAGTGAGAGAATTCTCTTAACCCTTTCCCTCCCAAGTTCTCTTGCATGCAGACTTACAGTTTCCAATAGTTTTGTGTTCTGAAGAGTCCCCAGTTCCATCTCTCACCTTAACCATGACCTCACCAGGTGCCTTAATGCTAAGAGTGAACTGCTCACTTCCACTGTCTCTTCATCGGTAGTGCGGTGATAAGGTTCTCCTACCTTAAAAGATTGCCGTAAGAACTGTAGAGAGAAGGCATGTAAAGATTCGGAGATATATCCCCAAGGGTGTCTCTCAACCTTTCCCCTCAACTGGTGTGCTGCAGTTTCTGAGTCCTACCAGAAGAGGGCACTGAGGCATTAGCTTGGCATTTCGAATGGCAGAAATCACCTGGACCCAAATGTCGGGCCTCTCAAATAGCTAAGGTGCCATTCCTTCCTCTTGGGGATGAGGTGTCAAATTCATTTGTTACAAGGGCCAGATCCAATGTAAATGTCACTTGATCAGGCCGGATTCTGTGTGCCATAAAATGTAATGCCCGGGAACCAGAGATGTACTTTAAAAAAGGACACAGGCAAACTCAATTAACAATATTTTTTTATTCAAAATACAAACAGAAGCAATTGAGTCCTAGCAGTAAAAGCAATTTATTTTCTGGGGGACCCACAGAAGCCCCCATGAATGTATTTAATCATATGCAAGTCTGTTTTTCCCCAGGAGATACCATAAAAGGGGAAGTGGTTCAGTGGTTAAGACGCTGAACTGCAGACCGGAAGATCAGTAGTTCGGCAGTTCGAGACCCGAGTGCCGCGTGGCAGAGTGAGCTCCCATCTCTGGCCCCAGCTCCTGCCAACCTAGCAGTTCGAAAGCAAGACACTGCAAGTAGATAAATAAGTACCGCTTCGGTGGGAAGGTAACAGGCAGCATTCCGTACGCCTCAGCGTCTAGTCATGCCAGCCACATGACCACGGAGCTGTCTTCGGACAGTGCTGGCTCTTCGGCTTGGAAACGGAGATGAGCACCGCCCCCTAGAGTCAGATTCGACTGGCTTTCGAACAAGGGAAACCTTTACTTACCTTACATTTCCATACATACCAGTTGCTTGTGGGCCGGATAAGAGCCCTGGATGGGCCAGCTCCAGACCCCTGACTTTGGGGGTCTCAAAGGGGTTCTTGGAAGGTGGATGGGGGGGGGGCTTTAAATCACCATACTCTGTTGCTACTGAGGCAGCCAGTGGATGAGAATGGCTCTACAGTTGGGACAGAATAGATTGGCCGGTTTGGACCACAGGAAAGAGATCACCTTTAAAAAACAACCATTCTGCCTTATGTGCTAGACCTCCTGGCAACTAGAAACTAGCACAGAGAGGCTGGCCCAGGCTAGAACCTTCCTTCCTGAGTTTGTAGCTCAATGGTAGAGTATCTGCTTTGGGCGCAGAAGATCTTAGGGTTCAGCCTATCCTCTGTGAAAAGAAAATCAGATATATCAGAACTGGTAAGACCTCTGGAAAGCCACAGCCAGCTGGAACGTGTGAAGCTATGGGCGCCTTTATATGTTCTTAACTGAGCATGGTGTTGAACCTGAAACCAGCAAGAAGGTTTAGGGGTTTTCAAGTTAAGTGGTCCTGAAGTGACTACTCATTCGCCTTTTGCTGGCGGACTCCGGCTGAGATATGTCCATAGCTAAAGGGGTGTTGTTTTTCTTTTAAGATAGTTTTTTTTATTTTTCCAGAAACAAAGAGAAAGAAAGAAAAAGAAAACAACGAAAGATCACATACAACGAACAACGCTGAAGTCTGCACTCATTACAATTGCTTAAATTTTGTCTAAATAGAATCTATCCTGTAGATACGTATTTCATTTTATACTACAATATTCAGAGCCTATAATTCACGTTTTTTAGTTTTTCTTAAGATAGTCTTCCAACCATTTGTAGAATCTAAACCAATTCTTCTCAGATGTTTTCCCTGTCATTGTGATGTCAATTTGTCCATTTCTGCCACTTCCAATAATCTGTAAATTATTTCCTCTTTTGATGAAACGTCTTTTTTCCAGTATTTTGCATATAAAATCCTAGCCATCATTATAACACATATAATCATATATGCATCTAATTTCTTAAATGTCTCTGGTATAATATTTAATAAAAAACAGTTCTGGTACAAATGCAATAGTTGTATCTAGTAATTTTTGTAATATTTCATGAATCCATATCCAATATTTTTTGTTACCTTACATGTCCACCACATATGAAAGAAAACCAGTATTTTGTTTACACTTCCAGCATCCATTTGACATATTTGGATACCATTTTGCTAACATTTCAGGTGTCGTATGCCACCTATAAAACATTTTATATATTTTTTCTTTAAATGAAACAGCTTTTGTGAATTTCATATTTGTTTTCCATATTGTGGCCCATTGACCTAGCTGTATTTAAATCCCCGGAACGCAATTGCATGGCTACTTCTGTTCTGCCACTACAGACTGACACTGCTACCCAAATGAAAGAAAGGAAGGGGACTGGATAGGAAGACAAGCATCGCCTGTTTGCACAAACCATGTTCGCATGAAGCTGCATTATACCAGATCAGACCCTTGGTCCTTTGGAGTCAGTGCTGTCAACTCAGACTGGCAGTGGCTCTCCAGGGTCTCCGGCGGAGGTCTTTCACATCACCTCCTGCCTGGTCCTTTTAACTGGAGATGCCGGGGATTGAACCCACTCCTCCCCATGCAGCCGCTGGTGTGGCCTTGGGCCAGTCACAAGTACCCTTGGAGCTGCTCTCTCACGAGCGGTTCTCGAAAGATCTCTTTCCCCGTAGGAAGAAAGAGGGCTAATTTTATTTATTTATTTATTATATTTGCCTCCCACCCTCCCCGCATAGCGGGCCCAGGGCGGGTTCCATCAGATATAATATTCAATTAAAGACCATTAAAAGGCATCAGATAAAATACGGTCATAATTCTTATATATCTAATCAGAGCCTCAACAGATGAAGTCCGTTTATAGTTTTATAACAGTTCCGCAGGGCCTGCAAGACGGAGCACTTCCGCCAGGCTTTCAACTAGGAGCCGCCACCGGTGGGGGGGGGGGGAACTGGCTGGATAACATCGCCCTGGTCCTGCCGGCCACACCCCTTCACTGCCTTTGTTCACCATGAGAACTCTGTATAATTGAAGCCGCCATCTGTTGTAGTACATTGTGTAGGATGTGGTGTTAGTTTTAATTGTTGGTTTTATATTGTAAACCTTGATGGTGTTTTTATGCTTGTTAGCCGCCTTGAGCCGGTTCGCTGGCAAGGCGGGATATAAATATAATAAACAAACAAACAAACAAATAAATAATTGGGGTTCCAGATGTTAACACAGGTCTGAGCCACTGAAGGGGAGGCCCAATAAATAGAGGGAGGATGTCCGCTGCCTCAGCTAAAAGCCTGGCGGAAGAACTCCGTCTCGCAGGCCCTGCGGAACTGTAGAAGTTCCCACGAGGCCCTGATCTCATATGGGAGCTCATTCCACCAGGTAGAGGCCAGGGCTCAAAAAGCCCTGGCCCTAGTTGAGTGCAAGGCGGACATCCCTGGGGGCCGGGGACCACCACGAGATGCTGCTTAGCCGATCATAAAGCTCTTCAGGGCTCATAAGGGGAGAGCCGGTCTCGCAGGTACGCAAGACCCTGGCCATATATTGGAGGCAGCTGAAGGTGGTTTTATTTAGGACTGCGTTCTGGTTAAGTTTCGTAGCAGTGCTAAGTGGTGGTTTTTGTACTTTGGTTTTTATGTTTTCAGCGTATTTTATTTGATGTTGCCTGTTTCTAAGCCGCCTTGGGCTCTGTAAGGAAGAAAGGGGGCTAATAAATGTTTTAAATAAATATCTCTCTAGAACTGACAGTGGTGGAAAGTGCCAGCAAGTCACAGCTGACTCACAGCGACCCCGTAGGGTTTTCAAGGCAAGAGACAAACAAACAGAGGTGGTTTTACCGCTGCCAGCCTCTGCATAACCACCCTGGACTTCCTTGGTGGTCTCCCCTCTGAGTACAAGCCAGGGCCGACCTTGCTTAGCAGCCGAGATTTTATGAGATCAGGCTCGCGTGGGCCATCTATCTCTGGAGTTACTTGAACAAAAACTTGGTGCCCCATTCCGAACGAGAGAGGGAATCCTGGATACAAAGCGAGGCGCCACGCCCCTGATAAAAATGCCTTTGCACATAGCTGTAGTTAGGTGGTGCTGGGTTTATGACTCACTGCTTTTGGCACCGGCGCATGTTTTGAACATTTGCAGAGAGAAACTCCTGTGCAAAAGAGAACTTCCCTAAAACAGACCTCCCAGTATTTTAGGGCCTAGATTTTGCTGTTCTGTTGAAACTGCCGCTTCCACATACCCGCTGCCTTCGAAACCTGGGTCTGTGTCTGTACGGGGAGAGGAAATTGCTTTCTGCGGAGATGAGGAGGCCAAGACGGGATCATTTCCCACATCTGACTTTCTGGCCAGCAGCTAAAATGCTACCTGGAAACCTGAGTCTTCAAACAATACAGGCCATGATCTGGCCAGAAGGAAGTCTGCCCACTTGCAAATTCTGCTCTTTTGGATGCGCGGCTCAGGCCTCACCTGGAATGCATTGTCCAGTTCTGGATATCACATGTTGATAAGGACACTGCCGAGTTATATTTGAGTCCAGAGAAAGGGGACAGGGTTGGTGAGAGTTTCAGATGGATAGCCGTGTTGGTTTGCGGTAGACGAGCAAAATTTGAGTCCAGTAGAACCTTAAAGACCAACACGATTTTTGGGGTAAAAACTTTCGAGAGTTAAGAATATAAGAACGTAAGAGAAGCCATGTTGGATCCGGCCAGTGGCCCATCCAGTCCAACACTCTGTGTCACACAGTGGCCAAAAATACTAGGTGCCCTCAGGAGGTCCACTAGTGGGGCCAGAACTCCAGAAGCCCTCCCAAGCTTGACCCAAAGCACCAAGAATATAGAGCATCACTACCCCAGACATAAGAACATAAGAAAAGCCATGTTGGATCACACAGTGGTCAAAACCCAGGTGCCATCAGGAGGTCTGCCAGTGGGGCCAGAACTCCAGAAGCCCCCCCCACTGTTGCCCCCCAAACACCAAGAATACAGAGCATCACTGCCCCAGACAGAGTGGTCCATCTATAAGAACCTAAGAGAAGCCATGTTGGATCAGGCCAGCAGCCCATTTAGTTCAGCGCTCTGTGTCACACAGTGGCCAAAACCCAGGGGCCATCGGGAGGTCCACTAGCAGGGCCAGAACGCCAGAAGCCCCCCGCCCCGGGTTGCCCCCCCCAGGACCGAGAGTACAGAGCATCACTGCCCCAGACAGAGTGTTCCCTCTATAAGACCATAAGAGAAGCCATGTTGGATCAGGCCAATGGCCCATCCAGTCCAACCCTCTGTGTCACACAGTGGCCAAAACCCAGGGGCCATTGGGAGGCCCACCAGTGGGGCCAGAACTCCAGAAGCACCAGTGGGAGGGCTTCTGGAGTTCTGGCCCCCCAAGCACCAAGAAGACAGAGCATCACTTGCCCCAGATAGAGTGTTCCATCCATACCTTGTGGCTAATAGCCACTGATGGACCGCTGCTCCACATGTCTCTCCAACCCCCTCTGTTATCCAAGCTGACTTACAGTGACCTCTCTTGAGGTTTTCAAGCCAAGAGACAAACAGAGGTGGTTGGCCACTGCGCCTGCCTCTGTCTAGCAACCTTGAACTTCCCAGGTGGTCTCCCATCCAAGTATGAACCAGGGTCGACCCTGCTTAGCTTCCGAGATCTGACGAGACGGGGCTAGGCAGGGCTCTTCAGGTCTGGAGAGGGGGGGGGGGCAGGGCATTTTAACAACCTCTACTTTACAGTCCCCCCTTCCTTCTCTTGCTAGACTCCTTTTAGGCAAAGAAACAGGCAGAGAAAAAGAAAAACCGGTGCAGCAAGGGGGAAACGTTTATTCAGAGACACAAAAATTCTTTTGCTCCGTCTTTGCCGCCCTTCTTTCCTCCACAAAGAGACAAGACATCACTAGTAACAAATAGCCACTCTGGGCACACACAGAGTGCTTCTGCCATCCCCCCTCCAGCTCTGCCTCCACAGTGTATTTCCCTGGAACTCCATTCCTTCCCAGTAAAATATCTGGAAAGCATTCGGGGGGTGGGGCCCTCCACACCCAGCTGTGAGTAGATTTGGTTCCACAAAAAAACCACAGCTGTGGGTTTTGCCCGGGGTTCCGGGCATCTTCCACGCATAAGGAAGTCCCCCCACCGCGTCGTCTTATGTAGAGCAAGGGTGGAAAACAGCTTCTGACTCATGGTCACTGGGGTGCTGTGTGGGTTTCCATGGTAATCTACTCTGCCAGGCTATTGTTTGTGGCTTTGGAATGAAGGATGATGCTTTAATTTGATCCTCATGGCCATGCCTAGGGCGCATGACTGTGTGGTGGAAATCCTTGTGACCCTCGCTGGCAGCAGGACATCTTTTCCTGTCCCGGGGGATGGGGCATCTGTGGGGCTGGTTCTCTCACTCTTGCTTCCTCCCAGGAGCTGGAGACTGTACCCACGACTGTTCCCTCTAAACTTTTTATTGCACGACAGCCCTGCGAGGGAGTGATTCCAAAGGGGCAGAAGAAGAGAAGAGGCTAGATTTCTATCCCGCCCTTCACTACTTGAAGGAGTCTCAAGGGCTTACAATCTCCTTTCCCTTCCCCTCCCCACAACAAGACACCCTGTGAGGTAGGTGGGGCTGAGAGAGCTCTTTCGAGGACTGCCCTTGAGAGAACAGCTCTGAGAGAACTTGTGACTGACCCAGGGTCACACCAGCAGCTGCACGTGGAGGAGTGGGGAATTGAACTCGTTTTCCCCAGATTAGAGTCCGCTCTCCTAACTGCAACACCAAACTAGGTAGGCTCGGCTGAGGGTGAGGGAGTGCCTCACGGTCGCTCAGTGAACGTTGCGCCACATTTGGATCTGGGTCTCTGCAATGCTTTAACCATTATACATACTGCCCCCATGCCTAGGGCTGCCAACCTCCAGGTGGGGTCTGGAGATCTCCCAGAATTACAGGTGATCCAGAGGATAGGAATCGGTTCCCCTGGAGAAAATGGCTGCTTTGGAGGGTGGACTTTTTGGCATTGTAACACCCCCCCAGGTTAGGGTCGCCAACTTTGGGTTGGGGAATCCCTGGAGATTGGGGGGGGGTGGAGCTGGAGGAGGGCTGGTTTTGCCGTGGAGAAGAAGAGGAGGAGGAGATTGGATTTATGCCCCGCCCTTCACTTCCTGAAGGAGCCAGTTTGGTGTAGTGGTTAGAAGCGCAGACTCTAATCTGGGAGAACCAGGTTTGATTCCCCACTCCTCCACATGCAGCCGCTGGTGTGACCTTGGGAGAGCCATAGTTCTATCAGAGCTGTCCTTGAAAAGAGCAGTCCTTGAAAGAGCTCTCTCAGCCCCACCTAGGGTGTCTCTTGTGGGGAGGGGAAGGGGAAGGAGTTTGTAAGCCGCTCTGAGACTCCGAGTGAAAGATGAGGTATAAATCCTATCTCCTCCTCCTCCTCCTCCTCCCCCTCTTCTACCCGAAGGATTCTGACAGCAGCTAACAATCTCCTTTCCCTTCCCCTCCCCACGACAGACACCCTGTGAGGCAGGTGGGGCTGAGAGAACTCTTTCGAGGACTGCTCCTGAGAGAACAGCTCTGAGAGAACTCTGCCTGGCCAAAGGTCACCCCAGCAGCTGCATGTGGAGGCATGGGGAACCAAACCCGGTTCTCCCAGATTAGAGTCCACACTCCTAACCACAACACCAAACTGGCACCAAACTGGGAGGGACTTCAGTTGGGTACAATGCCGCAGCGTCCTCCTCCAAAGCAGCCATTTTTCCCCGTGGGAGCTGAGCTCTGCCAGCTGGAGATCAGTTGTCATTCCCCTCTGCAGACTCCATCCCCAAAATCTCCAGGAATCTCCCACCCTGGAGCTGGTAACAGCGCAGCCTCCTTACCACTCAACTCTGTGGGCGGTACCAGGGCCTCAGGGACCCTGAATGTCTCCCTGGCTTAAGAGGGGTGTTTTCTGTCAGCTCCTCCAGGCCCAAATCTGGGGGGGGGAAACGTAGGGCAGGAGTGGAAACCACAGCATTCAGTTCAAGTTTGGAAGGGCAAGCGTGATGTGGAAAGCATCTGGTCTGAATTATGCCCCAGCCTCAGTCTCATTAAATGGATCTGGCCAATTTACTTGTTTCCACGTCCTTGATGGGGGAGAAGTTTTAGGGACCGCCGGGCCTTGGTTGCCTGGAAGTCCGGCCTTTTTGTGTGAGATTTGCAGGGACGCGGGTGAGAATGGCAGCAAACCCCACGACCCTGAAGCAGAGATCTTGTACCCTTCGAGTACCTGCAGCCGCTCCACAGCTGTCTACCACCATCTCCATTTGCTCCAAAACTCAGACAGATCTTTGAGACTCCCCGTTCTCAAAGGCCACAAAGTGCCCACAGGCTCAAAGGGACGGAGACCCCTAACAGCCTGGAGTGGGCCTGACTTAGACTGAGGCCCACCCTGGAGCAGTGTGGGTTTACCTTTTTGACCACTGCCCACTTCCAATAACCCCCAAGCAGGGGAGGATTAACCATTAAGCAGACCAAGCACGTGCTTAGGGCACCAGGACCAAAGGGGGCACCACAAAGTTGGGAAAGGGTGAAAAGAAAAAAAATGAATGAAGATTTGGAAAAACGAAAGAATTGATAAAACTAGTGCAAATTGATCATGGTGCACCCTAAGGTTATCTTCTATTTTTTGTTGGTGAGGTGCAGTGTCATGGGCTATGTTTAAAAGTAAAATGCTTGTCTTTAAAAGTTAAATGATGGAGCCAAATTCAGTTGTCACGACAGTCATTTCAATGACCCTCTCTGTCCCTTTTTATTTTCAGCCCCATGTAAACGTCCAAAATGAAGCGTGTTCAGTTGAGCAAAAGAGAAAACACGCAAAAGAGAATGAGCAAAAGAAGCTGTCTGTTGTAGCCAAGACAGGAAAGCAGACAGATTTCTTCTTACAAACTGCAGAGGAAGATGATCCAGATCAAAACCAGTGTCAGTCTTCAGAGACAGGAAGTGAATCTCATCTTATCTCCTTCATCAGAAACCGGCAGGGTTGGTGCAAGGCCAGAACGTTGTTAGTGTCTAAGGTGCCACTGGACTTCTGCTCTTTTCAAATATTGAGTAGTGGCACAGTATCCAGTCCTATGCCAGCAGTTACCTTGTATAGCTTATTTTTTAAACAATAAATGTACACCATCTCTGGTTCCCAGAAGTGCAGACGGGCTGCGTCCGAGCATCAGGTGGCACAGATGGGCACAGACCCTTGGGGAGGCCCAGACGCGGAGTAAGTCTGATCTCTAAATTGTCCCCGTTGTGAGTAGAGATTATAAAAGGTTGTTTCCCCATCATGAACCGCTTGGAGGGCCCCCAGGCCAGATTGCAAAATGGGGTGTGGGTGAAGTGTTCCACAACGGGGGAATGCTACTCTCCCCACACCCCAATTTTCCTGGCAGGGCTCCAGTGCCTTAAGTAACAGGGCAGGCAGAAATTCAGCAGGTGATGTTTTCCACATTCGCAACCATACTGGTTGAATTTAGGATCCCGTGGGCAGACTGCTTCGATCAGACGACCGAAATTCTCCGGCCTTTCTGATGATGTCCCCCAAGCAGGGTTCCTACTGCCTCTGAATATGGAGGTTCCATTTAGTCTCACAGCCACCGATAAACCACACTCCTTGCAGCTATGCATTTCTTGGAGGGAGAAAGAGGAGGAGGAGATTGGATTGATACCCTGCCCTTCACTACCCAAGGGAGCCTCAGAGTGGCTTACAATAACCTTTCCCTTCCCCTCCCCACAACAGACACCCTGTGAGGTAGGTGGCGCCAAGAGAGCTCTTTCGAGGACTGCTCCTGAGAGAACAGCTCTGGAAAAACTTGTGACTGACCCGAGGTCACACCAGCAGCTGCATGTGGAGGAGTGGGGAATCAAACCCAGTTCTCTCAGATTAGAGTAGGTGCCAAAAGATGTCTGGGCAGGCAGAAATTCAACAGGTGATGCATGGAGGTGCCATTTAGTCTCACAGCCACCACCAGACCAGGTTCCTTGCAGCTGTGCAATTGTTGAAGGTACCAGGAGAAAGGGTGGGAAGCAAAAGGTGTCTAGGCAGGCAGAAATTCAACAGGCGATGCATGGAGGTGCCATTGAGTCTCACAGCCACCAGCAGAACAGGTTCCTTGCAGCTATGCATTTGTTTTAAAGGTGGGAGCCAAACGGTGTCTGGGCAGGCAGAAATTCAACGGGCGACGCTGGGATATTTCTATTTAGTCTCCCAGTTCCCAGCAGACCAGGTTCCTTACAGCTATGCATTTTTGAAGGTACTAGGAGAAAGCATGGGCGCCAAAAAAGGTTTCTGGGCAGGCAAGAATTCAACTGGTGGTGCACGGAGGTTCCATGTAGTCTCACAAGCCCCGGCCAACCACGTTTCTCGCAGCTATGCATTTGTTTTAAAGGTGCCAGGAGGAAAGGTGCGGGGGGGGGGGGCAGTGTTCCCTCCAAGCTGAGTGAGTGTGAGCTAGCTCACAGTTTCTTAGCCTCCAGCTGGCACATTTTTCTGGTAGGTCAGGAAGGAGGGCTCCAGAGCAAACTAATCTATGCAGCAGCCAAATCGCTGGCTCACAACTTGAATGCCAGTAGTCCAGTCCACAAAGCAGAATTTTTGCTCACAAGACTCCACAGCTTGGAGGGAGTCTTGTGAGCAAAAATCCTACTTTGTGAGCTTACTGGCATTAAAGGTGTGAGCCAGCGATTCGGCCGCTGCAGTTTGCTTGGGAGCCCTCCTTCCTGAGCTAAAACAAGAATCTGTGACCTGGAGGCTAAAAAAACTGCGAGCTAGCTCACACTCTCTCGGCTTAGAGGGAATACTGGTGGGGACCCAAACTTGTCCGAAGGGCGTGTGGCGGGGGGAGGGCACAGATGAAGCCGGCCGGGAGCCCGAGCCTCCCCCTCCGAGCCGCAGCAGCGCTGCTTTTGGGGCGGGACAGCCTGGGGCGGGCGGTCCCGCCCGGCCCGGAACGAGCTTGCATAAGAGTTTCTCGGACGGCCCCACCCGAGCCAGTCGCTGCTTCTGCTTCTGCGTCATCGTCGTCGTCCCCCCCCCGGGAGATCTGCCCAGGTAAGGCCTCCCCCGCCGGCGCCTGCCCTTCCCCCGGGGTCGAGGAGAAGAACGTGGCCCCCCCCGCCTCCCTTCCTTGGGGGGCGAGGTCTCCTTCGATAGGAGCAAAAAGGGGAGGGGGCGCCAGTTTCCATCGGGAGGGGCCCCTTTGGGAAGCGGGCGGTGGCCAAGCGAAGTAGGCGCGGGGCAAGGGCTACCCCGGATCGCTGCCCACCGCGGCTGAGAGGTTCGCCGGCTCTGGGCAGGGGGCACCGCCAACAAAGCGCTGCTCGCCCAGCCCGACGTGCGGAGATCCCTCGCGGTGGGGCAGCGGATTTCCCCACCCCCGGAGGGTGTGTGTGCAAGGGAGGGCAGGATTGGAGGGGGGGAGGTCCGGGGTCCGTGATCCCTCTCAGCTGAGTTAGTGAGAGCTCGCTCGCAGGTTTTTAGCCTCCGGCTCACACATTTTCGTCTTAGCTCAGGAAGGAGGGCTCCAGGGCAAACTGATCCATGCAGCAGCCCAATCGCTGGCTCGCAACTTTAACGCCAGTGGCTCACAAAGTAAGGATTTTTGCTCACAAGACTCCACGGCTCAGAGGGAGCATTGGTCAGGCTACCTCGTTGAGGATTTAGTGGTCACTGCCCACGGGGCGGGTCTGCTCTTTTCTCGGGGCAACTGAGCGGCAAAAGCGTGGCCCGGCCAGGCTCGCCAACCTCCAGGTGGGACCTGGAGATCTCCCGGAATCGCTGTGCATCTCCAGACTACACGGGGATCGGTTCCCCTGGAGAAAGTGGCCTCTCTTGAGGGCAGATCCTGTGGCGTCACATCCCTGCTGAACTCCCTTTGCCCCCCATCCTCCTAGTGTTGCCAATCTCCAGGTGGCACCCGAAGATCCCCTGCTGTTACAGTTGATCTCCAGACGACAGAGATCAGCTCCCCTGGAGAAAATGGTCGCTTTGGAGGGGAGGACTCTCTTCTATGTAGAAGAGAGAGAGAGAAGAGATTGGATTTATACCCCGCCCTTCACTCACTTGGAGTCTCAGAGCAGTTTACAAACTCCTTTCCCTTCCCCACCCCACAACAGATGCCCTGTGAGGTAGGTGGGGCTGAGAGAGCTCTGAGACAACTGTCCTTGAGAGAACAGCTCTGAGAGAACTTACCACTGAACCAAGGTCACGCCAGCAGCTGCAAGTGGAGGAGTGGGGATTGGGGAATCAAACCTGGTTCTTCCAGATTAGAGTCCGCACACTTAACCACTACACCAACTGGCTCCCTGCTGAGGTCCCTCCCCTCCCCAAACCCCGACCCTCCCAGGCTCCATTCCCCCAAATCTCCAGGAATTTCCAAACCCAGAGTTGGTAACCCCTAGACCTAGTGGTTACAGCGTTGGCAATAGCTTTGGGGTCAGTTTCTCTGAGTGACCCCTAAGCTGACTGGGTGACCCTCCAGGCAGTTGCTCAGCCTAGCCGACCTTGCAGAGTTGGTGTGAGAGCGGACGGCCCCAGGGTTCCTTGGATGGAGGGGATGAACAAAAAAAAGGAACGAGCCAGTTTGGTGTTGTGGTTAGGAGCGCGGACTGGGTTTGGGAGAACTGGGTTTGATTCCCCACTCCTCCACATGCAAGCTGCTGGTGTGACCTTGGGTCAGTCACAAGTTCTCTCGGAGCTGTTCTCTCAAGGGCAGTCCTTGAAAGAGGTCTCTCGGCCCCACCTACCTCACAGGGTGTCTGTTGTTGGGCGGGGAAGGGAAATGAGATTGTAAGCCACTCTGAAACGCCGAGTAAAAGGCTGGGTATAAATCCAATTTCTTCTTCTTCCTCCTCCTCGTCTTCTTCTTCTTCCTCTCTTCTCCTCCTCCTCCTCTCTTCCTCCTCTTCTTCTTCCCTTGCTAGAAACTGGGTGTTCAGCAGTTGGGAACAGACAAGTGGGGAGGGGAAGAGGCGTCATGAGCAGTGGATCGGGTTGCATTTTTATTTACATAATATAAAGGGGATCGGAAGGGGAATGTGGCAAAGAGAGACCAGTTTCAAGCAAGGCTCAATCCAGAGATAACCAGTTCGCTCAGCACGGGTGAGAAACACTCTCAGTTGTTAGATCGGCAAAATGTAAAATACGGTTCAGAAAGAAATGAGGTCAGCAGAAGTTATGCAGAGACGGCTGGATTAATATATGGAAAGGGGTGAGATCAGCAATATATTTGCACTTTTAGTTTGTTATTAAATTTTTTACTGAACAATTACAAGAACAACATAACTTAATATAAAATACAGCTAACTGACTGATATTACATACATTTAATTAGATTAACCAGCAGAGATCTAACTTATGATTAAAGACAACTGTAACTGTGCAACATTAAAGTCTGATCACTGAAAAATTTAGAAGTACTGTAAACCTTAGTTATTAATCTAGATAAGAAAAGTTCGTGAGTTATTTTTCAACAGATCAGTTTAAATTTAAAACGGAAGTAGTGATTTGTATGTCGTGTTTTCAGGAAGCAATTCTTTTTCCAGCATGTACTGCACTTTTAGTTTGGACCCTCCTGATATACCTAACAAAGTGAGCTCAGACTCAAAGAACGCTTATGCTGGAATAAATGTTGAGCAACGTCCGAGTCCAGTGGCGCCTTTAAGACCAACAAAGTTTTATGCACACGAAAACTCATACCCTGAATAAAGCTTTGTTGGTCTTAAAGGTGCCGTTGGACCCAAACTTTGTTCTGCTGCTTCAGACCAACACAGCTACCCACCTGGAATAACTTCTAAATCTTTAAGTCGTTGCTCAAATTACACTTTATTCAGCAAAAAAACCCGGGTTTGAATCCGCATTCGTGCCTTGGAAGCTCATTGGGTGGCCAACCATAGGCCTTTTGTCCGTAAATCGGTCCCTCCCTCTTTTAAAATATCTGTGGCCATCAACGCATCTGGTGGCAGTGAGTTCCACAGGTCAACAACCTCTTGCGTGAAGGCCACCTTCCTTTTGTCCGTCCTGGCAGGACGCTGGGCCCAACGCCTGCCTGAAGGGTTGGCTTTTGAGGCAGTATTTGAAAGGGAAGGGAGGGCAGGGAGTTGGCGCCAAAGGGGCTTATGGGAAATTGGCATGGATGAAGTTCTTTGTGCCAGTCAGCAGTGCATTTAAATCAGCCCTTTAAAAATGCTCTCGTGTGAAGACAAGAAATGCAGCTGCGGCTGGGCTGGGATCTGGCTCTTGAATCAGTTGACAGCCGGCATTGGAAGAAAGTTGAGTGTGCAGTTGCGTTGCGTTCTGAGCTTCATGCATTTTGCAACGCACCTAGGACTTCAGCCAGAGGTTTTGTTTCAGCTGGAGGTGGGGCATAATACAGATACTCGTCTTCTCCACCCCCCTTAGTGGGACTATGTGAAGGGAGGAACTATTTCTGCTTGTGGGGGGGGGGGGGAGGATAGCATTCCAAATCACTGCGCCTTGGCCCGCATGGTTAAGAACATCAGAACAGCCCTGCTGGATCAGGCCAGGGGTCCGTCTAGTCCAGCATCCTGTCCCACATAGTGGCCAACCAGTTCCTCTGGAGGGCCAGCAACAGGGCACAAGAGGCCGAGGCCTTCATAAGAACATCAGAAGAGCCCTGCTGGATCAGACCAGTGGTCCATCTAGTCCAGCATCTCACACAATGGCCAACCAGTCCCTCTGGAGGGCCAGCAACAGGACAGAGAGGCCTCGGCCTTCCCCTGATGGTTGTCTCCTGGCTCTGGGATCCAGAGGTTTTTTTAATATAAAAAATATTCAAAAATAACATCCATCAGTGACAAAACACCAACCAGTAACGGAACATCAACAAAACATCAACAACAACCAAGTTGAAATACCTATACTACAAGGGAGGCTTCAGTACAAATCTTACTAGTTACATTCATGAAATAAATTTGAAATAATGACAATCGTTAAAGAAATACGGGGAATCTACATTCTTTAAAAGTTTTTCCAGTACCGGGTACCACTTATTCAGGAAGTTTGACTCAAACATAGGATACTCATTTTACCTCTTAACATCCGCTATTTTATCAAAAATTATATAGACCCACAGACACATATACCACTCCTTTACCCCAAGTAGCTGGGAGGCCTTCCAATAAGAGGCAATTACTTTTCTAACTATCAATAACAGTGTTGCAATTAAATTGTTTTGTATGTCAGGAATGTCTAAGTCAGGCCAAAGGTTGACTGCTTCTGAACATGGAGGCTCCTTTTAGTCACCCTGGCTAGTAGCCCCGGATAGCCACTGTCTCCCATGCATCTGTCTAATCCCCATTTAAAGCTGTTTATTCCTGTGGCCATCACGACATCCTCTGATTGCTCTTGAATACATATTTATGCATCGAGGAGAATTTCTTCATTTATTTCTGTCCTCCTTTTCTCCCCACTTGGGACTCAAAAGCGGCTTAGAACCTTCTTCTCCCCCTCCTCTACTTTCCTACAACAGCAGCCCTGCAAGGTAGGCCAGGCTGAAAGCTTGCGATAGGCCCAAGGTCCCCCAGCAAGCTTCTGTGGGATTCGAACACGGGTCTCCCAAGACCCTCGTCCTGCTGGGGCCCACCTGGAGGTTGGCATCCAGGAAGTAGCAGCTTGCCCAAAACTTGGGTGAGTTCAAGGCCAAGGGGAGAGTCGAGCAGGGTGTTCCCGCTTCTCGAAGACAGTTGCTTTTATCACCCTGTTTCTTTCTTAGAAAGCCTGGGCCTCTCTCCCCCCCCCACCCGAAACTGTGCCTGTCTCCTTTTGTGTTGTTGTGTTGCTGGGAACCAGGTGAGGCCGTCTAATCCTCTCGGCATAGTTTCTGCACAGGGGAGGTCAGTGTGAGCCCCTCCCAGCCCTGGTGGTGAAAGTGATAAAGAAAGACGGTTGCCTTTGCTATGCAGGCCCACCCAGAGGGCAAACTTTGAGCCAGCTCTGCCCTGTTTGCCCGAGCATCAGTTCACAAAGAGGGTAACTCTGGATCACGCCCTGGAGGCTGGACACTGGCACTCAGAGGTCCCCAGGCGAGAGCTCACTCCTTTGCCACGAGTCTAGGTAGGGTTGCCAAATCTGGGTTGGGAAATACCTGGGGACTTTGGGGGTGGATCCAGGAGAGGGCGGGGTTTGGGGAGGGGAGGGGCCTCAGCATGGTACAATGCCACAGAGTCCACCCTTCAAAGCAGCCATTTTCTCCAAGGGAGCTGGTGTGAGAGTTCTGCTCAAAGTAGTCAAGGATCAGATCTTGGTTGGTTAACCACAGTTCTTTATTACCTATTCCTACATTAGTACAGCATCTCGGTTTATTGTCAGAGATGAGGCAAATAATACAAGCGGGTCTATTATACCATTCCAAGGAGTTTGAATTACCCATAGATAGCCAATCCCCTTAAGGGAAAATTGGCGGGCTAGAAGGTGGCTTGACCGTTTGGTTCTCACAGGAAAAAAGTGAGGTGTTAAGCAGTAAATTTCCCTTCTCAAACCAGACCCCTCAGATGTAGCGAGTTCACATAACAATTAATGGCTCCAAGGTTCTTTTGCATGAGATAAGAGATGAGAAGCATCCTCCCCTTGAAGTTACTGCCGGGGCAGCTGGAATGCGGAGGCAGAGATGTGAGGCCTCCTTGTTCTGGGAATTAATGGTTGTCACCCTCCCAACCCAGGCAGGATTTATACATCACAGTTACATAGGTTCTAACAAATTCTAGATACATATGAAAGGTAAATACATGCATGCAAGAATACATTGGCTGAATTGACAGATTCTGACACCCTGCCCTCCCCATAATTCTCTTCACCTAGCCTTGTCAGGGAACATTTTATGGAACAGTTTTGTTAGTTTAGGGGCATGAACGTGTTCCGAGCGAATCCATTCATTGTGTTCTGGGCCGAAATCCAACCACCTAACTAAATAATATAACCGGCCTCTTCGCATCTTGGAGTCAAGGATTTCAGTTATTTCGAAGTGAGGGCTCCCCTCCTTCATCAGTGGAGGAGGAACTGGAGGAGCTGGATGCCAAGCATTCGGCCCAGGATCTTTCTTCAACAGGCTGAAATGAAACACAGGGTGCACAGAACTCAGTGATTTAGGCAGTTCCAATTCAAAAGACACATCAGAGATTTTGCGTAGCACTTTATAAGGTCCAACATATTTCCAGCCCAGTTTCCTGCTGGGCTGCAGCCCATGGATATTTTTGGTAGAGAGATAGACAGAGTCCCCGGGCTGAAGATCCCAACCCGGTGCGCGCCCACGATCTGCATATTTTTTGTAATCCTCTTTGGCATGGTCCAATGCCTTGCCAATTAATGGCCATGAGTCTTGGAGACTGGACCACCACTTTTTAAAATCCGAGGGGGGGGCTTGAGGGACCTCCTCGATCGTAGGCAATGGCTTCCCCTCGAAACCCCCCACTGCCATGAAAGGGGAAACTCCTGTGGATGAGTGCACTGCATTATTGTAACTATATTCTGCAAACGGCAGCAATTCCACCCAGTTATCCTGGTGATAATTTGTGTAACATCGCAGGAATTGCTCTAAAATCTGATTAGTTCGTTCGGATTGGCCATCGGTCTCTGGGTGGTAACCCGAGCTTAGGGCGGGTTCGATGTCCATTAGTTTCAGAAGCTCCCGCCAGAAGGTGGCAACGAACTGACTACCGCGGTTGGAAACCACTCTCTTTGGAAAAGCGTGTAATTTGATCACGTGATTGAAAAAAGCTTTGGCCATCCCTTTGGCGGTGGGCAATTGCTTGAAGGGGGTGAAATGTGCTTGCTTCGAAAAAGTGTCTACCACCACCCAAATCACGGTTTTCCCCTTAGAGGGGGGCAAATTAGTGATAAAGTCCATGGCTATAGCTTCCCAGGGTCTTGATGCGGTGGGGAGGGGGTGCAATAATCCCGGAACTTTCCCTCCCCGTTTTTTGCACATTAAACAGGTCTGACATGCCGAGACGAAGTCTGAGACGTCTCGGCGCATGCGCGGCCACCAGAATTGACGCTGGATTAAATTAAGAGTCTTTAGGAACCCGAAGTGTCCAGCTAGCTTTGAGGAGTGGCAATTTAACAAGATCTCCTTGCGCTTGGCCTTAGGCACCACTAGTTTGTCCCCATGTAGCCAACAGTGGTCCTCTCTTCTGGAACATTCCTCCAAAGTCTCCAATTCCTCTATCTCTTCAGGAGCGAAATCCCCCCCCCAATTGCATTTCCCAATGTCCAATTCTGCCTTCTTGGCTCGGCTCCGGGTGATTACCACCCCTCCTAGTTGTTGGGGGGAGAACATGGAATCAAACACCTCCTCCTTGACACTCTCGTGTTGGGGCAACCTGGACAATGCGTCTGCCAAGGAGTTAGCTTTCCCAGGAAAATGTTTAAGCACAAAGTTAAACTTGGAAAAGAAATCAGCCCATCGCAGCTGCTTAGCGTTGAGGGACCGCTGAGTGCGCAACGCCTCCAAATTCTTATGATCAGTCCATATTTCAAACGGAGTTTGCGCTCCTTCAAGCCAATGGCGCCACGTAGTGAGCGCCAACCTAATAGCTGCGGCTTCCTTGTCCCACACTGACCAATTTCTTTCCGTCTCATTAAATTTTTTTGAAATGTAAGCCAAGGGGTGCAATTTCCCTTCCGAGTCACTTTGCAATATGGCCCCCCCCATGGCTACATCAGAGGCATCTACATGGATTATAAAATCCTTTGTTTCGTCAGGGTGTGCCAGAATGGGCTCTGAAGTGAAAAGAGTTTTTAAAGTCTCGAACGCCCTTTGGCACTCCCTGTTCCAAGCCAACTTTTCTCCTGGCTTCCCGGCCTCGGGCCCCTTCCCCTTTGTTTTTAATAAGTCCGTTAAGGGGAGAGTGACTTTGGCAAAGTCCTTGATGAACGTTCGGTAGAAATTACAAAATCCCAAGAGGCTTTGCAATTGCTTTCTCGTTCGCGGAGCCTCCCATTGCACCACAGCCTCCACCTTCCCCGGGTCCATTTCCAAACCCTTCTGAGAAATGCGGTAGCCCAGGAAGTCTACGGACTCACGGTGAAACTCACACTTAGACAGTTTCACATATAGCTGGTTTTTGAGTAAGGTTGTGAGGACGTCCCTGACCAAAGTCACATGTGCCTTCTTATCAGTAGAATAGATCAAGATATCATCTATGTAACATAACACGCCCTTAAATAGGTGCTTGTGCAACACTTCGTTGATTAAACTCATAAAGACCCCGGGCGCGCCACTTAAGCCGAACGGCATCACTAGATATTCAAATTGCCCCAAGGGGGTATTAAAAGCAGTCTTGGACTCATCCCCTTCCCTGATGCGCACCCTGAAATAGGCATCTCGTAGATCCAACTTGGTAAAAATCCTCCCCTTGGCCGCTTCCGCCAAGAGGTCCTTTATTAACGGGAGGGGGTAAGCGTTAGTGGTGGAGACTGCATTCAACCCCCGGTAGTCAGTGCATAGTCGTAAGCCCCCATCCTTTTTCTTTCGGAACAGCACTGGCGCCGCAAAGGGGGATTTGGCTGGGCGGATGAACCCCCGTGCTAAATTTTTGTCCAAAAACTTTCGCAACTCTTCCCGTTCCAACGGGCTCATGGAGTATAATTTCCCTTTTGGGAGTTTCTCCCCTGGGAGGAGTTCTATGGCACAGTCCGACAGTCGATGGGGGGGCAACTCATCCGCCTCAGTTTCGCTGAACACTTCCAGCAAGTCTCTATACTCTTTAGGGACCATGGTAGGGGCGAGAGCGAGCGCGGGAGCCGGGGGAGGAGGGGCCGGAGGTCCAGGTCCCCATTCTGGGTCCCACTTATGGCTCTGGCAGCGTTCGTCCACCCACGAGATTTTCCCCTCGCTCCATTTTATGTAAGGGTCGTGCGCCCCGAGCCAAGGGCTACCCAGCACCATAGGGAACTGGGCGTTTGGGGTGATGACGAAGGCCCGCTTCTCCCAGTGCTCCCCCGTCCCCAAAATCAAGCTCTCGGTCTCTGCTATGCATTCTTCCTTCATCTCCGACCCATCCATCTGAGTGAACTTCAGGGGTTCCAATAACGGGGTGACTTTGGGTCCCAGCCCTTCCACTACTAGGGGGCTGATCAGGTCTCGCGCACACCCAGAGTCAATTAACGCGCGAACCCGCATGTGGGTACCCGATCCAGGGGTCACCACCGTCACTACCATATACAACAGGGGGCCGGGGATGCTCACCGGAGATGGCACTTCTTGGCGGGGGACCTGCAGCTCTGCGCCGCTCACTGCAGGCCGTTGGAGTTTCCCGACATCTGCGTTTCCATCAGCTCCAGCTCTCCCTGGTCACTGGCAACACCTTCCAGCTGCAACGCCCGGGGTTTCATTGGTGTCTTTCCACGGCTGGGGGTGCTCCCCGCTCCGGGGGTGGAGGTCTTCGGGCCTTTCCCCCCCCCTCTTGGGCAAGCGGAGGCGAAATGGCCACTCTCCCCACACTTCATACACAGCCCTTGTCGAAACCTCGCGTCTCGGACATCTTGCACACTGGATCGGGGCTTCACTCTCGGGGCTGCTTTGCTGGCCGCCGTTACTGACGCTCCCATCTTGATCAGGGCGAATCGCTCCTCCATGTCGATGGCAGCTCTCATCCAGGTGGCTAGAGTGCCCGGGCGGCCTCCCAACAGCACAGTCTCGTAGATCTCCGGATTCAGGCCCTCCCAATACTTCTCCATGAATAGCTCCTCCGGCCATCCGTGGATCTTGGCCGCGATGCGCCTGAACTTGTCAGTGTAGTCCCTCACCGATGATCTCCCCTGGAACAGCTTTCTTAGTTGATTACGGGCTTTTTCCTCACCCAGGGGGTCTTCGAACTGATGGCGAAGGGCCCACATGAAGTTGTTCAGGGAACGCAATTCAGGTCCGGGGTTGTCGTGCAGGCTCACATACCAGTCGCTGGCAGTGTCTTTCAGCTTGGACCCGATGTAGCCAATCCGTTCTTTCTCGGTGGGATAGAGGTGGCCCCAACTGTCCAGGAATCTCCCTATCTCCAGCATGAAGAAACGTAGCTTCTCCGGGTCCCCATCGAAAGTGGTCGTCAAAGGGTCGGAGGGGGCTGGGCGGGCGGCCGGCGCGACCGGAACCGGGGCAGGCACTGGAACGGGCCCTGGCGCTGGAACCGGGACGACCGGCTGGGCTGGTTGCGCCGGGAGAGCGGGCGCCTGTGGCTGGACCGGAACCCCTCCGGGCGCGGGAGGTTGTAGTGGGGCTCCTACCCCTTGACCGGGGAGAGCTCCTTGTACTGCCCTCATAGCGTCGCGAAATTGGTGCTGGAGATCGAGGGCCAACTCTCGGAGCTCGGTGGTGAGTTGAAGCCGCAGTTCTCCCATCATCTGATCCAAAGGGACCGTCTGCTCCTCGCGATACGGATCGGGTCCATACAGATCCATTCCCTCTCCTTCGAGAGGCGGGCGACGTGGCCCTCCACGATAGATCGGCTCGCGATCGTCTCCTAGGTAGCTCGGTCTCCCTCGATCGAGCTGGTCTCCGGTGAGCGAAACTCTCACCCCTTTCCGGTCGTGCACCCACGAATCCACGGTACGCTGACCGAAATGGCTCCATGCGTACTTGGGGGTCACGCTCTGATGAGTAACCGGGCGGCGCGGGATGTAGTAAGCCCCCTGGCTCGTAGTCACTGGCACTTCGGGACCTCCTCCGCCGCCACCACCCCCGTTCCCCGGATCCGCCGGGGTAGCGGGAGTCTCTTCTGGAGTAGTAGGCTTGAGGGGGACCGCGTCGTCGTCTGACATGGTCAGGAACGGCTGAGTCCCAATCACAGATCTCTGACAATCTGTGAGAGTTCTGCTCAAAGTAGTCAAGGATCAGATCTTGGTTGGTTAACCACAGTTCTTTATTACCTATTCCTACATTAGTACAGCATCTCGGTTTATTGTCAGAGATGAGGCAAATAATACAAGCGGGTCTATTATACCATTCCAAGGAGTTTGAATTACCCATAGATAGCCAATCCCCTTAAGGGAAAATTGGCGGGCTAGAAGGTGGCTTGACCGTTTGGTTCTCACAGGAAAAAAGTGAGGTGTTAAGCAGTAAATTTCCCTTCTCAAACCAGACCCCTCAGATGTAGCGAGTTCACATAACAATTCATGGCTCCAAGGTTCTTTTGCATGAGATAAGAGATGAGAAGCATCCTCCCCTTGAAGTTACTGCCGGGGCAGCTGGAATGCGGAGGCAGAGATGTGAGGCCTCCTTGTTCTGGGAATTAATGGTTGTCACCCTCCCAACCCAGGCAGGATTTATACATCACAGTTACATAGGTTCTAACAAATTCTAGATACATATGAAAGGTAAATACATGCATGCAAGAATACATTGGCTGAATTGACAGATTCTGACAGCTGGTCTCTGTCAGCTGGAGATCAGTTGCAAAAGCGGGAGATCCCCAGGCCCCACCTGGAGGCTGGCGACCCTAAGGGATGTCAGCCTCCAAGAGGGACCTGGGGATTCCCTGGAATTAGCGCTCTCCTCCAGATGACAGAGACCTGTTCCCTTGGAGGAAATGAATGCTTTGGAGGGCGGACTCTATGGCGTGGTACCCCGCTGAGGCCCCTGCCCTCCCCAGGCTCTATCCCCCCAAATCTCCAGGAGTTCCCCAACTTAAACCGGGCAGCTCTCTCCCCCATCCCCCACCGGTGGTTGGGCCGGGCAACCCTCCTTTCGGCTTAATCCTTTGTCCAGTCGTGCCCCACCCAGAGGCCAAGCGTTCCACCTGTCAACTAAGCCTGGTGTGAAAAGGCGTTTCCTTTTCTCTGTTCCTTTTACACCTGTCAGTCAACTTCAAGGCTGAGGATACTTTCTGGCATTTTTGTGGGTGTGGGGGGGGGAGTGAGGAACCTCATGGGCTGCCAACCTCCGGGTGGGGCCTGAAGATCTCTTGGGAGCACAGTGTCCCCTCTAAGCGGTGTTAGTGTGAGCTAGCTGGCAGTTTTTTAGCCTCCAGTTTTTGTCTCCGCTCAGGAAGGATGGGGCTCCAGAGCAAACTAATGCATGCAGCAGCCAAATCGCTTGCTCGCAACTTTAATGCCAGTGGCTCACAAAGTAGAATTTTGCTCACAAGACTCCAGAGTTTAGAGGGAGCATTGAGCACAGCGGATCAGGGCCCTTGGAGAACGTGGCCGCTCTGGAGGCTGACAGACTTGGTGTAGAGGCCAGCTTCGTTTAGTGTAGCCAGCTTGGTGTGGTGGTGAAGAGCGGCGGACTCTAACCTGGAGAACCGGGTTTGATTGCAGCCAGCTGGGTGACCTTGGGCCAGTCACAGTTCTCTCAGAGCTCTCTCAGCCCCACCAACCTCACCGGGTGTCTGTTGTGGGGAGAGGAAGGGAAGGCGATTGTCAGCTGCTCTGAGACTCCTTCGGGTAGTGAAGGGCAGGGTACAAATCCAATCTCCTCTGTCCACCTGATCTACTTTATAGGGTTGTTGTGAGGATAAAACGAGGGAAAGCACACTGAAGGGAGGGGGAGCTCTCTGAAAATGGGCTGGGATGGAAGCGCGAGAAACCATTTGTGAGCAAATGTGCTGAAAGGGTTAATTGCTTTGAGGGCACTTTTAGAAGTTTGGACTGGGCTGTTGTTGTCTAGATAACAGATTTATTTTTTTTTTGCAAGAGGGCAGTGTTTTCTTCAGGTTTATAATCAGCTGGGTATTGTTTTCCTTCGGGCTTGCCTGGACTAGCCCCAGCGAGATCCTGAAAGCGCTTTCTATAGAAAACCAAATGCATTCAAGAGGAATCTGTAGAATTATCCAGAGGGCTCTGCCGGTGTCCCGTCTCCTTTACTTTCCTAAAATGCAGTCTTCCAACGTGGTGTTCCTGGGCATATGGTACCCACTGGCCCCTTTCTTGGTGCCTGCCAAGGGTTTCTAGAAAGTGGGTGGGGCCCAGGGTTGCCAAGTCTGGGTTGGAAAATACCTGGGGACTTTGGGGGTGGGTCCAGGAGTGGGTGGGGTTTGGGGAGGGGAGGGGCCTCAGCATGGTGCAATGCCATAGAGGCCACCCTTCAAAACAGCCATTTTCTCCAGGGGAGCTGATCTCTGTCAGCTGGGGATCAGTTGTGAAAGCAGAAGATCCCCAGGTCCCACCTGGAGGCTGGCAACCCTAGTGGGACCAGGTGGGGCTTGTCAGTCCTCGGATTGGCAATTGGAGATTTGATTGGCTGTGCAGATTTTTTTTTTAATTGCTTCAACAGCAGTTCCCCCTCCCCCTTCAGCACAAGGATCTTTGTCGTGCAACTGAAGATAAGCTGCGGCAGCCATTTTGTGTCTGTCTCTCCGCCTCCTGCAGCAGCCATTTTGTGGCTCCGCCCACCGTGCCTTGTCATAATGGACTCCTGCTTTAAGGCATCCATGACAGGGTGTTTTTGACTCCCACCATCTCCTTAAATGGGCCCTGGGGAAGATTTCGTGGTTCATTTGAGGATGCTCTTCCCAGAGATCTGTTTTAACCAAGCTTCGAAACCCCCAGGATTAGGGCGTAGAGTTTCTAAAACATCTGCTGAAGGGAGGCTTGGAAACAGACATTTGCCTGCTCGGGTTAGCATTGGCAGCCTCCAGGTGGGACCTGGTTATGGTTACTAGCCTCCAGCTGGAGATCTCTCGCTATTACAACTGATCTCCAGGCGACAGAGATCAGTTCCCATGGAGAAAATGGCTACTTTGGAAGGTGGGCTTTATGGCATTATACCACACTGAAGTCCCTCCCCTCCCCAAACTCCACCCTCTTCAGGCTCCACCCCTCAAATCTCCAGGTATTTCCCAACCCAGAGTTGACAACCCTAGACCTGGAGATCTCCCACTGTTACTGTTGATCCCCAGATGACCAAGATGTTCCCCTGGAGAAAATGGCTGCTTTGGAGGGCGGAGACTATGGCATTCAGCCCTGCTGAGATCATTTCCTTCCCCAAACCACGTCTTCCTCAGGCTCCCCCCCCCCCCAAAAAATATTCCAGGTGTTTGTTTCCCAACCCAGAACTGACAATTGTAGCTCATGTGCCAGAAATACCATACAAATCATCTTCAGGTGACTGGACAGGTAAGTTATTGTAAACGGAAAGATCTACGAGAGACATGCGATAAACTGGGTATGCGTGTTTGGACTCAAACCTATTGGAAACTGATCTCTATTACGGTTTCTAGGGGGATACAATGCCATATTTTGGTACACCTGAATTTTAAGAAAAAAAATTAAACTGTGTTGTTTCTATACCCCCCAAATTTAATGCGTTTAATGTAACATGCTGTTACAGCTGCTAGGCTAACATTTGCAAAACTGTGGAAACAAAAAGGAAAATTCCATCCAGAATATCCTTTCTGGAGTTTCCTTTACTTATCGGCACTTGGAGGGATAGGACGGACTTTAGCTGTTTAGACAGACTTGGGAAACAAGTTTTAAACCGCCTGGAGGAAAACAGGGTTAACGTTTTACTTGTATGAAGTATCTCAACTTCTGTAATTTGATTCTTTAGGAATCTTTTTATTTGATTCTCTTATAGGGTTGCCACGGGCTGGAAAATTCCTGGAGATGTTATGAGCCTGGGGAGGGCAGTGTTTGGGGAGGGGAGGGACCTCAGGAGGGTATAAATAGTCCCCTCGGATCCACCCTCTAAAGCAGCCATTTTCTCCAGGGGAGCTGACCTCTGTTGTCTGGAGTTCAGTTGCAATAATGGAAGCTCACCAGGCCTCATCTGCAGGTTGGCAGCTGTATATATCTACGTATATTTTCCCCAACAATTAAGGTGTATAGACCCTTATAAGATTTAGAATTTAAAAAATATATAAAAACACATGGACATGGGTACGTGTGGGGCAGACACACAGAAAAACTCACACGGACTAGTAACTTTTGCTGATTTATGGGCAGCGCTGCAACCAAGAAAATACAGAGCACTGTAAAGACTGCTGAAGCGCGCTAGTTAGTAGATCAAACTATTAGATGGTCTCTCCCATTTGTGCCCGCAAGGCATGGCTCTGGTGATTCATGTTCCTATGAACTGCTACATGGGTATTTCTGTCAAAAGGAGCTTGGATGTACGAGAGCTTGCGTCACAAACCAGAAGTCCCCTGGAAACTCTTAGTGCGAGTAAAAAACCACAAAGTTCTCCTGAAAATCTCAG
The DNA here is from genome assembly GCA_029233225.1 of Lepidodactylus listeri. Lineage (NCBI taxonomy): Eukaryota > Metazoa > Chordata > Lepidosauria > Squamata > Gekkonidae > Lepidodactylus > Lepidodactylus listeri. The sequence goes on along the minus strand of JARCFY010000011.1, from coordinate 95,974,876 downwards.
CTGATCTCTGCCCCACAGAGATCAGTTCCCCCATAGGACGTGGCAGCTTCGGAGGAAGTAGTCTATGGCGTAATATCCCCATTTGCCCCGAAATCTCCAGGAATTTCCCCACCAAGAGTCAGCTGCCCTCAATGCCTCTCTCCCACTGACCGGGACTGATCCAGCCCCACAGAGTCTTCTTGGCTTAGCTCACTTGAGGGCCATTTTGACTTCCCAGTCACTCCCTGAACCTGATGTAGTCTGATGGGGGGGAGGGACTGTGGCTCAGTGGAAGAGCCTCTGCTTGGCATGCAGGTGGTCCCTGGTTCAATCCCTGGCACGTTCACTTAAAAGATCTGGCAGTAGGTGAGCTGAGGCCCTGGAGAGCGGCTGCCAGTCTGAGTAGACAATACTGACCTTGATGGACCGATGGCCTAATTCAGTAGAAGGGAACTTCATGAGTTCCTCTGGCATAATTTGGGGAGGGACAGTGGCTCAGTGGTAGAGCCTCTGCTTGGCATGCAGAAGGTCCCAGGTTTAATCCCCAGCATCTCCAGTTAAAAGGACCAGGTGACGAGGAAGACCTCTGCCTGAGACCCTGGAGAGCTGCTGCCAGCCTGAGTAGGTGATACTGCTCTTGCTGGACCAAAACGTCTAATTCAGTAGAAGGCAGCTTCATGTCTGTGATTTGTTATAGCCAAAATATTCCTTATTTACACACAGCTGATAATATTTGGCAAACAGATGCTCATAACTAGGGAAGAAAAAAATCAGTCCCATAGATTGGTTCTGTATAAGACAGTTCCATGGATTAGTGGAGGGTCCATGGCTCAGTGGAAGAGCCTCTCCTTGGCGTGTGGAAAGTCCCAGGTTCAATCCCCGGTGTCTCCAGTTGAAAATTACCAGAGAGTTGGTGACGTGAAAGACCTCGGCCTCTGACCCTGGAGAGTTGCTGCCAGTCTGAGTTAGGGTCGCCAGGTCTGGGTTGGAAAATACCTGGAGACTTTTGGGGTGGATATAGGAGAGGGCAGGGTTTGGGGAGGGGAGGGGCCTCAGCATGGTACAATGCCACAGAGTCCACCCTCCAAAGCAGCCATTTTCTCCAGGGGAGCTGATCTCTGTCAGCTGGGGATCAGTTGTAAAAGCGGGAGATCTCCAGGCCCCACCTTGGAGGCTAGCAACCCTAGTTTGAATAGACGTTATTGTCCTAGATGGACCAAAAGGTCTGATTCAGTACAAGGCCGCTTCATGCCTGTGATCTGTTAAAACCGAAACTGTCCATTATTGACACGCAACTGATAATATTTGGCAAATAAATGCTCTTATAACTAGGGAAGAGAAAACCCAGAAACAGAACCCTTCATGGGTGTGTGAAAATTACGACTCTGTTTGCGTTGCGCCTTAATGAACAGTGGCACTCTGTTTTCGGAAGGAGGGTGCCATGGCGATGCCACTGGACGCGAGGGGTGTGTTATTTGCATGTGTGCGCTTTTAAAGCGTTCAACGGAGCTTGTGGCTTTCATTGAGGCCGGGCCACAACCCCTGAGCCGCCCCGCTGAATTCTCTTGACACAACATTCTCTTGTGTGTTTGTGTGTGTATGTGAAGAGAGAAAACAGAGTTCTGTTCTTCGTTCTTTCTCTTGGTGTTGACTCATCTGAGAATGAACTTACAAAATAAGCAGAAGAAAATTAATTGGCAGCTCACTTGAGCGACTCTGACTGAACTAGGCAACCGTCGCCAAATCCAGGTTGCGAAATTCCTGGAGATTTCAAGGTGGAGCCTGGAGATGGAGGGGTTTGGGGAGCGGAGGGGGCTCAGTGGGGTATAATACCACAGCGGCCATTTTCTCCAGGGGATCTGATCTCTGTACTCTGGGGCAGTGTTCCCTCCAAGCTGAGTTAGTGTGAGCTAGCTCGTGGGTTTTTTTAGCCTCTGGCTCACACATTTTTGTCTCAGCTCAGGAAGGAGGGCTCCAGAGCAGACTAATTTATGCAGTAGCCAAATCGCTCGCTCACAGCTTTAAGGCCAGGAGCTCACAAAGTCGGATTTTTGCTCACAAGACTCCACAGCTTGGAGGGAGCACTGCTCTGGGGATCAGTTGTAATTTTGGGAGATCTGGAAGATCTCCAGGCCCCACCTGGAGCTGGCAATCCTGAGTCCCCTTCACTTGGCTCTTCGGAGGAAGCTGAACTCTGAGCTTTCAGGAGGCTTTCACTTGTAGGCCAATTTGCCGCTGATTTACATGGCTCTGGTTTTACGGGAGGGGCTGTGGCTCGGAGGTAGAGCATCTGCGCGGCATGCAGAAGGTCCCAGGTTCAAATCCTGACGTGTCCAATTAAAAAGGACCAGGCAGCGGGTGATGTGAAAGATCTTTTTCTGCCTCAGGCCCTGGAGAGAGGCTGCCTGTCTGAGTAGACAACACCAACTCTGACGGACCAGCGGTCTGATTCAGTATCAAGTAGCTTTGTGTTCTTGGTACTTGTGGCAAACAGCTATTGCTTTGCAAGCCCCGCTCCATGCAAATACACTTTTCCGGCTTTGAATGGCGATGCAAAAACTGCCGGAGTCCCTTCCTCTTCTCCTTCCCAGGAACAACAGATGCCTGTCATTGCGGAGGGTGGGGCTCTTGGTTGCTTCATGTGAAACTGCCTCCAGACCTGGCGGGCCCCTCTGGCCTGGCACCGTCTCCTCTGGGTGGCGTCTTTCACACCTGCCTGAGAACCTTTTAACTGGAGATTCCTGCGACTGAACCCGGGCTTTGTGCTGTGGTTCCCACCCAGTCCTCCGCTACGAGCACGTGAAGATGCCTTCTCTGTCAGATTGCTTACCTGTCTCACTCAACACAGTGTAATATTTTGACTGGCAGTAGCTCTCCGGGGTCCCAGATGGAGGTCTTTTGCATCCTCTGCTAGAAGATCCAGAAGTCTTTTCCGCAGAGATTCGGGAAAGTCCTAGAGTGTCACTCGATGTGGTGATGTCACTTCTCGGGCTTCATCTAGACCTGATGGTGCCCTGTTAAAGGATGTCTTTTATGGAGAGCCAATTTGGTGTAGTGGCTAGGAATGCAGACTCTAATCTGGGAGAACCGGGTTTGGTTCCCCCCTCCACCATATGCAGCTGCTGGGGTGATCTTGGGTCAGTCACAATTTTTTCCCAGAGCTGTTCTCTCAAGGGCAGCCCTTGAAAGAGCTCTCTCAGCCCCACCTAACTCACAGGGTGTCTGTTGTGGGGAGGGGAGGGGAGGGGAAGGGGAAGGGTAGTGAAGAGTAGGGTATACATTTAATTTCTTCTTCTTCTTCTTCTCCCCCCCCCCCCAAAATCTCCTGGGGAAGCAGGCATGCCCCTTAATAGGGTTTCCAGTCCCCAGGTGGGCACAGGGGATCCCCCAATTTCGCAGGCTTCTGCCCACCAGCCAGCTGATTGGCAGGGGGAAGCCTTGACCCCAACAGCCAAGGCTCTGGTGCGACGTCATCATGTGGAAGTGATGTCATCATGCTGGTGGCACTGCCCCACCCCCACTCCCAGAAAGCTCCCTCCCACCCCCTGCCGGCAGCAACCAAGGACCCGCCCACCTTTTCTGAGCCTGCGGGCACACTGGAATCCTGATGCAGTGTGGTAGGCACAGGCACAAAATGGCTATCCCAGAACAGCTGCCGAAGGAGGCGGAGCCAGCCACGAAATGGCGGATTTCTGTGCCGAGGGCTGAGTTTGGCCTGGGAGGGAACTCAGCAGCGACGGGATGTCCAAGAGCCCACCCTCCAAAACAGCCGTTTCCTTCAGGGGGACTCCCCTCTGCAGTCTGGAGACCAGTTGTAATTTGGGGAGGACTCCAGACCCCACCTGGAGGTTGGTAACCCTAGTCCAAGGGTCGCCTAGCAAGTTACATAGCAGTGGGGAAATTTGAACTCAGGGCTCTCCCGTCCTAGTTCGATACTGTTAACCACCACACTACCCTGGTTGTCTCTCTGCTGCTGAGTTCCATGGGGCAGGAACCTCCCTCTCGTGGGCTGTCGGGGGCTGAACACACTGGGGATTAAGGGTGCCAGTTCTCCTGGAATCCTTACAGCTAACCGGTGAAGCAGGCAAAGGTAAGAGTCGGTCCGAGATCCCCCAGCGAATTCCCCGGCCGAATGAGGATTTGAACCCGTCCTCCCAACTCAAGGTTCTTTCCACCGCCTTGCTCTGCTTTTGTGTCTCATGAGATCTGGGTTCGGCCTGCACTGTGCTAATCTGCTTTTGTCTTCTGTTTTGTTTTCAGGAAGATGTCTGACGGTTTCTCGGTAAGTGTCTGTTCCTGAAGTCCAGTGGCCCCTGGGGTGCTGTGCTGTGTTTTGTTAAGAAGTTGGGTTTTTTTGGGGGGGGGGGGGGGATCACATGGTCTGTTCAGGCTTGACCTGGACTGCACCTCTGTGGGTTCCAGAAGCCTTCAGGGCATCCCGGATTCCTTTTTGGTGGTGCAGAAAGCACCTGCCGTTCCGGCCGAGGAGTTCTGTGCCACGGGCTCTGCCAACATAGATGTGCTGGTGGGAAAGAAATGGACATTGATAATATTGCTTTTGTTTCTTATGCAGCTGACCGATGCCCTCTCTGGGTCCAACAACCCGAACCCAAATGCACAGCCTGCCCCTTGGGGGAATCAGCCGGGGGCTCCCCCAGGCTATCCCGGTGCACCTGGGGCATATCCCAGCGCATATCCCGGCGCATATCCTGGCGCACCTGGCACATACCCTGGTGCACCCGGAGCATTTCCCGGCGCATACCCTGGAGCACCCGGCGCATACCCTGGAGCACCCGGCGCATACCCCGGAGCACCTGGCACAAACCCCGGAGCACCCGGCACAAACCCCGGAGCACCCGGCACAAACCCTGGATGGCCGTCATCTTTTCCGGCCTATCCTGGAGGGCCACCCATGCCACGCTCCGCTGACAACTCATCAGGGACCTTTCCCTCCGACACATCAGGAATGTATCCTGGTCCTGGGCCAGCATCAGGTGGTGGAGCACAGCCAAACGCCCCAGCGAGCACGCCCTCTGCTCTGTTGGTGAGAAACCTCTCTCTCCGTCTCTCTGTAACAGCTCACCTAGCAGGTTGCCTGTAAAGTTCCAACGAATAGGACAGATGGACTCCCATTCTAGCTGTATCTGAGGAAGTGAGCAGTGACTCACAAAAGCTCCTCCCCTGCCACAGATTTTGTTAGTCTTTTAGGGGCTACTGGACCCTGAAGAAATGAGCAGTGAGACAGGAAAGCTCCTCCCCTGCCATGAATGTTGTTAGTCTTTAAGGTGCTACTGGACTCTGAAGAAGTGAGCAGTGACTCACGAAAGCTACTCCCCTACCACTCGGAATTACAACTGCTCTCTAGGAGGGAGGGAGGAGGAGATGGGAAGCTGAAGCCAGGGGGCAGATAACGATACGTTGATGGTTGGCTGGGAGGGAGATAGGATTGCCAACTCCAGGTTGGGAAATTCCTGGAGATTTGAGGGGTGGACCCTGGAGAGGGAGATGGTTTCAGCAGGGGTGGGACCTCAGGCAGGTTCAGTGCCATAGACTCCACCCTCCAAACCACCTGTTCCCTCATGGGGAACCATTGTTGCCAATCTCCAGGGGAAGGATGGAGATCACGCCGAATTACAACTGCTCTTCAGATGGCAGAGACCAGTTCCCTTGGAGAAAATGGTGGACTCTGTGTCATTATACCCTGCTGAGGTCGCCACAGCAAAATCACGCTGAGTGCTCAAGGCCTTGGCACTCTCCCAGAGCCTCTTTCTAGAGCCCATTGTATTTGTTTCCACAACGGGCCTTATTCCTAGATTAAATATATTTTCTTGATACATTCTGCTACTGGCAGGAAGGGGATCATTGTCTTTGGAACTCAAGTTGGAAGTGTCCCACCTTAGACTCTGGCTGGTGGGTTAGTAAAGGAGGCTGGTGACAGGGCGTTACCCTGGGGTAGTGAAGATTCACTCTTAGGCGTTTTGTGGTTTGGCTTTTGAGCAATTTGTCAGCCGTAAGGCTTAATGAGTTGTAGGCTTAGAACAGATCAACGGAAGTCCTTCTTCACCCAAAAAGTAATGAACATGAGGAATTCACTGCTGCAGGAAGTGGTGGCAGCTATAAGCATAGACAGCTTCAAGAGGGGATTGGGGAAACATCTGGAGCAGAGGTCCATCAGTGGCTATTAGCCACAGGGTCTAGATGGAACACTCTGTCTGGGGCAAGTGATGCTCTGTCTTCTTGGTGCTTGGGGGGCAACAGTGGGAGGGCTTCTGGAGTTCTGGCCCCCACTGGTGGACCTCCTGATGGCCCCTGGGTTTTGGCCACTGTGCGACAGAGTGGTGGACTGGACGGGCCCCCCCTTGCCTTATCCAGCATGGCTTCTCTTATGTTCTTATGTTCTAACTTTTGATGTCGTCCTTGTGTGCAGATCCCGAAAGCTGCACCCTGGCCTGGAGCCATGTACAGATAGAGGAGGGATTTTTCAGCACATCTGGGCGAACCCCCTAGGTTTTTCAGAAAGATCTGAAAATGAGGAGAAAAAAAGGAGATGGAACTCTGAAAGGGACAGAGAAAAAATGATGATGCTACGTTATGAGATCTCGGCCACCGTTTGGTCGGCTGCTTAGCAACTCTAGAATCAGGCGGTGGAAGCAGTGGAGAGGGTGAGAGAGGCAACCAGGAGGAGGGCAGGGCTGGCAGGCAGTAGTGTGAGTGGGTGGGCAAGTGAGGCAGCAGTGATGGAAGAGTAGCAAGGAGGGAAGACAGTGAGGCAGTACGGAAAGGCAAGTGAGCAAGTGGTGATGGTAGAGGCCAGGAGGGGAGGAATACTGCAGGTGGAGGATGTTGCAGGAGGGCAGGGAGAAAGGCAGTTATGGGAGGGAGACAGAAGCAAGGACTAGCAGGGGTGGGATTTACCTTCCCCCGCAAGTTGCTCGTGGGTCCCACCTTGTGTCATTTTGATTGTCAGTTACATCAATCTAAGTAATTAGAACAGAAATTGCTCTAATAATCAAGCAAGCAACATGTGAATCAATATCACCAGCCATATGGTTAAGAGACAGCTCTCTTTCGCATGTAAATAAATAAAACCTGTTTTGCTTTTTTGCAGAAAGTCCCCTTTGATTACCCTCTGCAGTCAGGGTGTGTACCTCGCCTGTTGTTAACCATCATCGGGACCGTGAACCAAAACCCAAATAGGTACGGACGCAAAGAAGGAGCCTTATCAGGTGGTTCCTGTAAGAGGAGATGGCAATTGGGGTGGGACAAGACAAGGAATTTGGGTGGTTGTCCCGCATTCTGTCTGCTATCGCAGAATATTTTCTTCCTCATTCCTGGTGATTAGCGGATGCTGGCAGGTGTAGCTGCTGAGAGCCTGCCCTAGGAAAGTCAAGGATGAGTTGTGTAAATGAGAGGAAATCCCCATCAGGTCCCTTTTTCTGTACCCTTTTAAAGATCCTTGAAAAGGTTACTGTTCCTTTAACCAGAGTGTTCCTTACAGACCATGTAAGCAACAGCACCACCTGCTGGTGGCTAATGAAACAACCACACTTCATCGTGAGCGGAAGTGAGGCTGCGGTCACACGGTCATTTTGATCGGGTTTCACCGCTGTTCCTTATTGCATTTAAAATTGCCGATCAGACGGCTGCATCTGTCTCCTGTACTGAAGCTGGCTCACTCACGCAATCCTCCCGGTTTTCTCCCGAGTTTTCCGACACCTGGAAAATCGAGTACTTTCTGGGTATTTTCACTGTGAGTCCACAATTTTGCCGATCTGGACAGCCGTCTCTTGCTATGATTGCGATTAGGTCATCTGAACGTCCTTCTTGTGATGAATTTCCCCCCCCAGGTTTTGCTGTTGTGCGCATGAGCAGTTCTGTGCTGAATATATTAAATTCATAAACGTTCAACCGCACATATAGACTTGATTGTACATCAGTGGTTCATTTTGTTTGCTGTTTGGGGGGATGGGGACTGCAAGAACAAGGGACTATGGTGAGTCCAAGTGGGAGCGGTGATTCGGCCATGTGCATACACAAAGCAATTTAAAAAAAAAAAATTGTGCCATATCGCTGCTTGGGCGGCATGGCTATCTGGATGATGCCTGGAGCCTTGTGGTGCAATGCAAGCAGTTCGGGGAGGGGTGTGTGATCATCCCAACCTGCAAAAATTACCCCTGATCAAATCTATAGCAGGAACAAATCGTGATAAGCTTGCAGTGTGACCACAGCCTGTGTTATTTTATTTATTTACGTTATCTGTGGTCCGCCTTTCTCAGGGACCCAAGGCGGATTATGCAGAGTGAGTCAATACAGTTGACAGGACGGAACATTCGATAACCAATGCATTAGGATTTTAGAAGTCTGGAACCACCAGGGAGAAACTGAAGCGTGTGTGTTTGCTACGTACCGTCAAATCGCATCCGATTTATGGGTACCCTCTGAATTAATGACCTCTGAAATGTCCTGTCCTCAACAGCCTTGCTTGGTTCTTGCAAACTGAGGGCCCTGGCTTCCTTGAGTCAATCCATCTACTAGAGAGCCAGTTTGGTGTAGTGGTTAAGTGCGCGGACGCTAATCTGGGAGAACTGGGTTTGATTCCCCACTCCTCCACTTGCAGCTGCTGGGGTGACCTTGGATCAGTCATAAGTGCTTTCAGAGCTGTTCTCTCAAGGGCAGTCCTCGGAAGAGCTCTCTCAGCCCCACGTACCCTACAGGGTGTCTGTTGTGGGCAGGGAAAGGAGATTGTAAGCCACGCATTCCCTTAATGTTGCAACTTTGGGTGCCTGGGACTTTGCATTTGCATGGCATCCTGGAGAAACGGGGTTGGTTGCCAGCCTCCGGGGGGGGGGGAGGCTGAAGATCTCACGGAATTACAACCAATCTCCATACTAGAGATCAGTTCCCCTGGAGGAAATGGCAGCTTCAGAGGGCAAACTCTATGGCATACTGTAAATTCTAGGTGAAACCCCTCCCCAGATTCTCCCATCCGCAGGCCCCACCCTCAAACCACCAGGAATTGAGCAGGCAGGCTGCAGTTGGCAACCCTGTATGGAAACCAGCCCACTTCCCAGGCAAAGCAGCTACAGGGCACAGAAAGAGGGTTTCCAAGACCCAGGTGGCATTGAAGAAGCAGAGAAGAGATTGGGTTTATACCCCACCCTTTACTACCTGAAGAAGGCTCAGAGCGGCTTACAATCTCCTGTCCCTTCCCCTTTCCCACAACAGACACCCTGTGAGGTAGGTGGGGCTGAGAGAGCTCTCTCGAGGACTGCTCTTGAGAGAACAGCTCTGAGAGAACTTGTGACTGACCCAAGGTCACACCAGCAGCTGCATGTGAAAGAGTGGGGAATCTCACCTAGTTCTACCAGATTAGAGTCCGCCCTCCTGCCATTACAATTGACCTCCAGATGACAGAGATCAGTTCCCCCGGAGAAAATGGCTGCCTTGAAGGGTAGACTCTATGGCATTGTACCCCGCTAAAGCCCCTCCCCTCCCCAAACCCCGCCCTCTCCCGGCTCCACGCTCCAAAATTTCCAGGTATTTTCCAACCCAGAGCTGATGACCCCAGACAGAAGATCTTTCGGGGCAGCGTTCCGGCCTTGCTCCTGTCACAGTTAAAGGCTGCGTTGCCATGGCGTCTGGGCTTGCTGAGAGGCTGCCTGGCTCTCCTGGTACATCGGGGTGGTGATGGGAAATATCTTGCCCCTTGTTCCAGGTTCCAGGTGGACTTGAAGAAAGGGAACGACATCGCCTTACACTTCAACCCCCGCTTCAACGAGAACAACAGGAAAGTCATTGTGTGCAACACCATGCTCTACAACAACTGGGGGAAGGAGGAACGCACGGCGCCCCGATTCCCTTTCGAGGCCGGGAAACCTTTCAAGGTAATTTCGAAAACCAAACCTTCTTCCCCCCCTGAATGAAACCTGTCCTTCCTCCAGGAAACTTAGGGGTGGCATACATAAGGGAAGCCAATGTTGGATCGGGCCAGTGGCCCATCCAGTCCAACACTCTGTGTCACACAGTGGCCAAAAACACACCAGGTGCCCTCAGGAGGTCCACCAGCGGGGCCAGGACAGATTAGGGCAAAATAGTAATGGAAAGTACGATCAAGTCATTGCTGATTCACAGTGACCCCTTAGGGTTTTCAGGACAAGAGACAAACAGAGGTGGTTGCCTCTGCATAGCAACCCTTGAGTTGAGCCTGCCTCTGCATAGCAACCCTTGAGCTGAGCCTGCCTCTGCATAGCAACCCTTGAGTTCCTCGGTGGTCTCCCATCCAAGTACTGACCAGGGCCGACCCTGCTCAGCTTCCGAGATCTGACGAGACAGGGCTAGCCTGGTTCCATCCAGATCAGGGAAGAGAGAGAGGTGGTTGGCCATTGCCTGCCTCTGCGTAGCAACCCTTGAGTCCCTTGGTGGTCTCCCATCCAAGTACTGACCAGGGCCAACCTTGCATAACTGCTGTGATCTGATGAGATCAATCTATCCTGGGCCATCCAGATCAGGCCCAGAGGTGGTTGGCCATTGCCTGCCTTTGCATAGCAACCCTTGAGGTCCTTGGTGGTCTCCCATCCAAGTACTGACCAGGGCCGACCCTGCTCAGCTTCCGAGATCTGACGAGACAGGGCTAGCCTGGTTCCATCCAGATCAGGGAAGAGACAGAGGTGGTTGGCCATTGCCTGCCTCTGCGTAGCAACCCTTGAGTTCCTTGGTGGTCTCCCATCCAAGTACTGACCAGGGCCAACCTTGCATAACTGCTGTGATCTGATGAGATCAATCTATCCTGGGCCATCCAGATCAGGGAAGAGACAGAGGTGGTTGGCCATTGCCTGCCTCTGCATAGCAACCCTTGAGTTCCTTGGTGGTCTCCCATCCTAGTACTGACCAGGGCCAACCCTGCATAACTTCCGAGATCTGACAAGACAGGGCTAGCCTGGTTCCATCCAGATCAGGGCTTGGGAATATCTGGGCTGGATCTTTCCAGTCCATTCCAGTGGCATGTTACTCCTTAGGAGTAACACGTCGGGGCTGGCCCGACAGAGAGAGAGTTTGAAACAAAAGTAATTGATTATTTATCACCTTTAACAATAGCGGGTAAAGTTTCTATATGTGGGCTTGTGGTTCATTGAACCAGTCGTCTTTGGTTTGATTCTGAAGCAGACATTAAAACAAAGATACGGAGGCTGTAAACACAAGTAATCTTCGAGCCGGGGGTCCCCCAACCTTTTGGAGCCCGCGGGCACCTTTGGAATATTGACACCGCACGGTGGGCGCAGTGACAAAATGGCTCCCCAGCATGGCTGCTGCAGGAGGCGGAGCCGGCCACAAAATGATTGCCGCAGCTTAACTTCCACCATACGGCAAAGATCCTTCTGCTGGGGCTAGGCTGGGAACAGGCCACCTCTTCCTTTCTGGAGACTCCCGCGGTCCTTAACAGTACAGCTTGGCTGCTCTGCCAGCGCAAGAGCTTCCATACCCCTTATCTGCCCCAGGCTCTATATGCCATTGGGGAAAGAGGGTTTCCTTTCCCCTGCAGCATCACAGCACATGCATGTATCTCCCAGGGTTATGCCCCGGCTTTCCTTTGACCTTTCACAAATCCACTTCCCTGGGATGTTGTGGGAACAGCCAAGCCAAGATGGCAGCCATTTTCCTGTCCTCCTGGTGCCCATTTTGCTTCCCCAAAACGCCTCCCCCCCCACACACACAGCTGTGTTTTTTTAGAAAACTTGTCAATTCCATATTGCTGTATCGCTTAGGATTACCCCCTTACTTTTCTTTCAAAACGTCTCTAAACGCTTTTGTTGCAGAGATATAAGGGGAAAGGCATATCTTTGCCACAGAAGAGCTAGAGGCTTAAAGGAAAAAAACCCTGAGAATTAACAGGACCGGCTACATTTATTGTTATGATGGTATAAAGACATATGAAATTGATTTTTTTTTTAAAAGAATTGGCTCAGGGGAGGAGCAGGCCAGCACTGCTAGGCCGAAGCCATGTATTGGCAATAAGGAAAGCTGCACAAGGCTGTTCCTGTGTGGAAGCCCTCTACGCTGCGCCTGCACAATCTTGTGTGTGCTTTGCCCTGACCTGGAAAAAAGGAAGAGGAGATTGGGAAGGCGTCTCGGTGCAGCTTACAATCTCCTTTTCCTTCCCCTCCCCACAACAGACACCCTGTGAGGTGGGTGGGGCTGAGAGAGCTCTCTCAAGGACTGTTCGTGAGAAAACAGCTGTGAGAGAACTTGTGACTGACCCAAGGTCACCCCAGCAGCTGCGTGTGGAGGAGTAGGGAATCAAACCCGGTTCTCCCAGATTAGAGTCCGCTGCTCCTAACCACTACACTAGCACAGGCGAGCCCGACCTCGTCAGATCTCGGAAGCTAAGCGGGGTCGACTCCGATGTACTCAAATGGGAGACCTCCTTGGAATACCAGAGGCGGGGGCAGGCTTGAATCAGCCACCTCTCTGAATATCCTCCAGACCCCCAGTAGGGGTCAGTCACCAGGGTTGCCATGACTTTCAGGTGCACATACACATATAATATTTTTTTAACAAAACGAAAACAAATCTGGTGTGCGCTCCTTGGTACTGAACGCCCGCATTCTCTCTTCCTTTCCCCTTAGATCCAGATCTTGTGTGAAGCTGATCACCTGAAGGTCGCAGTCAACGATGCCCACCTGCTGCAGTACAACCACCGCATCCGAGAGCTGAACCAGATCACCAAGCTGTCCGTGGTCGGCGACGTCAGCCTCAGCAGCGTCACCTCGACCATGGTCTAACTTCCGGCGCCCCACAACTTCGCGCTCCGCCTGCGTCTTAGAGCAAGCTGTCTTACACAAGCTCCCAGCCCCATTCAGTTTGTAGGCAAAAATCCGAAATAAAAGTGGGTCAAACCAAACAAAAGCTGGCTGCTCTGTGTTCCGTACACGGTCACGGAAGCGGGGTGCCTGCCGCCATCAAGTCCTTGTACGTTTCTAGTCCTCAGGACGGTGAAGGTTCAAAAAGGCGAATGCAAGAAAGGAGGAACTCGACGGCCAAGACGTGTGGCTGGAGAGAAAAGGGACTTGTGTCCGGCAGGAAAGTTCTAGTGTGTGCGTTTGTCAAGGGCCAGCAAATCACTTCTGACTTACAACAACCCTGGGAGAGCCCGTTTGGTGTAGTGGTTAAGAGTGGCAGGTCTCTAATCTGGAGAAGCAGGTTTGATTCCCCATGCCTCCTCCACGTGCAGCCAGCTGGGTGACCTTGGGTCAATCGCAAGTTATCTCAGAGCTGTTCTCCCCAAAGCAGTCCTCAAGAGAGCTCTCTCAGCCCCACTTACCTCACAGGGTTGTTGTGGGGAGGGGAAGGGAAAGGCGATTGTGAGCCACTCTGAGACTCCTTCGTGTAGTGAAGGGTGGGGGTATAAATCAAACTCCTCCTCCCTTCCCGCCTCCAAAACATCCTATGGTTAACAGCCTTGTCCAGGTCTTGCAAACGGAGGGTCCTGGCTGCCTTGATGGAGTCAATTCATCTCATGTCGGGGCTTCCTCTTCTCCTGCAGCCTTCAGCTTTCCCCAGCCGTATTGTCTTTTGGCGACAAAAGACGTTTCCAGGCAGGGTTCTCACGGGATGCTAACACACAGCCGCCGGAACCAGAACTGTCCAACGATGGGGTGGTTCCAAAGCTTCCAGGAGACCCCTGCCCCCCACTCCCCACTTGATGAAACTTGACCAGTGCCCTCTAAGCTGAGTTAGTGTGAGCCAGCTCAGTCTTTTAGCCTCCGGCTCACACATCGTTTGTCTTAGCCCAGGAAGGACGGCTGCAGAGCAAATGAGTTTATGCAGTGGCCAAACTGCTCGCTCGTGACTTTATTTATTTCTTTATTTATCATATTTATACCCCGCCCTCCCTGCGAACAGGCTCGTTTAATGCCAGTAGTTCGCAATGTAGGATTTTTGCTCCACACACCGATGACTTCAAGCCATATTCTTATGGGAAACATTTTTTATTGAAGACTCAAGTTTGCGGTTTAAAAAGGCCTGGCCCCAAATTGCCTCTACTGGCATGTTTTCACACACACACACCCCCTTCTCCAAAAAGCAATTTTTCTTTTCCTCATGGCTATGCCACGTCCAAGGACAGGATTACTTGCTGGAAGCTGGGACGTGTGGGGTGGGGTGGGGTGGGGGTGGGGCATTGCATAGGGTCGCCAAGGGCCAGGCCGCAGTTTCGGGGTCTGTCTTTAAGCGCCTTGTCTCAGCAGAGAAGCAGCCTGCAGCTCGACCCCCCCCCCCCGTGGTCTTAGACTGACTGCATGATAGGTTGGATCCCAAGCCCACTCCAAGGCGGTGGTTTTGTCCTTGAAGGTGTGATGAGCTCCTGTGGAGCCCTGGGATCTTCCCCCGAGAGCCAGTTTGGTGTCGTGGTTAAGTCTGCGGACGCTAATCTGGGAGAACCGGTTTTGGTTCCCCACCCCTCCACATTGCAGCTGCTGGATGACCTTGGGCAAGCCATGGTTCTCTCAGGGCAGTTCTCTCAGGAGCAGTCCTCGAAAGAGCTCTCTCAGCCCTACCTATCTCACAGGGTGTCTGTTGTGGGGAGGGGAGTTCTTTTCATGGCCATGCAGTTCTGGGCTGGTGTCTGCCCCGTTCCAGAGCTACAGGATGAGTCACAACTTGGATCATGTCACAGATCCAGAACTTTTATTATGCATTTCTAACCCCCCCCCCCCCGACAAAACAGACATCCCTGAGACTACAGTCTGGTGTAGTGGTTAAGTGCGCGGACTCTAATCTGGGAGAACTGGGTTTGATTCCCCACTCCTCCACTTGCAGCTGCTGGATGACCTTGGGCAAGCCATAGTTCTGTCAGAGCTGTCCTTGAACAGATTCTGTCAGAGCTCTCTCAGCCCCGCCTACCTCACAGGGTGTCTGTTGTGGGGAGGGGAAGGGAGAGGAGTTTGTAAGCCTCTCTGAGACCGCGAGTGAAGCTCAAGGTATAAATTTCTTCTTCTACAGCAATTACTGCTCCACTACCGATCCGCTCTCGAATCCAATTCAAGGTGATGTTTTTGTCCTTCAAGGCCCAACGTGGCTTGGGACTGGGTTTATCTGAAGGACTGTCTTCTCCCATACAGCCAGCCAGTTGGGTGCTGTGGTTGAGAGCGGCGGACTCTGATCTGGAGAACCGGGTTCGGTTCCCCACTCCTCCTCCACACAAAGGCTGCTGGGTGACTTCGGGCCAGTCACAATTCTCTCAGAACTCTCTCCGCCCCACCTGTTTCACAAAGTGCCTGTTGTGGGGAAACCCAGCATGGTGTAGTGGTTAAGAGCAGTGGACTCTGCTCTGGAGAACCCGGTTCAGTTCCCCACTTCTCCACTTGAAGCCAGCTGGGTGATCTTAGCCAAGTCTCCGCACTCTCACGCTAAAAAATAAGCACAGCTCGCCCCCTAGTGGTGCCAAAAAAAGAGCTACAGCTTCAGGAGCAACACAATCCCCCCAGGGATCTCCTGGCTATTCCACACCGGCCAGCCAGTTTGGTGTTGTGGTTGAGAGCGGCGGACTCTGATCTGGAGAACCGGGTTCGGTTCCCCACTCCTCCTCCACACAAAGGCTGCTGGGTGACTTCGGGCCAGTCACCAATTCTCTCAGAACTCTCTCCGCCCCACCTGTTTCACAAAGTGCCTGTTGTGGGGAAACCCAGCATGGTGTAGTGGTTAAGAGCAGTGGACTCTGCTCTGGAGAACCCGGTTCAGTTCCCCACTTCTCCACTTGAAGCCAGCTGGGTGATCTTAGCCAAGTCTCCGCACTCTCACGCTAAAAAATAAGCACAGCTCGCCCCCTAGTGGTGCCAAAAAAAGAGCTACAGCTTCAGGAGCAACACAATCCCCCCAGGGATCTCCTGGCTATTCCTGGCCCTCCCAACTGTCTCCTTGACCAAAGAAGCTTGTCTGGTGGTCACACAACAGATGGCGTTTTTGGTGGCAGCCCCATGGTTATGGAACAGCCTCCCCAGGGAGAGGTGCGCCTGGCCCCCTCACTTTCAATCTTTAGGGGGGCAGCTGAAGCCCATTTTATTTAGGACTTAATTTGAATAGCTTAGTCTCTTATTTACTGACAGTCCTAACTGGAAATTTTAAATTGCAGTCTTTTAGAGGTTAAAAGGCACTTAGCTGGAGACCGGAAGGTCGGTAGTTCGAGACCCGAATGCCACATGATGGAGTGAGCTCCCCTCTCTGGCCCCAGCTCCTGCCAACCTAGCAGTTCGAAAGCAAGAGACTGCAAGGAGATAAATAGATACCGCTTCGGTGGGAAGGGAACAGCGTTCCGTGCGCCTTGGCATTTAGTCATGCTTGCCACATGACCACAGAAAAGTCTTCAGACAGTGCTGGGTCTTCGGCTTGGAAACGGAAATGAGCACGGCCCCCTAGAGTCAGATTCGACTGGCTTTCGAGAAAGAGAAATCTTTATCTTTTACTAGGTTTTTTTAAATGATCCTTTTTATTTACATTCTAAGGCAAGTAATAAATGTTTTAAATAAATAGGATCCAGACGGCTTTTCCATTTAGTCTTACTCTTCTTTCCCTGCTGCAGTACAGCCGCGTAGGTCCCAAGATCCCCAAGCCTGGGCTTTCTGGTGATCAGAGAGGATCCCCTCCCTCCCCTTTCCACCAGTAGAAAAAGCCGGCTGGATCCAACCCAACTTGATCACTGGGGGTGTGTGGAAGGGGAGGTATTTGTGAATTCCCTGCAAAGTGCAGGGGGTTGTGAAGGACTTGCACACAGACAAGTGAGTTGGAAGGACAAGACCCCAAGTCTGCCCCTGGCAGTGAGCGGTTTATTTTTAAACATACACAGACTTACACGCCACGCCCTTAGGTTGCTGCGTCAGCGTTCAGTAGACAATAATCAATCAACAATCATGGAATCCACATAGGGAATAAGGAGGAGATGAGACAACTGTCTCAGGAACCTGCTGTTTGCAGAAGGGCTTATCAGCCAGCCAGCTTCAGGAGGACAATGCTAACTGTATAGCAGGGAGGGTGGAATCCACATGAATGAGAGACATATGTCTCGAGAGTATACTGTTTGCAGGAGGGTTTATACAATGCTCATTGTGTAGCAGGGAGGGGGGAGAAGCATAGACTTTGACCCGGCTAGCATCCCAGTCTCAGATCTTCCCTACAGGTTGGACTAGATGACCCTGGAGGTCCCTTCCGACTCTACAATTCTATGATTCTAACCCAAATGGAAACAAAATAAACTGGTGTTGTTGGCAAAGGAAGACGGGCGAGGAACTAAAAAGGGATGTGGCATCAAAATTGACTTGGAGGGACAACTAAGAAACACACGCCAAGGACCAAGCGGGTTAACATAACTTTAATAATGCTTTTGAAGTATGCCAAAGGAGAAAAAAGAACTCTAAAAGCATTCTGATCTTCTGAGCACACACATTTTTTGACGGCAAATTAAACCTTCGAATAATTATTAAGAGGCTTACAGGGCCTGAAATATGGCAGTTAACTCCAGCCTGTTAAAACAGTTGGAAACTAAACAGGCATTTGCATTTAGATGCCTAGGATCTCAACATTTCTATTCCCCGCCAGTTGGGTCTCCCATATTGCAGAAGTAGTCATCTGAGTAACTCCTATCTGGTCAGCAGCAGCGATAAGCCGGTTAAACTCTGCATGATACAGCTTAAGTGAAAACCCCCTTCTTTAGAATGCTGTGGTGTAAATTCAATACTCGGCTACAATTTACAAGGCCGAGAGACCTGTTTACTCATTGTGTAGATGTACCCCTCATCCAGAATAACGTATCCCAAGCGAACTGTGCTAAAAAAAAAAAGAAAGGAAGTCCCTCACTTCTCTCCAGCTGGGAAAGGAAGGGGAGAAAACACAATCAGGTCATTGTCGGAAGCCGCTGCCGCGAGTTTCTGAGCTTCATTCTTGAGAGGAGTGAAGAAAAGACTGCAGTCCAGGTGTGGCTGTGGGAAAGGAAAGAGAGCAGGTGAGAAGACAGGCAGGTGAACTACTGCAAGGCATGATCCCCAAAGCCAGACCCCGAACGGGCACCGGATCTCATCGGAAACGCCACAAAAACACTCAAGCGCCCAGCCAGTCTTCCCTCTAAGCTGAGTTAGCGTGAGCTAGCTCACAGTTTTTTAGCCTCTGGCTCACACCTTTTTGTCTTAGCTCAGGGAGGATGGCTCCAGAGCAAACTAATTTGCGCAGTAGCCCAATCGCTCGCTCACCACTTTAATGCCGGTAGCTCACAAAGTAGAATTTTTGCTCACAAGAATCCACAGCTTAGAGGGAGCATTGGCACCCAGCCCTCAATGTAGCCAAGAAACACCAAGCTAGGACTATTTTTGCTAACAGTTCTGTGGCAAATTGGCTGCCACAAAGGTATTTCTGCCAGTCAACGGGTTCTGTGGTCGTTTGGTAGAGAGGCCCAAGATCTTCTTTCCCCCCGTCTCGTGATGTAGCAGTTAGAGAGGATCCGGGTTCAAATCCCTACTTTGCCATGCAAGCTGGGGCCAGTCACACACTCTCAGCCCAACCTCCCTCACAGGGTCACGGTGCGGATAAAACAGAGAATGCTGTAAGCCGCTTTGGGTTCCCATTGGGGAGAAAACCCGGATATGAATCAAGTTAGCAAATAAATACAGATAATCTGAGCATAATTTTCTAATGAAATGGAATTTTGTGGGGGGGGGGGGGGGTTGGAGGGAAGCAACGTCCTAAAGGAAATCAGCCCTAAAAGAAACCAACCCTGACTGTGTTCCCTAGAAGGCCAGATTCTGAAGCTGAAGCTCAAATCCTTTGGCCACCCAATGAGAAGGGAGCACTCCACTGGAGAAGACCCTGACGTCGGGAAAGACTGAAGGTCAAAGAAGAAGGGGACGGCAAAGGAGGAGATGGTTGGACAGTGTTAGCGATGCAACGAACACAAAGTTGAGCAAGCTCTGGGGGACGGCAGAGGTCAGGGGGGCCTGGCGTGATGTGGTCCATGGAGTCGCGAAGAGTCGGACTCGACTGTGTGACTGAACAAAATCCTTTGGGGCAGCCACAGGCTTGGTCCTGTAGAGTAGGACGCTGCTCATTTGCTGAGTTTTAGTAACCTGTCGGTGAACTGGCCAGATCCCCATAGCATACAGCTTCTGGTGAAGTACCAGATCAGGTTCAAGGTTATGGTATTAACCTTTAAGGCCCTAAATGGTCAGGGATCCATGTATCTTCGGGACTGTCTCTCCTGGTATAAACCCCCCCCTCCAAAGGGCTTCACACTCAGCTGATAAGAACTTGCTGGTCGTCCCAGGCCCGAGAGAGATCCGGCTGTCCTCCACCAGGGCCGGGGCCTTTTCGGCCCTGCCCCCAACCCGGCGGAACTCTCTGCCGAGTGATATCCGTGCCCTGCGGGACTTGATGCAGTTCCGCGGGGCCTGTAAGGAAGAGATGTTCCCCCAGGTGCTTTGGTTGAGGACAGCGATGGTTTTCCATCTGGCCGGCACTCCCACTCCTTCTCCCCCCGCCAAGGTAGCGATATCCTCCGGAAGTTTTACCACCATCTATTAATGTATTATTGTGTTTTTATGCCCCTAGAAGAATGTTGAGGGAAAGAGCATCGTCCCGTCAGTGGGAGGAGTTCGGGCTGCAGAAAAGCTTCAGGCCATTGGGGATCGGAGTGGTCCAACGCCAACCATTTTAATTAAGAGCTTCCGCACCTTGAAAGCGTGTCCTGTTGTACGAAATCTGACTTAAGAACATAAGAGAAGCCATGCTGGATCTGGATCCCTTTAGTCAGGCAAGGGCTGATCCTGCCTCGCCGTGGGCGTAGACGTCAGGGGCGCAGAGTTTTGTAAATTCTGGGGGGGGGGGGGGTGCCTCTCTCTTCCCCCCCGGCCACTCCTTCCCTCTCCCTCCCTCTTTTCTGGGTGAAATGCCCAGTGTGGTGACGTCACCCGGAAGTGACGCCATTACGCTGGGCACGTTGCCTAGCAATGTGGCCAGAGTGATGGCGTCATTTCCGGGTGATGCCACCACGCCGGGCATTTCGCCCGAAAAAGAGGGAGGGAGGGAAGGACGGAGAAGTGGCCAGGCCAGGCTGGGCAGCAGTGGCTGCCGGGCTTTGGAAGGGCCCGGGGAGGCGTGGTGGCAGGCGCTCCATTTTGCCGGGGGTGGCTGAGCCCCCCCGGGAAATTTCGGGGGTGGCTCGAGCCCTCGAGCCCCCCCGTAGTCTACACCTATGGTAGACATCACTGTTTCGTTCCAGACGACTTCCCCACTCCTTTTTCCAAGTGCAACAGAGGGGGATCGAATTATTCAACACAACTTATTTTATAAATTGAGAAAGGCTGTGAAAAATGGGAAAACTTCCAGATATCCTTGGATGGGCAGAAACTGCAACAGTAAAAATGAACATTCTGCCTAGGTTGATCTTTTCATTTCGAACGATTCCTGTTCTTCAAAATCAGAAGTACTTTGTGGAATCAGATAAACTGATGAAACATTTTATATGGCAGGGAAAGAAACCAAGAATAAAACTGAGAGCACTACAAGACGCAAAAGAAAGAGCTGGTTTTGCATGGCCTGCCTGGTTATTGTATTAGGAAGCAGCATCACTGACATGGCTTAGAGAATGGATAATGCTAGAAAATCCCAGAATTCTAGTTTTGGAGGGACATGACCTATTACTGGGATGGCATGCATTTGTTTGGTATGAGAAAGCTGAGATCCATGAATATTTCAAACAACATCCCCCCCCCCAAAAAAAAGAATTATTATTCAACACAACTGGAGAAGTCTAACAGTAAAATCCCACACCCAATCAGGCTCTTCCAAACCAACTCACCTTGCTGTCTGGGGTTGTGCTGCTGCAGGAGACATTACCGAGGAGAAGGCCTGGAAAGCAAGATCAGGTTTCCATGGGTTTTCATGTTATTTCGGACCAGGTTCGTATATGAAATGCTTTGCTGACTGACATCTATACACTAGCCAGGACGATTTCAGCCAAGGCTGTCTGTGGATGGGCCATGACTGTGGTGCCGCCACTGAGAAGACCTTGGGTTGGAGTCTAAGGATCTGTTCTGCAAACAGCGGCTCATGGTGCCTGACCTAAAGAGCCTTCCTCCTGATGCAAGAGGGTCAGCCTCTTGAGTCAGGGACAATTCGTGGCAGGGAAAGCGCTGCTGATCATGGGAAGAGATCTGTGGAATCTGAAACCTCACCTCCAAGGGCACCCAAAGAGGGTCCTCTGAGGAAGATCACAATGACTGGTTTATTTAAAACATTTATTGGCTGTCTTTCTACCTAACAGCGCGCTCAAGGCGGGTTACGATACAAACACAACAACAACAAAAACCAGATGTCAAAGCCACGATTTAAGGCTGCCAAAGCAATCAAAATCAGTCCTACATAAAACCACCTTCAAGTACCTCCTAAAGGTTGAAAGTGAGGGGGCCCAGCGCACCTCCCTGGGGAAATTGTCCCATAACCGTGGTGGCCATCACCAAAAAGGCCCCAAATGAACTTCTTTGATAGATAGGACCGTCAGGAGGGCCTCACCCTGTGATCTGAATTCCAGGCAGGAACTATTTAACACAGCACATCTCATTAAAACCATCAACAAAAAGGATAATGCTCCCAGATGTTCCTAGTCAACAGAAAGCGGTGAAGAGCTGGGAAGAAAATAAGGCACCCTTCAAAATGGCTGCCACAAATTAGAGTCGCATTTCCTTCCAACTATGTGTATCTAGGGGCCGCAGTGGCTCAGCGGTTAAGACGCCGAACTGCAGACCGGAAGGTTGGTAGTTCGGCAGTTCAAGACCCGAGCGCCACATGACGGAGTGAGCTCCCGTCTCTGGCCCCAGCTCCTGCCAACCTAGCAGTTCGAAAGCAAGAAATTGCAAGTAGATAAATAGGTCCCGCTTCGGTGGGAAGGTAACAGCATTCCGTGTGCCTCAGCGTTTAGTCGGGCCAGCCAAATGACCACAGAGAAGTCTTCGGACAGTGCTCGTTCTTCAGCTTGGAAACAGAGATGAGCACCGCCCCCTAGAGTCAGATTCGACTGGCTTTCGAGCAAGGGAAATTTACCTTTACCTTTACCTCTGGCCCCAGTTCCTGCCAGCCTAACGGTTCGAAAGCAAGAAATTGGAGCAAGGAAAACCTTTACCTTTACTTATGTGTATGTAGAAGGGCAACTTAGGGACTCTGTTGGCTGGCTGAAGCTGCTCTGACCTGGACGGCCCAGGCGAGGCTGATCTCCTTGGATCTCAGAAGCTGGAGGGTTGATTCTGGTTGTATTTGGATGGGGGACCACCAGGGCCTGCCCAGGGTTGCTGTGCAGAGGAAGGCACCAGCAATGGCAAATAGCTCTGCTTGCCTCTTGCCTGGGAAACCCAGTGGGGGTCGCCACAAGTCAACCGCTGCTTGACCGTGCTTCCCAGCCTTCAGGTCTGTGTCACAAATCACAATAGTATTTCCTTCCAAACACGTGTATCTCGAAGGGCGACTAAGGGACTGCATTGACTGGCTGAAGCAACCCGATCAAGGCCGCCGCCGCCGCCTACAGAAGTCTGTGTCACAATAAACACAACGCTTGCTTCGCCCGGATAACGCGGCTGCTGGATTGCACGTCCCAAACAGTGCCGTGCGATTTAACGCGAAGTTGAAAATGTCGCCCGCAAGAGAACAGATGGCACGAAGCAGCAGTTCCCGACCTTTTTAAAATTATTTTTAAAATATGTGTGTGCGCGCCTGTGAGTGTGTGTGCCTCGAAGTCATGGCGACTTCTGGCGACTGACCCCTCCTGGGGGCCTGGAGGATATTCAGAGAGGTGGTTGAGTAAAGCCTGCCCCTGCCTCCCGCCTCTGGTATTCCAAGGAGGTCTCCCATCCAAGTACTTGCCAGAGTCGACCCTGCTCAGCTTCCGAGATCTGACGAGATCGAGCTTGCCTGAGGATGCCTTCGGAATCCTAACACAGAGCAGTGGGCCCCAGCCACAAAATGGGCGCCAAGGGAGATGGAGCTGCTCTAGGCTGCCTCAGTTTACCTTCAGTCACACTGCACAGATCTTTGTGCCGAGGTGGCAGCTGCCGCCAAAGCAACGCTTTTAAATATCTGCCCGGCCTGTTGACTCTCCAGTGGCCAATCAGAGGCCTTGCTGGGCAAAAGCCTCACCTAGTGATGCCCACTTTCTGAAAACACTTGGGCGGGCACCAGGAAAGGTGTTGGCAGGCGCCCTGGTGTAAAGCATCACAGGCAAGTCTACCTGTTTGCCTTGCTGGGGTGTGCTGTTCTTCACCCTGAGAGGAAGCCCCTTCAAACCGGGCATCCTTCTCGGGACTACTGGACATTGAACTCTCTTCTCCCAGACCCATTGTGGTCTGCTGAAGCTCTTCCGCGATGTCGGACTCGTTCTTTTCAGCGTCAGGACTTTCTGCCCCTCGGGCATCCTTCTCGGGACTGTACATCACGCCCTCCCCTCTGGGATCTATCGTGTCCTGCTGAAACTCTTCTGCAATATCAGACGCGTTCTTCTCAGCGTCAGGACTTTCCGGCCCCTGGACATCCTTCTCGGGACTGGACATCACCCCCTCTTCTCCCAGATCCATCGTACTCTCCTGAGCCTCTTCTGTGATATCAGACTTGTTCTTTTCAGCGTCAGGACCTTCTGCCCCTCGGGCATCCTTCTCGGGACTGGACATCACACCCTCTTCTCCCAGATCCATCATGGTCTGCTGAACCTCTTCTGCGATATCAGATGCATCCTTTTCAGCATCAAGACTTTCCACTCCCCGGGAGTTGACGGAATCCGAGTTGTTTGTGTCACTAGAGCGAGAGGTGCTGTCAGAGGTGGCCGTTTGTGTTTCCTGCAGATCAAGAAGAAATAGGTTTTTGCGGACTGTGAAGGTGAGCACAGGGCTGGGTTATCAGTTATTAAAGACATCGGTAACAAACTAAGGATCGCCAACCGCCACCCCTTGGAAAAAATTTTGAACCGGCCACCAGCTGCATTAAAAAGAGAAGTAAAATCTTGCTTCCTCTTGGGACCTGCTAACTGTAAGATGATGCCAACTTACGCCCGCCTCCTCTGCTGCACCGTCTACTGTGGCGCTGGATTCTTCTGCAGCTTGCGTGTCACTGCAAAACAAAATGAATGTGTGTGCAATTTTGCAGACAGCCTCTCTCTTTCATATCTTCCGCAGCGTTTCTCTTGGACTGAGGGTTGGGATCAGTTTTCCCTCTAAGCCAAATTAGTGTCAGCTAGCTCAAAGTCTTTTAGCCTCCGGCTCACACATTTTTGTCTTAGCTCAGGAAGGATGGCTCCAGAGCAAACTAATTTACACAGGTGCCAAATCGCTCGCTCACAACTTTAAGGCCAGTAGCTCACAAAGTAGAATTTCTGTTCACAAGACTCCACAGCTTAGAGGGAGCGTTGGCTGGGATGCCAAATCAGAGAACTCAACCCCCCCCCCTGCAACCATCAGCATCCAAGATGTCGGATGAACTAACAGGAGACCTCTTTGGGGTAATGGTTAGTATTTATTTATTTATCGGATAGCAGCATTACACACAGGAAGCATATAATAATATAAAATACATAACCAAGTTGATACAGTGGGTATGTAGACCCACTGGGCAATCCTGCTAAATACTAATAACTAAATTTTCAGCCCGCTCAATCGCAGCTGGGGAGAGTTTAGAGAGCTCTGTCACATCTCCCTGGAAAGCACGATGCTCACATTCCTGTGACAGTTGGAAAACAGTTTGGCAGGCTGCACCACAATTGCACTCGGGTCATGGTATTCTGCCCCATTGAAACAATAGGTCTGCGCAACTACCAAAGCCTGTTCATATTCTATTAGCCATCTTCCATACTTTACGTGGCAAGTCAGATCCTGGGGGCCTCTTGTTGGTGTTTATCAGGTTATGGATATTGGATGGAACAGACCGCATCCACGTTCCCTAGATTGAAATTTTGTGATTGCAGGATTTGTGCAGATCTTATTGCTGGGTGTCGGGATCTTAGTCCGGGGTGCAACTCTAGCTCCCCTCCGTGGGGTGCACCCTGGACACTGCTAAAGAGTTAGAACATCTGGCTGCCAGACAATCGTAGGATCTCCTGGCTACGCTACACACATGGAAAGAGTCAGCCAATCAGACAGTCCTTCTCAGGACTACCGGACAAGGGGTACAGCAGCCTGCATCCGAATCTGCCAAATGAATATCGAGTCTAAATGCCAATACTTGTCGCAAATCTTACTGGCCAGTAAAACAGATTTAACTCTTGTTCAAGAAACACAGCTTGATAACAAAAATCACGCCCACTGCAGAGCGCCAAGTGACATCAGTGATTGCATCAGACCAAGATGGGCAGCCATGTTAGTTGGTGAGTCCATCTGTCCTTACATCTTGGACAGACAAAGGAATTTCAAAGGAAGATTAGAGAAACTGCTGGACTGCAACTGATAACGACGCCCAAGAGAATGCCTCCTCCTGGACTGAATGGAGACCTAGGGTTTCCTGTCTCATTACCAGTGACGATTTCTCTACACCTACAACCCCGCTGCAGGTTGTCATTTGGCATCCAAAAGCACTCCCCCCTCCAAGATATAAGGACAGATGGACTGACATTCCAGCTGTTTCTGAAGAAGCGAGCAGTGACTCACAGAAGCTCCTATCCTGCCACAAATTCTGTTAGTCTCTGAGGCGCTACTGGACTCCTGCTCTGTTCTACTGCATCAAGACGTTCCTCGGATTCAGCAGTTGTCCCGCAGAGCAGCTGGGCATCAGCTCAGGGCGGCCACGCAACCTCTCTGCGCCAGTCGGGAGTTACCCAAAGGCCAAGTGGGACAGCCTGAAATATGGCCAGTGAAGCTGCCTCCTGCACAGTGGATACTGGTGCCAAGCAAGAGGGAATGGCTGCCTGTCTAACGCTGTGCTGGGGGTTATTAGGAAGGGAACTGAAAACAAACCAGCCAGTTATCATAATGCCCCTGTATAAATCAAGGGTGCGACCTCATTTGGAGTACTGTCCACAGGTCTGGTCGCCACGTCTCAAAAAAATATTATAGCACTGGGAAAAGCGCAGAAACGGGCAACTAGAATGAGAAAAGGGCTGGAACGCTTCCCCTACGAAGAAAGGTTGAAGCGCTTGAGGCTCTTCAGCTTGGAGAAACGACAGCTGAGGGGGTGACACGATCAAGGTGTATAAGATTATGCATGGGAGGGAGCAGGTCGAGAAAGAAGTCCTTTCCTCCCTTTCTCACAAGACAAGAACTCGTGGGCACTCCAGGAAATTGCTGAGCGGTCGGGTTAGAACAGATAAAAGGAAGTCCTTCTTCACCCAAAGAGTGATGAACACGTGGAATTCACTGCCACGGGAGATGGCGGCGGCTACAAGCATGGATGGTTTCAAGAGGGAATTAGATAAGCATACGGAGCAGAGGTCCATCAGTTGCTATTAGCTACAAGGTCTATATAGGAACTCTCAGTCTGGGGCAAGTGATGCTCTGTATTCTTGGTGCTGGGGGGGGGGGGGGACAAGAGTGAGAGGGCTTCTAGTGTCCTGGCCCCACTGCTGGACCTCCTGAGGGCCCCTGGCGTTTTTGGCCACAGTGTTACTCAGAGTGTTGGACTGGGTGGGCCACTGGCCTGATACAACATTGGCTTGTTTTATGTTCTCATGTCCAGCATGACATGCCCAGAAAGCCATTGCTCCACCGAGTGTTGGATTTGACAGAGCTTTGTCTTATCCAGCAAGCCAATCCTTAAACCGCTATTTGGCCAACTTCTCAGGACTCTTCCCGGCATCAGCGGTCACTCCTGAGGCAGCTGAGCCAGCCCAAGTTCAGTCCAGCCACATACCTTTGGTCAAAGACGTGACGGAGGTCAGTCCGAGAAAGGCCTGTCAACGCGTCTGGGTCAGGGGAAGGAGGACAGCTTCTGTATCCCACTGGCGTGCCCAGTCTTGCGATGGAGACATCCGTACAGCTCCGAAGAAAGGCTCGGCTGGTGAATCTCGGCGTGGCCTGCCTGGAAGACCGCCGGGAAGACCTGGTGGCTGATTTGGGAGTCTGGCCTTAAAGGGGGGGGGGGGAGAGAGAGAGAGAGAGAAAAGAACGTCAGCATTTCGTTTTCTGCCTGCGGGATTTTTGCGTCAAAGAGAAAGCTGAATTCTTCATAACTTTGTTGGGAAAACGGTTCTGTGTGCAAAACAAAGAAGCTACTCGAAGTGAGTGGAAACCGGTCGGCTGTAGGTACCGATCCGGAAGACAAAATGTTGACGGGTCTCCTTCCGACGCATTCGGCACAACGAGCCAATGTGGAGCTGTGGTGAAGTGTGTCAGGCTAGTATCTGGGAGAACCATGTTCGAATCCACACACGCGTAGTGCAAGCTCACGGACAAGCTAGGTGGCCATCTGACAGCAATGCGGATTCTGCGAACTTATCCCAAGGAGGGAGGGGAGGAAGGGTTGCCTCAGTGCTTAGTTCTTGGGGCTCTCTCTTACACACCCAGGGAAAATTAGAATAAATGAAATATAGAAAGTAAATAGAAGAGGAAGACTTGGAGGTAAGGAAAGAATGCGATTTAGAACTGTTAAACTTTCAAAAAGATTGGAGGCAAAGGCTCCAACAACCTCTCCCTATAGAGGCAGGAAAGAAACTGAAGAAGTGGGTGTTCCCAAGCCACACAGGAAGAGGAAGAAAAAATGAATCCTGTCTCTCCCTGATTGGAGGGTGGGAATAACCCAAGAGGTCCTCCTCTTCAGAGTGAGAAATGCTGGTCGCCACTTTGTTATTGTTATTATTATTTAATTTAGATTTATATCCCGCCTAGCCGAGTTACCGGCTCAAGGCAGCTAACAACAATTTAAAACAACAGTATAAAAATTCAGCGTAAAATTATAAAACCAACAGGAAACTGCAAAAAGACAGCGGCCCGCAGTACATCCAACGCTGAGCGCAGAGCCTAGCAAAAACCTAGGTCAGGAGGCGTCACCAGTCGATTTCCCAGGCCGAGCTTCCCTCGGCATTCTCCAGGGACCCCTTCCCACCGCCAGTGGCGGCTCCTAGTTAAAGGCCTGGCGGAAGAGCTCCGCTTTGCAAGCCCTGCAGAACTGCATAAGGTCCCGCAGGGCTCTGATGTCATCCGGGAGCTCATTCCACCAGTGAGGAGCCGCCACTGAGAAGGCCCTGGTGATCACCAACCTGGCCTCTCTAGGGCCGGGGAGGGTCAGGCGATGTTGGGTGCCTGACTGCAGCGCTCTCTGGGGTATATATAGGGAAAGGCGGTCCCTCAGGTAGGCAGGCTCCTGACCATACAGGGCTTTAAAGGCTTTAAAGTGTCCTCAGCACAGGCTGGATGTGGTCTCGCACCGAGAGGCCCATCAACAGCCTGGCCGCAGCATTCTGCCCTAGCTGCAACCTCCAGAGCTGAGACAAGGGGTTTTTTTTCTTGGCCATGGGTCACTGGGGGTGGAGAGGAGGTATTTGTGAATTTCCAGTATTGTGCAGGGGGCTGGACTAGATGACCCTGGAGGTCCCTTCCAACTCTATGACTCTATGACCTTGGGCCAGTCACACACTCTCGGCTTGAACTACCTCACAGGGCTGTTGTGAGGACAAAAACGGAAGGGAAGCATGAGAGTCCACATGATTTCAAACTGCAAACAAGGTCCTTAACTAGAAGATTCTTTATTTGACAGCGGATCAGGTAGTCATCTACACACTTTGAGTCAGTGATACTGGTAAGGGGTAAATGGGGTTCAGATATAGTGTATTCAAACAGTGTGATGCATTGTTGAACATCCAATCACTACCCAGAGAAAAAGGCGCTTAGATATGCTGGACAGTTTGTTCCCAGGCTTCAAGCGGGAAACGAACAAGAAAACGTATAATTAACACCTGCAAAGAAGAGGCAGCTAAGTCTGTGCGGAAAGCAACAGTCTCAAGCGTTCTCAAGGTTACAGAAGCATAGCCCAGATAAGCCCACGCTTGGGAGAGTCGAGCTACATTCCAGTGGTGGGGGTATGAGGGTCTGACGTGGCAGGGTGAGAAATCCCAACTCCCGGCCAGGAATGACAGCTATCTCTATATCTAATTCCCAAGTGCCCCCCCCCCCGCGTGCGGATACTTAAATCCGCGCGGGGGGGGCACTTGGAGGGCAGAGGGGGGGTTCTGTAGGTGGGGGGTAACCCCCCTGCTTGCAGAAAAATCCGAAATCTATCAAATACAAAGAGCGGGGAACGCTCTTGGAACGGCAGCGGCCCGGCGAGAGTCGCTGAGGCCAGCCGACAGCCTGCGGAGGAGGGGGAAGGGGGCAAGTGGCGGGCCCGCCGAGAGCTGCCGAGGCCCGCTGGGAGTCTCTGGGGGGGGGAAGGGGGCGAGTGGCAGGCCCGGCGAGAGCCGCCGAGGCCCGCCGGGAGTCTCTGGGGGGGAGGGGGCAGAGGAAGGGGGGGGGAGGGGGCGGAGGAAGGAGGAGCAGCTGTCAGCTTCTCCCCCCCCCGCGAATATCGCGGGGGCCCCCCTTGTAGCTGTCTAAAGGGAAACGAACAAGAAAATGTACACAAGAAATGTACACGCCACTTCGGGTCCCCATTGGGGAGAAGGCAGGGAATAAATAGGGATGCCAGCCTCCAGGTGGGGTCTGGGGATCCCCTGGAATTACAGCTCATCTCCAGAGATCCGTCCCCCTGGAAAAATGGATGCTCTGGAGGGTGGACTCTGTGATATTGTCCTCCACTGAGGTCCCTGTCCTCCCCAGGGCCCATTCCCAAATCTCCAGGAGTTTCCCAAGCTGGATCTGGCAAACCCCCCCCCCCCCCGGGCACATTATTTCCTGCTGGTGGCCAAGGGACCTGGCACCCCTGGGTATGAGTGAATGAAATAAATACATTACATACATGTGCAGAACGAGGTGGAAGAAAGCGGAAAACTCGGTATGATGTTTGCTGGGAGGCCAAACACACCCACAGGTCGAAACTGGGCTTCTTCCAGAACTTGGGTCCCAAAGCCCCCCACCCCTGGCCGGACGGGTGTATCCTGGGCAGGACTTTGAAACAGAGCCGCTTCTCTCACCTACCGATCCTGTGCCAAGGAAGCCGCACTGACCTTGGAAAAGTCTGGCTGGAGATTCAGCCCGGAAGAATCCTCCATCAAAGGTGACCGCCTCTTCCCCTTCCCGGGCCGTTTCTTGGCCCGCTGGTTCGGCCGCCGCCCCCTCTTCTCTCGTCTTAGTTTTCATCACTGCCTTGATGGCCGCCAGGCGTCTCCGGGCAGCGGCCCTTCCGACAGACCTGCCCATCGCTCTGGTGATCCTGGGACAGGCGGTCTTCTTCTGAAAGAGAAGAGGAGGGCCGGACTCAAGATTTTTCTCCGAGAGCTGAGTGGCACAGGGAGCAAAGCAGACGTGCACAGACAGAGAAGCCGGCTGGATTTAAAAAAATTCACAGAGGGGTAATATACAACATATGTAGTAGGGAGGGAAATGGGCAGGGGAGGGGAAAAAGAAGGGGGAGGCCAGAACTAACTATAGCTGGTGGTTCGGTGCTGCCCTCAGGAAGAAGAGATTGGATTCCTACCCCGCCCTTCACTACCCGAAGGAGTCTCAGAGCGGCTGACAATCTCCTTTCCCTTCCCCTCCCCACAACAGACACCCTGTGAAACAGGTGGGGCTGAGAGAGCTCTGAGAGAACTGCCCTTGAGAGAAGAGCTCTGATAGAACTGTGACTGACCCAAGGGCACACCAGCAGCTGCATGGGGAGGAAGAGTGGGGAATCAAACCCGATTAGAATCCACGCTCTTAACCACTACACCAAACTGGAAGGAGGAAGAGGAGGAGGAGATTGGATTTATACCCCGCCCTTCTACCCAAGGGAGTCTCAGAGCGGCTTACAAACTCCTTCCCCTTCCCCATCCCACATGAGACACCCTGTGAGGTCGGTGGGGCTGAGAGAGCTCTGAGAGAACTGTGACTGGCCCAAGGTCACCCAGCTGGCTGCATGTGGAGGAGTGGGGAATCAAAGCCGGTTCTCCCAGATTAGAGTCTGCCGCTCTTAACTACTACACCAAACTGGCTCTCAACCATAGGCCTGGCAGAAGAACTGTTTCGCAGGCTCTGCAGAATGGTACCGGATCCCGCAGGGCCCTGATATCTCCCAGAAGAGTGGTCCGCCAGGCCCGAGGATTTTTCTCCTGGGACTCTGCCCCCACAACCCTCTCTCCAGTTGCCAGGCACTGCTTTAACTCCCCCTCCTCCCTAGGAGACCCTGGGGAACAGCTTGCCGGGCAAAGTGCAGTCCACATTGGTGGGTGAGGGGGAAATTGACCAGAGTCGGCCCCTCTTCTGCCGGCAAAAGCCCCATTCCACCAGCAGTCCCTATCCCGAGTAACTTTGCCCTCTAGCTCAAAGGCCGCCCAGAAGGAGAATTCTAGAAGCCGCTCATACCTTGGGGACTCGCCTGGCCCGAATGTCTTCCACCACTTGCCACCCGTTCTCCTGGAGCTTCCTCAAGTTCTCAAATTTTTTATTCACATCTTCTACCTGTCGGGGGGGGGGGGGGGGGGAGATGAAGAAGGTTGCAGGATTAGGCCAGCGTCCCCCAACTCCACATTTTTCTTACAGATGTATTTCTGGGTGAGAACAGAACAAACAGCCTCCAAAGAACCAAGCGGGCTAGCTTAATAAATCTGCTGTCGTCGTCATCCAGTTGAAGATGACTTATAGTGACCCCTGGTGGGGTTACCAAGGCAAGAGACGTTTAGAGGTGGTTTGCCATCGCCTGCCTCTGCGTAGCAGCCCTGGACTTCCTCGGTGGTCTCCAATGCTCCCTCTAAGCTGTGGAGTCTTGTGAGCAAAAATTCCACTTGGTGAGCTGCTGGCATTGAAGTTTTGAGCGAGGGATTTGGCTACTGCGTCAGTTAGTCTGCTCTGGAGCTGTCCTCCCTGAGCTCGGGCAAAAATGCATGAGCCGGAGGCTAAAAAATGGTGAGCTAGCTCGCACTCACTCAGCTTACAGGGAACGCGGGTGGTCTCCCATCCAAGTACTGACCAGGACCGACCCTGCTTAGCTTTCCAAGATCTGACGAGACCGGCCAAGCCTGGGCCATCCAGCTCAGGGCTGACAAAGAGAGGTGGTTTCCCCTTGCCTGCCTCTGCGTAGCAGCCCTGGACTTCCTTGGTGGTCTCCCATCCAAATATTGACCAGGGCTGACCCTGCTTAGCTTCCGGGATCTGATGAGATTGGGCTAGCCTGGGCTATCCAGGCCAGGGCTTCTCAGGAAATACAGGGCTGAATATCACTGTGCCAGCAGCACGGCACTGCAAGCTCCGGCCCCCCGTGCGCCGTTACGCTTCATGTTTAGGGAAATCATCTTCTGTGGGGCCGGTGCTCTGCTCTCCTCACAGTTACTGGGAAAATATACCTTTCACACACAGAAAACACAGAGTTAGCAAGGGCCTTACAGGCCATCTGGTCCAACCCCCTGCTCGATGCAGGATCAGCCTAGAACATCCCTGGCAAGGGTCCAACCGCTGCTTGAAGACTGCTAGGGAGGGGGAGCTCACCACCTCCCCAAGCAGCCGATTCCACTGTGGCACAACTTGGGCTGGAAAAAAGTTTTCCCTAAGATCCAGCCGGTGCCTTCCCGCCCTTAATTTAAAGAAGAAGATGACATTGGATTTATACCCCGCCCATCACTACCCAAGGGAGTCTCAGAGAGGCGTACAAGCTCCTGTCCCTCCCCCTCCCCACATCAGACACCCTGTGAGGTGGGTGGGGCTGAGAGAGCTCTGACAGAAACTGCTCCTTTTCAAGAACAGCTGTGCCAGAGCTATGGCTAGCCCAAGGTCATCCAGCAGGTGCAAGTGGAGGAGTGGGGAATCAAACCCGGTTCTCCCAGATTAGAGACCGCGCACTTAACCACTATACCAAACTGGCTCTCATTAAACCCATCCTTGCGAGTCCTCTCCTCTGCTGCCTGCAGAAATAGCTCCCTGCCCTCCTCCAAGTGACAGCCCTTCAGATACTTCAAGAGATCATCAACCCTGTCCCCCCTCAGCCTCCTCTTCTCCAGACTGAACATTCCCAAGTCCAATATGTCGTCGAAGGCTTTCATGGCCAGAATTAATTAGTTGTTGTCGATTTTCCGGGGCTGTATGGCTGTGGTCTTGGCATTGTAGGACCTGACGTTTCAATGGCAGCCGTGACTGACATCCTCAGAGGCATGGCACGGAAAGATGGTGTGTCTCTGTGTCACTGAGACCTGATGAGATTGGGCTAGCATCGACACAGAGAATACTCCATCTTTCTGGGTCCTCCTACCTGGGGAAGATGCTTCCGCTAGATCAGACCCACAGGATCCAGCTCTGCACAAAACAGCTGGATCAGAATGTTCCTGAGTTGGTTATCTAGGACAGCTCCATAATAAGAATGTAATTGCACGACTAGGCTAACGAAGACACGAGTGGAAGTGGAAGCAGAACTGTTATCCTGGTGCACAACAGTGTGACGCTCGCATGTATTCTGTACCCCGGTGATAAGAAACAGCAAGGAAGGAAGGAAGGAAGGAAGGAAGGAAGGAAGGAAGGAAGGAAGGAAGGAAGGAAGGAAGGAAGGAAGGAGAGAGATAGCTAGATAGCTAGATAGACAGATAGATAGATGATGGAGAAAAGAAAGGGAGTGAGAGAAAAGGAAGACTGGAAGGAAGGAAGGAAGGAAGGAAGGAAGGAAGGAAGGAAGGAGAGAGATAGCTAGATAGACAGATAGATAGATGATGGAGAAAAGAAAGGGAGTGAGAGAAAAGAAAGACAGGATGGAAGGAAGGAAGGAAGGAAGGAAGGAAGGAAGGAAGGAAGGAAGGAAGGAAGGAAGGAAGGAAGGAAGGAAGGACAGCCTGAACTGAATGCCAGAGACGAACTCTCAGAACGTTTACCTGGAAGGCGACCATGTCCCAGAACCCGTCCAGGTCCGTACACGTCGTCTCCTTCTCGCCGCGTCTGAACTCGCAGTTATCCACCAGCCCTTCGAACTGCTTGAATCTCTCCGCTATGAGCAGCCGGGTTTGCCCGACGGCTGTCCAGACAAGGTCTTTGGCTGAAGAAATATGCAGGTATATTGTGTTACATATGAAAAGCATTCAGTGGGGAAATCTAAGACAGGCATGATTAAAAATGTCAGGTATTTCACTCAGAAGCAAGTTGGCTTGTAAGCGTTGCAGTTAAAAAGGGACCGACTGGGGCCAGTGTGGTCGAGCAAGTCACTTGCTGCATTGGGGAGACCCTTGTTAACCGCCACGTTGCCTCTCTTACCATCGTCTGGGATGTCCGTCTCGACTACCCCATCCCATTCAAGGCACCGTGAGGCCAACCTCTCTGTTTCAGAGCGAAGAACGTTTCTTTAAAAAAGAAGAAAGAGTAAATACATGCAACTCCTCTTATGATCCCTTGACGTTTAATATGCACCATTCCCCCACACTGAGAGCCGGTCTGGTGTAGTGGTTAACAGCGCGGACTCTAATCTGGGAGAACCGGGTTTGCAGCTGCTGGCGTGACCTTGGCTCAGTCGCAAGTTCTCTCGGAGCT
Organism: Lepidodactylus listeri; assembly: GCA_029233225.1. Lineage (NCBI taxonomy): Eukaryota > Metazoa > Chordata > Lepidosauria > Squamata > Gekkonidae > Lepidodactylus > Lepidodactylus listeri. The sequence continues at coordinate 95,940,329 of JARCFY010000011.1, read as the reverse complement.
GTTCTCTCGAGGGCAGTTCTTGAGAGCGCTCTCTCAGCCCCGCCTACCTCACAGGGAGACTGTTGTGGGGAGGGGAAGGGAAAGGGGATGGTGACCCGCTCTGAGACTCCTTTGGGTAGTGAAGGGCGGGGTATAAATCCAGTCTCCTCTTCTCTCTCATCAGAATATTTCTCCAATTCTGTCAACTTTACCAGGAAGATCTGGATAACTTTATGTCCCTCTCCTCCTTGCAAACGCTACCCAGGAGATAATAAAGATGCCAAGTCCTGCCTATGGGTGTGTGGGATACGCAAGCAGCTGATGGAGTTCCAATAACTGTGTCTGTCTGAGGAGGGTATTCTCTTCTCTGTCCCCCCTCAATCGGTGCTCGCTGTCTTGTGCTTGTCGCACTGCATGGGTTCTCTTTTTCACTACTGCCGACTCTCCAGAGCTGATTTTGTATCGAAATAAAATCTATATACTAATAGCCAAGTCGCCCCCTCCGTGCGGATACCTAAATCCGTGCGGAGGGGTGCACTTTAGGGGCAGGGAGATTTTCCTGCACACTTGGGGGCCTCCCCAAGCGTGCAGAAAAATCTAAAAAGCTTAAAAAAACTTTTGGGGGGATATTTAAATCCCCCCAAAAGTAAAAGAAAGTTCCCTACACATGCGCAGGGAACGCTCTGGGAACTGCGGCGGCCTGGCAGTTGGCAGGCGTCCAAGCCTTGCTGCCGGTGCCAGGGGTGGGTGGGAGGGGAGATCAGTGGGACCGGCAAGAGGGGGGGGAAGCGGTGGCAGCGGTGGAGTGGGGGAGAAGACTCACCTGCGGCTGGCTCTGGTGTGTGAAGCTCCTTCTCCCCCCACCCCGCGAGTATCGCGGGACCTGCCTCCTGTCTAACTTAATTTAAACTAGCCTCTGCACACACCTTCTATTCATTCAAGGGAAAAGGGATGGCAAAAAGGGCCCAATTCATGCCGCCACCATCACAGAACTACCGCTTGGGAGAAACGGACTACATTTCCCAGAACCCAGGGAGGATAGGACCATCCAATAGCTAGGGTTGCCAACCTGCAGGGAGAGCCTAGCCGTGTTCCCTCTCAGCTAAGTTCGTGTGAGCTAGCTCACAGTTTCTTAGCCCTCTGGCTCACACGTTTTTTCGTCTCAGCTCAAGAAAGGATGGCTCCGGAGCAAACTAAGGTATGCAGCAGCCAAATCGCTCGCGCATAACTTTAATGCCAGTAGCTCCCAACATAGGATTTTTGCTCACGAGACTCCACAGTTTAGAGGGAGCATCGGAGCCTAGAGATATCCTGGGATTACAAGTCAAATCCACTCATCTTTACTGCGTCTTGGTTATCAAAATGTAAAGGAAATGCCTAAACAGCAGTTATGCCCTACAATCAGACAGGGCACAGATACATCCCTGGAGAAGATGGCTACTTTGGAGGGTGGGACTCCATGGCATTATACCCCACAGAAATCCCTCCTCTCCCAGCCCCACCCTTCAAATCAAGGTTTATAAGATGATGCATGGGATAGAGCAGGTAGAGAAAGAAGTCCTTTTCTTCCTTTCTCACAAGACAAGAACTCGTGGGCACCTCCATGAAATTGCTGAGCAGTCGGGTTAGAACTGATAGAAGGAAGTAATTCTTCATCCAAAGAGTGATGAACACGTGGAATTCACTGCCACAGGAGACGGTGGCGGCTACAAGCATGGACGGCTTCAAGAGGGAATTGGATAAACATACGGAGCAGAGGTCCATCAGTGGCTATTAGCCACAAAGTATAGATAGGAACTCTCGGTCTGGGGCAAGTGACGCTCTGTATTCTTGGTGCTGGGGGGGTGGGGGGCAACAGTGGGAGGGCTTCTAGTGACCTGGCCCCACTGCTGGACCTCCTGAGGGCACCTGGTGTTTTTGGCCACTGTGTGACTCAGAGTGTTGGACTGGATGGGCCACTGGCCTGATCCAACATTGGCTTCTCTTATGTTCTTAAACCTCCAGGAATTCCCTAATCTGGTAGTTCACAACCCTGCTGACAACCCACGAGGCCTCCGGAAAAGACTGACGACAGAATAGCAAGGACTGTTGCTGCCGAGGCATCTAAGGCAGAGGGGATCTTTTCAGTTTAGAAAAGAGACGACTAAGGGAGAGGGGGGGACATGATAGAGGTTTATGAACAGTAGCAATTGCTCTCATCGACTGGAGCTGAAGAAATATTGGGTTTTTAATGCTCTCTTGGGAGGGGTCTACCCTGACTTGGATGGCCCAGGCTAGCCCAGTCTCACCAGATCTTGGAAGCTACGCAGGGTCAGCCCTGGTTAATACTTGGATGGGAGACCTCCAAGGAAGTCCAGGGTTGCTACGCAGAGGCAGGCAAGGGCCAATCACCTCTGAACATCTCTTGCCTTGACTTGGATGGCCCAGGCTAGCCCAGTCTCATCAGATCTTGGAACCTAAGCAGGGTCAGTCCTGGTTAATACTTGGATGGGAGACCTCCAAGGAAGTCCAGGGTTGCTACGCAGAGGCAGGCAATGGCCAATCACCTCTAAATGTGTCTTGCCTTGACCTGGATGGCCCAATCTCATCCGATCTTGGAGGCTAAGCAGGGTCAGCCCGGGGTAGTACTTGGATGGGAGACCACCAAGGAAGTCCAGAGTCGCCATGCAGAGGCAAGCCACGGCAAGCCACTTCTGTTAGCCTCCTGCCTTGAAAACCCAACGGGGTCGCTGAAAGTCGGCTGAGACTCGATGGTCTTTTCCATGCCACCCGGGAGGCATCTTGCTGCTCTACAGGCGTACTTTGAATGAAGCCGCAAGATGTTTGCCAAGGGGTTTCCTAACTCTATTGCTTAAATTCTCAGATGGGAAAGAAGGATTTGTGCAAGGGGCTAACAGCTCGGAATCGGCGGGAGGGAGAGTAGGCTGCATCAGGTCCGATAAAGGGGCCTTTTGTGGCTTGTCTGCAGCGCTACAGCACAGAGGAGGAAGAGATGGGAGCGGAAAGAGGATTCTTTTGAACGGGCAGGTAAGCTTTTCACTCTGCAGAGTGGCTTAAGTGGAGAGGCCGGTCTTTTCCACAGCGGAGGCGCTGCTTTCGACAGAGCGTTCAGTCGTCAGGCACTCTTTTAGCCACTCTGCGGGGGATCTTTTCAGACCCCGCTCGTCCTTTTGCACTAACCTGAAATAAGGCACGTCGTGCTGGGGCGCACCCGTCGCGTCCAACGTTTCAATTGCTGGAAGGCTGGCAAGCTGTGGGCTGGCCTCCGTTTCGCTGGTGACAGCCATTGTTGTTTCATTAGGCACAGGTTCTAGAGAATTCCGTAAGAAAAAGCCATGAAACTCTGCCTCAGAGCTCTCTCAGCCCCACCCACCTCACAGGGTGTTTGTTGTGGGGAGGGGAAGGGAAAGGAGTTTGTAAGCCGCGCTGAGACTACAAGTGAAGGGCGAGTATAAATCCAATCTCTTCTTCTTCTTCTATTTATTCTGTATGGCTCTTACGTTAAGCAAGTTTGGCCACACTTGATCTAGTCCAACCCCCTGCACAATGCAGGAAATTCACAAATACCTTCCTCCCCCTTCACACACCCCAGTGACCGCTGTTCCGTGCCCAGAAGATGACAAAAAACCTCCAGGATCTCCAGCTAAACTGGCACGGAGAAAAATTGGTTTCTGACTCCAAAGTGGCGAACAGCATTTCCTTGGGCGTGTAAGAGAGGGCCACAAGAACTAAGCCCTGATACAAACCTTCCTGCCCTCCCTCTTGTGATCTGCCTAAGTTCACAGAATCAGCATTGCTGTCAGATGGCCCTCTAGCCGCTGTTTGAAAACCTCCAAAGGAGAGCCCTCCACCTCCCGAGGAAGCCTTTGCCACTGAGGAAACACTCTAAGCGCCAGGAAGCTCAGAGGAAGGCAAAAAACCTCCCGGATCCCTGGCCAATTAACTGAAGTACGTGGATCTAAAAGGAGTGGTTCATATATTTATGCTGTAAATATATAACCGATAAACAGCAGTAATAAACACTATTGGAAAACAAGCACTGCACTCAAATGCAAACAAAACACTTATGTGAATATAACTACTGATATATTATAAAATATCATATCATTATCACTCTTATTTTACAAGAAGCAATGAAACTTGTTAACAGAAGCTAATAAAGCCAAAAGTATAAATAACACAGCTGAATCCAGCTCAATTCCAATCCAACGAAGACTCCGGATTGTATCTTCGTTTCGATTAATCTTTGTCAGAAGACTTATATTAGATTCATAGAATACTACATGTAAATTTCACCAGTTTCACTAAGGTGAAGAAACTCCATGAGCATAACTATTACATATTCACTGAGCAGAAATTGCTTCATCCATTGACAAGACAAAATGAGTAAAGACAGGCTACTGTTCCTACCATGGAACTACTCTCATATGGTCAGCATGCCTCATATACTTATGCAGCATTATTTTTCCACTACTGATCACAACAGCCTTCGAGGTAGGCCAGTACTGCAGATGGAGATGCAGGAGAACAGCAAGTCACAGCTGCAGGGCTCATTTCGTAGCAGGAGCTCCTTTGCATATTAGGCCACCCCCCCCCCAAAGCAGCCAATCCTCCAAGAGCTTACACACACTGCCGTGTGTAACTTTGATTTGGATTGCGCAGCCAGCTGCCACGATAGATCCGCTCCCTGCTACATACCCATCTTCTCCTCCCGGGACTCCGTTGGAGATTGACATTCTGGAAGGTCCCCCTTGGTCATTTCTGGCACAGGGGAAGGTTCGATTTCTGAACGACAGTCCTGCGGTGAGGGCTCCTTGGTGTCTTCCTTCAGGACTTCGCTACAAAGGACAATAAATCTGGTTGGCAACTCAGTCCCAGCTGTTGTGACATTACAGCAGTGTTTTTCAACCACTGTGCCGTGAGATATTGTCAGGTGTGCCGTGGGATTTTTTCAATGAAAGAAATGTGCCTTCCGGGTTGACCTTCCGGGACGCGTTTGCGCATGTGAGAAAGAACAGTGGTGCGCTCTCGCTGATTCCGCTCGCATGCTCTGTGGCCAGCCTGAGGTAGGGTGATTTGCACCAAGACATTCCAGTAAACATGAATATGTTTGATGGTAACAGCTAGCTGTTTCTGTCAGGGTGGGGTTCAAATCAGTAACTGTCCCTCAGCGAAGAATGGGTGTACTGTGCTTCTCTTCAAATCACTTATGGTCAGCGGAATGCCGTTCACATAAGAGTAAGAGTTTAAACTCTCTATTTGAAAAACTTTAGCAGAATCGCAGTATTAAAATACATCCACATTATATTTCTTCTGAAACTCAGGTCAGTGTTATGGGAAGGAGCCATTACACTTTGGATCGGTAACTTACGATTTCAAGTTGAGTGGCTATTACGTGTATTTGTAATACTGTCATAGTTAATACTTGAGCTGAGGCAACGAATGACCCATTTATCTTGTATTTCAGTGTTTTTCAACCACTGTGCCGTGAGATATGGTCAGGTGTGCCGCAGGATTTTTTTCAATGAAAGAAATGTGCCTTAGCTCGAAAAAGGTTGAAAAACACTGCATTACAGTATTTTGATAGCTTAAGTCAGGGTTAAATCTGATGTCCTTCCTGGAGCCCACTGGTCGCCTTTAGAATGGGGGGGCGCAGGCCCGTAGCCAGGATTTTCTGGCTTGTGGGGCAAAATTTTTGTCTAGTGGGGCTGCCGTTATTTGCCATAATGAAGGGGGGTGGCGAATGCCACTCTCCTCCTGCAAGAGGAGATGCCTGGGATCCATCAGAAACCGAGTAGCAAGTTTACAGCCTGAATAACTTTGAGATCAGCATCCTACTACTAAATATATTATTCCAGGTTCTGTGATAGCACTATATGAGCATGAAAGCTCTTGTATCCCTGTACGGAATATTACCCGAGGAAGACCCAGTTTTTGAAACGTTGTTATAAAATCTGGAGACAACACAGATTTACTCTTATATAAGGATTTTCTTATGATTTGATGGAATGGGTTCATTGTTGTTATGTAGTGTTTACTGGCAGCAATACAGAAAGCACTTTTTTGTAAGTCTTGTTAACAACTTTGATTTGTGGGTCAGACTCCCACAACTGTTTCCTCAGTGCCTATTTTTTGGCCTCTGTGTGAGACAGGATGCTGGACTAGATGGACCCTCACTGGTCTGATCCAGCAGGGCTCTTCTTATGTTCTTATGAAGGCCTCGGCCTCTCTGCCCTGTTGTTGGCCCTCCGGAGGGACTGGCTGGCCACTGTGTGAGACAGGATGCTGGACTAGATGGACCCTCACTGGTCTGATCCAGCAGGGCTCTTCTGATGTTCTAATGAAGGCCTCGGCCTCTCTGCCCTGTTGTTGGCCCTCCGGAGGAACGGGCTGGCCACTGTGTGAGACAGGATGCTGGACTAGATGGACCCTCACTGGTCTGATCCAGCAGGGCTCTTCTGATGTTCTAATGAAGGCCTCGGCCTCTCTGCCCTGTTGTTGGCCCTCCGGAGGAACTGGCTGGCCACTGTGTGAGACAAGATGCTGGACTAGAAGGACCCCTGGTCTGATCCAGCAGAGCGCTTCTGATGTCCTTATGAGACTCCTGCCAATGGGAGCCGAACGTGCTCTACCTCACAAAACGGAGGCTTCCAAAGGTTACTTAAACTGCTACATTTTATGGCCCACCTGATTTGCTGGGGCGCATTGTTGGCTGTGTGTTAATGTTCTTACCTGGTGGTCTTGGCAGGGCTCCAAGTGAGGTTGGGCGACAAGAACATGCTGGCCCTGTAAGGGGACATTGGTTTGACCTTGTAGGAGGCCACGCCCTCCAGAGGCTTAAAGACAAAGTTCTGAGGGGCAAACGAACGGGTTCTTCTTGGAGGAAGAGCCGGGACGCAAGATACAGGCACATTTTCCTTCTCCGGAAAGGCCTCAGTCTCCTCAGCGTCTTCAGCCGAAGCAAGCTGGAAGTCAGCCCTCTCTTCTATGGGCTCCATTGGAACATCCTCTTCCATGTGACGTAATACCTGCAGTATAAGAGGAATATAGTGAACCTGTGAACGCGTGAAGTTGCCTCATATTAAATCAGACTCTTGGTCCATCAAAGTTAGCACTGCCTAGTAATACGGGCATCGGCTCTCCAGGGTTTCAGGCAGAGGTCTGTCGGATCCTTTTAACTGGAGATGCCGGGGATCGAACTTGGGACCTTCTGCGTGCCAAGTAGATGCTCTGCTATGAGAACATAAGAAGAACCCAGCTGGATCAGACCAATAATTTCCATATCGTCTTACACAATGGTCAACCAGTTCCTCTGGATGGCCAACAACAGGGCAGAGAGGCCGAGGCTTTCCCCGGAGGTTGCCTCCTGGAACTGGAGTTCAGAGGCTTAGTGCCTCTGAATGTGGAGGTTCCCCTCCGTCACCATGGCTAGTAGCCACTAATAGTCCTCTCTTCCGTGACTCTATCTAGTCCCCTTTTAAAGCTGTTTACTCCTGTGGGGCCATCACTACATCCTCTGGCACCAAATTCCAACATTTCAATCATTCTCGGTGTAAAGTAGTGTTTCCTTTTTTCCGTCCTGAACCTACTGCCCATCCGCTTCATTGGATGCCCTCGGATTCCGGTATTTTGGGAATGGGAGGAAAAGTTCTCCTTGTCAGCTTCTTTCCACACCATGCATAATTGTATAACCCTCTATCATGTTCCCTCTTAGTCATTTCTTTTCTAATCTGAAAAGATGCAGGCTCTCCTATCCTTTCCTCCTAGGGAAGGTGCTCCAACCCCGAATCATCTTGCTTGCCCTCCTCTGTACCACCACCAGCTCTGCGATGTTCTTTTGGAGATACTGAGCCACAGTGGACTGATGTTCCTGGAGTATTGTTAAGCCACAGAAAGGTGGATGACAAGCTTCCGCTGGCCAAGGAGATGCTCTACCACTGAGCCACAGGCTCTCTCCTGACATTTTATTGAAATGTGTGTACACACGCAGACACACACACACACAGCGCGTTTGTTCTTTAAGGATCAGGCTGCACATGGCTCCCACCCAACACTGGGACACAATGGAACTCTCGACAGGCTTTCGCCCATCTACTTTTATTTATTTTTTTAAAAAACCCAAAATTCCTTGATATCTGTCATTATTACTACATGCTTAGAAACAGAAGTTCAGTGCAGGGAGTTGAAGTAGCCAAGTTGCTTAGAACGTGAGCTGGAAACTTCTCGTTTCGGCAAGCAGCTCATGACAAACCACTCTCAGCCACCCTGATGTGCAAGAAGAACACCGGCCCTACCTTACAGGGCCGTTGTAATGTTGACATATCGTTTATAGAAGAAGAAGAGAAGAGATTGGATTTATACCCCGCCCTTCACTACCCAAGGGAGTCTCAGAGCGGCTTACAAACTCCTTTCCCTTCCCCTCCCCACAACAGACACCCTGGGAGGTAGGTGGGGCTGAGAGAGCTCTGACAGAAACGGCTCTTTTTCAAGGACAGCTGTGCCAGAACTACGGCTTGCCCAAGGTCACCCAGCAGCTGCAAGTGGAGGAGTGGGGAATCAAACCCGGCTCTCCCAGATTAGAGTCACCGCACTTAACCACTACGCCAAACTGGCTCTCTTATAGAGAATTTGCATTGCTAAAACCATTCTGATGACGCAGTGAAAAAGCGTACCTCCTCGTTTTTGATCTCGGTCTGCTGCTTTCCTTTGCGGGTCACCCTTTTCTGCGCCTGGTTACCTACAACGGATCAGATACAGCATTAAAGGACTTTTCCTCGCCCAAAAGAGTTTCACGATGACATGAAACAAAAAAGGACAGCCGGAAATATGACCCAAGTGTTCCTTGGACACAAAAGGGCAAATAAACGGGGCCTAGATCAAATCAAGCCTGAGCTCTCTCTCGAAACTAAAATGCCTCAGCTGAGGCTGTCGTCCTGTGATCAGATGATGAGAAGACAAGAGTCACTGGAAAAGACAGCAATGCTAGGAAGAGTGGGAGGCAGCAGGAAAAAGAGGGAGAAACCAACATGAGATGGATTGACTCAACTAAGAAAGCCACGGCTTTCAGTTTGCCAAGACCTGAGCAAGGCGGTTATTTATTTATTTTACTTTATTAGTTCAATTTGTACCCCACCCCACCCTCCCCACAAGCAGGCTCAGGGCAGCTCAAATAGTCAGTATAAATGCCATTAATACACAAGAGGACATTTTGGAGGTCATGAATTCCTCGGGTTGCTGTTAAGTCGGAAGTGACTGTAATGATTTCATGTTTTGGTGTGTGTGTGTGTTCCTTTAAATGTTGAGTGTGACTGCAGTACTGTGAACGGAGGGTGACTGCAGTACTGTAGGGTGGGTGACAGAGGGAAACAAGTGTGATTTGACTGGTTGATGACTAAGAGTGTGGGAGGAGTTGTTCTGAGAGGAATGTGTGTGTGGTTATCTATGGAGGGTGTCCCGCCGCGGGGCTCCTGGGAGCCCCGGGAACCGCCATTCCCGCCGCGGCAGGAACTCTCTAGGCCTACCTGGGGCCTTGGATGGGGCCGGCAGCCCTCTGGAAGGAGCGGAGAGGGTTCGGGAGGAGAAGGAACCCCAGGGGGGGCCGCACGGACTCGGCCGCAAGACGGCCGAGGAGAGCAGGCTGAGGACGGGGCAGCCAGGACGCACTCGGTCGTGGCTGCGGGAGCTGCGAGGACCCAGGGCTGGCCCTGGCGTGCCTGTGAAGGAGGGCGAGCTAGGACCCCCGAGAGGTGCAGAGAGACCAGCAGGGGCCAGGCAGCCACAGGAACAGGCAGGAGACAGACACCCCGGGACGGCCCCGGACTCACCGCCACAGCTGGAGCCGGGTGGGGCCAGGTGGGACGCCCGGAGCTGCAGGAGGGGCGGGGACGAGCCGAGCCAGGAGATACTTGAGACACCAATGGGAGGGAGAGAGGAGCTGAGTAGCAGGGAGCCGCACAATGGGGAGGGTGGAAGGGAAGAGAGGGAGGGGAACAGAAGGATGAGGGAAAGGGATAAAAAGGAGGAGATACGGGATAGCCGGGGAGGAAGTGGCGTGCGCAGAGGGACAACTGAGAGCTGCAAAGAGGCTGAGACGCAGAGTGAGAGAGAGAGAGCAAGTGACCCGGCCGAGCACTCTCTCAAGTCACTGACCACGCGGGGCCACCCATTCTGAGGCCACACCCGTCCTCCCGCTCGCCCAACCCCCGCCCCTCAGGGCTCCAATGGAAGGGTGACGAACCGCCGATCACCACCAGGGGGCGCACATGGGCGTGACAGAGGGTTTCTGTGTGTGAAGTCTGAAGAGTGTACATAGTCTGCATGACTATAAGAGTTTTGTGAAAGAGCCTATAAGGCAGAGAAACAAGTTGTGTCTAACTGTGTGGTTAGACAAATGTTTCATCTTGTGGCCTAAGACAAAGAGTTTAGCCTGTGTGGCTACTTATATGAGAGAGAGAGGAAATATAAGCCTGTCAGAGTGGAGTTTGAGACTGTTTGTAGCACCAAGCATTACCAGTTACATTTACAAGTCCCTTTCTTCAGCAACTGTTCAAAATAACCAGAAACCTATGTTGTTCTTTATTAAATCAATCAATCAGTACAGTACTTCCTCAGGGCCACATAGACCTCTGAAGTGCCCAGACCCTAGGTCATACTACCAGAAGAGAGAGATTTGGAATTTTAAATTCCTGCTGGCAGCAAGAAACTACCGAGTTTATACACAAAGAGAGTGTTTAAAAGTAAAACCGTTTTCCCCAGTAGCAAGAACCTCACAGTGACATAAGCCCATTCCTTCCAAGTGCCCTCCTAATATTTAAAGGAATGGGGGGTGGGCAGAGCTAGGAAGACATCAAACCGATGCAGAATTACGACCAAGCCGATTTCTCTACACATGAGCCAGCCCAAAAGAGGCAGTTGTACTATTTCGCTTACCTGTAGTCGCAGCTGGTTTCAAGACTTGGGGTATCTTGGACACAGCAGCGGCTGTTGCTCTTGTAATTCTTCCGGTGGGGGGTGGGGGGATCACAGACTGAGCCCCTGGGGGGGGAAAAAAAGATGTGGTGTGCTGTTGAATCATTTCACATTCTTAGTCAAGAAGAGACTTCCGAGTCACACCAGACCTTTTACAGATGGGCTGCAGAACCTGTGCTAAGCTTAAAGAGAATGATACAGTTAAACGGGGAGGCTTCTCTAAGAAAAGAAAGGTCCGTGGTCAAGGGTAACAGGCAACAGCAGAATCCATGGACACACGAAGCTGTCTTACACTAACATTAGAACATCAGAAATGCCGATGTTGGGTCAGGCCAGGGGCCCATCCAGTCCAACACTGAGTCATACAGTGGCCAAAAACACCAGGCGCCCTCAGGAGGTCCAGCAGTGGGGCCAGGACACTAGAAGCCCTCCCACTGTTGCCCCCCCCCCATCAAGCACCAAGAACACAGAGCATCACTTGCCCCAGACCGAGAGTTCCTATCTATACCTTGTGGCTAATAGCCACTGATGGACCTCCGCTCCATATGTTTACCAATTCCCTCTTGAAGCCGTCCACACTGAATCAGCCCTGGGTCCATCAAGGTCAGTGCTGTCTACTCAGACTGGCAGCTGCTCTCCAGGGTCTTAGGTGAAGTGCTTTCACATCATCTCCTATCAGATCCTTTTAACTGGAGATACCGGGGATTGAACCTGGGACCTTCTGCGTGCCAAGCAGATGCTCTACCACTGAGCCATGGGCCCTTCCCAGAAGAACGTTCAACAGTTTACCTACAGAGCTGTTTGAAGTTGCATTCACACCAACAACAGGGCATAGAGCAGGGGTGGCCAACCTGTGGCTCGGGAGCCACATGCGGCTCTTTCACATATATTGTGCGGCTCCTGGCAGGGCGGCTGGGGAAAAGGGGAGGCATGGTTTTTCTCTCTTTCTCCCTTCCTTCCTTCCCTCCTCCCTCCCATCTATTTGCTTTCCTAGTTTCTCTCTCTCTCTTTCTTTCCACTTCTTTAATTCTTTCTTTCCATCTCTCTCAATATCATTAGCAAACAAGTAATATCATTATCAATAACTGGTTTTCCTCATTTGTTTTTATTTTTGGCAGTCCCATTTAACGTTAATAAAAAGCAAATTTGCATATTTTAAAAAATAAAAACGTGCGTGTGATATTTGTTCCTGTCTTGCGGCCCTCAGACATCTGACGTTTATTCTATGTGGCTCTTATGTTAAGCAAGGTTGGCCACCCCTGGCATAGAGGCAGAGGCCTTCATAGGAACATCAGAATCAGACCAGCGGTCCATCCAGTCCAGCATCCTGTCTCACAGAGTGGCCAGTAAGTTCCTCTAGAGGGCCAACAACAGGGCCCAGAGGCCGAGGCCACTGCTGGACCTCCTGATGGCACCTGGTATTTTTGGCCACTGTGAGACACAACTTACGTTCTGTGAGACACAACTTCTCTTATGTTCTTATGCCCCAAGGTTCAATCCCCGGTATGTCCAGTTAACAGGACCGAGCAGTAGATGACATGAAAGACTTCTGTCTGCGACCCTGGAGACACACTGTCAGTCTGAGTAGACAGTACTGAAAATGATGGACCAAGGGTCTCATTCAGTAGAAGGCAGCTTCATGGGTTCCAAGGCTGCCAGGGAAGGGACCATGACTCAGGCAGAGCATCTGCTTGGCATGCAGAAGGTCCCAGGTTCAATCCCCGGCACCTCCAGTTCAAAGGACCAGATTGAAGACCTCTGCTTGAGACCCTGGAGAGCCGCTGCCAGTTTGAGTAGACAAGACTCATTTGATGAACCAAGGGTCTGATTGAGGAGAAGGCAATTCAGTGTGTTCATGTGTATATAATCCCCCCCCCCCGAGCACTTAGAATAGAATGAAGGGGGGAAATGAGACGTACAAAGATATGAAGTTGACATACACATCCCTTGCTCTTACATTATCCATTTATGACGGGTACATAAGAGGACCCAGATCTAACCCTACTGCTCTTGAACATTAACGAGGTCTGTTGCACACACCTTTGCTCTCTTTTTTGGCCGTTTTGTCCATGTAGATCTGCGGCTGCCTGTGTTGAGGGCGTTGCGGACCGGAGCCCTTACCGGTACACTTTGCCACCATCTGCAGAGAGAGAAGGACCAACATTTGTAACACACACACACACACACATTCTTCACCATCCACTTGCCCTGGAGTTCAGAGCTTTCTTTTTATACAAAGCACACTCTGGTGAGACTCTTTAGCAATTGTAAGGGGACAGGACTAAAGGCCATTTGCTCCTTTGTAGCCTTGCAAATATATCCAACGGCCCACAAAAGGGGACTGGACAGCCTGCTTTTTTTAACACTCGTTCAGTGCCGTTCTAAGCAGAGTCATAGGCTACTGAGACTGGTGAGGATATCGGGCATAGAAGGGGGTAGCTCTGCTCAGGATCGCACCACCAGTCCCCCTGAACCAAACCTTTTCATTGGTGGTGGAAAGTGCTACAGAGTCGCAGCCGATTTAGGGTGACCCCTGTAGGGCTTTCAAGGCAAGAGACCTTCAGAAGTGGTTTGCCACTGCCTGCCTCTGTGTAGCAGCACAGGTGTTCCCGCTAAACTGAGTTAGGGTGAGCCAGCTCAGTTTTTTAGCCTCCGGCTCACACATTTTTGTCTTAGTAAAGGGTGGGATGGCTCCAGAGCAAACTAATTGATGCAGCCACCAAATCACTCGCTCTCAGCTTGAATGCCAGTAGCTCACAAAGTAGAATTTTTGCTCCCACAGCTTAGCGGGAGCATTGGTTGCAACTCTGGTATTCCTTGGAGGTCTCCCATCCAAGTTAAGTTGAAGCCAACTTATGCAACTCTGTAGGCTTTTCAAGACAAGGGAGGTTCAGAGCTGGCTTCGCTATTGCCTGCAGCTGGTATTTTATGGGACTCATTTCAACAGGGAAGTCATGCAACCTTTCAGAGTTACCCAGACCTCATTATTAGAAAAACTAGAAAGAAAATCCACGCTCAACACACACAAATCTCCACTCCGCCATGCTTTGTTTCAGGAAGTGGCCACTGACCACCCTCCATAGAGAAACACCTGTCAGTTTGGAAGCTGCAAAAAAATCCAGTTTGGTGTGGTGGTTAGGAACGCGGACTCTCATCTGGAGAACTGGGTTTGATTCCCCACTCCTCCACATGCAGCTTCTGGTGTAACCTTGGGTCAGTCATACGTTCTTTCAGAGCTGTTCTCTCAAGAGCAGGCCTTGAAAGTGCTCTCTCAGCCCCGCCTACCTCATAAGGTGTCTGTTGTGGGGAGGGGAAGGAAAAGGTGATTGTAAGCCACTCTGAGACTCCTTCGGTAGTGAAGGGCAGGGTGTAAATCCAGTCTCCTCTCCTCTTCTCCCATGTTTTCAAAAATGGCTAGCCACTAAGTGGCTGCCGGTCCCTTCTTAACAGGCCCCGCTGGTACAGCTCTAGCTATTCATTTTAACATTCCAGCAGCACAGAGAAGCCAAATATAAGACGAACCACTGAAGCTTGGGGTCTTGCGGGGGGCTTTGCTACTTCTTCCAAGATGTTCTTTGCCTTCGATCTTGTTACCCGTGCAGGAAGCGCCGCCGCCTAGGAACAGTACAAAGAGAGCAGAGGGAAAAGATTTTAAGCTACTGGTCTCATGGTGTGTATGCTTTTTGTTGACTGTGCACCATTGTGATGAAGGGCCTTTGACAAGAAAGGGACAAAAAAGGGGAACAACCTAAACCCTGGGATCAAGAACCTAAAGAGGTAAGTCAAACAGAGCAGAGGGCCAACAATTTAAACTTAATATATATATATAACAGAAAAATACATGTCTTTATCAGCAAAGAATTAAAAAACATATAAGGGCCCCATTACACCTCAGACAAAAATACCAAAATCAGACACGCAAGGGCCAATAGACTACACCTGACGTGTTTCGGCCTGTTCAGGCCTTCTCCTTGAGAGTCAGTTTGGTGTAGTGGTTAAGTGCGCGGACTCTAATCTGGGAGAACTGGGTTTGATTCCCCACGCCTCCACTTGCACCTGCTGGATGACCTTGGGCAAGCCATAGCTCTGTACCAGCTGTTCCCTCAAGGACAGCTTGGGAAAGAGTTCTCTCAGCCCCACCTACCTCACAGGGTGTCTGTTGTGGGGAGGGGAAGGGAAAGGAGTTTGTAAGCTGCTCTGAGACTACAAGTGAAGGGTGGGGTATAAATCCAATCCTCCTTCTTCTCCAGAAGTCAAATACAATGAGGAGTACGTTGGCTTATATCAGATATACAACAGAGATACAAAATGGGCCAGAAAACAATTGCTGTAAAAAAACAAAAAACAGGCTGAAAGGCGTCAGGTCTTGTGTGTTTGATTTTGGTATTTTTGTCTGAGGTGTAATTGGGCCCTTATATGTTTAATTCTTTGCTAATAAATACATGCACTTTCATGTTATATATATATTTAGTTTTAATTGTTGGCCCTCTACTCTGTTTGACTTACGTCTTTAGGTTCTTGGCCTTTGACAAATAGGGTTGCCAAGTCACTTACCTGCTGCAGCGGAAGAAGAGTTGGCCACCTGAAAGTGACATCATCACATAGGGCACGTCACTGGCCGACACTCTAGCAATCAGCCTGAAAACTCTATGGTACCATAGAGTTTTCAGGCTGATTGCTAGAGCGTCGGCCAGAACGTGCCCAGCATGATGACGTCACCTCCGGGTACGTCGGCCCGAACAAGGCACTTTGGGGGCACGGTTCTCCCGGCCGGCCTGATCTGGACTGGCGGATTGGGGGCCGTTTCGGTGGGAAAACCCCAGCCCCTCTTCCCCGGGGGGACCTGGCAGGCCTATTGACAAGCTAACCACTGTGTCCAACGCACCCAAGCCCTGTCTTGCTAGCTGAGTCTTCCAAACAACGGTAGGCAATCAAATGTTTAGTCTGGGGGTCTCCAACGTGGTGACCTTGGGGCACCACGGCACCCACCAACTTTCTGGGTGCCTGCCTAGTGTTTGTAGGAAATGGGGGAGGGAAGGCTTTTGATTGGTGTACAGATTTTTTTTAAAAAAATGCTTGGGCACCAGCTCCCGCCACAGCACAAAGATCTTCACCGTGTGGCTGAAACTAAGCCACGGCAGCCGTTCCGTGGCTGACTCCACCTGCTACACTGTGTCAGAATTCCACAGGCGCAGAAAGGCTGGGGACGCCCGGCGTAATCCAACTTCAGAATTGTTAAAACTCTGTCACCTAATCCTGTGGACTTCTGTACGAGGAAAATATCACATGCGATTGAGTGCAGTCGCTGTCAAATCAGTACATGGTATTGATAATGCATGTTTTTTTGGGTTACCTTGTCTTTTGGCTTGCTCAGCACAGGGATCTGTGAGGGTTGCGGAAGAAAGGAAGGCATCTCCGGCTTGTACCGCCCACACTTAAATACTGGCTTCTGTCTTTGCTCCTTCAGTTTCTGAAGTTCTTTTTCAGCTTTGTAACGCTGGAGCATTTCCAGGCGCTCCTTACTACAAAGCTTGACATTCGGGATTTGCTCTGGGAGAGGGGTAAAAAGGGACAATTAGAGCCCCTCTTGCCCAAAACTGTCTATCCCTATCCATACAAGCAAGATACAGTGATAACACTCATTCCCGTTCGGAGGTCTCCAAGAACCGTTTTTTAAAGAAAGACAACTGTTATACCGAGAGGTGTGCATATATATGAGCATACACAGATGCCTTCTTTCCCGGCCCCACATGATTAGGGAGCGATATAAAGCATGAGAACCAGAGCCCTGTTAAGAAGAAAAGAAGAAGAGAGAAATTGGATTTATACCCTGCCCTTCACTACCCAAAGGAGTCTCAGAGCGGTTTACAATCTCTTTTCCCTTCCCCTCCCCACAACAGGCACCCTGTGAGGTAGGTGGGGCTGAGAGAGCTCTCTCGAGAACCGCCCTTGAGAGAACAGCTCTGAAAGAACTTATGACTGACCCAAGGTCACACCAGCAGCTGCCATGTGGAGCAGGAGTGGGGAATCAAACCCGGCACTCCCAGATTAGAGTCCGCGGTCCTAACCACTACACCAAACTGGCTCTCAAGTAGAAGACATTACTTACTTGGCTTTCCCTTGCTCTTCTCCGGTGAGTGCACTTCGCCTGTCTCCTCCAGACGAGAAAGTTCCTTGTCTCGCGTATATCGCGTATTGACATCGGCCAGTCCAAACTGCCGGCTCTTGTTGAACTGCTTATGCCTGCTCTCCTTTTGCGAGACGGATTTCCTGTGGACCAGCTTCGTCTTCAGAGCCTCTGTGCTCAGGTCCTTTTTGTACCGAGAGGCAAAATTGGAAGTCATCTTGCTTATTCTAGATTTAAAAAAATAAAACCGGAAACGTTTATGTTAGAGTTTTATCCTCCTTCCGCTAGGACTTTTTACGGATTCGGGCAGATGGCGAGAGGGAGGGCAGGAAGGGATGTGCCAGGGCGTGGCTCTCGTGGCCCTTTCTCATATGCCCAGGGTAAAGCGGATCGCCACTTTGGGGTCAGGAAGGAATTTTCCTCCAGGCCACATTATCCCGGGGAGTCTGGAGCAGTGTTCCCTCTAAGCTGAGTTAGAGTGAGCTAGCTCACAGTTTTTTAGCCTCTGGCTCACACATTTTTGTCTTAGCTCAGGAAGGATGGCTCCAGAGCAAACTGATTTATGCAGTAGCCAAATCGCTTGCTCACAACTTTCATGCCAGCAGCTCACAAAGTAGAATTTTTGCTCACAGGACTCCACAGCTTAGAGGGAGCATTGGTCTGGAGGTTTTTTGACTTCCTCTAGGTATAGAGCAGGGGTCACTGGGGGGAGTGGAGGGGGTAAGGTAGCTGTGAATTTCTTGCAGTTTGCAGGCGGTTGGGAGTCCCTTCCAACTCTATATTTCCACATTTCTGCCACCATGTTTCTGCCGTGGCCCAGAGGAGTTACTCCCACATGCCAGGCAGAGGCTAAAGGGTTGGAACAGCACCTGGAACCACCCCAGGGGGCGGCAGATAAGATGCCCACAGGAGCTCCTTTTGATGTCCAGGAGGAACACTGAGAGATGGTGGCTCCCCTGTATGGACCTGCCTAAGAACATAAGAGAACCTAAGAGAAGCCAGTGTTGGATCAGGCCAGGGGCCCATCCAGTCCAACACTCTATGTCACACAGTGGCCAAAAACACCAGGTGCCCTCAGGAGGTCCAGCAGCGGGGCCAGGACACTAGAAGCCCTCCCACTGTTGCCCCCCCCCCCCAAGCACCAAGAATACAGAGCATCACTGGCCCCAGACTGAGAGTTCCTATCTATACCTTGTGGCTAACAGCCACTGATGGACCTCTGCTCCATATGTTTATCTAATTCCCTCTTGAAGCCGTCCATGCTTGTCGCCGCCACCACCTCCTGTGGCAGTGAATTCCACGTGTTCATCACTCTTTGGGTGAAAAAGTACTTCCTTTTACCTGTTCTAACCCGACTGCTCAGCAATTTCATGGAGTGCCCATGAGTTCTTGTATTGTGAGAAAGGGAGAAAAGGACTTATTTCTCTACCTGCTCTATCCCATGCATAATTTTGTAAACCTCGATCATGTCACTCCTCAGCCGTCGTTTCTCCAAGCTAAAGAGCCCCAAGTGCTTCAATCTTTCTTCACAGGGAAAGCGTTCCAACCCTTTCATCATTCTAGTTGCTCTTTCCTGCTATAATATCTTTTTTGAGGTGTGGCGACCAGAACTGTACACAGTACTCCAAATAAGGTCGCACCGTCTATTTATACAGGAGCATTATGATACTGGCTGATTTGTTTTGAATTCTCTTCCTAATAACCCTTAGCATAGCGTTGGCCTTTTGCATTGCAGTCACACACTGTCTCGACATTTTCATTGAGTTATCTACTACGACTCCAAGATCTCTCTCTTGGTCAGTCTTTGGACCCCATCAATGTGTATCCATACTTAGGATATTTGGCTCCAAAGTGCATCACTTTGCACTTGGCCACATTGAACCCCATTTGCCACATTGATGCTCACGCGCCCATCCTCGACAGATCCCTTTGGAGTGCCTCACAATCCTCCCTGGTTCTCACCACCCTGAACAACTTTGTGTCATCTGCAAATTTAGCTTCACTTCTTACTCCCAACTCCAAATTATTAATAAACAAGTTAAAAAGCACTGGACCAAGTACTGATCCCTGCGGTACCCCACTGCTTACCTCCCTCCACTGAGAAAATTGCCCATTTATACTCACTCTCGGTTTCCTTTTAATTAGCCAGTTTTTTATCTACAAAAGGACTTGTCCTTTTATCCCGTGAATATTGAGCTTACTTAGGAGCCTTTGATGAGGAACTTTATCAAAAGCTTTCTGGAAGTCAAGGTAAACAATCTATTGGGTTCCCCTTGTCAACATGTTTGTTTACTCCCTCAAAGAACACTTAACAGGTTAGTGAGACAAGATCTTCCCTTACAGAACCCATGCTGAGTCTTCCTCAATAGATTTTGTTCATTAATGTGCCTACTAATTTTTTCCTTAATAACAGTTTCCACCAACTTACCCGGTATCAACGTCAGACTACAAATCAGTTACAATGGATCTGGGAGCTTCCACCTTGCCACCTTGCTTTTTGTCAATATATAATTACATTGCAACTTCTTTAAAAACTACTTGCACAGCAACTGCAACTTTCCCCTTTAGCAAAGCTGCAAATTAGAGAAGTATCAGCATTTAAAGATCCCAGAATGAGCTAACTGTAAAAGAGATAACTTCATTTGAGGAGCTGAAGAGCGTTTATAAATTAGGAGTTGGTTAAAAGCTAATTGGTAACAGTCGGTCATTTTATTTGCACATGACTGCAAATCAGTCCGTAATGTGTGCCTGTAGACAAGCAACAACCAACAGCATCCAAAACACCTCCACAACAAAACTTCCAAACTGAATTCTGATTTAACGGTGAGGACTTAGATCCTTAGATCGGAGTTTGACAGACTTGTCGAACTTTGACAAACTCCTGGCCCCACTGGTGGACCTCCTCGTGGCACCTGCCATTTTTGACCGCTCTGTGATACAGAGTGTTGGACTGGATAGGCCATTGGCCTGATCCAACATTGGCTTCTCTGATGTTCTTATGACTTCAGTAGTCATTCTGCATAACCGGGCAAAATACCTTTTTGAGCCGGTGGGCACCTTTGGAATTCTGGCTTGGCACAGGGAACGCAGCCACAAAATGGCTGCTGCAGCAGGCGGAGCCAGCTAAAGAATCGCTGCCACAGCCAAGATCCGTGTGCTGGTGTGGCAGCTGCCGCCAAAGCAATGCCTGTTTTAAAACTCTCAGATCTCCAGTGGGCAATCAAAACCCTTGCTGGGAAAAGCTCCATCTGCCCCCACCCACTTTATGAAAGCCCTCAGTTGGCACCAGAGAAATGTGTCAGCAGGCACTGCAGTGCTGGGGACCCCCGGGATAAGCATTCACAGGTGAGGGGCTACCTCGTCAGATGCTCTGGCCCACAAAAGCTTGGTTAACAACAGAGCCGGGAGAACTCTCAGGTTGCCACAAGGCTATTTATTGCCACACAGGCTGGGGTGTGCTGCTATATCGGCCCTAAATCCCAGCAGGTTAACTGAGTGTGCCTGTTGTTGCAAATAAGATGACAAAGGAGTCTTGCGGCAGGAACAAATATAACCGTAGTTTATAAGAGTCCTGCTGGGGCACTTCAAAAGCTCAGGAGTGGCACAGTAAAGATGCCACAATAAATTCTGCTAGCCTTTAAAGTTCTGCAGGACTTTTTGTCAATATATAATTACATCCCACAAAGGAAGCCAGACTATTAGCCTGCTGGGGAGAAAAGAAGAAGGAGTAGAAGAAGAAGAAGAGGAGGAGGAGGAGATTGGATTCATACCGCGCACTTCACTACCCACAGGAATCTCAAAGCAGCTGAAAAACTCCTTTCCCTTCCCCTTGAGGTTTATAAGATTATGCATGGGACAGAGCAGGTAGAGAAAGAAGTACCTTTCTCCCTTTGTCACAAGAGAACTCACGGGCCCTCGATGAAATTGCTGAGCTGTCGGGTTAGAACAGATAAAAGGAATTCCTTCTTCACCCAAAGAGTGATTAACACGTGGAATTCACTGCCACAGGAGGTGGCGGTGGCTATAAGCATGGATGGCTTCTAGAGGGAATTGGATAAACATATGGAGCAGAGGTCCCTCAGTGGCTGTTAGCCACAAAGTATAGATAGGAACTCTCAGTCCGGGACAAGTGATGCTCTGTATTCTTGGTGCTTGGGGGGGGGGGAAGCAACAGTGGAAGGGCTTCTAGTGTCCTGGCCCCGCTGCTGGATCTTTGAGGGCACCTGGTGTTTTTGGCCACTGTGTGACACAGAGTGTTGGACTGGATGGGCCACTGGCCTGATCCAACATTGGCTTCTCTTATGTTCTTAACAGACACCCTGTGAGGCAGGCGGGACTGAGAGAGCTCTGACAGAAACTGCTCTTTTTCAAGAACAGCTGTGCCAGATCTATGGCTTGCCCAAGGTCATCCAGCCAGGTGCAAGTGGAAAAGTGGGGAATCGAACCCAGTTCTCCCAGATCAGAGTCCGTGTACTTAACCACTACACCAAACTGTCAGGGTTTATAAACAGCTTATGGTTGCCAAGTCCCCTGGGCCATTGTTAGCGTACGATAGCATTGCCAGATCCAGGTTGGGAAACTCCTAGAGATTTGGGGGTGGAGCCTGATTAGGTCAGGGGCCTCAGTGGGCTACAATGCCACCCCCCCCAGAGCACCCCTTTTTCCCAGGGGAACCGATCCCTGTAGTCTGGAGGTGAGCTATAAGTCTTGGGGATTCTCAGTTCCATTTTGCAGGCTGGCATCCCCATTATCTCTCTCTCTCTATGTGCGCGCACGCCCGTGTATCAAGTGCTGTCAAATTGCAGTCGGCTTATGGCATTCCCAGCAAGGAGCTTTCAAGGCAAGCGAGAAGCAGAGCCTTCCTTGGTGCCTCCCTGCCAAGCACTAACACTTCTTGGCTTCTAAGATCAGGCTAGACCAGGGGTGGCCGAACTGTGGCTCGGGAGCCGCATGCAGCTCTTTCACACACATTGTGTGGCTCCCGGCAGTGCGGCTGGGAAAGTGTAGAGGAGGCATGCCTCCCTGATTGGTCTTCCCTTCCCCAGCCAATGTTCCCCTTCCTGGGTAGCCTTGAGGTGGGGGAAAGCAGAAACAGAAAGTAACTTTAACTTTAAATGCATTCTTGACCCCCACCCCTGGCTTGGAGAAGGCATTTGTCTCTTTAAATCCCTTCTCCAAGCCAAGCTGGTTGGCGTGTGGATGGGGGATTGGTGAACACCTTTAAAGTTAAAGTCGCTTTCTTTCCACCCCTCTCTCTTTCTTTTCCCCTTCCTTCCTCCCTCCCTCCCTCATCTATTTGTATTCTTTCCACCTCTTTCTTTCTTTTTTGCCTTTCTCTCTTTCTCTCTCTCTTTCCCTTCCTTTCTGTCTTTCTCTCTCTCTTCCTTTCTTCCTCCCCCTCTATGCAGCTCTTGAGGCTACCCACCTGAATCTAGAAGGCACCACATTAAGCCAAATGCAATGGAAATCCATCAGCCTCCAACGAAACTTGCACGGGTACAGCCTGGCCTTTCCTTTCTTACAAAATGCAATATGTAAACGGTTGGTGACTTCTGTTTCCATGTATCTGAAGAAGTGAGCGTGCACATGAAAGCTTACACCCAGAATTAAACTTTGATGGTCTTGATGGAGAGCCAGTTTGGTGTAGTGGTTAAGAGAGGCGGACTCTGATCTGGGAGAATCAGGTTTGACTCCCCACTCCTCCACTTGCAGCTGCTGGATGACCTTGGGCAAGCCGTAGTTCTGGCACAGTTTCTGTCAGAGCTCTCTCGGCCCCACCTACCACACAGCACAATGTTCCCTCTAAGCTGAGGAGTCTTGTGAGCAAAAACTCTACTTTGTGAGCTACTGGCAATAAAGTTCTGAGCCAGAGATTTGGCAGCTGCCTAAATTAGCTTGCTCTGGAGCCATCCATCCTGAGCTAAGAAAAAAACGTGTGAGCCAGAGGCTAAGAAACTGTGAGCTAGCTCACACTCACTCATCTTAGAGGGAACACTGCTCACAGGGCGTCTGTGGAGGGGAAGGGAGAGGCGTTTGGAAGCCGCTCTGAGACTCCTTCGGGTAGTGAAGGGCGGGGTATGAATCCAGTCTCTTCTTCTTCTTCTTAAGGGGGCCACTGGACTCAAACTTTGTCCTGCTGCTTCAGTGCCCCCCTTGAATCCAACAATTAAGGTTGACTCTCAGAGTCAGACCTCTGCCATGGAAGCTCGCTGGAGCCTGGCTCGCTGGGGCCAGTCCCATAATCTCAGCCTAACCCACACCACAGGGTTGTTGTGAGAATAAAATGGAGGAGAGGAGAATGGTTGGGTAGAAAGGTGGGGTATTAATGAACAGGAGATTGCTGCTGCCTTTCCTTCCCATCCTCCCCAGTGACCCCTTCTGGGGTCTCTCCCTTTTAGGGGTGCCCCCTCACCTCCCCCCCCCCCCCCCGCGCCCCAGACTTACCCAATTTCCCTCGCGAGCCTCAACCTCCGGACGAGTGACCGACCAAACCTCCTCTGCTTCCCACAAAAGACCGTTCAAATTTTGGCCGCCGTCGCTGATTGGCTGCGCTGAAGCCAACGGCGGCTTGCCATTGGCTAGCCCGTTGGTCCTCGGCGCCTCTCATTGGCTCGCTGTAGCCCGAGCGGATTGGACCGCGGGGGGGGGGAAGAACGCTTTCTCTTTTGCTGTTTCGTTGGTTATCATGCGGGAAGGGGCGGGTGTTAGTGCTGAAGCGCCGGGGAGGGAGGGAGGGAGGGAGGGGCCTGTTGGTTGAGGCTGCGGAGACCTGATTGGTGCGGGGGGGAAGCGGCGTTTCGGAGCGCCCCCTGCCGCCCCGAGACGAAAAGGGGAAGAGAGGGAAAGGGGCTGTTAACCCTTTCGGAGCCGGACTCGTTTGCAGAATGCTGACGTTTGAGTCTCGTTCCAGCGTCGTATAAGTCGTACTTTGCACGCGCATGGTTTACGAAGGTTAGATAGTGCGTCGCTGCAAACAACAGCAAAATAAAATTTAAAAAAGCTACCAGCGACTTACAACTATTTCACTATCGGCTTCCCTAAATCACAGGGCCCTAGTTGCGTACAGGCCTATCAGCTTCTGCTGCTGCAGTATAGGAAAGTGGCTTGCCCCCTTGCAAAAACTAGGGTTGCCAGCCTCTAGGTGGGGCCTGAAGATCTCCCGGAATCACAGTTCCCGGCTGCAGAGATTAGTTTCCCTGGAGAAAAATGGCTGCTATGGAGGGTGGACTTCATAGTGTTATACCCTGCTGAGGTCTCTCGTCCTCAAAATTTGCCCTCCGCAGGCTCTGCCCCCAATCTCCATGGATTTTGTCAACTCACCATTGTTGACCCTCAGCCCCGGTCAACCCACAGATGAGTTAGGGGGCCCTGCCTACTCATGTGCTTTCTCAGATGTGCAGGACAAAATAATTTGTTAACCTGAAGGAAAAGAATTCTGGTGCTGGAGAGGGCTCTTGAGAGTCCCTTGGACTGCAAGGAGATCAAATCAGTCAATCCTAAAAGAAATCAACTCTGACTGTTCCCTGTAAGGCCAGATCAACAACATAAAATGCATCAGAGAACTTATTAAGAGACTCAATCCTATTGCTTCCCCAGGCTTGAACAAAGACTCGGCTTTCCTCCTTCATTAGAGGTGTTAGCTCAGCAGGACCCATCCTCTACAGATGTTAATAACTTCTGCTTATCGCTGCATCTTCCTTGATTAAATTTTGTGTTATCTTCCTCTGCCCGTCTTCCAAAGTGAGGAGTGGCTCACTCATTCGGGATGGATTGTTTCATTGTCGTCTCAAACTGGCCTCTCTTTGTAAGGTCTACCCACACCAACATGTCGGTTCCTTGTATAAATAACTGCTACCAGTGTACATTCCACAATAAGGGTCAGCACTCTGCTGCATTCTGTTTTGAATTATATTGACTTGATCATTCACTCTTTTCACTGAGACTCAAGGTGGATGACAAGGCGTGAAACAATGCGGTAGGATTAAGGGTGCATGAATATCAGGTTAAACTTTGCATTGCTGACAGCATTAAACTACACAAAAGTTTATTATCATCAGCCGCTACACCACACATCTCTTTCTCTTGGTGTTTATTTTAGCAGCTGATGAGACTCTATGAAGTGCACTAGTTTTAGAGTTTCACCGGACTCCTGTTTTTTGTAGCAGCTGCTCTCCAGAAATTGCCACTAAATGTTTCTGACACGTTTGCCATTAAACACATTCGCCAGTAGGAGGTTATTGGATGCTTGAAATGGCTGTTCCATTGCGCCTTACATTTAAATTTGGAGGCTGCAGTTGTAAGCACGCAATACCAGCCATCAAGACTCAATGAACACAAGGGGACTTGTTTTCCAGCAAGGATCCGTAGGATCAGGTTGGGTTTGTGAACAGGTCACCTCAATCCGTAGTGACTAAAAAAGTCCCAAGTTTTATTTGCCGTGACATTCAGTCCCAGAATTACAAAAGACCAGTTATATAGCTAACTGTTCAGGTAGCTTTGGGAATTGTTCGGTATTAAGGTTGCCAGGTCCCCCCGGCCACCCCCAGGGGATGGAGGCCTGTAGGATTACCAGATCCAGGCTGGGAAACTCCTGGAGATTTGGGGATAGAGCCCAGGGAGGACAGGGACCTCAGTAGGGCACAATGCCATAGAGTCTGCCCTCCAAAAGCATCCATTTGCTCCAGGGGAACTGATCTCTGCAGCCTGGGGATGACCCGTAATTCTGGGGCACCCCCAGGTCCCACCTGAAGGCTGGCATCCCTACATACAGGTAGAATGAAAGACAATAGAAGCTGTGTACAGGCTGCCGAGAAAATTTTACACAGATCATAAAGAAAACGTCACACTAATATCAAAGAACCCTAAACACTACACAGAATTCAATAATAATGTGGCTTCCTTCCTTTGACTCAGATGGCCCGGTCGTAATAGTAATGTGCGGTTAGTTACTTAGCCTGGGAATTTTCTGTGGAGGCTTGCTTTGCCTGCCCCGGTATTGGCCATGATTGACTGTAACCTTCTTTCTGGGTATTAATGTTCCGGTTTCGGATGAAGATTTTGGGAATCGAAACGGGACGACATTCCGGAGATCCTTGTCAAATATCACCCTGTTATTATTGAATTCTGTGATGTCTTGGACGTGATTCCACAGACAACCAGGCTGCAATTCTCTGTGTGTACACTTGCATGATTCTTTGATGTGACCAAACATGCAATGGCGCCGGCCATGCGGTCTGACCGCATGGCCTGGAAAAGGTACAAGCTTGAGGTAAAAGAACAATAGCACCCAGGCTCCTAAAGATCCACCTATCAGGTGCTTAGCATATTCAAATGAACCAATGTAATCTCTGGCGGGAAGATTAACCTATCCCGCAGAGTGGGTGTGGAGGGGGGCGAGGCTTTTGGGCCACCTCAGGCATGCTTGTTCCTGACCGACAATAAACTTGATCATGTTGAAACTCACTCCACCGGCCTCCAGGCTCCAGTACTTTTCAAATTCTGTATAGTGTTTAGGATTCTTTGATATTAGTGTGAAGTTTTCTTTATAGTCTGTGTAAAATTTTCTCAGCAGCCTGTACACAGCTTCCGTTGTCTTTCATTCAACCTGTATGTCAGTTGTGTTTCTCGACCGGTTTATCCCTACATACAGTGCAACTCTTTTGTACAGCACAATCCTACTGCCTATGTAGAAAAAGCCCTCTTGTGACAATTTATTTTAAACACATTTAAAGTAAATCGGAATCTGGATTAAAAAACCAAAACAAAACTCTAGTCCCAGTCTAGCACTCTGGTCCATCAGCCAGCTAACCCAGGAGCAATCCTGGGTTTGGACTTTAATTCCCATTTTATTATTATTCCCTGGTCCAGCAGCTAGGTAACCTTGGAAGCAATCCTGAGTTTGGACATTAACTCCCATATTATTCCAGCAGCTAGGTAACCCCGGGAGATTGTAAGCTGCCCTGAGACTCCTTCGGGTAGTGAAGGGCAGGGTATGAATCCAGTCTCCTTATTATTATTCCCGAGCGAAGACAAAAAATGTGCAAGCTGGAGGCTAAAGAACTGTGAGCTAGTTCACACTGACTCAGCTTAGAGGGAACCCTGGTTCCTATGCAGGTCTCCTCAGGATCTGACCCGGGTCTCTTCAGTGGGGCTTTACTCCCAGGAAAGTCTTCCCAGGACTGCATAATGTCAGGGAGCGAGCCCGAGCAAGCAGCCCTACTCGGCTGTGAAGCCTCATTTCATGCCGAACAGTGTTCCCTCTAAGCTGAGTGAGTCTGAGCTAGCTCCCAGTTTGTAAGCCTCCGGCTCACCCATTTTTGTCCTAGCTCAGGAAGAAGAAGAAGAAGAAGAAGGAGACTGGATTTATATCCCGCCCTGCACTCACTTAAGAGTCTCAGAGCGGCTTACAAACTCCTTTCTCCTCCCCTCCCCACAACAGACACCCTGTGAGGTCGGTGGGGCTGAGAGAACTCTTTCCCAAGCTGTCCTTGAGGGAACAGCTGGTACAGAGCTATGGCTTGCCCAAGGTCATCCAGCCAGGTGCAAGTGGAGGAGTGGGGAATTAAACCCGGTTCTCCCAGATTAGAGTCCGCGCACTTAACCACGACACCAGACTGGCTCTCTACACTAAAGGAGAAGAAGGGTTGCCATATTTTGAAAAGCGAAAAAGAGGACATATTTCCCGACTGACTGCTTCAAACAAGTGATCATGATGACAAGTCTTGTTTTAAAGACCCCCTCCTATTTAAGGATGGCTCCAGACCACTCTAAGCTGAGTGAGTGTGAGCTAGCTCCCAGTTTGTTAGCCTCCGGCTCACCCATTTTTGTCCTAGCTCAGGAAAGAAGGCTCCGGACCACTGTTCCCTCTAAGCTGAATTAGTGTGAACTAGCTCACAGTTTGTTAGCCTCCGGCTCACCCATTTTTGTCCTAGCTCAGGAAGGAGGGCTCCGGACCACTGTTCCCTCTAAGCTGAGTGTGCGCTAGCTCCCAGTTTTTTAGCCTCCGGCTCACCCATTTTTATCCTAGCTCAGGAAGGAGAGCTCCAGACCACTGTTCCCTCTAAGCTGAGTGAGTGTAAGCTAGCTCCCAGTTTTTTAGCCTCCGGCTCACGCATTTTTGTCTTCGCTGAGGGAGGAGGGCTCCAGAGAAAACCAATTTATGCAGCGGCCCAAATGGCTCGCTCGCAGCTTTAACGCCAGGGGCTCACCAAGCAGAATTTTTGCTCACAGGACCCCCGCAGCTTAGAGGGAGCATCGGCCGTGAGAGACTCCCTCCCTGGAGAAGGGGTTTCAGGCGGAGACAAACAAGCCCGCCCTTGGCTTGGACGAGGCGAGGCCGGCTTCGGGCCTTCCCCGGGCGGGCGGGCGTGTGTGCCTGTGTGTGTGTTTGGGGGGTCCCCCCGCCTGGCACCTCAGCCCTCGGTTGAAGGCGAGGAGGCGGGCCGGGCGGCCGGTCCCTGGCACGGCACGACCGAGGGCCGGCCTAGACCCCCGTCTGCGAGGCGGGCCGCCCTCTCCGCTCCGCCGCGGGCCTGGATTGGCGAGAGGCCCGGGCCTCGGCTCCTCCTCCTCCTCCTCCTCCCCGCCGCGCTGGGGCCGAGCGAGGGCCGGGCGACGGAGGCGGCAGCAGCAGGCGAGGAGAGGGAGAGAGACGGAGGAGGAGGAGGAGGGAGGAGGAAGGAGCAGCAGCCGCCGCCGCGGTTGCCTCAGCCGCCTCAGCCACCGCGCAGGCCCGTCTCCGCCCGCCAGGTGAGGCAGGCCGCTGAGGCGGGGAGGGACCGGGGGGGGGGGGAACACACCGCTCCGTCCTCTCGGGTTTGGGGGCGGCCGGGAGGGATCGGGTTGGGGGGGGTCCCCCTCCCGCGTTTTCTGGGGTTCGTGCTGGGGTCCCCCCGCCCTCTTCGTCGCTCCGGGCCTTCTCGCCTCTCCCGCCGCGGCGCCGTTCTTTGGGGGTCCCTCGTACGGGGAAGGCAGGGCGCCCCTTTTCTCTCTCTCTTTTTTTTTTTGCGGGGGGTCTTTGCCCTTCTGTTCGGGGTTGGGGGTTTTCCACCCCGTCCAGATTTTTTGGAGGGGATTGGGGTGTGTGTGTGTGTGTGTGAAGCTTAAAGATAAATATTGCCCCCCCCCCCCATATATAGGATGTATATTTGGGGGTTGCCCTCTTTTGGGGTCTCAGCGCTCCTTGGGGTCAGGGATGGAGGGTGTCCTCGCCCTTCTGTTCAAGGTTGGGGTTTTTCCACAAGCCAGATTTTTTGGAGGGGAGTGGGGGGTGAAGCTTAAAGATAAATATTGCCCCCCCCCATATATAGGATGTATATTTGGGGGTTGCCCTCTTTTTGGGGTCTCAGCGCTCCTTGGGGTCAGGGATGGAGGGTGTCCTCGCCCTTCTGTTCAAGGTTGGGGTTTTTCCACAAGCCAGATTTTTTGGAGGGGAGTGGGGGGTGAAGCTTAAAGATAAATATTGCCCCCCCCCCAATATATAGGATGTATATTTGGGGGTTGCCCTCTTTTTGGGGTCTCAGCGCTCCTTGGGGTTCGGGGATGGAGGGTGTCCTCGCCCTTCTGTTCACGTTTGGGGTTTTTCCACAAGCCAGATTTTTTGGAGGGGAGTGGGGGGTGAAGCTTAAAGATAAGTATTGCCCCCCCCCCATATATAGGATGTATATTTGGGGGTTGCCCTCTTTTTGGGGTCTCAGCGCTTCTCGGGGTCGGGGATGGAGGGTGTCCTCGCCCTTCTGTACAGGGTCGAGGTTGGGATTTTTCCTCCATCTAGATTTTGGGAGGGGAAGGGGGGTGAAGTTTAAAGGTAAATATTGCCCCCCCCCATGCTGTATAGATATATATTTGGGGTTGGGGCTTGCCCTCTTTTGGGGGCTTCAGTGCACTTTTGCTCAGGGATGGAGGATGTCCTTGCCCTTCTGTTCACGGTTAGGGTTGGGATTTTTCCACAGTCCATTCTTTTATTTGGAGGGGAGGGGGATGAACTTTAAATATTGTCTCCCTCCTCCTATATCGGATATATATTTGGGGTTGGGGCTTGCCTTCTTTTGGGGGGTCTCAACGCTCTTCAGGGTCAGGGATGGAGGATGTCCTTGCCCTTCTGTTCACGATTGGGGTTGGGATTTTTCCACAGTCCAGATATGGAGGGGAGAGGGATGAACCTTAAATATTGTCTCCCCTCTCCTTTATAGGATACATATTTGGGGTTGGGGCTTGCCCTCTTTCTGAGGTCTCAGCGCTCTTCAGGGTCGGGAATGGAGGATGTCCTCACCATTCTGTTCACAGTTGGGGTTGGGATTTTTCCACAATCCAGATGTTTTTGGAGGGGGGGGATGAACCTTAAATATTGACTCCCTCCTCCTATATAGGATATATATTTGGGGTTGGGGCTTGCCCTCTCTTTGGGGTCTCAGCGCTCCTTGGGGTCAGGGATGGAGGATATCCTCGCCCTTCTATTCATGATTGGGGTTGGGGTTTTTCCACAATCCACATTTTTTTAGAGGGTTGATGCTTAAAGATGAATGCTGTCACCATCCTATAAAAATGGGAGCAAGATATATTTGGGGTTGGGGCTCGCCCTCCTTTTGGAGGTTCCAAGCTCTTCTCTTTCTGGGGTTAGAAATGGGGAATCCCTTCCATGTCTCGGTTGTGGCTGTGCGGTGGTGGGGGCTTCCACACCCCCCCCTTTGTATGGGGCATATTTTGCATTTTGAGCATGAATTTGGAGCTGTGATCCATTTGGGAGCACTGCCTCCCTGGAGTGAGGTTCATGAGGTGCAAAATTGCTGTGAGGAGGAGGGTTGGGGGCAGTCGACTTCTCTGCATTTTTTAAAAGTTGTTTTCCAAAATGTTGGCTTGGGGGGGGAAGCTCTTAAGGCTTATAGAGTAGTTGCAGGCTTATGGGGCAATTGCATTTTTATGGCTTCAAAGTTGACCTTCCATTCTGTCTACATTCCCCCTCCCTAACAATTGCAGTGGTTTCCATTTCCCGTCCCCGCAGTCCCTGGACTAGTTTGAATTTCAGCCCCTTTCCCTGGGTGATTAGCACTGAATCTTTTTTTCCTGTGGGGTGCTTCCAGCCTTTGCGATGTGGAATGCACTTCCTTATTGGGGGGGGGGGGGGGGGACCTGAAAGTCCATGCAGTTCCTACATGTGACAGAACATGTGATTGTTTTTTCTGTGTGTTCATGCAGTTAAATAGGTGCGTTTGTACAGATTGCTGGAAGCTAGAATGCTTGCCCTTTAGGGCTGCTTCATCGTGATTGGGTGGATGTCAGAAAAAAGCCCTATATGGCTCACGTACATGGTTTTTACCATAACTTACGCAGGTGTTCCAGTTTTTCCTCTTGGTTGCGTTCAAGGTATATTTGAACATCTCTTAGAGCCCTCTGAGCTACAGGGAATGTGCAGTGTGCGGGGGGACATGTTTTATTTAATTGTACTCTACGGTTCTCCATGATGGGGACCCAAAGCAGCTGACATCATTCTGTGCTCCTTCGTTTTATGCTCACAACAACCCTATGCGGTAGGTTAGGCAGAAAGCGGGTGACCAGTCAAGGTGGCCTGCTGAGTTACCATGGCAGTGTGGACATTTGAACCTGGGTCTCCCAATCGTAGTCCGACACTGTAACTCCCACACCACACTGTCTGTGATCCTTCAGTAGTCAGATCTGGTGCTCGTCTAGATGTGGGCCTGTTGTGGCATTTCTGTCTGAACTGCACATCATGTCCTGGCTTTCCTTCTAGATAGTCAGCGTGGCTAACACAGTTCTTTCTTCCCTATTTTAATTTCACGACAACTCTGTGGGGTAGGTTAGGCTGAAGATGAAAAACTGGCCCAAGAAACCCCAGTGGGGTTCATGGGAGAGTGGAGTGTTCTGGGTTTCGGTGATCGTAACCAATGCTCCCTCTAAGCTGTGTAGCCTTGTGAGCAAAAATTCTGCTTTGTGAGCCACTGGCATTAAAGTTGTGAGCGAGCCATTTGGGTACTGCATAAATTAGTTTGCTCTGGAGCCATCCTTCCGGAGCTAAGATAAAAATGCGTGAGCCGGAGGCTAAAAAACTGAGCTGGCTCACACTAACTCAGCTTAGAAGGAACACTGATCGTAACCACCCCGGTTCTTTATTTCCCCTCTGTTAGGGATCATTTATATGTTGAGGGGGTATAGTGTTCTGGGCTGTGTTAGCTGCGTGGACTGTGTGGGGCTTTCAGGTGGTGATAAAAATGTGACCCCCCCCCCCCCCCCATGATATATAAACACACAGCTAACTTCAAATCGGGCAAGCAATGCTTGGCCCCTGGTAACAGATGGGATGTTAGGGTAGGCCAACCTGATAATATTTCCAACCCTCCTCTTCAGTTGAAACCTCCTCCAGAACTGCTACTGCAGGGAGCTTCAACCCGCCATCTCTCTGCTCCTTTCCGCATTTGCCTGCCACTCCAGATTTTCTCAGTGTTTGAGTCGAGGCAATTTAAGCCCGCGGCAAAACAGCATCCAAATAACCTGAAACAGGGCTGACCACTGAAGGCAAGTAATGTAATGCAGTAGGGGGGGGGGGGGGGCAAATAAAAAGAAGGTTGAACTCGATTTTAGTGCAGAATGGGGGGGGGGGGCGGGAAACCTGGGTTAAAAAGAAGGTTGAATTCGATTTTAGTGTAGAATTGCTTGGAAGACACCGTGGTGAGCATGGATTAAAAGGAGAGGGCAGAAAGGGCCTTTTCCCTTGCAAGGGTTGTGAATGCCACTCTGGAGAGGGAAAGACATGGCCCCTTTTCATGAGAGTTCCCAGCAACCACTGCAGCTTTGGGGGTGGGGAATCTTTTGCCTACTCAGTTTCCCCATCAAAGCTCTTGCCCTTTTCACTGCTGCTTCCATGATGGGAGAACATCTCCCACCCCAAAAAAAGGTGAATTAGGGGAGGGTCCGTGGCTCAGCAGTAGAGAATCTGCTTTGGGAGATCCCAGGTTCAGTCCCCGGCATCTCCAGTTGAAATGACCGGGCAGTAGGTGAAGTGAAAGACCTCTACCCGAGACCCCAGAGAGCCACTGCCAGTCTGCGTAGGCAGTAGGGACCTTGACGGATCGCCGGTCTGATCTGACCACCGACAAGGCAGCAGGGGATGAGAAAGACCTTAACCTGAGACCCTGGAGAGCTGCTGCCAGTCTGAGTGGACAACGATCCAGTTTGATGTGGTGGTTAAGAGCATGGACTCTAATCTGGGAGAACCAGGTTTGATTCCCCACTCCTCCACATGCAGCAGCTGGTGTGACCATGGGTCAGTCACAAGTTTTCTCAGAGCTGTTCTCTCAAGGGCAGTTCTCTCAGAGGTCTCTCAGCCTCACCTACCTCACAGGGTGCCTGTTGTGGGGAGGGGAAGGGAAAGGAGTTTGTAAGCCGCTCTGAGACTCCAAGTGAGTGAAGGGCGGGATATAAATCCAGTCTCTTCTGCTCTTCATCTGATTCACTGTAGGGCAGCTTCGTGTGTTCATGTGAGGTTTTGAATTTTACTTCCTTTTGGCTTTGAAACAGTTGTGGGGCTGCCTTCAGAGGCGATCTGTCGCCTTCGCTTGGCTCCTGTTAATTCAGGAAGTGCACATTTCAGTTTTTAAGAAAGTAACGTCGCCAAGGCCTTCCTTGTTGTTTCTGCAGCTTCACCACAGGTCCGAGGAGAAAGGAAGTGGAGTGACACCTCTGAGCTGCAGTAGCAAAGGGACCCTTTTGTAGAAGTGGAGGGAGTCTTAAATAGCAACGTGATGAAGAGGAGTGGAAGGAAGGAACAGGGGTCCAGTTGCACCTTAAAGTAACAACATTTGTTGTAGGGGATGAGCTTTTGAGACAGGACCTGAAGAAGTGAGCAGTGACTCATGAAAGCTCCCACCCTGCCACAAATTTTGTAAGTCTTTAAGGTGCTCCTGGACTCTTCCTCTTTTCTACTGCTACAGACAGACTAACCCGGCCGCCCATCTTGAACAGGGGCGGAGTTACACACCTCCAAAGCTCACTGCAAGCCCGATTCCCAAATCAGATGCGACAATAGCGGCTGCCGCAAGCCGTACCTGAAAAGATGTCATGCCGACGGGTGAAAAGTCCCAGAAGGACCACCCCAAAATTTATTCACTTAACTTCACTTAGAAGCCAACCGTTCTCTCTTATGGGGACGCAAAGCCGCCTCCATCGTTTTCCTCTCTGCCATTTTATCCTCACAACATCCCTGCGAGGTGGGTTAGGCTGAGGGCAGGAGACTGGCCCGAGGTCACTCAGCGAACATTCGCGGCAGAATGGGGGTTCAAACCTGGGTTTCCTTGATCCTAGTGTGACTCTTTAACCACACGAATGCAGTGGTTTGGGAGAGATGTCTGGAATTTCAGCAATCAGTGAATGGGCGAAGGGTGTCAATTCCAGAGAAAAGAGCTGCTGTTGAAGGTGCGTGTACAGCATGCACATTTAAAGCTCCCCCCCCCCAAAAAAACTCCTTGCATGCAGAAGAAGAATATCCCACCAACATTTCTGCTTGATTTCCCTGGATTTTTCTCCTCGCTTTCTCCTCCATCCCACACGGCTTCCGTTGACACAGAGCCCATGAACCCCGATATAGCTTTTCCGGTTGTCAAGGGATCCCCAACTTTTGCCAGTGGGAAAGCTGGCAGGATCCACCTCGGTGAGAGAAAGACACTGACCCTTCTATGCGCAAGGAGATTTCTTGGGGGGGGGGGGATGGATGGATGTTCAAATATAAATATCTCCCAACTGCAGTTGTAAGTAGTAAAAGCTAGGACAGTTCTTACATGAAAGCCGCCTGATACTGAATCAGACCCTTGGTCCCTCAAAGATACCCACATTGGCAACAGGGTCTCAGGCGGCGGTCTTTCACACCACCTACAACCTGATCCTTTGACTGGAGATGCCAGGGATTGAACCTGGGACCTTCTGCATACCAGGGTCTCAGGCAGAGGCCTTTCACACCACCTGCTACCTGACCCTTTAATTGGAGATGCCGAAGATTGAACCTGGGCCCTTCTGCGACCTTCTGCGTGCCAATCAGACGCTCTGCCACTGAGCCACGGCCCCTCCCCACTTGGCTCATCTGCATGTTCGAGGGAATCACAATAACCGCATTACAGAATTGCTCCTCTGGTAACCCCTAATATTGGGATCAATTTCCTGCTGCGCAAATTGATGCTGAAACGTCTTAGTGGGTTGGTAGTTGTGTCTGTTCTGTGTAAATATAATCCCTTAAAATGCACTAGATTTTTTTAAAAAATAAGGGTACCATGAATCTCTCCATCCCTTTCTTTGCGTTTGAATGATCAGCCCCCCCCCTTCTTTCCTGTCTCTCAGTGCTGTGTGATAGTTACATAAAGAGAGTACTGTGAAACCGGATTGGATGGAGCGTGGTCAGATGCATGGAGTCACTCCTGAATTCACTCTGTAATGTGCTTTCAACAGTGTGTACTGAGTGAGAAGCCATTATTTTTAAGATAATTGAATTGTAGAGCTGGTAGGGACCCTACGGGCCATCTAGTCCAACCCCCTGCTCAATGCAGGATCAGCCTAGAGCATCCCTGACAAGGGTTCGTCCAGCCGCTGCCTGAAGACTGCCAGTGAGGGGGAGCTCACCACCTCCCTAGACAGCCGATTCCACTGCCGAACTACTTTTACTCTTTGCCTTGTTAGTGTCTCTTCAAAGATTTCCTTTTCTTAAAGCTCCCGTGTCGGGTTCATACTAATTGGTTGGTTAAATATAGGTTAAATGTGCTGATGTCATTTTTTTTCCCCCAACAGGGGAGGTAATGAATAGCTGCTTGCGATGCTTGCTTTGGCGTTGAGGCTTCAGGAATGTTTACTGGGTGGATTTTGAGCTGGGTGGAAGGCACTATTAGACTGCCAGCCGGAATGTTTTATTAACAACTGGAAGAACATGACCCTTTGAAAGCGCAGACTTCTGTCTTAAGTGGTTTGGCCTATTAAGAAGCCGACACCGATGTCTAGAGTGTTGGGAATTCATGGCAACTCAAATGCTGTACATTGGTAAGAGAAAGCATGTTAGATCGGGGTGCATTTGGTTTTTGCTCTCCACCATCCCTTCTTGTCTCCTCTGGTGGGTGTCCCTGTAACCCAGGGGTCCCCAAACTTTTTATGCCTCTGGGCACATCTGGAATTGTGAGAAGAGGGTGGTGAGCATCACCCACAAAACAGCTGCTGTAGGAGGCTGGGCCAAATTGAATACCTCCCTCCTCACATCTCCTGGATATGAGGAAAGCCTGAAGGGGAACTGGAACCACACGCTGACTAAAGAAAGCCTGGGTGCTTACCTGTCCTTCCTGATACGCCAGTGGAAAATCCTTTAATTTGAATGAGACAGCCAGTCCCAAGCCCTGCCTTGCAGTGGCCCCGCCCCCTTTCCGAAACGCCCAATGTGTGCCTTGGTGCCCGTGGGCACCATGTTGGGAACCTCTGCTGTCACCCATCACCACCTGCTGGAAACATTCCATTCTTGTTCAGTGGTGTTCACGAGATGGTCCCCTTAGTTTTTGTGTAGGGCTTCCTGAACTGCATTTTGGCTCTTCTGCGTCTGCCCAGAATGCTTGGTTTTCCTCCAGGCCGGCACGGAGGGGCACCAATGCTCCCCCCCCCCCCCCACAATGCAGGTGCTGATTGAAGGCCTAAAGCCTCAGTACACATCCTCTGTACTTGGAGCTCGTTCTTACAGCTCAAAGGAACATCGCTTGCTGGTGGTATTCTGGGCATCTCATACTGTATTGAAAACGTCCATTCCAATCTCAGCTTAGCTGGAGACACCCTAGTTGGTCCCAGGAAGAAGGCATTTCCTGAGGCTCCTGTTCCCAGTTTACCGATGGGAATAATCAGCGCGAGCCAGTTGGGACCTTCTTGTAGTGCCG
This sequence comes from Lepidodactylus listeri, assembly GCA_029233225.1. Lineage (NCBI taxonomy): Eukaryota > Metazoa > Chordata > Lepidosauria > Squamata > Gekkonidae > Lepidodactylus > Lepidodactylus listeri. The sequence continues at coordinate 95,903,354 of JARCFY010000011.1, read as the reverse complement.
AAAACGGGCGTCAAGGACTTTGCAAGCAAAGAGCGTGTTTGGATTTTGGTGGGAGCTGAAGGGCAACGACGGTTTCACGCGTGGGGAGATGGGCCGTGCCCCATGCCGAGTGGGTGGAGGCGAGTTGCAAGACCATCCCCGTATCTCTCCACTCTTCTAAGCTGTATTATGCTAGGATATTGCTGGAACATTGTCCCTTCATTGAAGATCGCGTGACAGTGGCTCACCTTTACCTGGAGCTTGGGTGTGTTGTTGTCATTTCAGAGTCACAGTTGTCGTGTGGAGATTTAGCCACAGATAAACCGGGCTTAGATTGTTGAGAATTTCTGAAGCTCTCCCACTCGGCTCCCGGCGCAAAACTGGAGTTGAACGTAAGCCAGATCGCAGGGGAACTGGAGCTCCCAGCTGCTTTTCTCCATCTCTTTTATCTCTTATCTCCCTTGTAGCTGCTGATTGACCTCGCCCCCTCCCCTTTTCAAACCATAGGCTCGGTTTACCGGTAGGGGAGACATAACATAAAACAGAGATGCCCAGCTGATTGAGAGAGTTAGCCGGGGGACTTTCTAAACCCATCTTTGTGGTGGGTGTGAGCCTTCAGTATCCCCAGCAGTCCGTGTGGCCAATTGCACTGCTGAACTACTCCGACTGTAAAAAAAATTCTTCCTGATATCCAGCTGGTACCTTTCCACCGGTAACCTAAACCCATTCTTGCGATTCCTCTCCTCTGCTGCCAACAGGAACAGCTCCTGCCCTCCTCGAAGTGACAGCCTTTCGAATACTTAGAGAGAGCTATCTTGTACCCTCCCTCTCCCAAAATACTAGAGGTCACCCAATGAAACTGATGGGCTGTAGGTTCAGGAGAGACAAAAGGAAATACTGTTTTACACAGGGTGTGATTGAAACATGGAATTTGCTGCCAGAGGATGTCGTGATGGCCACGGGATGAAGATAAATTATTGGAGGATAAGTCTGTCAGTGGCTACTAGCCGTAGTGACTGAAGGGAACCTCCACATGAAGAAGCACTAAGCCTCGGAATCCCAGAGCCAGGAGGCAATGTCAGAGGAAGGCCTCGGCCTCTGTGCCCTGTTGGCCCTCTAGAGGAACCGGCTGGCTGCTGTGTGAGACAAGATGCTGGACTGGATGGACCACTGGTCTGATCCAGCAGGGCTCTTCTTGTGTTCTAATGAAGGCCTCAGCTTCTCTGCCCTGTTGTTGGCCCTCCAGAGGAACTGCTTGGCTGCTGTGTGAGACAGGATGCTGGACTGGATGGACCACTGGTCTGATCCAGCGGGGCTCTTCTGTTCTTATCAGGGGAAGGCCTCGGCCTCTCCGCCCTGTTGTTGGCCCTCCAGAGGAACTGGCTGGCCACTGGGGGAGACAGGAGGCTAGACTAGATGGACCACTGGTCTGATCCAGCAGGGCTCTTCTGATGTTCTTATGAAGGCCTCAGCCTCTCTGCCCTGTTGTTGGCCCTCCAGAGGAGCTGGTTGGCCACTGTGTGAGACAGGATGCTGGACTAGATGGACCCCTGGTCTGATCCAGCAGGGCTCTTCTTGTATTCCTCTTCTCTTCCAGATTGACCATTCCCAAGTCCCCCCTTCCTTTCCTTGCAGGGCTTGCTCTCCAGATGCCTGATCATCCTCGTCGCCCTCTTCTGCATCTGCTCCATTCTGTCTAGCTCAGGAGGATGCTTGCTTGTATAAGGGAATAGGATTGTAGTTTGTTGTGCTTGCAATGCATATTGTGTGCGTCAGATTGCTTTCATAGCACCGCCTTCTCGCTTTGTAATCCACTCTCTGCTTCATAGCATGACATGCCTTAGAGTCAGTTTTTGTTCGCACGGACTTCCAGTTTTGTAACGCTTAGTCCCCGTTGCACTGTTTATCGGCTGTCTTAAATTTCTAAGCGTTTTGTAATCTGCCTTCAGTCTGGGTGAGACAGGCAGGCTGTAAACAAATAAAAGTAAATCAGTAAAATGACAGTCGCACGAAAAGTAACAAGGCGGGTGGTGCTCGGATGTTAATTCTGAGCGTTGGCTGCTGGGCTGTCGTGCCTGGAGGGGTGGAACCTCCGTGGCAGCATAGGAGCCAAGCCGGAAGAGAGGCTGTAGTGATTCTCGAACTGTGCCTAGCTTCCCCATGAACGATTCTGCGTCTGACTTTGTTCTTCCCCGTTTCTCGTTCTGACCGAACCTCGCTTGCTCCTTGGCCTTTCACTGGTGATGAGTTTGGCTCACGAAGTCATAACTGGCCGTCCTTCCACACTGCATTTCCTTTTTAATAACGGGTGAAGCGTCGGTTTCAGGGGCTTGGGAGTGTTTGAGGTGCGGTGTGCCAAGGAGGGTGGGAGTTTTACAAACGGCTACATGACGACGGCATGAAAGAGCCTCATTGACCGGTCTTGCCGGCGTGGCTTCCGGCTTGCGCCTGCTGCGGGTTGACACGGCCAGTTATCAGCGGCTCTTGCTGGGTTCCTGGTCAGCATGTGGGAACAGAAACGAAACAATTGACAATACTTACTTACACATAAGAATACTCTTAGAGCCTGTGTGGTGTCATGGTTAGAGCACAAGGCTAGGATTTGGGAAATCCAGGTTGAAATCCCCACTCTGCCACGGAAGCTTGCTGAGTGATCTTTGGCCAGTGACAGCCAGGGTTCATTTCATAGCAGGAGCTATTAGGCCACGCACCCCTGATGCAGCCAATCCTCCAAGAGCTTACAGTAGCCCCAGTAAGAAGAGCTCTGTAAGCTCTTGGATTGGCTACATTAGGGGCGTGTGGCCTAATATGCAAAGGAGCTCCTGCCACGAAATGAGCCCCGGTGATAACCATTCCGCCTAATCTCCTTCACAGGGTTGTCTGGTGGCACCTTCAAGACCAACAAAGGTTTATTCAAGGTAGGAGCTTTTGTGTGCAAGGCACACTTCTTCAAATACAATTGGAATGGTAGGTAAGGTTCAAACTTATAGACAGGGACTGCACAGCAAATTAACATGTAACATGATGATGTTTGAGATACACAAAATCAGAACTAAATAACAAGCTAAGGTTATAAGGTCAACAGTTGAAAAGCAATAAATACGTCAGAATAGCAGATAAATGTCTAAAGGTGTCTTTTCCAGGGCTCATTGCCACACACCCCTAATGTAGCCAATCCTTCAAGAGCTCACAGAGCTCTTCTTACAGGGACTACTGTAAGCTCTTGGAGGATTGGCTACATCTGGGGTGTGTGGCCTAATATGCAGAGGAGCTCCTGCTACGAAATGAGCCCTGGTCGGGAAAGCAAACCGAGAATGTCCCAGGTGTGGAGATCGGTTGACAGCAGTTTATGAGGCAGACGGAGTGTCGTGTCAGCAAAACATCCCCATGTTCTTTGCATTACATTCAATATTCTAATATATTATTCTGAAAAAAAATACACTGAAATACAGAAGATTTACAGTCCTTTGTTGAGAATACATATGTGAGGGCAGAATGAGTTAGCATATGTAAAGAGATAAGAAACCAATATCCCAGTTGTGTCCTGGGGAGGTTTTTGAATAAACCTTTGTTGGTCTTAAAGGTGCCACTGGACTCTCAATTTGTTCTTCTGCTTCAGACCAACATGGCTGACCACCTAGATCTATCTTCACAGGGTTGTTGTGAGGGTAATATGGAGGAACTGGTGAGAAGGGGGGCGGGTGCATGAAGTAAAATACAACCCAATTTCCCAGTGACACTCTATTGTTTGGTTCTAAGAAATATTTTAAAAATGGATCCCAGATTACTTTGAAACACATGTTCTTGCATATAATTTTTTTTAAAATTAATACTGACAATTATAACTTACTGGAAGGCTATGGCTATGGCCTTCCAGTATGTAGTTGCTAAATAAAACACATATATCACAAAAAAGGCCTTCCATGTCTTTAAATCTCCTACGATCTCCCTCCTGCCCATCCTTAGCCTTAATCTGATTGGTCATTTCCTTCAGATCTTGTATGTTTATTGGCCAGTCTGTTTCCAGTTTTAAGCCAACAGCACTTCCAAAGAGGAGTGGAGATATAATCAATGAGATCTCAGTAGTGGAATATCTAATAATGTGTAGTTGGATACCTGTGGGAGGAAGAGTAGATTAGATCTTTGTTCCTGGATATATAGTTGATAACGCACATGGGGGAACTGCGTGATTTGGTGTAGAGGTTAGGAGCACGGACTCTAATCCGGGAGAACCAGGTTTGATTCCGCACTCCTCCACATGCAGCTGCTGGTGTGACCTTGGGTCAGTCACAAGTTCTCTCAGAGCTGTTCTCTCAAGGGTAGTTCTCGAAAGAGCTCTCTCAGCCCCTCCTACCTTGCAGGGTGTCTGCTGTGGGGAGGGGAAGGGAAAGGAGATTGTAAGCCGCTCTGAGACTCCTTTGGGTAGTGATGGGTGGGGTATAAATCCAATCTCCTCCTCCTCGTAAAATATTTAACCCTGGGCTCAGATAAACGCATGACGCTGCCTTATGCCAACTGAGACCCATCAGTCCCTCAAGGTTAGTGCTGTCTACTCAGACCAGAAGCGGCTCTTCAGGATTTCCAGTGCAGGTCTTTCACCTCATCTCCTACCTGATCCTTTGAACTGGAGATGTGGTGGATTGAATCTGAGACCTTCGGCTTGCCAAGCAAAGGCTGTGCCACTCCACCATGGTGGTATCTTGTCTTGAAGTCAGATGGATACAAAAAGCACAACACTCACTCTTTTTCATCCTAAACAAGGGCTGATGACAGTTTTCTCAGCCTCACTCTAAACTTCTTCACCCAAATTAAGAGGTGGAATTCACTGCTGCAGGCTGGTGGTGGCTACAAGCATAGACAGCTTCAAGAGGGGACTGGAGAAACATATGGAGCAAGGCCCATCAGTGGTTGTTAGCCATAAAGTACGGATGGAACACTCTGTCTGGGGCAGTGATGCTCTGCCTTCTTGTTGCTTGGGGGGCCACAGTGGAAGGTCTTCTGGAGTTCTGGACCTGCTGGTGGACCTCCTGATGGCACTTGGGTTTTGGCCACTGTATGACACAGAGTGTTGGACTGTATGGCATGGCTTCTCTTATGTTCTTATGTCTGGGGTAGTGATGCTCCGTGTTCTTGGTGCTTGGAGGGGGCAACGGTGGGAGGGCTTCTGGAGTTCTGGCCCCACTGCTGGGCCTCCTGATGGCACCTGGTGTTTTTGGCCACTGTGTGACAGAGTGTTGGACTGGATGGGCCATTGATCTGATCCGGCATGGCTTCTCTTATGTTCTTACAGCCGTAGCGCATAGCTGCACATTAGTGAAATCTTCATGTTTTCCATGCGTTTCTGTTCTAGGAAGGGGAAGAGAGGGCCGGCTCATATCTGAAAGGCTTGATGTTGGCAGTGATGGATGTTGGTGCAGAGATGTAGCTGTTTCCCATCAAAACGCTACGGTTTTTCCCCCCTTCAAAGAAGAAATATTGAAACGAGCCGGAAAAACAAACATGGCTGAGCACGTGCCCTTTCGTTTTTGGATCTGAGAAGAGAGGGGCCCGATTAAAACCCAAACATATTTTCAGGGAGAGAAATGCCTAGTTGTTAACAATAAGGATATTTTTCAAAAACGCCCTCCAGCTACAGAGATTTTCTCCTTGCTCACAAAGCCGGCCTGTTTACAGCTTTGGGAGTTATGTTAAGTGGTTTTTTCCAGCAGATATTTGTAGTCTTTTGAAGCAAACATGCCAAGCTTTGAAAACAGGATCCCTGCCTCACCAGATGAAGGCAGAGGTGTGAAAACCACAGGGGCACCACCATTTGCTTCTTGCAGGACTCCTTTCCTCAACAGTCGATTTTGGTATTTGTTTTGGGAGGGGGGGAACTGAAAAAGGTGTCTTGTCCCTCGGTAGTTAGTTTCAGGGTTCAGAGGTCCCAGTAACTTAAACATGTTTGCTCTGCTGTACGTGTTGGAAGCACAGCTGAGAATGGAACTCGTGGCCAGACTGGGACAAGGTTGTAATTGGGCTGCAATAACCGTTTTCGTTGCTTTTCCCCTGATCCACTTTCCATTGTGTCTTTTTTTTCTGGAAAAGAATCGGGGTGTTCAGGTTGGGGAAAATACTGTTGCTAGCTGACTATTTTAAGGGGTTTTCCTCTCGACTTTCTGTCTGCCCCTCCCCCCCCCCCAATCTTATGTTATGATTTGCAAAACCCTGGTGCATTCTCTTTTCTGGCCTCCGCCTTAATAAAATGGCCTGCCTGACGAGGTCATGAAAGTTTTTTTCCCCATAGGACAGTAAGGAAATGGTTCAGAAAGTTGCATGAATAAAGGAACAGGGTCTGTGGCTTATACTACTTTATTGCTACCTGTCACTGTGGGTGCGCTCTAGACTAGGTAGTTTGTACACCATTAATGTGTCAGGTTTATTTTGTTTCAGGTTTGAACATAACATCAGACAAGCTCTGCTGGGTTAGGCCAGAAGCCCACCCAGTCCAACATTCTGTGTTACACAGTGGCCAAAACCCAGCTGCCATCAGCAGGTCCACCAGCAGGGCCAGAACTCCAGAAGCCCTCCCACTGTGCCTCCCCAAGCACCAAGAATACAGAGCATCACTTGCCCCAGACCGAGTGCTCCATCCATACCTGGTGGCTGATAGCCTCTGATGGACCTCTGCTCTATATGTTCATCCGATCCCCTCTTGAAGCTGTCTATGATTGTAGCCACCACCGATTCCTGAGATAGTGAATTTTACGTGTTAATGACACTTTGAGTGAAGAAGTTTGCTTCGACTTTGTGTTAGATTTCTGTTTGTTTTCAGTTTTGTGTCGTCCATACCCTGTTGTATTGCTCATTGGAGGCCGCGTCCTGCCGATTGTACTTGACATGCACTATGTAATCCGCCTTCAGTCTCAGCGAGAAGGGCGGACTGTAAAAAGCGTAACCAGAAACACAGTCTTCTGGTGTCAGAAAAGGTGGTGGACTTGGGGGAGAGTTCCAAGGAAGGCACACCTGCACAAAAGTGGATGGACTTCTCCAAGAGTTGCCGTTCCATAGCGAAGGGAGACAAGGCTTCCCTGTAGTTTGGTGGTGTTTAATCAATCAATGGACCAATCGGTATTTCTCTCTCTAGTACATTTTTATTCTGCCCTTCCTCTGAGGCCCCTGAGCTTGATGGGCCAGGCTAGCCCGGTCTCATCAGATCTCGGAAGCTAAGCAGGGTCGGCCCTTGATAGTAATTGGATGGGAGACCACCAAGGAAGTCCGGGGTTGCTACGCAGAGGCAGACCACCTCTGAATGTCTCTTGCCTTGAAAACCCAACAGGATCACCATAAGTCAGCTGTGATTCGACAGCAACTTTCCACCACCACCTGCCTCCAAGGAGCTTAGAGGGTGATACACCAGTCGGGTGTAATGGTTAAGTGCAAGGACTCTAATCTGAGAGAACCGGGTTTGATTCCCCACTCCTCCACTTGCACCTGACTGGATGACCTTGGGCTAGCCATGGCTCTGTACCAACTGTTCTCTCAAGGACAGCTTGGGAAAGAGCTCTCTCAGCCCCACCCACCTCACAGGGTGTCTGTTGTGGGGGGGGAAGGGAAAGGAGTTTGTAAGTCGCTCTGAGACTCCAAGTGAGTGAAGGGCGGGGTATAAATCCAGTCTCTTCTTCTTCTTCTCTTCTTCTTCTTCTTCTTCCTCATACAGCCGCATGAGGCAGGTTAGGCTGAGAAGGGCAGCAATTGTACTGAGGCTGTCCGACAAGGGAAAGGAGTTTGTAAGTTGCTCTGAGACTCCCAAGTGAGTGAAGGGCGGGGTATAAATCCAATCTCCTCTTCTTCTTCTTCTTCTTCTCTTCTTCTTCTTCTTCTTCCTCATACAGCCGCACGAGGCAGGTTAGGCTGAGAAGGGCAGCAATTGTACTGAGGCTGTCCGACGAACTTCGTAGCTGAGTGCATATTTGAACTCGGGTCCCCCGTCCCTTAATAGGAAACTCTGCAGCCCCTCCGCCACACCAAACAAGACTTGGTTGTTCTTAATGGTCATTACGATTTAGATGAGACTACAGAGTTTGCTTGTGTTCGTACGACAGCTAGTAGTATAGTTGGTTACTTAACCTTGATATAGTTGGGTACTTGATCTAGGTCAATTTTCGGTGGCAAATTTGTTGTCGGATCGTCATCCTCCTTTTTGTTTGTTTAAATTTTAAGGACAGTTAACCAGTGTTTGGGAATATGGAACGATGTACATAATTACAATCCCGAGCCTTTTAGAGCAGTTCTGTGGACCAATGGTATAAAGAATAAACTTAATATTTTTCAGGATTCTTTATGAGCCTTTAGATGGCTATTTTGCAGATCTGGCGGGTGCTAAGCTTTGTGCTTTGGTCTGCGTGAGGCTGTTGGGGTGAACTGTCGGTGCCTTTTTCCGGGGACTTGGAGCGCAAGGTAACAAGGTGTCCAGAGTCAACCATGCACTGGTCAAAAATTATGCCCGTCTTGCCTGCTTACAATATAATATATTTATTTATTCAGTTCATCTATACCCTGCCTTCCTCCCCAGTGGGAATGCAAAGCGGCTTACATCCTCCTCCTCTCCTCCCTTTTATCCTCAAGACAGCCCCGTGAGAGAGGCTGAGTGTGTGCGACTGACCCAAGGTCACCCAGCCACCTTCCATGGATGGTACAGGTAGAGATCTGAACCCAAGACTCCCAGTGCTAGGCCAACACTCTTCACCACCACACAACAGAAGATGTACGGTGTTCTCCAGAGTCGTCGTTTTCACCCTGCGTACCTTCCCGAGTCCCTTTGGTTTGTGCAGAAAATCCTGACATGGGTTCCATCAGCATGTCCCGACCCTTAGCCCTCTTTGAGTTCTGAGTGTACATTTTGGGATGCTCCTAAGTCCACTGAGGGTGTGCGTAGTGGAGGGCAAGTTGTTTTCAAGACAGATTGTTCTCTCTCTTTCTTTTAATGGAGTAAGCCTTGATAATCTCCGAAGAACCCCCAGGGAGCAGTTTTACAGCGACTGGCCCAGAGAGATACCCAGTCCCTCCTTATCTGTCCGTATTCCCTGGGCCTTCCTTGTCCGCACCCAACTCTTGGGCCCTATCCGCCCTCCCTCCTCCCCTTGTTAACGTTTATTTTTGCGCCTATCTCTTTGTGGTTCTTTTAAGATCCTCGCCTTCAGAAATAACATCAAATGACAGCCCGCGACAAAAAGGTTTTGACTGATTAGAACCAGATAACCGAAGGGGTGGAGAGTGAGCGTGATGTTGCTTAGGTCATGAGAATTTTTAAAACAACAAACTCAGCGACCGTCAAACGTCTGCAGCGAGCTGCAAAAATAACTCTGGAGCCGGGTCCCTTGCTAGGTTAAAAAGATAAATGAGAGCAAGAACAACAAAAAAAACCCCACTGGAGTTTGAAATTCTCCCTCTCCCTTTGCCAGAGGGCATCCAATGAAGCCGATAGGCAGTAGGTACAGGACGGACAAAAGGAAATGCGTCTTTACTCAAAGAGTGGTTAAAATGTGGAAAAGGATGCAGTGATGGTCACAGGAATAAACAGCTGTAAAAGGGGATTAGAGAGATTCATGGAGGATGAGTCTATCAATGGCTACTAGCCATGGTGACTGGTGGGAAACTCCACACTGAGAGGCACTAAGCCTCTGATTCCCAGAGCCAGGAGGCAACATTAGGGGAAGGCCTCAGCCTCTCTGCCCTGTTGTTGGCCCTCCAGAGGAACTGGTTGGCCACTATGTGGGACAGGATGCTGGACTAGGTGGACCACTGGTCTGATCCAGCGGGACTCTTCTGATGTTCTCATGAAGGCCTTGGCCTCTCTGCCCTGTTTGTTGGCCCTCCAGAGGAACTGCTTGGCCACTGTATGAGACAGGATGCTGGACTAGATGGACCACTGGTCTGATCCAGCAGGGCTCTCCTGATGTTCTCACGAAGGCCTCGGCCTCTCTGCCCTGTTTGTTGGTTCTCCAGAGGAGCTGGTTGGCCACTGTATGAGACAGGATGCTGGACTAGATGGACCACTGGTCTGATCCATCAGGGCTCTCCTGATGTTCTCATGAAGGCCTCGGCCTCTCTGCCCTGTTTGTTGGCCCTCCAGAGGAACTGGTTGGCCACTGTGTGAGACAGGATGCTGGACTGGATGGACCACTAGTCTGATCCAGCAGGGCTCTTCTGATCTTCTAGTGAAGGCCTCAGCCTCTCTGCCCAGTTTTTTGGCCCTCCAGAGGAACTGGTTGGCCACTGTGTGAGACAGGATGCTGGGCTAGACGGACCACTGGTCTGATCCAGCAGGGCTCTTCTCATGTGCGCTGACTTGTGGTACTTGGACACAAACCTGTGCTTGACGGAAGCCAGAAAATACTTTCAGTGAATAAAAATTCAATAGATGGCCAGGCTGGCTTGTTGGTGCGTTACTCGCGCCCTGTTGCAAATATTTGGAACGTCTCGCTGAATGCATTTCTTCCTGAAAAGAGCCTGTTTAACGGCATTATGAGCATACCGTGAGCAATTGTTCATTCTGTGACTGCTTCCGGTATGTTTGCATGGCTGGTTTGTCGTTGGTTGACTTCTGGATCGAACCCCGGGGCTTCCAGAAGCCATCTGCTGACTGGGGCTGCTAAGCAGAAGTAGGATTGCTGGGTCAGGCTTGGGGAATTTCTGGAGATTTGGGGATGGGGCCTGGAGAAGGAAGAGTTTGGAGAAGAGAGGGAGATCACCAGGGATTTGAAGCCATAGAGCCCGCCCTTCAAAGTAGCCATTTTCTCTGCCCTTCAAAGTACCTGATGTCTGCAGCCTGGAAAGAAGAACTCCAGGTCCCACCTGGAGGTTGGCAACCCTGAGCAGAAGCGCTTCCTTGAGGGGACTGGTCCACTGTCCTGTTTATCAATCTGTTTGTCACAGCGTGTCTTATGAAGCTCATAAAACGAAGGGTCAGCCCTAGCATCATGGCCTCTGGGTATGGCGATCTGGTGTGGCATAGTGGTTGAGAGCAGTAAACTCTAATCTGGAGAACCAGCTTTGAGTCCCAGCTCCTCCACACAAAGTCTGCTGGGTGACCCTGGGCCAGTCACACCACCACTCCTTCCTCCTCTTCCTCTTCCTCCTCCTCTTCTTCCTCCTCCTCCTCTTCGTCCTCTACCTCCTTGTGATAGGACGGGGCTTCTGTGTGCTGAGGGAAAATCCACCACTGGTGGTTTCAGGCGGAAGCGATTATTCTGAATGCCACAACTGTCCAAACTCTTTATTTGTGGTGCTCTGGGTAATGACCTTGGCCCTCCTGATGGCAAGAGTTGAGGAGAACCTTTTTCTAAGATCCCCCCCCCCCCAAATAGTCCTTCCTCATGCCACAAGGGAGTTGCAAAGCTGCCCTTCCATCTCTTGGCTGTAACAGTGTCAGCAACGTAGCACGGGGGTGAGTTCGTTGTGTCTGCTGTGGAGAAATCGGGCCGTCCTGGATGATGTGGCCCATCCAAGGCGCACCATGAACAACCTCTGGGCTTGTCCTCTCCGCAGCTGAAAATGCCGTGGTTTTGGTTCACAGGCCTCGCCACACCTTGTCCTGGACTCTGGTTGCCGAATTATATAAGTGTACCTTGTGTTTCCACAATAGTAGACCGTCTCATGCCAAAAAAGTCTGTCCCCAGGCAAAGCTGGTACGTCATTCCCGCGCTACATTTGGGGACGTGCTCATGTTTCATACCTGTAGATTTTTCTTTTCATTGAGCTTTTGTTTGTTGTTAATCCAGCCTTGCGGAGAAGAATGAGGTTTGGCCGCTCTTGGCGTACCACTGCCAGCTTTTATGTTTCACGCCAGCTGTGCGCCCCCCTTTGAGCAGTACATTTTGAGCTGTGCAGACACAACCTTCAGCAGTGGCTGCACGGATTCCCAAACATTACAGGCTAACTGCTGAAGAAGGGTGCTTGCACACGAAAGCTTATACCTTGTGTATCTGTAGAAGGGTGCTTGCACACGAAAGCTTGTCCCTTGTGTATCTGAAGAAGTGTGCTTGCACACAAAGGCTTGCACCTTGTGTATTTGAAGAAGTGTGCTTGCACACAAAGGCTTGCACCTTGTGTATTTGAAGAAGTGTGCACACGAAAGCTTGTACCTTGTGTATCTGAAGAAGTGTGCTTGCACACGAAGGCTTGTACCTTATATATCTGAAGAAGTGTGCTTGCACACAAAGGCTTGCACCTTGTGTATTTGAAGAAGTGTGCACACGAAAGCTTGTACCTTGTGTATCTGAAGAAGTGTGCTTGCACACGAAGGCTTGTACCTTGTATATCTGAAGAAGTGTGCTTGCACACGAAGGCTTGTTGTACCTTGTGTATCTGAAGAAGTGTGCTTGCACACAAAGGCTTGTACCTTGTGTATCTGAAGAAGTGTGCACACGAAAGCTTGTACCTTGTGTATCTGAAGAAGGGTGCTTGCACACGAAAGCTTGTACCTTGTGTATCTGAAGAAGTGTGCTTGCACACGAAGGCTTGTTGTACCTTGTGTATCTGAAGAAGGGTGCTTGCACACAAAGGCTTGCACCTTGTGTATTTGAAGAAGTGTGCACACGAAAGCTTGTACCTTGTGTATCTGAAGAAGTGTGCTTGCACACGAAGGCTTGTACCTTGTATATCTGAAGAAGTGTGCTTGCACACGAAGGCTTGTTGTACCTTGTGTATCTGAAGAAGTGTGCTTGCACACAAAGGCTTGCACCTTGTGTATCTGAAGAAGTGTGCTCGCACACGAAAGAAGTGTGTACCTTGAAAAGCAACTTGTTGATCTTACAGGTGCTGCTGGCCTCAGACTTTGTTCTGCTGTTTAAATCAAATTTAGGCCTGTGGGGTGAACACACACTTGAGGCAACCAACGAACTACAGTCACTTGGAGCCCCGCAGATCTCTCCCCACGTAGCTCTGCATAGCCAGAAGCTTTAGTTGACTGTACTGCATGTTGGTTGTGGCCTGGATGTGCCAGGCTAGCCCAGTCTTGTTAGGTCTTGGAAGCTAAGCCAGGGTCGGCCCTGGTTAGTTCTTGGATGGGAGACCACCAGGGAGGTCCAGGGCTGCTGAACAGAGGCAGGTGATGGCAAACCACCTCCGAATGTCTCTTGCCTTTACCTGGATGGCTCAAGCTAGCTCAGTCTCATCACATCTTAGAAGCTAAGCAGGGTTGGCCCTGTTTGGCCCTGATCGGTACTTGGATGGGAGACTCGCCATGGAAATCTGGGGTTGCTGTGCAGAGACCGGCAATGGCAAAGTGAAAGCCAGTATGGTGTAGTGCAGGGGTGGGCAATTGTTTTGGCTCGGGGGCCACTTTGTGGGAGCGGAGGTTAGCGGAGGGCCGCACCTTTTAAAATGATTGCATTCATTACTTAACGTTGCATTTCAGAAAAGGTATAAATTGTATCATAAAAATCAATAAATATAAATTAAATAAAATAGTGGTAGTTTTATTCAATTTATTTATTGAGCTAATTTCATATCATCTATAGCTGCAAGCACATTTAATTTTAGAATCCGTTTAATGAGACAAATGTACCCTATCACACTTTTCTACAATTTTTTTGAAATCAGGAGTGAGATTGCTTGTTAAGATTCTCATCACAGCCTGCAAGTTAATGTCTGTCAAAGAGCATCTATATTTACTCTTGTTAATCTTCATGTCTTGGCGGGCCGCAAAAACCTCTGTGGCAGGCCGCATGTGGCCCGCGGGCCGCCATTTGCCCACCCCTGGTGTAGTGGTTACGAGTGCGGACTCTAATCTGGGAGAGCTGGGTTTGTTTCCCCACTGCTCCACGTGCAGCCGCTGGTGTGACCTTGGGTCAGTCACAAGTTTTCTCAGAGCTGTTCCCTCAAGGGCAGTCCTCGAAAGAGCTCTCTCAGCCCCACCTACCTCACAGGGTAGGTCTGTTGTGGGGAGGGGGAGGGAAAGGAGATTGTAAGCCGCTCTGAGACTCCTTCAGGTAGAGAAAGGCGGGGTATAAATCCAATCTCTTCTTCTTCTTCAGATCAACTCTGTGTGTTTCTTGCCTGACCTGGATGGCCCAAGCTACCTCAGTCTCGTCAGATCTCAGAAGCTAAGCAGGGTCAGCCCCGGATGGTACTTGGATGGGAGACCACCAAGGAAGTCCAGTGTGGCTACAGGGAGGTAGGCAGTGGAAAGTCACCTTTGAACATCTCTTGCTTTGTGAAAACCGAACTGAGTCGCCGCAGATTGGCTGTAACGTGATGGCCCGCCCCACCGCCAATACTTGGTGGTTTTGTTACATTTTGGAAAGTTATGCTGTGTCTTTTCTGCTCCAAGGGGGAAAAAAGCTAAAAAGATGGTTTTGGGGAGGTAAAAGTGCATTGCAACTTGGGTTTCCTTCTCACGTCCATTCATGCTCCCCCTCCACACCATCTTGCAAAGGCTGAACATAACACAGCTTGCGTCATTCTGCATCGCAGCTGCTTTCAGCCTCTGCCCAAGTGAGAATTGGTCAAAGGGCGGATCCAGCAATGCTGTCTTTCAGTCCTTGCCTAATTCAGAAACAGTTTTATGCTGGGCCATTTTCAGTGAGTACGTTCAATCTTTAATTTTTTTTTCACACTTCACCTTTTTCTAAGTCATGGTTTACTTGACTGTCCAGTTCTGACCTGGTGTTTTTGTTTTTTTTTTAAAAAAAGAGAGAAAATAAATTATCTTTTTTATGGCAAAGGGCCACGCACAGGGTTTCACCAATAATTTCAGTTTCAGGGGCTGCCGAGTAGCCCCGAGGATAAGACACACCTTTATCGGCATCCCATGAAGTCCCCTATATACAACGGTTTTATAGAGAATGAGTTTCCTTCGCACTTTTCTGGTGCCTTCCTCTCTCCTTATCTTTTGGGCTGCGGACTTCAGCGCGTCTCCTTGTGGGATTCTCCCAGCATTTGCTAACTTGCTTTTGGGAAGTGATGTTCTGTCCAGACGCTCTGGTTTGTGTTGATTATTCCGGTAGTGCCGTTTGCAGAATACATCTTTCTGTTAGCAGCACAGAGATAAGCAGGACTCCCCTGAGCCGAGTGACAAAGTGCGAAATGTCCAGTCTTAACACCTTTCCTTGAAATTGCGGTGCCTGGAAAGGTGTCCTGTTACAGCAAGAGCACTCTTTGTTGTTCCTAAAGAGAAAGTCGAGAGTCCAGAATGTAGCTTCTGCCAGCATCTGTCCTTTTCACTACGAAGTCCACTTTCTCTGCAAATATTTGATAACATCTTGGACACCTTTTTAGCCTTAGAGAGAAAGAATTAGCGGGATCTCTTGAAGCCGGTTTCCCACCCCCAAGGTTAGAACATAAGAGAAGCCAGTGTTGGATCAGGCCAATGGCCCATCCAGTCCAACACTCCGTATCACACAGTGACCAAAAATACCAGGTGCCCTCAGGTGGTCCAGCAGTGGAGCCAGGACACCAGAAGCCCTCCCACTGTTGTCCCCCCCCCCCCAAAGCACCAAAAATACAGAGCCTCACTTGCCCCAGACAGGGAGTTCCTATCTGTACCTTGTGGCTAGTAGCCACTGACGGCCCTCTGCTCCATATGTTTATCCAATTCCTTCTTGAAGCCGTCCATGCTTGTAGCCGCCACCACTTCCTGTGGCAGTGAATTCCATGTGCTAATCACTCTTTGGGTGAAGAAGTACTTCCTTTTATCCGTTCTCACCCGACTGCTCAGCAATTTCATGGAGCGCCCACGAGTTCTTGTACTGTGAGAAAGGGAGAAAAGTACCTCTTTCTCTACCTGCTCTATCCCATGCATAAGGTTCTATTTTCTAAAGCCGTTAAACTAGTTAGTTCTTGGTTCTCATAAATTCCCGTAACAGTTTGACAAGGAGGGTGAAAGCAAATCAAAAGAACTGAACTGTGGTCTGGATATTGTCCAAAGATTTCCACCGGCCAAACAATCTCTGCATTGGCATTTATGTGTTTATATCCGCCTTTCTCCCCGGTTGGGACTCAGAGCAGCTTAGCGCGTTGTCCTGCCCTCCTCCATTCTCTCATAACAACAACCCTGCGAGGGAGACCAGGCTGAGAGTTCGTGATGTGCCCAAGGCCACCCAGTGAGCTTCTGTGGTAGAAGCGAGGGTGCAAAGCTGGGTCGCCCAAGATCCTAACCCGCCACACTGTGCACTGCATCATACTGGCTCACCACACTGACTTCCTTACCTCCCACTGCAGCCCAGCATGACCCCCAGGGATGGAGGATCCCCCCCCCCCGGAACAACATGAATGGGGAGCTAGTGGTCTGCGGGGGGGGGGGGGGAATGTCAGAAACCTCCCCAGTTTTCATCAGTGGAACTTGTCCACAAGATCCAACTCAGTATTATTTTGTGAGCGTGTGCACCAATTGTCTAAGTTTTCGAAACAGTCGATGTTCACAGTACTGGGAATCAGAGTCTTTCCTTGCGGTCTGTGGTGATCAGCTGGTGTTTTTGGAGGAGCTCAAGGGCTTGCTCAGGCAGTTTTGACAGATGAGGTTTTATTTTTTCCAGGATTGTTACGGGATCCTTGTGGTTCAGAGACACACCCATGGCTCATCCTCATGTCACGGTGTTCGTTGATGGAACAGGGGCCTCCGCCCACCAGAGATTAGAGCCCTATGTGCTAAAGGGTGTAAGGAGAATCCTGTGAACAAATTGAAAGATGAAGCCAGGCCAGGCCAGGCTGCTAGGAGACCGGAGTGTTGTAGGGCATTCTCCAGGAGGGAAGACTGGAGAGTGTGGGACTTCTTTGTTGAGGAAAGAGGCAACTAAGAGGGGACGCGATGGAAGTGTATGAAATAATGCACAGCGTGGAGAGAGTTGGCGAGAAGAACCTTTTTCCCCCTCTCCCAAAAGACTAGAACCGGAGGGCATCCCATGAAGCAGATGGGCAGTAGGTTCAGGAAGGACAAAAAGATGGATGAAATAGATTCAGGGTGGGAAAGAGGCAATACACTTAAATACACCTCTAAAATGTGGAATTTGCTACCGGGGAACGGCCACAGGAATAGACATCTTCAAAAGCAGATTAGACAGATTCGTGAAGGAGACATCCATCAGTGGCTACTAGCCATGGTTACTGAGGGGAACCTCCATGATCAGAGGCACTAATCCTTGGAATCTCAATGCCAGAAGGCACTATCAGGGGAAGGCCTCGGCCTCTGTGCCCTATTGTTGCCCCTCGAGAGGAACTGGTTGTCCACTGTGTGAGACAGGATGCTGGATTAGAGGGACCACTGGTCTGATCCAGCGGGGCTCTTCTGATGTTCTAATGAAAACCTTGGCTTCTATGCCCTCTTGTTGGCCCTCCAGAGGAACTGGTTGGCCCCTGTGTGAGACAGGATGCTGGACTGGATGGACCACTGGTCTGATCCAGCAGGGCTCTTCTGATGTTCTAATGAAGGCCTCGGCCTCTCTGCCCTGTGGTTGGCCTTCCAGAGGAACCGGTTGGCCACTGGGTGAGAGAGGATGCTGGACTAGATGGACCCTCACTGGTCTGATCCAGCAGGGCTCTTCTGGTGTTCTTATGAAGGCCTCGGCCTCTATGCCCTGTCATTGTCCCTCCAGAGAAACTAGTTGGCCACCGTGTGAGACAGGGTGCTGGACGAGATGGACCGTTGGTCTGATCCAGCAGGGCTCTTCTGATGTTCTAATGAAGGCCTCGGCCTCTCTGCCCTGTGGTTGGCCTTCCAGAGGAACCAGTTGGCCACTGGGTGAGAGAGGATGCTGGACTAGATGGACCACTGGTCTGATCCAGCAGGGCTCTTCTGGTGTTCTTATGAAGGCCTCGGCCTCTATGCCCTGTCATTGTCCCTCCAGAGAAACTAGTTGGCCACCGTGTGAGACAGGGTGCTGGACGAGATGGACCATTGGTCTGATCCAGCAGGGCTCTTCTGATGTTCTAATGAAGGCCTCGGCCTCTCTGCCCTGTGGTTGGCCTTCCAGAAGAACCGGTTGGCCACTGGGTGAGAGAGGATACTGGACTAGATGGACCACTGGTCTGATCCAGCAGGGCTCTTCTGGTGTTCTTATGAAGGCCTCGGCCTCTATGCCGTCATTGTCCCTCCAGAGAAACTAGTTGGCCACCGTGTGAGAGAGGATGCTGGACTAGATGGACCCTCACTGGTCTGATCCAGCAGGGCTCTTCTGATGTTCTAATGAAGGCCTTGGCCTCTCTGCCCTGTTGTTGGACCTCCAGAGGAACTGGCTGGCCACCTTGTGAGACAGGATGCTGGACTAGATGGGCCACTGGGCTCTTCTGATGTTCTTATTCCAGGGGAATCTGTTAATAGTTGAATGGCCTGACATCAGTGCTCATTTTCATGAGATCTAAACGGATGATTGAGAGAGTCTTGAGAGAGATGTCGGATGCCGTGGTAAGGGGGGAACTTAGGCTGAAAGACAAGGGTGATCCTTGAGTAAACAAACAGGCGATTCTGTCCAGGCTGGAAATACAGCTTCCTGTTTATATGACCGTCCTGCCTCCCACTGGTAATTAGGACCAATGCTTTTGTGTCGCCTTCAGTACCCAACGACAGCTATTTTATAGCACTGCTCTGCAAAATCCATTTCCTAGGAAACGTCTTTCTTTGTCTGTTTCTTCAACGATCAATTGATTCCCTGTCCTGAACGTAATTAGAGGCATCCGACTGTCATTAACATTTCACTTTAGAGGACGCTCCACCATACTTCTGTGCTCTTTTTAACACTTAGCAACCTAGGGAATTTGCATAACCTTTTGACTCGCCAATAAATCTTCATAATTGCCGGGTTTGGTTTGGTAGGGTTTCCCCCCCTTTCTTTCTTGAAAGTGTTCCCAGCAGTTCTACAACTATTTTTGGCTTTTGTGTGTCATTTTGTCCTAGGTGTCCTTGCGAGTTATTAATTGTTGAAGTTCATCGGAATTCCTTTGTGCTTTGAGCGTGATTGCCGCCTGCAACGAAATGACCTGTAGAAGTACAAATTTCCACCTGAAACCTTGTTTCTAAAGGTCCGCAGAATCGCGCTGACCTGGATAGTCCAGGCAAGCCCGATCTCGTCAGATCTCAGAAGCTAAGCAGGGCGGACCCTGGCAAGTATTTGGATGGGAGACCCCCAAAGAATACCAGGGCCGGGAGGCAGAGGCAGGCTATCAAGCCACTTCTCTGAACGTCTTCCATGCCCCAGTAGCAGTCACCAGAGGTTGCCATGACTTCCAGGCACAAGCATGCATTCGCGCACGCACACGCACACACACACACACACAAGATCAGCAGCAATTGATTTAGAATAGCCCACAACATGCGTATAAATTAATAATAGCCCAACCAAATAGCTTAAATGGTTTGGAAACATAGTTTTCCCCATCAGGTTTTTCTCGTGGCTGTTACCTTGTTAAAGTTTAACCCTAGCTTTAATCTGGTTCCGACCTACTCCTTTCCCAGGTCCTTCCTGGCACCAGTGTTCCCTCCAAGCTGAGTCAGTGTGAGCTAGCTCACCGTTTTTTAGCCTCCGGCTCACACATTTTTGTCTCAGCTCAGGAAGGAGGGCTCCGGAGCAAACTGATTGATGCAGTCGCCGAATCACTCGCTCCCAACTTGAATGCCAGTAGCTCACAAAGTAGGATTTTTGTTCAAAAGACGCCACCGCTTAGAGGGAGCGTTGCCCGGCACCCTACTAATATTAAATCATATCCTTGGTTTGAGGTGTATATTGCTCAGTCATTGTGTACAGCACTCAATCATTAAGTTTCTTTTTTTTGTTGTTCCCGTTAGTGCAGAGTTTGCTGGGAATGCTGCAGTTTGAGTTGCGCAGTACTTCCTTCAGGCATGTTCAGGGGAGAAAAAAATTAAAAACAGTTAAAATAAAATTAACTCCTGATAACAGTGAAGACGGTTGTCAGCACAGTTCTGCCTCTGTGTTCCCATCTTGTCTCCTTTCATCGTCTGCTTCATGCGCATGGTAAACTAGGCCACCCCGGCAGATGGGAGGGGCTGTGACTTAGTGGTAGGGCGTCTGCTCGGCATGCAGAAGGTTCCAGGTTCAATCCCCCGCACCTCTAGTTAAAAGACCTGGTGGGAGGTAATGGGAAAGACCTCTTCCTGAGACCCTGGAGAGCCACTGCTGGCCTGAGGAGGTAGTACGTATTTTAATGGTCTGACTGGGGGTCTGATTCAGTATAAGGCAGCTTCTGGCTTTGATGCGCAGAACAGCCACACACCGGGCCAGTTTTTCACCCAAGCAGCTGTGGTCAGCCCTGAATTTGCTGGGGCCAGCAGTGCTGGAGAGGTCAGTGGGCATGGCTTATGCCCATCACCACCTCTTGACCTGGCAGGTACTCGATGGGTTTGGGGCAAGCTACCGGGGCAATGGCAGCAACCATGCCACCGGAACAAGGGTCCCCGACCTTTTTGAGCCTGTGGGCGCCTTTGGAATTCTGATGCAGCGTGGTGGGCCCAGCCATAAAACGGCTGCCACAAAATGGCCGCCGGAGGAGACAGAGCCAGTCACAAAATGGCTGCTGTAGTTGACCTTCAGTCACACAGTGAAGATCGTTGTGCTGGGGTGGCAGCTGCTGCCAAAGAATGATTAACTATTTAGCTATCCATCTAGTTTGGTGCAGTGGTTAAGTGCGCGGAGTCTAATCTGGGAGAACCGGGTTTGATTCCCCACTCCTCCACTTGCAGCTGCTGGTGTTACTTTGGGCAAGCCATAGTTTTCTCAGAGCTGTCCTTGAAAAAGAGCAGTTTCTGTCAAGAGCTCTCTCAGCCCCACCGACCTAACAGGGTGTCTGTTGTGGGGAGGGGAAGGGAAAGGAGTTTGTAAACCCCTCTGAGACTCCCTTGGGTAGTGAAGGGCAGGGTATACATCCAATTTCCTCCTCTTCCTCCTCCTCCTCCTCCTCCTCCTCTTATATTTATGAATCTCCCACCCTGCAATCAGGCTCTGGGTGATTTACAGTCTTAAAACAGTTAAAATACAATCAGCATAAAATTATCATAATCATAATAATCCAATAAATTAAGAGTCCAGATGGTGATACAGACCCCTTTCGCAGGCTACAGTGCTGTCTGTATAGCAGGGCAGGGATGATTATTTTCTTAAATTTATGACTCACCCAGTCCCTGCTACTGCAGGGCTCTGGGCGATGTCCAATATGAATAAAACATACACTAGATAAAACAATTAAAAGCCAACTGCCCATTTTAAAACAGGCGGCAATCAAATTAATCCCATTCCAGACTGCCAGCTTTTTCGTGGGCAGGGGGTAAGGCAAACAAACGTAGAGAGTGGAGGAGGGTGCCAGCCCAGGTGAAGGTGCCAGCTGCCCTCAACCAAAGGCCTGGCGGAACATCTCAGCCTTTGCAGGCCCCGTGGAATTGCATAAGGTCCCGCAGGGTCCTGACAGGTACCTGGCAGAGAGTTCCTCCAGGCTGGGGCCAGGACCGAAAAGGCCCCGTCCCTGGTTGAGGACAGCCGGATGTCTTTGGGGTCGGGGACCACCAGTAAGTCGCTATCTGAAGAGCCGAATACTCTCCCGGGGACATAACGGAGGAAGCAGGAATTGCAAGGCCCACCCGGCTACGGCCTCCCAAGAGGCGCAGCAGTCTGTCAGCATGGTTTTTAAAAATCTGCACAGCTCGTCAGATCTCCTGGTCAGAAGGCCTCACCTGGCACCGCCTACTACCCAAAAACACTTGGTGGGTGCGAGGAAAGGTGTCTAGCAGGCCCCAGGGTGCCCACGGGTGACTCGTTGGGGAGCCCTGCACTAGGGCCCCACTTGCTCTCAGCGTGTCTGGCCAAATGCAACCCTTGACTCACCCTTCCACCATTTTGCTTGCCAGCACACCAGCCTCTTCAAAGCAAGATGACGCTTCTGTTTCGTTTTGTTTGTGCTCAGACCGAAAAGTGGCCTGCTCCCGCAGTAAACTGCCGCCCCCTGCCACTCCCAAGCCGTAATAAACGCATTGAGGCTCTGTCAGTATCACGTAGGGTCACATCATCCTCGCACCCTCTCGCTCTTTTGTAATTTTAAACACCGCGCAGTCATTTTGAGGTTATGCAAGTCAAATGAGCGTCAAGAACTTCTAGAGGGAACTTGACGGATCTTAGAGCTGAAGTCTTGCTGTCTTCTGCCAAGTTTAAGAACATGCTGAAAAAAAAATCCTAGTAAGGGGATGCTAGAAGTACTGATCTGGCCAGTTATATCCTGCATGCCTCAGAGGTGACAAACCTTTCGTTTTCGTGGTTTTTAAAACTTCCGTCTGATTCCGTACTCTGTTTTCACGGCATGGCATCATCCACCAACTTTCCAAAAACAGAGAGTCTCCTTGGTTCCCCAACGTGGCGCCCACCAGCGCTTTTCCTGGTGTCCGCCAAATGCTTTTAGAAAGTGGGTGGGGCTGAGTGGGGCTATGGCCAAGCAGGTCTTCTGATTGGCTGTTCACGTTAAAAGGCATCCTGTTAAACAGAACTTCTGCCTGAAATGTTGAAGAGTTACTATTAGAGTTGCGCATGAACTCATTCCTTGCCTCTCTCATGGCAGCTGTTCTGTGGGCTGCGCCCACCACCCTGTGTCCGAAGTTCGGAGCCGCCCACTCAAAAAGGCTGAAGACCCCGGTTAATCTATTTATTAAATATAAACTCCAACCTCCCCGTCGAGGCAGGCTCAGGGAGTTTTACATTAAAATTATTAAAACAAATTAAAATCTTTAAAAAAAATTTAAGGCGCTATGCGTACCATTACAAATAAGATGGCGGAACATAGTTTTTAAACATTAACCATACGGGTGTCTGGTCAGAATGGTTACAGACCACTATCCGGTCCTAGTATTGGGTTGACTGCAGTGTTCCCTCTAAGCTGAGTTAGTGTGAGCTAGCTCACTGTTTTTTAGCCTCCGGCTCACATCCTTTTGTCTTAGCTCAGGAAGGACAGCTCTAGAGCAAACTAATTTATGCAGCAGCCAAATGACTCCCCCAGAACTTTAATACCAGTAGCTTACAAAGCAGAATTTTTGTTCACAAGACTCCGCTGCTTAGAGGGAGCACTGTGTGGTTATATATCTGCTTTCAGATGCTGGATGTCTCGTCGCTACCATGTTAATTTGGGCCTCAGTCATCCGGGAGAAAGGCTGTCTTATAAATGAATTCATAAATATATGAAGAGTTCTTTGGGCTGCTTGTTATACCGGCGGGCCAGCACTCTTAAAGTTGGATGCTAGAAGATGAGCCATTTCATACCTTGTTTTGACTGTACTAAAATGCTTCCGCTCGAGGTAAGAAGATTACATTTGTTCCGCATCTTTCAGAAACCGAGTCAGTTGCATCCAGACCTTGTGGCTTTAACATCTTGTCTCTCTTTAAGTCTCCCTTAGTGAAGACAAAGTAATTAGAAAAATGAATCACTAGTTAGCGCCTTATAGACGTTGGTTGTGTTAGACTAGGTTACGGTAGCGCGGTGTATCGCCAAAATGACCTCTGTTATATTAACCAGGCCGGTGTTACCTGTGTCCTACCATGCTGAATACGCCCCGGCCCATGTATGACGGCCTACCAGGGGCTTGAGAAATCTTCTGTTCTTGTGTGTCTTCTTGTGGTGCCCCTCCCAATGTCACCTTTAAAGCATTCAAAGGGGGCTGCTGTGGAAGTGGAAAGAAGGAAAGACCTGCTTCCGCTGGTTGATAAGAACATAAAATCAGAAGAGCCCTGCTGGATGAGACCATTGGTCTATCGCATCCAGCCTCCTGTCTCACCCAGTGGCCAGCCAGTTCCTCTGGAGGTCCAACAACAGGGCAGAGAGGCCGATAAGAACTTAAGAGGAGCCCTGCTGGATCAGACCAGTGGTCCATCTCGTCCAGCATCCTGTCTCACCCAGTGGCCAGCCAGTTCCTCAGGAGGTCCAACAACAGAGCAGAGAGGCCGATAAGAACTTAAGAAGAGCCCTGCTGGATCAGACCAGTGGCCCATCAGGTCCAGCATCCTGTCTCACACAGCGGCCATCCAGTTCCTCTGGAGGACCAACAACGGGGCAGAGAGGCCGAGGCCTTCATTAGAACATCAGAAGAGCCCTGCTGGATCAGACCAGTGGCCCATCAGGTCCAGCATCCTGTCTCACACAGTGGCCAAACAGTTCCTCTGTTGGGACAACAACAAGCTATGGAGACCAAAACCTTCCGCTAATGTTGCTTCCTGGCACTGGGATACAGAGGCGGTCCCTGAACATTGAGGTTACCTTCAGTCACCCTGGCTGTTAGCCACTGCTAGGCCTCTCCTCCACGAAATCAGTCTAGCCCGCTTTTAAAGTTTTCTGTGCCTATGACCGTCACTACAACTTCTGCCAGCGAATTCCGTGTTCTAATCACTCTCTGTGTAAAGAAACAGTTCCTTTTGTTTGTCCGGAATCTACTGCCCGTCAGCTTCGCTGGATGCCCTCGAGTTGTACTATTGTGGGAGAGAGAGAGGGAGAAAAAAGCCCTTTGTCAATGCTCTCTACCCCATGCATGATCTTATAAACCTCCACCACACCCCGCCCCCTTCAGTCATCTCTTCTCTAAACTGAAAAGCCCCAGACTCTTCAGCTTTTCCTCATGGGGAACGTGCTCCAGCCCCCTCGTCATCTTAGTTGCTAGATGACCCTGCAGGTCCCTTCCAAGTCTTATGATTCTGTGAAGTGCACCATGCTTTGTTTGAATACGATCCCTGTCCCTTAGTGCAAATGCCAGCTTTGGACAGCCGTTCAGTTCCACAGAAGAGATATGTTTGAAAAGCTAGGAAATTAGATCTGTTCTTAACCGTTCTTTGAACAGCATTCACTGTCAGGGTGTGTGTGGATAAATAACATGGAGCCATTGGTAGACCTTAGGTCAAGCACCACCCCACATTTCCATTCCCCCCCCACAAGCATGAAACTGGGAAACGACCCACTTTGCAGGGTGCTTGCATGAATGAAGCTTGACTGTGTTTTTAATTTACTTGGCACGTGACAATTGACGCTGCAGAACAAAGGCAGAGTCCAGTGGCACCTTTGGGACCAACAAAGTTTAATTTTCTGGGGATAAGCTTTCGTGTGCACGCACCCTTCTTTAGATACCTTGAGACAGACTTCCGCAAGCTTTACATACGGGCGGGGGAGTAGTTGCTCGGAAGGTCTAGCTCGAATCAAGATGCATAAGTAACTGAGCAATAAGTATAGCTAAGATTGGATAAATGCAGTTGGTATGACCTGTGAGGGGCCATGGTGACTCAGTGGTTAAGAGGCTGAACTGCAGACCAGATCGGTAGCTCAGCAGTCCGAGACCCGAGTGCCGCGTGACGGAGTGAGCTCCCGTCTCTGGTCCCAGCTCCTGCCAACCTAGCAGTTCGAAAGCAAGAAATTGCAAGTAGATAAATAGGTACCGCTTTGTTGGGAAGGTAACAGTGTTCTGTGCACCTCGGCGTCTAGTCATGCCGGCCACATGACGACGGAAACATCTTCGGACAGCCCTGGCTCTTTGGCTTGGAAACGGAGGTGAGCACCGCATCCCTAGAGTCGAATTCGACTGGCTTTCGAGCAAGGGGAAGCCTTTACCTTTAAGACATGTGACTAGTAGCACATTAGCATACAAATAAAAGAGTTAACAAACCGATGTGAGAACTAAGTTTGAATCCAGTTGCACCTTTGAGACCCACAAAGTTTAATTCTGGGTATAAGCTTTCATATTCACACCCATGTCTTCAGATACACCGAAAGAAGTGTTTCGGCTCACAAAAGCTTATACCCAGAATCAAACTTTGTTGGTCTTAAAGGTGCCACTGGACTCGAACTTTGTTCTGTTGCTTCATACCAGCACGGCTACCCGCCTGAATTGATGCTGCCGTGAGAAATAGGGGAAGAAGAGAGGGGCGGTGGCTAAGTGATAGGGCATCTGCTTGGTTTGCAGAAGGACGCAAGTTCCATCCTTGGCATTTCCATTTGAAAGGACCAGGTAGTCGGTGATGTGGAACACCTCTGCCTGAGACCCTGGAGAGCTGCTGCCAGTCTGAGTTCTTAACAGCCCAGGTTTGGTGCAGTGGTTAAGTGCACGGACTCTGATCTGGAAGAACCGAGTTTGATTCCCCACTCCTCCACTTGCAGCTGCTGGATGACCTTGGGCAAGCCGTAGTTCTGGCACAGCTGTTCTTGAAAAAGAGCACTTTCTGTCAGAGCTCTCTCAGCCCCACCTACCTCACAGGGTGTCTCTTGTGGGGAGGGGAAGGGAAAGGAGCTTCTAAGCCGCTCTGAGGCTCCCTTGGGTAGTGAAGGTTGGCATATAAATCCAATCTCTTCCTCTTCTTTATTGTTCACCATTAATCAAATGATCTCCTTTAAGAAAATTCACACAGAGAAAAACTTCCCAAGACTGAAGATACAGCTTCTGCCTGTTTGCAAAGAAAGGTCTTTCTTTAACTCCAACTTGCTTAGCGATATAAACCGCAAGGGTCATTCAGAGAGTTCCTAGTCATGGTGTGGCTTGGTCTTAAATCCCAGCAGCCTTTCAAATGCTCTCCCTCCATCCCCTAATCTCGTTAAATGTGTCCGCTGGAGAACAGATACGGAAGGCCCTTTTCTGTCTCCGGGCATTTGGCCACTGTAGTCCTCTCCATCCCCCAGACGTGATCCGCCACTTTCTAAAACTGTCCTTCCGTCCCAGTTTTCTCAAAGTGGATCAAACCTTAAGGATACAGGCTTCGAGCAAATACCTTAGGCGGGCCGGAATTCTAGGGGCAGAGCCAGCATCGCTGGAGGCTGGTAAGAGCAATCTGGGTCCACTCTCTTTTGCAGAACACTAGATGATCGGAACCGGGATGGGCAGCCATGAAGGAGCCAGAAAAGACTCTTAAGTGTGAGGATGTGTCACCAGCAACCAAGCTGCATTCGTGCCATAGTATTTCCCCGTTACTGTGTGTGGGTGTGAAAGTTGGACGGTGAAGAAAGCACGTAGGCAGAGAGCTGATTCCTTTGAAGTGTGGTATCGGAGGAGAAATATTATGGGTACCGTGGACCACCAGAAAGAAAAATCAAGCCTGAACTCTCCCTAGAAGCTAAGATGGCCAAACCGAGGCTATTGTACTTTGGTCGCATTCTGAGAAGACAGGAACCCCTGGAAAAGACAATAATGCTGGGGAAAGTGGAAGTCAGCAGGAAAAGAGGAAGACCCGACAGGAGTCCAATGGACTCAATCAAAGAAGCCACAACCCTCAGTCTGCAAGATCTGAGCAAGTCTGTTAACCATGGGATGACTTGGAGGTGATTGATTCATAGAGCTGCCTTGAGTTGAAAGCGACTGGATGGCATTTAACACACACACACACACACACAAAAGGCTAGACCTGTGAAGTCCCCTTTCTACCACCACCTGTGCTTAAGGTGTTGCCCTTCAAAACTGAGAAGTATCAGCAGGCACAGTTTGGGAAGAAGACATCGGTAATAATAGCAAGTTGGACTTCTGCATGGAACTATTTGCCCGGTGAGCCAGGATGGCATAATGCTTAAGAGTGTCGGACTAGGATGCGGGAGACCCAGGTTCAAATCTCCACTCACGCCGTGGAAGCTCGCTGGGTGACCTTGAGCCAGTCACACACATTCTGCCTAACCTACCTCGCAGGGTTGTTGTGAGGATAAAATGGAGAAGAGGAGAAGGATATAAGCCACTTTGTGTCCCCGCTGGGGAGAAAGGTGGGGTGTAAATAATTATGAGGAGGGTGGAAGTAACAAAACTAAGGCATGGGATAGAGCAGGTAGAGATTATGCATGGGATAGAGTAGGTGGGGAAAGAGGTACTTTTCTCCCTTTCTCAGAATATAAGAACTCGGGAGCACTCAATGAAATTGCTGAGCAGTCGGGTTAGAATGGGTAAAAGGAAGTCCTTCTTCACCCAAAGAGTGATAAACACATGGAATTCACTGCCACAGGAGGTGGTGGCGGCTACAAGCATGGACGGCTTTAAGAGGGAATTGGATAAACATCTGGAGCAGAGGTCCATCAGTGGCTATTAGCCACAAGGTATAGATAGGAACTCTCGGTCTGGGGCAAGTGATGCTCCATATGCTTGGTGCTTGGAGGAAAACAGTGGGAGGGCTTCTGGAGTTCTGGCCCTGCTGGTGGACGTACTGATAACTGCTGGGTTTTGGCCACTGTGTTACACAGAGTGTTAGACTGGATGGGCCACTGGCCTGATCCAACATTGGCTTCTCTTATGTTCTTAAGGCAGACAGATCAGTGGGGAAAAACTTTTGTGGGCTCTTGAGTAGAGGTTGAAATTGGATAGGCTGTAGTTCGGTAAAAATTTAGAGAAGTCAGGAGGGTCCAGAACAAAATGAGAATGTGCCCTGGAGAGCCTTTTGCTCGGCAGACCATCGTTTGCTGGTTGTCCCTGGCCCAAAGGACATCCGCTTAGCCTTGACCAGGGCAGGGCCTTTTCTACCTTGGCCCCGACATGGTGGAACATGCTCCTGCCTGAGATCAGGGCCCTGCACGACCTATTCCATTCCGCAGGGCCCATGAAATGGAGCTGTTCCACCAGGCTTTTGGGTGATTCGGTGGGTGCCCACTGATTCCATCTTTTGGACTCCCTTGCCGAAGCTTGCTGGAGCTTTCCATCTAATGCGGCCCGTCTGAGTAGTCTGGTGTAGTCTGGTTTACGGCCCAGCTGCTCCAAAGTTGAGAACATTGTATTTGTACATTACGGCGCCATCTGTTCTCGACCCGTATTCTTTGTCTTAAGTGTCTTAATTATTATTATGTATTTATTTTTATAAATTTTTATAGAGTTTTTATAAAAGAAAAGAAAAGAAAAAGGAAAAACATACAAAGATAAAAACATGCTAACAGATACGGAGTCCATACTATAGGTATCTACATTAACATTTCTACTAGAATCAGTATCTAAATCACCAAATTAGCTTATCCCGGTTTTATAGGAGCATACAATTAGAGTTAACTCATTTTTTAAAGTTTCATCCAACCATTTATATAACCGTGACCAGTTATTTTCAAAGATTTCCTCTCTTTTATCTGCTAATTCCAATGTTAAATTGTCCATTTCTGCAGTCTACAATAGTTTATAGATTATTTCTTCCTTAGAAGGAACTTCCTTCTTTTTCCCAGTGCTTTGCATAGAGAATTCTAGTAGCAGTTATTACGTGGGTAATCAGATATTTATCTAATTTGTTAAATTTTCTGGAATCATATTCAACAAAAAAAAATTCTGGCACAAATGGTGTAGTCAAATGCAACGTATTTTGCAATATTTCATGCATCCAGGTCTTAAGTGTTTTAATTATTGATCTCCGGTATCGTTTCATATTGTGGTTCGAACTGCTGTCGCGATCCGCCCTGAGCCCGCTTGTGGGGAGGGCGGAATATAAACGTGAAGGAAAAATGAATGAATGAGTGAGAGAGTGAATGAATGAATGAATGTTTCGTGTGGTATCTCCTTCCAGGTCCAGATGAGTGTTTCTTGGGCTGGAATGACGTCAGCCCTGCATTCTTACTGAGGATTTGTCCTTCCTGTGTAGTCAACCATCACCTAACAAAACACTGCTGATTTAAAAGTATCATTGGATTGGAAATGTCACCTGACCACTGAAGCATCTGCCTGTGTCACAGAAGCTGCCCAGCCGTATTTCCCTCCAGCCGCTGAAAGTTCGCACACACGTGCAGAAAGCCATAATGGTCAATCTGTTACCTCCTGGCTGTACTGTTGAATAGAGAGGGTGGTTCCTTGAAGACGGAGCCGTCAACAACAGTTGACGTTCCGCGGCCTTGGCAAATGCGGGGAGGAAGTGCGCAGTGCCAGCAAAGGAGGAGAGGCCGGGTATGAATCAGCTGGCGTTCGTGGCCGTGGGCCCAGTTCCATGGGAAAGAACCGAGTGGGTGTGAACGAAGTGGTTAAACTCGAAGGCTCGGCTAAGAGTCCCAGTGACTTCTGGTTAAACTTAAGAGGGAGTGCCGAGCGAGGCCAGTGTTTCAGATCAGCGTCTTCAGAGCAGGAGACAGAACGTGAACCGTTCTGGAAAAAAAGAGACGGGTAGAATCTGGGACCTGGGAGTATAGAGAGAAAACCCTGCTCTTCCTGCAGTTGTATGCTTTTCCAGATGCTTTTCATTAGTGTGTTTGTGTCCGGAGTAGCAACCGGTTGGACTAACCGTTTGGGGGGGGGGGGTTAAATGATTCCCTGTCCCCAGAACTATTAATGCAAAGAATCTTAAGAACACCAGAAGAGCTCTGCTGGATCAGGCTAGTGGTCCATCTAGGCCAGCATCCTGTCTCACGCAGTGGCCAGCCAGTTCCTCTGTAGGAGGAGTTGGCAGAGAGGTTGAGGCCTTCATAAGAACACCAGAAGAGCCCTGCTGGATCAGGCTAGTGGTCCATCTAGGCCAGCATCCTGCCTCACACAGTGGCCAGCCAGTTCCTCTAGAAGACCAACAACAGGACACAGAGGCCAAGCCCTTCATAAGATCATAAGAGAAGCCATGTTGGATCGGACCAATGGCCCATCCAGTCCAACACTGTGTGTCTTACAGTGGCCAAAACCCTGGTGCCATCAGGAGGTCTGCCAGTGGGGCCAGAACTCCAGAAGCCCTCCCACTGTCACCCCCCAGCACCAAGAGTACAGAGCATCACTGCCCCAGATAGAGTGTCCCATCTGTATCTTGTGACTAATATCATGAGACAGGCCCTGCTGGATCAGACCAGTGGTCCATCTAGCCCAACATCCTGTCTCACGCCGTGGCCAACCAGTTCCTCTGGAGGGCCAACAACAGGGCAGAGAGGCCGAGGCCATCAGAAGAACATCAGAAGACCTAAGCTGGATCAGACCAGTGGTCCACCTAGTCCAGCATCCTGTCTCTCGCCAGTTACTCTGGAGATCCAAACAGCAGGGCATTGAGGCCAAGGCCTTCCTCTGATGTTGCTTCCTAGTACTGTGGTTCAGAGTTGGGACTGCCTCCCAACACGGAGGTTCTTCCAGGTCGCCATTTTTTGTTTATTACCTTTGTGTCAACGGAACGACAAATGCCAGTTACTGGGGGAGGGGCTTGGAATCTCCCCTCCCAAGATTTCACCCCCATCCTTCCCTAGTAGCAGTGCCTGAAATGGCGACCACGGGCAGGTGACTTTGCTTCTGCCAAGCAACCAGGCCAATTCTGTAATAAATAGCCTGGGATTATCTGTCAGCCGGGTCTGGTTTCGGAGCTGCATTTAATTGTATTCCCGTGTCTAAGCAAACTTCAAAGCCGAGTCCAGGCCTTATCATCGTTCCAGCGCCCCACCCTCGGTGCAATAACTCGCGGGGCGGCTTGCAGCACACTCAGGCTATTAACCCGACTGGATCTGTTGTTCCACCTGAGGGTTAGAATAAACCTCCCTCCCATCTCGTTTCAGGACGTTTCATAATCCACTTCCTCGGAAAGCGTGACTCTGACGTGTTCGCCAGTTGCCGTATGTTTGCACCGGGGGGGGGGGGGGGCGTCTGTGTGTGTGTGGCGTGGGCGGTGGAAACACAGGGAAATGTTTTCAGGTTTCACACAGGCATTAACTTTCCCGTTTCATTGGCCGGCCTTTAGATCCCCTGTGTCGGAGGATGTGTAAATAAACGTCTGGGAAACCAGTCAGTGGAAGCCAACAAGGAAGCTTAGATTACAAGCAGGGTAGTCCTGGAGTCCCGTCACCCCCCCTTCTTAACTTCCTTGTTTCTGGGGGACTTTGGGGCTGCAGTGTGTAAATTGGAAAAACAAGGGTCCCTAAAAGAAACAGGGTTTTGGGGGGGGGGGACCCAACAATGCTCCCTTTAAGCTGTGGAGTCCTGTGAACAAAAATCCTACTTCGTGAGCTACTGGCAATAAAGCTGTGAGCGAGCGATTTGGCTATAAATCAGCTTGCTCTGGAGTCATCCTTCCTGAGCTAAGACAAAAGTCTGTGAACTGGACGCTAAAAAACTGGGAGCTGGCTCACACTGACTCAGCTTAGAGGGAGCACTGAACGTCAACTGTTTCTCGCTTAGAGACACTTAAACCCTGCCGGGCTCTTCTCATCGGGAGTGTTGTGTTCTGCAGCCCACACAGAGGGGAAAATATTCCTTGTGCATGGCTGGACCGTTTAATCACTGTTTGTACAGTAATCCGAGTGCCCGAAATGCCTCTCTTTATTCCTGCTGGGAATGCAGGTCACTGGGTACGGGGTGGGTTTTTGTTTGGGCCTGGTTGGGAGCCAAGCCCCTTCGCTTCGGCCAAACAACAAAGAACTTTCTCTCCCCCCCTTCCCGCCACCGCAGCGACTTGTTGAGATAGTGCTTGCCTGCCAAAGGCCATGCCAAGACCCATCTGGGCGCTGTCCCAATTCTTGGCCAACCACGAGACTCTCTAGACATGCTATGCCTTGCACGGTCAAACGGTCAAGCAGTTCCTGGAGTGTGCTATTTCGGTGGCGGAGGGTGTCACAGAGCTCTGGAACTCCCTCCCGAGGGGGATTTGGTCTCCCTCCGTCTGTCGCCATCTTTTTCATTTCCTTCACCATCCCCTTAAATGATTCCCCCCTTCCTTACCAATGTCTTAATTGCTGTTTTTATGTATTGGGTGTGTTTTGATTCTGTTTTTTGTCTTACTGATGTGTGTTTGGGGGCGGGATTTGGTTTCAACGGTTTTCAAAGTGTGGTTTTGATCATGATTTTCATCATGTATGATTTAAATCGTTAGGCTGCCCCCGGGACCCTTGTGAGGACAGAAAGGCAGGATACAAATTTTGTAATTTGGTGTAGTGGTTAAGAGCGCAATGCAGTTTGGTGGAGTGGTTAAGAGTGGTGGACTCTAATCTAGAAGAACCGGGTTTGGTTCCCCACTCCTCCACTTGCACCTGCTGGTGTGACCTTGGGTCAGTCATAAGTTCTCAGAGCTGTTCTCGAAAGAGCAGTTCTCAGGAGAGCTCTCTCAGTCTCACCCACCTCACAGAGTGTCTGTTGTGGGGAGGGGAAGAAAAAGGAGATTGTAAGCCACTCTGAGACTCCAAGTGAAGGGTGGGGTATAAATCTAATCTCCTCCTCCTCCTCTTAATCATCATCATCGATTTGCCCCCAAAGAAGATTCTAGGAGAAAAAATACACAAATTGGGAATGGGGCTGGGTGAGAAACCCTTCTCTCCTTCTGGCTGTTTACCAAGTGCAGGACTATAGAATGAAATGTTCCTAGACTATACCACTTTTGTTTGCCTACTGCTGTATGCTGCTTTGTTCCTTCCCTTTTTCACATTTTTAAAACATTATTTATAGCCCGCCTTTCTCACTGAGACTCAGGGTGGATTACACGATGTAAAATCAATGCAATCCCTAGGATGGCATGTCTAATAAGCAATGTAACAGGACTAGGATTGCAGAATTTTGAAACAAAGCTGACGTCTGAACAAAGCATGGATATTGGACGTGACGTGTTAACACAAGATGGTGGTATTGCATAACTATTTAGGTGCATCTATATGGAGATGCATTCAGTCATATGATTCCTTTCCCGATGATCTGAAATGGCACGGTCCAGAGGCGGTTTGCCATGTGATGAACTGTTTGGGTATTGTGCCCTCCAGTTCCCTTCTAACGGTGGAGTCTTCAGATGGCGCCAGCCTCTGCTGTTCATAGAGAGTGTTGCCCCTTATTTCTACTTCTCCTGAAGCACTAGAACTCGAGGGCATCCAATGAAGCTGATGGGCCATAGATTAAGGACGGACAAAAGGAAATAATTATTTACATAATGAGTGATTAAAATGCAGAGTTCACTGCTAGAGGATGTAATGATGGCCACGGGCATAGCTTTAAAATGGCATTTGACAGATTCATGGCAAGGGCTGTATCAGTGGCTACTCTGTGGTGACCCAAGGGAACCTCCATGTTCAGAGGCAGTCAACCTCTGAATCCCAGTGCCAGGAGGCAGAAGAAGAAGAGAAGAAGAGATTGGATTTATACCCCGCCCTTCACTACCCGAAGGAGTCTCAGACTGGCTTACAAACTCCTTTCCCTTCCCCTCCCCACAACAGGCACCCTGTGAGGGAGGTGGGGCTGAGAAAGGTCTGACAGAAACCGCTCTTTTTCAAGAACATCTCTGACAGAACTTCGGCTTGCCCAAGGTCATCCAGCAGGTGCAAGTGGACGAGTGGGGAATCCAACCCGGTTCTCCCAGATTAGAGTCCGCGCACTTCACCACTACACCAAACTGGCTCTCAGTAACATCAGGGAAGGCCTCAGTCTCTGTGCCCTGTTGTTGGCCTTCTGAAACTCCAAGTGAAGGGCAGAGTATAAATCCAATCTCCTCCTCCTCCTCCTCGTAATATTGAGTACCCAGCTTTTGGGTGGCTTTTAGAGCCATGTGCAGGGGCCGTGGCTCAGTGGCAGCGCCTCTGTTTTGCATGCAGGAGATCCCAGGTTCAGACCCTGGCATCTCCAATTGAAAGGATCAGGCAGTTGGTGATGGGAAGGACCAGCTGAGGTCATTCGCCTCCATGCTGGGAAAAGCCTCAGCTGCCCGTTTCCACACATGAAGCCTCTGTTAAAGGGATGGGGCTTTCCCCCCTCCTCTCCAGGCCTGTTGGCAACCCTCTACGTGTCCCAGAGCAGCTCGGGCTGTTGCTGAACTTCTCTTGTTGTGACAGCCCTTCCTGGCTACTGCACAATCTCGACGGACTTCTCCTGTAGCCTTCAGTCCTCTTGGATTCCGCCGTGTTTTCCATGGCTACGGTGCTATCAAACAGAAGCGAGCAAGGTGTTCTCTGAAGAGAAGCAGCTGTTCTGGCCATATCAGAAGCGATAATGTCTCTCCTGGCAGCCGGCGCTTGGATCTGAGCGGGCGGCCAAGGTTTAAGCCCTCACCCCGCCCCATATAAGGGAGCGTGTCCCACTGGCAGGGGGGCAGAGAAGGAGAGCAGAGTTACAGCTCTTCAGTCCCTTTTGCTGCATTCAGGTATGTTGCCTTTTCAAGGAGAAGCATGGACAACTCTTCCCTCCAAGGGGACTAGCAGTGGGAGAGGCAGTGTGGGGTACTGCTTAGAGTGCTGGTCTAGGACAAGAGAGATCTCACCTTGGCTTCATCTGCTTTCAGGAGGGGCTGTGGATCAGTGGCTAGAGCACCTGCTTGACACGCGGAAGGCCCCAGGTTCAAGCTCCAGTTAAAAGGACTAGGCAGGAGGTGGTGTGAAGGACCTTTGCCTGAGACCTGGTATGCAGAAAGACATTGCCTGAGACCCTGGTATGCAGGAGGTCCCAGGTTCAATCCTTGGCTTCTCCAATCAAAAGGACTAGGCGGCAGGTGGTGTGAAGGACCTTTGCCTGAGACCCTGGTATGCAGAAGGTCCAGGTCCAACCCCTGCCCTCCCTAGTTAAAAGGACCAGATAGAAGGTGATGTGAAAGACCTCAGGTTGAGACCCTGGTATGCAAAAGGTCTCAGGTTCAGTCCTCAGCATCTCCAGTCAAAAGGACTAGGCAGTAGGCGGTGTGAAGGACCTCAGCCTGAGATCCTGGTATGCAGCAGGACCTCTGCCTGAGACCCTGGTATGCAGAAGGTCCCAGGTTCAATCCTCGGCATCTCCAGTTAAAAGGACTAGGCAGGAGGTGGCGGGAAGGACCTCTGCCTGAGACCCTGGTATGCAGAAGGTCCCAGGTTCAATCCTCGGCATCTCCAGTTAAAAGGACTAGGCAGGAGGTGGCGGGAAGGACCTTTGCCTGAGACCCTGGTATGCAGCAAGACCTCTGCCTGAGACCCTGGTATGCAGAAGGTCTCAGGTTCAGTCCTCGGCATCTCCAGTTAAAAGGACTAGGCAGGAGGTGGCGGGAAGGACCTTTGCCTGAGACCCTGGTATGCAGCAAGACCTCTGCCTGAGACCCTGGTATGCAGAAGGTCTCAGGTTCAGTCCTCAGCATCTCCAGTCAAAAGGACTAGGCAGTAGGCGGTGTGAAGGACCTCTGCCTGAGACCCTGGTATGCAGAAGGTCCCAGGTTCAATCCTTGGCATCTCCAGTCAAAAGGACTAGGCAGGAGGTGGCGGGAAGGACCTTTGCCTGAGACCCTGGTATGCAGCAGGACCTCTGCCTGAGACCCTGGTATGCAGAAGGTCCCAGGTTCAATCTCTGCCCTCCCTAGTTAAAACAATCACCTGAGAGATGGTGTGAAAGACCTCAGGATGAGACCCTGGTATGCAGAAGGTCCAGGTCCAATTCCTGCCCTCCCTAATTAAAAGGACCAGGTAGTTGGTGATGTGAAAGGCCTCAGGATGAGACCCTGGTATGCAGAAGGTCCCAGGTTCAATCCTCGGGAGCTCCAGGCAATCAGGCAGTAGGTGATGTGAATGACCTCTGCCTGAGACCCTGGAGAGCGGCTGCCAGTCTGAGTAGACAATACTGACCTTGGTGGACCTATGAAGGCAGCTTCATGGGTTGTGGACGGTCTAGACAAGCCCTGATTCCATCTGCAATATGGTGGTAACACCGGCCTTCCTTATATAGGGCTGTTTGCAGGATTATTAGGTAAACGTGTATTTTTATTTTATTTTACTTCGTTTATAACCTACCTATCTTCGACGTGGTCTCTGTCCTTCACACTGATGGGTTTCTGTGCCTGCGCAGGAATCCTTCGGTACAGTAGAAAGCTCTTTAGAGGATTTTTGCGCCCAGCGCCTCCAGGCATGCACGGAGCCCCCACCGCGCATGCCCAGAGGAGCGGGCGCGGACATCCCGCCAGTTCTCTTCTGACCGCCACGCTGCTAGCAGCTTCTGCGTCTAGCTCAGCCCTTCCAGGAAAAGCTCTTCTTTACCTCTCTTTCTTCTCATTCTTTCTCCTGACTTTCAACACTTTGATTTATCCTTTATCTTAAAAAAATTACCAAAAAAAATATCTTTCTTCTCGGGTGGCGGGGTTCTTCCCTTCTGCCTTTGGCCCCCCCCCCTTTTTATTTTCATCTCAGTTTTTCTACTTTATGGCTACAAAGTGGGGCTGCTTTAAACGTTGCTCTGCTTGTGGCAGCAAAATAGCAGCTCCTGACGGCCACTCCTTATGCATGAATGCACAGATGACCACTCGAAGATCATCAGTTACAGGTAGGCAACCTGTTTTTCTCCCTCTTAGGGACAAAAAGTGGTTTACATCATTCCCCCCTCCTCTGTTTCAGCCTCACAACACCCCTGTGAGATATGTTAAGCTGAGGGTCTGGAAATGGCCCAAAAGTCACCCAGCAAACTTCCAGGGTGGAGTTGGAATTCGAACCTGGGTCTCCCAGATTCGGGTCTGACACTCGTGAGCACTGTACCATAATGGCTCTGTGATGTGCTTTGAACAGTGTAAAAGCCTATATGAATACCCACTGCTGATGGGGTGGAGAGACTCATTAAATTTGCAGATGACAACCGCATTGGGAGGAGTAGCAAACACCCTGAAAGACACAGATAGAATTCAACGAGATCTGAACACACTGGAAAAGTGGGCGGAGATGAACAAGATGCAATTCAACAAGTTTAAGAGCAGAGTGCATACTGGGTAGAGGATACACTTCTGGGTAGCAGTGTGTGTGAACATGATCTTGGGGTACAGATGGAATGTAAGCTAAATATGAGCAGTCAGTGTGATGCAGCGACAAAAGAGGCTAATGCAATCTTGGGGTGTATCAGCCGAGGCATAACATCCAGATCCCAAGCTCTCATGGTCCCGCTGTACACCGCATTGCTCAGGATGCACCGGAAGTCCTGTGTGTTGTTCTGGAGGCCTCGGTTCAACAAGGATGTGGACAGAATGGAGCGGGTGCAGAGGAGAGCAACAAGGATGATCGGGAGCCTGGAGAAAGCTCTTTAGCTTGGAGAAATGACGGCTGAGGGGTGACATGATCGAGGTTTATAAGATTATGCATGGGATAGAGCAGGTAGAGAAGGAGGTACTTTTCTCCCTTTCTCACAATACAAGAATTTGTGGGCACTCCATGAGATTGCTGAGCAGTCGAATTAGAACAGATAAAAGGAAGTCCTTCTTCACCCAAAGAGTGATTCACACGTGGAATTCACTGCCACAGGAGTTGGCAGCGGCTACAAGCATGGACGGCTTCAAGCAGGAATTAGTTAAACATCTGGAGCAGAGGTCCATCAGTGGCTATTAGCCACAAGGTATAGATAGGAGCTCTTGGTCTGGGGCAAGTGATGCTCTGTATTCTTGGTGCTTTGGGGGGGGGGGGAGGAACAGTGGGAGGGCTTCTAGTGTCCTGGCCCCACTGCTGGACCTCCTGAGGGCACCAGGTATTTTTGGCCACTGTGTGACACAGAGTGTTGGACTGGATGGGCCACTGGCCTGATCCAATATTGGCTTCTCTTATGTTCTTAGACCAAGAAGCCCTGTGAGGAAAAGCCGAGGGACTTGGGAACGTTCAGTCTGGAAAAGAGGAGGTTGAGGGGGGACATGATGGCTCTCTCGAAGTCTTTGAAGGGCTGTGTCACTTAGAGGAGAGTGGGGAGCTGTTCCTGTTGGCAGCAGAGGAGAGGACTCGCAAGAATGGGTTTCGATTAGAGGTGTAAATACCAGCTGGGTATTAGGATGGTTTTGTTTTGTTTTTTACAATAAGAGTAATTCAGCAGTGGAACGGGCTCCTTGGGGAGGCGGTGAGCTCCCCCTCACTGGCAGCAGCTGGACAATCCCTTGTCAGGGATGCTCTAGGCTGATCCTGCATTGAGCAGGGGTTGGACTAGATGGCCTCTGTGGCCCCTTCAAATGCTTATGTTTCTATTCAGATTTAAGAATGGTCAGAGTCCTTGCTGGAGATGCTTTACTGCAGAGCAAAGAGGCCCAACTTCCTAAGACTGATGGTGGCTGCCCGCATTGGCCTGAAGCTCCGTGTCAGCCAGTTCCAGCTTGGCTTTGTGTGCAAGCGAACGCAGCGAAACGGCTTCCTCTCTCTGGTATCACGGCTCTGCGGCTGTGGAAACGGAGGCAGGCTACCGTCTTCCTGTCGTCCCTTTTGTAAGGGATGTGGGTGTCCGGCAGCCGCTGGCCCCCGATCGTACCCTCCTGGGCATTTTGCGGGAAATGCTTATTTTCTGTGAAAATCCATACCCTGCCAGCGACACAGTTAAAAACACGATCACGCCATTCGCCACTACCTTTTGCATGACAAAGACAAACGGGGATTGTCAGGCAGACAATACGTTAGCAGCCGCAGCAGCCGGGGCGCCGGATAGAAAAACCTGTCGAGCAGACCAGAGGCATAAATTCCAGCGCCAGCTCAGACTTGCGTGAAATGCCGCGCTCTCGCTTCCCTCCGTTGGCATCCTGCTTGCGTCTATAACCTGAGGGAGGGAGGCGCGGCCACAACAATATCACCTTGTGAGCCACGTGCTGATTTTGGGGGCCGCCCGACTTGGGTAACCAAGAAAGGAGCTCTCCCGCACGGGGAGATGTCAGATCTGAAAGGATCTGAAAGCTTTTCTGAACCAGCTCGGTGTGGGCATGCTGAGTTTTATGCGCTTTGTAGAAGAAACCTCAAACGCGGCTAGAAATTTAAAGCCGTGCGCCCAACTCTCTGGAGAGAAGTTAATTGAGTTCTTTACAGAATGGGAACTTTTATCCTCTGAAAGAAGCATTAACCCTTGGAAGAGGGCAATTAACCGCTGCGGTGTGATCTTTCGACTGAAATCCCTGTGCGTGGAAGTGGTACTTGTTTTCTAGCATATTCTCTGGTCTCAAAAACAGGAGGCGTGTGGTTTTGAAGCAGCTTTGAGCCAGCTGGTCGAGCCCTTTGTTTCTGCTTTGCCGCAAGACCTGCAGCGGGAACGGCCTCTGGCATGTCCCCTCGTCCCTTGCAAACTTGTGGGAATGACCTCTGTACTTGTCCTCAGCCTTCTCAGTAGCGGCTCTGGCTTGGTCGTATGATTTGCCTGAGACCACTATGGTGGTGCGAACTCTCTCATGTCCTTTGAGAACCTGTGAGTTGTTTGAAAGGGAATGGGGTGGTGGTGGTGGTAAAAAGTGAACATAGGCCCTTGGTTTTGGAGTGAACTTGGTTGCTGTTTGTGATATATATGTTGTCTTTATAGTGGTTGCTCCCACCATCTGAGGCTAGGCAGGTGGTGAGAAAGGGCCTTTTTGGCTGTGGCACCAAAACTTTTCGGCCGTGGCACCAAAACTTTGGAACTGACTCCCCAGGGAGATTCTTCTGTCTGTTAATTCCAATAACAAACGAGACTCTGGCATGCTTAACTAGTTACGCAACCCCCCCAAGCGGTCAGTCTCCATCTTCTTCGAGAGACAAGTGGCATTCAGCCACCTGAGATTGAGCAATCACAGGTCTGTGATGCCCTTAGGCTGCTAGAATAGACAGCTTCAAGAGGGGACTGGATAAACATACAGAGCAGTGGTCCATCAGTGGCTATTAGGCTCAAGGTATAGATGGAACACTCTGTCTGGGGCAAGTGATGCTCTGTATTCTTGGTTCTTGGGAAGGGGGCACAGTGGGAGGGCGTCTGGAGTTGTGGCTCCCATGGTGGACCTCCTGACAGTCCCTGGGTTTTGGCCACTGTATGACACCCAGTGTCGGACTGGGTGGCCCATTGGCCAAATCCAACATGGCTTTCCTTATGTTCTTATGTCTGGGGCAGTGGTGCTCTGTCTTCTTGGTGCCGGGGGGAGGGCGGGGGAGCCACAGTGGGAGGGCTTCTGGAGTCCTGGCCCCACTGGTGGACCTCCTGATGGCACCTATGTTTTGGCCACTGTGTGACATACAGTGTTGTATTGGGTGAGCCATTGGCTAGATCCAACATGGCTTCTCTTAAGTTCTTATGCTCTGTATTCCTGGCACTTGGGCGGCCACAGTGGGAGGGCTTCTGGCGTTCTGGCCCTGCTGGTGGACCTCCTGAGGGCACCTGACTTTTGGCCACTGTGTGACACGGAGCGTTGGACTGGATGGGCCATTGGCCTGATCCAGCATGGCTTCTCTTATGTTCTTATGTCTCTCTCAATCTCTTCCGCCCGTGGGTGAAGACTTTTTTGTTTTGTTTGACATACCCCCCCAATAACGGTTATTGGCCCTTCTCCTTGACTCCCATGGTATTTA
Organism: Lepidodactylus listeri; assembly: GCA_029233225.1. Lineage (NCBI taxonomy): Eukaryota > Metazoa > Chordata > Lepidosauria > Squamata > Gekkonidae > Lepidodactylus > Lepidodactylus listeri. The sequence continues at coordinate 95,862,320 of JARCFY010000011.1, read as the reverse complement.
GGTGTTTTTACTGAACTATTTTAAAAGTAAATGTTTTTAATTGTTTCAGTGATTTTTATGCGCACTCTGGCTGGTGGACCCCGATCGGGCAGAAAGGGGACATTAAAATGTTTTAAATAATCAATACGTAAATAATCGCGTTTATCACGTCAACGCTTTTGGTCGTGGCATCTCAGAATTCAGTCACTTCAAGCTGCTTTTCGAGGCAAGGAAGCAAAATGCAAACGTTTAAAACGAAGATTCTTGGAATTCACGGTCCCTTACTGCTGGTGGATCATTTAAATCCAAATTAGTTTTCTCTGCCAGGTTCGTCAGCAGTTCAGAGGGTCCCAGGGGGGAATGAGTGTTAATAGTGTAAAGTAGATGGTTCTAGGCGCTTGGAATTAACAGGTTCGGTTCTTTGAGAGAGAGAGAGAGAATTGGCTAGAGGGTATCCTACTACAGTTTAGAAGTCCTCTGTTTACTTATTGCCCAAGAACTTTGGGTAGCTATTTCTAGCATAAGTGCGGGCTGGAAGAAACCCATGCAAAATAGGAATAAACACCATTTCGGCAGCTGAAATTGGAAGCAAAATTCCTCCTGGAGGAGGCAAACGAAAGGGAAATCAACCCTGTTGGTTCACACTTTGCCCCACACCTCTGCTCATTCCCTGGTGCTTGCCCCAGGCTTTGAGAACTGAGGAGGGGCCCAAAGTTGACCCCTCCCCCCGAGAAACCATAAATACAGTTTAATAGCCATGGGTGGAGACAGCCCCCCTTGTCCACGGCTGTCCAAGAAAGGTTTCCTACCCTTTCCTTGGAGGCTCAGGGGAGCCAAGCAAGTCCCAGACAAAACAAAGGCACCAATCATTTTTCCCACTAAAGAAAACGGAATAGATTACGTGTAAAAATATCTCCCCCCCCCCCCCCCCAATGACGGTCGTGGCCATAGCAAAAAGACCTCGTCCAGGCTCCAGGAAGAGGGAGCACCGTTGGGAGGGCTGCCGAGAGAGTGCATGGCACACAGGTGATATTTGTGTTGCAACGTTATATAGCTGCAACGCAGACAGAGGTCCATCAGTGGCTATTGGCCTCAAGGTATAGATAGAACTCTCTACTCTGTCCGGGGCTCACCACCTCCCTAGGCAGCTGAACTACTCTTAGTGTAAGACATTTTTTCCCTAATATCCAGCTAGTACCTTCCTGCTTGTAAATTTAAACCAGCTAGTACCTTCCTGCTTGTAATTTAAACCTCTGCTGCCAACAGGAACAGCTCCCTGCCCTCCTCCAGTGACAGCCTTTCAGATCCTTCAAGAGAGCCATCCTGTCCCCCCTCAACCTCCTCTTCTCCAGACTGAAAATTCCCAAGTCCCTCAGCCTTTCCTTACAGGGCTTCTGGGTCTCCAGGCCCCCGATCCTCCTCGTCGCTCTCCTCTGCACCCGATCCATTCTGTCCACATCCTTGTTGAAGGGAGGCCTCCAGAACTGCGGGCAGAACTTCAGGTGCGGCCTAACCAGTGCAGGATACAACGGGACTGTGACATCAGATGTTATGCCTTCCGTCGGGCAGCGCGCATGACACATAAGAACACGAAATACGAGCAAGGAGCGGAGCCATTCAGATACGACATCATGCGTGAACGTTGCATGCAGGTGGCCCCGTTTCCTGGGTCTTGCCATCTGGGTGGCAGAAGCCGTTTTTGTCGTCTCCTCTTCCTTCTGCATCTTGGTTTATTAATATGCTGGAGGTCTAAATTTAGCAACTGTGCGAGGTGGATGTCGTGTTCATAATGCCAGCCTGCCTCTGTGCAGCAGGCTCCAGATTGTCTAAGGAGGAATCAGGTACACAGTTTCTCTGTCAGGAGCAAAAGGAAAGGCGCGTTCATTGCCACGATCTCTCCAAAACATTTGCGGCATTAAATTGGATTATGCTATTTATAAGAACATAAGAGGAGCCCTGCTGGATCAGACCCATGGTCCATCGAGTCCAGCATCCTGTCTCACACAGTGGCCAACCAGTTCCTCTGGAGGGCCAACAACAGGGCAGAGAGGCCGAGGCCTTCATAAGGATATCAGAAGAGCCCTGCTGGATCAGACCAGAGGTCCATCCAGTCCAGCCTCCTGTCTCACATAGTGGCCAACCAGTTCCTCTGGAGGGCCAACAACAGGGCAGAGAGGCCGAGGCCTTCATTAGAACATCAGAAGAGCCCTGCTGGATCAGACCAGAGGTCCATCCAGTCCAGCCTCCTGTCTCACATAGTGGCCAACCAGTTCCTCTGGATGGCCAACAATGGGGCATAGAGTCTGAGGCCTTCAAAGGAACATCAGAAGAGCCCTGCTGGATCAGACCAGAGGTCCATCCAGTCCAGCCTCCTGTCTCACACAGTGGCCAGCCAGTTCCTCTGGAGGGCCAACAACAGGGCAGAGAGGCCGAGGCCTTCATAAGGATATCAGAAGAGCCCTGCTGGATCAGACCAGAGGTCCATCCAGTCCAGCCTCCTGTCTCACATAGTGGCCAACCAGTTCCTCTGGAGGGCCAACAACAGGGCAGAGAGGCCGAGGCCTTCATAAGGATATCAGAAGAGCCCTGCTGGATCAGACCAGAGGTCCATCCAGTCCAGCCTCCTGTCTCACACAGTGGCCAGCCAGTTCCTCTGGAGGGCCAACAACAGGGCAGAGAGGCCGAGGCCTTCATTAGAACATCAGAAGAGCCCTGCTGGATCAGACCAGAGGTCCATCCAGTCCAGCCTCCTGTCTCACATAGTGGCCAACCAGTTCCTCTGGATGGCCAACAATGGGGCATAGAGTCTGAGGCCTTCAAAGGAACATAAGAGGAGCCCTGCTGGATCAGACCCATGGTCCATCTAGTCCAGCCTCCTGTCTCACATAGTGGCCAACCAGTTCCTCTGGAGGGCCAACAACAGGGCAGAGAGGCTAAGGCCTTCAAAGGAACATCAGAAGAGCCCTGCTGGATCAGACCAGAGGTCCATCCAGTCCAGCATCCTGTCTCACACAGTGGCCAGCCAGTTCCTCTGGAGGGCCAACAACAGGGCAGAGAGGCCGAGGCCTTCATTAGAACATCAGAAGAGCCCTGCTGGATCAGACCAGAGGTCCATCCAGTCCAGCCTCCTGTCTCACATAGTGGCCAACCAGTTCCTCTGGATGGCCAACAATGGGGCATAGAGTCTGAGGCCTTCCCCTGATGTTGCCTCTTGGCTTAGTGCCTCTGAATTTGGAGGTTCTCCTCATTCACCAAGGCTGGTAGCCACTGATAGACTTACAAGCTGTTTATTCCTTCCTTTCCAGTTATTAGTCCGCAAAAATGTGGTTTTGCACTGATTTATGTGTCTCATCCCACCTTGATGGCTCCAATCTGAATCTAAAATACAGCCTAACCCTATGATAATTCCAGAAGAGTAGCCACATTCAGTGAGTTCAGCGGCTCAGAGGTTAAGATGTTGAGCTGCAGACTGGAAGATCTGTACCTCAGCAGTTCGAGACCCGAGTGCTGCATGACGGAGTGAGCTCCCGTCCTTGGTCGCAGCTCCTGCCAACCTAGCAACTGAAAAGCAAGAAATTGCAAGTAGATAAATAGGTGCCACTGCGGTGGGAAGGTAACAGTGTTCCGTGCACCTCGTCATCTATTCATACTGGCGGCATGACCACGGAAAAAGTCTTTGGACAGCGCTGGCTCTTCGCCTTGGAAATGGAGATGAGCACTGCCTCCTAGAATCAGATTCGACTGGCTTTCGAGGAAGGGGAACCTTAGATCAAATCAAACCTGAACTCTCCCTAAAAGCTAAAATGACCAAATTGGGGCTATTGTGCTTTGGTCACATTATGAGAAGACAAGAGTCACTGGAAAGGACAACCATGCTAAGAAAAGTTGAAGGCAGCAGGAAAAGAGGGAGAGCCAGCATGAGGTTGGGTCGAAGTGGCTTGCTGGCGCATAACACACACAGACACACAAACACACACATAGAGCCGCATTAGTCCGCGTTAGCTAAAAGGAAACAGGTGTCCAGAGGTACTTTCAAAGCGAACAGAATTTATTCCAGCGTAAGCTTTTGTGAGTCAGATGCATAACGTGTACATCCACCAGGCAGACAAAGGGAGCTCCGACTCGCAAAAGCTTATGCCGGAATAAATTTGGTTCCCTGCTTAAGATGCCGCTGGGCTCCCTGGTTTATTCCTACAAAGCTCACGTCTGCTGAGTCAGTTGATCGCTCAGTTTAGCTCAGGATCCGTCTATTTTGGCTGGCCTCGGCTGTTATGAGGCCAGGGACGGGGAATGGTGTTACCCCACACGTCCGCTAACAGAGATCCTTCATTTTGAAATCCATGCCAGGGGTGGAACACGGCACCTTCTGGTTGCCACACCTCAAAAAAGATATGATAGCATTGAAAAAAGTGCAGAAAAGGGCAACCAGAATGACAAAAGGATTGGAACACTTTCGCTAGGAAGAAAGGTTGAAGCACTTGGGGCTCTTGTTTATAAGATTATGCATGGGATAGAGCAGGTAGAGAAAGAAGTACTTTTCTCCCTTTCTCACAAGACAAGAACTAGTGGGACTCCATGAAATTGCTGAGCAGTCGGGTTAGAACCGATAAAAGGAAGTCCTTCTTCACCCAAAGAGTGATTAACAGGTGGAATTCACTGCCACAGGAGGTGGTGGTGGCTACAAGCATGGACGGCTTCAAGAGGGAGTTAGATAAACATGGAGCAGAGGTCCATCAGTGGCTAATAGCCACAAGGTGTAGATAGGAACTTTCAGTCTGGGGCAAGTGATGCTCTGTATTCTCGGTGCTTTGGGGGGGGGGCAACAGTGGAAGGGCTTCTAGTGTCCTGGCCCCACTGCTGGACCTCCTGAGGGCACCTGGTGTTTTTGGCCACTGTGTGGCACTGAGTGGATGAGCCACTGGTCTGATCCAGCATTGGCTTCTCTTATGTTCTGCATGCCATACAGGGGCTGTGCCCTCCCCCCCATGTTCATAGGCTAAGCTTATGGGAATGTGGCTTTCAGTGTGGTTGAAGAATTTTGCGTCTGCTGTGCTCCTCCTCACTGGACCCTCATTTTATTTACTTCATTTATACCCCACTTATCTCCCCACTGGGAACCGAAAGCGATTCACATCATTCTCCTCTCCTCCATTTTATCCTCACAGCAACCTTGCGAGGTAGGTTAGGCTGAGAGAGTTTTCGGCCCAAGGTCACCCAACGATCTTTCACGGCAGAGCAGGGATTTGAACACAGGTTTCCCAGATCGTAGCCTGAACACTGCGTACACTTTCCAAACTGGGGCGGGCTAGCAACCTTCAGGAAGTCACGTTCGTGTCGCCTCTTCCACTGAAGCGCCGAAGAATTCGTGAGGTCTATTTACGGTGTCGTCCCCGATGTCCTCCAGACAGAAGGACCCCAATGGTTCTGGGTGGTGCTTCTTGCTTTATCTCGTCGTCTGGTGGTTTTACGATACGACCCGGGTAATAGAGATGGAATGTTCGTTTGCTAATTTCCTGCTGTTCTCTCATCCCTCCCCCTTTTTTGTTCTTCAGAAATGTCCTTCAAAGACCTGCGCAAAACACCAAGGGAGCTGTAATGTCTGAAACTGTGTGGCGGGGCTGCTCTCTGAAGGTACCTTTAAAAAAAGTTAACTTCCCCCTTATGTCTGTGTGCGGCTCACCCAGTGTCTGTTCGCCTTTGGGTGGAAGTGGGTGGGGTGCAAAGGATTTCTTCCAATTTGTACTCTTTTTTTAAAGCAAAGAGGTGGGGACAGTGTTTGCATAATGGGCGAGGACTGCATTTTAGTTTTCCCTAGAAATGTTGGATTCTAAAATAGAGCTGCTCTTGTATTCGTTTCGGGCCTGCCTGTAAGCTTTCGAACCCCCCCTGGGCCAATAATTCCCAAGCTGAGCTCTGGGGAAACAGGCATCTGCTGTGAGTGAACCATTTGGTGGTGTGATACATGGAATACGTTTAATGAAATGAAGCCTTCTGTGGACTCAAGGCAGGCATCCACTCCCTGCTGTACCTCTGTATGAGTTACTACACCAGACTTGCCATTTCCCCATTTGCTGGAGGGGGGGGGGGATAACGTTCCCACATCTCTGGTGCATGGGGTGCGATAGGATTATTCAGGTGCTCCCGATGCTAAGAGGCAGCAGAAGCTGTCCATAAGAACAAAAGAGAAGCCAGTGTTGGATCAGGCCAGTGGCCCATCCAATCCAACACTCTGAGTCACACAGTGGCCAAAAACACCAGGTGTCCTCAGGAGGTCCAGCAGTGGGGCCAGGACACTAGAAGCCCTCCCACTGTTGCCCCCCCCCCCCCCCAGGCACCAAGAATACAGAGCATCCCTTGCCCCAGACTGAGAGTTCCTATCTATACCTTGTGGCTAATAGCCACTGATGGACCTCTGTTCCAGATGTTTATCCAGTTCCCTCTTGAAGCTGTCCATGCTTGTAACTGCCACCACCTCCTGTGGCAGTGAATTCCACGTGTGAATCACTCTTTGGGTGAAGAAGGACTTCCTTTTATCTGTTCTAACTCGACTGCTCAGCAATTTCATGGAGTGTCCACTTTCAGAGGAGGTTGTCGGTTGTGTCTCTGTGTGAGTTGCCACTCTGGGCTTCTTTCCTTTGTGTCTGTCCACTTTCAATTCGGGGGTGGGGGGTGGGATCTTGTGCTGGCAGATGTGTGCTCATCTTGTCCATGCTGATCTTATTAGTCAGACTTTGGAAGAATAAAGGTATGAACTAATCTGAGAGAGGCAGTCTCTCATAGGTTTGCGAGGAGCAAAAGGGAGGGTGTTCAGGCCCCCCAGACCAGAATGGCCATATAAGAATGTAGCAAGAAGGGCTGGGTGGGGGTGGGAGAGCGTTGTGCTTTTGGGAAATCTGGATAGTAGTAGAAGAAGAAGAGACTGGATACCTTGTCGTTCGCTTGGAGTCTCAGAGCAGCTTACAGTCTCCTTTCCCTCCCCCTCCCCACAACAGACACCCTGTGAGGTAGGTGGGGCTGAGAGCTCTTTCGAAGACTGCTGTTGAGAGAACAGCTCTGAGAGAACTTGTGACTGACCCAAGGACACCCAGCTGGCTGTATGTGGAGGAGCGGGGAATCCAACCCGGTTGTCCCAGATCAGAGTCTGTGCTCCTAGCCACTACACCAAACTGGCTTTCAGAGGAGTTGCAGCTGCTACTGAAACAACGTCATTTCAATCTGTTCAGCCAATCAGATCTCCAGTGGCCTATCAAAAGCCCACGAGAACAGCTCTGAGAGAACTTGTGACTGACCCAAGGTCACACCAGCAGCTGCATGTGGAGGAGTGGGGAATCAAACCCGGTTCTCTCAGATTAGAGTCCACGCTCTTAACCACTACACCAAACTGGCTCTCGAACATCTGGAGCAGGGGTCCATCAGTGGCTCTTAGCCACAAGGTAAAAATGGAACGCTCTGTCTGGTGCAGTGATGCTCTGTATCCTTGGTGCTTGGGGAGCCACAGCAGGAGGGCTTCTGGAGTTCTGGCCCTGCTGGTGGACCTCCTGAGGGCACCTGGGTTTTGGCTACTGTGTGACACAGACTGTTGGACTGGATGGGCCACTGGCCTGATCCAACATGGGCTTCCCTTATGTTCTTATGTCTGGGGCAATGATTCTCTGTATTCTTGGTGCTTGGGGGGGGGTCAACAGTGTGTGTGGGGGCTTCTGGAGTTCTGGCCCCACTGGTGGACTGCCTGATGGCACCTGGGTGTTGGCCACTGTGTGACACAGAGGGTTGGACTGGACGGGCCACTGGCCTGACCCAGCAGGGCTTTTCTTATGTTCTTATATAAAGGCAGCTTTATAAGCTTACAAAATAAGGTGGCAGATATAGAATCATGGAGTAGAAAGGGACCTCCAGGGTCATCTAGCGCAACCCCAGCATCAGTATGGCCCTGACCTGGATGTCCCAGATCGGCCCAATCTCAGAAGCTAAGCAAGGTCTTGGACGGGAGACCACCAAGGAAGTCCAGGGTTGCTATGCAGAGGTCGGCAGTGAGCAAACCACCCCTGAGCACCTGTTGCCTTGAAATCCCTACGGGGTCGCCATAAGCTGGCTGCCGATTGACGGCTCTTTCCACCACCTGCCCTGCCCTGGATGGCTCAGGCTGCCCTGTTCTTGTTGGATCTCGGAAGGTAAGCAGGCTTGGCCCTGGTTCCTACTTGGATGGGAGACCACCAGGGAAGTCCAGGGTTGCTGCGCAGAGGCAGGCAATGCCAAACCACCTCTGAACATCTCTTGCCTTGAAAACCCTACAGGGTCACTGCACATCAGCTGTGACTTGACAGCATGTTACGCACGCAGCGTTGATTTAATAGGAGCAGCACTATAAGAACATCAGAGAAGCCAATGTTGGATCAGGCCAGGGGCCCATCCAGTCCAACACTCTGTGTCACACAGTGGCCAGAAACACCAGGTGCGACCAGGAGGTCCACCAGTGGGGCCAGGACGCTAGAAGCCCTCCCACTGTTGCCCCCATCCCAAGCACCAAGCATACAGACCATCACTTGCCCCATAGTTCCTATCTATACCTTGTGGCTAATAGCCATTGATGGACCTCTGCTCCAGATGTTTATCCAATTCCCTCTTGAAGCCGTCCACGCTTGTAGCCACCACCACCTCCTGTGGCAGTGAATTCCACGTGTGAACCACTCTTTGGGCGCAAGGTGCCAGCAGTGGATATCTGAGCAGGGGAACCCTTCAAAATATTATAATTGTTTATAGTATTGGCGCGCTCCTGGCATGTAGCCCAAACGAAACCTTGAACTCCTTTCGCAGTCTCCTCTCCGTGGTGGGTAGATTGTCCAGTCCGGTGTTTCCGAAGCAATTTGGCCTTCCTCGGGCTTTGTTTTGAAACCGGTTATAGTGGTCCCTCGTGGACTTGAGAGGCAAATTTGAGCCGGAGCGTAGCCCGGAGCCAGACGAGTGTCAAGTTCGAGGCTACGCTTTGGGGGCTCCGATTCCTCACCAGAGTTCCATCAGCAGCCACGGAGAAGGTAATTCTCGGAGAGCAAGTGGCGAGGAAAGGGTGTCTTACGCCAGATGGCAGCCCGTCCCTTGCCTAATGCTCTGAGGTCTGGTCTGGGCGCTTCACTTGTTTCGAATCTGACCACGAGGGTTTAGCAACCTCGTAAAAACGAAAGTTGAAATCCTCGGGATGACTAATTCAGCCCTAGCCACGTTATCAGTCCCGGGGGGGGCCTCTTAGCCGCACGCTTGAGCTAGCTGCGCCGCTTCTCCTTCCAGATCCCTCCAGCCTCCTGCAAGTGCAACTGGGAGGGGGAGGCCCGGAGAAGAACTGTGTTGCCCAGGGATCCCCAACGCGGGGCCCAGGGGCGCCACGGCACCTGCCAGCCTGGTTCCCGCCAAGTGTTTTTAGAAAGCAGGTGGGGCGAGGTGGGACTTTTGCCCAGCAAGGCGTCTGATGGGTCATCGGAGATTTGATTGGCTGTGCGGGTATTTTAAGACGGCTGCTTCAGCAGAAGCCACCAGCACAGCACAAGGATCTTCACTGGGTAACCAGAAGTACACTGCGGCAGCGATTGTACGGCCGGCTCTGGCTCCCGCAGGAGCCATTTTGTCAGATACTTACACCCCCACCCCGCGCCGGAGTTTCAAAGGTGCCCGCCGGCCCCAAAAGGTTGGGGTCCCCTGGCGTAGCCTGTTCACACGGAGTCTTGTCCAGAGACGTGAACCAAACCCTTCCTTGACTGGTCATCTAACTTCAGACCAGGGTTCAAACCTGCATTTATACTTCTGCTTAGACAGGGCTAAGCCACGTGTGTGAACGTGCTCCGTGCGGGAGAGTAACCCCTCAGAGGGGGTGCTGATGGGGGGGGGGCTCACTTTTAAACGTTGGCGAACATGCTTGAGAAAGAAGAAGAGAAGAAGAAGAGAAGATTGGATTTATATCCCACCCTTCGCTCACTTGGAGTCTCAGAGTGGCTTACAAAGTCCTTTCCCTCCCCCTCCCCACAACAGACACCCTGCGAGGTAGGTGGGGCTGAGAGAGCTCTGAGACAACTGTCCTTGAGAGAACAGCTCTGACAGAACTATGGCTTGCCCAAGGTCATCCAGCAGCTGCAAGTGGAGGAGTGGGGAATCAAACCCGGTTCTCCCAGATTAGAGTCCGCACACTTAACCACTACACCAAACTGAAGAGAAGGAGCTGCTCCAAAGTTTTAAAGTTAACGTGGAACGAGCCCGTGTGCTCTTAACTGCAGCTTTGGCAATCAACCCCACGCAGCCAGTAGCCCATTCCGGTGCCGGGACCTTGCGCGATGTCTTGTTTTGTCCATATGGGATTGGCCGGCTCCTGGATTGCTTCCCATAGCGCTGGAAAGGCTGCCACGTCATATGTGTCCAGCGCACAGCCCGATGCAAGGCATTCTTGTGGGCCAAGGCTAGATTCCTGGAAAGTATTGGTCTCCTGGGGTCCTGCGGACACTGTACTCTGAGCAAATATTCGCATCTCAGATGATCTATTTGAGGGAGAGTCCAGGAGCCGCCCTGCAAACGGGAAAGCTGCGTCAGCCTTCAGAGAAGAGTGTTGGTCATGTTTTGTTTAGTTTTGTTTACTCTTGTTTGTCGTCTGCCTTTATTGGGCGCTTGGCCCATCCAGATCAGTATCGTCTACTCAGACAGGCAGCTGCTTTCGAGATTCTTAGGGAGAGATCTTTCACATCACCTATTAGGAACATACGAACATAAGAGAAGCCAATGTTGGGTCAGGCCAGTGGCCCATCTAGTCCAACACTCTGTGTCACACAGTGGCCAAAAATAACACGTGCCTTCAGGAGGTCCGGCAGTGGGGCCAGGACACTAGAAGCCCTCCCACTCTTGACCCCCCCCAGCACCAAGAATACAGAGGATCTCTTGCCCCAGACCGAGAGCTCTTATCTGTACCTTGTGGCTAATAGCCACTGATGGACCTCTGCTCCATATCTATATATCTAATTCCCAAGTGGCCCACCCCCGTGCGGATACCTAAATCCGTGCCGGGGGGGCACTTGGGGGGCAGAGGGGGGGGTTCTGCAGGTGGAGGGTGACCCCCCCGCCTGCAGAAAAATCTTAAAAGTTAAAAAAAGTTTTCGGGGGATACTTCAATTCCCCGAAAAGTTACAACCCGTTCCCTGCGCATGCAGGGGCTTACCTGAGTGGCGGCAGCAGCGGCAACCCTGCGACTTACCTGAGTGGCGGCGGCGGCGGCAACCCTGCAACTTACCTGAGTGGCGGCGGCGGCAACAAACAAGCGGCGGGGGGAGGGGGCGGGCCCGGCGAGGCCCGCCGGGACGATCGGGGGGGGGAAAGAAGGGGGCGAGCGGCGGGCCCAGCGAGGCCCGCCAGGACGATCTGGGAAGGGGGGAAAGAAGGGGGCGAGCTGCGGGCCCGGCGAGGCCCACCGGGACGATCGGGGGGGGAAGGAGGGGGCGAGCGGCGGGCCCGGCGAGGCCCGCCGGGATTCTTTGTGGGGGGAGGGAAGGGGGCAAGCTCCTTCTCTCCCCCCCCCGCGAGTATCGCGGGTCCCCAACTTGTGTTTATCTAATTCCCTCTTGAAGCCGGCTGTGCTTGTAGCCACCACCACCTCCTGTGGCAGTGAATTCCACGTGTTGATCGCTCTTTGGGTGAAGAAGGACTTCCTTTTATCTGATCCTGTTAACTGGAGATTGAACCGGGACCTTCTGCATGCCAAGCAGACGCTCTACCACTGAGCCATGGCCCCTCTACCTAGTTTCCTGTGCGGCTCTTCATTCCCGATCTCCCAGAGGTCTGTGCCGGTGCTTCTGGTTTCTCTAGGTGAGTGCGGCCTCGATGAATCTCCTGCGAAGGAGGTGCTTGAATTCCATATCCTGCACTTTGGAACAGGCTTCCCCAAAGGCATGGCTGGTTTCAGGGTGTCAGGAATGGATTCTGGGCCAGCTCGTGCAGAGCTCGAGCATTCAGCGCGTTGCCTGATCCTGCAGCAGTTTCTGCCAAGCTGGATTACGAATAGCCCCCATCATTCCCATGGCAACGGGCTGATGTCACAGCCTGAAGGACGCGGTTACAGTGCCTGGTGAAGCCAGGGGTCTCGCATCTCAGATGATGGAGCGGAAGGACTTTTCTTGGGCCCGAACTCCAGCAGTCGGAGGCGAGCTCAGCAGAAGGGCTTTCTGCGCCAAGCGGGGACACGGCTCATGATGCTCATGACGTGCAAAATATTTTGGAATCAGCTGCTTTCTGCCCAGAGCTGCTTTCTGCCCTTGCAGGGCTGACCGATCCGTCGCAGGTACCGCTCTCCAGAAGGACTTTGTTCTAGGGTAGGGCGAACCGTTCCTTGGCTAGCATTCTGCCGAGCATTCTCCCGTCAAACCTCCCAGGGTTTAATCCCACCCGAATACTCATTTGTTCTCCGAAAAGTGCTTTCTTTTTTTCTTTTCTCTCTCTTCCCCTCCCCTCCCCTTTCCCTTTTATTCTTTGAGGAACGGGAATGCTCTCCCTGCCCTCTGCGATACGGTCACATTTTCCGATATCCTATTAGCAGATTCCAAGATTGCCGAACACAGGGCTCCCCACCCATTTCGTTTGGCTGCAACCTTCTGCTCCCAGGGAAGCCGGTCCGATTGTTCAGAAATCCCTGCGCATATGTGCTTTGGCACGGCACGAAGGTACGCTGCAGATTGCTGGCTTGCAGAAGTGGCCGGGCGAGTGAAAAAGGGTGCAGCCCCTGGGCAATGTAGATAATCGTCTCCCCCTCCCCCCTTCTCTTTCCATTACAACTTCCTGCCAGCGCTTCCTTTTTTCTAGTCTCAACTTTAGCCCTCCCTGGCTGGCTTTTGCCATCATTCGGGGGGGTTGAAACCCTTGCATTCCCCCCCCCCCGCCATCTTAAGGCCGGTTCGTTATCTCCTGGGTGCGGACTCTGCGTTTCGTGCTCCTACGCCCCGGGTCAGGTCAGAGCGTTGCCGCGTTCCGCGTCTGCATGTTTGTCCGGGAGTTCGTCCCAGGAGCGTTATCGTTTCGAGAGAAGGGTGTTCTCTCAGCGAAGTTAGCAGCTTCTTTCCTTCCGGAGAAGAAGAAAATCAGACCAAACGGATGGGCAGATAAGAGCCGTGCCGGAGTTGTCAAGGTCACACCAGGGTTTCTTCGTCGGTGCCCGGGTTCAGCTCCCAGGTGGAGATTTCTTGGAATCACGACTGACCTCCAGACACCAGAGGTCAGTTCCCCTCGAGCAGGGGTCCCCAACACGATACCCGGTTGGCGCCATCGTGCCCACGGACACCTTCCCCAGTGTGCAGCAAGTGGTTTTGGAAAGTGCGTGGGGCCAGCTGGGGCCCCTGCCCAGTAGGGCTTTTGATGGGCCACTGGAGATCTGATTGGCTGAGCAGACTGAAATGACGTCGTTTCAGTAGCAGCCGCGACTCTTCCAAGAGCCAGTTCGGTGTCGTGGCTAGGAGCGCAGACTCTAATCTGGGACAGCCGGGTTTGATTTCCCGCTCCTCCACATACAGCCAGCTGGATGTCCTTGGGTCAGGCCCAAGTTCTCTCGGAGCTGTTCTCTCAAGGACAGTTGTCTCAGAGCTCTCTCAGCCCCACCTACCTCACAGGGTGTCTGTTGTGGGGAGGGGAAGGGAAAGGAGATTGTAAGCCACTCCGAGACACAGAGTGAAAGGCGGGGTATAAATCCAATCTCTTCTTCTTGCAGTGGCTGTATTCTCTCTCACCCATCTTTCCCATTGTATTTTTAAGCTACCCCTCTTCTCCCCTGCACGTGGGCTTCTGCTGTGTGGTTGGGTATGCCTCCTGCAGCAGCTGTTTTGCAGTCATCCCTGCCAACCCGTTTCAGGATTCTAAAGGTGCCTGCAGGCTCAAAAAGACTGGGGGGCCCTGCCCTAGATAAACTGGCTGCTTTGGAGGGTGGACTCTGTGGCATCATACCCTGCTGAGGTCCCTTCCTGCTAAACCGGCCGTCCCCAAGTCTCTACCCTCAAATCCTCAGCAACCTCCCAATCCGAAATTGGCAACCCTCGCCCTTGGACTGGGTGCTGCTTGGCTCCCAGAAGCCAGCTGGGTGCTCATTCGCTTGCCCGGAGTGGGTAGCAGTTCCTTCTACTTAACAGTCAGCTTGGCGACTCCACTGTCGGGGCACTGGCCATTTTGTGTGTGGCGTATGGTAACTTTGCTGCAATCGGATGTTTGGCTACGGGAATTCCAATTGTAACGTCGGTCATGGGCCTTCCATCGATGGAATCGCTTTTTAAAAAGACAATAAAGATGCAGCTAGAAACTTGGGGGGTGGGTGGGTATTTTTGCATTTGTGCGTGTGTGTGCCCATGTAGAATGTACATCTGAGCAGTGTTCCCTCTAATCTGAGTGCGTGTGACCTAGCTCACAGTTTTTTAGCCTCTGGCTCACACATTTTCGTGTCTGCTCAGGAAGGATGGCTCCAGAGCAAACTGCGCTGGAGCCAAACGGATCGCTCACAACTTTTAACGCCAGTCGCTCACAAAGTAGAATTTCTGCTCGCAGGACTCCACAGCTCAGAGGGAGCATTGCATCTGAGCCCGGTGTTGTGCCGCTTGAGCGTCTCTGCTGTCATTACAGACCACAAAAAACCAAGTTGCTAGCCCTGTCCGCTGCAAAGACGCCCTTGCGGAGTTGATGACAGTGTTTCTTGTCAACCTCAGAAGCCCGAGAGATTGCTCAGGAAGATTTGGGGCGGTTGAGAGGTGGGGTTTCACTGCCCTTCAGAGCTCCTAACCGCCTCTCGCTGCCAGCCGGCAGAATGAGAATCAATTACGTGAAATAATTTCTTTTTTAAAAATGCTGCCGATGATGCAGAATGGAGGGAGTTATACAGGTTTGCTTAATTAGCGTGCCCCGCACTGGTCTCTCAGCTGTTTCCTGAGAGGCGGTGTGATGTCGTTGTTAGTGTGTCAGGGCAGGAGCTGTGAGACCCAGATTCAAATCCCCGCTTTGCCATGGAAGCTTGCTGGGTGACCTTGGGGCCAGTGACACACTCTAAGCCTAACCCCACCTCGCAGGGTTGTTATGAAGACAAACCGGAGACAGGGAGAATGTGGTAGGCCAGTTTGGTCCCTGTCGGAGAGAAAAATGGGGTATAAGTGCAGTGAATAAGTAAACGAATACATAGTTTATAGTTCTTAGAATCACAGAGCTGGAAGGGGCCATGCAAGCCATCTGGTCCAACCCCCTGCTCAATGCGGGATCAGCCTTGAGCATCCTGACAAGGGTTTGTCCAGCCACTGCTTGAAGACCACCAGCGAGGGCGAGCTCACCACCTCCCTAGGCAGCCCATTCCACTGTGGCACAACTCTTCCTGTGATAAGCATTTCCCTGCTATCCAGCCAAAACTTTCCCACCTCTAATTTAAACCCATCCTTGCGAGTCCTCTCCTCTGCTGCCCACAGGAACAGCTCCCTGCCCTCCTCTGAGGGACAGCCCTTCAGATCCTTCAAGAGAGTCATCCTGTCCCCTCTCAGCCTCCTCTTCTCTGGACTGAACCTTCCCAAGAAGTCCCTCAGCCTTCCCTCCTCACAGGGCTTCTTGGTCTCCAGGCCCCCAATCATCCTCGTCGCTCTCCTTCGCACCCACTCCATTCTGTCCACGTCCTTGTTGAAGCGAGGCCTCCAGAACTGCACACAGTACTCCAGGTGCCGCCTGACCGATGCAGTGTACTGCGGGACTATGACGTCTTGTGATTTGGATGTTTTGCCTCTGTTGATACACCTGAAGATCGCATCGGGGGTTTTTGCCGCTGCATCACACTGGCTGCTCATATTTAACTTACGGTCCACCCGTACCCCAAGATCCTGTTCACACCCACTGCTACGCAGTAAATAAGTAAATAAATCAGCCAATGAATAAATACCCCGTACTGGTCCCTTGGATGGTTTCTGACGCGCAGAATGTCAATTTTAGCCTGGCGAACCCAGTCCGACCCCTGA
Organism: Lepidodactylus listeri; assembly: GCA_029233225.1. Taxonomy (NCBI): domain Eukaryota; kingdom Metazoa; phylum Chordata; class Lepidosauria; order Squamata; family Gekkonidae; genus Lepidodactylus; species Lepidodactylus listeri. Next base: position 95,846,358 of record JARCFY010000011.1, on the reverse strand, counting down.
CCCGGATAGCCCAGGTTAGTCAGAGCTCGGAAGGTAAGCTGGGTTGGCCCTGGTTAGTACTTGGAGGGGAGACCACCAAGGAATTCCAGGGTTGCTACGCAGAGGCAGGCAGTGGCCCACCACCTCTGTTCACCCCTTGCCTTAACAGCCCTGCAGGGTCGCCTTGAACCAGTTGCAGCAACTTGACAGCAAAACAAAGGTTGTCCTTTGTGATCCCTCAAACGGAAGATATTTTTTGCAAAATCCGAACAGTGCTAAGAACGTCGAACTCAGTGCTGAGTTATTCTTGTCAACAGAAGTTATGTAATGATGGAGGAAGAAAGGAGACCGGATTGCGCCAGAGCCTCACCTGTTAAGACTACTAAAGCTGTAAAGGTTCCTGTGTTCCCTTCTGCGTGTGCTTTTTCGCTCTGCGTTGTTAGCAGCAGCTTCCTGGTGTCCATTAACCTGACCCCTCTGGGGATTTGCTTCCTTGGATTTGAGGGCAATATGTATTCCTGTAATAATGAATCTACACCCGAGATCGGCCTAAAGAAGAACTTTTGCCATGTGCATACTTTGGGGAGAAAATTCCTCCCGTGTTTCGCACTCGCACCTTTGTTTACAGTCATCTCTTTCTTCCACCCTTTTGCAGTTTTTAGCCTCTTCTCAGTCTCACATCGCAAGCTCTTGCTTATGAGATTTCATAAAGTGTCGTTAACCCCGGTGTAATGCGCAGTTCTTCATTCCCGACACTCGCCACCTGTCTTTCTACTAAATAAATAGTGCCTAGTGGCTTACAGCAAACAAGAAATCATTCCTGAGACAACTCATAAAAAACCGGGCCGCTTAAAACGACCATCGGGTGATCTCTAAGATTAATTAAAACCGCCGCAGCTGCGAAACAATACATCTGTCAGATAGCAGCCCTGAGAGAGAGTTAATTCCACAAAAGCTCATTAGTCTCCAACTGCCTTTCGAGACAGACTCCTTAACCCAGTATCTTGCCTTGTCAACATTTTTGTGTGTTTCTGTATGCCTGGAAGTTATGGTGAGGAACAACCCCTAGTGGGGTTTGGACATTTCAGAGAAGTGGCTTGCTATTGCCTTCCTCTGCGCCCCGGCCCTGGTATTCCTTGGAGGTCGCCCTTCCCAGTACTTGCCAGGGTCGGCCCTGCTTAGCTCCTGAGATCTGACGAGATTGGGCTTGCCTGGGCTATCCAGGTCAGGGCACCTTGTCAACATTTTTAATCCATGGCGCCCAGGGGGGCGGCACACATAGTTCTTCCTCCCCCTATTTTATTCTCACAACAACCCTACGAGGTAGGTTAGGCTGAGAGTGCAGCTAGCCCAAGGCTCCCTCAGCGAACTTCACGGATGAGTGGGGATTTTAACCTGGAACTCCCTCGTTTGATACCGTCTGCTCACTCCCTCACATATGGCCAGGGGCCTACATACCTAAGGGACTGCCTTTCCCCACATGTTCCCCAGAGAGCACTACGATCGGGGTCCCAAAACTGTTTGGCCCTTCCAGGCCCCAGAGAAGCCAGGCTGGCTGCGACGAGGGCCAGGGCCTTCTCAGTGGCGGCTCTGTAGTGGTGGAATGAGCTCCTGGAAGAAATCAGGGCCCTGCAGGACCTTTTACAATTCCACAGGGCCTGCAAGACAGAGCTCTTCCACCAGGCCTTCGATTAGGGAGCTGTACCCAATAAACTGAGGACCTGGTCCCAATAGTAACATCATTATTAACAACCTGACACAGTCCAGACTATGACGTTAGCTGACTGTATGTGTTTGTGCGTGTGAATGGTCAAACTGGCCGCCTCAGGAAGGGTATTCCAGAGCTTGGGAATACAGCCCCGCATACCCACTGTGGTCGCTCCCGTTGCCATGGTGGCAGTGAAAGATGTAAGATGTGGCTTTAGGTATGTACCTGTGGTTGGAGGCAGTCCCTTGGGCGTCCTGGTTCCTTTGGGTTTTAAAGGCCGCCCCAGCACTTCTGAGTTGTTCTGGGAAACAGACGGGCAGCGTTAAGACCTTCTTTGCCCACCTACGTAACACTGGGCTGAGTCTACTAAATCCCTGAAACTGGCAGGAAACTGTACGGCTGCCATCCCTGAGGTTGCGGTCATCCACCCTCTGATAACTGGCCACCATTCCATCCATATCAATGGGCCAGAATCCTTTATGCCGTTGTTGTCCAGTCGCGCAGTCGTGTCCGACTCTTCGTGACCCCACGGACCACATCACGCCAAGCCCTCCTGTCTTCTGTCATGCTCCGGAGTTTGCTTAATTTTATGTTCGCGGCATCGCTGACACTGTCTAACCATCTCATCCCTTGCCGTCCCCTTCTTCTTTGACCTTCAGTCTTTCCCGGCATCAGGGTCTTCTCCAGGGAGTGCTCCCTTCTCATTTGGTGGCCAAAGTATTTGAGCTTCAGCTTCAGGATCTGGCCTTCCAGGGAACAGCCAGGGTGGATTTCTTTTAGGATTGACTGATTCGATCTCCTTGCAGTCCACGGGACTCTCGAGAGTCTTCTCCAGCACCATAATTTGAAAGCATCTATTCTTCGGCGCTCGGCTTTCCTTATGGTCCAACTCTTGCAGCCGTACATCACTCCTGGGAATACCATGGCTTCGACCACACGGACTTTTGTTGGCAGGGTGATGTCTCCACTTTTTATTATGCTGTCTAGGTTTGCCATCAGTTTCCTCCCAAGGAGCAGGAATCTTTTAATTAGAATCCATTAGAGCCAGCGGAATCTTTTTTTGGTTTTTAAGCTGTAACCACCCATTTTAATGTTTATATTGTGTTCAAATTTTAAATTTTTGCTGTATTTATTACAACTGATGTTACCTGCCCTGAGCCCGTTTGTGGGATGGGCGGGATATAAATACAAATAGTAAATTAATAAATAATAATAAAAAAAATTTACCAGCACCTTCCTTCAGCAGCTGAGGCCCCGTAAAGTGTGTTTATTTGAAACATCTATTAGCTCCCTTTCCACCTTATAGGAACTCAGGGTGGCTTACACTGTAAATAATAATGAAATCCATTAAAAACCATTTAAAACTGCTGGTAGGCAGAGCAACTAATCAAGTGCCACCGTGACTAGAGCCAGTTTGGTGTAGTGGTTAAGTGCATGGACTCTAATTTGGGAGAACCGAGTTTAATTCCCAACCCCTCCACTTGCAGCTGCTGGTGTGACCTTGGGTCAATCACAAGTTCTCTCAGAGCTGTTCTCTCAAGGGCAGTCCTCGAAAGAGCTCTCTCAGCCCCATCTACCTCACAGGGGGTCTGCTATGGGGAGGGGAAGGGAAAGGAGATGGTAAGCCGTTTTGAGACTCCTTTGGGTAGTAAAGGACGGGGTATAAATCCAATCTCCTCCTCCTCCTTATTCTTCTTCAGCTGTCTTCAGCTGTGTCCGGAAGACTGAAAATGAGGAGACCAAGTGTACTTCCTTGAGGAGGTTATTCCATAACCATGGGGCTGCCACCAAGACCCTCTCTTGTGTACCCACCATTCGACCTTCTTTGGTTGATGGAACAGTAAAGGGGGCTTCCGCTTGTGATCTTAGGTCCTGGGCAGGAACATATGGCAGAAGACATTCCCTCAAATACCCTGATCCCAAGCCGTGTAGGACTTTAAAGGTCAAAACCAACACCTTGAATTGGGCTCAGGAGCAGATTCAAAGCCAGTGTAATTGCTGTAATCAATGAGGTCCTGGGCTTCTGGTAACTGGCCCCGACCAGCGGTCTAGTTGCAGCATTCTGCACCAGCTGCAGCCTCTGAACACTCTCCAAGAGTAGCCCCAAGTAGAGAAGACTGCAGTAGTCCAGTCTTGATGTAACTTAAGGCACGGATCAAAGCCATTGCTGAGGTTCTGGGACTCTCTAGTTCACCACCAACGTAGGGGGTGCAAAAGAAGGGAGAGAATTTATTTCCCATCTCCATGCCACGTTTTGCTGTGCTCTGCAAAAGGGCGGTTCACGGAAGGGGAAACACTGTGAAAACTTGTTTCTGTTTGTCAGTGTCTGAGATCCAAACCAGTTTGAAGAAGTGGTTCTAACAATTTCAAAATCATTAAATGCTCCGTCCTGTCCCTCCTGCCTGGATGTCCTGGCCACGCTCACACCTCGTGAAACAGTCTGCGGTGTGGTTTTGCGCGTGTGTGTATATCATCTGTCCTTGGTTTCCTATTGAGGAATCGTTTTCCTCTGATCTCCATGACGAAAAAAAAAGAAACAAGGGATTCTATCCTTAAAAATACATATATTTAAATTGAATAATTCTTTGTAATTATTGCGAACTGCCCTGTGGGTTTGAGAACAGAGTTTTCTCACCAAACTGGGCTGGCCGATGGTCCGGCCGACATTCTTTCATCCCCACGCGGGCCTTTCCAAGTTCTGCAGGGTGGGACCGGGCTCCGGTGACTTCTCAGATTCTTGTCAGCATGAGCTCGGGAGGGCCTGTTTGTGGTAATGGTGATAAAACAAGAATAGCCCCCAGCTGGAAATTAGTCAGTGTTCTAGAATCACAGCTAGGAAACAGGGCCAGGATAATTCGGAACGGGGAGAGAGGAGTGGCTTGGCCTCTCCAAAATACCCTCGGAGGAGAAAAACTTGAAACTGTTGTCTGAATTCTCCTAGAATATGGATAGGTACACCATGCCGTAGATGGCCCAGGGTGGCCCCGTGTTCTCAGACCTTGGAAGCTAAGCAGGGTTGACCATGGATAGTACTACTGTGATTAGACTACTGTAATGGTCTCTACATGGGGCTGCCCTTGTCGCAACTCCAGAAGCTGCAGCTGGGGCAAAATGCACATCCAGCCTGTGCTAAAGGACAAAGAGAGCCAGTTCGGTGTAGTGCTTAAGTGCACAAACTCTAATCTGGGAGAACCGGGTTTGATTCCCCACTCCTCCACTTGCACCTGCTGGATGACCTTGGGCAAGCCATAGTTCTGCACCAGCTGTTCTCTCAGCTTCACCTACCTCACAGGGTGTCTGTTGTGGGGAGGGGAAGGGAGAGGTGTTTGTAAGCCGCTCTGAGACTACAAATGAAGGGCGGGGTATAAATCCAATCTCTTCTTCTTCTTCTAAAGGCATTGCACTCACTGCCAATAGCATACCGGATTCGCTTCAGGGTGCTGGTTTTGACCTTTAAAGCCCTATATAGGCTGAGGCCTCCCTAACTGAGGGACCGCCTTTCCCCATGTGTTCCTCAGAGCGCACTGAGGTCAGGGTCACAACATCGTCTGGCCCTCCCTGGACTGAAAGACGCCGGACTGGCCTCTACCAGGCCAGGGCCTTTTCAGTAGCGGCTCCACACTGGTGGAATGAGCTCCCGGAAGAGATCAGGGCTCTGTGGGACTTTTTACAGTTCCACAGGGCCTGCAAGATGGAGCTCTTCCACCAGGCCTTCAATTAGGAGCCGCTACCAGTAACAACCAAGGCTCGTTATACCCAGCACTTTACACTGTCTGCACTTTATTTGTACTGTGTTTGTTACATTGGAATTTTGTGATGTGTACTGTGTTACCTTCTCTAATGGCCACCCCTGCCCCTTTCTGTTGCTCTCGCCTGTGCTTTGGAAACCAAAATCTGACCCTCGAAACAGTATCTTCCATATCACATGTTAGTGGGCATTTTTTTCTTCACTGCATATACGTGTTGATCGAGTCCAACGTGTCCTGATGGTTACTAGACTGAACTTCTTAGAAAGGGGAGGAATTAGAGCAGGTAATAAGGAGAGGGTGGTCAGAGGCCAGAAAGTAACTTCCAGTCTGGTGTAGCAGTTAGGAGTGCGGACTCTAATCTGGGAGAACCGGATTTGATTCCCCACTCCTCCACATGCAGCTGCTGGGGTGACCTTGGGTCAGTCACAAGTTCTCTCAGAGCTGTTCTCTCAAGGCCAGTTCTTGAAAGAGCTCTCTCAGCCCCACCTACCTCGCAGGGTGTCTGTTGTGGGGAGGAGAAGGGAAGGAGATTGTAAGCCGCTCTGAGACTCCTTTGAGTAATGAAGGGCAGGGTATAAATCCAATCTCCTCCTCCTCCTCCTCCTCCTCTTCCATATGTAAAGGCTGCCTACGTTGTAATGCCACTTGCTTGGGGTTCATCCTCACTAATTGTTCTGGGGATAAAACGGAGGAAAGAGTCCATCTAGTCCAGAATCCGCTCTCACACAGTGGCCAACCAGTTCCTCTAGAGGGCCAACAACAGGAATAGAGGGCAAGGCCTTCATTTAGAACATCAGAAGGGTCCTGACATATCAGACCAATAGTCCCATCTAGTCCAGCATCCGGTCTCACATAGCGGCCTGCCAGTTCTTCTGGAAGGCCAGCAACAGATCTCAAAGGCCGAGGCCTTCCTCTGAATTTGCCTCCTGGCTCTGGGATTCGGAGGCTTGCTGCCTCTGGGTGTGGAGGTTCCCCTCAGTCACCCGGGCTAGTAGCCATTGACAGACTTCTCCTCCAGTTACCCACCCACTTTCTAAAAACACATGGCGGGCGTCAGGAAAGATATCGGCGGGCACCATGGTGCCCACAGGCTGCCCTCGGTCATTCTTGTTCCTTTCTCCTTTCTTGGGGGGGGGGGGGGGGGAAGCCTAACCAGCTGTTGTGAGGGGAATGAGTCTGGAGGGCATCTTCCCGAATACAGGCTGCGCGGCAGACATGTCTCCCTGGTTAGACCTACCTAACAGTGTCTCTGATTCCCCCCCCCCCCCCCAGCGTTTTTTAGGTGCCAAAGACACAGTCGGACGCCGTGTGGGGCGAGACGAGCTGAGGGAGGATTTGGGTCTGCCTGGGGAGATGGACTGGCTGTGACGGGGCCCGCCTGCCGCGCCTGGAGGGGGAAGGGGGGGCCGCCGACGATGAAGAGCTCCTGCAGAGCCGGCCTCCACAGGGAACTGCTGAACTCCACGTCCTCCGCCTTCCTGCAGGTCAAACGGTACGCGAGACTCACAGAGCGCGCCCAGGGGAGTGGGGGGGTCGCTGCAGCTCAGCGTCCAGACGGCTGCTGCTGCTCCTGTGCACGCCGAACATCTCCGGTGCCCCCAGTTAAAGGGTCTGGGCGGGGGTCTCCAACGCGGAGTCTGCAGGTGCTGCAGCACCCGCCAACACTTCTTCTGGCGCCCAGCAAGTGTTTTTAGAAAGTGGGCAGGGCCCGGTGAGGCTTTCCCCAGCAAGGCTTCTGATTGGCTGTGCAGGTATTTTTTAAAAATGTTGCTTTGGTAGCAGCTGCCAGCAAAAGGACCGGGATCTACCCTGTGTGAGTGAAGGAAAGCTGTGGCAGCCGTTTTGTGGCTTGCCCCGCCTCCTGAGAGAGCCAGTCTGGTGTAGTGGTTAAGTGCGCGGACTCTAATCTGGGAGAGCCGGGTTTGATTCCCCACTCCTCCACTTGCAGCTGCCGGATGACCTTGGGCAAGCCATAGCTCTGTACCAGTTGTTCTCTCAAGGACAGCTGTCTCAGAGCTCTCTCAGCCCCGCCAACCTCTCAGGGTGTCTGTTGTGGGGAGGGGGAGGGAAAAGGAGTTCGTAAGCCGCTCTGAGACTCCAAGTGAGTGAAGGGTGGGGTATAAATCCAATCTGTTCTTCTTCTCCTCTTCAAACTGATTCCAGTCTGAGTAGACCAGAGCTAGGCAGACGGATGGTCAGATCCAGTGGGGAAACCCTACCTTTCCATCTAGACAGTTTGCTCATTTAATTTAATGTTTATTTAAAACACTTTTAGGCTGCCTTTCCACCTAATCAGGGTCCTCGAAGCAGCAAACGTAAAGCACATCAATACTTTCAAACCAAAAATACATTAGAAAGGGTAAAAAAATTCAGTAAAAACACGGCGGTCATAACCCACCTTTTCCCTTCGGCTCCTGTTGAAAGCTTTCCTGTAGCCCAGGGGAGCCTTCCTCCAAATTCAGCGGTTCTTCCAGCGGGGGAGCAGCAGGCTGAGCGGAGGAAGTGTTGCTGGAGGACGGCTGGATCCTTCCCATTTCAAGGGCAGCTTTGTCAGTGATGCAGGGGCCGTGGCTCAGTGGTAGAGCCCCAGCTTGGCATGCAGAAGGTCCCAGGTTCAATCCCCGGCATCTCCAGTTTGAAAAAAGACTGGGCAGCAGATAATGGGGAAGATCTCTGCCAGAGAGCTACTGCCGATCTGAGCAGATAATGCTTTGATGGACGGAGGCAGCTTCTGGTGTTCAACTGGCAATTACCATTTTTGCCTTGCCCTGGCAGTCTCTGGCAAAGGCTTGCATCGAGAATTCTATGCACAGTCACCATAGAATCATAGAGTTGGAAGGGACCTCCAGGGTCATCTAGTCCAACCCCCTGCCTAGTGCAGGAAATTCACCAATACCTCCCCCTCCACACCCCCAGTGACCACTGTTCCACACTCAAATGACAATAAAAAACCCTCCAGGATCCCCAGCCAAACCGGCTTGGAGAAAAATGGCTTCCTGACCCCCAACATGGCAATCAGCATTTCCCTGGACGTGTAAGAAAGGGGCCACGAGATCTAAGCACTGAGGCAACCCTTCCTGCCCTCCCTTGTCGTGATCTCGAGAATCACGGCTGCCAGGTGGCCATCGAGCCTCTGCTTGGAAACCTCCAAAGAAGGAGAGCCCACCGCCTCCCGAGGAAGGATCCTGCTTACAATAAGCTGAACACAGCAGGTAGCCTCTCCAGGAGGACACCTGGAGGGCCTTCTCGAGGACAAGGGCCTTCTCAGTAGTGGCCCCCGTCCCATAAAACCAGCTGCCTGAGGAGGTGTGTGCCTTGCGGGACCTCTCTAGGTTCCGCAGGGCATGCAAAACTCTCTTTTTTCGGACAGCCTTTGAGTGATGGTGATCCACCAGGCGGCTGGTATGTTCCAGCAGTGTCTTCACCATCCACACATCCTACTCTGCTTGACAGAAGGAGAAGAGATTAGATTCATACCCCGCCCTTCACTACCCGAAGGAGTCTCAGAGTGGCTTACAAACTCCTTTCCCTTCCCCTCCCCACAACAGACACCCTGTGAGGTAGATGGGGCTGAGAGAGCTCTCTCGAGGACTGCCCTTGAGAGAACAGCTCTGACAGAACTATGGCTTGACCAAGGTGGATAGCGGATAGATTTTAACGGGTATAGATTTTTAACCGTTTCATATGTTTAAAGTTTATTTTATCTCTTGTGTTGTTTTTATTGGGTGTATTTTATGAGCCACCCCGAATCCCGTTCGGGGGAGACGGAGAAGTGTATAATTCTGATCAATAAAAATATATAAATAGGATTCCATGTTGACAAATGTCCTTGCGGAAAATAAGGAAGGAAGGCGGCGTTGTTTTCCTGCCTCTCGCCCAGCAAACAGCGGCACGGTCCTCCGGCGCAAGGAGTTTTCCTCTGATTCAGCGTTTGTACCAAAGGAGGTCTCCTTGCAGTGGACAAGTGTGTGTGTGTGTGTGTGTATTATGTGAGTTAAAGTATCTCCCTCTCTTGTTTTCTTTTTTAGAATATCTGGCATGCACTTAAAGCCATATCTCAAGCTTCAGAAGAAAGAGCGGCCTCTCGAAATCAGCCCAGACCCCTCGCGAAGCCCCCCCATGAGCCAGCAGCAGCTGTTGAACGAGGAAAAGCACAGCAGCCCCCAGGCTGGCCTCGTCGCCAGTCCCCCCCTCCGCAAGCCCCTGGGGAACCTCCCCGCCAACTCCCTCTGCGGCAGGAACGGCGGCCAAGTCCACCCCGAAGGGCGGGGTGGGAAGGAGAAGCGGAACGCCCTGCCCGCCACCATCCACCAGGGGGAGGATGGAGAGCTGCTGCTGGACATCTGGGCCGTCGTGAAGCCGGGGAACACCAAGGAGAAGATCGCCTTCTTCGCGGCCCAGCAGTGCGGCGACCACCGGCTGTCCTCCATGAAGAACAAAAGCACTTGGGACATCGACGGGAGGGCGACCAAGCGGAGGAAAAAATCGCTGGACCTCCGGAAGGCCAAGACCCACCTGGACAAGCCACGGGAGACCAGCGGGAGGTGCCACCAGCCCGAGCCGTTCGCCTGCGGCATCGAGCACTGCTCCGTCCATAATGTGAACGACGGCGGGGAGGGGGGTTTCCTGGGGAGGCCACTCTCCGTGATCGAGATGGTCGCGTTCCTGGAACAACGAGCGAGCGTTCTGCTCACCGACTGCACCAAGAACTGCCCCGGCGCCCCGACCGTGACCAGGTGTCCCGGGCAGGCCAAAGTCACGCTCCCTGCGTCCGGCCCCTTTCCCAACTTAGGGGGCTACGAGGCCCCATCCGAAAAAGCAACCTGCGGGGCCGGCGGCGACGGGGAGCAGCCAGCCGAGCCCGTGCGCGTGCTGGACATGGTGGCGAAGCTCGAATCGGAGTGCCTGAGGCGGCAAAGCGAACGGGAGGCAGGAAGCCTCTCGAGAAACAACAGCTTCCGGCGGAACGTCGGGCGGGTGCTCCTGGCAAGTGGGACGCCAGGCGAGAGCGAAGTCGGCAAGGAGCCTTCCAGGGTTCTTAATCAGGAGGAACGGGGCAGGGATGACGACGGGTGGAGATCGAAGCACGGCTCTACGGAGGAAGAGAATTTCTGGGAAGTTCTGCCAGCTGGCCAGTCACCGCCGTTCGTGGAGAATTCCCCTCCTAAGCCTGACCCCGGAGCTGCGTCACCGGCTAATGTCATGCCACCACTCCCTTCGACATATCCAGAAGCTGCTCGAACATGCCCACGTTCCTTACGTGGGGGAAATGCAGCCATTAATTCTCCACCAAAAGAACCAGGAGATGTCCCCAATCCGCATTCAAACTTAAGGACAAAAGAGTCCTTAACTATTAGCATCTCTGTCATAAAGACAGAGAAATTGTGTAGAAAAGCGCGCCCTTCGGACTCGAGCTTTGGGGAGGATTCTCTTCCGGGGAGGTTGTTCCTACTGTTGTCCGAGCGTGAAACTTGCCACAAGCATCTCCGTTCAGGGGACACCACCGCAGAAGAGCACCGAGCAGACGTCCGCGGGAAGGAAGATCCTCCTGCCGACACACCTTGTGGGATCAGCAGCGTCTCCAGGGAGCCCGCGGAGTCACCCGTGGAAGACATCCCGCAGGGCCCCGACTCTTGCCATCTAAAGAGGCAGAGGTCTCACGACTTCCTGGAGACCCGCTTCAAGATCCAGCAGCTGCTGGAGCCCCAGCAGTACCTGATCTTCCTGCCCCACCACATCCTCGTGAAGATCTTCGGCCTGCTGCCCACCAGGAGCCTGGTGGCCCTCAAGTGCACCTGCGGGTACTTCAAGTTCATCATCGAGTACTACAACATCCGGCCGGCGGATTCCCGCTGGGTGCGCGACCCCCGCTACCGGGAGGACCCTTGCAAGCAGTGCAAGAAGAAGTACGCCAAGGGGGACGTCTCGCTCTGCCGCTGGCACCCCAAGCCCTATTGCCAAGCTCTGCCCTACGGACCCGGCTACTGGATGTGCTGCCACCGGGCCCAGAAGAACGTCCCCGGGTGCAGACTCGGCCTCCACGACAATCACTGGGTCCCCGCCTGCCACAGCTTTAACCGTGCGATTCACAAGAAGCCCCGGGAGGCGGAAGAGGAGTCTTAGCCCCCAACCCGGCGGCTACTTTGGGAGGCCTCCGCTCCCCTCCGGGAGGCGGAGTTCACGCCTTGTGCTGTTTACACTGTACATAGTTTGTGGGTGGGTTCTTCCCCCCCCCCCCTTCCGTCTCCGTGGGGGGGCTTTGAAACTGCACAGACTTCAAATCACAAGAGCCTTTTAGAGGAAAGAGAGCACGCCCCGGCCCACCTGTGTAAATAACGTCCCAGAAACCCCCCTTTCTGTCTGTGAGAGCTGTCTTCCCCAGCAGCTGGCAAACTGGCCCCTCCCAAACCGCAGCGACCCAGAGTGTTGCGGCTACTCAGTCCCTGTGGGTTTGTTGTTTTTTTTTTAAAGTGGTCTCGTCTTTGGAAATCTGTATATCCTGTATAATATATACATATTATATATAAAAATATATATATTAAAAAAAATGTTTCTGGAAGAAGAAACTCTAAATAGGTAAAGGTGAATCTGCAAAGAGATGGTTTAAACTGGACAACCTTTAAAAAAAACTAGCCTAGAACGAATATTTGTTATATCTTGGAAGGGGGGGGGGGGTCTCAGAGGAAAAGCGGAATGTTACCGTTTAGGAAAGATGTCTAGTTGACCGCCCACCTTCTCTGGTTTTCCTTCCTTCCTTCCTTTTTTTTTTTTACTTAAATAAAATGTGCATTCTAAATTGACCTTTACTCTTTGTGTCGTCTCTGCCTTCCCCGCCCCCCCCCCCCCCCCCCCCCCGCAGTACTGTAAAATTTCAGGCTCTGCAAAAGTGTAGTTAGACGAAGTAGAAGAGATAGGATTTATCCCCCGCCCTTCACTACCCAAAGGAGTCTCAGAGCGGCTTACAAACTCCTCTCCCCTCCCCTCCCCACAAGAGACACCCTGAGCCAGTTTGGTGTCGTAGTTAAGAGCACAGACTCTAATCTGGGAGAACCGGGTTTGATTCCCCCACTCCTCTACATGCAGCTGCTGGTGTGACCTTGGGTCAGTCACAAGTTCTCTCAGAGCCGTTCTCGAAGGAGCAGTCCTCGAAGGAGCTCTCTCAGCCCCACCTACCTCATGGGCAATGCTCCCTCTAAGCTGGGGAGTCTTGTGAGCAAAAATCCTTCTTTGTGAGCTACTGGAATTAAAGTTGTGCCGTGAGCGTTTTGGCTGCTGCGTACATTAGTTTGCTCTGGAGCCATCCTTCCTGAGCTGAGACCAAAACGTGTGAGCTGGAGGCTAAAAAACTGTGAGCTAGCTCACACTCACTCAGCTTAGAGGGGGCACCGCTCACAGGGTGGGGAGGGGAAGAGGAAGGAGATGGTAAGCCGCTCTGAGACTCCCGAGTGAAGGGTGGGGTATAAATCCAATCTCTTCTCTTCTTCTAACCCTCTTTTAAAGCTGTCAATTCCTGTGGCCATCACGACATCGTCTGGCAGCGAATTCCACCTTGGAATCACTCTGTGTAAAGTAGTATTTCCTGAACCTACTGCCCATCAGCTTCATTGGACGCCCTTGAGTTCTAGTATTTTGGGAGAGGGAGAAAAAGTTCCATGAAGAATTTCATAAACCTCTATCATGTCCTCCCTTAGTAGTCTCTTTTCTAAATGGGGAAGTCCCAGACTCTTCAGCCTTTCCTCGTAGGGAAGGCGCTCCAGCCCGCAAATCATCTCACTTGGCCTCCTCTGTTGCACTGGGTTTTCCGGGTACCCCAAAATTCCTTGTGGTTCGAACTGCGGCCCAAAATGCCTCGCTTCCCTCTAGTAGGAACAGCGTCCTGGTATTGAGGCGCTTTCACCCACATGTTATAGTTTGACCCCCACTCCTTGTCTAGACTTCATGCATTATGAAGTCACCGTTCGCAGCCTTAAAAATGTCACCCTTCCCGTGCCTTTCACAGAATCACAAGAGTCGGAAGGGACCTCCAGGGTCATCTAACCTAACCCCCCCCCCCCCCGCACAAGGCAGGAAAATTCATATTGGACACCACAGTTCACTGTCATTACGAAGTGTGTGACTGACCAGTCCCCGTCCCCCCCCCGGCTTCCGATTGCAAACGAAATATTGGTCAGATACAAAAGCCAGCATCTGAAAGAATCCCCCCAGTAACCGATCTTCACAATACACCTCGGGGGGCAGCTCAACAGAAAAGAGGCACAAGGGAAGAGGAATCCAGAGAGCTCACGCAGTGATTTCCCCGACGCATGAACCTCACTGTGTGTAAAGTCACCGCTGACTTGCGGCCACCCTGTAAGGTTTTCAAAGGAGGAGACGTTCAGCGGTGGTTTGCCGTTGCCTGCCTCTGCATAGCAACCCTGGCACAGCAATCCTTGGCTGATCCTGCTTAGCTTCCAAGATCAGAAAGGCCCGGCCATTCAGGCTGAGGCATAACAACTGCATACCTCCAGTCACAGCTAAGCCCATCCCTACAGTGGGGCTACTGGCTCCGCCCCCTTCTTTAAAGGACCAGCCCCCTTAAAGGCCCCTCGCTTCCTCCCAAAAGCATTTAAAGGGATGCTTTTGAATAGAAGCTGGGGGTGGCTTGCACCCCTCTCCCTCTTCTCTTGCGAGATTTAAAGGGCCCTTCAGCTGATCAGGGGGGAGCAGTCACCCACCAATCAGCTGGAGGGCCCTTTAAGTCTTGCAGGAGGGGAGGGAGAGGGGGGGGTGCCATGCCCCTTCATTATGGCAAATAATGGCACCCCCACCAGAAAAAAAAACTGCCCCACACACCACAAAATCCTGGTCGTGGCTGACTTGTGGCAGCCCCTCATGAGATGAGACGTTCAGAGCTGGTTTGCCATCGCCTGCCTCTGTGTAGCAACCCTGGACTTCCCTGGTGGTCTCCCACCCAAGTATCAACCAGGGTCGACCCTGCTTAGCTTCCAGGATCTGACAAGATTGGGCCATCCCGGTGAGGCCAGAGACAGACAAAGATAGTTGGTCACTGGCTGCCTCTGCGTACCAACCCTGGACTTCCTTGGTGGTCTTCCATAAAAGCATCAACCGGGGCTTAGCTTCTATCTGACAAGATTGGGTTCGTCTGGGCCGTCCAGGTTACGAGCCCCACAAGACGTCGCCAAACAACGCAAGATCCCCGCATGTCAGTGAAAGTTAGAATATAACCAAAAAGCACTGTACAAACACACAGAAAACCATCCATACTAAGTGTTGACAATTATTGCTAAGAAATGAAGCGCACAACTTTCAGTGCGCTGTTGTTAATACAGTTTAAATTCAACCATAGAAAAATTGCCAGATAGACAATATAATGGCATATCAAGGTCCAAAGACCTAATTATAGAACAATTGGTAACAAAGCAAGAAGTCGCAAGAATAATTAAGAAACAAGTCCCAAAAAGAAATAGTTAATACAAAAATTTCAAAAGTGGTCAAAAGACCTAAGCTGAGTGGAAATGTCAAAGCAGTGAAACTGAAGACAAAGCTGCCGGCTGGAGTCCTTCGTTTTGCTGAAACTTCCTCAATGAACTGAATATAGTTCTCATAAAACGAAAACTGCAGAAGATGGGAACATCCTAATATCTATCATTACAGAGAGGGCTACCGACCGATCAGTGGAGACAAAGTCTCAATGCGTAACAGAACATTGAAAATTGTGCACTTTTATTTCTTAGCAAGAATTGTATTGATGATTTTCTGTGTGTTTGTACAGTGCTTTTTGGTTATACTGCTTTGAATACAGTGAAAGTTAGAAACCATCTAGACTGAAGTGTAGGTTTCTATACCCCACTTGCCTCTGCCTTAAGGAGTCTCAAAGCAGCTCACCCATTGCGTTTCCCTTCCTCTCCCCACAACAGGCACAGTTAGGCTGTGACTCAGTGGTAGGGCATTTGCTTGGCATGCAGAAGGTCCCCGGTTCAGTCCCCAGCATCTCCAGTTATAAGGGTCTGACAGATTATGGGAAAGACCTCCGCCTGAGATGCCAGAGAGACGCTGCCAGTCTGAGTAGACAATACCGGCTTTGATGGACCAAAGGTCTGATTCGGTATAAGGCAGCTTCGTGAGTTCTGAGAGAAACCGTGACTGGCCCAAGGTCACCCAGTAGGCTTCATGTGGAGGAGTGGGGAATCGGACTCGGTTCTCCCAGCTTAGAGCCCACTGCTCTTAGCTACTACACCAGGCTGGCTCTGTCAGACGATATGGAAAGACCTCCGTAAGATAAGCAGGCTTCTCCCGAGAAAGCACTTTCCTCTGGTTCAGTGCCATTTGCTTTGGAGTTTGAACACGTCTCTGCTCTCTGGCCTGGGATTTAGTATCAAGTAATTATACAGAGTTCAACTGGCCATTTCTTTAGAAGGCACAACACAAAATGAAACCTGGATGAAAGTGGATGGAAATGTCAGCCACAGGTTAAAAACATTCGTAGTTTATTAAAACATTCATATCCTGCCTTTACTCGGGATTCAAGGTGGTTGCAAAGTGTTTCAGCGTAGCTTTGCTCAGCGGGCTGTAGCGGGGACTAAGCACTTCATTATCCTGAGCACCAAGTAAAGAAGAAAAGATTGGGTGTATACCCCACCCTTCCCTACCCGAAAGAGTCTCAGAGCGGCTTACAATCTCCTTTCCCTTCCCCTCCCCACAACAGACAGCCTGGGAGGTGGGTGGGGCTGAGAGAGCTCTCGAGAGAACTGCCCTTGAGAGAACAGCTCTGAGAGAACTTGTGACTGCCCCAAGGTCACACCAGCAGCCACATGTGGAAGCGTGGGGAATCAAACCCGGTTCTCCCAGATTTGATTCCACGCTGCTAACCACTACACAAGACAGCCAGTGAAAGGGTTGGGTTTACAGGAACATAAGAGAAGCCAATGTTGGGTCAGGCCAGTGGCCCATCCAGTCCAACACTCTGTGTCACACAGTGGCCAAAAACACCAGGTGCCCTCAGGAGGTCCAGCAGTGGGGCCGGGACACTAGACGCCCTCCCACTGTTGCCCCCCCCCCCCCCGCAAGCACCAAGAATACAGAGCATCACTTGCCCCAGACTGAGAGTTCCTATCTATACCCTATGGCTAATAATATTATATGTTTATCTTTTAAGTCCCCCTCCCCCACTTTGCACAGCTACCTGTAGCAAAAGGAACCGGAACGCTGAGTCGGGGAGTGGGGCAGCTATGATTTCTCAGTGTGGCACAGAACAGCTATGAGAAGGATTCATTGGGCTTTGACAGGCACTGCCTCCCATCTGGGCGTGTCCCCCCAGCAGCAGCATTAGAAGTCCTGGCAGGCCACATCTGAAACCACAGCAGCAGGCAAGCGACAAGGACCGGGTATCAACGATCAAGACATCTGCAGCAGTAGAAAAGAGCCAGTGTCCAGAAGCACCTTCAAGACTTAACAAAATATGTGGCAGGGGAGCTTTTGTGAGTTACTGCTCAATTCTATGGAGATAGATCAGGACGGGTAGCCACAGCAAGAGTCCAGGAGCACCTTAAAGACTAACAAAATTCGTGGCAGGGAAGGAGCTTTCCTGAGTCACGGCTCACTTCGGCAGATCCAGCTAGAATGTAAGTCTGTCTGTCCTTCCGTCTTGGAGACTGGTGTGATTCGTCACAAGATTGAGGGATTTCCATTCTGTACAGCTAAATGTGGTGCCTTCCGTGGAGACCAGTGTTCCCTCTAAGCTGAGTTAAGCGTGAGCTAGCTCACAGTTTTTGAGCCTCCAGCTCACACATTTTCCTCTTCACTTAGGAAGGAGGGTTCCAGAGCAAACTAATTTATGCAGTGGCCAAATCACCTCTTCACAACTTTAATGCCGGTAGCTCACAAAGTAGAATTTTTGCTCTCGGGACTTCGCAGCTTAGAGGGAGCCTTGGTGGAGAGACCGACCAAGATGGGCAGCCATGTGGGTCTGTCTGTAGCAGGAGCAAAGAGCAAAAGTCCAGTAAAACCTTAAAGGCCAACGAGATTTGTGGCAGGGGAGGAGCTTTCCTGAGTCACTGCTCCCTTCTTCAGATGCAGTGACTCACGAACGCTCCTCCCCTGCCACAAATTTTGTTACTCTTTAAGGTGCTACTGGACTCTGGCTCTTTTCTACAGTTAACAAAGAGTGAATTTGGGACTTTATGCAGGGGGGGGGGAACCCACGCTTGTTCACCTTCAGGATGTTCGTGACGATGTTAAGACTTCGGTGGTGGGAAGTGCCATCAATTTGCAGCCAACTTATGGCAGCCCCTCTAGGATTTTCAAGGCCAAAGACGATCAGAGGTGGTTCTACCACGGCCTGCCTCTGTGTAGCAAACCACGGACTTCCTCAGCCATCTCCGATCTAGATACTAACCAGGACCTTGTAAGGTTGACAAGACAAGAAAAAGACACAAGTGGTTTGCCATCTCCTGCCTCTGCATAGCAACCCTGGACTTCCTCGGTGGTCTCCCATCCGAATACTAACCAGGGCCGACCTGGCTTAGTTTCCGAGATATGACGAGATTGGGCTAGCCTGGCCCATCCAGGTCAGGAGACGTTCAGAGGCGGTTTGCCATCTCCTGCCTCTGCATAGCAACCCTGGACTTCCTCGGTGGTCTCCCATCCAAATACTAACTAGGGCCGACCCCGCTTAGCTCCCGAGACGTGACAGGACTGAGCCAGCCTGGGCTATCCAGGTCAGGGATACTTGTTACTACAGGTTTGCTAACGTCTCTCATCGAATTTTAAAAACAAGAGGAGGGATCTTTGAGCACCAATCTCTACATCCTTCTTCCAGAATAAAGAAAAAGAATCAAGCCAGCCAACCTTAGAAAAACTCCTGTTAAAGATTTATTGCAGCAATACAATAATTTTTTAGAAAACACACACACACGCACGTTGGTGTTACAACCCTACTAGTTCTGACAGTGGCACACTAGTTCCGACGGTGGCACACCACAGCCAAAAAACCTTTGAAAAGGGGCTTGGGGTTAATGGAAAGAGAAATCCCTCTGTTCAGAGAGTTAAGCCCCTTTGTTTCATACACGCCGCTAGACACGTTCAAGGATCTTGGCCCTCGAGTGCACAATTCGGCCTCCGTGGCTTCACAATATGATCTTGCGAGAACATTCAACCGGAATCTCCACTAACATGAAGGGTCATCCCGCCCCCCTGCCCACGCTGAACAGATCCACTCATCTCAATTGCACTGAAGTTTTGGACACATGCTCCCAGGTTTTCCCAGATATATACACAATAAAAACCTTTTCTTAAAAAAAACAAACCAGTAAAACTATTGTTACAAAAGAAAAACAACTTGAAAGGGGGGGGGACACCCAAATTATTACAAATTCTCGGGGTGTCGACTCTCTGTAGACTTCGAACAGATTGCTACAGTATGGCAGAGGCGTCGTTTGGGAAAAAACCCCAGGAAAACCCAACAGCGACGAGGTTCGTGGCTTAGCCGAGATTTGCCTCAATGCTTCGTGGGGAATCGGAAAAGGGGTTCTTGCACGTGTGTCAGGACGGTTTTAAGAGACATAAATAAACACAGCGACAGGGGAAGACACAAAGAAGGGGAGGAAAAGGGGAAAAGAGACAAGAATATTTATAAAGGAGAGGCCCTGGGCATGTCTTCATGGGGAGCTCAAAAAGTCAGTGAGAGGGAGAACCCCCAGCAGCCGTTGAGCCTCGGGTTCAAGTCGCCCATTTCACGTGCAACTTATAAAGTGCCTTTCGCCGAAGAACCATTCCCCACGTTGTTTGGGAAGGCCGGGAGAGATTCACTGGGAAACCCCATGCTTTGGGGGGCAAGACCCCATTTCCCCCCAATCCCGGTTTCTCCCGGCCTTCTGTGAACTGGACGGGACCTCAACAGGAGCCCGCCCTGGGCCAGACGGGATCTCTCCGCCAGGGCTGCTCTGAAGGAGACTGCTAGCCGAGAGACCTCCCCTCACAGGTTTTAAATCAGAACGCGGAATGAGAAAGATCTTTGGTATAAAGCAACAGAAACGCGCAGAAGGGAACCCTGGCCCCAATTCCCATCCGAAGAAAAAAATATAGAAATTGCTCTCGCCTTCATGTAAGTGCTCCCATCCATCTACCTAGCTGGGGGAACAACAAACAAAAACGAGAAGAGAGCAATCCAGGCCTGCTGGGCTCCGAAAGAGCCAGTCCCAAATGTTTAGCGACCGCACGAGGGAACAGTCCCTCCCAGGGAAGGAGGCGCCTCTTTCTTTGCCCGCGATCCCCCAGGGCAAAAGCACTCTGCGTGTGCAACCCAGCGGGCTGTTGCATGCCCTGGTGGAACCCAGACTCTGCTCCTGCAGCAGGCAGAAAAGCATCTCGGAGCGTCCTCCGGTGTGAAGTCGTGGGCGGGGGGAGGACGGAGGGGAGAGAGAGAGAAGTGCCGGTGCTCGGCCAGCCAACTGCAGATGCACAACTAACGGTTTACGCCAACACCAAGCTCCGTCGAAGAAAAGGAAGGGCAGGCCTCGGCCACCACGACGACAGGAGGGCCCAAGTGGTCGGTCCCCTTCCTTGGACTGGAACTCATAACTTGTTGTTCCCTGGAATCCTCAGAGAGGGAGGATTCTCTGCTCGGATACAAACCAGTGGCCCACTCCAGTGCGGCTCACGCTTTGAGCAGGTGGCGACAGAGAGGGTACCTGCCTCCCCCCCCCCAAAGACCTAAGACAGGCCACGTTCCATCCATCCATGCACGCACGCCTACGTCTGAACCACGTGATCCATCCCCCTTCTCCCCGTTTGATGGGAACGCCGGGTGCCAGGCACATGGACTTCAACAGGCAGTGCCGATGCCGGACACATGGTGGAGGTGCATGGAAGTGTGTCTCCTTCGCCATCGAGGGACCAGCTCACACTTGGGGAGGGTGTGAACCAAGCCGTTTGGCTAACACACGAGCCGAAGCGTGAATCTGCTGGAGAGGAGCGGACAAAGAGGGACCCGCCGTCCGGAGGCAAAGCCAACCCCGCAACGGAACTGCACATGTGCCAGTCATTTGAAAGACAGTGGGCTGCTGAGCCCAAGAAGGGCGGTGCAGTGGGGACAGGTGCTTCGAGGGGACAGGTTTCCTCCAGATTCTGTCTGAAGGAGCAAAATGGTTCCCCCCAACTGCCACCCCGATACAGCTATCCCGCATGCAGACAAAGAACCGCCAAAGAACCGCGGCTCCTTTCCGTGCGAGATGCCACGTGGCAAGTGGCGGGACTGCTCGGGAAGGGCCGGATCCTACAACGCAGGAGAGCACGCGCAAGACGTTTGGAACTCCGAGTGGCTCAATGCAAAAGACAGTTAAACAAACCCGCTATTGAGTAACTACGGCACTCACACCCTCAAAAGATCCCAGCAGTGCCTCGTGCTCCTTTTTTTGCCTCCCAAAAGGAAAAGAGAATCTTACTGGTTTCCGAGAAACATGATCCTTTCCGGTATTAAAAATGATGGCAAATGCAGATTAGGAACCACATTAAAAACCGGCGTTTCGCACACTTCTCGCCCGCCTGCCGATGCCGTCGTAGTGCCTTTGTGCTGTAAAACTCGTGTGCATTGAAAGAGAGAGTGAGACAGACTTTAAAAACAAAGTAACCCCCCCCCCCCAAAAAAACCCAGTCAGGGACTGATCAAATGGGAGCAGGCTACAATATGCAAATGGGATTGTCCAGCCACGGTCTCTTGTGGGTCTCTCTCTGTCCTCCTGCTTCTGATGTCTGCCAGGTCACTCACACCCCCCGAGTCCGCTTCTTTCTTTAGGAAGCACAAACTAAATAATAATAACAAAAATAAAATCACAGACGGGATTCTCCTCGGCAAGACAGACGAACACCCCGAGGTGCCGAATTCTGTTTCCGGCCTCTGAAACGCACGCCGAGGGAGGCTTCCAAAACGTTTCGGGAAAACGGGAAGCATCTCTCGGGTTTATGCCATCCAACAGTCTGACCTATTTTTTGTTTTGTTTTGTTCCAGGCACTACTTAAGACTGAACAGGTCATGTTTTACTACAGTGACAGCAGGTCATGGTGGGGAATGAGCCCCCCCCCCCGGAGGTCTGACCCTTTCCTAGCGGTGTCCGGTGTACGCCTTGAACCACGAGGTCACGGAGGCCGCTGCCGAGGAGATCATGCCGCCGGCGCTGCTGCTGGCGACCGGCTGCGAGGCCTGCGTGCTCTGACTCTGGAGCATCTCCACGGGCTGGGAGGGGATGTCGCAGAAGCGCGGGCTGGGCAGGTTCTCCCAGTCCGTCCCCAGGTCCGTCTCCTCGTCGCTGACGTGCTCGTCGCCGCTCTCGTCCGTTTCGCCGGCACCGCTGGGGTCTACGAACTCCATGGAGTCCTCCAGGTCGGCGCTGATCTCGAATGGCCCGGACCTACGAGTGGAAAGACGGGATTGGATCGGACCCCTTTGTGGCCCAAACTAGCAAAAATGCGAGCCCGTCGGCGATGGGAAGGGCGTTCTAGTCACTGCTGACTTATGAGGACCCACCCATAGGGTTTTCAAGGCAAGAGATGAGCAGAGGTAGTTTTGCCATTGCCTGCCACACACGACGACTCTGGAATCCCTTGGTGGTCTCCCATCCAAGTACCAATCAGGGCTGACCCAGCTTAGCTTCGGAAACATGACAAGATCAAGCAGGGCCGGCCCGTTATTGTTAAATTTTAGACTGTCGCCTAGGCTACGGCTCAATGAGGGCGCTATTCTGGCTGGCCTCGTCCCCTCCTCACCCCGCACAGGAAGCCTCCCTTGCCGGCTTCTAGCTCCGTCCCCCGCAAGAGACTCCCCTCTTTGCAGCCCCCCAGACAGAAAGAGAAGGCGGAGGGGGGGGGCAGGTGCAGGGGACAGCCCGGGACGACGGGAAAGTGCCACTCGCCCTCTGCCGCCCCCGCGGTCTCTTTGGCGCTCCTTTTGCAGCCTGGCACGGGCTCCCTCCCCCTCCCCTCGAGCAATCCCGCCCTCTGTATGCATTTGCAGCTCGCCCCCTCGGCCTGCCCGCTCCGGCTCCGGTGCCCACCCCCAGCCTGGCCCACCCCGCACCGGGGGGGGGGGGGGGACGCCAAAATGTATCCTGGCCTAGTGGGTGGGAAAACCTGGGGCCGTCACTGAGATCAAGCTAGTCTGGGAAAACAAGAGGTGGTTTGCCCTCGCCTGCCTCTGCGTAGCAACCCAGGACTTCCTCGGTGGTCTCCCATCCGAGCACTAACCAGGGCTGACCCTGCTTGGCTTCCGAAACATGACGACATCAGGCTAGTCTGAGGAAACAAGAGGTGGTTGGCCGTCGACTGCCTCTCCGTGGCGCCCTTGGACTTCCTCGGCAGTCTCCCATCCAAGTACTAACTAGGGCTGATGATCTTGCTTAGCTTCTGAGATCTGACAGCATCAGGATAGCCTGGGCTGTCTAGGTCAGGTCGTCATAATTGTGCACCATCGAGATGCAGCTGACTTAATGGCCACCCCACAGGGATGTTCAGAGGTGGTCTGCCATTGCTTGCCTCTGGGTGGCAACCCTGGACTCTCTGGGGGGCCTCTCATCCACGCACTAGCCAGGGCGAATCCTGCTCAGCCTCTGAGATCTGCCAAGATCAGGCTAGCCTGAGCTCTCTGGGAAAGAGACAAACGAAGGTGGTTTGCCATTGCCTGCCCCATTCAGGTCAGGGCAGGGATCAATGCATTACCCTGGCAGTTCTGCCTTGATGAAGGCAGGACATAACTTTCTTAAAAGTAACAGGATTCCCACGTTCAGGTGGTGGAAAGGGCCATGAAGTTGCAGCCAATTTACAGCAACCCAATAGATTTTTGAAGGCAAGAGACGTTCAGAGGTGGTTGGCCCCCGCCTCTGCATAGCAACCCTGGACTTCCTCGGTTTTCTCCCAGGTACTAACCCTGGACTTCCTCGGTTCAGGTACTAACCCTGGACTTCTTCGGTTTTCTCCCAGGTACTAATCAGGTCCGACCCTGCTTAGCTTCCGAAATCTGACAAGATCAAGCTAGCCTGGGCCATCCAGGTCAAGGCAAGAGATAAACAGATGTGGTTTGCCCTTGCCTGCCTCTGCGTAGCAACCCTGGACTTCCTTGGTGGTCTCCCATCCAAGTACTAACCAAGGCCAACTCTGCTTCGCTTCCGAGAGCTGACGACACTGGGTTAGCCTGGCCAATCCAGATCAGGGCATGAGCTCGCCCAGGACAGGGGGAAAGAGGAACCAGCCTTGCAGGAGGAAACGGAAGCGGAACGAACGGCAGAGAGCGTGGGCACCGTTGTGCAGAAGAAGATCGGAAAGGAGGCTGGGGACAGCCGCCCTCACCTTCCCAAGTTCTCCGTCTCGGGGCTGACCAGGTACATCAGGTTCCTGAGCGTGTGCAGAGGATGCAGCAGGTCCAGATTGACATGCTACGACAGCGAGAGGAAGAACAAAGAGTTATTTATCAGGCGAGACTTGCATGGGCACAGGTCCGAAGCCCTTTGGAGGGGAAACAAGGGGGGGGAACCCCAGGGCAATGGACGGATGGCCTACCTGAGAAAAGCAAAGGTAAAGGATGTTGGCGTTCAGCTTCTTCACCGCCCACGTGAACTTCCGCCTGCTGAGATTCTCCCCACAGAATTCGCTGCAAGACAGATTGAGAGACGTGGGCTGAGGAGGGAGGAAGAACTGGAACTCAAGGCCAAGCGGGTTCTTTGTTTCACAAAACTCCACCTTGGCAATGCGACAGAACAAGATCGGGAGATCTCAAGACGATCTCACCGCTGATAGGCATTCCCAGTGCTTGGGGTACCCGCATTTCAAGGGTAGGGTGACTCAAGGCTAGACTACTGTAATGCGCTCTACATGGGTCTGCCCTTGAAGTCAGTCTGGAAATCCCAGTTAATGCAGAACGCTACAGCTCAGTTCCTATTGGAAGCCTGGCCCATTAATGCTTCTAATACCCGTTCTCCAGACCCTTCGCTGGTTAGCTGTCAGCACTACATTTCCAACTTTTGTTCCACATTTCTCATGCTGACCTCTGCTTGGTCATACAAAGGGGGAAAGGAGAGGCTGTGAGCCACGAGGCTGCGCCTGGCATCTCCAGGGTTGCCAACCTCCAGGGGGTGACAAATGAAGAGAGTGCAAAGATCAGTCATTCAATAACTCTTAAAAATTATCTGCGAGTCATTAAAATACAATTTTAATGCCGACCAAGTCTCTGTGTCTTTTGTGACGCCATCTCTATGTATCCAGTAACGTAACCTTTAACCGAAAACTTCGTGAGCCAAACAAGCAGCTCCAAAGTCCACAAAATGTGCTCGCAGGCACTGATCGATTGATACACGATTTAAGTGGGTGCACGCAGTCACTCCAGCAAAATGTGCTCACAGATCCTAATCAGTCTAATCACGGGAACCCCTTTCTGCAACAAGTTAGTCAGCCATAGTTGCATGTTTTGAGAATCTGAATGCTCTACATGGGTTCCATCTATAAATTGTTATTATGACATGAAGAAGGTTTCCCTTCCGAAACGGGATTTACACCTAAGATACGTGTTTCACTGAGTTCAAGCTGAAGAAGAGAATGGATTTATACCCCGCCCTTCGCTACCCGAAGGAGCGTCTTACAATCTCCTTTCCCTCCCCCTCCCCACAAGAGATACCCTGTGAGGCAGGTGGGGCTGTGAGATCTCTTTTGAGGACGGCCCTTGAGAGAAGAGCTCGGAGAGAACTTGTGACTGACCCAAGGTCATATCGGCAGCTGCATGTGGAGGACTGGGGAATCAAACCCGGTTCATCCAGATTAGTCACCCACATCAGAGTCTGTGGTCTTAACTAAAATAATTTCAAGTATTTCTGAATTTAAAGAAGTGTACTCATTTCGAGTCATTTTGAGCAGGAGCTCGGGGGAGCGCAGCTCTGGGAGTTGGTGCCAGCCCCCCCCCCCCCCCCCCGCAGGAGAATGCCTTCTTGTTTCATGGCTAGAGCAAAATGACCCTATCCCCTGGAAAGGTCCTTGTTCCTCCGACCAGCCTTCTGAAGGCTTCAGCCACCACTGAAGCTATCCTCCCAGAATAGTGGAATTTCTGAGGCTTGAATTAGTAGCTGTCTCCTTCCTTCCTTCCTTTTTCTCTCCTTTCTTTTTTGCCTTCTGACATACTTCCGGTAATGTCAGGTGGTGTAGCATATGCAAATAAGTTATGCTAATGAGTTAAGCTAATGAGCTCCTACACCTCTTTTTCTACGAAATGACCCCTGAGTGTACTTATCATGCACCTATGATAAAGAAGAGTCAGACTCGACTGTGCGACTGAACAGCAACAGCAACTTACGATCCCAATTCTGGAACAACTTACAAATTGGACGTAATTTGTGCACCTAGTGAAGTGTACACCCACTTTAACAGTGTGCAAAATCGATTAGTCCCTGTTTTATTTTATTCATTTATTAAATTCGATTCACTAGGCCACCCTTCCCTAGAGGTGAGCACATTACAAAAGAAATAGTTAGCATTAAAATTCTACTTTAATGATATACGATCATTCTTATGGGTTATTAAACAGTCGCTCTTGGCATTCTCTTCATCCGTCAGTTACACATGCTGAGTGTCCCGATTTGGCTGTATAACTCTCCAGGGGTGGTTGGAGATCACCAGGGATCACAACTGATCTCCAGGCGAGAGATCAATTCCCCAGGAGAAAATGGCTGCTTTGGAAGGGGCAAACTCTACGGCATTATACCCTAATGAAGTCCCCCCCCCCAACGCCCGCCCACCTCAGGCTCCACCCCCAAAACATCCAGGCACCTCCCAACCTGGAGCTGCCAACCTGAAGCACCTTTATCCAGTCATGTCTTCTCGCACTCTGAAACAATGCTCCCTCTAAGCTGTGGAGTCTTGTGAGCAAAAATCCTACTTTGTGAACTACTGGCATTAAAGTTGTGAGCAATTTGGCTACTGCATACATTAGTTTGCTCTGGAGCCCTCCTTCCTGAGCGAAGACAGAAATCCATGAGTCGCAGGCTAAAAAACTATGAGCTAGCTCACACTAACTCAGCTTAGAGGGAACACTGCTCTGAACCTACTGGGTCGTCAGGAGGCTGCGCACAGCTGTCTTTTTATACCCTGCGTCTGCGTGCCCAGGAACGTCAAAATCCTGGACCATCTGCGGACCGTCCGGGATTCCCCGGGGTGCCTGAGCCACTTGCCTGTTGTAGAGCTTCTTGGGCAAGTTAACATCAAGTAGGTGGGAGAGGATGTTGACCAGCTGAGTGGCGTAGCACAACGCAGCGCTGATGGTGTAAGCCGGGTTGTTGTGCTCCATCTCTGAAATGGGGAGAAGAGAACCGGAGAGCTCAAAAAGGAGGAACGGGGGGAAAGGAGAAGGGTCACAACCAATGTTCTCTCTAAGCTGTGGAGTCTTGTGAGCAAAAATTCTACTTGGTGAGCTACTGGCATTAAAGTTGTGAGCAAGCAATTTAGTTACTTCATAAATTAATTTGCTCAGGAGCCATCCTTCCTGAGCTAAGACAACAAATGTGTGAGCCAGAGGCTAAAAAACTGTGAGCTAGCTCACACTAACTCAGCTTAGAGGGAACATTGGTCACAACTGCCCCTATGGGCTGGAACAGAGCTAGAGACTTGCTATTTAAATTAAGGGGAGGGGGGGGGCCTGAGCCAGGCATTCTGGTACCTTCCCCTTCCCTGCGAAAGCAACGACTTGGGACAGGCTGGCTCATGAGCATGCCCCGATCTCGCAAGCGGCACTTGGCCGCCCTTACCTGGTCCTTGCGTGGTTTTCTTTTCTTCGACCCAGTTGTAATAAGCGGAGTAGTCGCCGTTGCTGGGCAGGGTGATCCACGGCCCCGTGATGCCGATGCTGGTGTCGCCGTTGTGATCATCGCAGACCCAGCGCCCGGACAGGTAGGTCGTCCTCCGGGCCTCCGCCAGCTTGCTGACGGTGCTCGAGGTCATGGCGCTGTCACTCTCGGAGGAGACGTCCGCCGGGTCCCTGGGGGAAAGGTGAGAGGCTCTTGCAGAGGGAAAGCGTGGCTTGGGAAGGCGGGCCCAGGCCGTAGAGAGCATCCGGGTCGCGCAAGGAGTGCCGAGGCCGGCGAGGGATCCAAGAGTCACTCAAGGCTACAGAATGCAGGGAGGGGCGGCACGGCGGACCTCCCAAAATGCTCACCCCCCTCCCACCACCTTGCTAGCCTCTCTCTGTCAGATACCTTCCTCTGGAACGGAAGGGGACTGGAAGAAGGAGAAGAGTTGGATTTATACTCTGCCCTTCGCTTGGGAAAATCAAAGTGGCTTACAATCTCCTTTCCTTCCCCTCCCCACAACAGATGCCCCGTGAGGTAGGTGGGGCTGAGGCAGCTCTGAGAGAACTGTGACTGGCCCAAGGTCACCCAGCTGGCTACATGTGGAGGAGTGGGGAATCAAACCTGGCTCTCCAGGTTAGAGCCTGCCACTCTTAATCATTACACAACGCTTGCTCTGCAAGAAGAAGAGGAGACTGGACTTATATCCCGCCCTTCACTCCGAATCACAGAGCGGCTTACGATCGCCTTACCTCGTCCTGTGAGGCAGGTGGGGCTGAGGGAGCTCTTTCGAGGACTGCTCTTGAGAGAACAGCTCTGAGAGAACTTGTGACTGTCCCAAGGTCACACCAGCAGGTGCAAGTGGATGAGTGTGGAATCAAACCCGGTTCTCCCAGATTAGAGTCCGCGCACTTAACCACAACACCAAACTGGCTCTCAAACTGGAGACTGTAAGCCGCTTTTGAGTCTCCTTAGGATAGAGAAAAGCAGGGTATAAAAACCAACTCCTCTTCTTCTTCTTCTTGCTTCCAAGCAAATATGTTTAGGATTTGGGTGTGCGCCAATTAGCGACCCACTTCCCCGCACCCCCGTGGCGCCCGCTGCCCCTCCCCGCCCTTCCCTACCTCACTCCGAGCTTCACCTCCTCGACAGGGAAGATGACGGAGGTGAGCTCGAGGACGTGTGACCGCCGCAGGCACCCCAGCTGCTCATGCTGGCCCCTCAGGTCGCCGAGCCTCTTCTCCACCAGGTCGCCCAGCTTGCGGTTGTGCCTCTGGATCTTCTCCTTCTTCTCCTGGTGCCGCTGGGCCCGGCGGTACAGCTTCTGATTCTCATCTCGGATTCTAAGGAGAGACTCAGCATCTGCGGGGCGGCAAAGGCAACGGGGGAAGATAGCACCTTCGAGACCAGCAAGACTTCGGAGGGCAGGGCTCGTTTCGTAGCAGGGGCTCCTTTGCATGTTAGGCCACACACCCCTCGATGTAGCCAATCCTCCAAGAGCTTACAGCGGCCCCTGTAAGAAGAGCTCTGTAAGCTCTTGGAGGATTGGCTACATTAGGGTTGTGTGGCCTAATATGCAAAGGAGCTCCTGCTACGAAATGAGCCCTGCTGGAGGGTATCATACAAAATGATGGTATTACTTGACTCTGCTCGGGTTAGACCTCACCTAGAGTATTGTGTTCACTTTGGGGCACCACAATTTAAGAAAGATGTAGACAGGCTGGAACGTGTCCAGAGGAGGGCGACGGAGATGGGGAGGGGTCTGGAGACCAAGTCCTATTAGGAAAGGCTGAAGGAGCTGAACATGTTGAGCCTGGAGAGGAGGTGACTGAGAGGTGACAGGATCACCATCTTCAAGTATCTGAAGGGCTGTCCTATAGAGGATGGGGCAGAGTTGTTTTCTGTTGCCCCAGAAGGCTGGACCAGAACTGATGGGTTGAAATTAAATCAGAAGAGTTTTCGGCTAAACCTTAGGAAGAACTTCCTGGCAGTTAGAGCGGTTCCACGGTGGAACAGGCTTCTTCAGGAGGTGGCGGGCTCTCCTCCTTGGGAGGTTTTCAAGCAGAGGCTAGAGGGCCATTGGACAGCACTGCTGATTCTGTGAATGTAGGCAGATCACGAGAGGGAGGGCAGGAAGGGTTGCCTCAGGGCTTGGTTTTCATGGGCCTTTCGTACACGCCCAGGGAAATGCCGATCGCCCCTTTGAGGTCAGGAAGCCATTTTTCTCCAGGCTGGTTTGGCTGGGGGTCCTAGAGGGTGGGGTTTTTTGGCATATTCTGGGTGTGGAACAGCAGTCACTGTGGGGGTGTGTGGGGGGGAGGTATCTGTGAATTTCCCGCCTTGTGCTAAGGGTTGGACTAGATGACCCTGGAGGTCCCTTCCAACTCTATGATTCTATTCTATCCTATGATTCTATGTATGACCTTTCAAGGGTCAAAACTCCCTCGCCCGGTTACAAATAGAAATGGAGATCCCGGAGTCCTTAATATCCCAGTTGGAAGGTGGGAGGAGTTTGCAGAGGAGAAGAGGAGGAGATTGGATTTATACCCCGCCCTTCACTACCCAAGGGAGTCTTAGAGCGGCTTACAAACTCCTTTCCCTTCCCTTCCCTTCCCCACAACAGACACCCTGTGAGGTAGGTGGGGCTGAGAGAGCTCTGACCGAAACTGCTCTTTTTCAAGAACAGCTCTGACAGAATTACGGCTTGCCCAGGGGTCATCCAACAGGTGCAAGTGGAGGAGTGGGGAATCAAACCCAGTTCTCCCAGATCACAGTCTGTGCACTTAACCACTACACCAAACTGTCAGGATCTGGAGGTGCAAGGCAACATGGAATCAGCTTGATCAGTGTCGGGGAGAAAGTTCGGGCTGAAAATTCGCACCTGCGGCGAGATAAGCTGAGGTAACGGCTGGTCTGCAGTTCAACCGCTAAGTTCTACCTGGCCCGAACCTGGTGAAGCTCTCTGCCGAACACCATCCGGGCCCTGCTGGACCTTCTGTGATTCTGCAAGGCCAGCAAGGCAGAGATGTTCCGCCAGGGTTTTGGTCGAGGACCTTAACGGTTTCCTATCATAGCCGGCACCCTCCTCGGTTTCCTGTGCTCGTTTCGGCCTCTTCCCCCCCCACCCGTGAAGCGGCCGGCAGTCTGTAATATGGGAATAAGTAATTTAAGCAGTGCTCCCTCTTAAGCTGAGCTAGCTCAGTTTTTTAGCCTCCTCCGGCTCACCCATTTTTGTCTCAGCTCAAGGAGGATGGCTCCAGAGCAAACTAATTTATGCAGTAGACAAGTCGCTCGCTCACGACTTTGATGCTGGTAGCTCACAAAGAAGAATTTTTGCTTCCGAGATCGGGCGTGTTCACGGTGGTGTGTATAAAGCAGGGGTCCTCAAACTACGGCCGTGGGCCACATGCGGCCCGCCGAGGGCATTTTTCTGGCCCGCCAGGTGTGCCGCTGCCTGTCCTCCAATTCCCAGAAGCACATAAAGCAGCGGAAAAATTGCAGCCGACTGGTCCTGGGCCACATGTCAAAGCCCCGCCCCCCTGCTTCCAGTCAGCCAGGAGGAGGCAAAAGGATGGCTGGAAGACAGTAAGTGGGGGGTGGCAGGCGCTCCGGCTGGCCCCAAGTCTCCTAGCCGGCTGAGAGGCCTGCGCCAGTCCCAAGAGTCGGGCGGGGGTCTTTTTCGAGGCTTTTTGTGCTGCTGGGAATCGGAGGGGGAGAGAGAGAAAGAGAGAGGTTTCTCTTTCCCATCATGATGCCTGCAGTAGTGGAGTTTCAGGGAGAAGCAGCTGGGGGCTTGCTGCCTTAAAAAGTTTGTGAGGATGCCGAGTTCTTTGTTTCTTCGGAGAGGGAAAGAAAACGGCCCCGTCAAGGGTGCCTTTTTAACTTTACTTGTTCTTCATTTTAAATATTGTATTTGTTCCCATTTTGTTTTTTTACTTCAAAATAAGATATGTGCCGTGGGCATGGGAATTTGCTCATAGTTTTTTTTTAAAACTATAGTCCGGCCCTCCAAAGGTCTGAGGGACAGTGAACTGGCCGCCTGTTTAAAAAGTTTGAGGACCCCTGGTATAAAGTATGCAGCCATGTGCCTGGAGATGGGACAGCGCCTCCTAGTGGCCAGAGCTTGGCCATCGACCTTAAAATTCTGGTTACGCCTTTACTTTAGGACAGAACCGGAGTTATGTCCGTCTGCTGCTGTCAGGCTCATTTACATCTAACTGGTCAACCTCAATACTGAGAAAAATGCAATCTATTGGTATCCCCTTTGACTCCTGGCTCGCGTCTGGCAAATCTCAAAATATTTAGAACGCTGAGGCAGAGGACCCTGGACAATGAAAAACAAACTCTCTGTTCCAGTATTACCTCCTCCCTTCTGAAGTTTCATATAACACCGAGGAATGGCCTTATGGTCGACTATTTTTTACAGCTTACAACCCCACCATTAAGACAAGCTTCTACGCTCACACATTTTGATGCTCTACCATCTGCGGTCCTGTGCTGGCTCTGGCCGGTCGCCACAAAGACAAGACACTTAAGCTAAGTACAAAAGGCCAAACCAAGCCGAGAAACAGTGCCAGGGGTCGGAATGCCAGGAGACCAATCAGAGCTCTCAGGCGCCAGTAGAGGAGGCTGGCAGCCGGGACAAGGTCCAAGATTGCACGGTTGCGTCCACACCGAGGCAGGTGAGCATGGTTGCTTATGACCAGGTCCTCCCTTCCCTGGGAGGCAACCTGCAAAGACTCACGGCCCCTCACATTGCCTCTGCAACAGCTGAAGTCTGGCACTCCTCCATCTCTCCTGCACATCCAGACGCTGGCGTGCCCTGCGTCTGGGACACTCAGGTGAGCTAGGTGGGGATTCTGGCCTCGAGGTGTCTCCAACTGGGGGTGCTGGGCCAGGCTCTCCCTCCAACTGCACCTCAGTCTCTTCGCCTTGCTGCCCCTCCTGTGCAGCTGCTGGGGCCTCTTCTCCCTCAGGTTGCTGTTAAGGGTTCCTCTGCTGGGCTGACTCCGGGGATGGCTGCGTTGCTCCGTGCCTCTTCCTTGTCTGAGGAATAGTCAGCCTCCGCTGAGCCAGGACCCGTGACAGATCCTTTATGGCAGATTTACAAATGCCCCCTACCCTGAAAGGACCTGTCTATGTAGTAGTGGGGA
Organism: Lepidodactylus listeri; assembly: GCA_029233225.1. Taxonomy (NCBI): domain Eukaryota; kingdom Metazoa; phylum Chordata; class Lepidosauria; order Squamata; family Gekkonidae; genus Lepidodactylus; species Lepidodactylus listeri. The sequence continues at coordinate 95,813,960 of JARCFY010000011.1, read as the reverse complement.
AACAGAATCGATTACCCACGTCCTGCTTAGTCGCGAATTCTATGATAAAATATGGGACGTCCCTTTTGATCAATAGGCACAGCTGTCCAGAAGGGAGACTAGTAGCCTTCCTTCTATCAGATCACCGCCCTCACATCACCTTTGCAGCGCAGTTTCTCTCTAGGGCCACTAGGGTTCGGGAATATAAAGTTAAAGCTCCAGTGGGATGGCTGTCTTTGTATATGTAAAATCTGTGGTTCTTATGTTGTTGCTGCCCTCTTTTTCAGTCTATGCCAATAAAGGTTTTGACTGACTCATATAATTCAATATGATTTATTGTTTTACTTGGTTATTGTTTTTAATGCTATTGCACATCGCCCCGAGCCCTACAATAGTCGGGGGCGTGCGATTCATACATTTAGTAAATAAATACAGTCCGGCAGCACCTTAGAGATTCATGAGACATTCAGGGTATGAGCGCTGGAAAGTCAAAACTCTCTCTGAACGTACATGCTAAATTGTCCTCGGCTGCCAGCCATGGGACTTTACAACGGAGCGGGAAACAGTGGAAACGCAACAGATACTGTTCTTCTGTAGGCCGTCGGAGCATGGACTGATGCGATTCTGGGAACCCGCAGGGCTCTACGGGACACAGCCTGAAAGCTAGCTGGATCGAGGCGCATAAGCGTGGGGGCTCAAGTGAGACACAGGGTAACCCCGCTGCTGCTGCTGCTGCGGGAGTGCTACTTACGTCTGGACGTCTCCTCGTTCTCTTTGCAGATGGTTTGCTTCAGCTGCTCAATTCTAATCTTGCACGACATGATTTTCCACCTCTGAAAGAGACAGGGAAACGGCCTAAGACTCCCTGCTGTCTTATGAACTGTGTCCAAACCCCCCCCAAACCCAAATAAACCCTAATCCACCTCAGAACACCAAGGAACGGTTGTTGGGGCCAAAAGGGGATCTGAATCCGGATCTCGAGAGGCCAATTTCAACACTCTAACCACTGTACCATGCAGTCTCACAAGGCTCTTGCAGAGATCAATTTAAGGTAGGTAGGTAGGTTAGGCTGAGAGAGCGTGTGACTGGTCCAAGGTCACCCAGCGATCTTTCGTGGCACACGTGTGTGCATTTCAGCTCTGTTTTTAAAGGTTTCCATGACATGTTTTTTTATTTGGTTTTATTGGTTTTTAAGAGATATTTGGATCATGTTTGTCTTTTATCTGTTAGGTGCCTTGTTGGCCCTGACAAGGGCAGGCAGGTGGGGTATAAATTAATATTAATAAAATAAATTGGGGTTGGGGGGAGAGTCGCGTGAGCTGCCCCGAGCTCTGCAGGAGGAGGGAGGAATAAATAAGTGCAGACAGATCAATAGGAGAAACACCGAAGAAATGTAATATTGTCAGATTGCAAAACCATGTTATTCTAAAGTCTGTGTGAAGCAAAAACTCAAGGGAAAAACGCATGAAGTGGGGGCTGACCTCATTTTGGAGCATTCTAGCACTCTAAAGAGCCAGTTTGGTGTGGGGAGCCAGTTTGGGTGCAGCAGTTTTAAGAGCTGCAGATTCTAATCTGGGAGAACCGGGTTTGATTCCCCCCTCCTCCCCATGCAGCCAGCTGGGTGACTGTGGGTCAGTTACAAGTTTTTTCAGAGCTGTTCTCTCAAGGGCAGTTCTGGAAAGAGCTCTCTCAGCCACGCCTACCTCACAGGGTGTCTGTTGTGGGGAGAGTGAGGGAAGGAAACTGTAAGCCCCTCTGAGACGCCAAGTGAAGGGCAGGCTATAAATACAGTCCTCCTCCTCCTTCTAAGCCAGGGGGGGTCCCCAAAACAGGGCACCACGGCATCTGCTGACACCTTTTCGGTCACCTGGCAAGTGTTTCTTGCAAGTGGTCGTGGCCAGGTAGGGCCTATGCCCAGCAAGGCTTCTGATTGGCTACTGGTGGCTTGACTGACTGTGAACGCTTTTTAAAACACTGCTTCGGCAGCAGCTGCCTCCACAACGCAAAGAACTTCACTGTGGGACTGAAGGAGAGCTGCAGCCACCATTTTGTGGCTGGCTCCGCTTCCTGCAGCGGCCATTTTGTGGCTGTGCCCACCACGCTGTGTCAGAATTCCAAAGGTGCCTGCAGGCACCAAAAGGTTGGGGACCCCCCGCTCTGGACAGCGGTTCTCCACGCAGTTGATGAAGCAAAAATAAAAAAGTGGTGACCCATAAGGGCACGGAACACGGATGCTTGTCTGCAGCAACACGGGTGCCGCTTCCTTCCAAGGAGCCCCATGCCATTCTTGGAACGTGTCGGATAAAGGAACCGCTTGGATGAGGGCCCGTGACGTGGCTCTCGTCCACGCGAGAGGCACGGCTTCCCACTTCCAGAAAAGGGTCCCCGCGCACACTCTCGGCCGAACTGGAACTGGCCCAAGGAAGCCTTCGCAGAAACTCACCAATTGGTCGCTGGTTATCCACTTCCTTTCCATAGCTTTTAACAACCTGTAGGCAATGGAAACAAGAACTGTTAAGCTGACAGCCAGAGCAGGTTGGGTTCTGTGAACCTGATCTATCAACTCCGGCGCCTTTCCCTGGCGCAAAGAGCCCTCCTGGCAGGGAGAACACCTCTTGTGTCCGGGCAAAGCGCTGGTCTTGGCGGAACAGATCTGAGAGATCCAACTTGAAGCATTTAGCAAATGTCAAGCATTAAGAAAATGACTAATTTACGTGGGCTGAAACTGACCGTTGGCAGCGCAAATGAAGTAAGACTTACTGGGCTTGGAATTCGTTCTGCTTGCTTTTAAGGTGCTTTAGTCTCTCTTTCTTTTCAGAAAACCTGGAAGAGAATAAGGTGCAAGTTGAAGAAAACACGGAAAACAAGATTCATCCTGACCAGTAATGCCAGATCTCATAGAGAAAAGGACATAAGAAGAGCCCTGCTGGATCAGACCAGTAGTCCCATCTAGTCCAGCATCCTGTCTCACACAGTGGCCAACCAGTTCTTCTGGACAGTTGACAACAGGGCATAGAGGCCAAGGCCTTCATTAGAACATCAGAAGAGCCCTGCTGGGTCGAACAATGGTCCATCTAGTCCAGCCTCCTGTCTCACACACTGGCCAACCAGTTCCTCTGGAGGGCCAACAACAGGGCAGAGAGGCTGAGGCTTTCATAAAAACATCAAAAGAGCCCTGCTGGATGAGACCAGTGGTTCATCCAGTCCAGCATTTTGTCTCACACAGTGGCCAACCAGTTCCTCTGGAGGGCCAACAACAGGGCACAGAGGCTGAGGCCTTCCTAAGAACACCAGAAGAGCCCTGCTGGATCAAACCTCTGGTCCATCTAGTCCAGCATCCCATCTCACATAGTGGCCAACCAGGTCCTCTGGAGGGCCAACAACAGGGCAGAGAGGCCGAGGCCTTCATTACAACATCAGAAGAGCCCTGATAGATCAGACCAGTGGTCCATCTAGTCCAGCATCCTGTCTCACACAGCGACCAACTAGCAAAATGTGCTGGACTATATCTTGGCCTGCTCTGGGGAGGCCCCCCCGCTTTTTAAGCAGTCCTTGCAAGACTGATGGACCACTGGTCTGATCCAGCAGGGCTCTTCTGATGTTCTAATGAAGGCCTCAGCCTCCCTGCCTGGTTGTTGGCCCTCCAGAGGGCCTGGGTAGGCCCCTGTGTGAGACAGATTGCTGGACTAGATGGACCACTGGTCTGATCCAGTAGGGCTCTAATTACGTTCTTACACCAGAACGGACATTATTTGATGGTCTTGGTTAAAACCAGTGATACAAGATTTTGTACAATCTTCGAGAAAGTTCAGTTCACCGACTGTGATCATCTGATTTCGGCGTGTGTTATCAGCCTTACACTGCTGCGTAGCATCTTTCCCGAGCCAGGGTTTTATTGATTATTTATTGGGATTTTTTATCCCACCCTCCCGGCCTAGGGCAGCTCACGATATATAAATACAGCGCGATTAACGTAATAGAATGCCATATTAAAATTCAACATAAAACCATGGATAAAATGAATAAAGTGCCAGTAATTCCACAACACTCCACACAATCGTGACGTCGGCTCCATGGGTTGGATTCGGAATTCACGTCTAAGGGCCTCTCCCTTGTCCCCTTCCCAGCAGACCCCAAAAGTTGATGCTGGGGGGGGGGGTTAGGGGGCTGGGTAAGCCTCGTGAACAAAATGCCACCCCAGGGAGGTTGGGGCTGTGACGTGGGGGTGGGAAGCAAGCCAAAACGGCCCCCTGTCCCAGTTCTGCTCTCAGGGTCCCTTGGGTCAGCAGATGGGAGATGGGGGCAACTGTACTCAATTTGCTCTCCTCGCTATGGTCTCTCCCCTACCACCAAGCACTGTGGCTTTTTGTCCCTGAAACCACCACCACCAAATCCCCAGCCTTCACTTCTGCTGGGGAAGGGAAGACCTGCGTTCCTAAGACCGAGCCCAGCACCTTTAAGATAAACGCAGAAGGTTGAATCTGTACACTTTCCTCTGACAGAAGGAGCCACCTTCTGGTGGAAGAAGAGATTAGATTTATACCCCGCCCTTCATTACCCAAAAGAGTCTCAGAGCAGCTGACAATCTCCTTTTCCTCCCCCTCCCCACAACAGACACTCTGTGAGCAATGCTCCCTCTAAACTGTGGAGTCTTGTGAGCGAAAATTCTGCTTTGTGGCCTGCTGGCATTGAAGTTGTGAGCGAGCGATTTGGCTGCTGCATCAGTGAGTTTGCTCTGGAGCCCTCCTTCCTGATCCGAGACAAAACTGTGAGCCGGAGGCTAAAAAACTGTGAGCTAACTCGCACTCACTCAGCTTAGAGGGAACACCGCCTGGGAGGTAGGTGGGGCTGAGAGAGTTCTTCCAAGGACTGCCCGTGAGAGAACAGCTCTAAAAGAACTTGTGACTGACACAAAAGAACTTGTGACTGACACAAGGTCACCCAACTGGCTGAATAAACCAAAGCAGGGACCACAGTTACAGGAAATTATATTAAACGAACAAACAAACAAACCCTGTGATAAAATGACAATAACATTTAATAACTCTTATAAGTATCAATATTTTGCAAGAAAAGTCCAACATACTCAATGAGCACCCGGTTATACACTGATTTCATCAATCTTCCTCACGAGCGATCTTATATTAAAAGGCGTCAGCCTCTAGATATAGCTTAGCTTCTATTATACTTTCTTCAAGTTTTTACAGCTTAAGTCCTTTTTTAGCTCTCTTCATATCTTCTGGATCCAATTTCAAATCATCTTTTTTTTCTTTTAACTCAGCTTAGAGGGAACACTGCCTGTGAGGTAGGTGGGGCTGAGGGAGCTCTTCCAAGGACTGCCTGTGAGAGAACAGCTCTGACAGAACTTGTGACTGACACAAAAGAACTTGTGACTGACACAAGGTCACCCAACTGGCTGCACATGGAGGAGTGAGGAATCAGACCCGGTTCTTCCAGATTAGAGTCCGCGCTCTTAACCACAACACCAAACTGGTTCTCTGTCGGCAGGTGCCACGGTGCGCGTGGGCATCATACCGGGGACCCAGAACAGGACGATCAGTGGCAGGGAAATCAGGGAGCACTGGCTGAGGAAACCATGAAACGACGCAGAAGCTACCGACCTGCAGGTTTGTGATTCAATCTGAAATCTGGATTCGGTGAAGGGCATTTGACAGAGGCCGAGAGGCTCGAGAGAGCTTACCAAATGGCGATTTAACAATGCAACAGTGGAATGGGGAAGGGAAAGAATTTTCTTTCCCTCTGGACTTCAGCCACGGTCCTGCTAAGCACATCTTTGTTTTGCTGCTTAGACCCACTTCTAAAATACACGACAGAAAAAAGAACTATATTTAAAAAGAACACGGAAAGCGGCAACAGCGTGTGCTCTTTGCGTTGCCATGGTTTGCGGCGACGATCACCGAGCTGCGAGAAACAGGCTGAACTAAAGTACTGAAGGCAGCTGTGTACCCATCTATGGAGGAGTGTGCACGACAGGCCTCTGTGTGATTTGCTGCTCTGCTCTGTTCTCCCTTAAATCATACTTCACTGGGGACGGGTGATTCTACTGGGTTTCTGGTTCTGATTGGATAGAATAAACCCAACCTGTTTGATTCAGAGGCACAGCCAAATTACTGGTCTTCTCGGGAGGCTGCCTGCTGCATCTCTGTGTGAGTCCCAGCCCTGGGCTTGCCTTCAGGAGACCCACTCAGAACAGTTGGGTCTGAGTCCAGTAGCACCTTAGAGACCCACAACTAAGGTGCTACTGGACTCAAATCTAACTGTTCTACAGCAGAACACCACAGTTTCCCTCTGCCTTCGTTCAGAACAGTGAATGAGCTTAGTTCTTGTGGCCCTTTCTTACACGCCCAGGGAAATGCTGATTGCCACTTTGGGGTCAGGAAGACATTTTTCTCCAGGCAGGTTTGGCTGGGGATCCTGGAGGGTTTTTTGTCATCTTCTAGGCGTGAAACAGAGTCACTGAGGGCGTGTGTGTGTGTGGGGGTATTTATGCATTTCCTGCATCGTGCAGGGGGTTGGACTAGATGACCCTGGAGATCCCTTCTGACTCTATGCTTCTATGCAGGAGCACACCAGGATGGGCTCCTTTTAGGATGAGTAACTCTTACTGTGACACATCGTAAGCATAATCCTTCAGGGCCATTGGAGAAAGGTGTGCCTCTGATTTTCCTTCAGTGACAGAAGCGTGACTCGGGTTTCCGACAGCGTTCTAGGGGGATGAGATCACAAAAGGGAGCATTGGAATGAGACCAGCAGCGGTCGTCAATCAGGGGTGCACGCATTCGATGCCAACTGCTGAGCATAGTTGCTTCCTCATTTCTGAAGCTGAAGATGCTCTCGTGGCCTGCCTCGTGATTCAGTCCCAGGACCTCTCCCCTGGAGACTGCCCGACCGCCGAGTCTTCTTCGGCTGAACACAATGCGGACTCTGCAGGAGACGCCGAAGGGGGCCAGATTGGAAAAATGCAGCGTAACGGCTCCTGCACCGCTTCTCTTTTGCATCAATACCCAAACTCAACAAAGTTTGACCCCAGTGGCACCTTTAAGGCCAACCGAGTTTTATTCTGGGGAGAAGCTTTTGTGGGCATGCACTTTTCTACCCAAAATAAAGCTCGGTTGGCCTTAAAGGCGCCGCCGGACTTTAACTTTGTTTTGCTGCTTCAGACCAAAACGGCCACCCCACCTGAATTGACCCATGCCTTGGGTTGGTCTGAAGCAGCAGAACAAAGTTAAAGTCCGGCGGCGCCTTTAAGGCCAACCGAGTTTTATTTTGGGTAGAAGCGGGAGATCTTCTGGAATTACAACCGATCTCCAGATGAGTTCCTCTGGAGAAAATGAATTAAAGGGTTGCCAACCTCCAGGTGGGGGCTGGAGATCTGGAATCACAACTGATTTCCAGACAAATGGAATCAGTTCCCCTGAGGGAAAATGGCTGCCTTTAAAGGTGGAGTGTATGGCATTATACTCCCTCCCCTCCCCAACTCCCACTCTCCCCAGACTCCACCCCCAAATCTCCAGGAATTTCACAACTCAGAGCTGGCAACCCTGTTCACAATTGGGAATCAGTGTTCCCACTAAGCTGAGTTAGTGTGAGCTAGCTCACCGTTTTTTAGCCTCCGGCTCACACACTTTTGCCACCGCCCGGGAAGGATTGGCTCCAGAGCAAACTGATTCACGCAGCGGCCAAATCGCTCGCTCGCAACCTTAATGCCAGGAGCTCACAAAGTAGAACTGTTGCTCACAAGACTCCACAGCTCAGAGGGAGCATTGGAGGAAACCTTGCCTGCCCCTCCCTCTTGTGATCTGCCTGAGTTCACAGAATCCGCACTGCTGTCAAACGGCCATCCAGCTATCTAGATGTTCAGACGTGGTTTGTCACTGCCGACCTCTGACAGGAACCCTGAACTACTTTGGTGGTTTCCCGTTCAAATGCTAACCTGACTTCGTTTCTGAGATCTGCTGAGATCGGGCGGGCCCTGGGCCATTCAGGTCTCCGCTGGCCCCAGCAACTGAGACAGCCTCCCTTCCGACCAGGAGGAAAAGACCTTTCCCAACACCCGCCACCAGAGATGCGAAGGACTGAACCTGGGGCCTTTTGTAGGCATATGTACATGTAAAGCATGCAGTAAAATATATCAACGATGAAACGCAGTCATCAGCACTAATGGGAAATAAGCACTGCACTCAAACGCAAGCAAAACAGGTATGCATATTCAACTACTGTACTATATTATAACAATTCTCCACAAGACAATAAATCATTATCACAGCTCATGTCATAATCTTGCTACAATCATGTTGCAAACATCAATGAAACTTATTAACAATGGCTAAGACCAAACTTATAAACAACTATAGCTAAGTCCAGCGAAAACTCCGGATTGCGTTCTCCGTTTCGATTGGATCTTTATTAGAAGACTTATACAGGGTTCATAAACAAGTCCATGTTCATTTCACAGGTTTCACTGAGATAAGAAAACTTCATTCTTATACAAGATACATAACTAGTACATGTTCACTTCGTATTTCACTTGAGCAGAAACTGCTTCATCCTGTTATTCACTAGCAAGGAAAAATGTAAACTGTTTAAATGTAAACACTGGCCACTTGAGAAAAGTTCCGCTGTAGAATCGGCAGCCCGTCTTTACATTACAAAAAGACCCATAAGGGGGTTCTACATCAGATCAAGCCTGAACACTCTCCAGCAGCTGAAACAACTAAACGGAAGCAATCATAACTTTGGCCACATTATGAGAAAAAACAAGAGTCACTGGAAAAGACAATAACGCTTGGAAAAGTTGAAGGCAGCAGGAAAAGAGAAAGACCCGACCTCAGATAGATCAACTCCCATCTTTTACAAGTCTCTCCTGGGAGGTCTGTGATTTGCCAAATCAGGAACTCTGACTGTTAGCCATCTTGGAATTGACTGCTGTTTTCTTGTTGGCTTTAAAAAAATTCAACTTGGGTATTTATTGTATATCCCTATTGTAAGCCGCCCTGAGCCCCGCCTGCAGATGAGGGCAGCCTAGAAATGGATGGATGGATGGAAGGAAGGAAGGGTTTCTGCTAATGTGTGTTCTGCTAATGTGTTTTAAACTGTTTTATGTGACCTAGGCATAAGTTGCCATATTGCTGTGAACCGCCATGAGCCTGCCTGTGTGGAGGGTGGGACAGAAATGCAAAATAAATAAAATAAAAAAGAAGGAAGGAAGCCAGCCAGCCAGCCAGAGCCCATCATTTGCAAGCAATGCTCCTTCTAAGATGTGGAGTCTTGTGAGCAAAAATTCTACTTTTGTGAGCTACTGCAAGCTGGCTCCCACTAACTCAGCTTAGAGGGAACACTGCACAACAGCCCTGAGCGGCGGACCTGTTATGATAATCCTGATGTTATGGACACTCCTCTGCATTTCACACATTGACTTATTTATACCCTGCTTCTCACCCCAGTTGGGACTCAAAGAGGTTTACAACATCATTCTCTCCCCTCCTCCACTTTATCACAACAACCCTGTGAGGCAGGCCAGGCTGAGAGTTTGTGACGGAACCAGGGTCACCCGGCAAGCTTCCATGGCAGAAGTGAAGGATCAGAATGCAGGTGAATCATCCCAGGATCCTTGGCTGACACTATCTGCTACGCTACGCTGGCTCTCAGAGGAGGGGCTGAAAGAGTAACGGACTGTCTGAACAGTAGAAAAGAGCCAGAGTCCAGGAGCACCTTAAAGACTAACCAAATCTGTGGCAGGGGAGGAGCTTCCGTGAGTCACTGCAGTCACTTCTTCAGATCGTAGACTGTCTGAGGACATCTTGTGAGGGGACAGCCGGGCCCAGATTTGACCTGGAGCCTTTCCTACCTTAGCCAGCTAAATCACACCAGGTCTTAGCTTTGTTCAGGTCCTGGAAATAGCCCTCCCCACCTTCGGACGCCTTTTCCATGACTACGCCGCAATACCAACATCCACGGCACAGATCGACAACCCTGTTTGCCCTCCCTGTATGAATTCCTGCCACGCCTGGATTCACTGATGGTAATTAAACGTTAACTGAGCTCATACTTCTGAACCACACGCGTGCAAGGAGGGCATCCGCCCAGCAGGAAATAAATGTGTGATTCAGGAGACATTTAACAGTGATAGCCCCCTTCAATCCGCACCAAAGACCTATGCAGTTTGGACTTAGGAACTACAACTGGGGCTTCTGCTAGAAATTAGAGCAGCAGTGAGAACTTGAGAAATCCCATCGCACTCCCAGCTTCCCTTTAACTGACACTCGGCTCTCTCAACACTCGGCTTTCGGCTCTTTCAGCCCCTCCTCTGAGAGCCCTGCGGGGCATATTTAGTTCTCATCAGGCTGGGGTTTTTTTAGGTTTCTTTTTTAATTTTATATCACGCTTTCCTCCTTAATTTGGACCTAGCGTGGCTTATCACATTGCTCCCCCCTCCCCCTTATCTTTACAACAACAATGTTGTGAGGGAGGTTAGGCTGAGAGGTTGGGGTGGGGCCAAGGTCACACAGAGAACTTCCGTGGCAGAGCTGTGATTCGAAGCGACTGTCTCAGGTCCTAGACCACCACACTATTTATTTACATGTATCCCACCTTTCACCCCAATAGGGACCCAAAGCGGTTTACAGTTTGGTGTAGTGGTGAGGAGCGCGGACTCTAATCTGGGAGAACCGGGTTTGATTCCCCACTCCTCCACTCGCAGCTGCTGGTGTGACCCTGAGTCAGTCACAAGTTCTCTCGGAGCTGTTCTCTCACAAGCAGTTCTGGAAAGAGCTCTCTCAGCCCCACCTACCTCAAAAGGTGTCTGTTGTGGGGTGGGGAAGGGAAAGGGATTGTGAATTGCTCTGAGACTCCTTCACGTGGTGACGGGCGGAATATAAATCCAGGATCTTGTTCTTCATCATCATTCTCCTCTCCTTCATTTTAACCTCACAACAACCCCGCGAGGTGGGTTAGACTGAGGGTGTGTATCTTGTCCATTTTCATCCAGCAAGTTTCCACGCCACAAGTAGGGTCTCCAATGGGGAGGGCAGGGTATAAATTGAATAAATAAAATAAATAAAAATAAACTGGATCTCTCAGATCCTAGTACAACACTTTAACTGCTGCACCTCGCCGGCTGCTACCCTCCCACTACTCTACCCACGGTTTTGTGGCTTTTGTCAGCCACGCAGCGTCCCGCTGCTATTCGCTACAGTGAGGTGAAAAATATGAAGACTGCACTCCTACGCACGTCAACTTGGCAGCGAGCTCCATTAGAGCAATGAGACTTGCGTCTAGAGTAAACAGCTCCAGTTACAAGGACCTCAGACGGCAGGGTTAGAAGACACCCTCTGCCTGAGGTCTTGGAATGTCACCGGAGCTGTGTGGAAAAACACCAGCCTGAATGAGGCAATGGACTTGCCCAATATAAGGCAAGCTTCGGTACAGGCAAGTGGAAACCCTTGTGGGATTCAATGCCAGCAGAGGTAGTGCTGGCCAGGAGCACAGATGGATTTAAAAGGGGGTTAGACATTCATGGACAAGTCCATCAATGGCTACTAGCCATGGTGAGTAAAGGGAGCCACCGTATTCATAGGCACCAAACCTCTGAAGCCCAGTGCCAGGAGACAACATGGGGGAAAGGCCTTCGCCTCTCTGCCCTGTTGGTTGGCCCTCCAGGGCAACTGGCTAGCCACTGTGTGAAACAGGATGTTGGACTGGTTTTACGCGGCAGAACTCTTGCGATGTTCTTACGAGCGTCACGTGTTCACACAACAAATGCAGTTGTACAAGGCAGAGGAAGCCATCTGCAGAATCGGAAAGGGTCTGAAGGAGACCAGCAAAAGGGTCCAAAGTGCAAATCAAAGACCAAGCCCTTTACAAAGTCGACAGCCGTAACCGGTAATGTTCTACTGGAAAAGAGCAAAGGCAATTTCCTGTCATTTTGCATTCCACTTGACAACATGAACGCTGTAATGAAAACAGCGAAGAAGGAGAAGAAACTGGATTTATACCCCGCCCTTCACCTGGAGTCTAAGAGCGGCTTACAATCCCCTTCCTTTCTTCTCCCCACAACAGATACCCTGTGAGGTAGGTGGGGCTGAGCTCTGAGAGAACTGTGACTGGCCCAAGGTCACCCAGCTGGCTGCATGTGGAGGAGTGTGGAATCAAACCTGGTCCTCCAGATTACAATCCATGCTCCTAACCACTACACCAAACCAATACACCTCACCCCACCCCATGCAGCCTCAGTTGGGTTTAAACCTGGAGGCAAATAAGGACAAACATGGAAAGGCCAGCAAAACATTTGGGGGGGGCGGGGGGGGGGCAGGGATCTCTTTCAGCCTAGAAGCAATGCTCAAGGGAATGCAAGATAAATTTGCATACTGGTATTCTGTGCACTCCCCCCCCCCCCAATGCTTCCACACATCTCCCTGGGAAAAGTCAGATCAATTCAGCCGACCGGCCATCAATTCTACTTAAGCAGCCTCACCCAGACAGAGACAGGAGAGAATCTCTCTCTTACAACGGCTGTTTGTTTTCCCCCCAAATCTGGAAGATAATTCATGGTTTAAACAGTAGCATTACATTCCCAGGTTCCCCGCATCAGGCTTTCAGATACCAACATAAACATTTTAAGCGCAGCCTATCCCTGGAAAAAGATGCTGAATTTTTCAGTGCTGATATGAAATTTCTAGGCAAACTAGCAACTGGTGTGAAAACAGGAGGAGTGAGAACCGGGGCTGTATAGTGGCAATATGTTCCAGCGCGAGGGAAATGTAAGACTTCATTGACACACGGGCACCTGCGACTGTATACAGAGGGAGCTACCGTATGGTCACTCTAGTGCTGTTCTGGAGCATCTGTGGGGGAACTAACATCTACATGATTGTTTCATTCCTATACACTACTCAGTGGCAGAGGCCTACATCACACATCAGCACGCATGAAACTACTTCCTACTGAATCAGACCATCAGTCCCTCAAGGTCAGTTTTGTCCACTCAGACTAATAGCAGCTCTCCAGGGTCTCAGGTGGAGGTCTTTCGCATCACCTCCTGCCTGGTCCTTTCAACTGGAGATGCCAGGGATTGAACCTGGGACCTTCCGTGTGCAAAGCCGAGGCTCTTCCACTGAACCACAGCCCCTCCCCTAAAAACCAACCGGTGGCAAGGGGAGAAGTGACCGATAAATGTATTAACATATGTGAAGCTTCCTTATATTGAATCAGACCATTGGTCCATCAGCATCAGTACTCTCTACTCAGACTGGCAGTGGCTCTCCAGGGTCTCAGGCAGGGCTCTGTCCCATCACCTCCTGCCTGGTGCCTTCAACTGGAGAGGCCAACGATCGAACCTAAGATCTTCTGCCTACCAAGCAAATGCTCTACCACTGAGCCACATCCCCTCCTCACAGTAATATTCAGAAAGTATGTGAAGCTGCCTTGTACCGAATCTGTCCATCAGGGTCAGTCTTGTCTACTCAGACTGGCAGCGGCTCTCCCAGGTCTCAGGTGGAAGTGTTTCACATCGCCTACTGCCTGGTCCTTTAATCTGGACCTGGCAGGGATTGAACCTGGGACCTTCTGAATGCCAAGCAGATGCTCTACCAATGAGCCATGGCCCCTCTCCAGAATAATATTCAGAAACCACATGAAGCTGCCTTACACCATACCAGACCATCAGTACATAAAGGGCAGTCTGGTCTACTCAAAATGGCAGCAGCTCTCCAGAGATTTGTAGAGGTCTTTCACATCACCTACTGCCTGTTCCTTTTAAGTGGAGATGCCGGGGATTGAATTTAGGGCCTTCACATCACAGGCAAGCAGTCCCCATGCAGTTCAAGTGTGGGTGGGAGAGCAAGAGAGGATGGAGAAGATGCCAACCCTGGAATGAAACTCCAACAGACTCAGAAGCCTCATCTGCCAATCTGGGAAGACAGCATGTGCTCAGCCAGCTCTCTGCCCTCCTCTGGAACATTTCCATTCCAACTGAGATACCCAAAGTTGCTGCTTTGTCTTACACCAGAGGATGAATTCTCACTGTAGTTTGATAAATGAGACCCCCCCCCCCAGCAAAAACTTACAAAAAAGAAAAAGAACCACCATAGCTCCAGGATAAAAACTTCATTAAATGGACCTGTAGCAGCTAGATTGACCATGACAGCATCTTGGAAATCCTCTAACCCCCCGGACATATTAACATGGAGAAATAAATGCTGGGACCGCTTCATGATGGATAAGATAGCGGACACCACTGAAGACAGACTTTGCAAGAATGTGAACTCAAACTCTACATTTGTACATACATGGTTCCCTTTGATTCAATATAAGGCAGAAAACAATATCATACCATCCAACCCATGTTACATAAAATGCCTTCATTTTTAAGCGTACTTCCAGTCTGAGGACTCACCTTACTCAAACACAGCTTTCTCAATGAACACTTGTAAACATAAATAAGGTTATATGGTTAAACAACTTATGTTGATTATGCATGCATTTATATTGTAACTCTATGTGGCTAAGGTTTCCACCTTATGTTTATATTGTTTACATTTTTTCAATACAGATTTTAAAACTAACAAAATTTGTGGCAGGGGATGAGCTTTCGTGAGTCACTGTTCACTTCTTCAGATACCGGTATCTGAAGAAGCGAGCAGTGACACACGAAAGCTCATCCCCTGACACACAAATTTTGTTAAAGGTGCTACTGATCTCTTGTTCTTCTCTGCTGCTACAGACAGACTAACATGGCTACCCATCTTGATCTAAATGAAGCTTTTCCCAATAGAAAAAAGGGGAGGGTCTTCAAATAACTTGTGACAGATCTATAATATTACACAAACCCAAATCCCAAGAGGGGGGAAAGAAACTTCAGATATAACAGAAGACGGCCTGGATTTGATGACTGCACAGACAGGATGCGTTACTGATCATGGCTTTTACCCCATTTTTAGAGATCATGCCTCAGCTGGGGATAAATAACCCAAGAGAAGTGGCCGACCTCGCTTGCATACCATTTTTGCCCTCTTCCATAGTATGAGCCTTCAACTGTCATAATCAGATATCTAACAAAGAGGCTTTGGAAAACTCATACTGCAAAAATCTTGTTGATCTCAAAGGTGCTACTGAACTCAAATCTAAACACAGAACTAGGGTTGGATAAAACAATAAAATAGATTATGAGGATACAGAGAAAAGCATGCATTTGAACATATGCAGAATGCTATCACTTTCTCTTCTGTTGAAGATTGGTGAAGCCAGTTTGATGCAGTGGTTAGGAGCGCGGACTCTAATCTGGGAGAACCGGGTTTGATTCCCCCACTCCTCCCCATGCACCTGCTGGTGTGACCTTGAGTCAGTCACAAGTTCTCTCCGAGCTTTTCTCTCAAGGGCAGTTCTCCAAAGAGCTCTCTCAGCCCCACCTCCCTCACAGGCTGTCCATTGCAGGGAGGGGAAGGGATTGTAAATCAATCTGAGACTCCTTTGGGTAGTAAAGGGCAGGGTATAAATCCAATCCCTTCTTATCTTTCAGCTCTCAGATACAGGAGAAGAAGGGCTCACAATTATAGCCGTTTCCCACCTTGGAGAGTTTAACCATCTCCCTTAGTGAGCGGCTATAAGCAGCAGGATAGTCTATCTTCCTAGTACATTTTTTTTTAGTCATTTGGAGGGGAGGGGGTGGCTAGAGGTTTCCAGACCCCCATTTCCTCCTCACAACAGCCCTGTGAGATGGGCGAGGCCCAGAGAAATCCCCATACCACCCTCCCGACCGGGAGAGCGGGGGAAGCGAGCCCTGGTGCCCCAGCCCGGCCTTCGTCAGCACCCGTCCCCGGGAATGGAGGCAGGCGGCGATCCAAAGAGGGCTGCAGCCCCACAGCTGGTTGCGGGGCCGCTGGGCAGCAAGAGCGCCTCTGAGCATACGTAGAGTGCCTCCCGCGCCCGCCCTCCCCGCCCCCCGGGAGCCACCCACCACTCGGAGTCGCGTCCGTCGAAGAAGACGAAGTCCCCCCCGCGGACGCACTTGGCGCAGGTCAGGCGGCGGCGGGTGGAGTTGCAGAGCGGGCAGCGCTCCACGGCCACGTACAGGCCCTCCGCGCCGGCCTCGGCCGCCGCCGCCTCGGCCGCCTCGCCGCCGGCCCGACGCCCCCCGGAGGCCGGGCCCGGCCAACCGCCGCCCCTGGGAGACGCCATGTTGCCGA
Source organism: Lepidodactylus listeri (assembly GCA_029233225.1). Classification (NCBI taxonomy): domain Eukaryota; kingdom Metazoa; phylum Chordata; class Lepidosauria; order Squamata; family Gekkonidae; genus Lepidodactylus; species Lepidodactylus listeri. The sequence continues at coordinate 95,797,779 of JARCFY010000011.1, read as the reverse complement.
CGGGCTCGCGACGGGCCGGCGGTCACGTGGGACTTTGTTTTCAAGCCGGTGCATGACGGGAAAAAGAAAAGCGAGAGCGAGAGATGCCGGGGGGAGGAAGGCGGGGCTTCGGGGGAGAGGAGGAGGCGTGGCGATGGGGGGGTGTCGCGTCACTGCGCAGGCCACGCCGAGGCAAGGTTCTCCCGAGGACGGGCGGATTGCCGTGCCTGTGACGTCACCAACAGGCCGCGACTGGGAAGGTTGTTTCCCGCACGGAGGATTGGATCCCCCCGCTGGAGGCGTGGCCTGTGCGCCAGGGAGGCCGGCGGCTGGGGGAACGCGGGGCTCGTTGCCAGGACGGCTTGGGGTTGCCAACCTCCAGGTGGGACCTGGAGACCCCCAGGAATTACAGCTCCTCTCGGGACTACGGAGATCCGTTTCCCCTGGAGGAAATGGATGATTTGGAGGGTGGACTCTGACCCCTTTCCGCACTTGGATCTCATTCCCTGGTTTCATCAGCGTTCAACTCCTGACAATACCTCGCATTTATCCCTGGTTATGACAGCATCTGTTTATCCCAGGACCAGTGTGGGGCGAAACCCAGGTGACCTCAATGTAATGTGGAAACAAAAAATACCCCGAGATACTTACAGGGGTGAAGTCGCAGGTAGTGTAGAATGGAAGTTCGGGGACAGGGTTGGACCAGGGTTTAAGGTCTAGTGCAGAAAGGACCTCTGTGGCATGGTACCCCCCACTGAGGTCCCCTGCCCTCCCCTGCCCTCCCCAGCCTCCATCCCCAAAACTCCAGGAGTTTTCCAACCTGGATCTGGCAACCAGCTAGGGTTCTCAGGTCCCCCCGGCCACCAGGGGTGGGTGTAGGGCCACCAGCAGGCAACATCAGGGGAAGGCCTTGGCCTCTATGCCCTGTTGCTAGCCCTCCAGGGGAACTTGGCTACATGAAATAGGGTGCTAGATAGGCTATTGGTCACATCCAGCGGAGCTTTTCTATTGCACACTTAGCGGTGTTAAAATGGCAAGTTTTAGTATGAAGTTTAAGGGCAGAGCTGAGCCTCCCCAACAGGAAAAAACTGATACGTGGCTAGACAGTATCAGAGAATTATGAAGTTGGGACCTCCAGGGTCATCTAGTCCAACCCCCTGCACAATGCAGAATATTCACAAAAACCTCCCCCTCCACACCCCCAGTGAACACTGTTCCATGCCCAGAAGATGACAAAAAGCCTACAAACTGGTCTGGAGAAAATTCCTTCCTGACCCCAAAGTAGCGATCGGCATTTCCCTGGGTGTGTAAGAAAGGGCCACAAGAACTAAACCCTGAGGTAACCGTGCCTGCCCTCCCTCTCACAATCTGCCCAAATTCACAGAATCAGCTTTGCTGTCAGATGGCCATTGAGCCTCTGTTGGAAAAACTTCCAAAGGAGGAGAGCCCACCACCTCCCGAGGAAGCCTGTTCTACTGAGGAACCGCTCTAACTGTCTGGAAGTTCTTCCTTAATGTTTAGCTTTGAAAACTCTTCTGATTTAATTTCAAACAGATAGTTCTGGTCCGACCTTCTAGGTAACATGCCCGGATGCTAGTCACAGAACAACCCCTAAGCTGGGATTTGTTACTTACATTTATTTTACATTCGAGAATTGTTGACTAACAAAAAATATTCTTTAAACAACAGGGAAGCATTACAAAACCTAAATGAGTGCTTAAGACCTTATAAAACACGCATGAGCCTATCAGTTCTGCAGAAATCAAGTGGCTTTCTTGAAACCTTTCAGAATAGGGTATATATTTTCAAAGGCTTCATATATCTCTGACCGGTCTTTGGCACCTAGGAGGAAGAAAAGGTTTCAAAATTAGTTTCAGGAAAAAATCTTACCCAAAAGTAGGGCTGGCCAACCTCCAGGTGATACCTGGAGATCTCCCGCTGTTAAACTTGATCTCCAGGCAATCAAGGTCAGGTCCCCTGGAGAAAATGGCTGCTTTGTAGGGTGGGCTCTAGCGTTTTATCATGATGAGGTCCATCCCCTCCACAAACACTGCCCTCCCCAGGCTCCCCCCCCCCAAAAAAATCGCCCTGTATTTCCCCACCCAGACCAGACAACCCTACCAACAAACATTGCTGGGAGGTGCCCTGACTTGGATAGCCCAGGCAAACCTGATCTCACCAGATCTTGGAAGCTTAGCAGGGCCGACCCTGGCAAGTACTTGGAAGGGAGACCTCCAAGGAATACCAGGGCCAGGAGGCAGAGGCAGACAATAGCAAGCCACCTCTCTGAAATGTCCAAGCCCCACTAGGGGTCGCCAGAAGTCACCATTATTTCCAGGCACGCAAGCACGCACACACACACAGAAACAAAGATGCTACAAAATGGACTATAGACAGATGGAATGGTTATTTACATGAATGGGTACAGTCGGACATATTAACAATATTAAAACAGGAGAAACTAGGTGAGGATAAGATTGTGGAAGTCAAGATGAGGTGGTTAGAGTCAGTGTTCCCTCTAAGCTGAGTGAGTGTGAGCTAGCTCACAGTTTTCTAGCCTCCAGCTCACACTTTTTTGTCTCAGCTCAGGAAGGATGTCTCCAGAGCAAACTAATTAATGCAGTAGCCAAATCACCTGCTCACGACTTTAATGCCAGTAGCTCACAAAGTTGAATTTTTATTCGCAAGACTCCACAGTTTAGAGGGAGCATTGGTTAGAGTATATAAGATGGGTAAAAGTGGGGGGGGGGCAACAATGATACATTGATTAAACTTCAAAAGGTGTGCTTATGGTTACAGTTATAAAATAAGGAATGATTGCTTGGCAGTTTGAGGAAGGGGGAAAAGGGAACAGGAAAAGAAGCATTCAGTGTATGCAGGTATGCAATATATGCTATGTTATGTATTGTTTGAGTTATATGGAAGCAGGATCAAATACTTCAAAAAAAAATTGAAGACACAGACACAGGTACCATAGAGTTTTCAGGCCGGTTGCTAGAGCGTCACCTGGCGATGTGCCCGGAGTGATGACGTCACTTCCGGGTGATGTCACCATGCCGGGTATGTTGGGCTGATCAGGCCACTTTGGGGCGTGGGGTTCCCCCCACTGGCCGGATCCGGACTGGTGGATTGGGGGCCCTTTGAGCAGGGAATCCCTGCCCCCGGGGGGACTTGGCAGCCCTAGACGTCAGGAGGATGACACTCTGGTTTTGGGGCAAAATTCTATGGGTTTTTTTGCCCTCAAAATCAGAGAGTTTACCCAAAAACTACAGCACCCCCCCCCAAACATCCCTGTTTGGGGCTTCCTCCACCAGCCAGTTGGTCAGCGGCAGATTGAAGCCGCCCAAAGTGGGGAAAACCCCGCCTGGACCCAGGGTTTGGCAGCCCTAACTGAGCACCCTAATTGGAGATTTTAAATTGTGGTGTTTTATGTTTTTTTAAAAAAATTGTTTCATTTATATTGTGTTACCCAGTATTTAACATATTGTAAGCTCCCTTGAATTCTGCAAAGTAGAAGGACCACTTAGGGCTGCCAAGTCCAACTTGGGAAATATCTGGGGACTTTGGGGGTGGAGCCAGGAGACTTTGGGGGTGGAGCCAGGAGAAAGGAAGTGACATCATTTTGTGAAGTCACATCCTGTGATGTTGCTTCCACATGCTTCCACATGAACTCATGAAGTTTCCTAATACTGAATCAGGCCATTGGTCCATCAAGGTCAGTACTGACTACTCAGACTGGTAGTGGCTCTCCAGGGTCTCAGGCTGAGATCTTTAATGTCACCTATTACCTGATCCTTTTTTAGCTGAAGAGGCTGATACCTTCTGCATGTCAAGCAGATGCTCTATCACTGAGCAACGGCCCTACTGAATCCTTCCTCATCTCGGCAGAATATGATTTTCATATCATAAGAACAGGAGAGAAGCCACAGTGGATCGGCCCATCCAGTACAGCCCATCCAGTACAACACTCTGTGTCACAACAGTGGCCAAAAATACCAGGTGCCCTCAGGAGGTCCAGCAGCGGGGCCAGAACTCCAGAAGCCCTCCCACTGTTGCCCCCCCCAAGCACCAAGAATGCAGAGCATCACTGCCCCAGACAAAGGGTTCCATTTAGACCTTGTGACTAATAATAGCCACTGACAGACCTCTGCTGGATGGGGACAGAGAGAGAGAGAGAGACAGACAGACAGACAGAAAAAAGAAAGAAGGAGAGAGAGAGAAGGAAAAGAGCTGGCAGAGGCACTTACTTCCATTTAGACCTTGTGGCTAATAATAGCCACTGATAGACCTCTGCTGGATGGGGACAGAGAGAGAGAGAGAGACAGAAAAAAGAAAGAAAGGGGGAGGGGGAGAGAGAGAGAAGGAAAAGAGCTGGTACAGGCACTTACCCCAGGCCCAGCAGCAGCAACCTTTCAATCTTACACCAGCCGCATGCAAAAGCAGGCCCTTCAGTAAGAGCTTAGTCCCTCGTTAATCTCTGGGCGGGGCTCTCTTGCTAACTCTTAAAGGGGAAATGTCTGGTGAGGCTTTTCACTGCAGGCTCTTCAGACATTTCCCTTTAAGAGGCCTGGAAGGGAGAGGGCCCGGCAGGCTCCGACATTCCCCTCCTGTTGGCAGCCATTGCCTCCCCCCGGTGGCCAGTTTTGAAAAAGCGGGGGGGGGGGGGAAGCATGAAAAATCGGTGTTTCCCCCGCCCTACCGGGGGACTTGGCAGCCCTAAGGACCACTGATAAATGCTGTCTCACCTCCTTCTCCACTAGCCTGTCCTTTCTAAGGCATTTAAATGTTTTGCTTCGCAGTTCTTCAAACCTTCGTTGCATTCCCTGCATCAGTAGATCAAGATCAAACCCTTTGTGCCAACTGGACTTTCAGATGTTCCAGACTAAAAAGGTATTCTTACCCATTCGGGAAGATGCCTGAAGTCACACTGGTCTAGGATTACCAGCTCTGGATTGGGGAATACTTGGAGATTTGGGGGATGGCGCTTGAGGAGGGTGGGGCTTGGGGTGTCTGTTGTGGGGAGGGGAAGGGAAAGGAGTTTGTAAGCCGCTTTGAGACTCTGAGTGAAGGGCGGGGTATAAATCCAATCCCCTCTTCTTCTCTTTTTCAGTGGGGCCGGAAAACAGGACAGCTTCCTGTTAATAGGGCCTGCCCACATTTGCTTTCAAGATCACACCTACAGCTTGCAGGGATCACTTACCGGTTAATACTACTTTTCCAGATACAAAGATAAGCAACACAATCCTTGGCTTGACCATTCTGTATATAAGGCCAGGAAACAATTCTGGTTCATAGCTGTATCGTAGAACAAACAGACAAACACACTTGGCTTAAGAGGAAACTGATTTGTCCGTTGTGATGTTATGAGGCCGTAGAAGAAAGTTAAGAGTCCAGTGGCACCTTTAAGACCAAGAAAGTTTTATTCAAGGTATAATTTTGGGTGCATGGACACTTTCTCAGATACACCGAAATGGAAGTTACTGGTCCATTCATACAGGAGGAGGGCGAACGGCAAATTAGCACGCAACATAAATGAAGATGTTAAACAGATTCAAGGACCAAACAGGAATAACAAACTTAGCTTATGGTTATCATTTGTCTGAGTTTAATTCTGGGTGGGAAACATAGTGAAGGAAATAAATATATCAGAACAGGAGATTGATGGGCAGATATGCCCTTCTTAATTGCGGAATGCTGAGAGTAACTGAGACCCTGCCATGACGCTCCATCCCTCTCCTCTGAAGCATGGAGGTGACCTTGAGTATACCTCGACTACAACTTTATTGGTCTTAAAAGGTGCCACTGGGTCTGAACTTCCTTCTGCTGCTTTAGACCAACACAGCTGCCCACCTGAATCTATCATTATCTCATTAGGTCTTGGGTCTGGTCTAGTTAGTACTTGGACGGGAGACCATCAAGGAAGTCCAAGACTGCTATGCAGAGCAACCGCAAAATTCTCCTCCTATAGAAAGACTGCCTCTTTTCCTCCTAGAGTATTTTAACGTTTCAGTGCACAGGTGTGAGACTTCTGCTCAAAGTAGTCAAGGATCAGATCTTTGTTGATGAAACACAGTTCTTTATTTCCAATCTCTACATTGGTACAGGTTCTCGGATTATTGTCAGAGATAAGGCATATGATAGAAGCAGGTCTATTATACCCTTCAGTACAATTTGAATTGCCCATAGATAACCAATCACCAAAGGGGAAAAACGGCGGGCAAAAGGGGTCTCTGGCCGTTTGCTTCCCACAGGAAAGAAAGCGAGGTGTGAAGCTGTAAATTTCCCTTCCCAAACCAGACCCCTTAGATGTAACCATATTCACATAACAAATGCCTTCCTCAAGGCTTTCGCACGTTGATAAGAAATGGTCCCTGTCCTCCCCTTGTCTTCCCAGCCGGGATGAATGGAATGCGGAGGCAGGAGTGTGAGAGGCCCATTGTTCCCATGCTTTGAAGTTGTCACTCTCCCGGGCTGACAGTTACACAAACCAGGCCTGGTCAGAGTCATAAACCTGGGGTCACATAGCATACAGTCTTCCTGGCCAAAGTGAGGGTTACAAAGTGGGCATAGGGGCAACTAGAAGCAATAGGCATGAATACATAATGGGTGCAAACACAGGTTACAATACACAGCAGATAGCAATAGAAAGCAGAGAAGAAAGCCCCAGGAATCCTTGTCTGAATCAGCAGATTCTGACAACAGGGAGGGAAGGCAGCATGAAATAGCCCGATGTCATCAGATCTCGGAAGCTAAGCAGGGTCAGTACCAGTTGTTCCCTCTAAGCTGAGTTACTGTGAACTAGCTCACAGGGTTTTTTTAGCCTCCGGCTCACAGATTCTTGTCTCAGCTCAGGAAGGAGGGCTCCAGAGCAAACTAATTTAGGCAGTAGCCAAATGGCTCGCTCACAACTTGAATGCCAGTAGCTTGCAAAGCAGAATTTTTGCTCACGAGATTCCACAGCTTTGAGGGGGCACTGGCCAGTACTTGGAAGGGAGCAGGGGCACTGAGTTTTAACATCCCCGGGGGGGGGGGAGGCTCTTGCTTGTGTGTGCATTTTGTGCGCACGCACGCCAGGACCATGTCCCCGCTGCCTCCCCCCCCCCCCGGCCACTCCTGCCTCCATCCCTCCCTCTGTCCATGCACGGGCCAGCTGGGCAAATGCACCATAGAGTTTCAGGGCGATAGAGTTTCAGGGCATGATAGCATCACTTCCGGGTGACGCCAGCACACTGGGCATTTGCCCAGCTGGCCCCTGGATGGACGGAGGGAGGGACGGAGGCAGGAGTGGCCAGGCCGGGGGGGGGGGGGGGAAGCGGCGTCAGCAGCAGCCGGCGGGTGGGCCTAGGAAGGACCCAGTGGGCGCTCCATTTTGCTGGGGGTGGCTTGAGCCCTCAAGCCCCCTCGTAGTTGACACCTATAGAAGGGAGACCACCAAGGAAGGTTCTGCAGAGGAAGTCAATGGCAAACCACCTCTGCTTCTCACTGGCCTTGAAAGCCCCTTGCTGGGGTCAACGTAAGTTTTCTGCAGCTTGACAGCAGTTACATACAGCTTTGACCTTCCAGGCCGTAATCCCGAATAGGGGCTTTGATGGTCCCCTCCCCTCAAAGCACAGTCCTATAAAGTAGATTCAGGTGGTGTCGCCGTGTTGGTCTGAAGCAGCAGAACAAAGTCTGAGTCCAGAGGCACCTTTAAGACCAACAAAGTTTAGTTCTGGATACGCTTTTATGTGCTTTTATGTCATCACGAAAGCTTGTACCCAGAATTAAACTTTGTGGGGTCCTAAAATTTGTCCTACAAGGCAACCTGTAGGCAACCTGTAGGCCTGTCCTACAAGACAACCTGTAGGTTGTTTCCCCAACCTGTAGGCCGAGACCCCAAAATGGGTTGTGGGCCAGCCCTCCCTACAGGTTGCTTCTGCCCTTTCCATCATTCTCTTCTGTATTCTGGAAACCAAGATCTGATCCTGGAAGCAGTTACCACCCATGTCGTATTTCCCCCCACCTATTCATCCACGCTACTCAGAAACTTACCTGCTGAACTGCTGGTGAGTTAGAACCAAGCCTTCCAGCCGGATGGGGAACCTCACGTCGCAACTGCCCACCATGTTCTGGATTTTGAAGTCCAGGAATTTCGCCGGGAACCCAAGCTTCTGCACCACCCGGGCGTATTTCCTGGCAGCCAGCCTGGACTGCTCTTCACTGCAGAGACCACCCAAGGGGGGGAAAAAACGGAGGAGAGAGAAATCCAGGCATCAAAGCTGTAAGAATGGCTGCTGATCCCTTTGGGTGAAAACACAAAACTTCAGAACTTTTATGAAAACTGAGCAAATGTGTGGCTCATCCTACTTCCCCACTAAGAGAAGTAGGAGAAATTCTTCAAAGTAAAGGCGTACTCCTTCTCTTAGGGGGGAAAGTAGGATGAGCTGAACAGAGCACTGAGACCCCACCCTCCGATGACTGGAAAACCCTACAAAGGTTGCTTCTGTGCTAGGACCATTTTGTACAGCTTGCCCATTCCACAGTTGGCTGCAAGCAGAATTAAAAATGGCGCTTCCCGCACCGCGGTCAGGGCGGTGCTGGATTCGTCTTCAGAATCTGACACTGTCCTATCAGTAGCATCCTACTATATGTTTACACGTAGGTTCCATTCAGCAAAAGTTCCATTTCATAAGAACATCAGAAGACCCCTGCGAGATCTAGGGTTGCCAAGCCTTCAAAACTCACCGGCGGGGGGGGGGGGAAGTCCTCCTCTGGCCAGGAGTTTCTCCTGGTGCGCATGCCCAGCAACATCACCAAAAGTGACGTCAGCACGTTGGGGGCGTTGCCAGGGCGATGCTCTGGCAATCGCCCCAAAACTCTATGGTATCATAGAGTTTTGGGACGATTGCCAGAGCGTCGCCCTGGCAACGCCCCCAACATGCTGACATCACTTCCGGTGATGTCATTACGTCATCCTCGCTGGACGATGTCGGGGGTGGGGTCCCCCCCACCGGCCAAATGCTGGCCGGTGGATCGGGAACCCCTTTAGCGGGGGATCCCCCGCCCCCCAGGCTGACTTGGCAGCCCTAGCGAGATCAGAGCAGTGGTCCATCTAGTCCAGCATCCTGTCTCACACAGTGGCCAGCCAGTTCTTCTGGAGGGCATAGAGGCTGTGGCCTTCATAAAAACATCAGAAGAACCCTGCTGGATCAGACCAGGGATCCATCTAGCCCAGCTTCCTGCCTCACACAGTAGCTCCAACCAGTTCCTCTGGAGGGCCAACAACAGGGCATAGAGGCCGAGGCCTTCATAAGAACATCAGAAGAACCCTGCTGGATAAGGCCAGTGAGGGTCCATCTACTCCAGCCTCCTGTCTCACATAGTGGCCAGCCAGTTCTCCTGGAGGGCCAACAGGAGGGCACAGAGGCTGAGGCTTCCAAGATTGCTGATACCGCTCTCAAGGCTACCTTCAAAGCCATGAAAGCTTTAAAACTTGCTTTAGCCCAAAAAGGGAACTGGTGTCCCTGAAAAGCTAAGATTCTCGAAGTGCTGGACTGACCCAGCCCTCTCGGCTTTGACGGAGTAGGAGCCTCAGTGCCACGTTTTCCCGGATTCACCATAAAAACAATACCGTCTTACCTTTTTGCTCCCGTGCAGACCATTTTGCCGGAACTGAATATCAGGGCTGTCGTTCTAGGTTCCCGGATCCTCATGATCACGGCGGCAAACCTCTTAAAAGTCGAAGAAAGCCCAGATTGTGACTTTTGCAAATCGAGTGCTAACCCACTGCTCGCGTGTGAACGTTTGAATAAGGTGCAGTTTATTCTAAAAATCCTCAAGCAAGGTTTCTCCCAGAGATACCTTCCAATAGGCTATAAGAGACTTCCTGCAGCATGGAAACAGAGTCTCTGTAAAAAGGAACCGTACAAACCTTTGCTATATTCTGTTTAGCCCTGACCAGGGTAGCCCGATCTCATCTGACCTCAGAAGCTAAGCAGGGTCGGCTTTGGCTAGTATTTGGATGAGAGACCTCCAAGGAAGACCAGGGTTGCTACACAGAGGCAGGCTATGGCAAACCACCTCTGAACATCTCTCACCTTAGAAACCATGCAGGGTGACGTCATCGTGCCGCATGGACGGCAGAAGATCCTGGCAACTCTAGTGGTGGGGGGGTAGAGTTGCCAACTCCAGGTTGAGAAACTCCTGGAGATTTGGGGGTGGAGCCTGGGGAGGACAGGGACCTCAGTGGGGCACAGGGCCTCGGAGTCCACCCTCCAAAGCCAGCTGTTTTATCCAGAGTTACTGATCTCTCTAGTCTAAGGGTTGGCTGTTCCAGGCAAGTTTAGTTGGCAGCTCAGGTAGGGTTGCCAGCTTTGGGTTGGGAAATACCTCGAGATTTTGGGGGTGGAGCCCAGGGCGAGTGGGGTTTGGGGAGGGGAAGGACCTCAGCAGGGTATAATACCATAGAGTCTGTCATCCAACATAGCCATTTTCTCCGGGGGGACTGATTTCTGTAGCTGGAAATCAACTGTAATAGCAGATCTCAGGCCCCACCTGGAGGGTGGCAACCAGTGTTCCCTCTAAGCTGAGTTAGTGTGAGCTAGCTCACTGTTATTTAGCCTCCGGCTCACCCATTTTCGCCTTCGCTCAGGAAGGTTGGCTCCAGAGCAAACTAATTTATGCCGCAGCCAAATCGCTCGCTCACAGCTTTAGAAGAAGAAGAAGAAGAGATTGGATTTATATCCTGCCCTTCACTCACTTGGAGTCTCAGAGCGGCTTACAAACTCCTTTCCCTTCCCCTCCCCACAACAGACACCCTGTGAGGTAGGTGGGGCTGAGAGAGCTCTTTCCCAAGCTGTCCTTGAGGGAACAGCTGGTACAGAGCTATGGCTTGCCCAAGGTCATCCAGCCAGGTGCCAGTGGAGGAGTGGGGAATCAAACCCGGTTCTCCCAGATTAGAGTCCGCGCACTTAACCACTACACCAAACTTTAATGCCGGTAGCTCACAAAGTAGAATTTTTGCTTGCAAGACTCCACAGCTTAGAGGGAGCATCGTGTGGCACCCCTATTGACTTCTTACCTTTGGGTTATATTCTGCGTTTCGGGCATGAAGGGCAATGTTTTTGAGATCCAGCTTGCAAGCCAAGTTCACCGTCGCCACAATATTCCTGAGAAAGCAAGAAAGGCAGCTTTCAGGGAGTGCAATGTAAAAAAAAAGGCAAAGGCAGGTCCCATAGAACGTTTCAGATCTTCATAGGTTACATGACAATTCACACTGCTCTTTTGCTCACTGCATTCGGAACTGTAGAGAGGGCGTGGGTCAGTGGTAGAGTATTTACTTGGCACACCGAAGGTCCCAGGTTCAATCCCCGGCATCTCCAGTTGGAAGCACTAGGCAGTAGGTTATGGGTAAGACCTCAGTCTAAGACCTTGGAGAGCTGCTGCCAGTACGAGTAGGCAATACTTAATTGCTATATGGCAGTGTGTGTAGCAAACTGAAATACTAATAAATATAAACAGTATAGCCAGGAGATCCTAAGGCTGTCTGGCAGCCACAAGTTCTAGATCTTTTAGCATTATGCACCACAAGGAGGAGGAGGAGGAGGAGATTGGATTTATATCCTGCCCTTTACTTACAATCTCCTTTCCCTTCCCCTCCCCACAATAGACACCCTTTGAGGTAGGTGAGGTTGAGAGAGCTCTGAGACAACTGTCCTTGAGAGAGCAGCTCTGAAAGAACTATGGCTTGCCCAAGGTCACCCAGCAGCTGCAAGTGGAGGAGTGGGGAGTCAAACCCAGCTCTCCCAGATTAGAGTCCGCGCACTTAAACCACTACACCAAACTGGCTCTCGTGGTGGTGAGCCAGACTTGTTCTTAAGGCGAGACATTTCAGAGGTGGTTTGCTATTGCCTGCCTCTGTGTCGTGGCCCTGGTATTCCTGGGAGGTCACCCTTCCAAATACTAGCCAGGGCCGACCCTGCTTAGCTTCTGAATACTGACGGGATTGGGGCAGGCTGGGTCATCCAGGGCAGGGCAGTAGACAATATTGACCTTGATGGGCCAAAGGCCTGATTCAGGATAAACATTACTCTGCAGAGGGACCGTGGCTCAGTGGAAGAGCCTCTGCTTGGCATGCAGAAGGCCCCAGGTTCAATCCCCGACATCTCCAGTTTAAGAGGGCCAGGCAGGAGGTGACATGAAGGACCTCCGCCTGAGACCCTGGAGAGCCGCTGCCTGTCTGAGTGGACAATACCCACCTTGATGGACTGATGGTCAGATTCAGTGGAAGGCAGTTTCGTGTGTTCATTCGTGGCACCCTGACATGAGTGGCCCAGGCTAGCCTGATCATAGAATCCCCCTGCTCAACGCAGGATCAGCCTCGAGCGTCCCTGACGAGTCGGTCCAGCCGCTGCTTCAAGACGGCCAGTGAGGGGGAGCTCACCACCTCCCCAGGGAGCCCATTCCACTGTGGCACAACTCGGACTGTCAGAAAGTTCTCCCCAAGTTCCAGCCGGTACCTTCCCACCCTTCATCTAAACCCATTCTTGCGAGTCCTCTCTTCTGCCGCCCACAGGAACAGCTCCCTGCCCTCCTCTTAAATGACAGCCCTTCAGATACTTCAAGAGAGCCATCCTGTCCCCCCTCAATCTCCTCTTCTCCAGACTGAAGCTTCCCAAGAAGTCCCTCAGCCTTTTCTCCTCGTAGGGCCTCTGGGTCTCCAGGCCCCCGATCATCCTCATCGCTCTCCTCCGCACCCGCTCCATTCTGTCCACATCCCTTTTGAAGGGAGGCCCCCCCAGAACTGCACACAACCCTCCAGGTGCCGCCTGACCGATGCAGCGTACAGCAGGACTATGACGTCTTACCATCAGTTGTAATAACGGACCTCCAGCCACCACCTGGAGGCTGGCAACCTTACTTACCTGGGGGTTCACAAAAGACCAGGGACCAGCCTCGAATGAGCCTGTTCCTCCTTCCTGCCCATGGATTGAATCCCTCTGAACTCAGAAGTGCTTGCTTCTTCTCGGTAACCTTGCCCACGACCGGCGTAAAGGTTGCACGAACAGCCAACCTTCTGAGTTACTTACTGTAACTGTGGGACGATGCCCGAACTTTCTGAAGCGGAGGCCATCGGAGTCATCGGTGTCAAGGGGGGACAGAGCCCGGACGCGTCTGGCAACGGCTGGGCTTCCTGCTCATCCCCCTGTTGGCACAGACCGCCATCTTCCAAGACCACGCCACTGTCTTGCGTGGCCGATGGAGAGTCGAATGCCTCTTTCGGCAGTCCGCTCTCGTCATCGTGGTTAGGATCCTGGCCGAGGTCATCCGGGAGGAAGCTGAGGTCCACCGAAGAGAAGCTGGTCGAGAAGTCTTTGCTCGGGTCGGACCGAGCGTCAAAGGACGTGTCTGGGATGGAGGGAAGGGGCAGGTCTGAGGCAAAGGGACTCAAGGGAGGAAACCCTGGTGGGCTGCCGGCGGTGAGATCATCCTTGAGAGATACAGAAGAGAGACAAATGGGACAGCAGCAGTGGTATAATCCTAGACACTCCTGCTGTCTCTCCCCATGCTCAGAAGCATTATGAACATCAGAGAAGCCAATGTTGGATCAGGCCAGTGGCCCATCCAGTCCTCTATGTCACACAGTGGCCAAAACCCAGGGGCCATCGGGAGGTCTACCAACGGGGCCAGAACTCCAGAAGACCTCCATCTGTTGCCCCCCTCCCCAAGTACCAAGGATACAGAGCATCAGTGCGCCAGACATAAGAACGTAAGAGAAGCCATGTTGGATCAGGCCAATGGCCCACCCAGTCCAACATTCTGTGTCACACAGGGGCCGAAACCAGGTGCCATCAGGAGGTCCGCCAGCAGGGCCAGAACTCCAGAAACCCTCCCACTGTGGCCCCCCCAAGCACCAAGAATACACAGCATCACTGCCGCAGACATAGGAACATAAGAGAAGTCATGCTGGATCAGGCCAATGGCCCACCCAGTCCAACGTTCTGTGTCACACAGTGGCCAAAACCCAGGGGCCATCAGGAGGTCCACCACTGGGGCCAGAACTTCAGAAGCCCTCCCACTGTTGCCCCCCATGCACCAAGAAGACAGAGCATCACTGCCTCACTGTTTCCTTGGGAATGAACACTTTGGAGTCAGCCAAAACATCAGAGATGGTCCCACTAACATGGCCACGTTGGTGGAGGCCCACCAACGAGGCCAGAACTGCAGAAACCCTCCCACTCTTCCCCCACCGCACCAAGAATTTAGAGCGTAAGAACATCAGAGAAGCCATGTTGGATCAGGTCAAAGGCCCATCTTGTCCAACACTCTGTGTCACCCAGTGGCCAAAACCCAGGAGCCATCAGGAGGTCCACCAGCAGCAGGCCCGTTCTCTGCTCTAAGCATGACCCCTTTGTAGGAGGCCATCAAAGTAGGTTTACCATCTTCCAGATGTTTGCTGGAGATTTCCTGCAATTACAACTGATCTCCAGGGATCAATTCCCCCGGCTGAAATGGTAGCTTTGGGGGGCAGGATATAAGAAATTATATCCCCAATGAGCTGCATCCCCTCCCCAAATTCCACCTTCCCCAGGCTCTGCCACCAAATCTCCAGGAATTTCCCAAGCCAAAATAGGAACTGGAGGAGAGGTCCATCAGTGGCGATTAGCCAAAAGGTATAGAATGGAACACTCTGTGGAAGTCTCTGTCTTCTTGTTGCTTGTGGGGGAGGGGGCACAGTGCGAGGGTTTCTGGTGTTCTGGCCCCACTGGTGGACCTCCTGATGGCCCCTGGGTTTTGGCCACTCTGTGACACAGAGTGTGGGAGTGGAGGGGGCATTGGCCTGTTCCAACACGGCTTCTCTTATGTTCTTATAGATGGAACACTGTGTCTGGGGCAGTGATGCTCTGTATTCTTGGTGCTTGGAGGGCCACAGTGTGTGGGGGCTTCTGGAGTTCTGGCTCTGCTGGTGGACCTCCTCAGGGCCCCTGGGTTTTGGCCCCTGCTTACTATAGAGGGAGAATTGGGGTCATGTCTAGAGACAGAGACCAACAAAACGAAGAATGTCTTCAAAAATCCCTTGGATTTTTCGAGCCCTCAAGCACTTTTGGAATTCTGACATGGTGTGGTTGGGCAGCCACAAAATGGCTGCCACCAGAGCCAGCCACAAAATGGCCACCACAACTTACCTTCAGTCACCCAGCGCAGGTCCTCATGATGTGATGGCGGCAGCTGCCAAAGTTGGCTATGTCCTAACTTTGCCAGGCAGTGCTTGGCATCGAGTTGCCTGCTCTGGGGTTGGGAAATAGCTGGGGGGGGGGCAGGGTACAATACTATAGAATCCATCCTACAAAGGAGCCATTTTCTCCAAGGGAACTGATCTTGGTCATCCACAGATCAATTGTAATAGCAGGAGCTCTCCAGGTCCCACCTGGAGGTTGGCATCTGGCAGGAGGGAGCACCGCACCGCAGGATAATTTTAAAAAAAACAATACAGCCTCCTGTACTTACTGGAAGTTTATGCAGCTAGTGAGAAGGGTCGGTCTAGGAATTACCAGAAACTCTATGGTGAAACCCCTAGTTTTTTGGCGATTCCTGGAGTTACCATTTGCCACTTTTGGTCCCTACTGAGGTGAAAGATGGGGTCTGAATTATCATGTAAATAAAAAGCTTTGAGCCCTTTGACTATTTAAACATTAGAAATGATTATCCTTAGAACATCTCTCTATATAATAATTCTCTGCACAGTGGTGGCACGCTCCTGAAGATTCCACACGCCTCCCCAGCCTTTGGTCCCCTGGCCTGTCAATCAGAAGCTGTCCCTATCCACTGGCTGTGAATACTCGCATGCCATTGGCTGGGTCTGCTCCTCTTCCCCTCCCATTCCTTCAGCCTCTGTGCCCTGTCAGAATTCCTGGCAGATGGTTTTTTGCTCTTGACAAAGACACTTCTCCAGCTTCCTTCCTGTGGGGGGATTAACTGTTACCTCCACGACTGTTGGTAGGTGAAACAAAATGACAGTTACTTGTGTTTATAAGATGGCTGCTGCCTGTGGCTTGTTTTAATATGTTCCCCCATAAGGTTCAACTTTTACCTCAGTGGCTGTTGGTAGGTGAAACGAAGTGACAGTTACTTGTGTTTATAAGATGGCTGCTGCCTGTGGTTTGTTTAAAATGTTCCCCCATAAGGTTCAACTGTTACCTCAGTAGCTCTTAGTAGGTGAAACAAAATGGCAGTTACCTGTGTTTATAAGAGGGGCCTCAGAGCAAGGTAGAGGCTGCAGGTGGGAGGGGGAGGAAATAAGAAAAGTGAGGGGAAATTACGGTAGGTTGATGCTTGGCTGGGAAGGAGATGGGGTTGCCAACTCCAGGTGGGGAATTCCTGGAGATTTGAGGGGTGGAGCCTGGCGAGGGTGAAGTTTGAGGAGGGGTGGGGCCTCAGACAGGTACAAGGCCATAGATTCTGCCCTCCAAACCACCTATTCCCTCTTGGGGAACCACTGCTGCCAATCTCCAGGTGGGGGCAGGAGATCACTCAGAATTACAACTACTCTTCAGGTAGCAGAGAACAGTTCCCCTGGAGAAAATGGTGGACTCTGTGTCATTATACCCTGCTGAGGTTGCCACAGCAAATTGACGCTGAGTGCCCATGGCCTTGACACTCTCCAAGAGCCTCTTTTCTAGAGCCCGTTGTATTTATTCCCACAACGGGCCTTATTCCTAGTCCAGCATAAAGCTAAGTGAATATACAGAAATATCTATGACATTCTTAGCCAGCCCTTCTTTTGACATCTTCATATTCGCATGCAGTCACCACATCCTCCATTTCATCTTCACACCAGCCCTGCGAGGTAGGTAACCAGCCCAAGGTCACCCAACAAGCTTCCTGGCAAAATGTGGGCTGGAATCTACTTCTCCCCAAGCTGACACCCTAACCATTATCCCACACTGCCTATCATATACAATTCATGCCAGTAAGCAACCCTGGAGAATTTACCCACTATTAAGTTCGTGCTCCTTGGATAAAAAATTACAGGAGATAGAAGTTTAAACGGCCGAAGGAGCTTCCTAGCAATGCTCCCTCTAAGCTATGGAGTCCTGTGAGCAAAAATTCTCCCTTGCGAGCCAAGGCATTAAAGTTGTGAGTGAGCGATTTGGCTGCTGCATAGATTAGTTTGCTCTGGAGCCCTGGTTCCTGGCCTAAGGCAAAAATATGTGAGCCGGAGGCTAAAAAACTATGAGCTTGCTCATACTAACTCAGCTGAGAAGAAACACTGCAGTTCCTAGTAATGTTAAAGACAGAGAAGGAAAGTCCTCCCCCAGTTCCTGCTCGCCCGAATCCATCATTCTTACTCTACCTGGTTACTACATTGGTCAAAGTAGCTTTCCAGGAAGAAATCCCCATCCATGGCTTGCTTCTCTGCTACAGAATAGCACGAAGGAATGTGCAAAAGACCACCGTCGATTCAGCAAACAAGAGAATCAAGTGGCTAGAACTCGTTACGAAGGTGAAAGGGGGAATTGCTGCTAAAGAAAGAACCACAGTCTCCCCAGCTGAAGACAATTGAATGTATTTGACTTGAAAGAAATGCTCTTCCTAATTTAAGAACAGAGAATCAGGTGTCTTCTCTCTTCCTTCCAGCTACGATTTGCAGCTTTGATTGGGAAAGACCTGGAGATTTTGGAAGAGGAGACTGCAGAGGGCAGGGTGTGGGGAGGGAATAATTAGGGATGTCAGTCTCCAGGTGGTGGCTGGAGAGCTGCTATTACATCTGATCTGCAGGCAACAGAGATCCGTTCACTTGGGGGACTCGGCTGCTTTGGAAAGTGGACTCTGTGGTATTATACCCTATTGAAGCCCCGCCCCTCTCCAAACCCCACCCTTTCAAGGCTCCACCCCCAAAATTTCCAGGTATTCTCCAGTATGGAGTTGGCAACCCTAGGTATAATGTCATAGAATCCACCCTCCAAAGCAGCTGTTTTCTCCAGGGGAACTGATCTCTGCGGCCTGGAGAGCAGTTATAATCCCCGAGGATCTCCAGGCACCACCTGGAGCTTGGCAACCTTAGTTTCTTAAGCTGAAAAATAGGAGCTACCTGGGAACTTTCCTTAGCTGTTTTCTAATAGTGTTAGTGTGTGAAGGCAAATAAATCCCAGTGCTGTAAGATTATCCAGGAAAATCGATAGGTGCCATCCATTTCCTCAATTCGCAGTCGACTCAGATCAAAAAATACAGATGCGCTACAAAGCTCAACTGGTTTCCATGGTCACCGCTTTCCTCAGTGCCTTCTGGGAGCTGTAGTTCAATGCATCTCTTGACCAAATTGCAGTCACCTGAATTCCTGGATGAGGAACCAGGTCGTTAAACAGGCTTAGGAGGTTTGCTGGCGGCCTTGGACGAGCCACACTTGGTCGAACCCCTGCTCTTGCTGGGTGACCTTGGGCCAGTCACCCTCTTGCAGCCTCACCGGCCTCACAGGGCTGTTGTGCGGGCAAAACAGAAGAAAGGGGAAAAACAAAAGCTGCTTTGGGTGGGTCCCCAGCAGTGTTCCCGCTAAGCTGAGTTAGTGTGAGCGAGCTCTCAGTTTTTTAGCCTCTGGCTCACACATTTTCTGTCTTAGCTCAGGAAGGATGGCTCCAGAGCAAACTGATTTATACAGCGGCCAAATCGCCTGCTCACAGCTTTCCTGCCAGTAGCCCACAAAGTAGAATTTTCGTTCACAAGACTCTACAGCTTAGAGGGAGCATTGATCCCCAGTGGAGAAGGAGGCGGGGTGCCAATAAAGCTCAGCTGTGCGAGGCATCGCACTGCTTGTGAACTCCATTTTATCCTCGCAACAACCCTGCAAGGTAGATTAGGTTGAGAGAGTGACTGGCCCAAAGTCGCCCAGCAGGCTTCCGTGGCAGAGTGGGGATTTGAACGTGGATTTCCCCATCCCTGGTTTAACACCCTAACCACTACACCTTCTGGATCCCTCCCGTGGGCAGCTTCTCCGGGGGAAAAGTCTGCCTCAGTTGCAAATGTCATGCAGTAGCAAGTCCCTCAAGGGCAGGGATGCCAGCCTCCAGGTGGGACCTGGGGTTTCCCAGGAATCACCCCTGATCCCCAGCCTACAGAGACTAGTTCCCTTGGAGAAAATGGCTGCTTTGGAGAATGGACTTTATGGCACTGTACCCCACTGAGGCCCCTGTACTCCTCAGGCTCCACCCCCAAATCTCCAGGAGTTTCCCAACCTGGAGCTGGCAACCCTGCCCCCCAGTCCCTGCTGTTGGCCAAGGGGGACCTGACGATCCTACTCAGGTGAGTTGTGTGGCGGCCACTGCTAGGCCCGTCTAAGTTGTGAAGTGGTGGCTGCTGGGCCTAGGTGAGCTGTCTGTCAGCCACTGCCACACCAGTGTGAGTTGCCCCTAGCTGCTTCTGAGCCTAGCCCCAGTGAATCCTTCCTCTGGGTCAGGTGAGAAGGATCAGGGGTGGACTGGGAGGCCAAAAGAGCCCTGGAAAGGGCCCTCCCTCACCTTTTACAGAAACCACCTGAGTTCAAACCCTGGTATTGTTGTTGCTTCCTAGCAACCCACACTGTGGCCACTGAGATCTCAGAGGGCATTTATTTCTTAAAGGTGCAGGTGCTGGTTCCATTACGGGAAGCATTAATTCCCCAATGTATTTTTGTATCAGACTTTTCTGCAAGCTTGGGGTTCTTCCCAAGTCCGAAGAAAGATCCATCTTGTTTGTTCATGCCTCCAGTCTTTGGATTTAAGGATCCATAGATGAGCCAGTGAGAACTAGATATATCAGCTCAGGAGGTGACTTCTATAAGGCATAGTATTAGACTATATTGCTACGTGTACTGCACTGCAATTTGATGCATGTAATTCAGCATCTTCTACCTTTGTAACCCATTCTTTAGTAACCGTTTGTTAACAGGTTCATTGCCTTAGATGGTTTTCTGTTTGCTTGCTTTCTGGAGGGCTTGCCTTCTACAGGGCTTCTGGAGGCACCTGGATTTGGGCCAGAGTGTGACGCAGAGTGTTGGACTGGGTGAGCCATTGGCCTGATCCAGCATGGCTTCTCTTATGTTCTTATGTCTGGGGCAGAGATGCTCTGCATTCCCTGTGCTTGGGGGGCAACAGCAGGTGGGCTTCTGGAGTTCTGGCCCCGCTGGCGGACGTCCTGAGGGCACCAGGTTTTTGGCCACTGTGTGACACAGAGCATTGGACCGGATGGGCTATTGGCCTGATCCAACATGGCTTCTCTTATGTTCTTATGTCTGGGGCAGTGATGCTCTGTATTCTTGGTGCTGGGGGGGGGGCAACAGCAGGAGGGCTTCTGGAGTTCTGGCCCCGCTGGTGGACGTCCTGAGGGCACCTGGTGTTTTTGGACACTGTGTGACACAGAGTGTTGGACTGGAAGGACCATTGGCCTGATCCAGCGTGGTTTCTCTTATGTCCCAGCTCGCCAGTCCTAGCCACACTACACTGTTTTATCTTTGCAATTTGATCGAATTGTTCTTGTAATCCATCTTGCGTCTCAGTGAGAAAGGCAAAGTTGTCGGTCACAGTAATAAACTGATGAAGGGAGAATGATGGCGTAACCTACTGTGATCCCCCCCCCTCCCGGGGAGAATAATCCAATAAAATAAATAAAATAAAAGTGGAATGTAAATATCTAAATAAATGCAACAAATTATTAATGCACTGAGCCTCTCTGGATGGCTCAGGCTAACCCAGCCTTGTAAGCTAAGCAGGTTTGATCCTAGCTCGTGTTTGGATGGGAGACCAAGGAGGAAGTCCAAAGTTGCGATGCTGAGGCAGGCAGTGGGCAAACCACCTCTAGAGCCAGTTTGGTGTAGTGGTTAAGTGTGCAGACTCTGATCTGGGAGAACCGGGTTTGATTCCCCACTCCTCCACTTGCACCTGGCTGGATGACCTTGGGCAAGCCATAGTTCTGGCACAGCTGTTCTTGAAAAAGAGCAGTTTCTGTCAGGGCTCTCTCGGCCCCACCTACCTCACAGGGTGCCTGTTGTGGGGAGGGGAAGGGAAAGGAGTTTGTAAGCCGCTCTGAGACTCCCTTGGGTAGTGTAAGGCGGGGTATAAATCCAACCTCTTCTTCTTCTATTAGTATCTTGCCTTGAAAACCTGGGGGGGGGGGGGGGGGGACGCACAAGGCGCTCTGGATACACAGTCCTGTTCCATGCTACCACCTAGTGGCAAACATGGGGAACAGCAAACACAAAGTATTGTAGAAGTCCAGTGGCGCCTTAAAAACTTAACATTTACTGCAGCATTGATGCAGGTGGGCCACTCTGTTGATCTGAAACGGCAGAATGAAGTTTGAGTCCAGTGGCACCTCTGAAATCAAGAGAGTTTTATTCAGGGAATACGCTTTCATGTGCAGGCATCTGAAGTGAACATGCACACAAAAGCTTGTACCTTGAATGAAACCTTGAATGTCGTTGGTCTTAAAGGTGCCGCTGTCCTCAAAACTTTGTTCTAACGTTGATTGCAGCATGAGCTTTTGTGAGACAGAGCTCACTTCTTTAGATACGGGGGGGGGGGGGGAGAGAAAATAATTCCCCTCATTTTTACAGAATATCGAGGGGGGAGGAGTGGAGCAGGGGTACAGTATAATAAATAGATAAGATTCTCTATATGGGTATTTGAACCACATGCAGGGCTGGTTCTTTCATAAGGCGGGGTTAGGCAATTGGCTAGGGACGCTGTCGTATGAGGACGCCCCGCCGGCCTTCCCCCGCCCTGCCCCTCCCTCGCCAGAAGAAGCGGCATTGTCGTCCTCCAGGCCCAGCAGCGGGTAGAGCAGCACCCCTCCACCGCCCACGTCCTGGTTCCCGCTGCTGGGGTCGGGCAGCAGGAGGTGGTTAGCGTGGCAGCAGTGCCTCTGCAGCGGGGGCGGGGGGGGGATTGGCTGGCGCAATGGGGATCAGCAGCAAAGTACCCACCTGCCTCTCTTCCAGCCTGAGCCCGCGGGAGCCGAGGACAAGGCTGCAGGGGCTGGGATCTCTCAGACGATGATCCAAGCCCCTCCAGCCTTGCCTCCCCCCCCCCGCCCGCGGAGGGGGTGCAAGTAGTTACCCTTGCCTAGGGCGCAAAAAAGGCTGGCACCAGCCCTGAGCACCTGGATACCCAAGTAAGATTTTGTGTAGTGGTTAAGTGCGCAGACTCTAATCTGGGAAAACCAGGTTTGATTCCCTACTCCTCCACTCACAGCTGCTGGTGTGACCTTGGGTCGGTAACAAGTTCTTTCAGAGCTATTCTCTCAAGAGCAGTTCTCAAAAGAGCTCTCTCAGCCCCATCTACCTCCCAGGGGTGTCTGTTGCGGGGAGGGGAAGGGAAAAGAGATTGTAAGCCGCTCTGAGATTCCTTCGGGTAGTGAAGGGTGGGGTACAAATCCAATCTCTTCTTTGTCTTCTAAGAGAGAGAAAAGTGTGTATGGCTGGGCCCGAGGTCACCTACGGAATTTTAGAACTGACTGGGAGTTTGAATCCGAGTTGTCCTAGCCTTACACTCCAGTGAATCTCTCAGAATAAACATTAAAGGAAGAGCAAGCAGAACGCAATAGATGCGCCCCCCCCCCGCCCCCCCAAGTAAGGTAACAAAGCCGTTTTGCAGATTTCCAGGAAACACACACAAGTTGTTAGGGCAGGGCTGCCCTGCCACTTTTTAAATATTTCAGCCATCTACAAATACAAAAGAAACATAGCACTGAAAGAAAGTTACACGTGCAATTACAGGTTCCAAACAGGTCCCCCCCCCGTCTAAAGAACTTTAAATTATATAGAGAGGTGGAGGGCCCAGAGGTACGTATCTTGTGATCTGTACCCATAAATAAATCACTGGTGCTGGTTCTGGCAGACGGAAGGGGCACGTCCGGTTGTGGCACCACTTGGGCGGGCACTCCACTTTCAGCTCCATCACAGTCACCAGTACGGGGGAAAGGAACGGGGAAGCGGAAGTGCGAAACGAGCAGGGGTCCTGTCTTGGCTGGGTCCCTACTTCTCAGTGGAAAAGGCTCTTTTCATCAGTGGGGGTGGCGTCTTCCCGACATCGAATATCATTTCCAGAGGCGGGTTGTTGAGGCAACACCAGTCGGGGATGCGGCCTGTCTGGTTGTAGTACTCCTTCGACACTGAACGGCTCCCGAGGATATCCTGGAGGGCTCCGAAAATGGCTCCTACAAAGTGTCACAGAGGCACAAGAGTAAAAGCCTTATCGTTCCTGGTTCTAAGGATAAAAGCCCTATCACTCCTGGCTCTTTAAGAGCAAGACCCACCCTACAATTCCTGGCTCTTTTAAGAGCAAAAGCCCTATCACTCCTGGCTCTTTAAGAGCAAAAGCCCTATCACTCCTGGCTCTTTTAAGAGCAAAACCCCCTAAAATTCCTGGGTCTTTAAGAGCAAAAACCACAGCCAACTTCTGTCCTTGGAGTGTGACAGCCAATTTTAATGTTATACTATCGTGTTTTAATATTTGAGTTATATTTATCGTACCCACCCTGAGCCTGCTTGCGGGAAGGGCGGGCTATAAATACTGTAAATAAATAAAAAAACATCACTCCTGGATCTTTTAAGGGCAAAAAACTTATCATCCCTGGTTTCTTTAAGAGCAAAAGCCTTATCATTCCTGCTTTTTTAAAAAGAGCAAAACCCCAATCATTTCCGGTTCTTTAATGTTCTACTGGACTCCTCTTTATTGCTGAGATTTGTATTTGTCAGTGGACAAGGCTCTGGGGGGGGGGGGGCAGCGTGTGAGAAAGCAGCAGGGCAGTAGAAGGGTCACTAAAAGAGAGATTCAGGTGAGTAGCAATATTGGTCTGCAGGAGAGCAAGATTCGAGTCCCGTAGCACAAGATTCCCAAGGTGTATCAAGAGTCAAAGCTCCCTTTGTCCCTTCCTACTTGAATCTGACGAGGGGGACTTTGACTCTTGACAGATTATATCCTGAAAATTTACTGAAGACAGTTGTTAGCTGTCTTTCTCCCTTATGGGGCGCAAGGCAGCCTACAACATAAATAAAATATGCAAAGCAAATTACATAAAAATACACAAAGCAAAAATTTCAGGCCGTAATTTAGGGCTATTCCCCCCGCTTCTCGATTTCCTTTGTGGCCGCTGCCGACTTACCTCCCAGCCACGCCACGCAGTTGGGTTTGGCCGGCGGGTTGTGCACCCGGAAGGCCTTGGCGGCCAGCGTCTCCTTGTACTTGGGCTTCTCCACCAAGTATCTGATCTCCGCCATCAACCGGTGCAGGAAGCCGGGCAGCATGGCGGTGCCCCCAATTACCACCAGGTTCTCAGCAAGCTGCTTCCGGGTGTCTATGGGACACTGGCGGGAAGAGAAGGGAGGAAAAGCCGAATGAGACCAGTTGGTTACACAATGGGCCAGAACACACAATCACCGTAAACAACACTCCCTCTCAGCTGCGGAGTCTTGTGAGCAAAAATTCCACTTTGTGAGCTACTGGCATTAAACTTGTGAGCGAGCCATTGGGCTGCTGCATAAATCAGTTTGCTCTGGAGCCCTCCTTCCTGAGGTAAGACAAAAAAGAAGAAGAGGAGATTGGATTTATACCCCACCCTCCACTCCTCAAGGGAATCTCAGAGCGGCTTACAAACTCCTTTCCCTTCCCCTCCCTACAACAGACACCCTGGGAGGTAGGTGGGGCTGAGAGAGCTCTGAGACAACTGTCCTTGAGAGAACAGCTGGTACAGAGTTATGGCTTGCCCAAGGCCATCCAGCAGGTACAAGTGGAGGAGTGGGGAATCAAACCTGGGTCTCCCAGATTAGAGTCCGCGCACTTAACCACTACACCAAACTGGCTCATAAAATGTGTGAGTCGGAGGCTAAAAAGCTGTGAGCTAGCTCACACTAACTCAGCTTAGAGGGAACACTGGCCGTGAGAGCCGCAGACTGAGCGAATGTGCATGTGTGCGCAAAAGGAAACTGTGACACCAGAAGTTGGGCTCTTTAATAGGAACGACAGGTGTGGATAATTTGCATTTTAAAAGTCTGGTGTGCTGACAGTCGTGTTATCTGTGAATTGTGTGCGTGAATGCCAACTGATGGGAGACTTCTTTTGGGGATTTCGTGTCCACGTTTAAATCTTTGGATGTGTAAGCACAGAATTGTGAAAACGGTTTAGTGACTGTTGTATGATATATATGGATTACTGAATGTATTTGGAATGTATAGTTCTGGATTGCCTGAACCTTGAGGAAACCAGAAGTGAAATGGGCGTTCCAAGTTGACCGCTTGTCGGTGGGACCTTTCATCTTTCTACCATCTCAATCATGGAGGTTTGAGATATTATTTGAGAACCTTAAAAAAAACACTTCTCAAAGTCTGGGCAAGACTGGAATTATTTGAGAATCTCCATTCTGCATAATATGTTTTTGAAATGGGACTTCTATGGTGCCTTACGGATTTATCCTATGACTTTTCTGAGGATACAGTTTGTGTATATTAGAAGAATTGTGTATTAGAAGGAGGAGGAGGAGATTGGATTTATACCCCACCCTTCACTTGGAGTCTCAGAGCAGCTTACAAACTCCTTTCCCTCCCCTTCCCCACAACAGACACCCTGTGAGGTAGGTGGGGCTGAGAAAGCTCTGACAGAAACAGCTCTTTTTCAAGAACAGCTCTGACAGAACTATGGCTTGCCCAAGGTCATCCAGCAGCTGCAAGCTGAGGAGGGGGGAATCAAACTCAGTTCTCCCAGATTAGAGTCTGCGCACCTAACCACTACACCAAACACTATACTACACTAACATATGTAAAACTTATATTCATAATTGTTGTACCTTTTTCTTGTGACCTTCTCTCTCTCTCTCTCTCATTTAATCTCCAGGTAAGGCCTGGAGATCTCCCTCAGCCCGTCAGCTTCATTGGATGCTCTCGAGTTCTAGTCTTTTGGGAGAGGGCGGACAAGTTCTCTTTGTCCACTCTCTCCATCCCATGCATAATTTTATAATACTCTATCACATGTCAGATCTGCTGCCATTAATTGTTCGGGCTGGGGTCTCTATCAGTTATTGCCTATCTGTAATTTATGGCCAGCCTTGAGGTTTATTGCCTGTCCTGCTTCATGTGGCTTTTTCTTCCCCGGGAGGATGGCTTGCCGCATTCCACCGTGTCACATAAACAGTCTGGCTATCTTCCCTCGCCTCCTCCCTCTTTCTCTCTGGAGTCGTGAATGTTTTATCTTGCTTTTGTAACCGTGGGGAACTGTTGAACTGTTTCTAGCCAGGTGCCTGGCCTGTGAATTGCGAGTAGAGGTCACCCAAGGGGCATGGGGGGGAATTTAGTGCTTTTGCGCCTTTTTTGTGAGAACCAACGGTTGGGGGGGGTTTCGTGCTTTTTTGTATTGGCTCTGATTGGCTCTTTGCCTGCTCTCACCTTACCGTGTATGGTATATTAATCCCTGTTGCCTGTAACCAAGTTATCTCTAACAAACACTGAGTACCTGAACCATCATTAAGAATAAAAGGATCTTTTACTTCACCAAAGAGCCTGGCTTATTTGATTTGACTCAGAAGCCTCACATCACGTCCCCCCTGGGTCGTCTCTTCTCTACACTGCAGAGTCCCAGACTCTCGAGCCTTTCCTCGTAGGGTAGGTGCTCCATCCCCCTGTCCATCTTGGTTGCCCTCCTCCGCCCTTTTCCCAGCTCTGCAGTCTCCCTTTTGAGATCCAGGGACCAGAACTGTACACGGTATTCCAAATGAGGCCCCACCACAGATATATGCTTCAGAGAGTTCCAGATGAGGCCGGGGTGACCACTGGCCCCCTGGGGAGGAGCTGCACATCAAAGGGTGGGGGAGGGGGCCACGTCTGGACCTACCCTGCTGCTTGGACAGTCGTCACAGTGGCTGTCAGCAGGTCAAAGAGAGAAGATAAGAGGGAGTCTCTTAGGGGGTGGGGAGAAGCAGAATCTAATTCTGTCGTAGACTCGGCGGAAGGAGCATCTCCAGCCAGATGAGCTCAAGAGTGGCAAAAGGCCCGCGCGCCCTGGATCGCCGTACCTGCAAAAGCGAGTCCAGGATCAAAGTGGCCACAGACTGCTCTTCGTTGTCCTGCTCGAAGAGTATTTCAACCACAGAATCCCTGTTGGCAGGAACAGAGAAGAAGAAGAGATTGATCTATCCCCCGCCCTTCACTTGGGAGTCTCAGAGCGGCTTACAAACTCCTTCCCCTTCCCTTCTCCACAACAGACGCCCTGTGAGGTAGGTGGGGCTGAGAGGGCTCTTT
Organism: Lepidodactylus listeri; assembly: GCA_029233225.1. NCBI lineage: Eukaryota > Metazoa > Chordata > Lepidosauria > Squamata > Gekkonidae > Lepidodactylus > Lepidodactylus listeri. The sequence goes on along the minus strand of JARCFY010000011.1, from coordinate 95,770,565 downwards.
CAAGAACTGCTCCTGAGAGAACAGCTTTGAGAGAATGGGTGACTGACCCAAGGTCACACCAGCAGCTGCACGTGGAGGAGTGGGGACTCCAACCCAGTTCTCCCAGATTATAGTCCACGCACTTAACCACTACACCAGACTGGCTGAGGAACTGTTGCGGAACTGGGGCCTCAGCTGAGCCTCAGTCCTTTGCAAACCCATTTTGTATTTATCTGTATAGCTGAATATTTGGTTTCCCAAGATGCTTCAGGTCTCAGTTGGTGCTTTGGCCTTTGTGACACAGATTACCTGGTACACAGCCTTTGCCTTGGTGGGTGTTTATACATTCCAGGGGGAACAGGTGCCATTCTTGAAGTCTCAGCATAGCGTTCCCAGTGTTATCTCGACCTCTGAGAGACAGTAATTCTGGTCAGGATCCCTTTAAGGTATTTCCTGATCCAGGATCGTAATAAATCGATTTGAAGTGGAAAATCGAATTGAAGTGGTCAGGTCAGAAAGTAAACATTCATCTTGCCAAGAAAAGGAATGGCCTGATTTTGGACAGAGCTCATCCCATTTCTGATTGACAGCTCCTTCAGATCTTAAAAGATGTATAATATCGGTGGTGGCCGTTGTTCGGGGCTCCCCTTGGCCAACAGCCCCCTTGAAGAGAAGAGAAGAGGAGAGGAGACTGGATTTATATCCCGCCCTTCACTCACTTGGGAGTCTCAGAGCAGCTTCCAATCTCCTTTTCCCTTCCCCTCCCCATAACAGACACCCTGTGAGGTAGGTGGGGCTGAGAGAGCTCTTTCCCAAGCTGTCCTTGAGAGAACAGCTGGTACAGAGCTATGGCTTGCCCAAGGTCATCCAGCCAGGTGCAAGTGGAGGAGTGGGGAATCAAAACCCGGTTCTCCCAGATTAGAGTCCGCGCACTTAACCACTACACCAAACTGGCTCTCAAGGCCTTGGGGGGAGCTTGAATATATTCCGAATAAACATACTTACAAGTGCACTAATTTTCTAATAGGTAATGGGTTTTTCTTCCGGTATGACGACGGCTAAATTGCTATTTGCTTGAATACTTTTGCATTATGGTTTTAGTAAATGGTTTTGACTGTGGAATCACTCTCTCTCTCTCTCTCTCTCTCTCTCTCTCTCTCTTTCTCCCTCCTGCCAGTTCCACCCCTCTCCCTTCTCGAGCCTGGTGGGGATGTGAGTCGTAAGAAAGGTTCTGGCACTCCTAGTTTCCCCAAAGGGAGCCCATGCACAGGATACAGGGCAGCTTTCTGATCAGAAAGATCACCCCTTGTCTGATAAAATGGGCTCTGGCAAGTGAAGACGCCACAACGTATCCGTTGTTCTTTACAGTGCCGCAAGACTCTCTCGCAACCGGCGGCCGATCCTCTGGAAGTCGAGGGGATGCTTTGCGACAGAGGAGAAAGCAAAATGAAAATTTCTCTAACCTGATGGCTCCGTTCACGTGCAAGATCTTCTCTCCATCCAGCGGGTAGTCGACGTCGGGAGGAAAAGCTGGACGCTAAGGGGAAAGAGACTCAGAACGGATCCATGCGATCCAACCCCAAATAATAATAGAAAAACCCAAGAAGCCCAATTTCTGCTGCTGAATTGGGAACGCAGGAGATCCCTCACCTACCTCAGCACTGCCATCCATGTTAAACTTCGCTGCCTGGATTTTCAGTCCCCTCTGGAGGTTGCTCACAAAACAGGTGCGGACTTTACAAGATGGAGAGAAAAGCTTTCCATTATCCATTGCCGCTCAGCCATCCACCCTTTTAGCACCCAAAGTGTTCGCCCGTCCTCTAGTTCGATGCAGTTGCTTCGTTCCAGGGAAAGGAGCTCCACGACAGAGCGGCTTACAATCTCCTTCCCTTCCTTTCCTTTCCCCACAACAGTCACCCTGTGAGGTAGGTGGGGCTGAAAGAGCTCTGAAACAACTACTCTTGTGAGAACAGCTCTGAGAGAACTTGTGACTGACCCAAGGTCACCCAGCTGACTGCATCTGAAGGCGTGGGGAATCAAACCTGGTTCTCCAAATTAGAGTCCGCCGCTCTTAACCACTACACCAAACTGGCTCTCTTAACCACTACACCAGGACAGCAAGCCTGGAAAAGAAAGGGGCGGGCTTCTCCTGCAACAGCCCGGCTCCCTAGCCTCTACAATTAAAATACGGTTCCCCAACGTGGTGCCCACATCACTGTGGTACTCACCAGTACTGCTTCCTAGTGGCCCTGCCCACTTTCTGAAAAGTTCAGCGTCACATGGGGAAGTACTGGCAGGAGGAAGTACTGGCACCACATTGGGGAATCCAGATCTAAACTGTTCTGTACCCTGCAATTAAAGTGGATTCTCTTGTGTACGCAGAGATTCCTAGACTGGTGCGCTTCTTTACAAAGGCCCTGTGAAATTTACACTGAAGAAAATTCTTATAAGGAGGACGTTGTCCTCCTGTTGACTTGCTGAAGGCCATGGCTGCCCTGCTGAAAATTTTTTTCAGTGAAGCACTCCATATCCCAAAGAATCATGAGCACACAGATCTTCAAGCACACAAATCTATAATCGCAGTACAGTCTGGGACAAATGGCTGAGGACTGTCACCTTCCTACTCTGATGTAGGCCAACGTGCAAAGACTGAAACTGGTTTCTTGTGACAAAAAGCAAAAAAACGCCATCCTGCATCACAGAACGTCTGAAGGTGCAGTTCAGATAAAAATCTGAAAAATGTATAAATCGGGTCCCTGAACATCCTTTCACGACCTGCTGCATAAAACTCCTGCAAGCTATGATCTGCCTGGCAAAAGACATTTTTGTACCTTTTATGTCTTCTATGATGTCTTCAGGAACAGAACCTGAAATACAAGAAACAGTTTGAGCCCAACAAGTCAGGCACGGGTATCTACCAAACAGACAAGACTCCAAACCCAGAACAGTCTGTGAATTTAGGACAAATACCATGAACTAACATGCACTCCCAATGGTGTTTACTCATGTGTAACACCACACTATGGTGTTTCCCAGGCAAGGCATTGGCTTATGGTCTCCACTTCCTTACCCCGCTGCACCTGAACTGGCCAACGGCAGTTTATGCTTGTGTTTGAAACTGGAGTTTGCTTGGAAAAATGACGGCTGAGGGGTGACATGATCGAGGTTTATAAGATTATGCATGGGACAGAGCAAGTAGAGAAAGAAGCACTTTTCTCCCTTTCTCACCATACAAGAGCTCGGGGGCACTCCATGAAATTGCTGAGCAGTCGGGTTAGAACAGATAAAAGGAAGTCCTTCTTCACCCAAAGAGTGATTAACACGTGGAATTCACTGCCACAGGAGGTGGTGGTGGCTACAAGCACGGCCGGCTTCAAGAGGGAATTGGATAAACATATGGAGCAGAGGTCCATCAGTGGCTGTTAGCCACAAGGTCTAGATAGGAACTCTCAGTCTGGGGCAAGTAATGCTCTGTATTCTTGGTGCTTGGGGGGGGGGGGCAACAGTGGGAGGGCTTCTAGTGTCCTGGCCCCACTGGTGGACCTTTCGAGGGCACCTGGTGTTCTTGGCCACTTTGTGACAGAGTGTTGGACGGGATGGGCCATTGGCCTGATCCAGCATTGGCTTCTCTTATGTTCTTATGCTCTTATGACCAAAGTTTGGTCACAGTCATGGCTTGGAGGGCAAGTGCAGAGGCTGCCAAACTCCGATACAACCACAAAATGCTTCATAAAAAAAGGGTGGGAACCTCAATGTGCAAAGGGAGGAGGGAGAGAAAAGGGGGGAAAGGTCGGTGCTTTTAATTTTCGTACTAGTTTGGAGAGAGTGATTCAAACATGGAATCCGCTGCCAGGGGAACGTTGTGATAGCCCCAGGAATAAGCAGCTTTGAAAGGGCATTGGATAGATTTATGGAGGATGAGTCTGTCAGTGGCTACTAGCCATGGGGACTGAGGGGAACCTCCACATTCAGAGGCAGTCCACCTCTGAATCCCAGAGCCAGGAGGAAACCTCAGGGAAAGGCCTTGGCCTCTCTGCTCTGTTGTTGACCCTCCAGAGGAACTGGCTGGCCACTGTGTGAGACAGGATGTTGGACTGGATGGACCACTGGTCTGATCCAGCAGGGCTCTTCTTATGTTCTTGTGAAGGCCTCAGCCTCTTTGCCCTGTTGTTGACCCTCCATAGGAACTGGTTGGCCACTGTGTGAGACAGGATGCTGGACTGGATGGATCACTGGCCTTATCCAGCAGGGCTCTTCTGATGTTCTAACAAAGGCCTCAGCCTCTCTGCCCTGTTGTTGGCCCTCCGGAGGAACTGGTTTGGTCACTGTGTGAGACAGGATGCTGGACTAGAGGGACCACTGGTCTGATTATGCAGGGCTTGTCTTATGTTCTTATGGATCTCACAGGAAGGGCTGGTTTCGTTTGAACAGATGATAGCGCTTCCTAACAGTAAGAGCGACTCAACAACAGAATCATGAAATCATTGAGACCCAGTGTGAAGTGACAGTTAAGAGTGTCGGCCTAGTATCTGGGATACCCAAGTTCGAATTCCCTACTTGTCCCAGGGAAGCTTGCTGGGTGACCTTGAGCCAGCTGTACTCTTTCTCCCCAACCTACCTCACAGGGTTGTCGTGAGAACAAAATGGAGGAGAGGAGAACAATGTAGGCTGCTTTGGGTCCCCCCACAATGGGGAGAAAAGCAGGGTATAAATGAATCAAATAAATAAATGGAATTGACTACCTGGGAGTAGGGGGGGGGTTGCCTTAGCCTTTCTGGAGATCTCCAAGTGGAGGTTGGACAACCGTCCCTCAGGGATGCTCTGACATTGGATTTCCTGCATGGAGCAGGGGGTTGGACTAGATGTCCTCCAGAGCCCAAATAATTTGAAATGCGGTCTTGGATGAGAGTTTTATGGCGACTGTGGACTGCCAAAATGACAGATCGGTGAGTTCTAGACCAAATCAAGACTGAATGCTCCCTAGAAGCTAAAATGACTAAACCGAGGCTATTGTACTTCGGTCCCATCATGAGAAGACAGGAATCACTGGAAAAGACAATAATGCTGGAGAAAGTGGAAGGCAGCAGGAAAAGAGGGAGGCCCAACGTGAGGTGGATGGACCCAATCAGGGAAGCCACAAAGGCCCTCGGCTTGCAAGATCTGAGCGAGGCTGTTAAGGATAGGGTGTCTTGGAGGTCATCAATTTACAGAGTCGCCATAAATTGACCTGCTGGCGCGTAACACACATTACCCATCACGGAGGGAAGGCTCTGTCCTTTCGTTGCTCCTGTATCCACAGTGCTCTGCTCCAGCAGCTGGTACTCCAGCTCCCTAAAGGATCGCAACAACATTAAAAGCCATTTTAGCAAAAACAACAACAAAAAAAACCCTAGCATTTCTTTTGTAGCCATCACCCCATTGGGTGCACCCACATGGCAGAGTGCGTATGTCCCCAGCTCTGTGACCCAGAACGGAAGACGTGTCGCAGCGAAATGGTTCTTCCAGCTACAGTTTGGTGTAGTGGTTAAGTGCGCGGACTCTAATCTGGGAGAACCGAGTTTGATTCCCCACTCCTCCACTTGCACCTGCTGGGTGACCTTGGGCAAGCCGTAGTTCTGGCACAACTGTTCTTGAAAAAGAGCAGTCTCTGTCAGAGCTCTCTCAGCCCCACCGACCTCACAGGGTGTCTGTTGTGGGGAGGGGAAGGGAAAAGAGATTATAAAATGCTCTGAGACTCCTTTGGATAGTGAAGGGCGGGGTATAAATCCAATCTCTTCTCTTCCCCTTCTAAAAGTTCCATGGGCACTTGGAGCAGACTTGGCTGATTCATTCATAGAATCACAGAATCGTACAGTTGGAAGGGACCTCCAGGGTCATCTAGTCCAACCCCCTTCACAAGGCAGGAAATTCACAAATACCTCTCCCTCCACACCCCTGTTCCATGTCCAGAAGATGACAAAAAACCTCCAGGGTCCCCGGCCAAACTGGCCTGGAGAAAAATTGCTTCTGGACTCCAAAGTGGTGATCAGCATTTCCCAAGGACTGTAAGGCCACGAGAACTAAGCACTGAGGCAACCCTTCCTGCCCTCCTTCTCTTGATCTGCCTAAGTTCACAGAATCTGCACTGCTGCCAGAGGACCATCTAGCCTCTGTTTAAAAACCTCCAAAAAAGGACAGCCCCCCACAAAAAGGACAGAGGAACCACTCTGTCAGGAAGTTCTTCCTAATGTCTAGCCAAAAACTCTTTTTGATTTAAAATTTCAACCCACTGATTCTGGTCCAACATTCTGGGGTGACAGAAAACAACTTCGTACCATCAGAACAAGAACAACTCGTCGACTTACTTGTGAATTGCTTTCCCTCCCAACGGAAGGGCACCCCAGCAATTCAGAACCGGGATTCCCTCGTAGATCTGGGAGTAGCTCAGGACATCACATTGGGAAAGGTTCAGAGAACTTACATTAAAAAGGGCAGATATAAGCACAACAAGCATCACACACCGACTTCACAAGGGGCAGATTTAACAGAAGGAAGCAAGTCAGCCTGGAATGACAGAATAGGTTTCTTTTAAAAGTTCTGAAAGTGCTTGTTTTCGGCCATGGGAACTTCTGAGTTCAGGGACACTCAACCTCTAAATCCCGGTGCCAGGAGGCCACATCAGGGGAAGGTTTCAGCTGCTATGCCTATTTGTTGGACCTCCAGAGGACCTGGTTGGCCACTGTGTGAGATAGGATCCTGGACTGGATCGACCCCTGGTCTGATCCAGCAGGGCTCTTCTGATGTCCTTATGAAGGCCTCAGCCTCTCTGCCCCGTTGTTGGCCCTCTACAGGAACTGCTGGTCACCATGTGACACGGGATACTGGACTAGATGGACCACTGGTCTGATCCAGCAGGGCTCTTGTTATGTTCAAGCGAAGGCCTCGGCCACTCTGCCCTGTTGTTGGACCTCCAGAGGAACTGATTGGCCACTGGTTAAGACAGGATGCTGGGCTAGATGGACCACGAGTCTGGACTAGCAGGGCTCTTATATTTTATTTATTTTATTTTACTCAGCTGCTGCCAGTCTGAGTAGGCAATACTGACCTTGGTGGACTGAGAGTCTGATTCAGCATAAGGCAACAGCATATGAACATAGGAAAAGCATATACGGCATGAAACTGGAAGGGATCCAGTGAAATATATTTCTACTTAGTCATGATGGGTGGTGGGTGGGATTGGATTTAAGGAAAAGCTGGGAAAGCTACTGTAGTTAAAGAGGGTACTAGAAAGCTGGGAGAGAGACATGCAGCTGATCCTCCAGACCTTATGAAATTGAAATCAGAACTTCTTCAAGAACTTGAAACCAGGCAGTTTTTCTCCCGGGGATACAGTGCAGTTAGTTGTCGTTCTTTTCTGACTTGTTCATGCCAAAGGATACAGGCAGCACCAGGCTTTCTGTGTAACCGCAATCCAGGACCATGGCAGAATTAATCCCAAGGGTCAGGAGCGACATCAGATGGCTTGGAGCAAAAAGCACCGACGGAACCTGGAAGGAAGAGAGTTGTGACAAGTTGAGTCTGCTCCAACATGGCTCTATAGGTGCCCCTCCGGTGTCACCTACTAGTGAAACTAGAAGAGAAATCTAACCAACCAACCCTATTGATCGCTTCAGGGAGGATAAGTCTGTCAGTGGCTGCCAGCACTGGTGACTGAGGGGAACCTCCACGTTCAGAGGCACTAAACCTGTGAATCCCAGAGCCAGGAGGCAACATCTGGAGAAGGCCTCGGCCTCTCTGCCCTGTTGTTGGCCCTCCAGGGGAACTGGTTGGCTGCTACATGAGACAGGATGCTGGACTAGATGGACTATTGGTCTGATCCAGGAGGACTCTTCTGATGTTCTAATGAAGGCCTCGGCCTCTCTGCCCTCCTGTTGGCGCACCAGAGGAACCGGTTGGCCACTGTGTGAGACAGGATGCTGGACTGGATGGACCACTGGTCTGATCCAGCAGGGCTCTTCTGATGTTGTTATGAAGGCCTCGGCCTCTCTGCCCTGTTGCTGGCCCTCCAGAGGAACTGGTCTGGGCACCGTGTGAGACAGGATGCTGGACAAGGTGGCCCACTGGTCTGATCTGGCAGGGCTCTTCTTATGTTCTTAAACCCTACTGTTGCTTTAAACCCTTGTTCAGGTGCTCAGAAGGGCAGGACACTCTTGCAAGCACAAATACGTCTCTGTATCATGGGACACAGGGAAGAAAGGCCCAGCAGTGGAAGCTCCTCGACGCCAAAGTCGGGGCAGGCGGTTTGTCTGGCACCTGGGCAAGCTGGCGTGGCGACCCAATATGTTTCAACGGCAGCTGCAAACCAATAAGCGATCCTACAACACTCTCGTTCTCCAAATGAAACTTTAAAACGTCACACCAAAAAACAAACCACCACTACTGCTTCTTTATGTTTACAGCACAAAGCACCCAAGAGTATATTGTCTGCACCCTGGTCCTCCTGCGGATGAAATGGCTCTGAGGCCACGAAGAGCTTGTACACAGTTTATGCCTTCTAATCAAATGGGTGGGGGGGAAATGCTGAGTAGGGAAGCACCATGCATACGGTCAGATGGTCAATGTCTGAAATAGAGTTCATGTTAACTAAGGGGAGCTCCATGTATACTGTCAGATGGCCAGGGGCCGAAATAGACTGACGCTGAGAAAGGGAGCTCTACATACACTATCAGGTGTCACTGGCTAATAATAATAATAACAATAATTAATAATAATAATAACAATAACAATAATAATAATAATATAAATATGGCTTTGTGTGTAGCCAGTTTGGTGTAGCGGTTAAGTGCGCGGACTCTAATCTGGGAGAACCGGGTTTGATTCCCCACTCCTCCACTTGTATCTGGCTGGACGACCTTGGGCAAGCCGTAGCTCTGTACCAGCTGTCCCCTCAAGGACAGCTTGGGAAAGAGCTCTCTCAGCCCCACCTACCTCACAGGGTGTCTGTTGTGGGGAGGGGAAGGGAAAGGAGATCGTAAGCCGCTCTGAGACTCTTTGGGTAGTGAAGGGCGGGGGTATAAATCCAATCTTTTCTTCTTCTAGTGTAGCCAGGAGATCCTAAAACTATCTGGCAGCCTTAAGTTCTAACTTTTTTGGCATTATGCACCGCTGGTGGCAAGCTAGACTTATTTTGGGGGGCTGAGAAAGCTCTGAGAGAGCCGGGACTGACCCAGCTGGCTTCATGTGGAGGAAGAGTACAGAATCGAACCCGATTCTCCAGATTAGAGTCTACCGGTTTTAACCACTACACCAAGCCGGCTCTCGGCCATTATTTATTATTTATTTATTACTTTCTATTTATATCCCGCCTTGCCCGCGCAGTTATTTTAGTTATTATTAGGGAGCTCCATGCACGCCATCAGAAGGCCACCGGCTGAAACAGAGCAACACTGAGAAAGGAACTCCACGTACACCGGACGACGGCTGCTGAATGTAACAGATTTAATGCTGGGGAAAGCACTAAATCAGCTATTGGCAGACAGCTATCAGCCAAAACAGATTTAAAAGGGGGGCCAGACGGATTTATGGAGGATAGTTCTATTATCGGCGATTAGCCATGACAGCTGAATGGAACCTCTGCATTTAAAGGCAAATGCCTGTCAGAGGCGGGGGTGGGGGGGGTAAGAGGGAAGCAGGGGAAGGCCTGAGGGCCTGAATGGTGGGCTTCCATCTGATTGGCCGCTGCTAAGAGACGGGAGGCTGGAGTGGATGGACCCGCCTCACCCTGGTCCAGCATCACTGCCCTCCCATTCCTCCAAGGCCGAAGGGACTGCTTTACAGATCCTGCTGCACTCGTGCAAAGGATCTTCCTGTACAGGCCCAGTCTTCTCTGCCGATTGCAGAGGGGAGTGAATGATCCAGCCGCCTCTTTTCCCCCAAGCAAGACGAGGAAACCCGACGACCGTTAAGCAGGTCAGCTAAAATCAGGCCTTGAAAGCGCGTACCTCAAAGTACTTGAAGAGGACTCTGGTGAGCGTCTCTCTGAAATGGGAAGGGCACAGCACGGACTCCACGATCACAACGCGCCGGTCCCGGGGATTCACCAGCAAGTGCCTGAAAAGGGAAACGAGACAGAAAGGAGGAAACAATTAGCCTGTTTTGTTGATTTTTTTAAAAAAAATTACTTCCTGCAAACTCTCTGCCAGCGGCCCTTGATGAAGCTTCCAACAACCGCAACGGGAGATGGACCATTCATGGAAATGCTCAATACTAGCCAAAGAACATAAAGAGAAGCCAATGTTGGATCAGGCCAATGGCCCATCCAGTCCAACACTCTGTGTCACACAGAGGCCAAAACCCAGGCGCCGTCAGGAGGTCCACCAAAACTCCAGAAGCCCTCCCACTCTTGCCCCCCAAGCACCAAGAAGACAGAGTATCACTGCCCCAGACAGAGCGTTCCATCTATAGGTTGTGGCTAATAGCCACTACCTCTGCTCCATATGGCTAATAGCCACATATGGCTAACAGACCCCAGCTCTGCTCGACTGCACTACCTCCAACGAAGCCCCGACCTGGACTAGCCCAATTTCGTCAGAACTTGAAAGCTAAGGAGTGTTGGCTCTGGCAAGTATTTCAATGGGAGACCTCCAAGGAATACCAGGGTCACAACACAGAGGCAGGCAATGGCAAGCCACCTCTGAACATCTCTGGCCCTGAAAACGGGAGTGGGGGAAACAAAGGAAACTGAATCAAAGGCCGGGATTCTCTCCTCTTCCATGTCTTCTGTTCTGGGAGAGACTTACCCTCGACTCCGATTCTAAACAGTAAACCTTCAGTAGCTATTAACTTAACCGGTGGGGACTGGACAAAATGCTGCCCTTTTAGGGCAGGAAAGAGAGACAGAACTGAGCCACATGCTGGGATGCCATTTTGGAAACTGTGAGCTGCCTTGGGCAGGACTCTGAAGAGGTGGCATAAAGATATCCTAAACAGATAACATTCAAATAGTGACTCCTAACCCAGTTGAACATCAAGAAGGGGCTCCTGGTTAAGCGATCGCATGGGTGTCAAGGGAACAGGGATGACTTCTGTAGGGCTGTTCTGACTGGGGGCTCCTGAGGCAAGTCACTTCCCTTTTTTGCATAATGGATCCCACGCTGGCCTTTGTGGGACTGGAAGGACCCTCCTAACCTGAACAAGTGTGACTCAACTATAAGAGTACAGACATAAACACACAAAGCTGCCTTATACTGGTTCAGACCAGGGGTCCTTTGGGGGCAGAGCGATGCTCTGCCAGCCCAGGAGTGGGCATTAGGGCAGCCACAGGCCGAATCAGATTCTCTGATCTGATTTGGCCCGCCGCTGAATTGCCGGCAAAATTCGGCGGCAGCTTTAAAAGTGGCTGGAGGGGAGGGGGTTTGAGGGAGAGGCTCCAAACTTGCAGGGTAGCTTGTGGGACCTCTCCCCCAAATACCCACCAAGTTTCAAGAAGATTGGACAAGGGGGTCCAATTCTACAGGCCCCCAAACAGGTTGCCCCCATTCCCTCCATTGTTCTCTATGATGGGAAAAAAGTAACGTTTTTCCCCACCATACAGAACAATGGAAGGGATGGGGCAACCTGTTTGGGGGCCCGTAGAATTGGACCCCGTGGTCCAATCTTCTTGAAACTTGGTGGGCATTTCGAGGATACACTCTAGCAGCTACCCTTGCAAGTTTGGAGCCTCTCCCTCAAACCTCCTCTCCTCCAGCCCCTCATATACCCTATGAGTTTTTGCCGTTTACTTCAATGGCCCATAGGATATAATGAGGTTGAAACTGACATTTGGCCGGTGATGTCAGGGGGCATGGCATATTCTAATGAGTTATGCTAATATGTATGCTAATGAGCTCCTGCACCTCTTTTTCTACGAAATGACCCCTGGTTCAGACCATCGGTCCATCAAGATCAGGACTATCTATAGTGACTCGAAGTGGCTCTCCAGGGTCTCAGGCAGAAAAAGGTTTTTGTTTTTTTTTTAAATACAATTTTATTATTTTTATACACAAACCATATAAATTTCTAGTGGAATACAGGTAGAAAGAAACTAAGTCCAACTATTATATAGACAAACAATGATTACAAACATTAATATTAAACATACAATTAAAAATACAGTAAAGATAAACATACCATGAATTAACAACTTCACCATAAATGTAGTAGATTATAAATTTCTGGGGTTTCGTTTTGTTGTACCAAATATTGCAATATAGAGAACCATACAGCAAGAAATTCAGATTCAACTATGGATGTTGTAGTAGTATTAATATTGTCAGAAATTTTAGCCATAATGTAAAGATTCCAAATCTTAGCATGCCAATTCTGTCTATTCGGGCACAATTTTGATTTCCATTTCGCAGCTACTACACTTTTTGCCGCTGAAAGTAAAATAGCAACAGCTTTGAGAGCGCTCCCTGATGGAACCTCTAGCATCCAAGAGTTCAAAATAATATGTTCCAAAGTGAACTGTAATTCTATTCCAGTAATTTTTTAAATTTGATATAATACATCTTTCCAAAAAGTTTCCAATATAGGGCATTCTAGCCTACAGTGAAGATATGTTCCCCTTTGTCCACAGTCTCTCCAACAATCAGGTTTCATTGATTTAACAATGTGAGAAAGCTTATGAGGGGATAAATACCAAAAAGATAACATTTTAAAAGTTTGAAGTTTTATATCAATAATATTATTTTTAAAGGGAGAGGACCTCCAAATCTTATTCCAGTTATCACAATCTAACTGAAGAACTGTCATAGATTGCCATTTAACTTGATAGGGTAAAAGTTTGTTATTTTCAATGGAGTTCAAAGCCAAATACATTTTTGAGAAGTGGAGAAGAGAGAAAGGTTTTTCACATCACCTAAGACCTGGCCCTTAACTGGAGATGCCAGGGGTTGAACCAGGGACCTTGGCCACGCCAAGCAGAAACTCTTCCACTAAGCCACAGCCCCCTTCACCAGCTCAGAATCTTGGGCCTCTTGAACACACGAAACTGCCTTACACTGACCCAGACTCTTCGTGCTACCAAAGTCAGTACAGTCTACTCGGACGGCAGCTGCTCGCCAGGGTCTCAGGCTGAGGTCTTTCCCATCACCTCCTGCCTGGTCTTTTTTAAACTGGAGATGCCACAGATGGAACCTGGGATCTTCTGCCTGCCAAGGCGATGCTCTGTCAGGGAGCCACTGCCTCTTCCCCATAGCCATTTCCTTCCACTTATGCCACAACCACTCAGCCAACACATATTCAGTATCGCAACCTTTCCTACCTGAAGTAAAGCATGTGGATGAACTCCTTCAGGTAGGAATACAACTCTTCTGTATTTATGTTGTACTGGACAACCCTGACAGGCTGCAGAGGAAGAAAAAAAAGTTGATTTTTTAACGTGAGGTGCGAACGCAAGGGATAGTATTATTTGCTAAATTATAACAGATTTAGAGCTTAACACACCTTAACCTAGTAGGAAGAAGAAGACAAGAGATTGGATTTATACCCCGCCCTTCACTACCTGAAGGCGTCTCAGAACGGCTTACAAACTCTTTTCCCTTCCCCTCTCCACAACAGACACGCTGTGAGGTAGGCGGGGCTGAGAGAGCTCTTTTCAGATCTGTTCTTGAGAGAACAGGTCTGACAGAACTATGGCTTGCCCAAGGTCATCCAGCAGCTGCAAGTGGAAGAGTGGGGACTCAAGCCCAGTTCTCCCAGATCAGAATCCATGCACTTAACCACTACATCACCCTGGCTCTCCAAACTGGCAAAGAGGAGGGCCTCTTTGTGGGTTATCAGTTGGCTCATGCTGTAGCTCAGTTCACACAGCCGCTGAACAGCTATGCACACTGGCTGGAATTTTGTCTCACAGCTGTGTGTAAGACACCCCCCTACTATCACTGCTGCTATCCCATGTCCTCTCTTCAGTAACTAAAGTCCTCTGCAAGCCTTCAAGTGGTTTATCTACACCAGGAGCCCCCAACCTTTCCGAGCCTGGGGGCATCTATGGAAATCTGACACAGGGTGGTGGGCACAACCACAAAATGGCTGCCACAGGAGGAGCAGCTAAGCACAACACGGTTGCAGCAGGAGGTGGAGCCACACAGTCAGAGAAGGCGCGTGCAGGGGGGAAAGGGGCGATTTTAAAAACATACTGGGGAAGAGGAGAGACAATAAAACCCACACCGTGACGGCAGCTGCCACTGAAACAACGTTATTTTAACCTGCGCAGCCAATCCGATCTCCAATGGACAATCACAACCCCTGCTGGCCAAAAGCCCCACACTGACCCACACACTTTCTAAAACCGCTTGGTGGGCACACCCCGTTGGGGACCCCGGATCTATACGGTACAGTCCTTGTACTTCAGGCCACACCAGCTCTTTTAGTTTAGACACTCCATGGCAGTGCGGTATAGTGCTAGGGTTCTGACTGCATCTAGAGAGGCCCACGATCAGCCCCCCCCCCCCAGCTATGAACTCATTAACATTGGAAAAATCATTCTATCTCAGCACAACCTGTCTCAGGAGGTTGTAATAAGGAAAAAAACGGGGGGGGGGGGAAGAGAACCATGTAAACTACCCTGAGCACCTCAAAAGAAGGACAAGAAAGAGAGCTAGGATGAGATTAGGTCCTCAAGAAGAATTTCATGGAGCACTTGCACAGGTGCAGCACCACCTACTCTAGTGGCTCAACACTGCAGTTATGGTTTGGTCCAGTGCAAGGACTACAGTCCTTTGCAAACAGTCAGAAGTCAATCCCAAACAGGACATTTTAAGGGTGACAAAAGACATACACATTTAAACTCTGCTTTCGATATGTATTTAAGAGGTATCCAGCAAAATGTCAGTAAAACCATTTTTTTTTAAAGGGTTACCTTTGGAACACCAGGTTTCTTTATTTCGCTAGGAATCACACACCTTGGTCCAGTTTCACCAGCAAAGCCACATCTAAAGAACATTTATTTTAGTTTAGTCCTTTAAAACATTTATTAGCTGACTTTCTACCTTATAGGAATGTAAGGCAATTCACAATGCAGACCATAACAAAGCACAGTAATAATACAATAAAATACATAAAATACTAGTTAATCAGTAAACTAGTCAATCAATAAACAAATAAAACTAGTTAAAAACAATAATTTAGAACTGCCAGTAGGCAGAAAAATAAGGAATATTTAAAATATTGATATCCTATATGGGGCAGCAAGATTGGGGAGACACTGGCTCGGTGATAGATCCTCTGCTTGGCATGCAGAAGGTCCCAGGTTCAATCCTCGGCATGTCCAGTTGAAAGAACCAGGCAGGAGGTGATGGGAAAGCCCTCTGCCTGAGACCCTGGAGAGCCGCTACCAGTCAGCATAGACAAAGCTGGTCTTGATGGACTAAGGCTCTGTATAAGGCAACTTCATGTGTGTTCATGTTTGTATTTTTATAGTTGAGTCACACTTGTTAAGGTTAGGTTTCTTCCAGTCCCCCAAAGGCCAGTGTGGGATCCTGTATTTTTGCACTGTATAAGACACTTGCTCCTGTTGCAAAGAGCCCTCATCCAATGCTGGTGACATAAGGTCACAGCTTTGACAAAGCATAACTGACCACTAACAAAATTTGTGGCAGGGTATGAGTTTTCACGAGTCACTGCTCACTTCTTTAGACACAGCTAAAATGAAGTGAGCAGTGAAGGAAGTGATCTGAAGAAGTGAGCAGTGACTGACAAAAGCTTCTACCCTGCTACAAATAGACTGACTGTCCTCAGATCTCCTTGAGGTGGCTGATATGAGCACATGAAGGTGCCTTGTATGGAACCAGAAATTGGTCTATCGAACTCAATACTGTTTACTTTTACTTATTCATTTATTAACACATTTATATCCCACCTTTCTTCTTACTTCAAGGTGGTTTACAATAATAGTAAAAACACCCCCAGCTAAAAAAAACAATAGGCAAAAAGTAACTGTCGTCCAGAGATCACCTGTAATTCTTGGAGATCTCCAGGCCCCACTTGGAGGATAGCAACCCTAGTGGGGTCCAAAGTGATGATCCCCATCACCAATAGCAGCCCATGGTACATCCTATGGATGCCAACAACATGGAGGGAAAAAAGCCTGTATGATGAACGTATGCATTTGAACTGTTCCACACTGGATCAGATCCTTGGTCCATCAAGGCCAGCGTTGTCTACTCAGACTGGCAGCAGTTCTCCAAAGTCTTAGGCAGAGGTCTTTCCCATCACCTACTGCCTGGTCCTTTTCACTGGAGATTGAACCTTGGGACCCTCTGCACACCAAGCAGGTGCTCTTACCGCTGAGTCACAGCCCCACTCCCACATAAACCTTATTTAAATAAAACTAGGCAGGCAACAAAAAAACAAAATGCCAATATTTTTAAAAAGTATATCAAGATGGACAGCTGTGTTTGTAATAAGTAGAAAAGAGCAAGAGTCCAGGAGCAGCTTAGAGACTGACAAAATATGTGTCAGGGGATGAGCTTTTGTGAGTCATTGCTCACGTCTTCAGAATCATCTCCAGATGGGTAGCCGTGTTAGACTGTCTGCAGCAGTAGAAAAGAGCAAGAGTCCAAGAGCGCCCTAAAGACTAATCAAATCTGTGGCAGGGGAGGAGCTTTTGTAAGTCACTGCTCACTTCTTTAGAATCATCTCCAGATGGGTCACCGTGTTTGTCTGTAGCAACAAAAAAGAGCAAGAGTCCAGTAGCACCTGAAAGACTAACCAAATCTGTGGCAGGGGAGGAGCTTCCAGATCTGAAAAAGTGAGCCGTGGCTCGTGACTCACAGAAGCTCCTCCCCTGCCACAAAATTTGTTAGTCTTTAAGGTGCTCCTGGACCCTGAAGAAGTGAGCAGTGACTCACGAGAGGTCCTCCCCGCCACAACTGTTGTTTGTCTTTAAGGTGCTACTGAACTCTTGCTCTTTTCTATTGTCAAAAAAGGCATAAACCCCAAGTTAGGGACTGTCACCCCATCCGGTGGCAGTGAGTTCCACTGGCCAACCGCCTGTAACGGGCGATCCTCTATTTGCCGCCCCCCCCCCCCTCCATTTTCTTGCATGTGCAAACGGGGCCTTGAACTCAGGAGAAGAAGGAAAGAAGAGCCTGGTGGAGTTCTGGGGAAATCCGGGGATGGAAGGGGGGGCAGGGCAGAGGGGCGCCGCCCAGGGAGGGAGCAGCAGGGAGAGAGCCCAGCCGCAGCGCCCCTTACTTCGTGAAGGCCGCGCCCAGGTCGATCACCACGGCCGTCTTCTCGCCGCCGCTCCCGAGACCCTCGTAAAGCGGCATCGCGGCGGCTCCCTCCGAAAGACGGGGAGGAGAGAAAAACAGCCCCGGCGAAGCCCAGGATAAACGGGTCCTCCTTCGACGGGCGGCGCGCTGAGCTGAATGGCCGGACGGGCAGTCGGGGGCCTTCCGCCTCAGACGGCGCGGAGCTTTTTCGTCACAAAGTTGTCCATGCTTACGCCTGATTGCTTTTTGGTAAGTTTTCTCCTCATTCCTCGCAGGCTGTTTTTTGTCCGTCCCAATATCCCCCTTCGCGAGTGCCGGTTTGGAGGAGATAAGCGCGCCTGTTTTGGTGCCTCGGTCCCAAGTCCCTGAGTTGTGCGGAGGCAGTCGGTTAGACACCTAGTCCCGCCCTTCCTTTTCCTTCCAATGCCTGAGTCCAGGGGCGCCTTTAAGACCAACGCAAAGTTCCATTCTGGGTGTTTCAGCACGGCTACCCACCGGAATCGTTGCAAAGTTATCGTGGCTTGAGTTGCAGCCGCTTTTCCAGATATGAAGCAAGGGTTTGATCGGATTGCTCCTGTCTGGGAGGCAAGAGTGGAGAAATCATGGAGAAGGAGGGGATCCAATAGGGATGCCATTCTCCAGGTGGGACCGGGGGGGGGGGAAATCCCCTGGGGTTACAGGTCCTCTCCAGCTTACAAAGTTCCTCTGGAGAAAATGGATACTTTGTAGGGCAGACTTTTATGGCATTGTACTTCACTAAGTTCCCTGTCCTCCCCAGGCTGCCGCTCCAAATCTCCAGAAGTATTCCAACCTAGATCTGGCAACCTTACTCCCTCATCCCCTGGCTGGGAGGACCTGGCAACCCTAAACCCACTGGATCAGACCAGTGGTCCATCTACTACAGCAGTGGCCAACCAGTTCCTCTGTACAGGCAACAACAGGGAACAGAGGCCGAGGCCTTCCCCTGATGTTGCTTCCTGGCTCTGGGATTCAGAGGCTTAGTGCCTCTGATTGTGGGGGTTCCCCTCAGTCCCCATGGCTAGTAGCCATCGATAGACTTATCCTCCATGAATTGATGTGATCCTGTTTAAAGCTGTTTATTCCTGTGACCATCGCACATGGCAGCAAATTCCACATTTTAATCACTCTCTGTGTAAAGTAGTATTTCTTTTGGTCCGTCCTGAACCTACGGTCCATCAGCTTCATAAGCGGAGGAAATGCAAATGGATTGGGGTGCCGTGCAAGACATACTTTTTTTAGTGGCCCCAGTCCTTCGCACTCCCAACAAACAGGACGCCCACTAAAGCATCTGCTTGGCATGCCAGGGGGTCCCAAATTCAGTCCCTGGCATCTCTAGCGAAAAGGATGAGGAAGGAGGTGACATGAAAGACCTCATCTTGAGACCCTGGAGAGTTGCTGCCAGTCTGAGTAGACAATACTGACCCTGATGGACCAAGGGTCTGGGTAGGTATAAAGCAGTTTAATGCATTCATGTGTTTTACTCTGCTTGAGACAGTGTTATGTCTTGTGGATAATACCTCCTCCTCAGTCTTCAAATCAGTCTTTATTGCTCTGAAGCACAGAAGCATAAAACACATCTCACAGCTGCAATCCCGCTTTCTACCCCTAATTTATATACAGTCCTCTTAAAGGAACATATACCACACCTCCCCCCTTTTCTCAATCCATAACATAGGCCTTCATCCAGTCAGATGGTTAAGAACATAAGAACGTAAGAGAAGCCAATGTTGGATCAGGCCAGTGGCCCATCCAGTCCAACACACTGTCACACAGTGGCCAGAAACACCAGGTGCCCTTAGGAGATCCAGCAGTGGGGGCAGGACACGAGAAGCCCTCCCACGGTTGCCCCTCCCCACCCTCAAGCACCAAGAATACAGAGCATCACTTGCCCCAGACTGAGAGTTTATTTTATTTATTTATTTATTTATTTGATTTCTAGGCCACTCTCCCCGCGTTTGCAGGCTCAGAGCGGCGTACAAGACCTGGAGTTCCTATCTATACCTTGTGGCTAATAGCCATTGATGGACTTCTGCTCCATATGTTTCTCTAATTCCCTCTTGAAGCCGTCCATGCTTGTAGCCGCCACCACCTCTTGTGGCAGTGAGTTCCACGTGTTAATCACTCTATTTGTCTTGTTCTTCCTTTCTTCTCCATTGCTACAGCTGATGGTACCTCTTGGGATGGTGGTGATGGTGGTGGTGACAATGTCTCCGGACTGATTAGTTAGGTTGGCCCCCTCATGAACAGGCCAAACGTCATTTTGAGTCACTGGCAACAAAGGGAAATCATCTAATTCAAAATTCCTTTCACTCCCACTAGAATACACAGGTACCAAATAAGAAGCATTTCCATACACGACCATCTGATAATCTGTAAGCATATGGTGCTTTCCTTTCCACAATCTTAAGAGGCGAAGTAAATTTACATTCCCCCTTTCACAAAATCCCAGGTCTTCTTACTTTAACAAGTGAACCACGTTCGAATTTAACATCCTTACCACCCCTACACTTATCTGCATAAGCCTTATACTTCCCTTGCTTCTGAACGAATCTTTTTCTCAATTCAGAATCTAACGGTACATCAGTCTCTTGCCTAGGATTCCAGTAACATTTAACTTAGTGTGCATCTCTGTTCTGTGTAATAATTCTGTGGTGATCTTCGCCTTCTCCGTTTGAGTGAATGGGGTTACAATAAATAAAATTGTACCTTAAAATGGTTAAACTGAATTGACCATCTCTTGCCTTGAAAACCCAACAGGGTTGCCATAAGTTGGCTGTGATTTGACTTGGATGGAAGACCACCAAGGAAGTCCAGGGTCACTACTCAGAGGCAGGCAATGGCAAACCACGTTTGGTCATTTGTTGGTCTTAAAGGTGCCACTGGACTCTAAATTTGTTCTTCTGCTTCAGACCAACATGGCTGACCACCTGGGTCCCCCTTTAGTCATCACCTTTCTGCATAGCCCACAGTAGCCTGACCTTGCCAGCTTTCAGAAGCTAAGCAGGTTCAGACTCTTCCACATGCAGCTGCTGGTGTGACACTGGGTCAGTCACAAGTTCTCTCAGAGCTGTTTTCTCAGGAGCTGTCCTTGAAAGAGCTCTCTCAGCCCCACCTACCTCACAGGGTGTCTGTTGTGGGGAGGGGAAAGGAAAGGAGATTGTAAGCCGCTCTGAGACTCCTTTGGGTAGTGAAGGGCGGGGTATAAAAAACCAGTCTCTTCTTCTCTGTCTGAACATGGGAGCTGCCCTCTGAAACACCCCCCCCCCTTTTCTCTCACACAAATTATCAGTAACTGAGGAAAACTTTCCTAAACCTGGAGACAGGCTGAGCTGAGGCGCCTGCGGAAGAAATCCTCAGTCTCGGGGGATGATTGCCAGATATAGGTTGGTTTCATCAATAATCTGAAGCACAGCTATACTTGAGGACCGGGTGACATTTTTGTGGCCTTCCGCAGTCTGGGGCTAAGTAGGAAGAATAAGGTAAAATTCCTCTTACCCTCCTCCTCCTCTTCTTCCTCTTCTCAACTCCTCAGCTTTCTCCCTCCCTTTCTGTAAAAATTAGATACAGTGGTTTCTTTCTCCTATTATATCTGAAGAAGTGACCTCTGTCTCGTGAAAGCTCATACTGGAATAAATGGTGTTTGTTTTTAAGGCGCCACATGGCTACCCCACTGTAATTATTAACCACTTCAGCCTGCCCTGAAAGAAGACATACTGAATTGCGCTGGAAGCAGGGAGGGAGATTTGAAGAGACAATATCCCTAAGGAAGCTCAAAGTATCGCTTTGATTGTCCCTGGTGACAGCCCGGCAATGTAATTTCATGATAAAACATTGCCACAAATCAGGACTACAAAAAGATGGGGAGATATCACAGCAAACAGTGCAAGGCAGCAGGTCGCCTTGATTATCTCTTGAAACGGAGTGAACAATTCCAGATGAAATGTCAGACACAAACAAAATTTTCCGCTAACGGAAGGCACTTCCATCAACTGAGCTTTTTTGCCTCTCCCCCTCCTGTTGCAGCCTGTTGATCTTTGTGAAATGCTGCCCGTGGGGGACAGGGGACTCTCGGGGACAGTATGAAGGGCAAATCCGGGGTTTGCTGGCCTGCAGGTTGGAGAAATTGGTGAGAAATTATACCTCCCCTTCTGTTCGTGGACAATTGAGTCCCTAGGTTCAGTCAGATTTTTTTTTTTCTACACAAAGGGAGGGAAATCATTGTAACTTTTGGACAAAACCACAGCGGCGCAACTCAGATACAGGCAGCAAGGTCCAGGGTTGCCAACTCCAGTTTGGGGGAATCCTGGAGATTTGGGGGTGGAAGCTGGGGAAGGTGGAATGTAGAAAGGGGAGGGACTTCAGTGGGGCAGAATGCCATAGAGTCCTCCCTCCAAAGCTGCCATTTTCTGCAGAGGAACTGATCTCTGTCCTCTGGAAATCTGTTGAAATTCCAGAAGAGCCCCAAGACCCCATTGTAGAGTTGCCAATCTCCAGGTGGTAGCTGGAGGTCTCCCACTATTACAACATATCTCCAGGCAACAGAACTCAGTTCACTTGGAGAAAATGACCACCTGAAAACGTGGACTCTATGGTATTACAGCGCACTGAAGGCCCTCCCCAAACCCCACCCTCCTTAGGCTCCACCCCCAAATCTCCAGGTATTTCCCAACCCAGAGCTGGCAACCCTAAACCCTCATGAGACCCAAAAAGTGACGCCTGTCACTGGCAGTAAGAGAAGCCACGCTGGATCGGGCCAGTGGCCCATCCAGTCCAACACTCTGTCACACAGTGTCCAAAACCCAGGGGCCATCAGGAAGTCCACCAGTGGGGCCAGAACTCCAGAAGCCCTCCCACTCTTGCCCCTCAAGCACCAAGAACATCACTGCCCCAGTCATAAGAACATAAGAGAAGCCATGTTGGATCAGGCCAATGGCCCATCCAGTCCAACACTCTGGGTCACACAGTGTCCAAAACCCAGGGGCCACCAGGAGGTCCACCAGTGGGGCCAGGACACTAGAAGCCCTCCCATTCTTGCCCCTCAAGCACCAAGAAGAGAGCATCACTGCCCCAGACATAAGAACCTAAGAGAAGCCATGTTGGATCAGGCCAATGGCCCCTCCAGTCTGTCACACACTGGCTGACACCCAGGGGCCCTCAGGAGGTCCATCAGCGGGGCCAGAACTCCAGAAGCCCTCCCACTGTGCCCCCCCCAGCACCAAGAAGACAGAGCATCACTGCCCCAATATAGGGGGAGGAGCCTGGCCTGCAGAGGGTGGGGTTTGGGGAGAGACCTCAGCAGGGTATAATGCCAAACAGTCCACCCTCCAAAGTGGCCATTTTCTCCAGGTGCACTGATCTCTGTGGCCTGGAGATAAGTTGTAATTAAGAGTTCCCAGCTCTGGGATGGGACATATCTGGAGATTTTTTTGGGGGGGTGGAGCCTGAGGAGGGCGGGGTTAGGGGACTGAAGGGAACTCAGTGGGGTGTGATGCCAGAGTCTACCTTGCAAAGCGGCCATTTTCTCCAGGGGAACTGATCTGTCTTCTGGAAATCAGTTGTAATCTCTGGAAATCTCTAGCCTGTACCTGGAGGTTGGCAAACCTTAGTTGTAATCCCAGGAGAGCCCAGTTTGGTATAGTGGTTAAGAGCGTGGACTGTAATCTGGGAGTTCTGGGTTCGATTCCCCACTCCTCCACATGCAGCTGCTGGTGCAACCTTGAGTCAGTCACAAGTTCTCTCCGAGCTGTTCTCTCAAGAGCAGTCCTCGAAAGAGCTCTCTCAGCCCCTCCTACCTCACAGGGCAGGGGCGGATCTACTGGGAAACGAATGAAGGGCCTCTAATCCTGGGCGAGTGGGTTTTTCAGCAAAATTCATGGGAGTTTTTTGAGGTGTTTGTTATTACAATAAGGCTATTTTAGTGACAGAATCATAAGCCAATTGATTGAAGTGCTTAATATTGACCTTAGAATATGCTCTAATACCTCTTTCATATGGCCTCAAAATGTCCCTGTAGGTGGTCTGATTTCAAAATTTCCCCAGGTGGTTTGCAGCACTGTTGCCCTATTGTTGTCAATTGAGAAGGGGCCCCCATAACAGTTCAAGCTTCAGGGTCCCCAAAATGTAGGCCCGCCACTGTCATAAGGTGTCTGTTGTGGGGAGGGGAAGGGAAAGGAGATGTGGGGGCGGGGGAGACAGATGTTTTGTTACAGTCGATGACCAGAACACAAAAGGAGATCGTAAGCTGCTCTGAGGCGCCGAGTGAAGGGTGGGGTATAAATCCAATCTCTTCTTCTCTTCAGAAGCTCTCCAGCCACCACCTGGAGGGTGGCAACCCTCTTTCCCCAAGCAGTGCCTGCTTTACCCCCAAACGCTCCCTCTAAGCTGTGGAGTCTGGTGAGCAAAAATTCTACTTTGTGAGCACCTGGCAATAAAGTGGTGAGTGAGCGGTTTGGCTGCTGCATTAATTAGTTTGCTCTGGAGCCCTCCTTCCTGAGCGAAGACAAAAATGTGTGAGCTGGAGGCTAAAAAACTGTGAGCTAGCTCACACTAACTCAGCTTAGAGGGAACACCCTAAAGGGTTTTGAATCTTGAGCCTTCTTGCTGCCGTTTTGCAGATGACACGAAGATGTTCAGGGTGGTGAGAACCAGGGAGGATTGTGAGGCACTCCAAAGGGATCTGTGGAGGATGGGCGCGTGGGCGTCACTGTGGCAAATGGGGTTCAATGTGGCCAAGTGCAAAGTGATGCACATTGGAGCCAAAAATCCTAACTACGAATACCTGTTGATGGGGTCCGAACTAGCAGAGACGGACTAAGAGAGAGTCGTAGTAGA
Source organism: Lepidodactylus listeri (assembly GCA_029233225.1). Lineage (NCBI taxonomy): Eukaryota > Metazoa > Chordata > Lepidosauria > Squamata > Gekkonidae > Lepidodactylus > Lepidodactylus listeri. Next base: position 95,746,500 of record JARCFY010000011.1, on the reverse strand, counting down.
TAACTCAATGAAAATGTCGAGACAGTGTGCGACTGCAATGAAAAAAAGCCAACACTATACTGGGAATTATTAGGAAGGGAATTAAAAACAGATCAGCCAGTATCATAATGCCCCTGTATAAATCAATGGTGCAACCTCATTTGGAGTATTGTGTACAGTTCTGGTTGCCACACCTCCAGAAAGATATGATAGCATTGGAAAAAGTGGGCGAAGTCCTTTTCTCCCTTTCTCACAATACAAGAACTCGTGGGCACTCCATGAAATTAATGAGCAGTCGGGTTAGAACAGATACAGGAAAAAGTGCAGGAAAAAGAAACAGGAAAAAGGGCAGAAAAGGGCAACTAGAATGATAAAAGGGTTGGAACACTTTCCCTATGAAGGAAGGTTGAAGCGCTTGGGGCTCTTTAGCTTGGAGAAATGACGGCTGAGGGGGTGACATGATCGAGGTTTATAAGATTATGCATGGGGTGGAGCAGTCAGAGAAAGAAGTCCTTTTCTCCCTTTCTCACCATACAAGAGCTCGTGGGCACTCCCATGAAATTGCTGAGCAGTCGGGTTAGAACAGATAAAAGGAAGGACTTCTTCACCCAAAGAGCGATGAACACGTGGAATTCACCACCACAGGAGATGGCAGCAGCTACAAGCATGGACGGCTTCAAGAAGGAATTGGATAAACATCTGGAGCAGAGGTCCATCAGTGGCGCTTAGCGACAAGGTCTAGATAGGAACTCTCCGTCTGGGGCAAGTGATGCTCCGTATTCTTGGTGCTGGGGGGGGGGGGCAAGAGTGGGAGGGCCCCACTGGTGGACCTCCTGATGGCCCCTGGTGTTTTCGGCCACTGTGTGACTCAGAGTTTTGGACTAGATGGGCCCCTGGCCTGACCCAACCCAACATCGGCTTCTCTTATGTTCTTATTTCATTTGAGACTTCTGGGGAAACCACTGGGGGTACCCAACCCCCCCCCCCCGCTCTCACCCAGTTCCAAGGCGGGGCCAGGGGAAGGCGTGGCCTCTGCCTCCTGCCTCTGTCCAATCCGGGAGCCGGAGAGGGAGGAGCTCATGAGTATTCGACGCCTGGACTTCCCCCCCCCTCAAGAAAGCAGCCTTGGAGTCGCTGGGAGCAGGATGCGGCTGAGGACCGGTTGGGAGCGTCCCCTGAAGATGCTGCCGACCTAAAAGGGGGGGGGGCAGCAGATGCCCAGGTAAGGCAGGGCTTGCACCGGGGGGGGGGGGAGCTCAGGTCCCAAGAGGCCAGGTCTAAAGTGCCCCCCATGGCTTTGCCCAAGGTCCCTAAACAATGCATGCAAGATCCCCTCCTCGACCTGTTCTTTTTTTCCGGGGGGGGGGGCGGGTTTGCAAGCAAGCTGGGTTTGCTAGCAGTTTTCTCCCTGCAGAGAGCTCTCCCTTGCTTTCCAAAGAATCCAGAGGGTCGCATTGGTCCTCATTCTGCCCCTTCTTTGTCTCTGGAAAGAGCCTCTGACTTCTCCCCCCCCCCCCCCCGGACTTCGCTGCTTCTGCTGCTGCAGCAGGCCGGGTCTGGTCTGCCTTTTGTTTGGGGATTTGGGCTCTCTCCCCCTCTCCCCTCCTCTCCCCCGCCTGCCCCCTCTTTGGTTCTCCTGCCAAGATCAAATCTCTTCTCCACCCCCCCCTCCTCCTTTCCCCAAACGCATGGCTTTGATTTCATTCATCTCTCTGGCTCACCTCCCTCTTGGATAACGGAGGGGGAGGGTGTTTTTTTGGGGGGGGGGAATCTCCAGGCAGAAGGGTTGCAGGGATCATCTGCAAAGCCCAAAAGGAGAGAGAGAGAGAGAGAAAGAATCCAGAAGCGACCTTTCCTTTTGTGTGTGTGTGTGTGTGTGTGTGTGTGCGAATGTCTGCCCCCCCCCAGTATTGTCTATTGCAGCAACTTAAGCAGAGGTGATTGTTGCTGTCTTTCGGTCGGACCCCCCCCCCCCAAACACCACCCCAAATGCAAAAGGGCGACACATTTGGTAGGACTGGGGGAGATTTGGGGAAAGGTGAGCGAAAGTTAATGCGGTGGTTGTTTCTGGGGTTCCGCACGGAGATCTGGCTGAGAACCACTGCCAACAACGACACCCCCCCCCCCCTTTTTGAAAAGCTTAAGGGAGCTCCCCGCTGCAGAGCAACCGCCAGGGGAAGCATCTGTTGTGTTTTTCTCCGCCGGGAGAGGTATCTTCAGCCGACTGTGCTGCTTATTCCTGTAAAATGAACCAAGCTCTGGATTTGGGGAGAAGGGAGAGGACTATGGAGTTCGTAGAGACCTTCTGGCTGTGCTCTGGTATGTGGTGGTGGGAAGTGGCATCGAGTTGCAGCTGACTCCGGGACCCTGGGGGGGTTTCTAAGCAAGAGAGAAACACAGATATGGCGTTGCCACTGCCAAATACTAACCAGGGCCCATCCAGCTTCGCTTCCGAGATCTGCGTAGTGGCCGTGGACTTCTTCAGTCGTCTCCCATCCAAATGCTAACCAGGCCCGACCCTGCTTAGACTTCTGAGATCTGTCGAGACTGGGCTAGCTTGAGGCCGTCCAGATCGAAGCAAGAGCTGAACAAGAAGTGGTTTGCCGTTGCCTGCCTCTGCGTAGAAACCCTGGGCTTCCTTGGAGGTCTCCCATCTGAGTATGGGCCAGGACCGACCCTGCCTAGCTTCTGAGATCTGATCAGATCAGGCTAGCCTGGGGCCATCTAGGTCAAGGCCAGAGTGGAACAGAGGTGGTTGGCCGTTGCCTGCCTCTGCGTAGCAACCCTGGGCTTCCTTGGAGGCCTCCCATCCGAGTACTGCCCAGGGCCGTCCCAGCCTACCGTCTGAGATCTGATCAGATCAGGCTAGCCTGGGGCCATCCAGGTCAAGGCCAGAGTTGAACAGAGGTGGTTGGTCGTTGCCTGCCTCTGCGTAGCAACCCTGGGCTTCCTTGGAGGTCTCCCATCCAAGCACTGGCCAGGACCGACCCTTCCTAGCTTCTGAGATCTGACAAGGCTGGACTAGCCTGGGCTACCGAGGTCAGGGCAGAGACAGCCAGACCTTCATGGTCTCCCATCCAAGCTTAGCTTCTGAAATCAGACGAGACTGGGCTTGCCTAAGCCATCCAGGTCAAGGTATAATACCAGGATGGGGGCTGTGGCTCTGTGGAAGAGCCTCTGCTTGGCATGCAGGAAGTCGTGGGTTCAATCCCCGGCATCTCCAGTTAAAAGGATCAGGCAGGAGGTGATGGGAAAGACCTCCGCCTGAGACTCTCGTCTGAGTAGACGACACTGACATTGTTGGATCGAGAGTCTGATTCAGTAGAAGGCATCTTTCTGTGTCTTCCTGTGTCTAGCTGTGCGCTGTCGAGTTGCGGCTGACTCCTGGGCAGTGTTCCCTCTAAGCTGAGTTAGTGGGAGCTAGCTCACAGTTTTTCCCCTACCGCAAGCGTTCTTAGCATCTGTAGCAGCTCTCCCTATGGGGGCTTAGAGGCAGTTACCGTGGGAGACTTGGCCTCCTCCTTAACCACGCCCCTCCCTCCTCTCTGGCTCTTTGCCCCCCCCAGGAGACAGAGTCCCGAAGCATCCCAAAGCTGTGTTGCCTGTGTTGATAGTGGTTATCAAAGGCTTGTTTCTTTAGGAGCGCTCTATGCTAGGGTTTTTGCCAGCTCTGGGTTGGGAAATACCTGGAGATTTGGGGGCTGTAGTCTTGGTGGGGGGTGAGGTTTGGGGAGGGACCTCAGCAGGGTCTAATGCCATAGAGTCCACCCCAATCCTGTAGTGAGGGTTTTGTGGCTTGTTGTGGGGCAATTTTTTTTTTTCTGGTGGGGCTGAAGTTCTCAGTGCAGAAAGGAAAGCCATTTAGCTGGTAGAAAGCTGTCAGGCTAGATCTCTAAACTGCAAGCTGTCAGCCGCTTTAGATGACGGTTCTCAGCTGTTGCGAGTTAATTGCTTCTGCCAGCCGAAGCAATCATTCTGAGAACAAGCCGGCAGGTGGGGATGATGACTTCTATAGTCAAGAAAGCGAACTCTTAAGTAGAAAAACTCTCTTCAAGGAGACGAGTCTCTTTACACAGAGTTAGAAGGGATCCTAGAGGTCACCTACTCCAACCCCCTTGCGCAGTGCGGGAATTAGTCAACTACAGCACCCCACTCTGCATAAAGGAGTGCATGCATTTAGAAAAAATTGGCCACTCTGTGAGGCAGGATGCTGGACTAGATGGACCACTGGTCTGACCCAGCAGGGCTCTTATGATATTCTTATGAAGGCCTCAGCCTCTCTGCCCTGTGGTTGGCCCTCCAGAGGAACTGGTTGGCCCCTGTGTGAGACAGGATACAGGACTAGATGGACCACTGGTCTGATCCAGCAGGGCTCTTCTGATGTTCTTATGAAGGCCTTGGCCTCTCTGCCCTGTTGTTGGCCCTCCAGAGGAACTGGTTGGCCCCTATGTGAGACAGGATGCTGGACTAGATGGACCACTGGTCTGACCCAGCAGGGCTCTTATGATATTCTTATGAAGGCCTCAGCCTCTCTGCCCTGTGGTTGGCCCTCCAGAGGAACTGGTTGGCCCCTGTGTGAGACAGGATACAGGACTAGATGGACCACTGGTCTGATCCAGCAAGGCTCTTCTGATGTTCTAATGAAGGCCTCGGTTTCTATGCCCTGTTTTTGGCCCTCCAGAGGAACTGGTTGGCCACTGTGTGAGACAGGATGTTGGACTGGATGGACCACTGGTCTGATCCAGCAGGGCTCTTTCTGATGTTCTAATGAAGGCCTCGGCCTCTCTGCCCTGTGGTTGGCCCACCAGAGGAACTGGTTGGCCAATGGGTGCTGGACTAGATGGACCACTGATCTGATCCAGCAGGGCCCTTCCCATCTTCTTATGATGATGTATCTGTGGCCTGTAGAGACTGAATAACCTCAGGCAGTCCACCCATCTGTGCTATTTGTGGTATGCATTAGAGGCATAGTGTGAACTTGTGGGTACGTGATGCCTGATCAGATGTGTGGTGGTATGGGCCAGATCCATGGGTTCCTGTTGGTTTCAAAGGATCCTGTACTAGATTCCTGGGTTGCTTGTGGTTTGGTAGGATCCTGTCTTGGATATCTGATGCCCACAATGATATAGAAGGATCTTGTACTGGAAGTCTCTTGGCAGGGGGAATCAATCCATAATCTGAAACTATGCAAGAACAAACCCCTCCATCTTTTCCTGAGATTCAGCCTGCTGTAGTGGTTACAGTCTCTGTCTAGGATCCGGGAGACTTGAGTTCTAATCTCCAGTTTTGCTGTGGAAGCTTACTGCGTCAGCTTGGACCAGTCACACGCTATCAACTTAACCTACCTCACAAGGTTGTTGTGAGGTTAAAATGAAAGAGAATGATTTAAGCCAGTTTGGGTCTGCAGCGAGGAGAAAAGTGGGAGTAATGAAGTAAATAAATACATCTTTCTTGCTTTCTAGAGGCAAAGGGAAGCCCCCCCCCCCAAGCTCCTGTGTCCAGGATTCAGTGCCATTATGAAACTGTTACTGGTAGTAAACTAAACCTCAGATCAATATTCCAGCAGCCAGTTTGGTGCAGTGGTTAGGAGTGTGGACTCTAATCTGGGAGAACCGAGTTTGATTCCCTATTCCTCCACATACAGATGCTGGTGTGACCCTGCTGGTGTGACCTCAGTCACAAGTTCTCTCAGAGCTGTTCTCTCAAGGGCAGCTCTCGAGAGAGCTCTCTCAGCCCCACCTAACCCACAGGGTGTCTGTCGTTGGGAGGGGAAGGGAAAGGAGATTGTAAGCCGCTCTGAGACTCCTTCCAGTAGTGCAGGGCGGGGTATAAATCCAATCTCCTCCTCTCCCTCTTCTAAACTGACCTTCGGTATGTATCTCATTCCTCTTCGATTACTAGCTGCCTTCCCCTCTCAATGTTCCTCCAAAATTTCTGTGCAGCCACACTGTTAGTGCAGAGACTTTGGGTAGATTCATATGGGAAGTTGGCCTCGTGACTTTTTAAAAAATTATTTACTCATTTTTATCCCTCCCTCCAAAGAGTTTAAGGCAGCGTATGTCATTCTCCTCTCCATTTAATCCTCCCAGCAACCCTCTGAGGTAGGCTAGGCTGAGAGCATGTGACTGCTCCAAGGTCACTCAGCAGGTTTCCATGCCAGAGAGGGGATTCGAACCTAGATCCCAGCCTGACACTATAACCACTACAACCAGGCTGGCTCAAGTCACAAATCTGGGCTCTCTCTCACCTGTTTTAGCTTCGAGTCTTGCGGCTGATCCGTACGGGGCCTTTGCCGTTCAGCGGTGGCTGAATACTGCACCCACCCAGCCACTCACAACACTGTTATCTGTGTTTTGTTCCCAAGCTCTGCGGAACAAATATTCCGCTGGAGATCGATGGCATCCGCCGTCTCACTTAAAAAGAGTCGCTGTTTCCCTGTAGCACCCCCCCCCCCCCGTCTGTCCTACTATCTCTAAGTGGATGCGATTGTGCCCCTCTTAATTAGAACAGGTGAAGGCAGAAATGATCTGTATTCCTGTAGGAAAAAGACGGCATGTCTTTAGGCGTTATTGAGTGGCTCATTTGTATGACATACTTTGTCTCCATCTTCGTGCCATTAGAAATCAGTAAGGATGAAGGTCGGTGGGGCCGGCGGCTGTTCCTAGCCTCAGTTTATTAGAGACGGGGGAAATATTTTTTTCCTCCCATTGACCAGGCATGAATCAATATAAGAAAAGTTGCTTTTTGCAGATCTTAGAATCATATGAGTTGGAAGGGACCTCCAGGGTCATCCAGCCCAAACCCCCTGCACAGTGCAGGAAACTCACAAATACCTCCCCACACACACACTCCTAGTGACCTCTGCTCCATGCCCAGAGGATGGTAAAAACCGTCCAGGATCCCCGGCCAAACTGGCCTGGAGAAAAATTGCTTCCTGACCTCAAAGTGGCGATCACCACTTTCTTGGGCGTGTAAGAAAAGGCCGCGAGAACTAAGCGCTGAGGCAACCCTTCCTGCCCTCCCTCTCATGATCGGCCTAAGTCCACAGAATCTACAACAAAACAAAACTGTGTATAAAATAACTCCCAAATAATATTCAAAACCTTTAACAACAACGTGAAAAGAATTTATATGTTTTCGTAGTACTGTAGTACCAAAAGTATTCATCCATCATGTAATACAGAAAACCACAAAGTACGAAGCTAGGACTGCCGTGTCCCCCGGGGGGGGGGCGGGGGTTTCCCTGCCGAAATGGCCCCCAATCCGCTGGTCCAGATCAGGCTGGCAGGGGAACCCCGCCCCCAAAGTGCCCAGTTTGGGTTGATGTGCCCAAAGTGATGATGTCACCCAGAGGTAGTTCGTCGGTCGGCGACGTGCCCAATGTGATGACCTCCCTTCCGGGTGACACCATTGCGCCACATTGACCAACTGTCCCCCACCACACTAGGTAAGCCACTTGGCAACCCTAGATGAAACAGAATGTGTAGGCAGCTGTTAACATTAAATATTTGGCGTTCGCTCTAGATATGCCCGATAAATGATAGTGCAAAACACAAGTAGAATGATTAAAAAAACAATGGTTCCAGTAGTTTTCCTTCATGCGACGGCTAGCCGCGGCCTATCGCGTTCTGCCCTTGCTTCTTCAAAAGTAGAACCATACAGCCGATTTCTTCCGGAAAAAGACTCAAACGATATTCATAACGTGGCAGACTGCTCACAGTCTCAAGTTGATTCAGACGCTTGATAACTACAATAATGTGAAAACATAAACATGCTCTTCACATTATTGTAAAAGGTTTTGAATTGCATTTGTGAATTATTTGGGGCACGATTTTGTTTTGTTGTAGCTTCCTTACTGTGTATCTCTGGTTTTTATGTTTAAGTTTACAGAATCAGCACTGATGTCTCCACACGGGTTCTTCTGTCTGCAGGCTAGAAATGAGTTACCTCCCTCCCTCCCTCCCTCCCTCTTGTCTCTCCCCACCCCCGCCATGGGAATCCAAATTGGCTTCCATTCTTCTCCAATGGGGATCCAAATTGGCTTACATTTTTCTCCAGTCAGAAGCCTTGGTGGGCAAAAACCCTACTCGGCCCGGCCCACTCTCTAAAAACACTTGGCAAGTGCCAGAAAAGGTGTCAGTGAAACCATGGACACTGCGTTGAGGTTCCCCTGGTCTCAGACATCTTCACAATGAGGGGTTCGTGGAACCATCTCTGATGTTTCGGCTGAATCCAAAGTGCTCATTTCCAAGGAAACAGTGGGGCAGTGATGCTCTGTCTTCTTGGTGCATGGGGGGCAACAGTGGGAGGGCTTCTGGAGTTCTGGCCCCGCTGGTGGACCTCCTGATGGCCCCTGGGTTTTGGCCACTATGTGACACAGAGTGTTGGACTGGATGGATCATCGGCCTGATCCAACATGGCTTCTCTTATGTTCTTATGTCTGGTGCTTGGGGGGGCCACAGTGGGAGGGCTTCTGGAGTTCTGGCCCCACTGGTGGACCTCCTGATGGCCCCTGGTATTTTTGGCCACTGTGTGACACAGAGTGTTGGCCTGGATGGGCCATTAGCCTGATCTGACATGGCTTCTCTTCTCTTCTGATGTTCTTAAGCTGACCTGAGGGCTCTCTTCTGCTTCTTGTTTCCAGGGCTCATTTACCCGGACCGTTCGTCTGGCTGGTTCCTACGCACACTCCCCCTCCAGCATGAAAGAATCGACGGCGTCCCCCGCCCGCGTCGCCATCTGCCTCGTTCTGCTTGGCTCCTGCAGCCTGCAATGCCTCGCTTTCCGAAACGCGGAGCGGAGGCACGGCAGACAACTGCAGCAGCAGGCCACGCCAGCAGAGAACCATTTAGAAGACACAGACAACGTGAGCGCGTCAAGTCTGGAAGGCCGCTTGGGGTTGCCGGAGCAAACCGTCGGCGCCACTCCCTCTGAAAGCCCATATGGAGCCTCGGCAGAACCATCTGGGGCCTCATTAAACACCGTGGTTAAAGCAACACCACGACCCCTTCTCGGCATTCAGGGTCTCTCAGGACAACAGGGCTTCCCTGTTTACACCACAGCAGTCTCGGGGGCTGCTGGCGCGGAAAGTTGGCTTGCTTCCAGTGAGCCCGAGACAGAGCGGAAAGCAAATGGCTTGCGCGAATCCTTGCTAGCTGTGGGGACGACTGCTCCGAACCCTAATGGAAAGGAGCAGGTATTTAGTAGTACCACGAGCGAGACGATGGAAGGGGCCAGCAAAGGAGCAGATTTGACAGGGAATCTGGGAGGAGGCATTTTTGCACCGAGCATCCTGGAAGAAGGCGGAAGTGTCAGCCCCGCCGGGGTACCCCTGTTGACCACAGAAGACTTGCTGTTCCAGCTTCCCAATGACCAGTCCCCAAGTCTCCTGCCCTCTCCTGGGCGGTCGCTTGATGTCGAGCGCGTCTCTGATGGAGACGGCCCCTCGTCGGCAACAGGCACTACTGCAACACCCAGCCTGGTTTCTACCGAGGCCTTCTTCCATCAGCGAGAGGACACCTCGGACGGCTCACAAATCACCCCTGGTGCTGCCACAGCTATCCCGACCACAGCACTTTCAAGTGACGATTGGGATGATACAAAACCGGGAGCCGCTGGCCAGGTGAGAGTCACAATGGCCTCAGTGGCGAACCAATCCCAAGTGGTGGGCGAGTCTTACCCAGGAGAGGGGAGAGAGGAAGACGACGACGAGGTGAAGAGGGTCTTGCCGCCACGGTTATCAGCCCCCACGGTGGAAGGAAGCCAGACTCTTCAGACCCGGCCGGTCCACGAACCTGTGCGGTGGGGGGAGTCGACGACACTTTTGGCTGGCCAGAATCCTGTCCGAGCCACAGATCTGTCTCCAGAGGGCCAAGTCCCTCCCGGAAGAGTAGTCGAAAACTCTGAGCGAGTTGCAGAGACCCACGAGGCGGCTGCGACGATAGACACCACCAAATCAGATGTCTTCCAAACGCTGAGAAATACGTCGAGAGGTAATTCCTCTTCCCCTGATCTCTACACGGTTCCTCTCTTTAAAAAGATGCTTGTAATAATGGCCTGGCTTGCAAAGGCATTCGGCCCGTATGCCAGTCGAGTTTGGTTACTTTGTGTGCCTAGCAATTTGCCCCAGATGTTAGTCCGAGAATCTGATCTGAAGCAGGGTCAGTGTCGAAGGCTGGCGTTGCCAGGCAGATACTGAGGCCTCGAGGGCTTGGGAGGGTGATCGCGGCCTGCCCCTCTCTCTGGGTGGTAACGGTGTGCGCGACCCCTCTTCCCTCCCTTAGCCGGTGTGCCGCTCTCACTTTCTGCCTTCCTTTCTTTCTAGATTAGGGTTACCAGGTTTTACCTCGCTGTTAGCGGGGGGCACCCCAGGTCTGTCCTGGAGTCGTCTTTGTGCACGCAGTGAGATGATGTCACCCGGAAATGACGTCATCACGCCAGGGATGCTGACACATCGACGCTCTACCATGCTGGCCCAAACTCTATGGTAACCATAGAGTTTTGGTTGAAATACTAGAGCGTTGACGTGCCTGGTGTGATGATGTCACTTCTGGGTAATGTCGTCTCATTGACCACATCGGCGCAGGACGGGGCTTTTCAGGGTGGGGCTCTCCCTGCCAGCCAGCTGGCTGGTGGCAAATTGGAGCCCCCGAAAATGGGGGAAACCCCATCCTGACCGGGGGTCTGGCATTCCCATTCTAGACAGAGATCAGGCAGCAGTGGGTCCACCCTGAACTGGATAGCCTAGGCTAGCCCAAACCCGTCAGATCTTGGAAGCTGACCAGGGTCGGCCGTGGCTAGTATTTGGAAGGGCGACCTCCAGGGAATACCAGGGTCGTGACGCAGAGGTAGGCAATGGCAAACCACCTCTGAAACGTCTCTTGGCTTTAAAAAAACAAGTTCAGGTCGCCACCTAGTGGTGCATAACGCTAAAAGAGCTACAATTTTCATTTGCCAGACAATCTTCAGATCTCCTGGCTATACTACATGCCAAATGTGGCAGAACGGGCCTGCCTCGCTGTGCCCACCCCTCCCTTGCCTGACCTGGCACCTGAAGGGGCAGTTTTTCCCCACTGCGTCCGGGTACTGCTGCCACCACTGTCCCTGTCTTGGGCTCTGGTTAGGCGGGACAGCCTCCTAACCTCCCTCCGGTGTCTCTAGGATCCCACCTCAATGCTTCCTGGGAATCTTCGAGGCTCCCCTGGAGAGTTGGCAACTGGCTGTTTTGCCCCTTTTCTCCTCAGGGATTCCTGCCCCGCCCCAAGCGGCTGGGGGAACTACGCGGTACAGAGGGAATTCGTCAACAGTTAACATTTAAAGGATTTATTTGAAAACTCTTAGCTATTGACAGGCATATCCACAGTGAACTGAAGAATCAAAATAAAGGTGACAAAACCACTCCATCTCCATTCTCTACACTCACGCCCTGCCTAGGTGGTCTGCAGGGCAGGCGCATCATTTCATTGGAGAGAGTTAAATAAGCGTGGCCGCGATCACACACACGATTCGCCCCCACATAGAGCGAACGCCAGGCGGATCAAAGGAGCGCGATCAGACGCCAACATCTGGGAAGTGCCCTGCAGCTGTCGGCAACCCATTTTGCTCCGCCGCACAAGCGGAATAAGGAACGACCTTGGAGAGTCCTGTAGCAAAAGGGTTGCTACGGGCCACAGACGGGCTTTCCTGCGTCTGATTGCCCTGGCACGCTCCCATGGCGTCAGGATAGTCTGATCAGGCGATCCCGACTCTGTGCTGTTGTCCCCCCCCCCGTTGCAATATGCACATCAGCGCACCCCCCCCCCCCCCGCTCACTCCATAGAGGGACATCAGGGCGGAGGTGCGATGCATCGATTCCCTGTGTAAGCGCATCGGAAACAAACAGTAAAAAAAAAAAACTCGACTCACCCACGGTTGTGTCTGATCACACAGTGGCGGGCTGTGCCCGCATCTACAAACGTCCATGTGATCACGCAACTGCAGGTCAATTTCCACCGGAGGAAATAGCCTTGCTCCCCCCCACACACTTTATCGCACGCGTGTGACTGCCACCCCTGTCTCCCAAAATGGCCTCTACTATATAAAACAGCAGTTTCCTGCCCAGGGACCAGCTCTCCCTCCTGCAGCATTCTGGGGCAGATCTCCTGGCCACCTTGACGGACGGAACTCCGACTGCTGGTTGGAGACAGAAGGGGAGGGGGATGAGGAGGAGACTAGGCCGAGGCCTGCCTCAAGTTTGAGGGTCTCCTCCTCCTCTTCAGTCCACACCAACTTCCACACATACCTAAAATGGCATTTCTCCACACCAGATGATAATTAATTAATTAATTAGCAGGGAGTCCCCTGTCCACTTACCTGCTGGAGTGAGTAGTTGTGGTAGTGATAGACATGAATGGTGTGTCTAGGGTTGCCAAGTCTGGGTTGGAAAATACCTGGAGATTTTGGGGGTGGAGCCAGAAGAGGGTGGGGTTTGGTGAGGGGAGGGGCCTCAGCATAGTATAATGCCATAGAGTCTACCCTTCAAAGCAGCCATTTTCTCCAGGGGAGCTGATCTCTGTCAGCTGGGGATCAGTTGTAAAAGCGGGAGATCCCCAGGCCCCGCCTGGGGGCTGGCAACCCTAGGTGTGTCCTTGGTTGCGTTCCCCAACCCAATTTGAGAAACACACGAAACAGTCCTGTAGAGAAGAAAAACTAAAAAAATTCACTAAAATTATTAATTAATAAAGGGAGAGCACAGGTACAACAACGTTTTGGGACCCCTGAATACCCACCAGCTCCTTACAATGGGTGACATAGGATTTTTATGTGTTTTAATGGTATTTATACCAATTATGTGAGCCACCCTGAGCCTGCTTGCAGGGAGGGCAGGGTATAAATTGAAATAATAATAATAATAATAATAATAATAATAATAATAATAATAATAATAATAATAATAATAATAATAATAAATGTTATACTCAATACGACGCACACAAACAAAGCATAATTATTGGTTCCATCAATCTTCGTCACATATTTCTAATTGGGTTAAGACCCGTGGGTTGGGTCTTCCTAAGCGAAGTTTTTTCTTTTTAGCTCAACAATAGGCGCTTCTTCCCAGGCTGTGCAGCTCTAAAAGTATCTATATTTTGCTGATTAGCTACAGGGTGTTATTGCTTTCCATTTAGCTAGGCATGCGCAGTTGCAACTGGGCAGCCAAGGCCACAAGCCTTTAGTTAGGACAGCAGCAGGTCAGCATTTCCGTTCTCCCAGCATGCATTTAAACAACAGCCACGAATGAACCAAAGTTAACATCTGAATAGATGTTCACGGTTGATTTCCGTGTATGTGGTTAGAATCATAAATGGCCCTTAACATATATATCATGGAAGTGCTAAGGGTACCTACTGAGTTAACCTGTTAGTCAGTGGCAGAGTACAAAGTGTATAACAGGGTTACATAAACTGTGCGCACAACAAACACATACCCAAGATGGCATTTCTCCACACCATACGATAATTAATTAATTAGCAGTGGGTCCCCTGTCCACTCACCTGCTGGAGTGAGCAGCTATGGTAGCAACTGCCAGTCGGGAAAGTGATTGACAGCTTCATTCCCTATTTGCAGTAACTGCTTCATTGCCCAGGCAGGTGAACCAGGAGCAATGAAGATTGGGAGCAGCCAACATCCCCCCCCATTGCCTGACCCCTTTATCTGGGTCACACGGCTGGTCCTGGGAGGGAGCCTGTTGAACAGCGGCTTGCTGAGGCCCCCCCAGACATGGCGCTGGTTATCTAAGTGGGCCAAATGGAGAATGGAAGGATAGAAATGATTGTGATTAAAGAAAATACACTCCTCCGGTCTCTTGCAATCGATGGCCACGACTGCGGCTGAAAACGGTCTCGCGCTGGCAAGATTGAGGGCAAGACATCCGATCGGATCCCCAGGTTTCCTTTCTCGTGACATCTGTTAGTGACCGATTGATTTCCTATCTCGGTTACCGGTGTGTCGAGCGTATCGATCCCGTTTGCAGGGATCGGACGACCCCCTTGCAAGTTGCGAGGGCGTGTTGCCAAACGTAGCCCTTTCTGCAGTGGCAGCGTTGAAACGCTTCCTTAGGACGCCGCGGTCTTGTCAGCAAGGTGGGTTCCCAGCGTCTTTTGCTTTCTGTTCGGTGATTTTCGTTGTTTCCACACGTGCTGAGTTCAGACTTGAAAACAAATTGAAAACAAACCCGCCAGAATCACAATGCCCCTGTGTCAATCTATGGTGCGGCCTCATTTGGTCACCACGCAGTTCTGGTCGCCGCACCTGAAAAAAGATACTCTAGCAGTGGGAAAGGTGCAGAAGGGAGCAACTAAAATGATGAAGGGGATGGAATACCTTCCCTATGAAGAACGGTTAAAGAGGGTAGGGCTCTTTAGATTGGAGAAATGACAGTTGAGGAGTGACAGGTTTTACAAGGTTTACAAGATTATGCACGGGATAGAGCAGGTAGAGAAAGAGGTACTTTTCTCCCTTTCTCACAATAGAAGAAGAAGAAGAAGAGGAGAAAAGAAGAGATTGGATTTATACCCCACCCTTCACTTGTCGTCTCAGAGCGGCTTAGAAGCTCCTTTGCCTTCCCCTCCCCACAACAGACACCCTGTGAGGTGGGTGGGGCTGAGAGAGCTCTGGCAGAAACTGCTCTTTTCCAAGAACAGCTCTGACAGAACTATGGCTTGCCCAAGGTCATCCAGCCAGGTGCAAGTGGAGGAGTGGGGAATCCAACCCGGTTCTCCCAGATTAGAGTCCGCGCACTTAACCACTACACCAAACTGGCTCTCAGAATACAAGAACTCGCGGGCACTCCATGAAATTAAGGAGCCTTCCAGGCTGCCATTTCTCTCTGTGGCTCCCTTTGTGAGCTCCCTCATCCCTCCTTTACCGTCACTGTTCCTGTCTGGTTGCGTGAGCACTTAATACCCTCCTGATCCTCCAGGCATAATGGTCAGCATTCCTGGCCAACAGGGCTTGGGGGAAGCCGTGGCTCAGTGGCAGAGCCTCTGCTTGGCATGCAGAAGGTCCCAGGTTCAATCCCCAGCATCTCCAGTTAAAAGGACCAGGCAGAAGGTGATGGGAAAGACCTCTGCCTGAGAGGCTGGAGAGCCGTGAGGAGAGGCTTTGGACCAGTAGCAGAGCACCTGCTTGGCCCGCAAAATGTCTTGGGTTCAGTCTGCCATTGGAAGGAATCTGCCATTGGAAGGAAAGGGCCAGGTATGAGGTGATGGGAAAGACCTCTGCCTCAGACCCTGGAGAGCCAATGAGTAGGCAATAATGTCCTTGATGGACCAAGGATCTGATTCACTATAAGGCAGCTTTGTGGACTTTGTGAATGGGAAGGGGCTATGGCTCAGTAGTAGAGCCTCTGCTTGGCATGCAGAAGGTCCCAGGTTCAATCCCCAACATCTCCAGTTGAAAGGACCAGGTAGCAGGTAATGTGAAAGAGCTCCATCTCAGTCTCTGGAATGCAGCTGCCAGTCTGAGTAGGCAATACTGTCCTTGATGTCCAATGGTCTGATTTAGTATAAGGCAGCTTCATGTGGGAGGGTGAACACGGCCTCCTGTACTCTTGCAAGACAAGAGGATTCAGGAAATCCCATTAGACACAGCGCACTGAAAGATGCCTAGGAAGGAAAGAGATGCTCAGGCCCCGCTGGTGGACCTCCTGATGGCTCCTGGGTTTCGGCCACTGTGTGACACGTAGTGTTGGACTGGATGGGCCATTGGCCTGGTCCAACATGGCTTCTCTGATGTTCTTATGTCTGGGTGATGCTCTGTTTTCTTGGTGCTTGAGGGGTGGCAACAGTGGGAGAGCTTCTGGAGTTCTGGCCCCGCTGGTGGGCCTCCTGATGGCTCCTGGGTTTTGGCCACTGTGTGACACAGAGCATTCGATTGGGTGGGCCATTGGCCTGATCCAACATGGCTTCTCTTATGTTCTTATACTCTGCATTTCTGGTGCTTGGGGGGTGCACAGTGGGAGGGCTTCTGGAGTTCTGGCCTCGCTGGTGGGCCTCCTGAGGGCCCCTGGGTTTTGGCCACTGTTGACACTGTTGGACTGGATGGGACATTAGCCTGATCCAACATGGCTCTTCTGATGTTCTTATGTTCTGACATCAAGTCGCCTTATACAGGATCAGATACTTGGTCCATGAAGATAGTTTCAGGTTGGTAGCCATGTTGTTCTGTAGTAGAAGAAAAGAAGAAGAAGAGAGTGTATTTATCCCCCACCTTTCACTACCCGAAGGAGTCTCAGAGCGGCTTACAAACTCCTTTCCCTTCCCCTCCCCACAACAGAAACCCTGTGAGGTTGGTGGGGCTGAGGGAGCTCTTGACAGAAACTGCTCTTTTTCAAGAACAGCTGTACCAGAACTATGGCTTGCCCAAGGTCACCCAGCAAGTGGAGGAGTGGGGAATCAAACCTGGTTCTCCCAGATCAGAGTCCGCGCACTTAACCACTACACCAAACTGGATCTCTAGTAGAAGATCTGAGTCCAGTAGCACCTCAGAGACCTACAAAATCTCCATGGTACAAGCTTTTGAGGGTCAAGTGAGGTCTAGCGAAGGACGCATTGACTGTTGTCTTAGACCTCTGGAAATTTTGTTGGTCTCTGAGGGACTACTGGACTTCAGTCTTGGTCCACCAAGGTCAGTATTGTCTGCTCAGACTGGCAGTGGCTCTCCAGGGTCTCAGGTTCAGATCTTTCCTATCACCAACTGCCTAGGTCTCTTAACTGGAGATGCTGGGAGGTGAACTGGGGACCTTTGGCCTGCCAAGCAGATGTTCTGCCTCTGAGTCACAGCTCCTCCCCAGAGGCCCACAATTGTGCGCTCTACTACTGAGCCACGGAAGGGTGGGGAGATGGTGGTGATGGGTGCCGTGGGTGCCTCCGCCCCCAGAACTGGCTGTCCAAAGTCCACGTTAATCTCATTATGGAGTTCAGTCATGCCCGGCTGAAGGGAAGCAGAGAAGCTGTTGACCTTCAAGCAGCAACTTCTGGGGCAATTGTTGTTGAACGTTTGCAGAGAGCTCCGACTTCTGCAGTTTGGCTCCCAAATCTGGTTTGGCTGTTTCTCTGGCACTTCCGGGAGATCCAGGCGGCCTCAAATAAAGGCGAATTGCTTTCTGGCAAAAGCAGACCCCGAGACATAAAATGTAAAAATAACCGTGGCAAGAGGCTGGCTTAGTCATGCAAAACTCCTCCGGGCTGTAGAGATAAATCCTGCCAATGTGCGGGGAATGTGCTTTACTGAGGGTGATCAATGGGGATTGGGTGGTCCGAGGATATTGGAGCATCGCCGGCGCAGACTTGGGAAAGAAGACAAATTGGTGCATTGGAGCAATTTCCCTGCAGTGGATGCTGTCCTGATCTTTGATCACTGTTCGCTGCAGGGCGGGGGGGGGGGGGGGGTGTGTACCGAGGCAGAACATTTACGATCAAAAAGTCAAAAGGAAATGGAGTCTGCCCCGATGCCTCTCCTCCAAAATCATGGTTGCCAACCTCCAGGTGGGCCAAAGAATAGGGACCCCAAGCATATGTAGTATGTAAAAATATAAACCACAAGGGCAGACCATCAAAAGATACACAACTTTCACAAGTAAACAGTAGACATCAGTCTATTGCAATACAATAACAGTAAATTGAAGATACAATAGAATTGGTGATGAGCTGTGCCTACATTACTGTGGAAACCGGGTTCCATTTTCAGCCGTACAACTGAAGAAGTTTGCTTTGAAATGTCTGGCACACCTGGGAAGGACGTTTTCGGCTGTTAGAAGTTTATTTGCGCTTTGGGACATCCTCTGCCTTTTTTGTGGACTTTTGGACGCTATTATATTCAACATATATAGATATCTTGCTGGATATTTTCCACCATCATCAGATCATAATCTGAATTTGCAAATAGTGTTTTTGAACTGTGACCACCAATTCTATTTGTTTTTAACTGCCTTTCTAATACATACATGTATTTTTGTATATTATAGGTTTTAATTAGGTTTTTAACACTGGCCCTTTAATAGACTCCTTTCTTACCCCTGTAGAGCGGTGACCTGTTGCCAGGGCAACCAACATGGTGGCCTAGCTCTGGAACACACGAGCCTGCCTAGTACTGAATCAGACCATTGGTCTGTCAAGGCCAGTATTGCCTACTCAGACCGGCAGCTGCTCTCCGGACTCTAAGACCAAAGTCTGTCCTGTCACCTCCTACCTGATCCTTTTAACTGGAGATGGCAGGGATTGAACCCAGGACCTTCTGCATGCCAAGAAGTTGCTCGGCCACTGAGCCACATTCCCTCCCCTCAAGAGCTGAACTTGACTGAGATTCCTCCGTAACTGCTACTGGACGTGTTCAGTTTGCAGCGTCATTTTCTAAGAGAGCCGGGGTGACAAAGAAGGAAGTTCTTCTAGCTCTTGTATGGTCAGGGTTGCCAAACTTCAGGTGGCACCTGGAGATCTCCCGCTATTACAGTTGATCTTGAGATGACCACGATCAGTTCCCCTGGAGAAAATGGATACTTCGGAGGGTGGACTCTATTGCATTATACCCTGCTGGGGTCTCTCCCCTCCCCAAACCCCGCCCTCCCCAGGCTCCACCTCCCCAATCTCCAGGTATTAGCCCAGAGTCGGCAGCACTCTGTGTAGCAGTAGCAGCAGTAGCTGCGGTCATAAAGGCAGCCATAACGCTCCCGCTAAGCTGTGGAATCTTGTGAGCAAAAATTCTACTTTGTGAGCGACTAGCATTAAAGTTATGAGTGAACGATTTGGCTGCTGCATAAATTAGTTTGCTCTGGAGCCATCCTTCCTGAGCTAGGACAAAGATGTGTGAGCCGGAGGCTAAAAAAACCTGTGAGCTAGCTCACACTAACTCAGCTTAGAGGGAACACTGGCGGCCAGATACTTTGGGCTATCAGTGCTAATTCCCTGTTTCAGCTTAGGAAGCCAGGCTGGTGTAGTGGTTAAGACTGTGGACTCTAATCTGGGAGAGCCGAGTTTGATTCCCTGCTCCTCTTCCATGTGCAGCCAGCTGGGTGACTCCTCTTCATGCAGCTGCTGGTGTGACCTTGGGTCAGTCACAAGTTCTTTTGGAGCTGTTCTCTCACGAGCAGTTCTCAAAAGAGCGCTCTCAGCCCCACCTACCTCACAGGGTGTCTGTTGTGGGGAGAGGAAGGGGAAGGAGATTGTAAGCCGCTCTGAGAGTCCAAGTGAAGGGCGGGGGTATAAATCCAATTTCTTCTTCTAGATCCATTTGCACGTTCAGCAAACGACATGCCTCCCACTAAGAAAAGCAGACTATATTCCTTTGCTTAACAGGCCTGGAAATGAATGGTTAATATTTGCTGCAGTGTTTGGATCAGCTTTTTGTTCAGTTTTCAAAACCAGTTTGCTGGGCAAGTGCCAAAATAGGGATCTGGAAAAAACGTTCAGTCCAGAATTCATAGCTTTGCTTGGGGTGTCTGTGATTGGAAGCGGAATGTGTTTCTTGGGACTTGCGGCTTCCAGCTCGCTTCTGCCGCGGTGACAGCTGCCACCTGCCTGTCTAAAATAGCAGTTGGAGCTAGAAACAGAAGGTCTCCAAGCACATTGGAGCACAAGAAAGAATCAGCCCATAATCCTTCATCGACTATAGGAGAAGGTGGGAACCAAAGGAGAGATCTCATTCTTCTGCATCCGAAGCGGGTGGGGGAGTTTGAGAACATCAGAAGAGCCCTGCTGGATCAGACCAGCGGTCCATCTAGTCCAGCATCCTGTCTCACACAGGGGCCGACCGGTTCCTTTGGAGGGCTAACCCACAGGGCAGAGAGGCCAAGGCCTTCATATTAGAAGAGCCCTGCTGGATCAGGCCAGTGGTCCATCTAGTTCAGTGTCCTGTCTCACACAGTGGCAAGCCTTGGCCAATAACAGGGCATACAGGCCGAGGCCTTCATTAGACCATCAGAAGACCACTGCTGGATCCTCTAGTGGTCCCTCTAATCCAGCATCCTGTCTCACACAGCGGCCAGCCAGTTCCTCTGGAGGACCACAACAGGGCACAGAGGCCAAGGCCTTCATAAGAACATCAGAAGAGCCCTGATGGATCAGACCAGTGGTCCCTCTAGTCCAGCATCCTGTCTTACACAGTGGTCAGCCAGTTCCTCTGGAGGGCCAACAACACGGCACAGAGGCCGAGACCTCCCCCTGACATTGCCTCCTAGCTCTGGGATTCCGAGGATTAGTGCCTCTGAATGTGGAGGTTCGCCTCAGTCACCATGGCTAGGACCCATTGACAGACTTATCTTGTATCTGTCTGTCTCTGTCTCTCTCTGTGTGTAGTGGGAACTTATGGGGAAGTGCTGTGGCTCAACTGTAGAGTGTCTGCTTGGCAGGCAGAAGGTCCCAGGTTCAATCTCTGGCCTATCCAGTTGAAAGGACCAGGCAGGAGGTGATATGAAAGACCTCTGCCTGAGACCCTGGAGCGCCGCTGCCTGTCTGAGTAGACAACACTGACCTTAGTATAAGGCAGCTTCATGCGAACCTCAAAAATCATGGCTCTCCCCCCACCCTGGGTAAGCAGTATGGCCTTTCTGTCATGTCCTTGAAATTGGGTGCCTTTCCCTTCAAAACAGGGATGAATAATAAGACTTGGTATCTACACGGGCACCAAAACCAAAGGCGTGGGAGAATGCGAACATCCGTGAGAAAGAGAGAGAGAGAGAATGTTTGCACTCCCTTTCTTTGCAAGTACATCCCTACACCCCCTAACCAACCTCTCGTGAGCCGTGTGCTAATTAATATGGCACCAGAATCGATTTTGTAAACAGCTCGTTTACAATGATGCACCTTCATCAGCTTTACCGAGCCTCTGTTGTAGAATATAAGAGGAGCCCTGCTGGATCAGACCAGTGGTCCACCTAGTCTACCATACTGTCTCACACAGTGGCCAACCAGTTCCTCTGAAGGGCCAACAACAGGTCAGAGAGGCTGAGGCCTTCATAAGAACATCAGGAGAGCCCTGCTGGATCAGACCAGTGGTCCCTCTAGTCCAGCATCTTGTCTCACACAGTGGCCAGCCAGTTCCTCTGGAGGGCCAACAACAGGACTCCGAGGCCTTCATAAGAACATCAGAAGAGCCCTGCTGGATCAGACCAGTGGTCCATCCAGTCCAGCATCCTGTCTCACACAGTGGCCAACCAGTTCCTCTGGAGGGCCAGCTGCAGGGTACAGAGGCCGAGGCCTTTCCCTGAGGTTACCTCCTGGCACTGGGATTCAGAGACTGACTGCCTCCAAACATGGAGGTTCCCTTTAGGCCTGTAACTATTTTTGTCCCTGGGTTTATCCTCTGCTCAGAGACTTGGCTGCCTTCTCGTTCTCCCTGATGAAGAGCTGTGTGAAACACAAAAGCTTTTATCCTCTGCTCTTCTGGCTTTTTCCTCTCAGAGTGTGCCATGATGGATATTTTCATCTGCTTCCCCCTAGGCGTTACACAAGAGCTAGCAGCGGCCGTCCACAAAACCGATGCTTTGCTTTCCACCACCGTGCCTGGAGATTTTCCTAGCCAGGCTGTTGCAGGGGAAAGGAAAGGGAAGGAATTGGCGACCCATATTCCCAACGTTCTCAGATCTTCCGTGGCGCCGGAGAAGTCGGAAAACTTTGCAACTCCAGTGTCTCCATCGGCCACTGATCTCTCTGTCATCCCGACGCCTGAGGCTGGAGGTTGGTGGCTTTTCTGCTTTATGTGTTGGCAAAGTTTGATTTTAATACTATTTTTTTTAAATCATCTAAGGTTGTCTCTCCTTTGGAATGTGCTGTCAGAGGGGAGTTTTACAGACACCGTGGACTGCCCCAAAGACAAATAAGTGGGTTCTAGATCACTCTAGAACCTGAACTCACTCCAGAAGTGAAAATGACTAAAATGAGGCTATCATACCTTACTTTACATTATGGGAAGGCAAGAGTCATTGGAAAGGACAATAATGCTAGGAAAAGTTGAAGGTAGCAGGAAAGGAGGCGGGCCTGATAGATTGACTTAGCCGTGGAAGCTGCAGCTCATCTTTGCAAGACCTGAGCAAGGCTGTTAACGAGAGAATGCTTTGGAGGCTATTGTGTCGCCATAGGTAAGAAGGGACTTCAGCACTTAAAACACACGTGATAGTTTCTACCAGGGATTTCTCCCCATGAGGACTGAAGGGTGCCCCTTTTCTTTTGGGGGGCTTCCACATGTCGTGCCTGATCCAAGCCAAACTGTTGGTCCTCCCGCTGTGGGGGGGGGGGGGGGGATTCACCCGGATCAAAGCATTTGTCCCGTTATGCTCCGGTGGCTAAGTTTGATGGATCTAGGCAAAAACCGTCCTATAAAACACCTGTCAAAAAGTAATGAACTAGTGGCTTTCACTGCCACTGGATGGCCACAGGGTGGCTTTAAAATAGGGTTGCCAACCTCCAGGTAGCACCTGGTGATCTCCTGCTATCACAGCTGATCTCCAGATGATCAAGATGAGTTCCCCTGGAGATAGATGGAGATGGGTAGCTGTGTTCTGCAAATGTTTGCTCCCTCTAGTGGTCAATTTGATATTATTCCAGTTTTTGTCTGGCATTTCTTCCTGCAGATTTAAACTGCAGGGAGATATGCCAGAGATAAGAACATAAGCCGTATTGGATCAGACCAGTGAGGGTCCATCTAGTCCAGCATCCCGTATCACGCAGTGGCCAACCAGTTCCTCTGGAGGTCCAGCAACAGAGCAGAGAGGCCGGGGCCTTCCCCCGATGTTGTCTCCTGGCTCTGGGATTCTGAGGATTAGTGCCTCTGAACGTGGAGATTCTCCTCAGTCACCCTGGCTAGGACCCATTGGCAGACTTATGCTCCATGAATCTACCAAATCCCCTTTTAAAGCTGTTTATTCCTGTGACCATCACTACCTCCTCTGGCAGCAAATTCTTCATTTTAATCACTCTCTTTGTAAAGTCGTATTTCCTTTTGTCTTTCCTGAACC
This sequence comes from Lepidodactylus listeri, assembly GCA_029233225.1. Lineage (NCBI taxonomy): Eukaryota > Metazoa > Chordata > Lepidosauria > Squamata > Gekkonidae > Lepidodactylus > Lepidodactylus listeri. The sequence continues at coordinate 95,723,534 of JARCFY010000011.1, read as the reverse complement.
TACTGCCCATCAGCTTCATTGGATGTCGTCAAGTTCTAGTATTTATGGAAAGGGAGAAAAATTTCTCTTTGTCAACTGTCTACACCCCAGGGATAATTTTATAAACCTTTATCATGCTCCTCCCTTAATTTTTTCTAAACTGAAAAGTCCCAGACTCTTCAGCCTTTCCTCATAGGAAAGGTGCTCTGACCCCCGAATCATCTTGGTTGCTTTCCTCTGTACCTTTTCTAGCTCTGCAGCGGCGTTTTGGAGATTCAGTGACCAGAACTGTACACAGTATTCCAAACAGGGCTCTTTTCGTAGCAGGAGCTCCTTTGCATATTAGGCCACACACCCCTAATGTAGCCAATCCTCCAAGAGCTTGCGGAGCTCTTCTTACAGGGGCTACTGTAAGCTCTTGGAGGATTGGCTACATCAGGGGTGTGCAGCCTGATATGCAAAGGAGCTCCTGCTACGAAATGAGCCCTTTCCGAATCATCCCTAACACAAAGGATTCCCTTTTCACCACTGCATACCACATTGAGTTCTCCCGTACCACCAAGGCTCCCTGAAAGCTGTAGAGTCCTGTGAGCAAGAATTCTACTTTGTGAGCTCCTGGCATTAAAGTTGCGAGCGATTTGGCTGCTGTATCAGTCACTAGGCTCTGGAGTCCTCCTTCCTGAGCAAAGACAAAAATGTGTGAGCCGGAGGCTAAGAAACTGTGAGCTAGCTCACACTAACTTAGCTGAGAGGGAACACTGCCTACCACCCCCTAATATATCTTTTTCCCTTTCAGTCTCAGCAAGTTGAGACCCCATGGCCTATACTTGAAGTTGGACATTTTTTGTCTGAATGTGCATCATCTTACACTTACCAACACTGAACTTCATTTGCCACATTGTCACCGACTTACTTTTTTCTTGCCATAGAGAACAATGGAGGGAATGGGGGCAACCTGTTTGGGGGCCCGTAGAATTGGACCCCTGGTCCAATCGTCTTGAAACTTGATGGGTATTTGGGAGAGAGGCTCCAGCAGCTACCCTGCAAGTTAGGAGCCTCTCCCTCAAACCCCCTCCCCTCCAGTCGCTTTTAAAGCTGCTGCCGAATTTCAGTGGCCACTCCTGGGCTGGTGGAGCATCGCTCCGCCTCGCTCCGGCCCCAAAGGACCCCTGATTTTGTGTCATCGGCTCACCATCCTGAATATTACCAGAGAAAACCTGGAAGAAAAGGGGGACTTGCAAGCAAGGAAAATGACAAAGTGGAAAAGTCCATCTTGTCTTTTACCCATGGGGAACCAGCAGTCCCTGGGTTGAACTGTGTTCAAATGCCTCGGAAGTCTCTTTTTTGCTGATTGTGAGAAAGCCGCACGTGGTATAGCAAAGGGGTCAATTTGCTAACTAATCACCCCAGTGCAATTAGTCTTCTTCTGGCAGGCTTTGTTAACATTTTCGCTGCACAATGAGAAAGATGTTCTCTTGGCTCAGAATCCCGTGTTTCCAAAAAGTTTTGCTTTTATGCTGTGCAGGGAGGGACGGTGCTGGCCTTTTTGTTCTCTTGGCGCAGAACTGTCTGATGTAAGCCAAAGATGAGAAAAATGCTCAGGTGCCAAAAAAATGCATTGTGGGAGAATATTCATGCAGTAAATTTTCCTCTGATTTCCTTCCTTAAAAGAAAATCGCCCCTGTCTTTGCATGCAACACAACACCCCCAGCTGTTCCTTGCCAGTTTGGTATAGCAGAGAGCCAGTTTGGTGTAATGGTTAGGAACGTGGACTCCAATCTGGGAGAACCGGGTTTGATTCCCCACGCCTCCATGTGCAGCTGCTGGTGTGACCTTGGGTCAGTCACAAGTTCTCTCAGAGCTGTTCTCTCATGAACAGTCCTTGAAAGAGCTCTCTCAGTCCCTAACAGGAGATTGTAAGCCGCTCTGAGACTCCTTCGGGTCGTGAAGGGTGGGTTATACATTCGATTTCTTCCTCTTCCCATCATAGAAACACAGAGCTGAAAAGGACCCCAAGGGTAATCTAGTCCAACCCCCCCGGCACAATTCAGGACGTTTACAGCTACCTCCCGCCCCCCCACCCCCACTCCCGCTCTGTGCTCAGAGGGAGGCAAAAAACCTCCAGGGTCCCTGGGCCAATCTGTCCTGGAGGAAATTCCTTCCTGACCCCAAAGTGGCTGCCAGCATTATCCTGGGCATATAAGAAAAGCACTGGTTCATCCCTTCCTGCCCTCCTTCTCACCGTCTGTCTAAATTTATAGCGAATAGGGATGCCAGTCTTCAGGTGGGCCTGGGGATCTCCCAGGATTACAACTCACCTCCAAAGTACAGAGATCAGTTCCCCTGGAGAAAATGGGTGCTTTTTTGGGGGGGGTGGAGTCTCTGGCATTGTACCCCACTGAGGTCCCTGTCCTCCCCAGGCTCCACCCCTAAGTCTTCAGGAGTTTCCCGACCTGGAGATGGAAACTGTACCCCTCAGCCCCTGCCGGTGGCCAGGAGGGACCTGGCAACTCTCCTAGTGAGTCAGGGAATCAGTATTGCTGTCCGATGGCCATTTAGCCTCTGATTAAAAACTCCCGAAGGAGGAGGAGGATCAGGTGTGTAGTGTGGACTTCCAGACAGTGTCTCCCAGGCTTTCAGCTGAAAAGTTAATACACCTGCCTTCCACATTGCCAGCCTCCGGGGTGGGTTCAGGAAGTCTCCCAGAATTACGGCCGATCTCTGGACTGCAGGGATCAGTGGCAGAGAAAACAGCTGCCTTGGACGGCGGACACTATGGCATTATACCCTGCCGCAGAACCTCCCCTACCCAGATTTCACCCCCAACCTTGCAAGACTTTTCCAACCAGGAGTTGGCAACCCTATTGCCTTGCTCCCCCCTCAACTCCCCCAGTATATATTATTGGGTTAAATGTAAAAGAAGTTATCATTTGCCTTGGAAGCACAGAGGCTCTTTGTGTCATCCCTGTTTCTCCAAGGTCATCCAGCAGCTGCAAGTGGAAGAGTGGGGAATCAAACTGGGTTCTCCCAAATGAGAGTCCGCACTCCTAACCATTACACCAAACTGGCTCTCAGGAGTCAATAGCAGCTCCATGGGATGGTTTGCAGACGTGAAAACGGCGTGTGTGTGGAGCTAAGGCCACTTCTCTTTGAGTGCTGTGGTCTGCCTCTGGCAGGCACCAAGCGAGCCGGTCTGCCTCTGGTGGGCACCAAACTCTCATGGCGTGAGAGCCGTTCCTAGAGCAATGTGAGCAATGTAGATGGAATGCTCGGTATCTGATAAAAGGGGCTTTGGCTCTCGAAAGCTCCCCCCCCCCATTCTCATGGGTCTCTAAGGTGCTTCTGGGCTCGAATCTTGCTTGAAGTCGAATAAATAAAATAAATTCTACTGCAGATAGGGTTGCAGACCGCCAGGAGGCACCTGGCGATCTCTCGCTATAGCAGTTGATCTCCAGATGATCAAGATCAGTTCACTTGGAGAAAAGGGCTGCTATGGAAGGTGGACTCTATGGCATTGTGCCCGGCTGAGGCCCCTCCCCTTCCCTCCCCCAACCCCACCCTGCCCAGGCTCCACCCCCAAAATCTCCTGGTATTTCCCAACCCAGAGCTGGCAACCCTAACTGCAGACCAAGACAGCTTCCCTCTGAGACTCGGTTCTTTCTAGAGGCCAGATACAGTGGGAAAGGCCTTTGACTGCCTGAGAACCTGTAGCTAGGTATGCCAGCTCCAGATTGGTAAATACCTGGAGATTTTGTGGGTGGAGCCTGAGAAGGGCGGCATTTAGACAGGGGAGGAGCTTCAATGGGGTATAGTGCCACAGAGTCTACCTTCCAAAGCAGCTGTTTTCTCCAGTTAGGGTTTCCAGGTCCCCGCATCTTGCTGGCGGGGGAATCTGGGAGTGCATTCCAGGAGCAGGTAGGGATGTCCCCGACATGCTGACGTCACCTGGAAATGATGTCATCGCATTGGTGACGTCAGGGGCAACGCTCTGGTTTCTGGGCAAAACTCTACGGTAAAATCGGAGTCACGCCGTAGAGTTTTGCCCCCGAACCAGAGTGTCGCTGCGCAGTGTCCCCAATGTGATAACGTCAATTCCACATGATGTCAGCGCGCTGAGGATATCACTGTTTGTGGGTGGGGTTTCCTTCGCCAACCAGCTGGCTGGCGGTGGGCAAAAGCCCCCCAAACCGGGGGATCCTCCACCTGGACCTGGGGAATGGCAGTCCTATCTCCAGGGGAACTGGTCTCTGTTGCCAGGAGATCAGTTGTAATCCCAGGAGATCTCCAGCCACCCCCTTGGAGGCTGTAGGAATCCAAAACCAACATCTGTGACAAAAATAACAAAGAGTCAATAAAGATGTGTTTGCATCTTTACCGTAGTAATTCTGTAGAAAATCCTCTTCTTTGTATCGCTCACACGCAACAAATGCTGCGCAGTGTAAACAATCTGTTTCACAATAATTGTTTTATCTGAGCGTGTAGCAATCACAATTCTGATCAATTTCTACTCACCAACCCTTGAAGGAAGCATTTCATGTTGACTCTCTACCACCTGGAGGCTGGCAATCCTTCCTCCAGTGCTTCTGTCAAGAGATAATCCTGAGCTGGACAGACAGACGGGCTGATTCAGTACCAGAACCTTCCCGTGTCAGCTCCTAGTAATTTATGCTGCCGGCCCACACGGGTGCCATTCTCATGCCCCTTTCTGGTCTGTATGCTTCCTGCAGGGCTTGCTGGTGGCCTCAAGAGGAAAGAAGAGGCTCCTGCTGATGATGTGCCCGCAACTCCGGTAGGGCTGCTGACTGGAGAGATTCCAGGTGCCACCGTGGCCACGTCAGCTCTGCCTTCATTGTCAGCTTCTGCCAGGAGGACCACCATCCCAGCTGCCCACCAGGTCACCACAGCTGCAGCTTACGGCCTAGATGGGTTGGAATCGGAAGGTAACCACATGGGCTGGCTCTCTGCCGGGGCTCCCTTCAGTGTGGGTTGATGGGGTTCCCTGAGGTGCTTAGAAGTAGGGATATAAGACCCCCCCGTGGTGGGGGTCTACTGCTGACAGGCCCCACCTCTCCGCCCAAATGTCAGAAACCAAGGTCTCTAGTACAGAGATTCCAGGAATGCGGACAGAGAGCAACAAAGAAGTTGGTCTCCTCACAGAGAAAGGGTTTAGTTCTGAGGGATGTGGCTAGCAGTGTAATCCCACAGTCCAATGTCAAAACACGAAGCGAACGGAGTGTCCGAGGGAATAGGCAGGAGCCAGTCACAGGTACAGAGCAAAGGCAAGAGTTGGGGTCAAGTGTTCAAGGATAATGACATGTTGCTTCTAAGCTGAGCAGCCCTCTCCACCCAGCTTTTATAGGTACCAGCCAGGAGGCCCTGTCTCCAGCTAGCTGCTTTAGAAGCAGTCCTGCAGTCACTTATCAGCCTCGAGCAACTGGCAATGGGCTAGGAGTCTTGCGCTCTGCCTTCTTTCTTGAAGGTCTGCTCTAAGCTTTCACCTCCTGCGTTCACAGGGTGTGGGTATCAGCCATCTGGTTCACAGAGTGTGGGTATTAACCATCTGGCCTTTGTCTGTCGAGACAGGGCTGGAACCTCTGGCTGTTGGCAATGAGCTCTGACCAGCCTGCAGCTTCTCACCTAGTGTGCTGGTTTCTGCCGGCTCCTTTTCACCCGAGCAATCCCCTTCTCTTAAACCATCCTTGTCCTTGCTCTGTTCCAGCTGGAGTTCAGGCTGCCTCATGACACCAAAAAAGGGAGGAACGCCAGAAATTAAATTGATGTGCCTACGTGACCTGGAAGTGACGTAGGCACATCAGGGGCAATGCTCTGTTTTTTGGGCAAAAACTCTATGGTAGAAGCTAATTCTACCATAGAGTTTTGCCCAAAAACCAGAGCGTACCCCTCCCCCTGGAAATTCCTGATGTGCCCTCGTCACTTTCGGGTCACATAGGCACATCGCTGAAATGGCAGGCATTTCTCCCTGTTCCCGTCAAGTGCACCCGAGCCCCCACCCCTTCTGCTCAGAGGGTCCTGGCAACCCCACTTAGAAGTAGGATGGGGTTGAAAGAAGACGACTCTTCTGCTCCTCGGTTAACCAGACCTAAGATGGTTGAAAGCCATCACGGCATAGTGCAGAGGGCCCCCGCCCTTTTTGAGCCTGTAGGCTCCTTTGGAATCTTGGCACAGGGTGGCGGGCACAGCCAAAGAATGGCAGCTGCAGGAGGCGGAGCCAGTCACAAAACATCAGGTAGCCAAGTTACACGTGACCCTAATGAATTAAACTTCAGCATTTCTGGCAGAAACTCTGTTGAACAGGTTGCCTTTTAATAGGAACGTATCGTTTGAAATATTTTCCTGCACAGAAACGTAGCGAAGGCCATTGTGCTGTGACGGGCAGTGTTGTCGAAACAGCTTTTAAAAACCGAGACGGCCAATCAGTAGCCCTGCTGGGCAACAGCCCTACCTGGTGCCGCCCACCTTCTAGCAATACTTGACGGGTGCCAGGAAACGGATTACCGGGTGCCATAGTGCCAGTGGGCACCACGCTGGGGACCCCCGGTGTAGTGGATAAAGAGTCAGACTAGGATCCTGAGAGACCCAGGTTCAAATCCCCACTTCTGCCATGGAAGCTCGTTGGGTGATCTGGGATCCGTCACCAATTCTCAGCCTGGCCTCCCTCACAGGGTTGTTGTGGGAAAACAGGGGGTGGGAACAATGTTCTAAGACTCTTTCAGTCCCAACTGGGGAGAAAAGCAGGATACAAATAAATGGTGCCGTGCGAAAGCATCGTCCTATGCTTAAGCCAGTTTGGTGTAGTGGTTAAGTGTGTGGACTCTAATCTGGGAGAACCGGGTTTGATTCCCCACTCCTCCACTTGCACCTGGCTGGATGACCTTGGGCAAGCCATAGCTCTGTATCAGCTGTTCTCTCAAGGACAGTTCAGGAAAGAGCTCTCTCAGCCCCACCTACCTCACAGGGTGTCTGTTGTGGGGAGGGGAGGGGAAAGGAGTTTGTAGGCCGCTCTGAGACTCCTTCAGGTAGTGAAGAGTGGGGTATAAATCCAATCTCTTCTTCTCTTCTAAGTCGTATTTCACTTTAAGGCGTTCCAAAGAAGTGTTTCTCTGTAATCAATTAGTTTTTGCAATATCTTTGTGATGTGGTATAATTAGAGAGCTAGCGTGGCGTAGTGGATCGAGTGCTGGACAAGGATTCTGGGTGACTTGTGTTTGAATTTCCACTCTGCCACAGAAGGTCGTTGTGTGACCGTGGGACCAACATGTTCTCTCAGTCTAACCTACCTCACAGGGTTGTTGTGAGAAAAAACGAGGAGAGAATGATGTTCTAAGCCATTCTGAGTCCCAGCCTGGGGAGAAAAGTGGGATATAAATTAAAAAATGGGGGGGGGGGGGAAATGGGGAAAAATATTTACCTGGAAGTCATGGCAACCTTTGGTGACTGACCCCTACTGGGAGTCTGGAGGATATTCAGAGAGGTGGCTGAATAAAGCCTGCCCCCACCTCACAGCTCTGGTATTCCAAGGAGGTCTCCCATCCAAGTACTTACCAGGGTCGGCCCTGCTTAGCTTCAAAGATCTGCCAAGATCGGGCTGTCCTGAGTGTGTCTTTAGCATCTTTGGGTAGCAAGAGCAAATGCTCTTCTTTGGCCTTGGGAGAAGAAAAGATTGTTTTTATGTATTAATTTTTTTAAAAAAAGATGCCCATCTCACACAACTAGCATGGTACACCTGAGGCAGCTTCGACAGAAAAATGAAAATGATTTAGAGCACTGTATTACAAAATACACACTAGCTCACCACTAAAACCACAGACCTATAGCGCTCAACTTAGAATGTTAAAAAAAAAAGTTTGAGGAAGAGTGTGGGGCAAAAAAGCTGGAAGCACTGCGGACAGCACGCTGCGGCGATTCAGAAGCGCAGAGCTGAGGTGAAAACGGAAGAAAGCCGTTTGACCTCAAGAACGGCTTGACCATGCTTTGGGAACCGGATGCAGGCAGCTTTGTGTGAAAAGGCAGATAAAATCTGTTAGCAGCTGATTGCTGAAACGGTTGTGTCTGAAATGACACCAAAAACCCATTAGCAACCTGCAACCAAAATGGATTACCGAGGCAATCTGAATGGATCTTCTGTTCTTCTCAAAGAATCCCTCCTCTCCTGGGGAAAGGTGCGTTGGCCAAATATCTCGTCAGTGGCAGATTTTCCCCACCATGCCCGTCCTCAGTGTCTGCACTGTATAAAATATTTCTAAAAATTAATCATGGAATGGGACTTAACACAGGGTTGCCAAGCTCCAGGTGACAGCTGGAGATCTCCTGGAATTCCAACTGACCTCCAGATATCAGAGATCAGTTCCCGTGGAGGAAACAGCTGCTCCGGAGGGTGGACTGTTGGGCATTATACCCTGCTGAGGCCCCTCCTTCCTTCAAACTCTGCCCTCCCCAGGTCCACCCACAAGTCTTCAGGAGTTCCCCAACTTGGAGTCGACAACCCTAACACGATTTCCTGCCTGTGAAACTGGAACCGGGAATTTCCGAGTGTGCCCACTGTGCTCTTCCAACTTTTGGTTTTATAATTGCTCCAAAGTGCTTTGGCGTTACAGATGTTGTCACTTAACCTGAGCCTTGATTGGATAAGACAGGTTTTTAATTGGGGATGGAGAACAGAGGGAATATTCAGCTTCAGAGATGTTCAGAGCCAGCTGGTTTTGTCCTCGCTCTTCGAATCAGGAACATCTTTTTGGAACGAGCAGCGTGCTTGTTCTTTTTCTGTAACCACCAACGTATCCCATTTGGCCTGTTATAATTAAACCTGCTGACAGGCAACCGAACGAGCTTTGTTCCACGAGCTGGCATCATCCAGGTGGCTTTATTAAGATCTGCTATGGTCAGCTGACGAGCCCGGAGAGACGTTGTTCGGTTCCTGTGGATGTGCAAGGAGAGCCTCCATCAAATGACTCTTGTGCCGATTGTGGCGCTACCGATGTCGCCGATCAGCATGGCCGCAGGGGTGGGTGGGAATGTCACACGATTAGTGTTCCCCTCGGCCCGCTTATGGCGGGAGACTTCCAGACAACCTGGAGCCCTTGCTCGCTGATGCTCAGCTGATCAGCAGGTAGAAACTGGGGCTGGGTGATTATTAGGAATTGAAAACCAGTCAGCCAGTATCATAAGGGTCCTGTATAAACCGATGATGTGACCTCATTTGGAGTACTGCGTACAGTTCTGGTCACCACACCTCAAGAAAGATATGATAGCATTGGAAAAAGTATAGAGGAGGGCAACTAGAACGATAAAAGGGTTGGAACACTTTCCCTGCGAAGAAAGGTTGAAGCGCTTGGGGCTCTTTAGCTTGGAGAAACGACGGCTGAGGGGTGACATGATCGAGGTTTATAAGATTATGCATGGGATAGAGCAGGCAGAGAAAGAAGCACTTTTCTCTCTTTCTCACAATACAAGAACTGCTGCGCACTCTGTGAAATTGCTGAGCAGTCGGGTTAGAATGGATAAAAGGAAGTCCTTCTTCACCCAAAGAGTGATTAACATGTGGAATTCACGGCCACAGGAGGTGGTGGCGGCTACAAGCATGGGCGGCTTCAAGACGGAATTATATAAACATATGGAGCAGAGGTCCATCAGTGGCTATTAGCCACAACGTATAGATAGGAACTCTCGGTCTGGGGCAAGTGATGCTCTGTATTCTTGGTGTTTGGGGGGGCAACAGTGGGAGGGCTTCTAGTGTCCTGGCCCCACTGGTGGACCTCCTGACGGCCCCTAGTTAGGGCTGCCAAGTCCCCCCCAGGGGGCGGGGATTCCCCCACTAAAGGTGTCCCCAATCCGCCAGTCTGGACTCGGCCGGCGGTGGGAACCCGAACTCTACTGTATCCCAAAATGAACAAAACCAGCTGTTCCACGCTGAGGACTAGAGACACACCGAAGCTGATGATCCAGATAAATTCACTTTCTGTTCTGCGTGCACCCCCCACACCGTGCTTACTTTATTTGTCTATTTATTATTTAAACCTCTACACTATTTTCATTTGCTAAAAACGTCCCGTATTCATAATTCAAAACGGCTGCAGGGTCTGCCGTTTCCTTGGGGGGGGGGGGGAGTTAACAAATTTTCTTCTCCGGACGCAAATTAGATTTGAGAGGCTGATATTAGGAATGAAGAGAAGCAGCGGTTTACAATTAGCCTGCTCTTTAAGCCCTAATTGCAAAACGTTAAAAAAAGAAAAAAAGAGCCGAACTTGCTTTGCTCGTTCTCTGCAGCGTCATTAGAAACGCAAATGAGACTGCAAACAGCAAAATTGGGATGTGGTTTAATTTGCTCCTAATTCCCGGTTGCCTGCCTCTCAGACGCCCACCAACAGTCGCGAAAAAAATCTTCAAGATCTAAGGATCACAAACCACGCTAAGCATACTGATCATTGGATCGTACTTTGCAGGGATTTATCTTTCTGTTTTTTTGTTTACTCTTTCTGATTTTGCCGGGAGTTAAAGAGCTTGGTCCGCCCCTCCCCCTTTCCTAGGGGTTTTCCGAACCGGGTTATTTGCTCTTGCTCGGCTTCTTAACTGTATCCCCATACCCAGTATCAGTCGTTGGTCTCCCGTCCCCCCTGAGTCTATTCCAGATTCCCCCCCCCCCCGATCACTGCAAAAGCACTTGCAAAAAAACAACAGGGGAGAATCTGAGCTGGCGGGCAACAACCAGTAAATAATACGGTGTGCAAGACAGGGGTGTAAGACAGGTGGTGTTCATGGGCCTGATACCCAGACTGATTTCTTCGCCGTCGGTCTTCCCTTTGCCCCGATTACGGGCTTCAGTTTCTCACTATTTGCCACGGGGCGCATTTCGACCCACGGCTTCGCACGATTTGCCCCATAGCTTCAGTGATCCTGTTTTTTTGAGGACCACTGAAGCCACGGAGGAAATCGGGAGAAGCTGTGGGTCCAAATGCACCTTGCGGCAAACAGTGAGAAATTGAAGACCGACGGCGAAGCAGCGCCTGGTGTGAAATCGGTCCCACTGACACCTTTCCTGCCGCCTGCCATTTTTAGAAAGTGGGTCTGGCCAGGTAGGGCTTTTAACCAGCAAGCCAGCTTGGTGTAGTGGTTAAGGGCGTGGACTCTAATCTGGGAGAACCGGGTTTGATTCCCCACGTCTCCACATGCTGCTGCTGGGTGACCTTGGGCAAGCCATAGTTCTGGCACAGCTGTTCTTGGAAAAGAGCAGTTTCTGTCAGAGCTCTCTCAGCCTCACCTACCTCACAGGGTGTCTGTTGTGGGGAGGGGAAGGGAAAGGAGTTTGTGAGTTGCTCTGAGACTCCTTTGAATAGTGAAGGGCGGGGTATCAATCCAATCTCTTTTCTTCTTCTTCTTCTTCTTCTTCTTCTTCTTCTTCTTCTTCTTCTTCTTCTTCCGTGAACATACGAAGCTGCCTTATACTGAATCAGACCTTTGGTCCATCAGCGCCAGTACTGTCTACTCAGACCAGCAGCGGTTCTCAGGGGTCTCAGGCAGAGGTGTTTCACGTCACCTCCTCCCTGGTCTTTTCAACTGGCGATGCCATGGCCCTCCTGCGTGCCAAGCAGATGCTCTGTCAGTGAACCACAGCCCCTCCCTCTTGTTGACTATTGGAGATTTGATTGGCTGTGCAGGTTTTTTAAAACATTGCTTTGGCAGCAGCTGCCACAACAGCACATGGATCATCACTGTGTGGCTGGAGGAAAGCCGTGGCAGCCATTTTGTGGCTGGCTCCGCCTCCTGTGGCAGCCATTTTCTTGCTGTGCCCATTACACCGTGTCAGAATTCCAAAGGTGCCCAAAAAGCTTGGGGACCCCTTATAGAAGAAGGAGGGATTGGATTTATATCCCGCCCTTCACTTGGAGTCTCAGAGCAGCTTATGATCTCCTCCCCCTCCCCACAACAGACACCCTGTGAGGTAGGTAGGGCTGAGAGAGCTCTTGAGAGAACAGCTCCGAGAGAACTTGTGACTGACCCAAGGTCACACCAGCTGGCTGCATGTGGAGGAGTGAGGCATCAAACCCGCTTCTTCCAGATTAGAGTCTGCGCTCTTAACCACTACACCAAGCTGTCTTTCCAGGAAGGGAAAAAAATGACGCAGATCATAGAAACATAGAGTTGGAAGGGACCTCCAGGGTCATCTAGTCCAACCCCCTGCACAAGGCAGGGAATTCACAGACACCTCCTCCCAGAAGCCAAGCTGGAGCGGAAAACTGGTGGGCAAAAAGCTCTTAGTCCAGTACGGCCGCATCCATCCGGCAACTCTGCTCCACCTTGTCTTCCTAACCCACATAGTATTTCCAGAGCCTGCTGTCCTCCGAGCATCTGCTTTGCTGTGGTCTTTCCAGAAAGACTGCAGCCCAATATGTTTGGCTGGAGGGGAAGGTGCAGATCTTCAAACCTCTCGCCCATATCAGCACACCCCACACAATGGCAGAGTGGGGGTTTGAATCTGGGTCTCTCCGATCCTAGCCTACACAATAACCGCTATACCATGCTGTTTCTGTAGGGTTGCCAGCCTCCAGTTGGGGCCTGGAGATCTCCCGGAATCACAACTGATCTCCAGACAATGGAGATTTGTTCACCTGTAGAAAATAGCTTCTTTGAGAGTGGACACTGTGAGTATATGCCCCGCTGAGGTCCCTCCCCTCCCCAAACCCCCACTCTCCAGGCTCCACCCACCCTCCACCTCCAGGTATTTCCCGATTCAGAGCTGGCAACCTTATTTTTCTGTGACCAGTTGGCTGGCATTTTTGCAGTGTTCTATGCAGGGCTCTTTTTTTTTGGAAAAAGAAGTGCCGGAACTCTCAAGAGGGAAATGAAGTTTTCAATCTGTATACTGAAAACTCATGAACGTTTCAACATTTTAAAAAGGATTTTGTAGAAGAGGTTCCGGAACACCGTTCTGCCGTGTTCCCCCAGAAAAAAAGCTCTGGTTCTAGAGTTCCTCTTGTTTTCCTTGCTCTACTTTTTGGTCTACAACATTACAGGGGGTTTTGATCGTTTGGTTTTTAATTTGCATCGTGGGTTATATCTTATTTTGCTTGTTGCCTCAGGGAATTTCCCCCCCCGAAATCGGAAGGCAAGAGAGCAAATAATAATAATAATTCTCTGAGTAGTCCCACAGCTGGTAATCTGAGCTCTCCCTACAGCCAATATCTGGGGATTAAAAACGATTCTTTGTATTCCGTTAAGCTGCCCAGGGGCATGCGGTACAACACAATTAGAAAGGAGAATAATTACAGACAAACAAGAAATAGAAGAGGCAGGACAACAACAGTGGTGGGCAAAGATCAGAGAATATCCAGTTAAGTAGCAGAAACCTCAGACACTCCTGGAAGCTCTGGGAAATACAAAAAAGGCTTAACTTGGTTGTCGCAACAAAAATAGTGAAGGCGGGAGCCTGGAGGTCTCCCAAAAATACGGCTGATCTCTAGCGTGCAGAGGGTGGCTCCACTGGAGAAAATGGCCGCCTCAGAGGGCGGGCTCTACGGCATCATATATGAGGCCCCTCCCCAGGCTTCGCCCCCAAATCTCCAGGAGTTTTGCAACCCAGACTTGGCAGCCCTAATTTGATATCCTGACCTTCCGTGGGTATCCAGATCGCCTCCCAACTTGGGGAGAGGGTGTGTACCTTCCCACCCGCTGCCTCTGTTTTATCAATGAATCTGTAGAACCCAAGACCACCCTGTGTGTCTAGCTCCGGACTATCAAACCCGGAATATTCTCACAATCACTTTTCCATAGCGTATAGGAGACGGCAGACACGTTTCCCAGTTGGCGCTTCTGCCCGACAGCGGTTTCCCAGAGGCCCAGTGAAGCAGCTCCACAATTCTTTATGTCGACCCTGCCTTTAATGTATGTCGTGTTTCTTCTAATTATCTAATCTAATTTAATTATCAGTCTGTCTGGACAGGGACAGCCAGGTTCCCAAATTTCTCAAAGTCTGCGCTACCTCTTTGTGATGGCTAGGTGGCAGTGTTTCCTGTTGTTTCACGTTGCAATATTTAGTAGCTAGAATCCGGGGAGGCTATTTGCAAGGAAGGTCCGGGCTATTCGACACATTATATTGGTTTACCAGCCCGCCTCCACCGATCACCTGGCTGGCGGGGAGACTTAAGGGGAGGCTTCTTTCTCTCCTTTCGACTGTAACCTGAACGTGAACCGGATCTACTCAAATGAACATAAGTTTACCTTTTTTGCAATATACTTCTTGGGAAATTTATTTACTGCACTCAGTATCACTCTTCTATGAGTGGACAAAATTCTGCTGTATGAACCAAATATCCCGGTAGTTTGATCCTTAAGTCATGACTCTGCAGCCCCATAGCTAGCATGCTCAGGGGGCCGATGTTTTTCTCAGGGGGCCATGGGGGGGGGAAGAGGTGCGCGGGGCGAGCGGTTTGCTGTCCCCTTCCCCCAGCCGTGCGTGGCCTCTTCCTTACCCGGGCGGAACAGCCCGGTGCCTCCAGCCAGCGCCCCCCGCTCCTATTGTTGCCTCTGAGGAAGGAAAGTGGACGGGTGTATGTGCGTGTGCATGTCATAGAGACCTGCTGCATTTCCCCTCAAAACTGCCTTGTTTGTTGCCTGTCTAGAGGAGGAGGAGGAAGATGAGGAAGAGGAAGAAGAAGAGGAACCCGATGAAGAGGACGAGGAGGAAGACGAGGAGGACGAGAAAGAGGCCAACTCAATGGATGAGAGCGTGGATGGAGACGCTGGCCCGGCCAGTTTCACTCTCCCTGGAGAGACGTCTCAAGACCCCCTGGAAAGCCTGGAGAATCCTGTTGGGGAACTCTCTGGAGTGTCGTATCAGGTTCCAGGCGACATCGAATGGGAAAGGCAGAACCAGGGCCTCGGTGAGCAAAACTCGTTCTCTAGTCTACGTGGAGGTTTCACGGTAATCCAAACTGGGCAGAGGGCCAACAACTAAAACTTAAGTGTATAAATAATGTTTAAAAAAACATGTATTTATTTGTAAAGGATTAAAAAAGCACATATGGGGCCCCAGTACATGTATTTAATTTCATATGTTTTAAGAATTTTTACAGTAATTCCTTTCTGGTCCATTTTGTCTCTACACTAGAATCATAGAAACATAGAGTTGGAAGGGACCTCGCGGGTCATCTAGTCCAACCCCCTGCAGAATGCAGGACATTCACAAATACCTCCCCCTCCACACCCGCAGTGACTGATGTTCCACACCCAGAAGATGACCAAAAATCTCCAGGATCCCTGGCCAAAGTGGCCTGGAGAAAAATTGCTCCCTGACCCCAAAGTGGCGATCAGCATTTCCCTGGGTGTGGAAGAAAGGGCCACGAAAACCAAACACTGAGGCAACCCTTCCTGCCCCTTTTTCATGATCTGCCTAAGTTCACAGAATCTGCATTGCTGTCAGATGGCCATCTAGCCTCTGTTTAAAAACCTCCAAAGGAGAGCCCACCACCTCCCGAGGAAGCCTGTTCCACGGAGGAACCACTCTAACTGTCAGGAAGTTCTTCCTAAGGTTTAGCTGAAAACTCTTCTGAGTTAATTTCAATCCGTTGGTTCTGGTCCGACCTTCTGGGGCAACAGGAAACAACTCCGCCTCGTCCTCTATAGGACAGCCCTTCAAGGACTTGAAGATGGTGATCATATCCCCTCTCAGTCGTCTCTTCTCCAGGCTAAACATACTGTATAATTGTATTGTATTATGTATTGTGGTAGAAGCCACTTGGTTCCTCATAGCATTTGGCCTCTGAAGAAGGCCCTAACAGGCCGAAATGCGTCAGGTCAAGTCCATTGGCCATTGTATACATATGATTTTGGAATTTTTAACATGAGGCGTGATTTGGCCCCTATATGTTTTTAATCCTTTAAAAATAAATACATGTGTTTTTACACAGTATTTATTAGGTTTTAATTGTTGGCCCTCTACTCAGTTTGATTTACCTTTTCAGGTTCTTGATCCTAGTTTTCAGGGTCAAGCTTGTTTCCCTTGTTCGTTCAGAGTTTCACAGCAATCCACTCAATAAGCTTGTAGGGAAAGATTCATTCCCTGAACACCGTTAAACAACTATGAAGTTAGAAAGCCAGCAGGGAGGTGGAAAGAGTGTCAAATGTATGATTATTTGCCCCTGTGGGAGAGAAATTGGGGGTGCTGGACAGCCTCTGGTTCATCCCGTAGGGATGACGTGAAGAAGAAGAAGAGATTGGATTTATCCCCCGCCCTTCACTACCCAAAGGAGTCTCAGAGCGGCTTACAAACACCTTTCCCTTCCCCACAACAGACACCCTGTGAGGTAGGTGGGGCTGAGAGAGCTCTGACAGGAACTGTTCTTTTTCAAGAACAGCTGTGCCAGAACTACGGCTTGTCCAAGGTCACCCAGGTGGCTGCAAGTGGAGGAGTGAGGAATCAAACCTGGTTCTCCCAGATTAGAGTCCGCACACTTAACCACTACACCAAACTGGCTCTCAGAATGTGGAACATTCTTGGGAACATATCGGTGGAAGCGGGCTGGCTAATGGGAGTAGGGCAGTAACAGATACCCAGATGAGGAAGCTGGAGGGCCAAGGCATGCGGGGATCCTTAGAGAGGGAAAAGAGGCACAGCCAATGCTCGATGTGTCCAACCCAAGATTTGGGAGCTGGAGTGCTTGATGTTAAAGGACAATGTGGGTGAATGACAGTGGACGTTTCTGAACACTGGTTGGAATGGGGGAAAATCAGTGGGATATTGTTACCTCTGGATATAAACTCAGGAAGAGATGTTTCGAGGGCAGTGTTGTCGTATATATTAAAGAGAGCATAGAGTTACGTAAACTAGAACTCATTAGGGAAAGCTGGCTTTGGCTGGGAGGGTGGGAAAGAAAGAAAGAAAGAAGAGAGAGAGAGAGAGAGAGAGAGAGAGAGAGAGAGAAAGAAAGAAAGAAAGAAAGAAAGAAAGAAAGAAAGAAAGAAAGAAAGAAAGAAAGAAAGAAAGAAACTACCCCCATGAAATCGTTATGGACAGAGATTCTGGGCCCTAAGGGAAAGCTGCTGGTGTGACCTTGGGTCAGTCACAAGTTCTCTCAGAGCTGTCCTCTCAAGAGCAGTTCTTGAAAGAACTCCCTCGGCCCTACTTACCTCACAGGGTGTCTTATGTGAGGAGAGCAAGGGAAGGAGACTGTAAGCCACTCTGAGTGAAGGGCGGGGTATAAATCCAACCTCTTTATTGTCTTCTTCTTCTTCAACTACTCTGACTAGAAATCTTTTTTACTAATATCCAGCTGGTACCTTTCTGCCCATATTAGCAATACTTAATTTCTGGGTTTTTTAAAAAATTGGTCATTTTAATTTTGTAACCGATAAAGCCCCCGTGGCCCAGGGCAGAGGGTTGGTTGCTGCTGGGGACTGGGGGGGGGGGGAACTGCAGGGAAACCTGGGCTGTAGAAGCCCCCTAGACTCAGTGTTGTATCAGCAGCAGAAGCAGCAACAGGGGGAAATTCTGCATTAGCTTTTCCCTCCATTGTTTTACCAAACCCACCTTGGAACAGAAATTTCCCTCTGCAATGCATGCCAATTTCACCTTCTTTGCTCGTCGGGTTTTATGGTACCCTCTGCATTGCGTGCCGCTTTCTCCTTCTTTACTCGTCAGGTTTTATGGTACCCTCTGCATTGCATGCCACTTTCACTTTCTTTGCTCATTAGGTTTTATGGTACCCTCTGTATTGCATGCGGCTTTCACCTTCTTTGCTCATCGGGTTTTATGGTACCCTCTGCATTGCATGCCGCTTTCACCTTCTTTGCTCATCGGGTCTTATGGTACCCTCTGCATTGCATGCCGCTTTCACCTTCTTTGCTCATCGGGTCTTATGGTACCCTCTGCATTGCATGCCGCTTTCACCTTCTTTGCTCATCGGGTCTTATGGTACCCTCTGCATTGCATGCCGCTTTCACCTTCTTTGCTCATCGGGTCTTATGGTACCCTCTGCATTGCATGCCGCTTTCACCTTCTTTGCTCATCGGGTCTTATGGTACCCTCTGCATTGCATGCCGCTTTCACCTTCTTTGCTCATCGGGTCTTATGGTACCCTCTGCATTGCATGCCGCTTTCACCTTCTTTGCTCATCGGGTCTTATGGTACCCTCTGCATTGCATGCCGCTTTCACCTTCTTTGCTCATCGGGTCTTATGGTACCCTCTGCATTGCATGCCGCTTTCACCTTCTTTGCTCATCGGGTCTTATGGTACCCTCTGCATTGCATGCCGCTTTCACCTTCTTTGCTCATCGGGTCTTATGGTACCCTCTGCATTGCATGCCGCTTTCACCTTCTTTGCTCATCGGGTTTTATGGTACCCTCTGCATTGCATGCCACTTTCACCTTCTTTGCTCATCGGGTTTTATGGTACCCTCTGCATTGCATGCCGCTTTCACCTTCTTTGCTCATCGGGTTTTATGGTACCCTCTGCATTGCATGCCGCTTTCACTTTCTTTGTTCACTGGGTTTTATGGTACCTTCTGCATAGATCTATAGCCATTCAGGGGTGACTTTGCAGTCAGTAAGGCGTTGCCCTGGGGTATCTGAATGTGGTTTTGAGCTGCATCTTTTCCTCAGCATTGAGAAGATGTGGAGCAAATGCCAGACGCAGAATTGCCCAGGGAAACCGCACAATCTTGTCCCCCTTTGGGGACCCCCCCCCCCCACCGCAGTGTTTCCTTTTGGCAACAAAACATAAACCCAGAAAAGAAAGCACACGAGGAAAGATATTTACGTCTCTGTGTCGCGTCTAATTGGACCTTAAACGGATCAGCATTGAAGCAATCACCGATCCAGCCTTAGACGAATGTTCGGCTCAATTAACAAAGCTGTGCATCTCACATATCCCTGTGCAGTGTTTACTGGCTGGCTCGTTATCCACTTAACGGCGAAGAGCATCCATAACCCTAAAGGAATGTAAGGCTATCAAGAGCATATCCTGGGGGTATAGATTTTGCCTTCCTGCTTCTGTTCGGCAAACAGTCCCAAAGATCCAAACCGTGCCTTGGGCAGGTAGCCTCTTCTGTCAGGTGCAGCTTCTTCCAGGTGCTTTTCGGTGGCCTGCTTGCATCCCGCTTGGATATGACAAAAAGCAAGGAGCTTCAGACTGCAGCTGATCAGCCGGATATTAACCAGAGGCTCAACTCAACGTGAGGGCGTCCCTGTGTCAGCCACGGGGCATGCTCCCTCTAAGCTGTGGAGTCCTGTGAGCAGAAATCCTGCTCTGTGAGCGACTGGCATTAAAGCGGTGAGCGAGCGATTTGGCTCCTGCACGAATCAGTTTGCTCTGGAGCCCTCCTTCCTGAGCTAAGACAAAAATGTGTGAGCCGGAGGCTAAGATACTGTGAGCTAGCTCGCACTCACTCAGCTTAGAGGGGACACTGTCCCATTTTAAGGCTGGGATTTTCTTCTTTCAAAAAGGCTGCAGGGGCCTGATTCTGAAAGAAGAAGAAGAAAAAGAAGAGATTAGATTTATACCCCGCCCTTCACTCACTTGGAGTCTCAGAGCGGTTTACAAACTCCTTTTCCCTTCCCCTCCCCACAACAGACACCCTGCGAGGTGGGTGGGGCTGAGAGAGCTCTGAGACAACTGTCCTTGAGAGAACAGCTGGTACAGAGCTATGGCTTGCCCAAGGTCACCCAGGTGGCTGCAAGTGGCAGAGTGGGGAATCAAACCCGGTTCTCCCAGATTAGAGTCCGCGCACTTAACCACTACACCAAACTGGCTCTCTGCCAACCAAATGGCTCCCCGGCTGAGCCAGGGACCCAGGCAGTTCCCCCCACCCATGTCTACTTGAAAACAACACAAGGGGGAGACAGGAGCCCCAGTGGCATCAGAGCTAGAAGAAAAGAAGAGATTAGATTTATACCCCGCCCTTCACTACCCGAAGGGGTCTCAGAGCAGCTTACAATCTCCTTTCCCTCCCCACAGCAGATGCCCTGGGAGGTAGATGGGGCTGAGAGCTCTCTCAAGGGCTGTCCTTGAGAGAACAGCTCTGAAAGAACTTGTGACTGACCCAAGGTCACCCAGCTAGCTGCATGTGGAGCAGTGGAGAATCAAATCCAGTTCTCCCAGATTAGAGTCCACCACTCTTAACCACTACACCAAACTGGACTCTCCAGCCAAGGGGCCGTGCTTGCTTGGTGATGAGGAAGCAGCTGGGGTGGAGACAGGGGCGCGTCCATCACCTGGCAAGCCCCACCCCTCACCAGGGCTGCCTTTCATGCCTTGGGTTTATCACGTGATCACGGAGCATGAACTCAATCGCAGACAAAGGGAGCTCAGGCGTCTGTGTCCCTGCTTGTGGATTTGCCCCAGTGCATCTGGATGGCCGTGCTAGGAAACGACTAAAACAGACGCTTGGTCAGCTCCAAGAAGAACCTTCTCATATTCACAAGGATGTGGAAGGAAGGAGGAACGACAGAAACAGAGAGCTCCCTGAAGCTGTCTGAGGTTGTTGCTGCTGTGTGGAATTGACCAGAACGCCCTGTGTGGAACGGTTGCCCTCTTCTCATTTGAAGAGGGGAAACCTGAAGATTTATGCTAACAGCCTGTGGCGGTGTACGAGCTTTCGTGAGTCGCTGCTCACTTCTTCAGATACTGCTGGAATGAGAGTCCCTCTGTCCTTCTGTCTTGGAGACTAGCGTGATTTCAGACGCCGAATGAGAATAGGAGGCGAATGACGATCGTAGGCACGATTGGATTAGGCGTGTGAGCAGAGGGGTCGTAGGCGTGGAGAAATCAGTATTGGTCATGAGACAGAAAGAAAGATCCACTCCAGGAAGATACAATGTCTTGAGATTCGTTAACGGTTGCAATTTAGCAGTCCCTGGATTACCAGTGCTTAAGCTGGGATGTTGAACTCATTTCTTATGCGGGCCAGATTTGACATAAATTGGATTTTTGGGGGCTGGGCCACATGTGTCGGAGCTTATATCTCTGCTCCCTGGCATTACATTTTATGACACACATGGCCCAGCCAGACAAAGTGACGTTCATGTCAAATCTGGCCCTCATAAGAAATGAGTTCGAGACCCCTGGGAGGGAAGACTGGGGTGTGGTGACTGTCTTGTGGGAAGGCAGTCAACAATCCGCCCCCTCCCCAACCATCATGGTATGGTTACCATTTCTGGTACTGCGCGGACCTGGCCACAGTGATCCATGCAACGGTCACCTCGAGGCTAGACTATTGTAACGGTCTCTACATGGGGCTGCCCTTGTTGCAAATTCGGAGGCTTCAGCTGGTGCAGAATGCCGCAGCGAGGCTGCTGATGTGTCTCCCTCATCGGGAGCACATACGACCAGCGCTGGAGGCACTACACTGGCTACCAGTGGCGTACTGAATTCGCTTCAAGGTGCTGGTGCTTACCTTTAAAGCCCTCAATGGCCTAGGTCCGACCTACCTAGGGGACCACCTTTCCCCACACATACCCCAGAGAGCACTTCAGTCCGGGGCCCAACACCGGGCCTGAAAGTACCAGGCCTGAAAGAAGTCAGGCTCACTGCCACTAGGGGGAGGACTTTCTCGGTGGTGGCCCCTTGCTGGTGGAATGAGCTCCCAGAGGAGATCAGGGCCCTGCGGGACCTGATGCAGTTCCGCAGGGCCTGTAAGATGGAGCTCTTCCACCAGGCATTTGATTAGGGGCCGCCACCTCCATGTACCTCCCGTTACCAGCAACTATCGACGTGCGCCCTGGTAATACCATCTAGCTGACCATGACCCAGCGCACGCCCAACAGTTGACCGTACGCCATTGAAAATGTGAGCACTTTAATAATTGTTTATATTGTATTGTTTTAATGATGAAAGTTTTACTGCTTATTGGTTACTGTTTTATTGTGGACTTGGTCCACGACAATGTGTAAGCCGCTCTGAGCCTGCTGTGCGGGGAGAGCGGCCTAGAAATTGAATAAAATAAATAAATAAATAAATAAAATCCCCCTAATGTGAGCGGGGAAAACCCAGCTCTCATTGCCTGCTCCCCTCTGAGTGACAGTAGTAGGAAATATTTTAAAACTGACAACATTGCATATGCCACTGCATTGTTTCTGGTGAAAACATGGAAAAGACGTCGGGTAGCTCTAGGAATCTCCGGAAACTCTATGGTTTACCGTAGAGTTTCCGGTGATTGCTAGAGCTACCCTATGTCAGTTCCTGGTTTCCAAAAGTGACGTGGCAGCGAATGTGACATCGTGGTTCCCACTATGTTTGCACTCTGAACCTCCCACTGGTTCCTGGGAACAGCCTGGAAACTTGCTGATTTCCCGCTTTGTGTCGTGAGCATTCCCTTTTTTGAAAAAAAGAAAGATTGAGTGGCAGGAAGGCTTCTTGAGGGCAGGGGAAATCAAAACTCCTGCAGAAGCGCTTGCTTTTCAGTAAACACATAGATCATATTTTTGTTTTGGTCTGAGAGCCAAGAAGAAGGGCCTCTATTAGGCGAACATAACAGTATAAATATTGCCGTTGATCCTAGTAATAGCATAATTGCTTCCAACCTCAGGCAACTGTTCTTTACCCCCCAAAAAGAGAGAGAAAGACTTTGAAAGCAGTATTCATTAGCAAAGGGGGATCAATACGGGTATTACTGGAGAGTCTTCTTGGCTTTGATTTTTGATAAATCAAAACCAGAGCGCCGTCTGAACTCAGAAGCGGAGGAAAAGGCCTCCGAAGAACCATTTTCCATTAACCTCTCGGTAATTTAGAAGCGCCGGGGAGATTTGGCTGTCAGCGTTGACTCGGATGGAAGGTTTATTAACCCACAGTGATTCATTTCCCCCACTCATTCTGTTCATCCAAGTCTTAACCCATTTTCTGGGCCAGTCTGCGCTGCCAAATGGCTCCATGTGGTCGTGCACGTGGCTGCAGGGAGAGAAACTAGCAAGAGCTGCACTGGATAGACACGCCAGCCATTTTGATATGCTTGCAGCTTCCTGGAGAAGCAGCCGGGTGATTGTCGCCAGATCTGGAAGCGTATGGCTCATTCCTCTGTGCTGCCATGTCTGCGGTCTGACAGCTACATATATGGTCTTGCAGCAGGATTTAACATTGTCCCATATGGAACTGTCAGCCCCCTGACTGAGGTGAAGGAATCAGGCTTTCAAGGCTGGGCCTCCATATCAGGACAGCAGCCCATCTGGTAGCATCTCCAGAGGCTATGGGGCAGAAATAAAGCTTCCAGGCTAGTTTTTATCTCATCAGTGTAGAGTCAGTTTGGGGTAGTGGTTAGGAGCGTGGACTCTAATCTGGGAGAACCGGGTTTGATCCCCCACTCCTCCACAAGCAGCTGCTGGTGTGACTTTGGGTCAGTCACAAGTTCTCTCAGAGCTGTTCTCTCAAGGGCAGTTCTCTCATTCAGCCCCACCTACCTCCCAGGCTCAACCCTGTGAGGGAGGCTATAGCTAAGAGGGGGTCGCTGGCCCCAGACCACTTTGCAAACTTTCAGGGAAGAGTGGGGAGTCAACCCTGGGCCTTCCATATCCCAGTTCGGCCCAGCAAATCAATAGGCCACCCTGGTTGGGCTCTTCTGAAATGGTCTTAAGATTAGAGGGGGTGGAGTCAGGGGAGGGCAGGTTTTGGGGGAGGGGAGGGGCTTCAGTGGGGTATAACGCCAGTGGATCTGCCTTCCAAAGCGGCCATTTTCTCCAGGGGAATTTATCTCTGTTGCCTGGAGCTCAGTTGCGGTCCCAGGGGATCTCCGGCCACTGCCTGGAGGTTGGCAACCCTCCATACACTCCCTGCTTGTCCGGTGTTATTTTGGGGGTTTTCAACCTTAAGACCGCCATTAACGTTTTGCCTGTTGCTTTTTCTAGTGAGAAACTGGATGAAAAAGCTAAAAGACAAGGTAAGCAACTCTTCGTGAGCTTTGTTTGGAAAGCCGGCAGCGTTTTAGTTACTTTCAGAAATCTCGAGTCCTGGAATAATGAAGCACGAAGCATCTGGCCAAGCCAGAGGACTTCTTTTGGGAGAGAAATGAATATCCGGACCCCTATATAAGACGTTATGGAGGGAAGGCGGCATGGTACAGCTTGGTCTTGTCAGATCTCAGAAGCTATGCAGGGTCAGCCCTGGTTAGTACTTGGATGGGAGACTGTCAAGGAAGTCCAAGGTTGCTATGCAGAGGCAGGCAAGGGCAAAACACCTCTGTGTCTCCCTTGCCTTGAAAGCCCCTTGCTGGGGTCGTCATGAATTGGCTGTGACTTGATAGCGTTTTTTACACACACACACACACATACACACGATCAAGATGGGTAGAGCTGTGTTAGTCTGGCTGTTGCCGTAGAATAATAAAATCATAGAGTCGGAAGGGACCTCCAGGGTCATCTAGTTGAACCCCTGCACAATGCAGGAAATTCACAAATATCTCCCCCCCTCCACACACACACACCCAGTTATTGCTGTTCCACGCCCAGAAGATGACAAAAAACCTCCAGGATCTCCAGTCAAACTGGCCTGGAGAAAAAATGTTTCCTGGCCCCAAAGTGGCGATCGGCATTTCCCTGGGGCATGTACAAAAGGGCCACGAGAACTAAGCACTGAAGGAACCCTTCCTGCCCTCTCTCTCGTGATCTGCCCAAGTTCACAGAATCAGCATTGCTGTCAGATGGCCCATCTAGCCTCTGCTTGAAAACCTCCAAAGAAGGAGAGCCCACCACCTCCCGAGGAAGCCTGTTCCACCGAGGAACCATTCTAACTGTCAGGAAGTTCTTCCTAATATTTAGCCGAAAACTCTTCTGATTTAATTTCAACTCATTGGTTCTGGGCCGACTTTCTGGGGGCAACAGAAAACAACTCTGCTCCATCCTCTAGATGACAGCTCTTCAAGTACCTGAAGATGGTTATCATATCCCCCCTCAGTCGTCTCCTCTCCGGGCTAAATATACCCAGCTCCTTCAACCCTTCCTCCCGGGACTTGGTCTCCACACCCCTCGCCATCTCTGTTGCCCTCCTCTGGACACGTTCCAGCTTGTCTATGTCCTTCTCAAATTGTGGTGCCCCGAACTGAACACAATACTCTAGGTGAGGTCTAACCAGAGCAGAGTCAAGCGATGTCATCGCTTCACGTGATCTGGACAATCTACTTCTGTTGACTGTGTGAGTCAAGTAGCCAAGAGTCTAGGAGCACCAGAAGAGCCAAGAGTCCAGTAGCACCTTAAAGACTAACAAAATTTTGGGGCTTTCTGTATCTGAAGAAGTGAGCAACGACTCGCAAAAGCTCGTACCCTTGCCACAAATTTTGTTAGTTTGCTAGATAAGAAGTCATCTGAAAGGGATGAGATGGGGGGAGATCTCAGCTGCCTCGAGGCTAGATGTTCTGAGCTTGCTGCCCTTCCTCCTCTTCACCTTTTTTCAGTTGTCTGTATACATGTACTCAAGAAAAGGTTATTTGCAAGCACCAAGAAACCTGCAAGGATGTCTTGTGTGTGTCTGTCCCAGTGTATCTTTTTTAAAAAAAATGTTCCCTATACTTTCTTTAAAAATTATTTTATATTTTTAAAGGGATACAGAATGGGGGGAAAGGGGGAAAAACACATAAGGAATGTACCGTATTTTTCGCTCCATAAGACACACCTGATCATAAGATGCACCTTGTTTTTAGAGGAGGAAAACAGGAAAAAATGAAACAGAAAGAGAGAGAGAGAGAGAGAGAGAGAGATAAAGGAAGGAAGGAGGAGGAGAGAGAGAGAGAGAAAGAGAAAGGAAGAAAGAAAGGTGGGGACAGAGAGAGAGAGACAGAAAGACAGACAGACAGACAGAAAAAAGGAAAGGAAGGAAGGAAGATAGAAAAAGGAAAGAAGAGAGACGTCGGCATGCCATGCAAAGCCAGGCCTTTCTGTGCAAAGTAGCCACGGAGCTTAATCTGTGGGCGGGGCTTTCTGCTGCTGGCTGTCTTAAAGGGGAAAAGCACTTAAAGGGAAAGAGTACTTAGCCTGGTGGGGTTTTTCCTGCCGTTTCCCTTTTAAGTCTTAACAGCTCAGGCCCAGCAGGGAGGGGCGGGGAAGGCTGGGATGCCAGCCTGAACGGCGATCCCCTGCGTTCCTGCTGAAGAAAGAGCCCTGTTACAGGTAAGAAAAGCTCCATATTCGCTCCATAAGACGCACACACTCCCCCCCCCCCACCTTTTTGGGGAGGAAAAGTGCGTCTTATGGAGCGAAAAATACGGTAATTACTGAAGGCAATACAGAGGGCAATTTTACAAACGTCTCCTCTCTTTTGCTTTTCAAATATGGTCACCCTGCCAGAGAGTCCACCTTCCAAAGCAGCCATTCTCTCCAGGGGAACTGACCTCTGCCGTCTGGAGAGCCATTGGAATTCTGGGAGATCTCCAGGCCCCCCCCCCCCCCCCCGGAAGTCGGCGACCTTAGCAGTAGCACCCATGGGGGGAAATCCATATCTGAGCTGATACGCCTACTGCTTGCTATTCCTGCCTCTCTCTGTTCTTGCAGGCGGGTTACACGTCTGGGATGCTGGTGCCCGTGGGAGTTGGCGTTGCCGGAGCCCTGATGATCCTCGTCACCCTTTACAGCGTGAAGATTATGAACCGCCGGCGCAGAAACAGCTTTAAGAGACACAAGCAGAAGGTATCGCCCGCCTAGGGTAGGGTTGACAATCCCCGGTTGGGAGCAGGGGATCCCCTGGTTTGGAGGCCCTCCCCCCACTTCAGGGTTCTCAGAAAGTGTGTGTGTGGGGGGGAGGGGAAATGTTCACTGGGCACTCCACTATACCCTATGGAGACCAGTCCCCATAGGGTATAACGGAGAATCTGGTCTGTGGTATCTAGGGCTGGGAGGGCCTATTTTTTGAGTTAGAGGCACCAGATTTTCAGCATAGCTGCTGGTGCCTCTCCTCAAAACCCCCCCCCCCCAAGTTTCAAAGAGTTTGGATCAGGGGGTCCAATTCTACGAGCCCCAAGTAAGGTGCCCCCATCCACCATTATTCCCAATGGAGGGAAGGCATTTAAAAGGAACATGGTCCCTTTGAATGAGATGGCCAGAACTTCCTTTGGAGTTCAATCATGGTTCTTCCCTCCCCGCTCCTGAAGGCTCCTGGAAAGTCCCCCCCGGCTTGTCAGCCTCACCTGGAACCCTAGGCTAGGGCTTGTGTGGGGCCGGCTGCTTTTCCCTGCATAGTTTTGGCTCATGAACAGAGTTTCAGTGCGTCGAAACCGAAAAGCCAGAGCTCACATCAGGGACCCCCAGGGCTATGTAGACTCTGCATTTTATTTAAAAAAAAGTTCTCTGCTCCACATTCTGAACCAGGATCAGCCTAAATTCTGCAAGGGCCCCAAACTTTGGTAGAGGTCCCCCACTTTGCAAGATGCATTCCGCGGGGTCTGCGCACTTTACCGTGCAATGCTACGTGTGTTTACTGAGTTTAGTCGGGCTTACCACCGGGGGAAGTGCGCGTAGGATTATGGCCTTTATCAAGTTATGGGGAAAAAACAATGAGCTTTGCAGGGGATCGAACCCCTGGCCCTTTGACCCTCAGAAACTCCCGAGTCGTGGCAGGAGGGAATTTTTAAAAAAACCCAGAATTGCCCTGTGTACCGTTACATCATTCTCCCTCAATAAGGACTAGAAACATTTTTTCTTTTTTAATTAAAAATGAATGCTCTGATTATCAGGAGGCTTGGCCAACCCGTTGGTGTTATGTGAAGTTGAACTCTTGATCCAGAAAAGGAAAATAAAAAAAAAACATGAATATGTCATAGAATCATAGAATCACAGAGTTGGAAGGGGCCCTACAGGATCTAGTCCAACCCCCTGCTCAATGCAGGATCAGCCTAGAGCATCCCTGACCTGCATTTGTTCAGCCAATGCTTGAAGACTGCCAGGGAGGGGGAGCTCACGACCTCCTGAGACAGCTGGTTCCACTGTGGCACAACTCGGACTGTCAAAAAGTTGTTCTTAATACCTAGCTGGTACCTCCTCGCCCTTAATCTAAACCCATTCTTTCGAGTCCTCTCCTCTGCTACCCACAGGAACAGTTTCCTGCCCTCCTCTAAGGGACAGCCCTTCAGACCCTTCGAGAGAGCCACCCTGTCCCCCCTCCGCCTCCTCTTCTCCAGACTGAACATTCCCACGTTCCTCAGCCTTCCCTCTTAGGGATTTGTCCGTTAAGGGTGAAACATCCCACGGTCCTCAACGGTGTGCCCCTCAGCAGCATGGTTGGGGGTGGAGAACTAAAAACACCAAAAAAATATTTTATTCCCTCGTAGCTGATATTATTTTTCTGCTCCTTTCCCCTCCGTCTCCACCTCTCCCTCCCTTCTTCCTTAGCAGAGGGAGTGCAACAGCATGCAAGATCGAGTGATGCTTTTAGCGGATAGCTCTGAAGATGAATTTTGAAACGGGGCATCGTCAGCGTCGTCTCGCCTGCTCCAGTGACCTTTTCGCAATGGGTGATGCGCGAGAAGAAAAGATTCCCGCTGCATCATGGCTCTCAGCCCCCTCTACGCATCCACCAGACGGGGTTACTCGCTCGTTAAAAAGAAAAAAAAAACCAGTGACAAGCATGCCGTAGCCCACACATCACACTCAACAATGTTGTCGTTGTTGTTTTCAGAGAATACAGTTGTGCAAATGCATTGCCACGCAGCTCGGCTGTACGCAAAGGAAGACGGCCCTGCAGTTGCGCAGGGACTAGAAGGACGACGGACGGTAATTGTCCTAAGGTTTGAATTCTCCCGTCAGTGAGCCGTCGTCCCTTTCGGTATGTCTCTCGGGAACGACAGCCTGGGACCCGAAGAACCTCCGCGTCTCTCCGCCATTGGACGGCTTCGGCCCGAAACGTCGCGCCACCTGAGCGGGAGTCCGCTGGATTGTAAAACGAGCTGCTCTGTTTAATTAACCGAGTGCCAAGCAGACCATCTCATCAGCAGTAACTATCTAAAGTACATACAATGCGCACAGTACTACATATAGTAGATTACACGTAGAGCCAATCTAGACGTTATTATAGCAGGCGCCTGAACAGTTTTATTTTTAACTGAAAAATGGTGGGTGGGGTGGGGTGGGGTGCTACTTAACCCTTTCCCTGCATGAAATCACTCACCCCATTGTTTTGCCACTGATAGTGGGGAAAAGTAGAAAACTGGAAGAGTCCAGTAGCGCCTTAAAGACTAACAACATTTATGGCAGGGAAGGAGCTTTCGTGAGTCGCTGACTCAGTTCAGAATCATCTCCAGGTGGGTGGCCGTGTTAGTCAGTCTGTAGCAGTAGAAAAGAGCAAGAGTCCCAGTCGCACTTTCAAGACTGACAGAATTGATGGCAGGAATGGAGCTTATCTGAAGTGTATCTGAAGAAGTGAGCGGTGGCTCAGGAAAGCTCCTCCCCTGCCAAATACTTTATTAGTCTTTAAGGTGCTCCCGGACCCTTGCTCTTTTCTGCTGCTACAGACAGACTAACATGGCAACCCATCTTGATCTATCTCTATAGTGTGAAAAGATATGGATCCCCTTGCGGGGGGGGGGGAGAGTTTTGGCAAGGTGGAACTGGAAAGAGTTAAGGGCTCCCAATTCCTCCCTCTGCTCTTCCGCTCACAAAATCAGCATGCCGGCGCAATAACTCCCTCTAAGCTGTGGAGTCTTGTGAGCAAAAATTCTACTTTGTGAGTGAGCTCCTGGCATTAAAGTTGTGAGCGAGCAGTTTGGCTGCTGCATAAATCAGTTTGCTTTGGAGCCCTCCTTCCTGAGCTGAGACAAAGATATGTGCGCCGGAGGCTAAAAAACGGTGAGCTAGCTCACTCGAACTCAGCTTAGAGGGAACACTGCCGGTGCCAGGTAGCTGTTCAGTGTAAGTAAAAGTTAGGAGATTTTTTTGTGCGTCCCCCAATCCCCCCTCCCCCCCCCCCCCCCCCCCCCCCCGGAATGACTTAGAGAAGTTCTGGTCTGCTTTCCAAGCATGCTGGCTTCCCCATAGTAGCTAATGCACCAATGGCTCATTGCCACAGGCTAGATTCCCCCCCCCCCGGGACATGTAAATGTGGAGAAGAAGAAGAAGAAGAAGAAGGAGATTGGATTTATACCCCGCCCTTCACTCACTTGGAGTCTCAGAGCAGCTTACAAACTCCTTTCCCTTCCCCTCCCCACAACAGACACCCTGTGAGGTGGGTGGGGCTGAGAGAGCTCTGAGACAACTGTCCTTGAGGGAACAGCTGGTACAGAGCTACGGCTTGCCCAAGGTCATCCAGCCCGGTGCAAGTGGAGGAGTGGGGAATCAAACCCGGTTCTCCCAGATCAGAGTCCGCGCACTTAACCACCACACCAAACTGGCTCTCCTTCATTCCACTTGGCGAACCCTGCTTCTCAGCCAGCATGCACAGGGGTGAGGCGCCGCAAAGCCGACAGGCGCTGTGACGGGCATCGCTGAATTCCTCAGTGCTTGCAGTTGGAAAACAGGGGGATTGGATACGGAAGGCTCATGCTGGTGTTGGAGGGTCCTTCTCGTGGCCCCTGGGTGCTGTATTAGTTGAGTGGTGAATGCCCCCCCCCCGTTCCATGTGCTGTGATGTGGACGGCATGAAAGAATCTCCAGTTTCCTTTTTCTGAATGGTATCATGGGCCATATACTTGGTGGGGGAATCAATGACAATGAAGACTTGAGCCACGACTCAGTGGAAGAGCCTCTGCTTTGCATGCAGGAGTTCCCAGGTTCAGTTCCCGGCATCCCCACTTTAAAAGGACCAGGCAGCATGCGATGGGAAAGACCTCTGCCTGAGACCCCGGAGAGCCGCTGCCAGTCTGAGTAGACAATACTGGCCTTGATGGACCAAGGGTCTGATTTGGTTCAAGCCCGCCTCATGCGTTCCACCAGAGACCAGTTCCAAATGATGGGAAGGGCTGTCGCTTACTGGCAGAGCATCTGCTTGGCATGCAGAAGGTCCCAGGTTCAGTCCCCAGCATCTCAAGGAGTAGGTGATGGGAAAGACTCTGGGACCCTGGCGAGCAGCTGCCAGTCTGAGCAGGCGATACTGACCTTGATGGACCGATGGTCTGATTCAGTATAAGGCAGTTTCATGTGACAGGCTGTAGCTCAGTGGTAGAGCATCAGCTTGGCATGCAGAAGGCCCCGGGTTCAATCCCCGGCATCTCCGGTTGGAAGGACCAGGCAGGAGGTGATGGGAAAGACCTCCGCCTGGGACCCTGGAGAGCTGCTGCCGGCCTGAGTAGACAATATTGACCTCGATGGACCAATGATCTGATTCAGTATAAGGCAGTTTCATGTTGTTAGGTGGGGTCGTGGCTCAGTGGCAGAACATCTGCTCGGCGTACAAAAGATCCCAGGTTCAATCCCCACCATCTCCAGTTGAAAGGACCAGGCAGTAGGCGATGGGAAAGACCTCCGCCTGAGACCCTGGAGAGCTGCTGCCAGTCTGAGCTTGATGGACCAAGTATTCAGTATAAGGCAGCTTCATGTGTTCAAGACTGTCCAGGGAAGGGGGCCTTGGCTCAGTGTTAAAGAATCCGCTTGGCATGCAGAAGGTCCCAGGTTCAATCCCCCACTTCTCCCGTTGAAAGGATCCAGTGAAGCGAGGCCACTCCCTGAGGCTCAGGAGAGCTAACGCTGGTCAGAGGAGACAGTACTGGATTTAATAGACCAAGGGTGTGACTCCGTATAAGGCAGCTTCATGTTTTGAGCCCACAGCAGAGAAGCAAGGAAGGGAGGTGTGAAAAAGGGCCCAAGGTTTGCATTCGAGCTGCCTTTCGTGCTTTTGTCTCCCACATGAGCGATTCAGGTCAAATATGACCCTTCCCAGCCGCCGTACCGAAGGAAGCAAGAGAGTCGCCAGCACAGTAGAAACATAAAGCTGGAAGGGACCCCAAGGGTCATCTGGCCTACTCGGAACGTGATGCTGGTGGGACAAAAGGTGTGCAAGCGATGTTGCAAGCGCGCTGGGCCCCCATGCCACATGTCGCCTGCCACACTAACAGGAGACACGTTAGCGGTGGAGGATCTTAGATCTCGGGACTGTGCTGTGCTAGTTAGTTGGACAGATGATGACGCATCCTTAATATCACTTGGGCGGGGGAAGCTCTTGATTTTAGGACACTCTGTCCCAAAGGGAGCTGCCTTATTCTTTCACCAGTGGTGTCATTAACAGCTAACCTCAGATCAGTATATGCGCCCGCAATACTCCCAGGGCTCTCGTGTGGCCCGCGAGCAACTAGTGCAAGGGAGTGAACAGGAGACTGTTTGGGGGAGTAAGTGGAGGTACTCTAAGTGTGGTTTCAGCACGGTGGGACAACCTCATCAGCAGTCACGCAGCGTTTTATGGCACAGGTGGCCCGGCCCGACAAAGTGACATTTTGTGTCAGATCTGGCCCTCATAACCAATGAGTTCGACCGCTCTGATTTTCCAGCTCCACGTTGGGAAATACCTGGATACGTTGGGGGCGGAGCCTGAGGAGGGCAGGATTTGGGGAGGGGAGGGACTTCAGTGGGGTATAAAGCCACAGAGTCCACTTTTCCATTTTCTTCAGGTGAACTGATCTCTGTCACCAGTTGCGATAGCAGGAGATCTCCAGCCAGAGAGACCCAGTTTGGTGTAGTGGTTAGGAGCACGGACTCTAATCTGGGAGAACCGGGTTTGATTCCCCACTCCTCTACATGCAGCTGCTGGGGTGACCTTGGGTCAGTCACAAGTTCTCTCAGAGCTGTTCTTTCACGAGCAGTCCTCGAAAGAGCTCTCTCAGCCCCACCTACCACAGGGTGTCTGTTGCGGGGAGGGGAAGGAAAAGGGGATTGTAAGCTGCTCTGAGACTCCAAGTGAAGTGCGGGGTAGAAATCCAATCTTCTTCTACCTGGAGGCTGGTAATTAGAGGTCTACCCATGCAGTCGAATTGCGGGGTAGAACAGACAGCACTGCTTTAAATAGGGTAATACCCTTATTTTTAGAGTCTCTGGAGTGAAAAACCTACAAGCTACTAGCACAAGGGTTCCCAGCCTTTGGGGGTCTGTGGTATGGTTGCCAGTCTCCAGGCGGCGACTGGAGATCTCCTGGAATTACAGCTGGCCTCTAGGGGGCAGAGCTCAATTCCCTTGGAGAAAAGGGCTGCTTTGGAAGGTAGATTCTTTGGCAATAATATCCCTCTGAGGTCCCCTCCTCAAACCCCACCTTCCCCAGGCTCCACCCCCACCCCCAAATCTCCAGGAATTTCACAATCCAGAGCTGGCAACCTTAGCCCATGGGCATCATCTGACATAAGTGTGGGGGGGTTAACCATAAAATGGCTGCTGCAGGAGGTAGAAGCAGCCACAAAATGGCTGCCACAGTGAAAATCCTTGAGAAAGACCTGTGCCTGTGGTGAGCTGCTGCCAAAGCCAAGTTTTTAAAAATCGGCAATCAAATCTCCAGTGGCCAATCAGAACCTGACTGGCCGGTCACTTTCTAAAAACACTCGGTGGGCACCAGAAAGGGTGCCCAAAACTAGCACTTTTGGGACAAAGGGGTCTAGGCAAGTCCTTGTGGTGCTAGCTTTCTGCTTGCAAGGAGTTTTTAATGTCATCAGTCCAATAATTGCCTTCATCGGTCAGGGAAAGGTCTTGGGGTAATTTATACCTGCCAGCATGCACAGAAAGTCTCTTCTTAGCCGGCCCCGATCCTGAAAAGCACAAGAGGAAAGCAACCGGGAAGGGCAGTTCACAGAAGGTCCCAGGTTCAATTCCCGTTTCCCCCTCACTAAAGGATCTCAGATAGCAGATGCTGAAAAATACATTTGTGTGCCTGAGACAATGGCGTACCATTACCAATCAGAGTAGCCAAGTACTGACCTTGATAGACCCATGGTCTGAGTTGGCGTAAGGCAGCATAAAATGTTTCAATCGGCACAGTCCTGAAAGCTGCCCATCCCCAAAAAGGGCTTTTCCCACCAGTGAATTTTCACCATAGCTTAGCTTTTTTCCTGCACTGGTTCCCTCCCTTCCTTCGACACAGTCTTCTTTGCAGGGGTTATGGAAAGTGCAAGGAAAATCCAGGTGACCATGCAAGGGCGGGGGGTGGGGGACCAGGGCAGGAAAAACTCAGTGTAGAAAAGCCTGGAGAGAATTGCCTGGGGTACTAACAGACAAAATGGGTTCTTGTAGGGTTGCCAACCTCTAGGCGTGGAGGTCTTCCGGAATCACAACTCATTTCCAGACTACAGACATTAGTTGGAGACAATGGCAGCTTTGGCGGATGGGCATTCGATCCCACTGGAAGTCCGCCCCTCCTCAGGCTCCATCCCCAAAGCTCCAGGAATTCACCAACCTGGAGTTGGCAACCCTAAGTTCTTGTGAATACTAACAGCAGTTAGAAAGCAGACGATTTTGCAATCTTAGCAAATCTACACTCTAACTAACATAGGTTTTACCTCTGAATGAACCGTAGAAGGAGACGAATAGGTAGACCAGCAATGAAAGGATTGTGCATTCACTTTGGGAGACTTGAGTTCAAGTCCCGCCTCCTGGCATGGGCTCCCAAAGGTGCCCTGGATGTGAATTCCCCCCCTTTGTCAATCCTTCATGTGTAAAATGGGGATGGTAGTGACCCTACCTCACAGGGCTGTTGTGAGGGCAAACAATAAAGCTTGTCAAGCACTTGGCAAATTGAAAGTGCCATGTAAAAAAAATGGATTTCAGTGTTGCATGTGGAAATGTCCTAAGAAAAAAAGGGGGTTAGGGATGGGGCTTTGTAAATGGAACGTTAAAGGGGCTGGAACGACTGGCCGCATCCGCTGTGGTCCAGGTGTTAATTTGCTTCTTGCTTATCGAATCAACATGTGTCCTTCATTCTGGGCTTGGGTCTTTACGTGACTCAGGTTTAAAAAAAAAAAAAAAAAGCTTAAAATATAACACAGCACTTTCACACATTTCACTTTTTTTTTTTCCTGTCAGGAAACGGGAGCAAGCATTTCTGGTACTGCAAAGCTGAGCGGTGTTTGAGGGGTACCACAGAGAGAGAAACAACAGAGCTCCGGACATCTATGGAGAAGAAAGTGTTCAAAAGGCTCCTTAGGTCCTTCCACCGAAATGCCAACTGTTCTCAGAGAATTTCTGAACAGATTGCCACATCTGGCCATTCCTGCTCAGAAATAGAGTGCCATACAAAAGCTAAGGCACTTAGTTAGGCTTGCCATTTGCTCATTTATAGCGAGAAAACTCCTGCTCTAATGCTCCCATCCCTGCCATGAGATATCAGGAAGCGGAAGGAAAAATGGTGGTGACGCTCTAGGATTTTGACTACTAGTCTCTATGGTCAGGACCACAGAGACTGGAATCCCAAGTTATAGCATCACTTTAAGCCTTAAAGGTTGGTGTGCCGGGCCCACCCCAGAGTCAGCTTGGAGACTCTGAAGTAGGTTGAAATATATATATCTCCTCTTGCTGCTGCCAGCCACTGCCAGCCTGCTGACTCTCCCACCAGGAAGTGCTCCTTTAGAAGCCGGCCAAAGCCATTCAGGCAGCAAAGAGTCCCCCCCACATACCCTGTTGCCAAAGGAAGGCCAGCAGCTGCCTCTCCACAAGCATGCCTGGGGGTGGGGTGCCCAGCAAAAGAACAAAGCAGTGCTCCACCTTCTCTTCAGAAGCCCAGCCTCGCTGACGTGGTTGTTAGAATCATAGAGCTGGAAGGGACCTCCAGGGTCATCTAGTCCAACCCCCTGGGCAATGCAGGAAATTCACTTCTAGCCAAGCCTCTGCTGAAAGACCTCTGCGTGGCACATATACCGCTCGTGCCTGTTTCGCTTCACGACAGTCCTGTAAGGCAGGTTACAATGAGAAGTATTAAACTTTGTGAGATTTCTGGCTAAGGGGGTCATCAGAAACCCCTGCCTCTCTAATAGACCCCTGTCAAAGAAACCGGCTCTCCTGAGCGAGCACAGAGACAGCTTTCTCTTTCCTAAATGGCCGGGTGATTTATGTCATAATTAAATCCTCGGTAATGCAGTAATTCATTATTGACTCCAGAAAGTGGGATGTCAACACTGACGCAACTGAGTTATTGCCCTGTGATTTATGATAACAAAAGTTCTCCCCTCCAAGATGGGGGGGGGGGGGGAAACACATTTAGCGGAGAAATTATGGGAAGGGGGGGGGGGGGAGGGAGGATTAAAATGTCTCAGAGGGAGAGAGAAGAAATCAGCCCGAGAGGCACAGAAAGCTCTAAATCACCACCAGAAGTTCCCTCGGCCTAGCGGAAGGAATCCCAGCGAAGAGTATTGCATTCCCCGTAGCCTGTTTTGTCCCTCTAGCATGTCAGGGCATCAGTTTCCTAACCCGGAGACTTGAGTACCCGAATAGAACATCCCTGTTAGACCATCCTGAAGTCTGTCTTGTCCTGTGATTCATATTGGGACCAATCTACAAATCTTGGGGTACATCCAGAACTTTGGGGTGAAATGGGGAGCGTCCGGTTTTTAGGTGGCCCGTTTTCCTCAAAAGCAACAATGCCTCATGAAGAGGAGAGGGCTGTTTTATAGTAGAAGAAGAAGAGATTAAATTTATACCCTGCCCTTCAGTGTCCAAAAAAGTCTCAGAGTGGTTTACAAACTCCTTTCCCTTCCCCTCCCCACAACAGGCACCCTGTGAGGAGAGGAAGAGCTCTGAGAAGAGGAGAGAACAGCTCTGAAAGAACTGGTGACTGACCCAAGGCCACACCAGCAGCTGCATGTGGAAGAGTGGGGAATCAAACCCGGCTCTCCCAGATTAGAATTTGTGCATTTAACCACTACACCAAACTGGCTCTGCCATGAAGATAAAACCCCAGATCCTCAGTTTTCAGGCCTAAAAATACTTGGTGGGAACCATGGCATCCATGAGCCCGTTTGGTGCAGTGGTTAAGTACATGGACTTTAATCTGGGAGAACCGGGTTTGATTCCCCACTCCTCCACTCGCACCTGCTGGATGACCTTGGGCAACCCATAGTTCTGTCAGAGCTGTTCTTGAAAAAGAGCAGTTTCTGTCAGAGCTCTCTCAGCCCCACCCACCTCACAGGGTGTCTGTTTGTTTGTTTGTTTGTTTGTTTATTTCGGCTTCTAGGCCGCTCTCCCCGCATAGCAGGCTCAGAGCGGCTTACATAATTAGGTGAACATCGTTCACAATAAAACATTTAAAACCAGTTAAAACATTACAACATTACATAAAACATATTACCTAATACAGATATTAAAGTGCTCAGTGCTATCTGGTGGCGTACCAGGTGATGTTTCCTACTGCCTGCTATTGGGAGCATAAAGGGTCCTCAGCGACTAGATGGTAAAGTTCTGTTCCGCATTGGTGGTCACTGGGTGACACGGGGGGACAGAAAGAGGGCGGCAGCCCCTATCCAAATGCCTGGCGGAAGAGCTCCGTCTTGCAGGCCCTGCGGAACTGTTGTGGGGAGGGGGAGGGAAAGGAGTTTGTAAGCCGCTCTGAGACTTGGAGTAAAGGGCGGGGTATAAATCCAATCTCCTTCGTCTTCATATTGGGGAGCTCTCAGGTTCAATCCCTAGCATCTCCAGGTAAAGGGACTGTCAGGTGGGTAATGTGAAAGACCTCTTCCTGAGATCCTGAAGAGCTGCTGCCAGTCTGTGTAGACCATAACTGACTGTGATGGGCCGGTGGTCTGAATCAGTATAATAAGATAAATCGATACGTTTAAACCTAAATCATTTATTACACCTAATACTAATGTCCCGTGCAGTGCAGAGCAATCGGTTCTCAGAGATGTTGAGCGCACTAGTCGTAGAGTCTCTTATCTGCCTGGGACTTTCAAATATTACAGCAATTGTCTAGTGATGTTAATTTGGTCATTAAAAAGGCCGATAAAGGGGGAGGTATTGTACTTTTGAATAAGACCGATTATTTGCAAATGATAGATATATTACTGCAGGGTGAGACTGCTTATCAGAAAATTTAAAGTGATCCGACTGATGAGCTATTACATATCATTCGGGTTATAATACAGGAAGCATTAGCTCTTGATTATATCTCATCGGCCACTGCGGATTTTCTTATTAACAGACATGCCAGAGTGCCTATTTTTTATGCACTCCCTAAGATTCACAAATCTGGTCGTCCCCCCCCCCCCCCCCCCGGGTTGTCCTATTGTATCTGGGTCAAATTCTGTCCTGGAGCCCATTTCCAAATTTATTGATTTTTATTTACAAGAGTTGGTTCCTTCTGTTCCTACATTTTTGAAGGACACTACTGAATTTATTAACCACACTGAAGAACTGCAGGTGCCCCCTGATGCTGGTCTTGTTACCGTAGATGTAACAGCACTATACACTAATATCCCACACGATGAAGCACATTCTTGTATTAGTGAAGCTTTAGATAATAGGCCATGCTCCATGCCGCCCACTCATTTTTTAGTGGATCTTATGGACCTCATCTTTGAAAGAAGTTATTTCCATTTTCAAAATCAGTTTAATAGACAGATTAAGGGAGTCGCCATGGGGAGCTGTTTTGCCCCCAGTGTGGCGAATTTATTTAGGAATCATTTTGAGACTCCATGGACCCTGAAGGCAAATAACCCCTTCTTTTAACATATATTCTTTATGAAAAGATTTATTGATGATTTATTTTTAATAATTCGGCATCAGTCTGTAGTGCTTCCTTTTGTCGAGTGGCTAAATAGGATTCATTCTACCATACGCTTCACCATGCATCGTAATGTTAAGGAGATTACATTTTTGGACGCCGTGGTATTCGTTACCGATTCTAGTTGCTTAGCTGTAACAGCTTTTTCTAAACCTACCGACCGAAACTCTTATTTGCACTTTCGATCCCACCATGCGCGTCACATGCGATTTAATTTTCCTTATGATCAGTTTCTTAGGATGAAACGTAACTGTACACAGCCTGGTCATTATATGACTGAAAAGCATCGGTTACGATCCCAGTTCTCTTTAAGAGGTTATCCTGGGAGGATTATCTAGCAGCCGATGGCTCAGGCCAATGTCACGCCTCGTAGCAGTTTATTAACACCTGTGAATCGTACTGACTGGTCTGGTGCAGTGTCTTTTGCATTGGAATGTGCACCCCTGGCTGAAAAAATTAAACGTACCATTTATAAATACCAGTATGTTGTTAATAATTTACCAGGGTGTTCTGATAAACCTCATATAGGCTTTCAGAGAAGTAAGAGCTTTAAGGATTTTTCAGTACAGATGGACTTTAATCCTAGTCTGGAGAGGCCTCTAGTGGCCAATGTTGGCACTTACAAGTGTATGAGATGCTCAGTTTGCGTCCATATGTGGGAAATGAATAGGATCTCTTTCCCTCATGTTGATTTGGAATTAAATATTACATATTTTGCAACCTGTGCAACTAAGAGGGCCATTTATTTAATCCGGTGTTGTTGTCCCAAATTCTACATTGGTATGTCTACATGTGCTGTTAGAACACACATCATTGAACACAGGTCCTGCATCCGTCTTCTGCCCTCCTCTGGAGTTTGCTTAATTTCACATTTGTTGCATCGATAACACTGTCTAACCATCTCATCCTTTGCCGTCCCCTTCTTTCCCAGCATCAGGGTCTTCTCCAGTGAGTGCTCCCTTCTCATTTGGTAGCCAAAGTATTTGAGCTTCAGCTTCGGTATCTGGCCTTCCAGGGAACAGTCAGGGGTTGATTTCTTTTAGGATTGACTGATCTGATCTCCTTGCCGTCCAAGGGACTCTCAAGGGTCTTCTCCAGCACCATAATTCGAAAGCATCTATTCTTCGGTGCTCGGCTTTCCTTATGGTCCAACTCTGGCAGCCATACATCACTCCTGGGAATACCGTTGCTTTGACCATACAGACTTTTGTTGGCAGGGTGATGTCTCTACTTGGTTGGTCTTAAAGGTGCCCCTGGACTAAAAGATTTTCGGGATATCAGCGTTCGAGAGCCAACGCTCCCTTCATCAGATACAAGGGAGTACAAATCGGGGGAAAAGAGATTTGACTCTGGAAAGCTGATGCCCCAGAAATCTTGTTGGTCTCTAAGGTGTCTCTTGATTTGAATCTCACTGTTCCTTTGCATCCTGACGCCCTTCTTGGCAACACCCCACCCACCTTCTGGGATATAAGGACTCCCTTCTTCATTGTAGCCGACAAAGGGAACTTTGACTCTCAGAACCTCATACCCCCAAAACCTTGTTGGTCTGTAAGGTGCTGCTCGACTCAAATCCAGCTCTTCTACGGGAGATCTAGTGTGGTGTCACAGTTAAGAGCGGCGGACTCAAATGTGGAGAACTGGGTTCGATTCCCAACTCCTCCTCCACATGAAGCCGGCTGGGTGGCCTTGGGCCAATCACAGACCGATTTCTCACGAGGTGCTGCTTCGCCGTCGCTCTTCCCTTTCCCCCCCGATTGCGTTCTTCAGTTTCTCACTATTTGCCGCAGGGCGCATTTTGACCCGTGGCTTCGCCCAATTTCCTCCACCGCTTCAGTGATCCTGTTTTTTGAGGGTCACTGAAGCCGCGGAGGAAATCAAGCGAAGCTGTGGGTCAAAATGCGCCCCGGAGCAAATAGCAAGAAATTTGAAGCATGCAGTCGGGGGAAAGGGAAGAGTGATGGCGGAGCAGTGTCTCATGAGAAATCGGTCACAGTTCTCTCCGAACTCTCTCAGCCCCACCCTGATGCCTGTTGTGCCTGTTGTGGGGAGACGATGGGAAAGGTGATCATTGTTGGAAGTGAAGGCGCTGTCCCCTGTCTCAGACCTCCAGAAGCAAATGGCAAGAGAGACTAGCTAGCTAAAGAGGCACACTGACCTATCCTTCCTGTGTTTGCTCTTCTGCCACTGTCCCCTCTGAAATGTAGACTGTGTTCTCAGGGACAGTTTCCCTTCTCTCCCTCAGTTTCCATGCTCTTCCTCAGACGAAGCCCCCCCTTCTCCCTGCGCACACCAAGAGGGATGACATGCTGTTCCTCTCTTGGCACCATGAGGCAGACGGGCCTCTCGCCATCTGCTTCCATCCTTAGCTAGTAACTTAGTACTCTATCCTCTCCCTACTCTTTCCTATCCAAAGTGTACTTCTCAAATAAAGAGAGAAGAAATCTTTCTCTTCTAAACTTGCAGTGTGGCTCTGTGTAGCTTTCTAAGCCGAGTGACCTGGTAAAGTGATGCTGCTGCCTTGATAGCTTTATTTAAAGAAGAAGAAGAAGAAGAGATTGGATTTATACCCCGCCCTTCACTACCCGAAGGAGTCTCAGAGCGGCTTACAAGCTCCTTCCCCCTCTCCACAACAGGCACTTTGTGAGGTAGGCGGGGCTGGGAGAGCTCTTTTGAGGACTGCCCTTGAGAGAACAGCTCTGAGAGAACTTGTGACTGACCCAAGGTCACCCCAGCAGCTGCATGTGGAGGAGTGGGGAATCAAACCCGGTTCTCCCAGATCAGAGTCCACCTTTCTTAACCACTACACCAGACTGGCTCTCTGCTAACCAGTGGGAACCGGACTAATTACACCAGTTAACCCCAAAACTGTAAGCCGCTTTGAGACTCCTTACAGTAGAGAAAAATGGGGTATAAAAACCTTTTCTTTTTCTACTGCAGTCCAACACAGTTACCCTCTGAAACTCCTCTCCGGGAGGCTATGTACGTCTATGCGGATAATGCGGCATCATGCTTCTGGAGCAGCCTTCTGAGGACAGGTTACCCAAGTTCCCCCCACCCCAAGCCTGGAGTTCACTGTGAACTCCTCCAGCCACCTCCCATGTAAACACTGTTTGGCTGGAGAGATGAAAAGGTTGTTGTTGTTTTTTTTAATATATTTTATTAGGATTTTTATGTTAACAGTTGATAACATCCATTTCTATACACAGAGCTCACACTTGTTACAACCAAAGATATAATTTGGACCATATAGGCGTTGGATCAATTTTGTTGTCCATATTTCCTAGATAGCTCACTTTATCCATTTCGGCCCAGTCTAATAGTTTATGAATTAAGTCCATTTTACCCGGTAATACGGAATTTTTCCAACATTTAGCCCGTAGAATGCGCGCTGCCGTCAATATATAAGCCAAAAGCTTCAGATCTGGTTTGTTCATTCTCTCCAGAAGCATATTCAGTAAGAAAATTTCTGGTTTTAAAGGTATTTCGAACGCCAAAATTTCAAAAATCCACTTGCTTACCATTTCCCAATACTTTTGCATCATCTTGCATGTCCACCACATGTGAAAAAAAGATCCTATTTCAGATCCACATAACCAACAAACACCCGAAACATTTTTGAAACACTTATTTAACCTATCGGGGGACCAATACCAGCGGTGAAAAACTTTATATATATTTTCTTTATAACTTACCACTTTTAAATACTTAAGCGAGCTCCAAGTTCTCGACCATCTATCCGTATCTATAGTATAGCCAAAATCCTTCATCCATTTTATCATAGTTGGTTTTATTTCCTCCTCCTGCATTTCATAGTTAATCATTAGGTTATATATTTTTTAAATTAATTTATCTTCACTATTTAACCAAATGGAATCTAATTCATTTAATTTTTCACTAAACCCACTCTTTCTGTCCTCTCTGTATCTGGACTGTAACTGAATATTCTCCCACCAAGACAATTGAATTCCCAATTCAGAGAGATGAAAAGGTTTTTCCAGGGGAGCGTTCTGTCTCGAACAGTGGCCAGCTGGATACCTCCAGGAGGCCTCCGAGCAAGACATGTTTCTGGGTGTTTATTTATTGATGCAGCCAGGTACGCGGAGCTTCCCGGAGCTTCCCAGGATGAGCTCCCACTCCAAGGGAGCACCCAGTGTTATAGTATCACAGAGTTGGAAGGGGGCCACAGAGGCCATCCAGTCCAGCCCCCTGCTCAATGCAGATCGGCTTAGAGCACCCCTGACAGGTGTTTGTCCAGCCGCTGCTTGAAGACTGCCAGGGAGGGGAAGCTCACCACCTCCCTTGGCAGCCCACTCCACCGCTGAACTACTTTGATTGTAAACCCCCCCTAATATCTGACTGGTACCTTCCTGCTTACAATTTAAACCCATTATTGCAAGTGATTACTGTCAATTAGAAAGCGGAGCAGGTAACAGAGGACAGAGAGGCCAGGACTGCAGAGGCTGGACATGAAGAAATGCAGCTAGAGCTAGGACCCAGGAGCTAAATGATTAAAAACTGCTCGGTTTGTCCTCTCCCTCTCTTCACATGGCCTTCCACGGAGACACATGTCTCTGCAGGTCTCTCCTGCAGAGACAAGGCCCTCATAATCCCACACACATGATGCCGGGCAAGCTGGCCAGTGGTGATACGGGGGGAAAGGACTCTTTAGATTACGCTCCTTTCTCTTCTTTTGACTGCAACCTGAATGTGAACTGGATCTACCTGAATAAATGTAAGTTTACCTTTTTTGCAAAAACTTCTTGAGAGATTTATTTACTGCACTCAGTATCGTAAGAACATAAGAAAAGCCAGTGTTGGAACAGGCCAGTGGCCCATCCAGTCCGACGCTCTGTGTCACACAGTGGCCAAAAACACTGGGTGCCCTCAGGAGGACCAGCAGTGGGGCCAGGACACCAGAAGCCCTCCCGCTGTTGTCCCCTTCCCCTCCCTACAACAGACTCCCTGTGAAGTAGGTGGGGCTGAGAGAGCTCTCTCAAGAACTGCCCTCGAGAGGACAGCTCTGAGAGAACTTGTGACTGACCCAAGATCACGCCAGCTGGCTTCATGTGGAGGAGTGGGGGATCAGACCCGGTT
Source organism: Lepidodactylus listeri (assembly GCA_029233225.1). NCBI lineage: Eukaryota > Metazoa > Chordata > Lepidosauria > Squamata > Gekkonidae > Lepidodactylus > Lepidodactylus listeri. The sequence continues at coordinate 95,679,870 of JARCFY010000011.1, read as the reverse complement.
CTCTCAGATTAGAGTCCGCGCTCTTAACCACTGCACCAAACTGGATATGGACCTCAGTGGGGTACAATGCCATACAGTCCACCCTCCAAATCATCCATTTTCTCCAGGGGAGCCGATCTCTGTCATCTGGAGATGAGCCGTCATTCTGGGGGGGGATCCCCAGGTCCCCCCTGGAGGCTGGCACCCCTATAATTTCCGCTTCTAGGGAGAATTCAGGCCCTGGTATTGCAGATTCACGGGTGCCGGTCTGTGAATGGAAAGGTAATCAGAGTGGGAGACCTGACCACCAGGGGGAGCAGCATTCCAGTTTGTCTGCTCAAACAGCTGGCCGTAGTTTGCAGATGGGAAAATGCCGGCACAGGCTAAACCCCATTCCGCCCAGGCCGCCTCTTCCATGATTTTTTAAAGTCTCAAGTGCATTCATGCGACTCATGCCCTTGTCTGAAGATGTGCAGAAAGATCTCAGTTAGCACAGCTGGCTGGCCTCCAGGAGGTGTCAGGCTCAACGAAGTTTCATTTCATTCGAGATGTGAGCTTTCGTGCGCACACACACCTCATGAGACTCTGAAATGGAATTCCAGACCATGGTTGTATGTATATATATATACATACATATATATATATGGCTTGTTAAATTAGCATGCAAAATAGTGAAAATATTTTTTAACAGATTAACAGACAGATTAACTGTCTGTTAACAGATTAACAGACTGAGAGCCAGTCTGGTGTAGTGGTTAAATGCACGGACTCTAATCTGGGAGAACCGGGTTTCTTTCCCCACTCCTCCACTTGCAGCTGCTGGATGACCTTGGGCAAGCCATAGCTCTGTACCAGCTGTTCCCTCAAGGACAGCTTGGGAAAGAGCTCTCTCAGCCCCACCTACCTCACCGGGTGTCTGTTGTGGGGAGGGGAAGGGAAAGGAGTTTGTAAACCGCTCTGAGACTCTTAAGTGAGTGAAGGGCAGGATATAAATCCAATCTCCTCTTCTTCTTCTTCTTCTTCAAAAGAATGACGAGCTTTTCTCTGGTTATTATCTGTTTTGGTTCAACGGGGGGGGGGGGATATTTTCACTATTTTGCATGCTATTTTAACAAGCCATCTATATCTATAAATACACGTTGATAGGGTCTGAAGTGGCAGAGACTGACCAAGAGAGAGATCTTGGAGTCGTAGTAGATAAATCAATGAAAATGACGAGACAGTGTGCGACTGCAATGAAAAAGGCCAGCGCTATGCTGGGGGTTATTAGGAAGGGAACTGGAAACAAACAAAGAGACAGAGAGAAAGGAGGGGTCAGAGGGCAGCGCCCAGGTTAAGACAAAGAGAGGCATCCCATTCAAGGAGATAACACCCATACACATTTGGGCACTTTCCCACACTCTAAATAACACACTTTTGATCCACTTTGCTTCTAGATTTTGCTGTGTGAAATGGCAAAATCCACCTGCAAACGGTGGCTGAAGTGGATTGAAACAGCATTACTTAGCACAGTGATGGCGAACCTTTTAGAGACCAAGTGCCCAAACTGCAACCCAAAACCCACTTATTCATCGCAAAGTGCCAGCACGACAATTTAACCTGAATACTGAGGTTTTAGTTTAGAAAAAAGAACTCATACATGAACATCTTTTGTCTTTAAAAAAAAACACAATAACAGAGCTTTCAATTCTACAAACAACTTTTTATTGAAAGGTAAAAGTTTGCATTTGGCATGCTTTTGAACAATTAATGTGATTTTTGCTGTTGTGTGCATGCTGATAATTTGTCTAACCTTGGCTCATACTTTGTAAGTCTGAGAGCAGCCCAGCCTCGAGACTGTGTCGTCTTTTTCCTTTTAGAGACTAAAGTGCCAAAACTGCGTGCGTGCCCACAGAGGGTGCTCTGAGTGCCGCCTCTGGCACGCGTGCCATAGGTTTGCCACCACTGACTTAGCATGTGTGAAAGTGCCCTTAGACGGATGATGTCCAAGCATGCTGAGTCACTCCATCAAGCACAAGTGTGGCTGAGTATTCTGGAGCAGGCAGTCTGGGGCCTGTTGGTTAGGCAGAGGCCTTCGAGTAGGGAAGCTCCCAGCAACTCTTCTTCAAGCTTTGCTTAAACAAACTTTGCTTAAACAACGTTTTGGAAGCTGCTGAACTCTAAATGGCTGCCAGTCTAGATTCCGATGCTCTTGCGGTCGACTTGCCAGCTCTGGGCTGAGAAAAGCCTGGAGCAGGTTTGCCAACTAGAGATCTCCCTGAATTGCGACTGACCGCCAGACAACAGAGATCAGTTTCCCAGAACTCCAGAACTATGGGAATGGTTGAGAAAATGGCTATTTATGGCAGAAATGGACAAGTGGACAAGAAAATTAAACAATCAAGACTCAGCGAAGTTCTCAGAAGACTGGAAAGACTTGAAGGAATATATGGAGCGAGAGTGGAATATGAAAGACAATATCTTTACACTTTCTAACTACTGAAATGAGGGACCGAATCATAACACCAAAAAATGATTTCTTCGTTAGCCGCGAAACTCAACCTTTTTTTCTTTTTTAATTAATATAATTTTTAAATGTATAAAAGTTATAATAGCTCAAAATGTTACCTTAGGAGGCAAATACTTTTGAAATACATGTTTACCGGTTGATATATAGGAAGGTGCAGGTGGGGTGGGAAGTCATTTAATGCTTATGTCTTTTTAGCTAAATACGCAACTTTATAAAGAATGGAATATGTATAAAAGCTCATTGCATTTGAGAATAATGGAAAAATAAAAAAATTTATCCAGAAAAAAAAGAGATCAGTTCCCCAGGAGAAAACAGCTGCTTTGCAGACTAGACACGATGGCCTTGTTCCCTGCGGACAGCCCTCCCCTTCCCCAAACCCTGCCCTAGAGTTGGGAACCCTAACCTGGAGGTTTTGGGGGTGGAGCCTAGAGAGAGCAGGGTTTGCAGAGGGGAGGGGACCCCAGGACAAAGTCCGCCCTTAAAAGCAGCCATTTTCTCCATCTCTGTCATCGGAAGATCAGTTGTAATTCCAGGCGATCCCCAGGCCTCACCTGGAGGTTGGCAACACAACCTTGCGCTCTTCCCAAGAACTTCAACTCCACTCAGAGAATATTTTGTTTCCCACTGTCACTTCCCTACTGGCGTTCTTCGAAGAATCTTCCCACTATGAACCCATTCCCAAAACATTTTGGCCCCATCCATTTCCCCCACCCCCAATTCCAAAACAGTCATCCAGTGCCGGTGAAGAAGAAGAGAAGTGAGTGGATTTATACCCCACCCTTCACTACCTGAAGGAGTCTCAGCAGTTTACAATCTCCTTTCCCTCCCCCTCCCCACAACAGACACCCTGTGAGGCAGGTGGGGCTGAGAGAGCTCTTTCAAGGACTGCTCCTGAGGGAACAGCTCTGAGAGAACTGTGTCTGACCCAAGGTCACACCAGCAGCTGCACGGGGAGGAGTGGGGAATCAAACCCGGTTCTCCCAGATTAGAGTCCACCTCTCTTAACCACTGCCGCCACGCCAGCTGAATGAGAAAATGAATGTCCCTCCCGCCATGCCAGCTGAGTGGGAAAATGAATGGCCATGAGTGCACCATTGTGTGAAAAAGGCACCACTTATGCTTGATGTTAAAAGAGCGCTTTCCCCCCTCGCCAACATCATGTTTAAATCGAGCCGTGCATTAGAGTGGAAAGAGGACAGGCGACGATGTAATACACTTGTCCAGAACTGGATTACGTTCATTAACTGCGGGCAAAATGAATGCGAGACTGACTTTCCATTTAGGGTAATCCTCCTCCATTTGTCCCCATGGATATAAACCACGCGCTATGTATGCTTTCTGGCACTTGCATTTTAGGGAAATGCAATAAATTTTAAAAAATGCACAGTCTAGCTTCAGGCAGGATTTAATGCGGCTGTTTCCTCTTCACAGATGATATTACTCCATAATCCTTCCACTCTTTGGGATTGGTTCATATCCCGGCTCCAGATTTCTGCTGTTTCAGGACACATTCACTGCTTTGTTGCCAAGTAGAGTTGCTGGTGTCCCCCACCGGGAAGTTATCAGCTCTCTAGGAATGGCAGAAAACTCTATGGTTCACCACAGAGTTTCCAGCGGTTCCTAGAGAGTACTGATGTCATTTCCAGGCTTTTCCTGGAAGTGACATCATGGCATCAGCCTGTTGGGCTTTTATAAATTTTATCTCCCAGGCAGCCCTATAAATGGCAGCCTGCTGTGGCACATGGGAAAGATTATTTCGATACAGGGCTTGCATCTGGGGAGTGTGAAGTCGCAAAGGCTTGTGAATAAAGTGGCTGATGCCTGACAGCCACACCTAGTTTGGTGTCGTGGTTAGGAGCGCGGACTCTAATCTGGGAGAGCTGGGTGTGATTCCCCACTTCTCCACATGCAGCTGCTGGTGTGACCTTGGGTCAGTCACAAGTTCTCTCAGAGCTGTTCTCTCAAGGGCAGTCCTCGAAAGAGCTCTCTCAGCCCCACCTATCTCACAGGGCATCTGTTGAGGGGAGGGATAGGGAAAGGAGTTTGTAAGCCGCTCTGAGACTGCTTCAGGTAGTGAAGGGCGGGGTATACATCCCATCTCCTCTTCTTCTAGGCTTAGCTAACCCCCAGGAGGGGCTTGGAGATCTCTGGGACGGACAACTATCCTTCAGATTACCAAGATCAGTTCCCCTGGAGGAAATGGCTGTTTTGCTGGGTGGACCATATGGCTTCATACCCCATTGAGGTTCCTCAGCTCCCTAAACCCCACCCTTCCCAAATCACCAGGAATTTCCCAACCTGGAGTTGGCAACCCTACACCATATTCAAGGCCCAATCCTCCCCAAAGTGGTCAACTCTTTATCTGGGCTCCATCACATCAGATTGCAGGTGGGCGTTACAAGATTGTTCTTTGTCTTAAAAATCTCCTTGCACCCAGAAATGTAGCATGTCAGGGGGACGGCAAGGCTCGGCTCTGGTACCTAGTTTTCTGTAATGGGGTGGGGCTAGTGAGGTCCTGTCATGTGTATCCCTGCCTTCACTTCGAAGTGGTGCAAAAAAAAGAGGCAGTTTACCACCTCCACGAGAGGAGCTGTGAATTTCCTGCATTGGGCAAGGGGTTGGACTAGATGACCCTTGGGATCCCTTCCAGCTCTGTGTTTCTATGAATTCTCTGAAGCTGATGGGGTGCTGATGGGGGGAAGGGTTTGTTCTCCTTGATTACATGCTCCAGTTCAACAGGCCCCATCACACCCTGCTTGAGGAGTTCGGAAAGGAGAAAAGAAAAAACTCACCACGGGGCTAATTCCTGCCTCCCTGTGCATAACGGAAGTTTAATTGCCTCGACAACTTTATCCTGTCTGCCTGCAATTCGGGAGGGAGCATCCCTGGGGCGAGGCGGCTATACGACCGCTGCCAATTTCATGCCAGTTGTATAGAAGACGAAACTGACAACAGGAGGAAATATGTTTCCCATGTAAAACACCGGACACAAGTGATGAACGGGCAGGAGGGAGGGTCAAAAGGCCGCATAAGAAAGAAAATGAATAGAAGTAATTAAAGAGGGAAATGAATCGATAGCCTGAATAAAGTTTTTGCAGAAGAAGAGGACGTTGGATTTATACCCCACTCTTCACTATCCGAAGGAGTCTCAGAGCAGCTTACAATCTCCTTTCCCTTCCCCTCCCCACAACAGACACCCTGTGAGGTAGGTGGGGCTGAGAGAGCTCTCTCGAGGACTGCCCTTGAGAGAACAGCTCTGAAAGAACTGGTGGCTGACCCAAGGTCACGCCAGCAGCTGAATGTGGAGGAGTGGGGAATCAAACCCGGTTCTCCCAGATTAGAGTCCGCGCTTCTAACCAATACACCAAACTGGCTCTCGACACCAGAGCCTGGAAGACCTGGGGTTAACTCAGTTATGAAGTTATGCTCAGGGGCTTGGGATCCGTCGTTCACTCTGCACGGACCGCTTGTGTGCGTTATGAGCCATGACACTGCCTTGCATTATGGCGCCCTTATGAATGAATGGCCTCCAAAATGTAATATCGTTGACAGCTTTGTTCAGGTCTTGCAAACTGATCTACTGAGTAACAATGATGGGTGTTGATAGGATGTGGGGATCTGCGAAACCAGAAAAGTCCAGGGTTGCTACGCAGAGGCAGGCAATGGCAAATCCCCTCTGTCCATCTTTCGCCTTGAAAACCCTACAGGGCGGCCATGAGTCAACTGTGGCTGGACAGCTGCCTCCAGCACCACAGGGCTCAAGAGATTCACTCCAGAAAGGGAACTGGTAGTGCGTAAACAGTTGCCTCCAAATGTGAATTATGTACATATTTATGCCAACGCACTAAAACAAGTGCATAGTGCGCTCCCATGTATATTTATGACCTACTGAGAGAGCTTATGCATGCCACTTCCTAATAAAGTACCGCCCAGTGTCCGGGCTCCACAAAGTATACGGATTATTAATCAGCGTGTTAATTTACCAGTAATGTTAAACTGTATATTTTCAGTTATGGAAATAGGCTTTCTTATACCGGCTTTGTTAAGAACGTCAGAAGAGCCCTGCTGGATCAGGCCAGGGGTCCATCTAGTCCAGCATCCTGTCTCACACAGGGGCCAACCAATTCCTCTGGAGGGCAAACAACAGGGCAGAGAGGCTGAGGCCTTCATTAGAACATCAGAAGAGCCCTGATGGATCAGACCAGGGGTCCGTCTAGTCCAGTATTCTGTCTCACACAGAAGCCAACCAGTTCCTCTGGAGGGCCAGCAACAGGGCAGAGAGGCCGAGGCCTTCATAAGAACATCAGAAGAGCCCTGATGGATCAGACCAGTGGTCCATCTAGTCCAGCATCCTGTCTCACACAGAAGCCAACCACTTCCTCTGGAGGGCCAGCAACAGGGCAGAGAAGCCGAGGCCTTCATAAGAACATCAGAAGAGCCCTGATGGATCAGACCAGTGGTCCATCTAGTCCAGCATCCTGTCTCACACAGAAGCCAACCAGTTCCTCTGGAGGGCCAGCAACAGGGCAGAGAGGCCGAGGCCTTCATAAGAACATCAGAAGAGCCCTGCTGGATCAGACCAGTGGTCCATCTAGTCCAGCATCCTGTCTCACACAGAAGCCAACCAGTTCCTCTGGAGGGCCAGCAACAGGGCAGAGAGGCCGAGGCCTTCATTAGAACATCAGAAGAGCCCTGCTGGATCAGACCAGGGGTCCATCCAGTCCAGCCTCCTGTCTCACACAGTGGCCAGCCAGTTCCTCTGGAGGGCCAACAACAGAGCATAGGGACCAAGGCCTTCATTAGAACATAAGAAGAGCCCTGCTGGATCAGACCAGGGGTCCATCCAGTCCAGCATCCTGCCTCACACAGGGGCCAACCAGTTCCTCTGGATGGCCAACGACAGGCCAAGGGGAAGAAGCGTTGGCACTACCACCAGAAGGACCCTGTTCATAGGAGATGCTAACCTAGAGCTCACCTATGATGCCACATTGAGCAGGGCCTTGCTGGCAAACCCCAGAGAGCAGGAAAGTTACTATGGACCCTCCTGGAGGGGTTTTGGGCCCAAACCATTTAGGAGTTTCTCTCTTCACAGCTCCTGAAATATGCTGCCAGGTTTAAAGCTACAGGTGGAAAGGTACTGGTTGGATATTAGGAATTGTTTTTTACAGTCAGCGTAGTTCAGCAGCGGAATCAGCTGCCTGGGGAGGTGGTGAGCTTCCCCTTACCGGTAGTCTTCAGGCAGCAGCTAGGCGAACAGTTCTCAGGGATGCTTTAGGATGATCCTGCATTGAACAGGGGGTTGGACTAGATGGCCTCTACGGACCCTTCCATGATTCTATGGTTCTGTGACTTTGCTTTTTTTGTCTTTGTGTGTGTGTGTTTGGGTGCCTGGAAGTCATGGCAACCTCTGGCGACCCCTACTAGACTTGGAGGACTTTCAGAGAAGTGGCTTGATAGCCTGCCTCTGCCTCCCAGCCCTGGTATTCTTTGGAGGTCTCCCATCCAAATACCGGCCAGGGTCAGCCCTGCTTAGCGTCTGAGATCTGACGAGACCGGGCTTGCCCAGGCTATCCAGGTCAGGGAGATTCTGCGGCTTTCTATATTGCGTCAGCCAATAATTATTTCTCTATTTATCGATGCTTGTTTTTACTGGAACCGTCTTGACTGCCGACATCTCCGATGGCTGCTACCTCTGCTTCGGAAGTCGCGGCTGAAGAGGGAGGATGTGCATCTTGCAACCCAGCAAAGAAAGGAAGGCTTTGGAATACAACTGGGATTTGACTGGAGGCAGGTGCCGGAACCCGGTATGACCTTGTCTTTTCTGCCCCAGCCCCCAAGCCCGCTGAAGTGTTTATCCATATTTTCGGCAACGGTAAGATGTTGCACACGTTCAAACTTTGATCACCGTTGCCTCGGGTGATTTTTTATTTACTTCCCTACATTATTTATAGTCTGCCTTTCTCGCAGGGACTCCAGGCAGACTACGCAGAGTGAGTCAGGACAATTGTCAAAACGGGGACACTCAGCTACCGACGTGTTAGGATGCGACAATCTGGTACCACCGGAAAGAACTGAAGCGGAACACGTTAGGCAGCATAGAAATTACATAAATCGGAGGATCCTGCTTACAAGAAGCTAAACACAGCGGTATAGATCAGAAGTCCCCAGCTGTTTATTCCACAAAGATAGATTTAGGTGGGTAGCACTGTTCCCTCTAAGCTGAGTTAGGCTGCAGACAGACTCGATTTCTGCCGCGCCTCCCCGGCGCAACAGAATGGGGTGGGGGAATTTCCCCCGCCCCGCGGCGTTCCCACGCCGCCAGAAGGAAGCCACCTGCAGCGTTCAAACTGCGGGCGGCTTCCTGGAGCGGCGGGCGAACGCCGCGTGGGTGCCCCTGCCCGCGTGCGTTCACACCCGCTTCAGCGGGTGGAACGCGCGCACAGGGCGCGCCGCACCAGCCAAGCACCACTTTAAAGTGGTGCTCGGCTGCTGCGCAAGGAGCACGGCACCGGACGCAAAGCGTCTGGGCCGCCTCCTGGGGGCAGATGCGGCCATCTGGACGGCCGCTCTGCCTCCGTTTCTGAAGCGGAGGCAGAGCGGCCAAGACGGCCAATCTGTCCTCAGCCTTAGTGTGAACTAGCTCATAGGTTTTTAGCCTCTGGCTCACACATTGTTGTCCTAGCCCAGAAAGGAGGGCTCCAGAGCAGACTAATTTATGCAGCAGCCAAATCCCTCGCTCACAGCTTTAATGCTAGTAGATCACAAAGTAGAATTTTTGCTCACAAGACTCCACAGCTTTTTAAAAAATTTTTTTTATTGATTTTCAACTACCACATACAACACTAAAACTACTGCACTAACTAAAAAAAACCCTACTCACTACCCTAAGGTATACAGAGTCAGTTTCTATTCTAAAGTTACTTTCTTGCTTTTATATTCCAGAAATATTTAACTAAACAGGCTTATCGATGCTTAATATCACAAAATTCAGACCTAAAAAACAAATAAAAATTGAATACATGCAGGCCAAAGCGCAAACGGAGTACAAGAAAATTATATATCTTTTAACACCACATTAATTATTTCTGCTTAAGTCCTCTTCTTTTTCTTCTTTCCTCTCTGGGGTTCTGCCGCCGCAGCACCCAGAGCTCCATCAGACTCTTCTTCTTCTGAGCTTTTAGTTCCAGATGCGTCCGAGTTTCCCAGTCCATAAATGCTCTCTTGATTTTCCAACGAGTCCTCTGTGGAGGCTTTATCTTTACCTTCTTTGCAACAATCCATTTTTTTTTTTGCTTTTGAGATTGAGTCAATCTTTTGCTTCTTATCTTTGAAGTCAAAGACCAGTCCCTCCGGGGTAAGCCCACGATATTGGATGCCTTCAGAACTTTAATATCTGCTTCTTGAATCTTCAGGGACTTTCTATCTGTGGCCTTGAGCACCACATCTCTGGTTGATCTCTTAGAAAACCTCACCATTACCTCTCCTGGCAGATTTTTCTTCTTGCCGTACTCAGGATATGTCCTGTGGACCATATCCATGTCGCTTTGTAATTGATCCTCTTTTAAATCTGTCATTGGAGCTAAAGCCTCACTCAGCATCTTTTTGAGGTTCTCTCCTTTTTGTTCAACCATCCCCTGAAATCTTAGAAAAAAAGAAGAAACGTTCCATCTGAAGTCTCAGAAAATTATCTTTGTCTGAAATCCTTTCCTTTCCCATCACATCCATTCTTAAGTCCGTCTTTTCTGCCTTGGTCTTTACCTCTGCCAACACTTTAGCCGTCTGCTCAGATCTCATGCTTGCATCTGTGACGTTTTTGCAAAGAATCCAGTTTTTGGTTCACAGAGGTCAGCTGGTCCATCAAAGGGCGTAAAGCAGATGCCAAGACTGCAGTCAGGTCTGTGCTAGGCTCAAGCTTTGTGCCAGGAAGTGTTGACATGGCTTTGGGAGAGGGTCTGGATTTCCCCGCCATCTTTTCACCCCTTCCAGCCATTCTTTTTTTGTTTATACTTAAGAAAAGTTCTCCAAAGTTTGTTAAAAGTCCCTCTTTTTCTAATCCCCGCCAGTCAACTTGATCCCATTCAGCTTTCAGCCATGCAGCACTTAGTACGATTCTCTAGTGTGTTGTTACTTCACGCCGAGAAAAAAAGGGGGGATTTAAATTTGACCCTCTCCCCCACATCCAGATAAAACCAGAGAACCTTCAATGGAAAAGGTCACTCACAATCATGCCATGCGTATCAGGTATGTTTTCAGTTTTCTTTCAGCCATCCTGGCTCTGCAACTGTCTGGGAGCGCTTCGACATGCCCATGGGCTCCTCGGCGGCGGAACCTTCCGAGGCAAAGGGTAGCCTCGATCCCAGGGTCGCCACCCCGGGAGGGGCTGTCCCTCACACCTCAGGCATGAGCCCCCTACTAGGGCTCCTGGGGGCCCAAAGCCAGTTCAGGACCCCTTCTTGCCGCCAGGACCGGGCTGCGTCTCCCGGAGCTTTGGGGACGCGCGCCCGCCATTGAAGCTGCCGTAAACCAAAAGAAGACTCCACAGCTTAAAGGGAGCACTGGTGGGCAGCCACAGAAAAAAGTTTGAAGCGACAGCAGTTGGAGTCCAGGGGCACCTTTAAGACCAACAAAGTTTAATTCTGGGCATAAGCTTTTGTGTGTGTGCGCACGTCATCAGATACAGTATCTGAAAAAGTGTGCATGCACACGAAGGCTTATTATGCCTGGGTAGCAGTGTGCGAACAAGATGTTGGGCTACGGGTGGACCACAAGTTAAATATGAACAGCCAGTGTGATGCGGCGACAGTGTGATGCGATCTTGGGGTGTATCAACAGAGGCATAACATCGAAATCACAAGATGTCACAGTCCCGCTGTACACTGAATTGGTCGGGCCACACATGAAGAACAGAAGAAGAGATTGGGTTTATACCCCGCCCTTCCCTAACTTGGAGTCTCAGAGCGGCTTACAAACTCCTTCCCCTTCGCCTCCCCACAACAGACACCCTGTGAGGTAGGTGGGGCTGAGAGAGCTCGGAGACAACTGTCCTTGAGAGAGAACAGAGCTATGGCTTGCCCAAGGTCATCCAGCCAGGTGCGAGTGGAGGAGTGGGGAATCAAACCCGGTTCTCCCAGATTAGAGTCCGCGCACTTAACCACTACACCAAACTGGCTGGTGTGTCTTGTGTGCAGTCCTGGAGGCCTCGCTCCGAAAAGGAGGTGGACAGAGTGGAGGTGGACAGAAAAGGAGGTGGACAGAATGGAGCGGGTGCGGAGGAGAGCGATGAGGATGATCAGGGGCCTGGAGACCATGAAGCCCTGCGGGGAAAGGCTGAGGGACTTGGGAATGTTCAATCTGGAGAAGAGGAGGCTGAGGGGGGACACGATGGTTCTCTGGAAGTATTTGAAGGGCTGTCACTGAGAGGAGGGCAGGCAGCTGTTCCTGTGGGCAGCAGAGGAGAAGACTTGCAAGGATGGGTTTGAATGAAGGCCGGAAAGGTACCGGCTGGATCTTAGGAAAACCCTTTTTACAGTCAGAGTCGTTCAACAGTGAGACTGGTTGCCTCAGGAGGTGGCAAGCTCCCCCTCCCTGGCAGTCTTCAAGCAGCGGCTGGACCAACACTTGTCAGGGATGCTCTAGGCTGATCCTGCATTGAGCAGGGGGTTGGACTAGATGGCCTCTGTGGCCCCTTTCCAACTCTGTGTGATTCTAGGATTCTATACCCCGAATTAAACGTTGGTCTTAAAGGTGCCACCGGGCTCAGACTTTGTTCCGTTTATTCCATCTGACTTTTAAAACCGTCCTGTGCAGGGCGCCTCTGTTGTGTGTAAAGTGTTGTTAAGTCGCAGCTGATGACCCCAGCCAGGGGCTTTCAAGGCCAGTGAGAAGCAGAGGTGGTTGGCCATCGCCTTCCTCTGCAGAGCCTTCTCCTTGGTGGCCTCCCATCCAAGACTTATGGCGACCCCAGCCAGGGGCTTTCAAGGCCAGTGAGAAGCAGAGGTGGTTGGCCATCGCCTTCCTCTGCAGAGCCTTCTCCTTGGTGGCCTCCCATCCAAGACTTATGGCGACCCCAGCCAGGGGCTTTCAAGGCCAGTGAGAAGCAGAGGTGGTTGGCCATCGCCTTCCTCTGCAGAGCCTTCTCCTTGGTGGCCTCCCATCCAAGACTTATGGCGACCTCAGCCAGGGGCTTTCAAGGCCAGTGAGAAGCAGAGGTGGTTGGCCATCGCCTTCCTCTGCAGAGCCTTCTCCTTGGTGGCCTCCCATCCAAGACTTATGGCGACCCCAGCCAGGGGCTTTCAAGGCCAGTGAGAAGCAGAGGTGGTTGGCCATCGCCTTCCTCTGCAGAGCCTTCTCCTTGGTGGCCTCCCATCCCAAGTACTGCTTAGCTTCCAAGATCTGATGAGACTGGACTATGCCTTGCCACCTTCCCTCCCTCGACCCTGTGACCTGCTTCGAATCATAGAATCACAGAGCTGGGAGGGGGCCACAGAGGCCATCTAGTCCAACCCCCTGCCCAGTGAAGGACTAGGCAAGGGTTTGTCTGACAAGGGTTTGTCCCTGACAAGGGTTTGTCCAGCCGCCGCTCGAAGACTGCCAGTGAGGGGGAGCTCATCACCTCCCTGGGCCGCTGTTTCCACTGCTAAACTGCTCTTAATGTAAAAAAGTGTTTTTTCTAATATCCAGCCATTACCTTCCTGCCCTTAAGACTGGACATCCCCAAGTCCCTCAGCCTTTCCTCGCAGGGCTTCTTGGTCTCCAGGCCCCTGATGATCATCCTCGTTGCTCCCCTCTGCACACGCTCCTGCTTCGAAAAGCCCTCTCAGCTAGGTCACTTTTGCACAGTTTGCAGAAGGCCAGGAGAGGGGGAGCTTTCCCGTCCTCCGTGTCTGACGGGGAGTTGTTGATTTTGCCCATTCGCAGGTTGGCGTCTGCAAAAGACCCTGCCGATACGAGCGTAATTGCGGTGGTGGAGCATAGGGAGGTGGGGGAAATGAGATGTTGGGAGACAGGCGAGAGGACGCTTACAACCCATCCCGAGGGCAGGTCCTGCTGCACAAATATATTGCTATTTTTATCCCACCTGCTCCGAAAGCAGAAATAATTGTTTATAGTATCAGGCTCTAATGACCAATTAGACAGCCGCGATTCTCGGATTGGCTCCTCTTCTCTTTGCTTTCTCTTCCTTTTCTTCCCTAAGGGGTCTTGTTCTTTGCTTTATATCATAAGCACGCAGGAAGGAAGGGTTTTTAAGAATCAGACCAATTGTTAGCGTTGCCAACTCTGGGTTGGGAAGTTCCTGGAGATTTGGGGGTGGAGCCTGGGGACGCAGGGTTTACGCAGGGCGGGGACCTCTGTGGGGTCTGATGTCACGGAGTCTGGCCTCCAAAGCAGCTATTTTCTCCAGGGAAACTGACCTCTGCCATCGGGAGAACCACTATAAATACCAAGATGGGTAGCCATGTCTGAAGCAGTAGAAAAGAGCCAGAGTCCAGGAGCCCCTGAAAGACTAACAAAAGATGTGGCAGGGGAGGAGATTGTGTGAGTCGCGGCCAATGCTCCCTCTAAGCTGTGGAGTCTCGTGGGCAAAAATTCTGCTTTGTGAGTTACTGGAATTAAAGCTGTGAGCGATCACGCCTGCCTGAACTCGGCCCAACTTCACCCAGCACATTTCCTTTGCAGGAAGTTGTAGTTATTTCTGTGGGGAAGACTATAGTATTGTAGACAAACAGCCCTCAGTCTGTGTCAGAATGCCTTCTCATGTTCTTGACTAGCACACGGAGCAAATTATGTACAAAAGCTCACCAATGCCCAGCCATTTCATTTCTCCCCCCCCCAGGTCCAAGGCTCAGAACACTGAGCAAGAGGTTTCCGTAATGAATGTCAACAGGGGTCCGTTGGAGCGGGAGCGCACAGGAGCGCAGCTCCGGGAGTGAGGAGCCCAGGGGGCGGGCACATGACCAAGCCCCGCCCCCTCCTCAGCTTCCCTGAGCAGTGCAGAGGCGCAGCGCCCCAGGGAAAGCCCTGCTAGGGTCTTTATGGTTTTTAATGTTTTGTTTTAATATTGATAATTTTATTGTTCCTTTTATGACTGTGTGCTGCTTTTCCAGATACTTGCTCAAGGTGGCATATAAATTTTCTAAGTATACCATTTTTTATCTGGGCACATGGCACATAAGTACTGGAGAAATTTCACCAACCCTTCAGCAGCTTCCACCCCATCAGTTTGGTATAGTGGTCAGGAGTTGGACTCTAATCTGGGAGAACCGGGTTTGATTCCCCACTCCTCCACATGCAGCTGCTGGTGTGATTCCCCACTCCTCCACATGCAGCTGCTGGGCCAGTCACAAGTTCTCTCAGAGCTGTTCTCTCATGAGCAGTTCTCAAAAGACTCTCTCAGCCCCACCTACCTCACAGGGTGTCTTGTTGTGGGGAAGGGAAGGGAAAAGGATGGGCGGTGCACATGTCCTGGGTATCTCAAGTCTACTTGAAACCTGGTGGTTTCAAGGGAGCAGGAACAGAATGAGGGTGTGTTCTTTACGCTTGTTTTTATTGCACAAAGTATTGGATGGGGAAGGGACTGGAGGAAGAGCGGGTCAGTTTCATTCACCTGTGGAGTGGAGCCTGAGGGGGGGGGGGTGTTGCCTTCTGACGCACTTCCGGTATGTTAGGGGGTGTGGCATATGCAAATGAGTTATGCAAATGAGTTATGCTAATGAGCTCCTGCACCTCTTTTTCTAAGAAATGACCCCTGAATGTCAACAAATCAAAAGCAGGTTTGCAACTTACAGCGACTCCCCTCAACAGCGTCCTCAAGATTGCTACAGCACAGACATTTTGATGCACTAATTCAGAGCAAGAGGTTCCGGTTATCAGAGACTGTTAAATAAACAAAATATTGCAAGAGTGCTAGGGTTTTAAGCATGTCTTATTTAAACTTAAAAAAAAAAATCTTTGTGTTTGTGTCCTTTATAAAGTTTATATTTCCACTATGGTCCTGGCATTACATTTTAGGACACACCCGGCCCGGCCCAACAAGGTCTTGCTTATGTCAGATCCGGCCCTCATAACAAATGAGTTCGACGCCCCTGAGTTAAAGGGATCAGGTAGTAGTAGGTGATGAGAAAGGCCTCCACCTGAGACCCTGGACAGCCACTGCTGTTCTAAGTTGACAGTGCTGATCTTAAAGGATTGAAGGTCTGATCCAGTTCATCTCGTTCACGTACCTCTCTTTCACTCTTCGCTTCTTCCGGTCCCTTAGACGTGTTCCCCGAGAGCCAAGAACTATACACTTTGTTGACTGAGCATTCACGCCTCTAAGCTGAGTTGGTGTGAGCTAGCTCACAGTTTTTTAGCCTCTGGCTCACAGCTTTTTGTCTTCGTTCGGGGAGGACGGCTCCAGAGCAAACTAATGTATGCAGCAGCCAAATCGCTCGCGCACAACTTGAATGCCAGGAGTAGCTCACAAGGTAGAATTTTTGCTCACAAGACTCCACAGCTTAGAGGGAGCATTGCTCCTGACCCACTGTGGACTTCCTGCCTTCAGGAACGACTGGCGCTGTCCTTTTAAAACTGCTGAGGCTAATGGCCAGGAGCTCACCCGGAATGATTAAGATCCCTTTATTCTGGTTGAGGTATCCGGCTTCCTCATCCGCTTACTGCACTCACACAGGCTCACGTGGACTTCTCCAAGGCTTCCTGGCCCTAAAGACATCCGGCTGCCCTCGACCAGAGGCAGGGCCTTTTCAGGCCTGGCTCCGACTTGGCGGAACTCTCTGCCAAATTTCACCAGGGCCCTGCGGGACTCAACGGAGTTCCACAGGGCCTGTAAGGCAGAGATTTTCTGCCAGGCCTTTCGCCGAGGACAGCAATGGTTCCATCAGAGTCGGGATCCTCCTCTTCTTCTCCCTTTTCTTTTCTATTCCATCATCGCTTCAGCCCTCTCCTCACCTGCCTGCAAGCCAGCAACACAGTCCAGACTGGGGTAGCAAAGAGAGGTCCATCAACGGCTGCTGTCTCCAACCCACTTTGGTGTTCTTCTCAAGGCCTGTGGAACTCCCTGCCACAAGATGCAGCAACTATGGCATTTGAGAGACATATTCCTCAGAGGAGAGGTTCATCAATGGCTGCCGATAGCAAAAGGGGCTGTGGAAAAGTCCATGCTTTCCTCCACCCCACTAACGTTGTGCTTCTTCACACATAAGGCCTGTGGAACTCCCTGCCACAAGATGAGGCACTCCCCAAGATGGCGTTTGAAAGGGTTAAAGACGTAACTGGAGGAGGGGGCCATCAATAGCTAAATGGACCACAACCCACTTTGGGCTTTATTCAAGGTCTGTGGAACTCACTGCCACAACATGAAGCACCGGTCAGATTGGCATTTGAGGGGGTTAGAGACATTCATGGAAGAGAGTGGCTGTGAATGCTCAATGGACCACACACTTCTCCTACCCACTTTGGCGGAACTCACAGCCACAAGATGAAGTTCCAACCAGTATAGAGTTTGATAGATATATAAATGGAGGCGAGCTCCATCAATTGTGGTGATAGCTGAAGGGGCCAGGGAAAGGTCCACCCTCTCCTCCACCCCACTAACTGGTCTTCTTCACACGTGGCCTGTGGAACTCAGGGCCACAAGACGAAGCAATGGCCAGAATGGCATTTGATAGACATGTTGATGAAGGAGAGATCCATCCACAACTGTGATCGCTAAACAGATCAGATAACAGTCCATCCCCCCCTCCACTCCACTAACTTTGGGCTTCTTCACACAAGGCCTGGGGAACTCACCACCACAAGACGAAGCACTGGCCAGTATGGCATTTGATAAGACACACTGAAGGAGGGGATGTCAGTCCATGGCTACCCACAGCTGCATGCTCCAGGGAAAAGTCCATGCTCTTCTTCAGCCCCACTAACTTTGTGCTTCTTCACATAACATCTATGGACCTCCCCACCACAGGATGAACCCTGGGCCAGCAGGGCGTTTGAGAGACCTACTGCTGCAGGAGAAGGCCCTCAATGGCTGGGATAGCCAATCCGTCCCCTGGTTCCTTCAAGCCAATTGGGGCTTCCTAGGCCAAGGCCTGTGGAACTCCCCGCCACAAGTTCAACAGAGGGCCAACAGGCATTCGAGAGACCTACTGCTGCAAGAGAGGGCCCTCAATAGCTGGGCCAGCCCACCAGTCCCCTGGTTCCTCCAACCCACACCTCCTTGCCCAAGGCCTGCGGAACTCCCCGGCACGAGCTCGAGCGCCGGCCGGTCCCGCATTCGCTAGAGCATCCCGCTTGCAGGAGAGGGGGAGGCCTTCAGCGGCCGCGAGAGCTCCGGGGGCCGGAGAGCAGCAGCAGCACCAGCAGCAGCAGCCCCTCCTCTGCCCGCCCGCGCCAACTCCGGCCTCTCCCGACTCCGCGTGCGCGCACCAACTGCACCAAAAACTTCGCCGGCCGGAGCGGGCGGGAGAGGAGAGGAGCGGCGCGGCGGCTGCAGCCTGCGGGGGAGAGCCGGGCTTTGCGCCACGCCGCCGGAGACGCGTCCGGGGAGAGCCGCCCGCCCGCCTTCCAGCCTTCCAGCGCCAGCTCCGTCCGCAACAGCAGCAGCAGCAGCCCCTGCCGGGCGCCCCCGCCTCTCCTCTCTCTGCCCCCGGCCCGGCCCCGGCGGGCAGCCCCGACGCCCGCCCACTCCCCTGCATGGACGTCAAGGCCGCCCCCAACGGCGTGGCCACCATCGAGGACCGGATCCTGCGCATCACCGGCTACTATGGCTACTACCCGGGCTACGCCAGCCAGAAAAGTAAGGGGGGTGGCGTGTGCGTGTGTATGTGGTGGGGGGGGGGGGGGGGTCTGCTTTTCCGTCCCAGGCTCGGGGAGGGAGAGCCGGTCTTGCAGCCCAGCTAGATCCGTGCATGCACATATGTTTTGCATGCAACTGTGTTGCACAAATATGTGCAGTTGCAGCGTAGGGGTGGTGGGGGTGTCGGAACCGGGTTGGGGAAGGAGCTGGGGGATTGCGGGGCGTGGGGAGAGAGGGCGTGGAGGCGGGGGGGCTGGCGTCCCTCGGGGGGCTGTACGCCCCCCCCCCCCGCCGGAGGAAGCTGTCTTGCGCATCGCCGTCTTTCTGCCCACTTCGTGGGTTGGCATTTGGTTTCCGAGAGACCCGCCGCAGCCGGGAGCGGGGAGGCGCCGCAGGGCGTTGAGTGTGCGTGGGCACGTGGGAAGGGGAGGCTGGCTGGCTCGCACCCCCCACCCCTCCCCGCCCGGCCGGGACGCTGGCGGCTGGGAACGGGCTGCGTTGCGGATACTACGACCCGGATAGAACTTTCTGAGCGCTTCCGTGTCTTTCTCCCCCCCCCCCGCGCCGCATTCACACGTTCAGCTACCGGTTGTCACGTGTACAAGAAGGAATCCCCCCCCCCCCAAGGGAGGGAAGCAGGCAGGCAGGCAGGCAGGGGGTTGTGTGGGAAGCAGGCCACAGGTCAATCCAGTGTGGAGTTATTTCACTGCTGGCGCTGGCGCCAGCGCTCCCTCTCAGCTGCGGGGTCTTGTGAGCCAAAATCCTACTTTGTGAGCTGCTGGCATTGAAGTTGTGAGCGAGAGATTCGGCTACTGCGCAAATTAAGTTTGCTTGGGAGCCGTCCTTCCTGAGCTCAGGCAAAAAAAATGTGTGAGCCGGAGGCTAAGAAACGGTGAGCTAGCTCACACTAACTCAGCTTAGAGGGAACACTGGTTGTTGCCTGCGATGCTCTGGGCAGGCTTGGCGGACCACAGAAGCCGCCTCCCTGCGAAGGGATCCACTGCTGGCCAGAACTGGCGTATACAGATGAGAGAATCCAGTCTAGCCCAATGGGCCGGAGACGCACTGCTTCCAGTGGGCTTCATTTGGCTTCTGCCAGATCGTGGCCAAAGCGACGGCGCCTACCCCATGCCTTCCTCTCCTCTGTCGCAGTCCATCTCTCCCCCTCCCCATCGAAAGTTTCCAAAGTTATTTAACGTCTAGAAGAAGTTGCTGGTGTTGAAAATTCAGACCAGGAAAGGATCACAAGTTGGGAGCAGTGTTCCCTCTAAGCTGAGTTAGTGTGAGCTAGCTCACAGTTTGTTAGCCTCCAGCTCACACGTTTTCTGTCTTAGCTCAGGAAGGAGGGCTCCAGAGCAAACTGATTAAGGCAGCAGCCACATCGCTCACTCGCAACTTTCATGCCAGGAGCTCACAAAGTAGAGTTTTTGCTCACAGGACTCCACAGCTTAGAGGGAGCATCGGTTGGGAGGCAAAGAGTTTTAAAAGCACAGCTGTTTATGACCTCGTTAGTATTTATTATCGTCATCACAGAATCACAGAGTTGGGAGGGGCCGCACAGGCCATCCAGTCCAGCCCCTTGCTCAATGCAGGATCAGCCTAGAGCAGGGGTGGCCGGACTGTGGCTCGGGAGCCGCATGCGGCTCTTCCACACATATTATGTGGCTCTGACAGGGCAGCTGGGGAAGTGAAGTTCTTCCCTTCCCCAGCCAGTGTTCCCCTCCCTGGGTAGGCTTGAGGTTGGGGAAAGCAGAGAAATAGAGCAACTTTAACTTTAAATGTGTTCTCAAAGCTCCCCCCCCCCCCCCACTGGCCGGTTTGGAGAAGGCATTTGTCTCTTTAATTCAGTATGCAAGTTTGCATATTTTTCAATAAAAATGTGTGTGTTCATGTCTTGTGACTCTCAAACATCTGACGCTTATTCTGTGTGGCTCTTACCTTAAGCAAGTTTGGCCGCCCCTGGCCTAGAGCATCCCTGACAAGTGTTGGTCCAGCCGCTGCTTCAAGACTGCCAGGGAGGGGGAGCTCACCGCCTCCCCAGGCAGCCGATTCCATGGCTGAGCTACTTTCACCATAATTCCCCCCCCTAATACCCAACTGAGACCTGTCGTTTAAGCCCATGATTGGGAGTCCTCTCCTCTGCTGTCCACAGGGACAGCTCCCTGCCCTCCCCCAAGTGACAGCTTTTGAAACACTTCAAGAGAGCAGTGTGGTCCCCCCTAGCCTATTGTTATAGAGTTGGAAGGTGCCAAAGAGGTCATCTAGTCCAACCCCCTGCTCAGTGCAGGATCGGCGTAGAGCATCCCTGACCAGGGTTTGTTCAGCTGCAGCTTGAAGACTGCCAGGGAGGGGGGGCTCACCCCCCCCCCCCGAGGCAGCCCGTTCCATATCATCATTATCCCTTCAGCACAATAGAGGCAGCTAAGAAGCACAAACCTTCTTATCGTGGGTTAGTACTGGGATGGGAGACCATTAAGGAAGTCCAGGGTTGCTACGCAGAGGCAGGCAGTGGGGAACCACGTCTGAATGTCTCTTGCCTTGAAAACCCTACGAGGTCACCAAGAACTGGCTAAGACTTGATAGCTTATTATCGTTCCCTGACCTGGATGGTCCAGGTTAGCCCTAATTCATCAACTTCAGAAGCTAAGCAGGGTCAACTCTGGTCCATATTTGGGTGGGAGACCACCCAGGAAGTCCAGGATCATTATGCAGAGGGAGGCAGTGGCAAACACTTCTGAACGTCTCTTGTGTTACCACAGGTGCAATTTGATGGCAAAAAAATTTCAAGTTTTGAATGAGACTATTCCCCCCCCCCCAATTTTCTGACTGTTTACCTTCTGTAATTTTCTGTATAATTAGGAGGGAAATCATTTTCTTTCTTTCCATTGCATCTGAAGAAGTGAGCTCTGTCTTATAAATGCTCATGCTGGAATGGAGCAGTTCCTCCTTCGAGTGTGGCTGGACTTCTGTTGTGTTTCGCCACAATACACCGGCACGTCTCTCTAGTCCAAGGTTCCCTCTAAGCTGAGTTAGTGTGAGCTGGCTCACAGTTTTTTAGCTTCTGGCTCACACGTTTTTGTCCCCGCTCAGGAAAGGATGCCTCCAGAGCAAACTAATTTATATAGGAGCCCACTCACTCACTCACACCTTTAATGCCAGTAGCTCACAAAGAAGAATTTTTGCTCAAAAGACTCCCCAGCTTAGAGGAAGCATTGCTCTGCTAAAGAACAGCCAGTGGTTTATCCACCTGCTGGCGAGAGAACCGTGCCTTTCTCTCTTTTAATGTGTTTTGTTATTGGCACAATAAGATTTGCTCTTCGTTTTTTCTAATTAATAGCCCTTGGCTCCCTTGCCTTAATTCCCTTTAGTGAAAACTCAGGAACAGCGGAGTGGTCTTTTTCTAATGTACAGTTCCTATGGAGAACAGAGAAGCTCGTGATAGGAGAATTCCTGGAAGTTGTCACAGAGAATGGGCATCCTGTTGCTCTTAGATTGTGTTATGTATTGACCATGCGGTCGCCATGTGCTCCAGTAATGGCGACCGCCATGTGGCCAGAGCACATGGCCAAGAAACTACCTGAGCTTCAGCCAGGTAGAACAAAGGCCAGGTGGATTCGAACCGGCCACTGATCATGTACCTAGGTTTCTCCCAGGGAACCTATGAGATGTAAATAGACTGAGAATAGCCTATCAGGCCAGTTGGGCGAGGTCAGGGGATTGTCCCTGACCAGCATAAAAGGAGGGCTCGGAGCCCTGGGTTGTATGCTTCATCCGGACCAGCAATAAAGATCTAGCGGTTTCACTGTTCCATGGACTCCCGACTCCAATACTATTCAGTGGCGACGAAGGTGGGATTACCTGTATGGGCGATCGTTCACCGTGGCTACAGATCAGATTGCAACACACAGATCTGTGCATTTATGTGCATGCCAGCTCTGTGCACGTATGTGCATGCACAGAGACCAGTTCTTGGCATTCATTGCGGGGGAGGGGGGGGGGAGAGACGACTGAGAGGATAGGGCGGAGTTGTTTTCTGTTGCCCCAGAAGGTTGGACCCGAACCAACAGGCTGAAATTAACTCAGAATATTTTTCGGCTAAACATTAGGAAGAACTTCCTGACAGTTCGAACGGTTCCTCAGTGGAACAGGCTTCCTCGGGAGGTGGTGGGTTCGCCTTCTTGGGAGGTTTTCAAGCAGAGGCTCGATGGCCATCGGACAGCAATGCTGATTCTGTGAACTTGGGCAGATCATGAGAGGGAGGGCAGGAAGGGTTGCCTCAATGCTTAGTTCTTTTTGTGGCCTTTCTTACACACCCAGGAAAATGCTGATCGCCACTTTGGGGTCAGGAAACAGTTTTTCTCCAGGCCAGTTTGCCCAAGGATCCTGGAGGTTTTTTGTCATCTTCTGGGCATGGAGCAGGCGTCACTGGAGGGGGGGTGTTCTGGGGGGGAAGGTGTTTGTGCATTTCCTGCCTTGTCCAGGGGGTTGGACTAGATCAGGGGTGGGCAAATGGCGGCCCGGGGGCCACATGCGGCCCGCCACAGAGTTTTTTGCGGCCCGCCAAAAAGATTTCAGGACTTCAAGAAAACAGAGCCTAAATTCAATTTGCTCTCTTATCCCATCACTGCTGATATTGATACAGCACCTGAGGAGCTGCAGCTTGAACTTATTGACATGCAGTCAGATCACACTATGAAAGAAATGTTTAATGCTGTGACATTAGTTGACTTTTACAAATCTTTGTCTGCTGAAAAAATTTCCATGTATGAAGAAATTTGCTGGGGAAATGTTCTCTATATTTGGGTCTACGTATATTTGTGAGCAAAGTTTTTCTTTCATGAAGATCAACAAGAGTAAATATAGATGCTCTTTGACAGACATTAACTTGCAGGCTGTGATGAGAATCTGATTTCAAAAAATCTGTAGAAACAAGCAATCTGATTTCAAACAACAAGCAATCTAATTTCAAGCAATCTGATTTCAAGCAATCTGATTTCAAAAACATTGTAGAAAAGTGTGATAGGGTACATTTGTCTCATTAAACTGATTCTAAAATTAAATGTGCTTGCAGCTATAGATGATATGAAATTAGCACAATAAATAAACTGTATAAAACTACCACTACTTTATTTAATTTATATTGATTGATTTTTATGATACAATTTATACCTTTTCTGAAATGCAAAGTTAACTAATGAATGCAATCATTTTAAAAGGTGCGGCCCTCCACTAACCTCCGCCCCCACAAAGTGGCCCCCGAGCCAAAAGAATTGCCCACCCCTGGACTAGATGACCCTGGAGGTCCCTTTCAGCTCTATGATTCTATGATTCTTTGGAGGTTTTCGAACAGAGGCCAGATGGCCATCCGAAAAGAAATGCTGATTCTGTGAACTGAGGCAGATCACGAGACGGAGGGCAGGGAGGGTTGCCTCAGTGCTTAGTTCCCGTGGTCCTTTCTTACACGCCCAGGGAAATGCCGATCGCTACTTTGGGGTCAGGAAGCCATTTTTCTCCAGGCCAGTTTGGCCGAGGATCCTGGAGGGTGTCCCCCCCCCCCATCTTCTGGGCATGGAACAGGAGTCACTGGGGGAGTGTTTGCGGGGGGGGGGGAAGGCATTTGTGAATGTCCTGCATTGTGCAGGGGGTTGGACTAGATGATCCCGGAGGTCCCTTCCAACTCTAGGATTCTAAGCAGAGGTCTTTCACATCACCTGCTGCCAGGTCCTTTTAACTGGTGATGTTGGGGATTGAACCCGGGGCCTTCCGCATGCCAAGCAGAGGCTCTACTGCTGAGCTCTGGCCCTAGCTGGGGTTAGTCACAGAGGATGGTCCTGCCAAATGTCGAGGCGTGAAGTCGGGCCTCTTGCTTTTAAGTGGGGTGGCCCCTGTCTTTGGCCTGGGATGCTGGATCGTCCCCAGCTCAAATGCTCTGGGAATAGACCCTGACCCGGATGTCTGTGATATAGGCTGGCTCCTGTTGCATGTAAACGCCGTGGCCCTTCTCTCATTTTGTGTTGGCTGCCTGTCGCTATGTAAGGGGTGGCCAGCCCGGGGCTATGACCCAGCACAGGGTTGCCAGCCTCCAGGCGGGGCCTGGAGACTTCCCAGAATCCAAAGCGATCTCCAGACTACAGCTCTCCGTTTCCCTGGAGGAAAATGGCTGCTTTGGAGGGTGAACCCAATGGCATTATACCTGACTTAAGGACGCTCCATTTCCCAGATCTTGCCTCCCCCGCCTAAATCTTCAGGAATTTTCCAACCCAGACTTGGCAACCCTACAGCAGGCTGGTGTAGTGGTTAGGAGCGTGGACTCTAATCCTGGAGAACCAAGTTTGATTCCCCACTCCTCCACATGCAGCTGCTGGTGTGACCTTGGGTCAGTCACAAGTTCTCTCAGAGCTGGTCTCACAAGGGCAGTCCTCGAAAGAGCTCTCTCAGCCCCACCTACCTCACAGGGTGTCTGTTGTGGGGAGGGGAAGGGAAAGGAGTTTGTAAGCCGCTCTGAGACTCCGAGTGAAGGGTGGGGGTATAAATCCAATCTCTTTTTCTTCTCTTCTTACTCAGTGGGGTCCAGCTACTGGCTCAACAAAATGGCAAAATCTCCCAGAAGCCTTTGCAGTCTCACCCGGGGGGGGGGGGCGGCTACGGCATGCTAACAAGGGGTCTCATTGGCCCCTCCAGTTCCACCCATCTGGTGCATTTTCATCCCACCCTTTCTCCGAATAGCTCAAGGTTGTGTATGTTGTTTGAATTTTTGTCCTCACAATAACCCTACGAGGTAGGTGAGGCTGAGAGAAAGCAGCTAGCCCAAGGTCACCCAGCAAGCTTTGTGGCCGAGGAGGGATTTGAACCCAGAGCCTAGCCCAGCATGTTAACCACTGCCTCACACCGGCTTTTCCTGTTAGTGCCGGCCTGATAACTTTTGAAAGAACACTGTTGTTGTTTTCTGCTGTAGTCTCTGGTACTTACAGGTATACTGCATCTGAACATGGAGGTTCCATTTAGCTGTGGCCGCTAAATAAGAATATGAGACTTGCCTTGCTGGATCAGATTGTGATGGATCTGAACTGTATTTATATATGCATTTTATGTAAGCTGCCCTGAGCCTGCCTTGGTAGGGAGGGCGGAGTATAAATCGAATAAAATAATTTTTAAATAAAAATAAATAAATATTGTGGAAGCTAACCTTTGGAATTGCTAGACTCTAGACTTGCTAACTCTGGGACTCATTTCCCATAAGGCACTGCTCCGGCGTTGTTCTTCCCTTTGCACCGATTGCGTTCTTGAATTTCCCACTATTTGCCCCGCACCACATTTTGACCTACGGCTTTGCCCAAATTCCTCAAAAAACAGGATCACTGAAGCCACAGGGGAATTTGGGCGAAGCCGCGGGTCAAAATGCGGCGCGGGGCAAATAGTGGGAAATTCAAGCACACAATTGGGGCAAAGGGAAGAATGACGCTGGAGCAGCGCCTCGTGGGAAATTGGTCCATGTTAGGAAGTTCCTGGAGAGTTGGGAGTGGATCCTGGGAAGGGCAGAATTTGGGGAGGGGAGGGATTTCTCAGCGGGGTATAATAGCATAGATCGCCACTTTCCAAAGCAGTCATTTTCCTCCAGAGGAACTGATCTCTGTTGCCCGGAGGTCAGTTGTAATCCTGGGAGGTCCCCAGGTCCCACCTGGAGGTTAAAAAACACACACCAAAGAACAGCACTGAAGAAGTATGCAAAACGGAGGAAATAATCTGTGCTCATCAGAAGCACTTTTGTGACTCCGGGACAGGCCTGGCACTGTTTGTTTCTCTGAGCCACAGGCGGGCATCTGATGAAGAGTGATTCATTTTTATAACAGCTGGGAAGTGACCCGTCACGGCTTTTATAGTTCTGGTGTAAATTTGCATTAAGCAGAATGTGGACGGGTGGTGGGCAGAGCACTGGAAAGGGAGCGATTGAGGGTGGTTGGAAAGGAGGGGGCAACAAGGCTAAAAGTAGAAGAAGAAGAAGAAGAAGAAGAGAAGGAGGTTGGATTTATACCCCGCCCTTCACTACCCAAAGGAGTCTCAGAGCGGCTTACAGACTACTTTCCCTCCCCCTCCCCGCAACAGACACTCTGTGAGGTAGGTGGGGCTGAGAGAGCTCTTTCCAGAACTGTCCTTGGGGGAACAGCTCTGTCAGAACTATGGCTTGCCCAAGGTCATCCAGCAGGTGCAAGTGGAGGAGTGGGGAATCAAACCTGGTCTCCCAGATTAGAGTCCGCGCACTTAACCACTACACCAAACTGGAATGGTAAGGGGAGGGGGGTTATTCTACAAGGAAGTTTGTTAGTCCTAAAGGTACTGCGGGGCTTTTTACTATTTTGGAGATCAGTTGTAATTCTGGGAGGCTGGGCACCCTAGCCAAAGTTCTTTCCAGTGGGGCTCCTTGAAACTGGGTCAGTCCCTGTGCAAAGCTCCTAGTTGTTTCGTACAAGAAGCCTGGTTCAACGAGACGCTGCGTGAAGTCACTGCCCTGCTGCGAAGTTCTCCTGTCTTGCCAGAGTCCTGTTTCGACTAAGTCCGGAGTGGAAGCAACAGGGGCCTGTTGGGCGAACGTAGAAAAGAAACTGGGTCACCGATGGGGGTGGAATGTGCAGCCACATGGCAGGCGACTTATGGCGACTCTGACGGGTTTTCACGGCAAGAGATGAGCGGAGGTGGTTGGCCATTTCCTGCCTCTTTGGTGTCGTGGTTAGGAGCGTGGACTCTAATCTGGGAGAACAGGGTTTGATTCCCCACGTCTCCACATGCAGCTGCTGGGGTGACCTTGGGTCAGTCACAAGCTCACTCAGTGCTGTTCTCTCAAGGGCAGTCCTCGAAAGAGCTCTCCCAGCCCCACCTGCCTCACAGGCAATGCTCCCTCTAAGCTGTGGAGTCTTGTGAGCAAAGATTCAACTTTGGGAGATCCTGGCAGCATTAAAGCTGTGAGCGAGCGACTTGGCAACTGCTGCGAAACAGTGAAAAGCCCAGTAGCACCTTTAAGACGAGCAGACTTTATTGTGGCCGAAGCTTTCGAGAAACACAGCCCTCTTCGGCAGAGCTGCTGGTTTGTTTTTTTTTACTATTTTGGAGATCTCCAGGCCCCACTTGGAGGCTGGCAACCTTGACCGACAATCGGATGGAGTTGCATGGTTTCTGCCAGCTTAGTGCTGCCTTCCCAAGTTGACTGATGTCTTGGGAGACGGCCGCTTCTGCAAGGAATGCACGTTGGCAGCGTTGAACCAAAATAGATATAATGAAGATTATGAGTCTCCCATCGATCTTTCGAGTTCAAATGACGCATGCAGCCATGATTCAGCTTGGGGTCCTGCGCAGAGTGGGGAGAAAGCAGTTGTCCCTTCTACTTTTACTAATGAAATTAGGATCCTTAATGCTATAGCAGCCTTTTAAAGGGGAAAAGCTAAACTTTCACCAGTCGCGTTTCCCCTCCCCCTTTAAAACGCAGATACCTGTGCAGAAAGCTTGAGTTCGAATGTCTACTCGCTCGTGAGGCTTCGCTAAGTGTGGCTTAGTTTGTTAATTTGTTTGTTTATAGTCTGCCTTTTTGGGGAGACTCAAGGTGAATGACGTCGTGTAAGTCAAGTGCAGTCAGGAGGATGAGACATCTAAAGAGCAGGGGAACAGGTTCTGGACCGCAGAGGCCTGAAGACAAAGAACGATTCTGTGTCTGGCATTCGCTCCACATTTCCTCAACTGGGAGGAAAAGGTGCAGCTCAAAACCACATTCAGATACCCCGGGGCAACACCGTACTGACTGCAAAGTCACCCCTGAAGGGCCATAAATCTATGCAGAGGGTACCATAAAACCCAATGATCAAAGGAAGTGGAAATGTCATGCAGTGTGGAGGGTGCCGTAAAATCCAGTGACCAGAGGAAGCGAAAGCGGCATGCAATGCAGAGGGGAATTTCTGTTTCAATGTGGGTTTCGTAAAACAACGGAGAGAAAAGCCAGTGAAGAAAATGGCTGCTTTGGGGAGAGGGGGGTGACTCTAAGGCATCACACCCTGGGGCGGTCCCTATCTTGCCCCAAACCCCACCCTTCCTAGGCTCCACCCCCAAATCTCCAGGAATTTCCCAACCTGGCAACTATAGCTCAAGGCTGAATGCCCCCCGGGTGGTTGGCTTGCCAGTCTCCAGGTGGGGCCTGGAGATCTCCTGGGATTACAATTGAGACTTCAGATCGCTCTCTTCCCCAGACCCCGCTCTCCTTAGGTTCCACCCCCAAACTTCCAGGGATTTCCCAATGTGGAATTGGCAACACTATCCCTGTGGCCAGGATCCTCGGGCCTGCCCTGGTCGTCTCCCTCCTGTGCTGCTTTTGGGTCGTTTTCTGCCCGGGCTCAGACAAAGTCCGGCCAGCTTCCTTTTAAGCCATCCACTGCCAGGGAACTAAGCAGTGAATAATATATGTTTTCGGCTCCCGCTCCTGAAACGTTTTCAGATCGCAAAAGGCGCCTTTCAGCTTCCTCTGTTAAAATTATAAACACGAGCTTGCCGGGAAGCAGCTGCCCTCTCAGAGAGCAAGGGACACTCAGCAAATATGAAAAAAAAAAAGAATACGTTTCTCCAGTCCCCTCATAAGAACATAAGAGAAGCCATGTTGGATCAGACGTAAGAACATCAGAGAAGCCATGTTGGATCAGGCCAATGGCCCTTCCAGTCCCACACTCTGTGTCACACAGTGGCCAATACCCAGGGGCTGTTAGGAGGTCCACCAGGGGGGCCAGAACTCCAGAAGCACTCCCACTCTTGCCCCCCAAGTACCAAGAAGACCTTGCGGCTAATAGCCACTCCTGGACCTCTGTTCCATATGTTTCTCCCGTCCCCGCTTGAAACTCTCTATGCTTGTAGCCACCACCACTTCCTGCGGCAGGGAATTCCATGTGTTAATCATTCCATCTATGTGCTGCATTTTTAAAAATCCCACTCTTCCTCCAAAAAGCTCAGGACAGCCCCCACAGCTCTCCCCTTCTCCATGGTATCCTTACAACATCCCTGTGAAGTAGGTCAGACTGAAAGAAAGCGCGTAGTCCAGGATCACCCAGCGAGCTTCACAGCCAAGTGGAGATCAGAAACCAGGTCTCCCAGACCCTAGTCTGACGCTCTAACCCTTATGCCGCTCTGCCTTAGTCTGAAGCTTTGGGGAGGTGGAATAAGTCACAGGAAGGGAGACTTCGTCTGCTACATGTACCACTCCTTTCTGATATTCCCTCTTCTTTCAACTGGAGGCTGTGACTTGGTGGAAGGGGCCCGTGCTTGAAAGTTGGGAAGCTGGAAAGTTGGGAAATTGCTGAGCAGTTGGGTTAGAACAGATAAAAGGAAGTACTTCTTCACCCAAAGAGTGATTAATACATGGAATTCACTGCCACAGGAGGTGAAGAAGAAGAAGAGATTGGATTTATATCCCGCCCTTCACTCACTTGGAGTCTCAGAGCGGCTCACAAACTCCTTTCCCTTCCCCTCCCCACAACAGACACCCTGTGAGGTAGGTGGGGCTGAGAGAGCTCTGAGACAACTGTCCTTGAGGGAACAGCTGGTACAGAGCTATGGCTTGCCCAAGGTCATCCAGCAGCTGCAAGTGGAGGAGTGGGGAATCAAACCCGGTTCTCCCAGATTAGAGTCTGCACACTTAACCACTACACCAAACTGGTGGTGGCGGCTACAAGCATGGATGGCTTCAAGAGGGAATTAGATAAACATATGGAGCAGAGGTCCATCAGTGGATATTGGCCACAAGGTATAGATAGGATCTCTTGGTCTGGGGCAAGTGATGCTCTGTATTCTTGGTGCTTGGGGGGGGGGCAACAATGGGAGGGCTTCTAGTGTCCTGGCCCCACTGGTGGACCTTCTGACGGTACCTCGTGTTTTTGGCCACTGTGTTGACAGAGTGTTGGACTGGATGGGCCACTGGCCTGATCCAACACTGGCTTCTCTTATGTTCTTATGTTATGTTCTAAGTCCCAGATTCAATCCATGGCTTCTGAATTGCTGAAAGCAGTTCTCAAGTGGGAGGTGTTAGAAAGATCCTTCTTGCCTATTTACTCAATGAATGACTTAAATGTGCAGTTCGCTGGCAGGGGATGTAGTGATCATTCCAAGCATAGATAGCTTTAAAAGAGGCTTAGACAGATTCATGGAGGAGAGGTCTATCAGTGGCTACTAGCCATGGTGACTCAGGGGAACCTCCATATTCAGAGGCAGTCAACCTCCAAACCCCAGTATGATTGTGAGCAACTGCCAGTTGAAGCCGTCAAATGCTGAGCCAGTGTTCTGGTTCGGTATAGAACAACTTGGTCCATTTGCAGCGGGGTGGTGGTCACCATTTGAACTCAGGGGCCTACACAGCTCTCCCATTTAGCATGCTGTCTCAGATAAATTTCACTGCTATCAACTGATTTGTACTGATCTCCTTTTCTCCGGTTCTTCCATTATTATTTTTTATTATTGTTATTATTATTGTTGTTGTTGTTGTTAAAATAATTTATTACCCACCTTTCTACCTTGCCGAATTCAAGGTGGCTTACAGTATAAATAAAGCAATTATTAAAAAAACCACGATCATAAATAAAAACAACAGTTATAAAAGCACTTAGAAGACTACAATTTAAAATCTCCCATTAGAACAGTCAGTAAGTAACAACTGAATTTGTCAAATGCAGTCCTAAATAAAGCAGTTTTTAACTGCGTCTTGAAGACTGGTGGGGAGGGGCCAGGCACACCTCCTTGGGGAGGTTGTTCCATAATTGTGGGGTTACCACCAAAAAGGCCCTCTCTCGTCTGCCCACTGGCCAAGCTTCTTTGATTGGTGGGACAGTCAGGAGGGCTTCTCCCTGTGATCTTAATTCCTGGGCATGAACATATGAGAGACGATAGTCCTTCAGCTACCCTGGTCCCAAGCCATGAAGAACTTTTAACGGTCAAAAACAGCACCTTGAATTGGGCTCAGGGGCGGATCAGTAGCTGGTGTAATTGCTGTAATATTGGGGATGTATGCTCCTGATAGCTGTATTTCTAGCTGCAGCATTCTGTACTAGAGGCAGCTTCTAAACACTCTTCAAGGGGAGTCCCAAGCAGAGCATATTGCAGTAGTCCAGTCTCTATGTTGCAAATGCATGTATCTCTATGGCTAGATGTGACTGACCCACGAATGGGTGCTAGTTTCCCCCCCCCCCCCATTTAAAAGGCCATCACCCTTCCTTCCAGACTATCCTAAGAACCAGTTGGTCACTTCTAATACATCCTCCCGATATTTCATAATGGATGAGCCCAGCAACCGTGCATGAGAAGGGCCACCTTTACAAAAATTACACGCTACCGTGTTCGTTCTACATGTAATGGATGGGCCCAGCAACTGTGCATGAGACGGGCCAGCTTTACAAAAATTACACGCTACAGTGTTCATTCTACACGTTTGCTTTTGTGGTTGTCAGTCCATTTGGGACAAAAAGCGAGCGAGCGGGAGGGAGAGTGGGAGAGGAGAGAAATAAAAAGGCAGTGTAGGCTTTTAAAGTCATTTGAGTAATTTAGAAAATGTTACACTTCATCTTTCATAAAGTACAGGCTTTGGGTTCTTTTGACCCTCCTGCTGGTTTGCTTTCAAAGAGAGAGAGAGAGACTTCTGCCATCGTTTGGGGAGCCTCTTTTTAATCAGCATTCTGTGTACGGTACATGGAAGTCAAAGCCATTGCCATTCCCCATGCAAATGCTCATCTTAGCAACATCTCCTCCGAGGGTTTAATTCAAGCATCGTAGCCTGTTTTTAGTGCTTCGGTCAGGATAAGACGGGTATTGAGGTTTGCTTGTCAGAAGATCTCAGAAACGACAGGCAACGGGAGAGCTTGGAGATTCGCGGGAAACCATGTTTCTTAAAAACTGGATTTTAGAGGACAGATTTTTGGCGGGGGAATGCCTACCTGCGGTCAGGGGGAGCAGCTCCCCTTACCAGCCAAAGTGCACACTGTTTTAGCTAGATGAGTGACCGTCTCAATAGAAGGCTGCAACATATGTTTCCAGTGTTAAAGACAATATCAGTTCCCTATCCCCTCACCTTTGGTGACCCAAAGATACAGGTCACACGAAGCTGCCTTATACTGAATGAGACCATTGGGCCAGTGAACTGGCAGCGAACAGTCCTTTTAACAGGAAATGCCAAGGTTTGAACCCCGCAATCTTCTGCACGCCAAACAGATGCTCTACCACTGAGCCATGGCCCAACAAGGTCCGTCGTCATTGCAACCGGTCTTTAATATCAAACCTGGTATGCCCAGAGGTCCCGAACAGGGAACCCGCCAACAACTTTACCGCTACCCACCAAGTATTTTTAGAAAGCGGGGTGGGCTCAGGTGGAGCTTTAGCTCAGCAAAGCTTCTGATTGGCCACTGGAGAGTCAAATGGCTGTGCAGATTTATCATTATTATTATTTTTAAAAAGTTGCTTTGGCAGCAGCTGCCAGCATAGCCCAAGGATCTTTGCTAGGAGACAGAAGGTCAGCTGCGGCAGCCGTTTTGTGGCCGTTTCGTGGTGGGTCTGACACGCCGTGTCAGAATCCCAAAGGGGCTCCCAGCCTCAAAAAGGTTGGGGACCCCGGTGCTACAATATGGGCCAGAAAAAGTGCCCCAAATTTCTCGCACAGGTTTCAGGCAGACTCTGTCTTTGGATCGCAACGTCCGCAAGGGCAGCACAACAAGTCGCGGTGGCCAGCCGTGCGCTGAACCGGTGTGTCAGAGTCACACCGGTTCTTCCTCGGCGCCTTGGCAAAGCCTCGGGTCAGAGACGGTTTCAGGTGACATAGCTCTCTACCTGCGACCGTCCCTCACACATTCAAGATCCCTTTTTAAAAAATTTCATTTTGAATTTTTTATTATAAGGGATACAGAAAGGAAGAAGGAACAGGAAAAAAACACATAGGGAATGTAATTACCAAAAACATAATGTGTGGGCAATTTTACAGATATTGAGGACAATCCTCTTCAGAATATATATGTATATATAAAAAAGTATATGGCATGATGGGACCGCGTTGGCTCAGAGGTTGAGACGCTGAGCTGCAGACCAGAAGGTGGGTAGCTCGGCAGTTCGAGACCCGAGTGCCGCGTGACGGAGCGAGCTCCCGTCTCCGGCCCCAGCTCCTACCGACCTAGCAGTTCAAAAGCAAGAAATTTCAAGTAGATAAATAGGTACCGCTTCGGTGGGAAGGTAACAGCGTTCCGCACGCCTCGGCGTCTAGTCATGCCGGCCACACAGCCATGGAAATGTCTTCGGACAGCGCTGGCTCTTCGGCTTGGAAACGGAGATGAGCACTGCCCCCTAGAGTCGGATCCGACTGGCTTTCGAGCAAGGGAAGCCTTTATATGGCACAATATCTTAACACATGTATAACACGATGTATATGGTGTAGTATAGCATAAGAACAGAGCTTAAAATATATATGACATATTAACCTAAGAAACCTGTATAATGACCTACTCCGTACGTTGTACCATTTTCTCGTCCTGTATTATCTTTTTTATCTTATTGATCTTATCTATTATATAGAATAACTTAAATAAACTCAAGATCTCACACAACAGTTTGTTATAACAGACAAGTACTACTCTTTTTGTTTCGTATTAAAACTGTCTTATAGTATTATCGTATACTATTAAATCTTCCAGATGTATAACTAGAGGGACTGGTTATAATAATCACAGTTGTTTTTGAATTCATTTTTTGGTCTTTGATTAAATAACTGATTAAATCAGTTGTTTAAATAATCAAAGACATTAAATAATCAAAGACGTTCGAGATCCCTTGATACAAAAGCCAGTTTGGTTTGATTATTTAATTAAATAATCAAAGACATTAAATAATCAAAGACATTCGAGATCCCTTGATACAAGAGCCAGTTTGGTGTGGTGGTTAAGTGCGCGGACTCTAATCTGGGAGAACCGGGTTTGATTCCCCACTCCTCCACTTGCACCTGGCTGGATGACCTTGGGCAAGCCATAGTTCTGGCACAGCTGTTCTTGAAAAAGAGCAGTTTCTGTCAGAGCTCTCTCAGCCCCAGCTACCTCACAGGGTGTCTGTTGTGGGGAGGGGAAGGGAAGGGAAAGGAGTTTGTAAGCCGCTCTGAGACTCTTTTAGGTAGTGAAGGGCGGGGTATAAATCCAATCTCTTCTCCTCTTCTTCTTCTTCTAAAGACTGTGTAGGGTTTCCACCTCTAGGTTGGGAAATTCCTGGAGATTTGGACCCTGTGGAGGGTAGGGGTTTGCGGATACAGTTTCCAGCTCTGGCTGGGAAATACCTGGAGATTTTGGGGGTCGAACCTGGGGAGGGCCAGGTTTCGGGTGGGGCCTCAGCAAAGTACAGTGCCATAGAGTCCATCCTCCAAAGCAGCTGTTTTCTCCGGGGAAACCTGGGGAGGGACCTCAGCAGGGTATAATGCCCTTGGTTTTCTGGAGATACACTGTGATAGCAGGAGATCTTCAGGCACTACGTGGAGGTTGGCAACCTTAATTGGAGAGGGGAGGGACCTCCTCTGGGTATAACGCCATGGAGTCCACCCTACGAAGCAGCCATTTCTTCTGGGGGAACTGACCTCTGTCATCTGGAGATCAGTGGGTTGGGGTTGCCAGCTCTGGGTTGGGGGATACCTGGAGATTTGGGGGAGGAGGTGGAGCCTGGGGAGGGCCTGGTTTTTGGGGGGGACTCAGCAATGGCCATGTGACAGCAGTGCGGATTCTGTGAACTTCGGCAGATCAGGGTAGGGTGGGTTGTCCTCAGTGCTTAGTTCTCATGGCCCCTTCTTACGTGCCCAGGGAAATGCCAATCGCTGCTTTGGGATCAGGCAACAATTTTTCTCCAGGCCAGTTTGGCCAGAGATCCTGGAGGTTTCTTGCCCTCTTCTGGGCGTGGAACAGTGGTCACTGGGGGTGTGGAGGGGGAGGTCGTCGTGAATTCCCTGCATTGTGGAAGGGGGTTGGACTTGATGACCCTGGAGGTCCCTTCCAACTCTATGCTTCGGTGATTCTAGGGTACAGTGCCATAGAACCCAACTTCCAAAGCAACTGCTTTCTCCAGGGGAACTGACCTCTGTCGCCTGGAGATCAGTTGTAATTCGGGGAGCTCCCCGGGCCCCACCTGGAGGCTGGCAACCCTAGAAGGAATGGGCATGGCCTGCCCTGTTGTCTGCTCAACCCACACCTGCATGCCCGGGAAGAAAAGGAGCTCCGGTGTAGCTCGGGCTCCCATTGTGCCCCCGTTCTTGTCCCGTTGCACTGTTTGTTGTACGAATCCCACGGCTTTTGGCTGCACTGACTTCTGCCGTCGTAACCCACTTTCAGCTTGATGCTACGTCCCGCCTTAGAGTCAGTTTTCTGTTTGCATTACCTTCTAATTTGGTACTCCTGAGTCGTGTCGCGCAGTTGATTGGATGTCTTGCGCCTCCTGATTGAATTGTTCTTTTCTGTTTTGCAACCTTTGCCGACTTTCAGTGAAAAAGGCAGGCTGTAATTGAAGCAGTAGATAGATAAATATACGGGTACATTTCATTTCCCAGAAGGTAGCTGGGTGGGCGATTAAGCTTGATAAATGGAAACTCAGAAATGGGTTCAGTCCCCCTTCCCATGATGTGGCTCCAATTCCTGGTTGCTGGTTCCAAAACGCCGGAAGACCCATTTATAGATCTATGGTATCATGCTTGAATTGGCCCTGGCACTCGGGTTGCCATCTCCAGGTGGTGGCTGGAGATCGCCTGGAATCTCAACTGATCTTCAGACTACAGAGATCAGTTCCCCTGGAGCAAATGGCTATTTTGGAGAGCAGATTCTATAGCATTGTAGAAGAAGAAGAAGAGAAGAGATTGGATTTAAATCCCGCCCTTCACTGCCTGAAGGAGTCTCAGAGCGGCTTACAATCTTCTTCCCTGCCTCTCCCCACAACAGACACCCTGTGAGCAGTGTTCCCTCTAAGCTGAGTAAGTGTGAGCTAGCTCACAGTTTCTTAGCCTCCGGCTCACACATTTTTGTCTTCGCTCAGGAAGGGTGGCTCCAAAGCAAACTGATTTATGCCGTAGCCAAATCGCTTGCTCACAACTTTGATGCCAGTCGCTCACAAAGCAGGATTTTTGCTCACAAGACTCCACAGCTTAGAAGGGGCATTGCCTGTGAGGTAGGTGGGGCTGAGAGAGCAGCTCTTAGAGAACATATGACTGACCCAAAGTCACACCAGCAGGTGCAAGTGGAGGAGTGGGGAATCAAACCCGGTTCTCCCAGACTAGAGTCCGTGCTCCTAACCACGGTGCCAAACTAGACCCTGCTGAGCAAACCTCACTAAAGCCCACCCTTCCGGTCTTCCACCCCCAAATCTCTCGGACTTTCTCAATCTGCAGTTGGGAAACCTGTGGGGAGCGGCCGTGGCTCAGTGGTAGAGCTTCTGCTTTGCATGCAAAAGGTACCTGGTTCAATCCCCAGCATCTCCAGTTAATCTGGTAGTAGGTGATGGGAAAGACCTCTGCCTGAGACCCTGGAGAGCTGCTGCCGGCCTGAGCAGGCAATACTGACACCCCTTAGTTATGTGCCATTACACTGACTTAATCAATAATGGGTTTCTCCTCTTACGCCATTTCAGTGCGAACCAGTGTGGCCACCTTCGTTTCGGAGGAGCGTTTGGATGTGAAAATTCCCCCCGCTTTGGCCGTTATTTTCCCAAAGGACGAACTGGCTGAAATTTCCAGTGTAATATTTGCAAGCCGTTTGAGTTCATCGCCATTTATCCCATCTAATTTCTTTCTGCGTATTTGCAGGCGCCGGAGGCTAAAACAGACCAGATCTTTTATTTATACCAGTGTTCCGTTCGTTCTTCAAGACAAATGAATTGCTGGAGTTTTCCCGGTCTGTAGCTGCATCTTTGGGTGGGTGGGGAGACCCTCTCTTTTTAAATATGCAGCCCTTTCCAATCCCCCTCCCCCCCCTTTTGTCTTCTGCGTTATGCAACAGGCAGCGTCTGCCCATAAATTTCCGTTTGTGATACCGTTTTTTAAGAAAACAGCACAACATAGAAAAAGCCAAGTGCTGGTTGCTGCTTTCTTCCCCTGGTAAAATCTTAACTCTGGAAACGAATTCGAAGGGGGGAGTCTTATCAGATGAAGGTGCTGTCTAGAAAAGGATGTAGCAGGCGGGAGTCGCTGCCAGCAGCACGCGTCACAAACGAGGCTGGTTCTTGACAGAATTAATGTATCTGGTCCCCCGGGTCCGGCTTCTGCAGGCAAACGTCGGGACTAGGCAGTGCTGCAGCTCCTTCTGCGGATCTCCAAAAATGCAGTGCTTTGTACGGTTCTGCTGCAAGTCCCTTTGAGAATCACGTCGAACTGTGGGAAGCCTTGAGCTGAAAGGGTGCTTAGAGGGCATCCAGTCCAACCTCCGGCTCAGTGTGGGAGATCCAAACTGCAGCATTCCTGTCTGGCTGTCTGAGAACCTCCAGCAAAGTAGAGCCAACCAACCTCCCTGGTTAACTGGCCCCATCCTTAAACGGCTCCTGGCCCGTAGTTACAGTGGGGCCGTTGGGGGTTCCGCCCCCTTCCTTGAAAAGCCAGCCCCACAATATTTTTTGAGAAGAATGGGGAGGGGGCATGCACACGGGCCCGCGCTTCTTCTCAAAAGCATTTTAAGGGATCCTTTAAATGCTTTTGAGAAGAAGCAGGAGATGGTGCGCACCCCTCCCCCCTCCTGCAAGATTTAAAGCCCCCCCCCAGCTGATTGACAGGCCACGTGCTCCCCGCTGATCAGCTGAAGGGCCCTTTAAATCTTGCAGGGAGGGGTGGGAGAGGGGTGGCCACCGGTGGTCGGGCTTGGGGGCAGATTGGAGCCGACATAAAAATAATGGCAGCCCCACCAGGAAATTTTTTGCCTCACAAGCCACAAAATCCTGGCTGTGGGCCTGAATGGCCTCCACTGTTAGGTGGTTTCCCCTCATGCTGAGTGAAAATCTCCCATCCTGTCGGTGAAGCCCCTGAGTTCAGGTTGGCAGCTCCGGGTTGGGAAATACCTGAAGACTTTGGTGGTGGAGGCTGAGGAGGGTGGCGTTCGGGAAGGGGAGAGACTCCAATGGGGTATATTGCCTTAGAGTCCACCCTCCAAAGCAGCTGTTCCCCCCCCCCAAAGGAACCGCTCTCTGTCACCTGGAGATCTGTGGCAACCAGAGCTCTTTTCGTAGCAGGAACTTCATTGCATATTAGGCCACACACCCCTAATGTAGCCAATCCTCCAAGAGCTTACAGAGCTCTTCTTACAGGGGCTACTGTAAGCTCTTCGAGGATTGGCTACATTAGGGGTGTGTCGCCTAATATGCAAAGGAGTTCCGGCATCTAGTCATGCCGGCCACCTGACCACGGAGAAGTCTTCGGACAGCGCTGGCTCTTCGGCTTGAAAACGGAGATGAGCATCACCCCCTCGAGTCAGATTCGACTAGCTTTCGAGCAAGAGAAACCTTTACCTTTTTAGGGCCAAACTGGAGAATGATGCGCTCAGAATTTTTTCCATTTCCGTTCTCTTCTCCTGAAAAGCAGAGGTCTGCAATGGACAAGGCTTTCTCTTTTTTACACTCAAGTCTTGTGCCTCTGAGCACTGGAGTGGGGGAGCTCAGCTTTGTTTTTTTGTTTTTTGTTTTTTATAAATTTGATATAAAAAAACTAAAATGCCCCTGGCATTGACATATTTGTGCTTTCGGCTGGAAGTCTGGATGAATGTTCTTGCTTCTGAATACTATAGCAGAAGAGAGTTCAACTACTGAAAATTAATAGCATTCATTTAGAAGAAGAAGAGTTAGGATTTATACCCCGCCCTTCACTCACTTAGAGTCTCAGAGCGGCTTACAAACTCCTTTCCCTTCCCCTCCCCACAACAGGCACCCTGTGAGGTAGGTGGGGCTGAGAGAGCTCTTTCCAGAACTGTCCTTGAGAGAACAGCTGATACAGAGCTATGGCTTGCCCAAGGTCATCCAGCAGGTGCAAGTGGAGGAGTGGGGAATCAAACCCGGTTCTCCCAGATTAGAGTCCGCGCACTTAACCACTACACCAAACTGGCTCTCAACTTAATTTAAACTTAATTTTAAGGAAAGATAGTGTGGTAGCCATGGTTTGTGTGGGGGGGGGGGGGCGTTGTTATCCATGACACCATGGGTTCTGTTCAATCAGTACTTTCCCCATGGTTTCCATACAGGATCAGGATTCGAACATTGTCCGTTAGCCAGAAGTTCTAGCTCTTTTAGTGTTCTGCCCCACTAGGTGGCGAGCTAGACTTTGTTTTGAAGGCAAGAGATGTTCCAGAGGTGGTTTGTCATCGCCTGCCTCCGCGTCACACCCTTGGTATTCCTTGGAGGTCGCCCTTCCAAATACTAGCCAGGGGCTACCCGGCTTAGCTTCCGAGATCTAATGAGACCAGGCTAGCTTGGGCTCTCCGGGTCAGGGCATTAATGAGGTAGGGACTGGCGTCCTTGAGAGCCATTTTCTCTTCTTCTCTGCCCTTGCACTGACAGAGAAACGTCTTAGAATGGATGTGGGGGTTTTGCATCCCCGAAACTCTCCAGAGTGTGATATAGCCCAACGGGGAGTGCATCCCCTCACATAGGCGATTGCTGTTAACATATGCGCATGGATAAAGAACGGTTACCATAAAAAGCACTTAAGGCATTTTTCCGGGGGTATTCACGTACAAGGAATGCCACTAAACGCCCTGTGGATTCCGAAAGCTGGTGGAAACGTTTGCGGTTAAGTGTCCCACTTGCTTTATAAAGCTGTTTGTGGTAAGGGCCATTAAGCTGACAGAATACATCCCCCCCCCCCCCCCCCGGATTGTAACACGTGGACAAGGCCTCCTTCGGCTGTTCTGGCTATGCGTTCCTTCGGCTTGCCGGCGCTGGAATGATGCCAACCAAAGCACTCCAATGCAGAGGCATGTGTGCACAGCTGCAGTCGTTCACCAAGGAGAGCTCGAGAGACGGAGAGGGAGCAAGGAATGTGTTACGCTAGAAAGGATGGTGCTGGCTTGCGGAGGGTCGATCGGTGGGTCCTTCCAGTGCTGTCAGGTCGAGACGCCTGAAACGAGGTGACTGCCGGGTTTTGAGAGCGATTTCCCGCAGATTGCTGTGCTCAGCAAGCAGAGCACCTGTTCAGACCTCTGTCTCTCGCAGGGATCGGTGGGACTGACACGAGCCAGTTTGGCGGAGTGGTCAGGAGCGTGGACTCTAATTGGGGAGAACCGGGTTTGGTTCCCCACCCCTTCACGTGCAGCTGCTGGCGTGACCTTGGATCAGTCACAAGTTCTCTCAGAGCTGTTCTCTCAGGAGCAGTCCTCGGGAGAGCTCTCTCAGCCCCACCTACCTCCCAGGGTGTCTGTTGTAGGGAGGGGAAGGGGAAGGAGATTGTAAGCCGCTCTGAGACTTCTTCCAGTAGTGAAGGGCGGGGTATAAATCCAATCTCTTCTTTTTCTTCTTCTAAACTTGGTGACCGAGAGCTCCGTTAAGTCGCAGCCAATTTACCATGATCCCTCACAGGGTTTTCAAGGCAAGAGATGAGCAGAGATGATTGGCCATTACCAGCCATTGCATAGCAACCCTGAACTTCCTTGGTGGTCTCCCATCCAAGTACAAAACAGGGCTGACTTGTGGTGACCCTGTAGGGGATTTGCAGGGCAGACGAAGAAGAAGAGGAGGAGGAGATTGGATTTATACCCCACTCTTCACTCAAAGTCTCAGAGTAGCTTACGATCTCCTTTCCCTTCCCCTCCCCACAACAGACACCCTGTGGGGGTAGGTGGGGCTGAGAGAGCTCTCCGGAGGGCTGCCCTTGAGAGAACAGCTCTGAGAGAACTTGTGACTGACCCAAAGTCACTCCAACAGCTGCATGTGGAGAAGTGGAGAATGAAACCCATTTCTCCCAGACCGCGCTCCTAACCAGTACACCAAACCGGCTCTCCTCATTCAGAAGTGGTTTGCGGGGCAACGTCGGATAGCACAGATGTCAAGGTGGTTGTTATGAAGGCAGGCCACAGATAGCTCATCGAAAACGATGGACATTTCTAGTTACTCTTGAAGAGGACATTATTGATCGGAGGAGAGAGGAGGGCAGATAGCGGGGCTTGA
Organism: Lepidodactylus listeri; assembly: GCA_029233225.1. Taxonomy (NCBI): domain Eukaryota; kingdom Metazoa; phylum Chordata; class Lepidosauria; order Squamata; family Gekkonidae; genus Lepidodactylus; species Lepidodactylus listeri. The sequence goes on along the minus strand of JARCFY010000011.1, from coordinate 95,638,447 downwards.
GTATCTTCTCTGTGAAGAAAAGTTGGAAGAGCCTGAGCTTTTCAGGGTAGAAAAAAGATCACTGTTGGGGGGAAATTATAAGAGGTTTCCAAAATCACGCATTGGAGGGTTAAAAAATTCGAAGGAGAACTTTTTTTCTCTCTCTCTACCAAAATATTAGGGACCTGTACCCAGTGAAACTGATGGACAGTAGATTCAGGGACAGGGTTGCCAGCTCTGGAGATTCTTGGAGATTTGGGGGGTGGAACCTGGAAAGGACAGGGTTTGAGGAGAAGAGAAGAAGAAGAAGAAGAAGAGATTGGATTTATACCCTGCCCTCCACTCCCCAAGGGAGTCTCAGAGCGGCTTACAAACTCCTTTTCCCTCCCCCTCCCCACAACAGACACCCTGTGAAGTAGGTGGGGCTGAGAGAGCTCTTTCCCAAGCTGTCCTTGAGGGAACAGCTGGTACAGAGCTATGGCTTGCCCAAGGTCATCCAGCCAGGTGCAAGTGGAGGAGTGGGGAATCAAACCCGGTTCTCCCAGATTAGAGTCCGCGCACTTAACCACTACACCAAACTGGCTCTCCATGAGTATACTGCCATAGAGTCCAACCTCCAAAGCAGGCATGTTCTCCAGGGGGATTGATATATGTCGTCTGGAGATCAGTTGTAATTCCAGGAGATCTCCAGGCCCCACCCGGAGGTTGGCAACCCAGTCCAGGGATTGCAAACAGCCCTTTATGGAGAACATACTTGTGGCATTCTGCTGCCTCCAGAGGTAACAACAGCTATTGTCTGGGAAGGTTTTAAAGGGGGTTCAGGGAAGAAACTCGTGGTTCGTTCCAGACAGTTGCTGAAGGTGTGGAAGCTAAATGGAACCTCCCAATTCAAGAGCAGTCTGCCCCTGAAAACAATTGCTAAAGTGTGCTCAGCATATGGGGAGCATGCTGGATTCTTGACCTGTTTGAGGACTTCTTGGAAGGATGTGGTTGACTTCCGTGGAAAGCTGGACTAGACGGACTTTGGTTTAAACCATGCAACCGACATTGCGGTCTTCATCTCCTGCTGCAGTGAAGATTGTACATGAGTAACTCCCATCTTTTCACATTCTTCCCTTACTACCCTGGCCTTTCTAGGCCTCTTTCTCCCCCTCTGTGAGTTCTTGCTGTTGAATTTCTGTAACCTCCCTGGGGCAGAGCCCTGGATTTGGGGCATATTACTTCTCTACACAGTAATTAAAATGTGGAATTTGCTAACAGAGGATATAGTGATGGCCACAGGCATAGATGGCTTTAAAAAGGGATTAGACAGATTCATGGAGGATTTGTCTATCTGTGACTAAAGGGAACCTCCACATTCAGAGGCAGTCAACTTCTGAATCCAAGAGCCAGGAGGCTACATCAAGGGAAGGCCTTGGCCTCTGTAACCCTGTTGCTGGCCCTCCAGAGGAACTGGCTGGTCAGTGTGTGAGAAAGAATGTTGGACTAGGTGGCCCCCTGGTCTGATCCAGGAGGGCTCTTCTGATGTTCTTATGAAGGCCTCGACCTCTCTGCCCTGTTGTTGGCCCTGCAGAAGAACTGGTTGGTCCATTGTGTGAGACAGGATGCTGGAGTAGATGGACCATTGGTCTGATCCAGCAAGGTTTTTCTGTTGTCCTAATGAAGGCCTTGGCTTCTCCGCCCTGTTGTTGACCCTCCAGAGGAGCTGGTTGGTCATTGTGTGAGACAGGATGCTGGACTAGGTGGCCCTCTGGTCTGATCCAGCAGGGCTCTTCTGATGGTCTTATGAACGCCTTGGTCTCTATGCCTTGTTGTTGGCTCTCTAGAGCAGGGATTTCATGGAGGGCTTCTATCAGGCCCGCGGTGGAACTGGCTGTCTTCTGCTTCTTCTTCTTCCAGTTCTGCTGCTTCAGTGTCCTTGTAGGTTTACAGTTTACAGATACACACCTGAGCAGCATACTCCACATTGCAACAGCACAGACTTTTTGATGCAGTAATTCAGAGCAAGGGGTGTCAGTTATCACACTGTTAAATAAACAAAATATTGCAAGAGTGCTAGTGTTTTAAGCATGTTTTTATTTTAAGTAAAAAAAAAACACCTTTGTGTATGTGTCCTTTATAAAGTTTCTAACTTTGCTACCGGGCATTACATTTTAGGACACACACGGCCCGGCCCAACTAGGTCTCATTTATATCAGATCCGGCCCCCATAACAAATGAGTTCGACACCCCTGCTCTAGAGGAACTGGTTGGCCACTGTGAGACAGGATGCTGGACTAGGTGGCCCTCTGATCTGATCCAGCAGGGCTTTTCTGATGTTCTTACAAAGGCCTTGGTCTCTCTGCCCTGTTGTTGACCCTCCAGAGGAACTGGTTTGGCCACTGTGTGAGACAGGATGCTGGACTAGATGGACCCCTGTTCTGATCCAGCAGGGCTCTTCTGATGTTCTTAGGAAGGCCTTGCCCTCTGTGCCCTGTTGTTGGCCCTGCAGAGGATCTGGTTGGCCACTGTGTGAGACAGGATGCTGGACTAGAGGGACCAATATTCTGTACTGGGAGTGTTCCTGTATATATTTTTCATCTTGATATTTTGATGCCAAGGCTACTGTTTGACCACTGTTGGTGGCCCTCAAAAAGGTTTATGGCGGCAGCAGGGAATGAATCATCAAAACAGACAAACATTGGAAAAACAATTAATAAAATACCTCCAAGATACAGGAGCACCAGCCGCAGTCTGTCTGGTTTAAACGCAAGAACCGATCATACCTCTCTGGAGCTATGGCGGAAAAAAATGAATGCTGTGTCAGATCTGCTAAAAAAAATACATCCGCGAATGGGCAGTTTTCCTTGAGGTAGCAATTCCAATCTACCGGGCCTGTCATTGATCTCAGTGATCGATGTAATTGATCATCAGCTTAGGGTCTGTGTTCAATTTAATGCTTGCCTCAGACGACAGTGAGACCGGAAACATCCTCTCTCCATTCAGAACCAGAATTCTCCCCAATCCAGGCTGCTTCAGACTCGAAGACCTCCAACTCTGCACCTTGAATTTAGCGCAGAAACAATCTGGCAATCTGTGCAACTCCCATAGAAGAGAATTAACGTCTCTGTAACTCTGTGTTGTATATACAGAAGAAGAAGAAACGAAGAAGAGATTAGATTTACACCCCGCCGTTCACGCAGCGTCTCAGAGCGGCTTACAAACCCCTTTCCCTCCCACAACAGACACCCTGTGAGGTAGGTGGGGCTGAGAAAACTCTTTTGAGAACTGCCCTTGGGAGAACAGCTCTGAAAGAACTACGGCTTACCCAAGGTCATCCAACAGATGCAAGCGGAGGAGTGGGGAATCAAACCCGATTCTCCCAGAGTAGAGTTCGTGCACTTAACCACTACACCAAAGTGGCTCAGCTGGATGATGCTGTGTGTGAATTAATTAATGGATTGATTAATTAGTTTTATTTATTTAATGTTTATTTACATAGTTTATAGTCTGCCTTTTTCACACAGACTGAAGGCAGATTACATAGAGTGAGGCAGTACAATGGAGAAAATGGGACATTCAGTAACCCGTGCAGTAGGTCGAGATGGGTAGTTGTGTTAGTCTGTCTGTAGCAGTAGAAAAAAGCCAGAATCCAGGAGCACCTCAAAGACTAACAAAATTTGTGGCAGGGGAGGAGCTTTCGTGAGTCACTTCTCATTTCTTCAGATCCTGTCTCAAAGCAAAAATTTAAGTTCTGGATGTACCTGAAGAAGTGAGCAGTGACTCACGAAAGCTCATCCCCTGCCACATATTTTCTTAGTCTTTAAGGTGCCACGGGACTCTGAAGAAGTGAGCAGTGACTTACATCTCATGATGTCCCATTCGGGCGGCGATGTCCCGTCGGCAGCCCCTTTCTTCCTCCCACTCATCATACAGTGTGGTATCACTTCCAAAGACAGCCCAGAAGTGACATCACGTTGTTCTGGGAATGGCAGGAAACTCTTGGTGGTTTACCATAGAGTTTCCGGCAGTTCCTAGAGCGATGCCATGCTGTAATGTGAGGCTGGCACCCCCATGTCCCCATCCCTGGATCTCCTGTAGGTTGCCTGGAACTCTTACGGATGCGTGTGTACATCTCATGATAAAAATGAGAGCCCCAGCTGCTGTCCCCCGGTCAGCTTCTTTCTGTAGCACGTCAATGTTTGATTTTGGGTTGTTTGATTGAATGAGATCCTTTCTCTGTGGTTTGTGACATGCCGTGGACCTTTTCCTAGAAAGCCAGTCTGATGTAGTGGTTAAGTGCGCAGACTCTAATCTGGGAGAACCAGGTTTGATTCCCCACTCCTCCACTTGCACCTGCTGGATGACCTTGGGCAGGGGTGGGCAGACTTGCTCAGCGTAAGAGCCACCTAGAACAGGGGTGGCCAAACTTGCTTAACGTAAGAGCCACATAGAATAAACATCAGATGTTTGAGAGCCACAAGACATGAACAAATATTACCTGCTTTTATTGGAAAATAAGCAAATTTGCTTTTTATTACCATTAAATGAGGCTGCCAAAAATAATAACAAAAGGGGTAAAAGCAGATATTGATAATGATATTAATTTGTCCAATGATATTTGCTTGCTAATGATATTTAGCTTCCCCAGCCGCACTGCCGGGAGCCACATAATATATGTGAAAGAGCCGCATGCGGCTCCCGAGCCACAGTTTGCCCACCTCAGACCTTGGGCAAGCCATAGCTCTGTACCAGCTGTTCTCTCAAGGGCAGTTCTCAAAAGAGCTCTCTCAGCCCCACCTACCTCACAGGGTGTCTGTTGTGGGGAGGGGAGGGGAAAGGAGTTTGTAAGCTGTTCTGAGACTCCTTTGGGTAGTGAAGGGCGGGATATGAATCCAATCTCTTCTCTTCTTCTTTGTCCCATCTTTTTCATAGACAGGCAAAATTTGCTCCTGCATTTTCTATGCCGCAACCAACACACTTGCTCTTCCCAGCTCGCCTCCTGTTGAGAATGCGATTTGACATCATTGGTCTATAATTCATGACGCTTTGGAGCGAGTGGGTTCGTGTCTGGAAAGAAACGGAAGGGACGCCTTGGCAAGAAGAGAGCTCCTGAGTATGTGGCAGGCCCCTAAATGTCTTTCTTTTATTTATTTGCGACGTTGATACCCCGCCTTTCTGCCTTCAGAAGGGCCACGGAAGTGGCTGACAAATTAAAAAGACCCCAATCACATCTAAATCGCATCTAAATAATATTAAAATCACATCTAAAACCGCTAAAGCCAAGAAAAAAACAGATTCAGGTGGGTCGCCATGTTGGTTCGAAGCAATAGAACAAAGTTTGAGTCCAGCGGCATCTTGAAGATCAACAAAGTTTAATTCTGGGTTTAACCTTTCATAGGGGCCGCAGTGGCTCAATGGTTAAGATGCTGAACTGCAGACCGGAAGATCAGTAGTTCGGCAGTTCAAGACCCAAGTGCCCGTCTCTGGCCCCAGCTCCTGCCAACCTAGCAGTTCGAAAGCAAGAAATTGCAAGGAGATAAATAGGTACCACTTCGGTGGGAAGGGAACAGCGTTCCGTGCGCCTTGGTGTCAAGTCATGCCGGCCACATGATCATGGAGATGTCTTTGGACAGCGCTGGCTCTTTGGCTTGGAAATGAAGATGAGCACCACCCCCTAGGGTCGGATCCAACTGGCTCTCGCGCAAGGGAAATGTTTACCTTTATAAGCTTTCATGTGCATGCACACTTCTACCTAAAGAAGTAAGCATGCACACAAAAGCTTATACCCAGAATTAAACTTTCTTGGTGTAACAGTGGTTAAGGATTTATTGATTTAATTATTACCAATAGTTTGATTTAAGGCTCAATACATTCATGTCTTCATAAGTTTTAATATTAAGAATGCATTAGAGTTCACTAAGCTTTTTCTGTAGGTCACAGTGTGCCTTAAGCTGATGCTCTACCCACTGAGCTATCCAGCCCCTGGACTCGAACTTTGTTCAACAAAAAACACGCAATCGAAACGATTGAAATCACAGCTGTAATACACGTACGAAAAGTTGGCACCGAAGCAGCAGCATTGAAAATTTCGTATGAACTGGAACAGTTTCTCCTCCTGAGCAGTGGTGGCGCTCTGCTGAGGCAAGGCCCCTGTGGTGGAGCCCCTGCTTTGCATAAAGATTTTATTTATTTATTTTATTCTATTTATATCCCACCCTCCCTGCCAAGGCAGGCTCAGAAGGTCCAGGTCCGTTTCCGGTTTTGGTGGCTCGCCGGCAGGCACGCTCTGTCGGAGCGCCGATGAAGGCAGCCTGGGATTGTGGTGGATGGAGGGGTACTGGATGAATCCAGTCCCGCCCCCCCAGCCCTTGCAGGGGGCTCGCACCCTGGAGCGCAAGGGGTGCCTCTCCCAAGGCGATGGTTGAAGGATTGAGGCTCCCCTTTGCTCCTGTAGGTCCTACCGCCTCGGAACCAGCAATGGTGCAAGAGATGCACACCAAGACAAGCGGACATATGGTCAAACGCTTTCCTTACCTGGTCGGAGAGATCTCTGAAGAAGTGTGAGTGTGATGAATCATTAAGCCATACAATCAATCAAGCGAACAAACGCCCCTAAACCTCAAACAGAAAGCGGGGGGGGGGGGGGGAGAGCCTACCCTGAAACAAGTAAAACTTTTTAAAACTCAGCGGGAGGAGGGGGCAAGAAAAGCAAGTCATTACTTGTTGAAACAGAATATATCTCAGCTATAAACGAGCTCTTTGAGAGCCCACAGAGACTTTTAAGAACTTTCCCTAAAAGTAAACAATCGTGTCAATGGCTGGGGAAAAACATGGCACCTAAGATCAGACCTCCTTCTGGAAGTGCTAGCCCAGTTGCTCTGGTCACGGGACTGGAAATAACCATAGACTTCCCCAACATGATAGCGAATGCATTGCGCCCTCTGCTGGACCAGGTGACCAGTTTGAACAATAATTTTGAAACTCCATAATCAACTCCAGGAAGCCCAAAACAACGCAGAGAAGACAGCTAAAGCATTGAAAAAAGTTGATTCCGAAACAGATAAGCTAGAACAGAAACTGGAGGAGGTGGGAAAAAAAGAGAACCTCTGATGAGCAATAGCTTTTACATCTACAAATGGAAAAATCATCATATATACTGAGATTTCAAGGTGTCCCAGAGCAAAAGGGAGAAAATCTCAAAAAGATATTAAGTGAAGCTTTAGGACCGGTAGCAGATCTTAAAGCAGAAACTTTACAAGAAGAGATGGATGTGATCTACAGGACATATCCAAAATACATTAAGAAAAAGAGTTTGCCTGGTGAAATTTTTGTGAAATTCTCCAAAAGATATATCAGATATCAAATTCTTAAAGTGTGTAATGGGACTACCCTAAAAATCGAAGACAAAGAGATAAAAATGTTAAAAGACATTCCATTTGAAATAAGAAAGAAGGGGAAGCAGTATAAAAATCTGACTTTGTTTTTGCAAAAGAACTCCACCCCCTATCGATGGATTCTAACGGAAGGACTCATCTTTAAATACAAAGACAAGAAAGAAAAAATAGACTTTGTTACAAAAGCAAAAGCATTTATGGAACAGTTTCAAAAAATGGGGAAAAAGCAAGGAAAAAGCAGAGGAGGACAGCGCTATAGAAGAAGGAAGCGATGAGGGAAGCAATAAAGAAACATCACGAAGCTCAATAGGAGAAGAATCTGAATTGGAATTAGGGGCGACTGCCCCAAAGACTGTAAAACCCAGACAAGATCATGATCTTAGAGGAACTCATAAGAAACAATAAGCGAAATGAACTCTGCGACTTAAGTAAAGCATCAGAAACTTTGATATATCCATTTTAGCGGGGGGGGGGAGTTTATCTTCTTCCTTTTGTATTAGCTCAATTTATTTACATATCTTAACTTTTTTTAAAAGCAATGCACTAAGTGAAATATTGATTTAAGCACTCCGTAAGCAAAATGTCCCTTGCCACTTGGTTTTTTAGTGGTTTTCTTTCCTTTCTCCACTAGATTGTAGTTACCCCTCCCTTATTCTTCTTCATGTAGTTTTTACTTAGAAAAGTAATAAAAAATAAAGACAAAAAAAGAAGGTCCAGGTCCAGTTTCTCCTGAGTAAGGTTGCGAACTCTGGGTTAGGAAATTCCTGGAGATTTCAGGGGTAGAGCCTGGGTGTGGCAGGGTATGGAGAATGGAGAGGATGTCTCTGTTTCTGTCCTTAGCAGGCTGCCAGGTAACCATTTTAATGCTGGGGCTGTTTTAATTTTGGAGTCGCAAACCTTTACAGAGAATTCCATCTCAACCCGCAAGAAGGCTGGAGCAATCTCCGGCCTCCAAGTTCATAAAAACGGGAAGCAAATGCAGCCCTGTTGTGAAGAACGCGAGAACGCTGCGATCAAATATTCATGATTATCGCCTGTGTTTATTGGAAATAATAAATCCCGGATCAGTTTCTTGCATGTCCGATGGCAGGCTTATGAGCTTTCCTTTCCTTGTGTCTGGGCTTCGTAATGGCAAGAACGGAGAACATTTATGGACTTTGCAGAGTTGTCATTAGGTACACAAACATGCCGTTCCCGTTGGAGAAGAAATGCTGCCTTTTGTGCTCTGCGGTTTCTTGAAAAGAAAAGAATTTGAAGCATATGAACATATGATGCTGCCTTATACTGGTCCATCAAGGTCAGTATTGTCTGTTCAGACTGACGATGGCTCTCCAGGGTCTCAGGCAGCGGTTTTTCTCATAGGATTGCCAGGTCTGAATTAGAAGACGGTGGGGGATTTACCGGGATGCTCCGGGAGAGGGGAGGGAAGAAGCACGATGTGCCTACGTCATCTTAAAGGCCAAAACCAGTACCTTAAACCGGATCTGGTGCGCCTTCGGAAGCCAGTGCAGCTCATGAAGCACAGGTTGGATGTGTGCTGTCTGAGGGGTCCCCGTAAGGACATGCACGGCTGCATTCTGGATCATTTGGAGCATCCGGGTCAGGCGCAAGGGTAGGCCCGTGTAGAGCGAATAAACTGGAGGATAAACTACTGAAGGACCAGTGGTCTGATTCTCTATGTAATGTCTTTTAATGGCGACCACCATTTGGTTGCCGAAACACACATGGTTGGGCTAGCTGCCAGAGCCTCGATCCGGCAGACAAAAGCCTGACCGGATCGTGATTTAGACCAATCGTGCGCTTAGGATTCGACGAGGGACCTTTAGTGCACAACCGCGGGAAACCAACCTTATCTGCTTCACCGGTCGAGGAGGCCAGGGGTGTGGCTTAGGTGCGAATATAAGCAGGCCCCCGGACCTCCGTCCAGCATGTTCAAGCTGACCACTAAATAAACCTAAGAGTTGTTTTCACTTGAAGCATCTCTCACTCCAGCACTTCATACTCTATAAGGCAGCTTCATATGCCTTTGGGAAGGGGCTGTGACTCAGTGGTAGGGCATCTGCTTGGCATGCAGAAGGTCCCCGTTTCAATCTCCAGTTAAAAAGGACCAGGCAGCTGGTGATGTGAAAGCCCTCTGCCTGAGACCCTGGAGAGCAGCTGCCAGTCTGAGTAGACAAGACGGACCTTGATGGACCGAGGTTCTGATTCAGCCGAAGGCAGCTTCGTAAGACCTGAATGCACAGTCCATGTTGTCTGGATCAGGGCCGCCTTCCTGAGTGTTTGCCTCTGTGGTCTTTGTTCATTTAAAGCGTGCTCAATCTGCCTCATAACACAGTCCTCCAGGCAGCTCGTAGCAATAAAGAATCGAATGGAACACAATCAGGAGTCTGGTGGCACTGTCAGGACTATCAAATTTTATTTGCGCCTAAGAAGTGGCGGATGGGATTCCTGCTTGTTTCCCCACCACAGACTCGCACGCTGGGTCTCCCTCTGGAAAGTACAAAATGCGATCTGAACTAAACTGTGTTGATTGAGAACGGAGGAAATGCCACCAAAAGCTGGAGGCTGAGGAACGAATGCCCTCCCAAACTGGGAGAGTCTTACTCTGGTGGTTAGAGTAGAACCCCCCTAGGTGAGCAGAGGCTGGGTGGGCTTTGGGGAGGGGAGGGACCTTTTTTTGCCATCAAATTGCAGCTGACTTTCAAGGGAAGAGACGTTCAGAGGTGGTTTGCCATCGCCTGCCTCTGCATTGCAACCCTGGACTTCCTTGGTGGTCTCCCAGTCAAGTGCTAACCAGGGCCAAGCCTGCTTAGCGTCCGAGATCCGACGATGTTCGGCTAGCACAGGCCATCTTGGTCAAGGCAAGAGATGTTCAGAGGTGGTTTGCCCTTGCCTGCCTCTGCGTAGCAACACTGGACTTCCTTGGGGGTCTCCCATCCAAATACTAACCAGGGCCAGTCCTTCTTAGCTGCTGAGATCGGGCTAGCCTAGGCTGTCGGGGTCAGGGCTCTGCTAATGTATGGCCCTGGTTAGCACTTGATTGGGAGACCACCAAGGAAGTCCAGGGTTGCAACGCAGAGGCAGGCAATGGCAAACCACCTCTGAATGTCTCTTGCCTTGACCTAGGTGGCCCAGGCAAGCCCGATCTCATCAGATCTCGGAAGCTAAGCAGGACTGGCCCCGGTGAGTACTTGGATGGGAGACCACCAAAGAAGTCCACGGTTGCTACGCAGAGGCAGGCAAGGGCAAACCACCTGCTGTTAAGTCGCAGCTGACGTAGGCAATCCTGTAGGGTGTTCGTGCCTCTAGAGGCAGTTTGCTGTTGCCTGCCTCTGCGCAGCAACTGTAGTCTTCCTTGGTCGTCTCCCATCCAAGTACTAACCTGTGCCGATCCTGCTTAGATTCCAAGATCAGGCTAGCCCAGGCCATCCGGATCATGGCAGGAAACATACAGAGGTGGGTTTGCCATTGCCTGCCTCTGTCCAGCGACCCTGGATTTCCTTGGTGGTTTCCCATCCAAACAATGATGAAGGCCAACCCTGCTCAGCTTTCGGGGTCTGACGGGGAGGGAGTGCATAGATTCCATAGAGTCCATTCTCCGGAACTGCCGTTTCCTCCAAGGGGACTGACAATGCGGCCCTTGACGGACCATTGGTCTGATTCAGGACAAGGCCGCTTTGTGTGCGATTATTGCTTATCACTTTGCCGTGTTGCATTTCTTTCCCCTCTTTCTCAAATAAAAGGGAGATAGGTGGAAGTTACGATTCCCGTATCGCCACCGTGCGGCAGGGAGACGTTTCTCCTTTTTTTAATCGTTCAACGAAGTTACACAAAGGCTGACATCTCCTTGAAGGGTGCTGCTATTTCGGTGTGGAGGGCCTCCTTGTTATTTCTGTCGGCGTCGGGCTTTGTCGTTTCCACCACCGCCGCTTTGTCCTCGCCGCCAGGGCCGTGTCGTCGGCTGCGCTCTTCAGATCAGATCGCCACAAATCAATCGAGCTCTTCCCTTGCAGCCTCCAGGACAGTTTGTGTCAGGCGGTGCGCTTTCCCAAACCTTGCCAGTCAAAGCTTGAGGGCGTGGCCAGGATCTCCAGCATCCAGGTGTGGCCTGGAGTACTCCCAGAACTACAACTGCTTTTTGCATGAAACGGCAGCCCCCCTGGAGGAAATTGCAGCTCTGGAGGCTGGACTGTACGGCATTCCATCCTTGCTGAGCTCTTTTCACAAACTTCCTAGGCTCCGCCCTTCCCAGGCCCTGCCTTTCCCAGGGTCCGCCCCAGAATCTCCAGGCATTTCCCAGTAGGGATGCCAGCTTCCAGGAGGGACCTGGGAATACTCTGGAATTACAGCTCGTCTCCATACTACCCAGATGAGTTCCTTTGGAGAAAATGGAGGCTTTGGAGGGTGGACTCAAGGGCATTGCACCCCACCGAGGTCCCTGTCCTCCCCAGGCTCCACACCTAAGTCTCCAGGAGTTCCCCAACCTGGATCTGGAAACTGTAGAATCATAGAATCACACAGAGTTGGAAGGGGCCACAGAGGCCATCTAGTCCAACCCCCTGCTCAATGCAGGATCAGCCTAGAGCATCCCTGACAAGTGTTGGTCCAGCCACTGCTTGAAGACTGCCAGGGAGGGGGAGCTCACCACCTCCCTGGGCAGCCCATTCCATGGTGGCACAACTCAGACTGTGAAAAAGCGTTCCCTAAGATCCAGCTGGTACCTTTCCGCCCTTAATTTAAACCCGTGATTGCGAGTCCTCTCCTCTGCTGCCCACGGGAGCAGCTCCCTGCCCTCCTCTGAGGGACAGCCCCTCAGATCCTTCCAGAGAGCCATCCTGTCCCCCCTCAGCCTCCTCTTCTCCGGACTTAGCCTTCCCAAGTCCCTTGGCCTTTCCTCTCAGGGCTTCTTGGTCTCCAGGCCCCCGATCATCCTCCTTGTCGCTCTCCTCTGCACCCACTCCATCCTGCCCACATCCTTTTCAAAGTGAGGCCTTCAGAACTGCACACAATCCTCCACGCACAGCCTGACCAAGGCAGTGTACAGCGGGACTGTGACATCTTGTGATTTGGATGTTACGCCTCGGTTGATACGTCCCAAGATCGCATTAGCCTTTTCTGTCGCTGCTCTGCTTGCCACCCATTTCACAACCGCCCTTGTATCCATTCCTTTGGACAGTGGCTCCCTTCCTTTTCAGCTGTGGGCGGCTGATGGTATTGTGTGTGTTAAGGGCTGTCAAGCTGCTTCTGACCTATGGCGACCTGATGAATTATTGATCTCCAGGATGCGCTGTCCTTAACAGTCTTTCTCAGGTCTTGCCTGTTGTGGGGAGGGGAAAGGAAAGGAGATTGTAAGCTGCTCTGAGACTCCTTTGGGTAGTGAAAGGCGGGGTGTAAATACAACTTCTTCTCCTCCTCCTCAAATGGCCACTGGAACCAAACCCCTGTGGTATCTGTTGGGTTTGGCCATTGTGGGAGAAAACAGTGGATTTATTCTTGGGATATTATCGGGAGATCTAGGGCTGCCCGGCCACCCACTATGGCATGAGGCCTCCCGCAGGGGCAGGAGATAAAAAACAGTGATGTCAACTTCGTCACTATGTAACATCTGGGGAAAACCTGGAAATGACGTAGGGTAGCTCTAGGAATTCCTGGAGACTCTATGGTAAAACCATAGAATTTCTGACAATTCCTAGACATACCCTGGGGTTTACCTGGAAGTGATGTAGTGACTTAAGGGACGTTGTTCGCCCCCTCTATTTCCCTGTCCCCAACCTTTCCACCAATTGCAAAGTTTGGCCTGGCAACCCAAGGGAGACCTAAGGGTTGACTGTTCCAGGCAAGTTTAGTTGGCAGCTCAGGTAGGGTTGCCAGCTTTGGGTTGGGAAACACCTCGAGATTTTGGGGGTGGAGCCCAGGGCGAGTGGGGTTTGGGGAGGGGAAGGACCTCAGCAGGGTATAATACCATAGAGTCTGTCATCCAACATAGCCATTTTCTCCAGGGGGACTGATTTCTGTAGCTGGAAATCAACTGTAATAGCAGATCTCAGGCCCCACTTGGAGGGTGGCAACCGTAGCCCCAGGATTTGACTACCTTTTTGACCAGTATCTCCTCAGCTCTCGGCCAAAGTCAAAAGGGACAGCGACGTAACAGAGCCAGACCCCTGAAAATAGGGACGGTGGCGCATGTGGCTTTGATCCGTCCGGCACACTTTGCTAATGCTAACCGGGCCTAAAAATAATTCCAAATGTGACTGAGTTAAAAATAAAAAAGTCATTTTGCGACCGGGGGGGGGGGGGGGGGGACGGGACAGGGGACTGACAGTTGGGCTGCGCTCCATGTGCTGATTCAGGCCCCTCTTTGGGAGCTGTTTGCGGACTTCTAATTAAATTTCCAGCTTCCCTGCCTGACACCAGCAGAACTTTCTATTTGAAATCGATGGCGGATTTGCCTGACTCAGGACTGGCCGGGCATCCCCCTTTGCGGCAATTTGTTTGATTTGAGGCCGTTTGCTAATACGCCAGAACCCGCCTGTGCCTAAAGAGAGTGTTTTGACGTCGGTTGGTACTTCTTTGCAGGTCGCTGCCTCTCAGTCTTCTGGGTATAATTGATTTTCTCTCTCATTCCGTAATTACTTCTGCAAGGCCTAATTTGCCAAATTGAAAGCGACACGGAGGAATTGGGTCTGTCATAAGGTGTTGGGTTGAATTACCAACCTCCAGGTGGGAACTGGAGATGCCCTGGAGTCACAACTGATTTCTAGAGATTTCATTCCCCAGGAGAAAATGGCTGCTTTGGCGGCCGGACTCTATGGCACTTCAGCTTCCTGGTAGTAGCTGGAGATCTTCTGGGATTACACGTGATTGCCAGGCGACAGATATCAGTTCACCTGGAGAAAATGGCTGCTTTGGACGGTGGAACCAGTGGCACTTTGGTGTAATGGTTAGGAGCGCAGACTCTAATCTGGGAGAACCGGGTTTGATTCCCCACTCCTCCACGTGTAGCTGCTGGTGTGACCTTGGGTCAATCACAAGTTTTCTCAGAGCTGTTCTCTCAAGGGCAGTTCTTGAGAGAGCTCTCTCAGCCCCACCTACCTCACAGGGTGTCTGTTGTGGGAAAGGGGAAAGGGAAGGAGATTGTAAGCCGCTCTGAGACTCTGAGTGAAGAGCAGGGTTATAAATCCAATCTCCTCCTCCCCCACTTCCTTTTTCCACGGGATCCTGAGGTAAATCAATCCCCCCCCGCAACTGTAATTTCATTTTAAAGATGGACGGAGACCTGTGAGTCAAACATTTGAACATGAGAGCTGGCATGCTTTAGTAGTTAAAATGTTGAACTAGAATATGGGAATCCCAGGTTAGAATCCTGACTCTGCCGTGGCTGCTTTCTTGGCCCAGTCACCTTGGCCCAGTCACATCCTCTCAGGCTAACCCGCCTCACAGGGTTGTTGTGAGGAGAAAACAGAGGAGGACAGAATGGTGTCTGCCCCTCAGGATCCACACTGGGGGGAAAGACAGGGTATAAATTAAGTAAATAAATACATTTTAAAAATTCTCATTTTCCACTAAGGGGCAAGCTGTGCGTCTGGGTTTTCCCTGCCGCTGTAGAGTAAAAGGGAACATCACCGTTCTGCCTGCTTTCCGTGGGAGATTTTTGTCTGGCCTTGTTGCTTAACGATTTGTCAGGAAAATTGGCCTGTCAAGCAGCAGCCTTGGCTACTGCGTTGACCCCCCCCCCCCAAGTTGCTGAGCAGCCCAAGAAGAAGGAGATTGGATTTCTACCCCGCCTTTCACTACCCGAAAGAGTCTCAGAGTGCCTTCCCATCTCCTTTCCCTCCCCCTCCCCCTCACAGGCACCCTGTGGGGTAGTTGGAGCTGAGAGCGCTCTCTCGAGGACTGCTCGTGAGAGAACAGCTCTGAGAGAACTTGCGACTGACCCAAGGTCGCACCGGCAGCTGCAAGCGGAGGAGTGGGGAATCAAACCCGGTTCTCCCAGATGAGAGTCCGCACTCCTAACTACTACACCAGACTGGCTTTCCAAGAGCCCCGGAGAGTGACAGAGCAGGAGAGAGGAGCACATCTTGATCCTGAGCTTGCTTTGGAGGGCTCTGAGGTAGACGTCAGATCTTCCTGCTTCCAGCCCTGCCTGGGGGTGGAAACATTTGTCCACCTAAAGTCAGATTTTACATGTGCACTGTACTGATGCCAGGCTGGGGAGGGTGGTGTTAGTAAAGGGATAGGGCTGCCAGGCCTCCTGGTATGGCAGGAGACCACCGGCTGGCAGCTCTCGATGCCCACCACTGCTCAGAGTGGCAGCGGGATAATTAAAACAAAAACAAAAACCCGCTGGTGCTCTGTGATCCATGACATCACTTCCAGGGGAAAGTCAGAAGTGACACCAGGTAGCTCTAGCAAGCTCTGGATACTCTATGGTTTACCATCGAGTTTCCAGCAATTCCTAGAGTTACTCAACACCACTTCCGGCTTTCCCCCAGAAGTGAGGCCTCAGCACACAGTATGTCACAGCCCCTGCCCCTAAGCCTCTCATCGCCGAAGCTCCCTATCAGAATGAAGGGAGGGACCATACCTAAGGGACCGCCTTTCCCCATATATCCCCCACAGAACACTACGGTCGGGGTCTCAAAACCAGTTGACCCTCCCTGGCCCTAAGGATGACAGGCTCGCCATTACCAGGGCCAGGGCTTTTTCAGTGGTGGCTCCATCCTGGTGGAATGAGCTCCTGGAAGAGATCAGGGCCCTGCGGGATCCTGTGCAATTCCGCAGGGGCTGCAAGACTGAGCTCTTCCGCCTGGCCTTCAACTAGGAGCCAACTCCACTGTCGTCACCAACGAACCCTCGGCCCAGATAGTCGGTGCAAGTAGAAACTTCGAGTAAGCGAGGAAGTCTCTAAGGAAGGTACACCATCTGCCTAATCTTCAGAAACGACGACAGGGTCTGATTCAGTATAAGGCAGTTTTGTGTGTTCATGTATGCCAGGGAAAGATCCAAGGTGCTAAAGATTACAGTGGGGGCCAGGGAGGGATGCCTTCCCATTGGGGAGGGGCTGTGGCTCAGTGGTAGAGCCTCTGGTTTGCATGCAGAACGTCCCAGGTTCGAATCTCCAGCATCTCCAGTTAAAAGGACAAGGCAGGAGGTGATGTGAAAGACTTCTCCCTCAGACTTCGGAGAGCTGCTGCCAGTCTAAGTAGACGATACTGACTTCAGTGGACCAGGTTTCTTAATCAGTAGAAGACACCTTCACGTGTTCATTCAGAACATTTTGGATATAGGGTTGCCAAATTCCAGGTGGGGCCTGGAGATATCCTGGAATTACAATGGATGACAGAGATCAGTTCCCCTGGAGAAAATGGCTGCTTTGGAGGAAGGACTCTATGGCATTGTACCCTGTTGTTTGGTGTAGTGGTTAGGAGCCAGTTTGTGTAGTGGTTAGGAGTGCGGACTCTAAACTGGGAGAACCGAGTTTGATTCCCCACTCCTCCACATGCAGCTGCTGGGGTGACCGTGGGGCAGTCACAAGCTCTCTCAGTGCTGTTCTCTCATGAGCAGTCCTCGAAAGAGCTCTCTCAGCCCTGCCTACCTCACAGGGTGTCTGTTGTTGGGAGGGGAAAGGAGATTGTAAGCTGCTCTGAGACTCCTTCGGGTAATGAAGAGTGGGGTATAAATACAATCTCCTCCTCCTCCTTCTTTCCCTCCCCAAGTCCTGCCTTCTCTGTACTCCACCCCCCCCCCCAAAAAAAACCCCTCCAGGAATTTCTTGACCCAGCCTTAATTGAATAGGAATATTATAACCACTTCTGCATTTCACTTAGCCGGAACACGACTAAAGTCCGGGAGGTCTTTATTCATTGCTGCACTGCCTAGACTTTTGAGTTGTCCCCCCCCACCCCCCCGTTGACAAGAATCTCTATCGACCTCAATCAATTTTAAATTTGGGATACTGATGATCCCTACCCGTCAGTCACATGGCTCGAGGAACTAAAAATATCATTCTCCGCAGAGCTGCTTTTATTTCATGCGCCGAAGCCCCAGAACCGTTTGTTTGAGGGGGGGGGGGGGGAACATATTATGAACAGCACTTAAGGCTGTTCAGACACACTTCACGAATAATTTACCAGAAGGTAAAAAAGAATTTCCACTCAGAGCAGGGAGAACGTGGAGCGCAAGGGAACATCGATCCACATGACAGCCACAAGGAAGGGCAGAAAAGTGCGCGTGAATGTGTGAAACTGCCTTCTACTGAATCAGACCCTTGGTCTGTCAATGTCAGTATGGAGATGCCGGGGATTGAACCTGGGACCTTTTGCGTGCCAAGGGGATGCTCTACCACTAAGCCATAGCCACCCCCTCCATGATATATGCCAGGTTCCCACAAGGAATAAGAGAGCATAAGGGCAGCCATGTTGGATCAAACCAAGGCTCCATTTAGTCCAGTGTCCTGTTTCACAGGATCAGGGTTTTGGTCCTAAGCTTTGACGCCCTAAATGGTCTGGGACCAGCGTATCCCTGGGACCGCCTCTCCAGTATATCCCCCAAAGACCTTTATGCTCAATGGATAACAATTTTCTGGTAATCTTTGGCCCCAAAAGAACCCGGCTGTCCTCAATCAGAGCTAGAGTTTTTCCACCTCCTGGCTCCAACCTGGTGGAATGCTCTACTGAGTGAGATCTGGGCCCTGGCAGGGTTTGATGCAGTTCCACAGGGCCTGCAAGACAGAGATGTTCCGCCAGGCTTATGGTTGAGGGAACCGACGTTTTCCATTCTAGACTGACTCCCTCCCTTCCTTCCCTTTCCCCCCTCCCCTCTCCCCTTTTGCTCCTGTTATTCCCTATTTGCTTAAGAAGAGAAGAGATTGGATTTATACCCCACCCTTCACTTGGAGTCTCAGAGCAGCTTACAATATCCTTTCTCTTCCCCTCCCCACAACAGACACCCTGTGAGGTAGGTGGGGCTGAGAGAGCTCTTTCGAGGACTGCCCTTGAGAGAACAGCTCTGAGAGAACTTGTGACTGACCTATGGTCACCCAGCTGGCTTCATGTGGAGGAGTGGGGAATCAAACCCGGTTCTCCCAGATTAGAGTCCGTGCTCCTCACCACTACACCACACTGTAGGATACTTATTCTCCCCCTCTGGATAAGGGGCACTCAGCCGTGCTTCCCTTCCATCTGCTATCTTATTAGCGATCAGTAATGTTGTCAAAATGGTTTTAATCGTTTGATTCATAGATTATTGTTTTAGGGACATTGTTGTTCACCGCTCTGAGCCCTGTTGTATTGGGGCAGGCGGGCTATAAATCCAATATATAAATAAATAAATATGAATAAATCTGCCCAGCTGATTGGAACTCCAGTGGCCAATCAGAAGCCCTCATGGGCAAGTGCCTCACCTGTCCCCGCCTTCTTAGGGGGCACCAGGAAAGATACGGCAGGTATTGGGGACCCCTATTTCGGAGCCATCAAAACTGGCTTCCCTCCAGGCAGGTGACTTTTTACATTGCTGGTGGACTTGCCCAATGATACAGAAACGTTGGCTCCAAATATTATCTCAAATCCGCATCGTAATGGGTCTAATCTTCCCTGTATTACCTGAAACTGCTTTGTGAGATACATACCCCAAAAGTGACATTAACAAAACGACAAAAATATTAATCTCTACACTATCGGCAATTGTCAGATTAACTTTTTGCCCCCAAATGGAAAGATTCTACTGGCCCTTCTTTGGCAACCGGGCAAAACAAAGTCTGGGAACACTTTGCATACGGTAAAATAACCAATCAACAATTGCAATGGAATCTTAATACTTGCCCCCAAAAATTTCAAGCTGTATGTTTCCCAGTAGCTTCATACCTGGCAGAAGGAGGAGTGATTCCAAAAAACAAACAATATCAGAATCTTTTATATTTTTGAAAAGATAAACAATATATATAAAAATTAGTCGCACAACGCATTGGTTACTGAAATTTTGGCTACAAACTTTGTTAACCCACTTTGGTGTTGATTACTTTGAATGTAAGTACTGTGTTGAAATGTTTGTTCGTTTGTTTGTTTGGTTGAGTTTTGTAAAATAGAAAATAATAAATTTAAAAAAATTGGCTTCTCTCGCAGCCGACACCCACTTAGTTGATGCTGATCCCCCACGATGGCTTTCTTGGAACCCCGTCCCTTAGTATGTGAAGGCAGGACGTCTTGTTCCAATGTCCGTCCCTTTGTTCTGTTCCGTCCCGTGCTGTCCCATCTGAGCTGTCTGATCTTTATCCGTGCCCTTCTACCAAGGAGCTCAGAATCCATTTGTCTGCCGTTCTGTCACCCATTCTTTTTAGGAGAGATCCTGTTGGGGCTCTGTGCTGTCTCCTGGGGGCGGGGGGGGGGGATGTGAAGGTTATTTGAGATCGATATCTCTAAAAGGCTGTTCTGAACTCTACACTGTGCTGGACCGCGGAGGTGGGTCAAACCAGATGAAGCCAGAGCTCCGCTGCGGTCATCCTTCATCGACTCTGACTCTAGCAAGGGCTGAGGACGGCTTGGCTCTTTGGCACTGGTGGCCTGTCCTCAAAGCTATTGTTGGCCAAGGAACAACGCACTGAAGATCCAACTGTGGATTTTGTAACACCTTGTTTGACTGGCAGCAGCTCTCCTGGGTCACAGGCAGAGGAGAGCCAGTTTGGTGTAGTGGTTAAGTGCGCAGACTCTAATCTGGGAGAACCGGGTTTGATTCCCCACTCCTCCACTTGCACCTGCTGGATGACCTTGGGCAAGCCATAGCTCTGTACCAGCTGTTCCCTCAAGGACAGCTTGGGAAAGAGCTCTCTCAGCCCCACCTACCTCACAGGGTGTCTGTTGTGGGGAGGGGAAGGGAAAGGAGTTTGTAAGCTGCTCTGAGACTCCCTTGGGGAGTGGAGGGCGGGGTATAAATCCTATCTCTTCTTCTTCTTTCCCGTCACCTCCTACCTGATCCTTTTCTTTTGAGATGCTAGGGATTAAACCTGGGACCTTCTGCATGTAAAGCAGAGGCTCTTCCACTGAGCTACAGCCCCACTTCATGGCTCTCCAGGGTCTCAGGCAGAGGTCTTTCCCATCACCTACTGTGTGGTCTTTTTAACTGGAGATGCCGGGGATTGAACCTGGGACCTTCTGCATGCCAAGCAGATGCTCTGTCACTGAGCCACAGCTCCTTCCCCGATCATATTGAACACATGAAGCTGCCTTATAGTGAACCAGACCATCAGTCCATCAAGGTCAGGATTGTCTGGTCAGACTGGCTGTAGCTCTCCAAGGTCTCAGACTGAGGTCTTTCACACCACCTACTGGCTGGTCCTTTTAACTTGAGATGCTGGGAATTGAACCTGGGACCTTCTGCATGCCAAGCAGATGCCCTGCCACTGAACCAAGCCCCCATGCTGTCATCCTCCCTGCTGCCCAGCTACTTAACCTCCAGCTTGGACAAGCCTCCAGGGCAAACAAACGAACAAATGAATCAAGACTGAGTCGGGCTGTTCTTGATTCTGAGGCCGATTTCCCACGAGGCGCTGCTCTGGCGTCGCTCTTCCCTTTGCCCCGATTGCATGCTTGAATTTCCCACTATTTGCCCCACGCTGCATTTTGACCCGCGGCTTCATCTGAATTCCCCCGTTGCTTCAGTGATCCTGTTTTTTGAGTATCACTGAAGCCACGGGGGAATTTGGGCGAAGGTGTGGGTCAAAATGCGACACGGGGCAAATAATGGGAAATTCAAGCACGCAATGGGGCAAAGGGAAGAATGACCCTGGAGCGGCGCCTTGTGGGAAACCGGTCCCAGTCTTTTGTGTCTGGTGTCGTTTTGACAACAAAGAGTTTAGGAATCCCTTGGGGACAATTATACAGATAATACTTTCCCGCAGAGAAATAAAAAGGAACCATTCCGGTGGGTTTGAAGAGTGATCGTTGTTGTTAAGTGTTCACGTGGCTCTTTAAGTGCACAAACCACTCAGTCCAAGGGACTATTCCTGCAGAGGGATGAGAAACAGTGTTCCCTCCAAGCTGAGTTAGTGTGAGCTAGCTGACAGTTTTCTAGCCTCTGGCTCACAGATTTTTGTCTTAGCTCAGGAAGGATGGGCTCCAGAGCAAACTAATTTATGCACCAGCCAAATCACTCGCTCACAACTTGAATGCCGGTAGCTCACAAAGTAGGATTTTTGCTCTCAGGACTCCACCGCTTAGAGGGAGCATTGTTTGGATGCTGTTTTGCCGTGGACTTAAATTGCCTCAAATACTGAGAAAATCCGGAATGGCAGGCAAATGTGGAAAGGACTGGAGTCTTCCCCCAAAAGGTCAGGTTTGTAGTTTGAGAGGACTTTTGACCCTAGACCTCTTGTTTGACAACCAGGGGGAAGCCAAGGGTATATTTTATGTTTTGGCTGATTTGACGACTATGCCTCTTCCCAGAACAGAACTTAGCAATATATGGGGAAGGACCATGGCTCAGTGTTAGCATGCCTGACAAAACAAAAAGTGTAATTTGTAGGGCTTGAATATACCTCCAAATAAGACATAGATTTTTTTTAAAAAAATCCTTGAGGGTTTCATTGAATGAGGCACCCGTTGCAAAGGGTGTGGGGGGGAGAATCTATATTTCATTAAGAATGTTCCTTTGGCAATGAAGGAATTAAAAAAAATGTAGCAAAAACACCACAAAGAAAACAAAAGAAAATTAAGAAAATACAATATTGTCTGGTTCATTCTGTATGCCCCTTTTATCCTCCCTCTCAGTACATTAGAGTGAAAATATCAGTGGAGCTTTTATAAATGAGCATTTGGAATTGCACAGTGATATGTGGTTATAAGGGGCTGCGGTGGTTTAGAGGTTAAGACGCTGAGCTGCAGACCAGAAGGTCTGTAGTTTGGCAGTTCGAGACCCGAGTGCCACGTGATGGAGTGAGCTCCCATCTCTGGCCCCAGCTCCTGCCAACCTAGCAGTTCGAAAGCAAGAAATTGCAAGTAGATAAACAGGTACCGCTTTGGTGGGAAGGTAACAGCATTCTGTGTACCTCGGTGTTTAGTCATGCCAGCCACATGACCTCGGAGAAAGTCTTCAGACAGCGTTGGCTCTTCGGCTTGGAAATGGAGATGAGCACCGCCCCCTAGAGTCGGATTCGACTGGGTTTCAAGCAAGGGAAACCTATGTGGTTTTAATGCATCCGGATAGCGTGTGGTGTTACAGCTTTCGCGTTTTCCTTGGATGTGCATGTTAGCTATGTTTCGGAGAATCACATTGTATTGTGATCCTCCAGTTACTCCAGTCTAAACCCACTGAAATCAATAGGTTTAAGGTAGAATAATGGTGCAAAGGACTCCCAAGTGTTAGAAGCCTACACAGAGTGGGAGAAAATACTCAGGACTCACAGATAGCGTTGTCAGCTCTGGGTTGGGAAATACCTGGAGATTTTGGGGGTGGAGCCTGGGTAGGGCGGGGTTTGGGGAGGGACTTCAGCGGGGTACAGTGCCATAGGATCTGCCCTCCAAAGCAGCCATTTTTTCAAGGAAACTGATCTGTGTAGTCTGGAGATGAGCTGTAATTTGGGGAGATCACCACGCTTACCCTGTTTGTAGGCTCTGCGTTGGGGAATACTTGGAGATTTGAGGGGCGGAGCTTGGGGAGGGCGGGGTTTGGGGAGGGGCAGGACCTCAGCAGGATATAATGCCATAGAGTTCATCCTCCAAAGCAGCCATTTCCTCCAGGGCATCTTGCTCATCTGAAGATCAGTTGTAGTACTGGGAGATCTCCTGGTGCCACCTGCAGTTTGCTATCCCTACTCACCGAACTAATGCAGAAGACAGTTATATTCAAGCCTCATGCTAGAGGCGTCATGGATTCCATCTGGGGTTCCAACCCCCCCAGTCTGGGTGGGGGTTACCCTGATTTTTGTGGCTTCAGCCTGCTGCTGGCCAATTGGCCGGCGAGGGAAGCCTCACCCCCAAGCCCCCAAGAACAACCACCCATGGCCACCCCTTTAAATTTTTTTGTCCAGTGGGGGCCGGGCCTCGCAGGCCTGAATTCCAAGCAGCATCATCGCTTGGAGTTCAGGTGTGCGGCCAGCGGCTGTCCTTGCCCCCCGCAAGATTTAAAGGACCCTCCAGCTGACCGGCGGGCCCTTTAAATCTCACAGAAGGGGAGGGAGAGGGATGGCCGTGGGGTTATTGTTGGGGGTTGGGCTTAGAGAGGAAGAGAATGAGATTGGAGGTGGGGACGTCCCCAACGTGACGTCAGCACACTGGGGACACCACGCCCCCTCCAGGAACACTCCCCAAATGACTACGTTCAACTAATTTTATTTCTTTTGTTTCTTGTCATTCATAGTCTTTTATGTATTTTTAAATAATGGTTGTTTTATTCACATTATAATTTGCCTTGATTTCCCCAAGGTAGAAAGGGAACTGATAAATGTTTTAAAGAAAATAAAGAGAATAAATATCTTGTCCATGTCTGTGAAATGGCAAAAAGATATTTTTTCCATTCGAATTTTAAAAGCAAGCCAAACCAAACCTACGGTAAAAGTAATACAAAACAAACTGTTAACATCAAAAACACAATAAAACGATCCACTCTGTAAAAACAGTGAAAGACATACCAATTAAAACCACCACTAAAAGCAACCGGAGGCTTAAAAGGCTGTAAAACAACAGAGTGATCTAAAATATCCGCAAAACAGCCGCAAACCTTAGAACAGCTGAAAAGATGGAATCCGGTTGTCAGCACAAAACTGGGCCATTCTAAAGATGGGTCTTGAAGCTGGTTCTGCGTCTCACAGAGACACCTCTCAATATTCCTGAAATCTGCCAGGTCTGTGGGAACTTGTTTACATGCAATCTAGGTCACAATCCTCGTTCTAAATTTAAATGCCTGCCTTTTAATAAGAGTCGCTCGGCTAACTCCTCAGGGAAATTCCTCCAGCGAGGCACAGTTGGCGATTCCAACTATCAGAGTTCGGGGGGGAAAAGCCACCTGGATTTTTCAAGAAGGTGGCAGTCTTGTAGCTGGGTCATGATCCTATTGGCTGGGCTTTTTAGCTGCTCCGGTTCAGAGCCCACCTTAAATTGCGAGCCTGCTTTTCCGTCATCTTTCCGTGGAGGCTTATTTCAGAACAGGAGCCGAGAATATCGTACGGGTGATTTCGGATTTATCGTCCCGGCGGTTTTGACCTGAAAACAATCCCTGTTCTAATTTTGCTAATCCCTTGAGCATGGGACTCTTCATTTCCCTGCTATTCCTTGCTCTGGATTTCCCCTATAAAACGTACGTCTTTCTCATCGCATTATTTTACATGTCGATCCATCGGCGTCAGCCCTGATACTTGTGTTGTATCGATAAGCGACACACATTGTGGGAATTAACATCTTATCAACTGCGTGTAAAAACTGTGACTTAGAAGAAGAGAAGAGAGAAGAGATTGGATTTATATCCCGCCCTTCACTCACTTAAGAGTCTCAGAGCGGCTTACAAACTCCTTTCCCCTCCCCTCCCCACAACAGACACCCTGTGAGGTAGGTGGGGCTGAGAGAACTCTTTCCCAAGCTGTCCTTGAGGGAACAGCTGGTACAGAGCTATGGCTTGCCCAAGGTCATCCAGCCAGGTGCAAGTGGAAGAGTGGGGAATCAAACCCGGTTCTCCCAGATTAGAGTCCGCGCACTTAACCACTACACCAGACTGGCTCTCTGTGATGCGGGAAATCTACCGTTGCAACATCAGTGAGCACAGATTCATGAAAGCTTCATGCCTTGCCACAAATGCTGTTAGTCTTTACGGTGCTCCTGGACTCTGAAGAAGTGAGCAGTGACTCATGAAAGCTCCTCCCCTGCCACAAATTTTGTTAGTCTTTAAGGTGCTCCTGGACTCTGAAGAAGTGAGCAGTGACTCATGAAAGGTCGTCCCTTGCCACAGATTTTGTTAGACTTTAAGATGCTCCTGGACTCTGAAGAAGTGAGCAGTGACACACAAAAGCTCCTCCCCTGTCGCAAATGTTGTTAGTCTTTAAGGTGCTACGGAACTCTTGCTCTTTTCTACTGACATCAGCTGTGGGAGAGATTAAGTGCTGGATTCCAGTCAGTGGGTACACTTTTGGTTGGGTGGTGTTTAGGTCATCTATGTGATGTGAGTCAGTGTGGGGTGGTGGATAGAATAGTGGCTTGGGATCTGGAGTGACCTGTGTTTGAATCCTCATTCCTACCTGAGTGACCTTGGGCCTGTCACAAACTCTCAGCCTGGACTTCCTCACAGGGTTATTGCGAGGAAGAAGGAGGAGGAGGAGGAGACTGGATTTATACCTCAGCCTTCACTACCTGAAGGAGTCTCAGAGCGGTTTACAATCCCGTTTCCTTCCCCTCCCCTGTGAGGTAAGTGGAGCTGAGAGAGCTCTTTTGAGGACTGCACTTGGGAGAACAGCTCTGAGAGAACTTGAGACTGACCCAAGGTCACACCAGCAGCTGCATGTGGAGGAGTGGGGAATCAAACCCGGTTCTCCCAGATTAGAGTCTGTGCTCCTAACCACTGCACCAAACTGGAAGGTGGAGGAGAGGAGAATGATATTCTAAAGCCACTTTGAATATATTCACTTTGGGATATATTTATTTATTTATTTGGATTTATATCCCGCCTGACCAACATAAGCGGCTCTAGCGGTGCTTGCGTTTGTGCATGTGCGACTGTGGGCCGACTGACTACTTGGACCTGGGTGGTCAAGTGAGACTCTGTTAATCACCATGATATCGTGACCAAAGGCCGGGATGGCCTACCTGACTTTGTGGATTACAAATTGTCTCTTGTCTTGTCAAGAACCTGTGAGTACTGAACCTGATTGTGTTAGCTAGGCTGGTTAAGCTCAGAGTTTATTGTTTTAACCTCTCCTTCAAGTTGTGTCTTGTGTTTTACAATATTCTTGCACTTATTACTTAATAAATAATCATTATATTTGATCTGAAGCTCTCCTTGATTTCTTGCAACTGTAATAGGCTTTCTCCAAGTGCCTTGGATCCGAGACCACATTGCTACCCTGATAACTGTTTTGACTTTGAGTGCCCTGAGAGGCTGGGAAGTCTGATTCTCTATTCTCAGCTGGTGGGGTGTAGACTGAGAGAATCTGGTGGCAGCATACCAATAACCTGTGAAGGCTGTAGGCTTTCCTGGTTGTTTGTTAAGTTGTTTGTTTGACCCCTAAACCTGCCCCTGCTTACCTGGTCTAGGTGGGCGGTGAGGTGGTGACATGGTCTCTGACCAACATAAGCGGCTTCATATACACAAATAAATGCAATGCCAAATAAAGGTAAATGCATGCAGAGTCCCTTTGCCCCTTCGCTGCCACAGCCCCTCTCGCTGCTCTTTGGAGGCTTTTAAACAGAGGCTCGATGGCCATCTGACAGCAATGCGGATTCTGTGAATTTCAGCAGATCACGAGAGGGAGGGCGGAAAGGGTTGCATCAGTGCTTAGTTCTTGTGGCCATTTCTAACACGCCCAGGGAAATGCCGATTGCCACTTTGGGGTCAGGCAGCCATTTTTCTCCAGGCCATTTTGGTTGGGGATCCTGGAGAGGTTTTTGGCCATCTTCTGGGCGCAGAACAGGGTCACTGTGGGTGTGTGTGGGGGGTGGTGGTTGTGAATTTCCTGCATTGTGCAGTGGGTTGGACTAGATTGCCCCGGAGGTCTCTTCCAACTCACCCATTCTTTGATTCTATAAATCAAAACAAGTCAGCAAGGTGCCGGAATCGCCGTTGGATCAGAAGCCGGTGAGGAGGGTGGCCCACTTTCAAATGGGGCCTGGAGATCTCCTGGAAGTACAACTGTTCTCCAGACAACAGAGACCAGTTCCCCTTGAGAAAATGGTTGCTTTGGAGGGCGGACCCTCCCCAGGCTCCACCCCCAAATCTCCGGGTGTTCCCCAACCCAGAGCTGGCAATGCTACCTGTGAGAAAGCTCCCCTCCAGATGCTGGCGTGGCTTGGCCAGACTGAGCATTTCATTCCGTTGCTTAAAACCGCAAATGTCCCATTCAATTTATTATTATTACAGTCATAGACCAGCAAACAATACACTAAGAGGCAAGTAAATAACAGGTGAAAGAACAGTAAAATTACAGAGTGAAATACCGTCTAAAGTTATCCGCAAGAATCTAAACAAAATTAGAATTCTGAGATTCTAAAAGCCCCGGCTTTACCACCTTCAGCCGATCTCACCACACAGATTAGTCGCCCAAATTGAGTTGATGTGAGAATAACATCAGGATGGTCACCTACGTAGTATTGTTAATCTAGAAATATCTACTCTTGCACCTCAAGAAAGATATTAACCACCTCATGTCACCACACCTCAAGAAAAATATAGCATTGGAAAAAGTGCAGAGGAGGGCAACTAGAATGATAAAAGGGTTGGGACACTTTCCCTATGAAGAAAGGTTAAAAGCGCTTGGGGCTCTTTAGCTTGGAGAAACGACGGCTGAGGGGTGGACATGATCGAGGTTTATAAGATTATGCATGGGATGGAGCAGGTCGAGAAAGAAGTCATTTTCTTTCTTTCTCACAATACAAGAACTTGTGGGCACTCCATGAAATTGCTGAGCAGTCGGGTCAGAACAGATAAAAGGAAGTCCTTCTTCACCCAAAGAGTGATGAACACGTGGAATTCACTGCCACAGGAGGTTGTAGCGGCTATAAGCATGGATGGCTTCAAGAGGGAATTGGATAAACATATGGAGCAGAGGTCCATCAGTGGCTATGAGCCACAAGGAATAGATAGGAACTCTCAGTCTGGGGCCAGTGATGCTCTGTATTCTTGGTGCTTGGCGGGGGGGGGGGGGGGGACAGTGGGAGGGCTTCTAGTGTCCTGGCCCCACTGCTGGACCTCCTGAGGGCACCTGGTATTTTTGGCCTCTGTGTGACAGAGTGTTGGACTGGATGGGCCACTGGCCTGATCCAACATTGGCTTCTCTTATGTTCTTATGTTATGTTCTTATCTGAGTATTGTTCCAGCACTTTAGGAAGATGGAGAACTGATTTGCTTATGGCTGTTTTATGCATGATTTTAATTGTATTTATAGATGTATTTTTATCTAAGCCGCCCTGAGCCTGCCTCGGCGGGGAGGGCGGGGTAAAAATTGAATTAACAAAACAAAATAAATAATATTAAGATGAAAGGTTAAGAGTCAACCGAAGCGTCTCTGTACTTCTGTATCCCTTTCCTAGTTTGGGAGGCCAACTAACCAAATTTTGGCAACCAGCCTAGTCAGCTTTTGGGTATTACCCGTCGGCATAATTGACGAAAGTATCCTTCTGTTGCAGCCTGGGCTGGAGTTAACAATAGGCTTAACCAGGACTTCCCGAATATTATGATATAAACGACAATCAAAAATTACGTTCCAACATTTCGCCAGTTCCCATCCCAGCCTGGCCTGACCGTGGGTACAAAGCTCCAGGTTCTATGAAGAAGGAACCTTCTCTCGGCTTCTGTCTTCCGCCGGCTTCTTGCCCGGAGCTCCTCCTTGCTTGCTGTAGGGGTGTAGTTAATGCCTTCCATTCGCTGCCAACTCATAGCGACCCTACATATCAGTGTCCTGCCAAATGTCCTCTCATTAACAGCTTCACTCAGGTCTATGGCTTCCATTCCCCTGGTGGGGCCTGGGGATCCCCCAATTTCGAGGGCCCCAATCCGCCACAGCCCAGCTGGGCCACGGGGGAAGCCCCACCCCTGAGAAGCCCCCGCCCAGCACTGCCGGCAGGATGACGACACTCCGGAGTGACATCATTGCGTTTCCGACATTGGGGGCGACACTCTAGGTTTCTGGCAAAACTCTATGGTTTCGAGCCCCCAAAACACCACAGAGTTTTGCCCCGAACCTAGAGCGTCGCCTCCAACATCAGAAATGTCACTTCCTTAAGAACACCAGGAATGATTGAGAGTCCGTCCCCCCCACCAGCATCCAGGTAAGGACCTAGCCAGGGGTCCTTTCGTAGAAAAAGAGGTGCAGGAGCTCGTTAGCATAACTCATTAGCATAACTCATTAGCATATGCCATGTTCCCTGACATCACCGGAAGTGTGTCAGAAAGGGAATGTCAGTTTCAGCCCCATTATCCTATGGGCCATTGAAATCAATGGCAAAAACTCATAGGGTATATGAGGGGCTGGAGGAAAGGGGGTTTGAAGGAGAGGCTCCAAACTTGCAGGGTAGCTGCTGGGGCCTCTCCTCGAAATACCCACTAAGTTTCAAGAAGATTGGACCATGGGGTCCAATTCTATGGGCCCCCAAACAGATTGTCTCATCCCCTCCATTGTTCTCTATGGAGGGAAAAAATGTTAACTTTTTTCCTACCATAGAGAACAATGGAGGGAATGGGGGCAACCTGTTTGGGGGCCTGTAGAATTGGACCCCCTGGTCCAATCTTCTTGAAACTTGGTGGGCATTTCGAGGAGAGGCCCCAGCAGCTACCCTGCAAGTTTGGAGCCTCTCCCTCAAACCCCCTCCCCTCCAGTGGCTTTTAAAGTTGCTGCCGAATTTCAGTGGCAATTCTGCGTCGAGCTGAATCAGAATAGAGAATCTGATTCAGCCCGTGGCTGCCCTACTGGCCAGTCCTGAGCTGGCGGAGCTTTGCTCCACCTCGCTCCGGCCCCAACGGACCCCTGGACCTAGCAACCCTACCCAGGTCTTGCAAACTGAGGGCCGTGGCTCCCTTGGTGGAGTCAGTCCATCTCCTTTTTCCCTCTTGCTGAGGCAGTTTCTATAACTTGCAGTGGCTGTGACGTCCTCTCCAGTTCCAGGGGCCCATCATGAGTCTTTTTTTGCTGTCAAGCCTCTGCCCACTTATGGTGACCCTGTGGGGTTTTCAAGGCAAGAGAAATTTGGAGGGGCGTTGCCATTGCCTGCTTCTGTGTCACAGCCCTGGACTTCCTTGATGGTCTCCCATTCAAGTACTGATCAGGGCTGACCCTGCCAGCTTCTGAGATCTGATGGGATCTAGCTAGTCTGGGTCATCTAAGTCAGGGCGAAAGACATACAGAGGTGGTTTTATCATTGCCCGCCTCCGCCTAGCAACCCTGAACTTCTTCAACGGGCTCCCATCCAAATACTAACCAGGGCTGACCCTGCTTAACTCTTGAGATCTGACAGGATTAGGCTAGTCTGATCCTTCTGGTTAATTTCTGGTTAATTTCTCGGAAGCTAAGCAGGGTCAGACCTGGTTCAGGCCTGTAGCTATAGTAGGGCTTTTGGGGGCTCTGCCCCTTTCTTAAAAGCACAGCCCCACAAGAATTTCTCCTGTAAATGCTTTTTTTCAATCATTTAAAAAACATTTTTAAAGGCATGTGTTCTTTTAAGCAGAGTGGAATGCTGTAGTTGATTAATCCCCACACTGAGTAAGGGGGTTGGAGTAGGTGACCTCTAGGATCCCTTCTAACTCTGTGTCAAGAAACTGGTCTCCTTCAAGAGAGTTTTTCTGTCTAAGCCTTAGCTTTCTTGACTATAGAAGTCATCACCCCAGAGGCAGGCTGGCTTGTTCTCAGAATTGTTGCTTCTGCTGGCAGAAGTGATTAACTCGCAGCAGCTGAGGGCTGTCATCTAAAGTGCAATTTAGAGTACTGTCGAGATCACAGCTTTCTATTGGCTAAATGGCTTTTCTTTCTGCACTGAGAACTTCAGCTCTGCTAGAAAATTCTTTTCCCCCCACAAGCCACAAAACCCTGGCTATGGACCTGCCCTGGTTAGCCTGGCTATGGACCTGCCTGTGGATAGGAGACCACAAAGAAAGTCCAGAGTTGCTACGCAGAGGCAGGCCATGGCAAACCGCCTCTGGATGTCTCTTGCCTTGAAAACCCTATGGGATTGCCATAAATTGGCTGTGATTTGACGGCACTTTCCACCACCACCAGTGCCATAGAGACTGTCATGATTTTCAGGGTGCAAACTATTGAGCGTCAAAGCTCCCTTCGTCCAGGTGCACCTGGACTCAAATCTAGCTGTTCTCCTGTAGAACCGACACGGCTGCCCTCCTGAAATAATCGTTGCATAGTTCCCCGTGCGATTTCAAAGATGTGGAAATATTTTTTCACGATTTTACTCCAAAACCCAAAAAAACCCCACCCCAGTACCTATTAAAAACATCTCATCAGGTGGGACCAGTGTTCCCTCTAAGCTGAGTGAATGTGAGCTAGCTCACAGTTTTTTTAGCGTCCGGTTCACACATTTTTGTCTTAGCTGAGGGAGGGGGCTCCAGAGCAAATTAATGGATGCAGCAGCCAAATCCCTTGCTCACGACTTTAAATGCCAGAAGCTCACAAAGTAGGATTTTTTCTCACAAGACCCCAACATCTTAGAGGGAGCACTGATTCCGTTTTCACCTGTCCATTTATTTGAGGAAGTCTACGTAACACATAGGCTTTTAGACAAAACAATGCCACAGTAATTGAAATGCATGAGAAAAAAGGAACCCAGAGCACTTTAGGAAAAAGTAAATGTCAAATACATCAATTAAATGTTTTCGCTGATAAGCCATATGTGGGAAAAGTTTCCAGCGGTTCTGTTCCAACCTTTCACCCACTCTTCTTTTCCTTGGAGTAAATATTCCACCATCGTCTCTGCAAGAGGTGACTTGGTAATGGAATGCCTGCTGCAATTTTGGCAAAGCCCTGTTCTCATCCATTATACCTTGGATTGGAAGGCTGCCATGCGGATCTCGGGCTCTGCTTTTGGCAGGCTTCTGAGTGCTCCTGGCACCAGTAAAGCGTTTTGGTCAATAAATTACTTTCGTATTTACCACTCGCTACTGAGGGTGCCAGCTTGGTTTCCTTGGCAGAGCTCTTAAAGTACCATGACAGGTGGAAGTTCATCAGGTGTGGCTTTCTTAGATGTGAAGTGTTGGAGTTCCTGGACACTGGGGAGCGCTACATCTCTCTGATTGTGTATAGGTGTTTGGTGTAGTGGTTAAGAGCACGGACTCTAATCTAGGAGAACTGGGTTGGATCCCCCACTCCTCCACATACAGCTGCTGGTGTGACCTTGGGTCAGTCACAAGTTCTCTCAGCGCTGTTCTCTCAAGAGCAATCCTCAAAAGAGCTCTCTCAGCCCCACCTACCTCACGGGGTGTCTGTTGTGAGGAAGGGAAGGGAAAGACATTGTAGGCCGCTCTGAGACTCCAAATGAAGGGTGAGGTATAAATCCAATCTCCTCCTTCTCCTCTCCTTGACTGGGATGCCTCTCTTCATCTTAACTTGGCAGCTGCCCTCTGACCCCCCTCCCTCTCTCTCCCTTTGTCCTCTCACTCCTTTCACATGGCCTTCCATGGAGACACATGTCTCTGTGTCAGGTAATCCTGCCACTCTCCAGGGCGGGAGCTGGGATCTGCTGGGCTAAATGAAACTATTCCCACCCCCCTCCTCCAGCTGGAATGTACTCCCTGTCCTTTACTTGCTTGCCTCACAGGATTGTTATCTCTGTCCAAGGCTACTGGTAACTTCACACAGAAATGTTTCGTGTTTTTAATTTCTCTTGCAGGTGTCATCTATTAATGTCTTCCCGCTTCTTAGCCTGGGAACACTTTTTGGCGGGTTTTGCCCCGGCGCGGTGATTGGGGGAGCCTTTGTGACAACACAAGTTTGAACTCCCTATATCTATCCTAACACTATTGTTCAAATCCATTACTAACTCAGCAAGTGTACCACGAAGAAATTCCCCCAATAAAGAAAGTCTTGATTAAGATCCTTTACGTGTGGTGAATTTATCCAGGAAGTCTCACAGAGAGCTAGTAATCCCATCTTTCTCTCTGGGGAGGCACTGCCGCTTCTGACAGTGTCGGAAGACGGTGGTGAACCCCTGGCAACCTTGGGGGACACGGTGGTCCCCGTATCAATGGAGTAGGACGCCGTGCCCCCTCACACCACCCCATGGGTGGATTGTCGGCCCAGGGGTCCCAGGTACTCGTGGACACAATTCAGGACCGAACCGATTGAGACCTGGACCCCCTCTCGACAGGGAACGTCCCTGGGAATGGAGCTGGGCCGAGAGCTGGGAGAGGGAGCGAGATCTCGCGACTCCCGCCATCCCAAAAGACCCGAGTTTGGAGACTTCTGGTCCCGTGTGGATCGCCGCATGGAAGCGATGGAGAACCTGCTGCAGAGAGAGATGACCGCCTTACTGGAGGGATTACCCGGAATTGTCCAGAGGGTGGTTGACACTCAGGCTGGCGGTGCTGGAGGGGCCGGGGGTCAGGCTCCTCCGGCTCAGGTCCCGGTGGGTCAACCTGTTTCTGTGGGACCACCGGCACCTGTGCCCGCGCCACCGGCCCTGGCAGGACCCCGAGTGCCAGTGGATCATCGGCTGGTCCTGCAGGAACTACTGGCCGCTACGTTCGATGGGGACCCGGCAAAGCTAGAATTTTTTTATCATCGAAGCAGGATGATTCCTGCAAACCTGGGGTGAATTTATCCAGGAAGTCTCACACTCTGCAGGTCTCTCCTGTAGAGACAGTGCCCTCATAATCCCACAAAAATGATGGCGGACAAGCTGGCCACTTGTGATAGGGAAAATACTCTGTAGATTCTCTCTCGTCTTTCGACTGCAGCCAGAATGTGAACTGGATCTACTTGAATGAATGTAACTTTACCTCTTTTTTTGCAATATACTTCTCAGGAGATTTATTCGCTGCACTGAATCTCACGGTTCCACGACTGGGCAAAGCTCTGCTATATTAACCACGTATCCCAAAATGGAGATGCACTGAAAGGGAAAAGCTTTGTAAAAGTTGGCTTTTCTGCCTGTCAGAGAGTAGTAAAGCACATTTACCTTAGTGTTGTCCCTTCAGACATTGTATGGTCTCGGGCAGAGAGAGACCTGTCACTCTGCCACTGAGGGCCAAACTAGATGTAATGTTTGTCGCATGATTGCCAGAGGGACGTGGAGCCATCTAATGGGGCCGGTACCACCCACCCGGCGTCTTTTCGGGTTGGGAAAATGGCGCAAAGGGAAGACAGGGACCCCTCCTCCCTCATGCCATGGTTCTGGCCAGAATCAGGATTCTTTTGTGGCCTCCCAGAGACTTGCCACCAGGGACCGCTAGCTGGCGTGGGGATGCCACTCCCCGTGACAAATGTCACGTTTCATTTGGCCCTCAGCCACGCAGCACGTCTGAACAGCTTGACGGGAACGCTGTATTCCTCTCAATAGCAGGAGCTGGGGCAGGCGCAAGGGAAAGGTGGTCTTTTTCACGTCCTCTGTTATAACGAAAATTTTGAGCAAGATTGGGCTGACCCAGCAGCTGATCCCCTCCCACCCGCTTTGAGATACTCCATTCGATGCCTACAAAAACTCCAGTTTTGATATTTTCCGAGGCCTGTTGGGAAGAGAAGCGGTTTGTTAATCGTGTGTCAGGGCTCAGGCTGCCGAGACAAAGCCTCCAGTTCTGATGGCCGAGGGATGCGAAGCGGAACAGTTTCAGCCTACGCTTCTCATGACAACGAAAGGGCCACGCCGCCTGTCAAGCTGCTTTGTGCGCGGGGGGGAAAGAGTGCGCCGCCTGGCTAAAGTGACAGTTACATCGCAGTGGGCCTGCTTCGGAAGGTCTGGAAAACCAGAATTTCAGGTGGAACAAATAAAGGTCTACACAAGAACTGGGAAGTGGTTTGAAGATGCTGTTGTGGCTCTGGTTCAAAATTCACCTCAGCGTAATTCAGCTCTGGTTCAAAATTCACCACAACGTAATTCAGCTCTGGTTCAAAATTTGCCTCAGCGTAATTCAGCTCTGGTTCAAAATTCGCCTCAGCGTAATTCAGTTCTGGTTCAAAATTCGCCTCAGAATTCACACACACCCCACTCCCCATTTAGATATACTTTATTTTTACCCTACCCAGAGTCAGGCTGGCATATAGAGTTGCCTGCCCCACACCATCAAATGCTGGGAGATCTTTGGGTTGGGTTCTGGAGATCTGGTGGGGCCTGGAGATCTCAGAATTATGACTGATCTCCAGACTATAGGGCTCAGTTTCTCTGGAGAAAATGGCTGCTTTGGAGGGTGGACTCTGTGGCACTATGGGTGAGGAGCTGCAGCTCAGTGGTAAGCATCTTCTTGAGAAGAGGAGGAGGAGGAGGAGGAGGAGAATGGATTAATACCCTGCTTTTCACAACCTGAAGGAGTCTCTGAGTGGCTTACAATCTCATTCCCTTCTTCTCCCCACAACAGACACCTGTGAGGCAGGTAGGGCTGAGAGAGCTCTCTCAAGAACGGCCCTTGAGAGAACAGCTCTGAAAGAATTTGTAACTGACCCAAGATCACCCAGCTGGCTGCATGTGGAGAATTGGGGGAAACAAACCCAGTTCTCCAGTTTAGAGTCCACCACTCTAACCACTACACAAACTGAAGGCGGTCCCAGGTTCAATCCTCGGCATCTCCAGTTGTCCCAGGTTCAGTCTCCGGCATCTCCAGAGGACCAAGTCATAGGTGATGTGAAAGACCTCCAGCGGAGACCCTGGAATTCTTCTGCCAGTCTGAGTAGACAATACTGACTTTGACGGACAATGGTTGAATTCAGTAGCTCCATATGTCCTCTATGTCCTGCTGAGGTACCTCCCCTCTTCATGCTCCCTTCCAAACCTCCAGGAATTTCTCAACCAAAGTTGGCAACCCAACTTCTCTAGGCCGCCTTTGTATGCCCACTGTCTCCAGTGCTTTGTGTGTGTTCTGGCAGTGGCTTTTTTTTGGGGGGGGGGGGGTCTTAGGCAGAGCAAGGTCTTTCTCCACACCTGTTACCTGAAATCTTTCCACTGGAGCTCACCTGTGGCTTGCACCACAAAGTGTCCTGGCTAACTCCCAGAGAGCTCCGTGAGCCAGTTTGGTGTAGTGGTTAGGAGCGCAGACTCTCATCCGGGAGAACCAGGTTTGATCCCCCACTCCTCCACTCACAGCTGCTGGCGTGACCTTGGGTCAGTCACAAGTTCTCTCAGAGCTGTTCTCTGAAGGGCAGTCCTCGAAAGAGCTCTCTCAGCCCACCTATCTCACAGGGCGTCTGTTGTGGGAAGGGAAAGGAGATTGTAAGCCACTATGAGACTCCTTCGGGTAGTGACGGGTGGGGTATCAATCCAATCTCCTCCTCCAAATCTAGATGCTGGAGTCCAGGAACTGTCAGCCTCTTTGGCTATTCTGCAGTCACAAGCACAGAAATTACGCTTGGGGACCCTTTCCTCTCTCACTTCAAACCCTGTCAGCTTCCACATCAAACTTTGCTTGCCAAATTCTCCGGAGGCCGATAGACCTCCCTGGAGAGAGGAAAGGAGAGGGGGGAAAAACCCAGGGAGAGTCAGACTTTGTGCGAGAAGCCGTAATAATGGTTTGAGTGAGCTCGGCAGAGAGCTAGGAGCGTGGCAGTCCTTTGGCTATTCAGTGGCTTCCTTTCATTCCTCGGCCCTTTGGGATTTGGGGGGGGGGGGGGAGCTGCCGACCTCACAAATGAGGCCCTTTGAATTCTGAGCAGCCTCACGATTTCAGAAATTCAGAAGGGGTTCTCCGAAATCCAGGCTGAGCTGCCAGGATATGTCTCTGCAGGGAGGTGAAATGCTCCTGTTGCGGGGCGGGGCGGGGGGGGTACTTTGCAAGGTGTGCAGAATGTGATGTGTGAAGGCACATAGGGTGAAGGGATTTGGGGGTCATTTTTGTACTCTGCTGCTGGATTGACCAGCACTGTGAGCCATCATCAACACTGCTGTACAGTTTCCTTCCTAAAAGTCCCATATTTTCAGTAGCTGTTTCCTTCCTAAAAGTCCCTCATTTTCGCTAGCTGCTAGAGTGAGAGAGAGCTCAGTCCCTCTTGGGAACAGCCAGCGTTGCAGCTGTCTGCCTCTCAGGCTGAAAAGTGAGATCTTGGAAGTGTTTCAAAAGGCGTTTAAGTCAAGCTTCTGGGAGGGGAGGGAAGTGGTCAGCCGGAAGTCTCCCGTGGCATCTAATAATGCGGCACATGAATTATGGATCGCTTTGGCAAGTGTGCAAAGCATTTCATGCCCTTTCCGCATAAATTCTGGCCAGCGGGAGTCACCTTGCCATGGAGAACTCTCGCCTCGCCTGGATCGGATTCTTCGGAGCTCGGAAGTCGGGTTGCCAGCTCTGGATGGGGAAAGTCCTGGGGGGGTTGGGGTGGGAATTCAACTGGCTGTTGAAAGTTTGGAGAAGGAGGCTGAGCAGGGATGCGAGGCCGTAAAGTCCACCTCCCAAAGCAGACATTTTCTCCAGGGAAACAGATCTCTGTTACCAACTCCAGGATGGGAAATTCCTGGTGCTTTGGGGGTGGAGTCTGGGGCTCAGAGAGCCAGTTTGGTGTAGTGGTTATAAGCACGGACTCTCATCTGGGAGAACCGGGTTTGGTTTCCCGCTTCTCCACATGCAGCTGCTGGTGTGACCTTGGGTCAGTCACAAGTTCTGTCAGAGCTGTTCTCTCAAGGGCAGTTCTTGAGAGAATTCTCTCAGCCCCACCCACCTCACAGGGTGTCTGTTGTGGGGAGGGAAAGGGAAGGAGATTGTAATCCGCTCTGAGACTCCTTTGGGTAGTGACAGGTGGGGTATAAATCCAATCTACTCCTCCTCCTCCTCCTCCTCCTCCTCCTCCTCCTCCTCCATATATCCAGATATTTTATACATATCTTACCACTTCCTTTTCATTAAGTTCTACTCTTACAAGAAATCATATTAAACATTAAAAGCATATAGATAATCTCCATCCACGTTATCATATTCCCTTTTTTTAACCTGCTTAACCCATACAACTTCCTCTAATTCATGATCTAAACATTATCAAATTCTTCATTCATTTATCTCAAACTCCTTCTCTTCTTTAACTGGACTCCCTCCAAGCACGCTTATTTTATACTTATAATACATCTTCTTCCAAACCTAAAAAAGAAAGTCGAACAGGGCTGCCTCCGAAAACTGGTTGTTGCAGAGAAATCTCTGCAACAGAAGGGTACCCTCGGCCCTCTAATCGGAGGTCTTTGGGGGGGGGGCCACACCCTTCCCCTCCTTGCTATACCTTTCGTTTGACCATTCCAATCCTATTATCCACATCCTATCTATTGGCTCTAACTGACAAGTGTTTGTCCAGCTGTTGCTTGAGGATGGCCAGTGAAGGGGGAGCTCACCACCTCCCCAGGCAGCCCATTCCACTGTGGCACAACTCGGACTGTCAAAAAGTTGTTCTTAATACCTAGCTGGTACCTCCTTGCCCTTAATTAAAGCCCATTCTTGCGAGTCCTCTCCTCTGCTGCCCACAGGAAGAGCTCCCTGCCCTCCTCTGAAGGACAGCCCTTCAGATCCTTCAAGAGAGCCATCCTGTCCCCCCTCAGCCTCCTCTCCTCCAAACTGAACATTTCCAAGTCCCTCGGCCTTTCCTTGCAGGGCTTCTTGGTCTTCAGGCCATTCTCGCCGCCCTCCTCTGCACCCACTCCATTCTGTCCACATCCTTCCTGAATTGAGGCTTCCAGAACTGCACACAAGACTCCAGGTGCCGCCTGACCAATGCAGTGTACAGCGGGACTATGACACCTTGCAATTTGGATGTTAAGCCTCTGTTGATACACCTTAAGACTGCCTTAGCCTTTTTTGTCGCTGTATCACACTGGTTGCTCATTTCCCCCACACCAAGAGGCGGATTATGGCTGAAATCCTGCAAACACATTCCAGGGAGTAAGCCGCTTTGAATAAACTGGGAGTTACTTCCAAGCAGACCTGGGTTTTTTTTTAAAGCCTCTTCTTGCTCCGACCCTCTCCTCCAAGGCACCTTCAGCCCACTATATGTGCATCCCCATCTCCGACCAGCAGTTGTTTTCCCCACAACTGAAGCCTGGTTCCTCATAAGACCATGACTTTGGAGATTTCTAATACGCTTACGATATCCCCATCACACGCCATTTGCGGCAGGGGAAGCCAGATTCAGTCTGTCGGAGAGTCTCTTGCGTGCGCCTCCAGTGCCCTTTCGATAAATTGCCTGTCCCCTTCGATTACGGGGAGCCAGAAGAAGGCGCGGATATTTCGACGTTCTACACCTCAAAGAAATATCAGGTCGCTGGGCGGGGAGG
Source organism: Lepidodactylus listeri (assembly GCA_029233225.1). Lineage (NCBI taxonomy): Eukaryota > Metazoa > Chordata > Lepidosauria > Squamata > Gekkonidae > Lepidodactylus > Lepidodactylus listeri. The sequence goes on along the minus strand of JARCFY010000011.1, from coordinate 95,599,017 downwards.
GCTGAGCCGATAATGTCACGGCTGTCCCTGCTGGATTGCGGTTTTGCAAGGTATCTGGGAGATAGGAAGAGCGGGGACTGAGTGCGGATCCACAGCTCTGTAGGTGTTGAGACTGTAAACAGAAGGCATCTTTTATCCTGATTTTTTAGCCGGCCTTGTTCTGCTGGGACAGAGGAAACACTGACACCAGAAATAGCCCATGGAGCGTGGTAGTGGACAGAACACCTTCCGTAGATCTGCATACTGTAATGGGATGTGAAATAAAGAGGGGGCATGAAGAAACAGGGCAAGTCAGTTTATGGGTTTGTTTTTTTTTTAAACTAGGTTGGAGAGACCTGGAGGGTTGCTGGCTCTGGGGTGGGGATTTTCTGTAGCCAGTGTGGCGCAGTGGTTAAGAGAGGTGGACTCTAACCCGGAGAACCAGGTTCGATTCCCCGCTCCTCCACATAAAGCCGGCTGGGTGACCCTGGGTCAGTCTCAGTTCTCTCAGAGCTATTCTATCAAGGGCAGTTCTCAAGAGAGCTCTCTCAGCCCCACCTACCTCACAGGGTGTCCATTGTGGGGAGGGGAAGGGAAAGGAGATGGTAAGCCGCTCTGAGACTCCTTTGTGTAATGAAGGGTGGGGTATAAAAATCTCTCCTCCTCGTCCTGTCCCTGGTTCATCAGCTTCCCCTGATTTTGCTCTGCCAGGCACACATGGTTGGGCCCCAATGGAACCTCTACTCTTGCCGGCCAGGCCAGCAGAGGTCCACTACGCTGAGTCAGACTGCTGGTTTTATCAGGGTCAGTCTTGTCTACTCTGATCGGCAGCTGTTCTCCAAAGTAACGTCTTTCCCATCTGATTGTTTTAACTGGACATGCCAGGTTTCAAACCCGGGGCCTTCTGCATGCCAAGGGGCTGTGGCTCAGTGGGAGAGCCTCTGCTTGTCATGCAGAAGGTCCCAGGTTCAATCCCTGACGTCGCCAGTTAAAAGGATCAGGCAGGAGGTGATGGGAAAGACCTCAGCCTGAAACCTTGGAAAGCGGCTGCCAGTCGGAGTAGACAATACTGACCTTGACGGACCAAGGTTCTGGTTCAGCAGAAGGCAGCTTCATGTGCCACCAAACAATGGATCTGCAAGCCTTTGGGGACTGACAATGGGGGCTGCCTTTGCGGGTGGCAGGCTTAGCCCAGGGGGCAGCTAGTGTTGCCAGCCTCCAGGTGGGGCCTGGAGAGCTCCCAGTTTTATAGCTGATTCCCAGCTGACAGAGATCAGCTCTCCTGGAGAAAACGGCTGCTTTGGAGGGTGGACTCTATGGCGTTGTACCATGCTGAGGCCCCTCCCCTCCCCAAACCCTGCCCTCTCCTGGATCCACCCCCAAAGCCTCCAGGTATTTTCCAACCCAGACCTGGCGACCCTAGGGGCAGCATGTGACCTGTTCTAGGGACCCGTCTGAATGGCTGGAAGGTTAGGAACCAACAGTCGCAGGGATCCCAAACGTGATGCCTGCGGGAACCCACAGTGCCTACCAAGTGTTTTTAGAAAATGGTCCAGTCTGGGTGGGGCTTCTGATTGGCCGCTTGATTTGATTTTCGAAAAGGTTGCTTTTGGCACCAGCTGCCACCACAGCGCAAAGATCTTCCCTGTGTGACTGAAGGGAAGCGGCGGCGGCCATTTTGTAACTAGCTCCGCTTCCTACAGCAGCGTTCTGTGGCGGCCATTTTGTGGAGGCACCCCACCACGCTCTTTCGGGTTTCTGAAGGTACCTGCAGGCTCAAAAAGAGGAGGAGGAGGAGGAGATTGGATTTATACCCCACCCTTCCCTACCCAAGGGAGTCTCGGAGCGGCTTACAAACTCCTTTCCCTTCCCCTCCCCACAACAGACACCCTGTGAGGTAGGTGGGGCTGAGAGAGCTCTGAGACAACTGTCCTTGAGAGAACAGCTCTGATGGAACTACGGCTTGCCCAAGGCCATCCAGCACCTGCGATTGGAGGAGTGGGGAATCAAACCCGGTTCTCCTAGATGTGAGTCTGCGCACTTAGCCACTACACCAAATTGGCTCTCAAGGTTGGGGACGCCTGGAACTGTGGTGTTCCACTACACATGGATGTAAGCATTGCCTTGGTGGATCGTGTCCGTCAAGTGACGCGTCCAGTTTTCAGCAGTCAGATGCTTCTGGACTCTCCCTGGCAAGGCGTAATGCACTGTTTTGATGATGTGTGCAAATGCGCGTCTGTGCTTTGTTTTGCTGCTGATGTAGCAGTTAGTTTTTCCTATTTATTTATTCCAGGTTGTTGGGGTTTTTTTTAAAAGAAAAACCTCTGAGGGACATTTGAAGGGATGCCTGATGCTGCCGTTCTGTCATGACTGATGGCTGTTTTTAATTGATGAAAGTTTTTATTGTTTCCAGTCTTGGAAGCCACCTTGGGAGAGGTTTGGCTGGGAGTTTGGAGACTTTTTGTTTTTGAAATGAAGAATCAATGAAGCTAATTAATACCCCCCCCCTGCATTTTTGGTCCCTGGCATCGGTTGTATAGTGCACTGGGCTATGGAGGCTCTCCTTTCTGGGAGATCACAGCTGACAGCTGTGCAATGCTTTTCCTTGGCGGTGAAAAGGGCGCAATCGTAGCTTCTGGGATCTCCTTCCGCTGAGTTTGTGGAGAAGATGAACGGAAGGAACCCCTGGTGAAAGAATGCTAGTCCTTTTTGCAGTGAGCTGCATGCAAGAAATTTGGTGATCTTCCTGACAGTTTGGGCAGCTCCTCCATGGAACAGGCTTCCTCGGGAGGTGATGGGCTCTCCTTCTTCGGAGGTCTTGCAGCAGAGGTTAGATGGCCATCTGACAGCAATGCTGACTCTGTGACTCGCTATGAATTCAAAAGAAGAAGAAGAGGAGGAGGAAGAGATTGGATTTATTCCCCGCCCTTCACTTGGAGTCTCAGAGCAGTTTACAAACTCTTTTTCCTTCCCCTCCCCACAACAGACACCCTGGGAGGTCGGTGGGGCTGAAAGAGCTCTGACAGAAATTGCTCTTGAGAGAACAGCTCTGACAGAACTATGGCTTCCCCAAGGTCATCCAGCAGCTGCATGTGGAGGAGAGGGGAATCAAACCCCGTTCTCCCAGATTAGAGTCCGCAAAGATTAGAGTCCACACACCTTAACCACTACACCAAACTGGCAGGTGGTGAGTGTTGCAAGCCAGCGTTGCAAGCCGTGAAGACTCTGCTAACCTAATAATTCCAACAGACCCTTGGGGTCCCTTCCTGAGCCAACATGGCTTCTCTGATGCACTTATGCTCCTATTACCGCCGACAGCAAGCTGCGTGTGGTACAGTACCACAAACCAGTGGCTATCCCCTCAACTGTCCATTAGAAATGGGGACCGAGAATCCCGCACTGCTGAAGTTCTACGATTGTGTAAGAGATTTCAGTGCTGAAGGATAGTTTGGGAACTGCCGCCCGCCCTGCTCCCATAAGGAAGGACGGCTCGCCCAGAACAGGATATCTGCTGGGGAAAAATCTGTTCGAAAAAAAGAATCTGATAGGGGAAAATCTTCCTGGTGTTTTTTAAAAATAATAATAATCTGAAGCTTCCAAAGCTCAGGGGACCCTAACAAAGCTCGCACCTGCTAAAGAAAACGACCCATCTGTGTTGTGGGTCATTAGCTTTGCACATTATAATTATAATGATTGCAGGTTGCATTAAATTTCTCGGTACGCATCAACACAGCAAGTTAATAAGGGACGGCCGGAGAAATTAAGTTTAGATCCGTGGATGGGAGGGACTATTCCAGCTTTGGCTTCCGAGCTGGTGCAGAGCCGTGAGCCTGATGGGTCCCTGGTTCGAATCCAACTTTAGCCACAAGTGCCCTGTGTGGTTTTAGGCAGGGGTATCTTTTCTCGGTCCTCTATCTAGGGCAGGGGTCCCCAAACTTTTTGAGCCCATGGGCACATTTGGA